>OY284415.1:86169090-87463531 GCA_958301585.1 Merodon equestris
GTATTTTGATAGAAATGGTCGATTAACATATATAAAAAAACTACTAACAGTTCAATTATATCAAGTATGACCATAGCCAAAAACAATTCCAGTTGCAACAGCACCAGTTGTGAATGAGAGATGATCAAAAAATGCTCACGAAGGCATAACACTCGCAGTATAAGATCATTTCAAAATTCATACTCTGCGTGTGCATTTCCAATATAACATCTTAATGGCATGGAATAAAATTACTGTAAAACTACAAACAACGCGACAAATTAGGAGAGTAGTGAACGAACATCTTCGACACAAATCATCTGCACCCCGTCCAGGTTGTGTGACAAACATCATAAGAGCGTACACTCTTGAACCTGCACGAATTATAAAAACAAAAAAAAAAAAAAACATGAAATAAACGATTTATCGAATTCAAAATGCAACTAATCACAAATTCTATTATTACTGCGGAAAGTACTCTACTGTAATGATGGCTAGTATACGAATTGAAAAAATATTGAAAAAATATTAAACAGTAACAGCTTCTGGAGAATTTTGCCATGTTTTTTTTTTTCTTTTTCTTTTTCTTGTTGGAGGCTGCTTCTATATGTTGGAGCACTCAAACACAAATACTGTGTCCATTGCCAGACAGACACCTTAGATGGCATTACAGCTCATGAAGAGCCGAAGCCAAGCTTCATTTTATTCACTCGTGCTGTGTGCGATTTGTTTTTTTTCTACATTTTTTTTTTCACATGCTTTAAACTAGTTTCAATAACAGCTAACATAAAATACCTTACTGCTCATATACGGACACGCTAAAGCAAACAGAAAAACGTAAGACTATGCCTTTCGGTCTTATGAGTAACTTATAATAATTAGAGGTAAATAAAAATGAACAGTTGGCTAAGAAATATGATATTTTAAAAAACTTAGAATCAGATCATTTTTTTTATATAAAAAATCGTAAGCTAACTAAATCTAACTTAACCCTACTTTAACTAAAATATATATACAAAAATACATATGTACATGATATATAACAAATAACCTTTTTTTGTTTTGTTATTGTTTTGTAATTTTTTTTGTGTTTTTTTATTTTTTATTTTAATGAAATCTAAAACTAACCTACACTAATCCTACGCGCCACCCTTGCATTCTTCAGCCTGACCTAACCTACCCTAACTTACTCTAACTTATCCTAACCTACCCTAGTCTATGCAAGCCTGCCATTGGCATGTGGCAGACTTTGCCTTAAAGAGGTTGGCCTATTAAAATAAACCCCTGGCGCAGTCCCTTCCAGCCACCAAAAGCGACGTCTCCCCGATCTTGATGCGACACCGATCTACTAAACCCGAGGCGCTCGGGCTCGCGGAGCGCAACATCACGTTCGTAGAGGAGCCGTCGCTCCACCGATTTGCGGACCACGTGGAAGATTAGCGGATCCTTAGTACTTTCTCTTGGTACATGTAGTTGGGGTAGTAAGCCCCGGAGATCAGGTTATTGACCGAAGTCATTGCTCCCGCAATGTGACTTCGGATCAGCTTAATCAGAAAATTATCTATTCGTTCAATCCTGGCCCTATTGTATATAGTAGGAACTCGTTCGGGTTAAATTTCGTGTGCTCAGATTCGGGTGTTCTATGTAATCTGAGACAAGTTCTGAGACATTGTCTCTCAAACACTCTAATCCTTTCCATTAAGCTGGCTCTCACATTGAAAAACACGGGACATCCATAGGTAGTCATGGGCCTAACTAAGGCCATGTAACAGATTACCTTCACTCTCGAATCAAGTTGCCTATGAAACAGCCATCTTGTGAGAGCGAAAGCGCCCCGGCCCCTCGCCAGAGCAGCATCTATATGTTTGTCAAAATACAGATATTGGTCTAGCCGGATCCCAAGGTACCTGACTACGTTCTGTTTTGCCAGTGGACGCCCGTTCGGTCCAAGAACTGAAAACCTAGGCTGAACTGAAAAACAGGCCAATTTTTTCTAGTGCCCCGAGAGGCCCTAGACAAAGGCGTTCTGAACAAAATAGTTTCTGATTTCAGGAAGTTGATTTTCAACTTCCAGTCATCACAAAACAACTGAATTTTTTTCGAAGTCACGCTGCAAGAGAATGACAATGACTTCGATTGTTGGACCTGATCTGTACGCGATTAAATCGTCGGCATACGCTATTGAATGTTGAAGAGAAGCTATCAAATCACTGAAGTCAATATTGAACAGGATCGGCGAGTTCACCGTACCTTGTTGCAGTCCGTTGTTGTTGAAAAACCAATATTCACTTACACAAATTTATCCAGTTTCTATGTACTTCTTTCTAACACATACATACTTAAATGTAACGTTATACATTAAGTATTTTCCTTCTCCCTTTTCTTTTATAAAAGTTTAGTCGTCGATTGATAGTTGTCAGTTTCGGTAGTTTGAACGCTAATTTGAATTGAATTTGAATAAATAAATGTTATAAATTGTTAAACAATAACGGCTCGTTTGTTTAATTCTATTGTTTAGATTGAATCTCGGGAAATATATTTTAAATCTGGTGCCGAAACCCGGGAACTAACGTATTAAACGAGTATTCAGCAATTTATATGTTAACCGAAATGGACATGGCGACTCGTGCTTCTTATCGTGGCCAAGTTACTAAATTGGCAAAAAACGCAAATGATTATCTTAAATCTGAAGACGCGAAAATTATGCAGGATTTAAGTAATCTCGACGACGTTGAAGAAGAGCTAAACGTTTTTTTGGAACGCTTAATGGCCGCGCATGAAAGCTTGCGTCGAGCAAATGCAGAGGTCATAAGTTTAATTAAGCCAGAGGATCAGGTAAGGGAAGCCGATACTGTAGCAGAATATGAAGATAAGGCTATCGCGACCATCACACGCATCAAATGCCGCCTTTCCAAGCTCCATCTTCACCGAGGGCAGACTATAATCTCAGCAAATTCAAACGACACCGCGTCCGCAAGCGCTACAAGATCCATGCCACTGCAGTCAAATTCATCCAGCGCCGTTAAGTTGAAAAAATTGCAGCCAAAACGGTTTTCTGGAGACTTCAAGGAGTGGGTCTCGTTCTGGGAGCAGTATCGTGCTCTCGTTCACGAAAATGCCTCCCTCACCACTGTTGACAAATTTAATTATCTAGAAACCGTGTTAACTGGAAAAGCAGCTGAAACCTTAGCTGGTCTCACTCCTTCGGAAGCTAACTATAATACAGCTATTTCATTATTGAAGGAAGAATACGGGAATAGTGAGAAGATTGTAGACTTTACGATGCAACGTTTACTCTCAATTCAACCTGTTTCTTCTAAAACAGATGTACTCGCTTTGAGACGACTATATACATCGGTGCAAGCTTCCACTCGCTCACTCTCGTCGCTAGGCATCCCATCATCAAATTACTTTGTTATGTTAAAGGGGGTATTATTACGTTGTTTACCCAATGAGCTAAGAGTAGATTTTCATCGCTACTACGAGGATACCACTGCGAATACTCAAATATCTAGCACAGAGTACGAAGACGATGCAGCCAGTGTTTCCTCAACATCAGAAGGTTCCTCAATCATAATCGGAGATAAACAAGTCCATTGCTTGCTTAAATTTCAAAGAAGAGAAGTGGAATCGCTAGAAAAAGCAAACGAAGCCAAGATACATCCATCCCGCTCTAGCATGCCGCGCACAAATACGAGATCTGTCAAAACGGCTTTGGGTTTGTATACAACCGAATCGAAAGAACATTGCTTATTTTGCAAAGGGACTAATCACGAAACTAAGGACTGTTCTAGTGCTAAAGAATTAATCGAAAAGAAAAAAAAATTAAGAAGTGAGGGTGGATGCTATCGTTGTTGTAAGAAAGGCCATAATTCTCGAATGTGTAAAGTGAAAGGATTATCTTGCAAAACATGCAGTGGCCGCCACGCAACAAGCATGTGTGATCCATTGTTTTTACAGCCTAAACGTGTTTTTACTTCACCTGTAAATAAAACAGAAAATCCACCACCACCGCCCACGGCTTTGCCAAATAGTTCGTCGTTAAATCTCTACACGACCGAAGAAACTCAAAAGGGTAATGTATACTTACAAACGGCTTGCGCATATGCTTGTAATGAATTTTCTACCCTTTCTATGTTTGTGCGAATCGTCATGGATGGCGGGAGTCAGCTGTCATTCGTCAAGTCTACCCTAGCGCGCAAGCTCAATTTGCCTATTGTGGGAGTTCACAAGTTAAGTGTGATACCCTTCGGAAGCAACAAGCCCAAACCACCCAAACATTGCAACAAGGTTCGGATGATTATAAAAAGTCAGTACGAGGATCGCGCTGTTTCGATTGAGGCAATAGAAGTCCCTGCAATTTGTCTTGATGTGCTGTCTGTGCCTATTTACGACGGGGCAGTTTCACTTCACGAACTGAATTTAGCTGATGCTCGAGTGAATGGACAAAAACTAGAGGAAGGGATAAGTGTGCTACTTGGCGCTGATACGTATTGGCAATTCGCAACTGGAGAGTACAAATGCCTTACTGAAAGGATGATGGCTATAAATACAATTTTAGGTTGGACAATTCAAGGGCCGTCGTTTGTGGAGCAAAAAACATTCCATTCTTCCTACACATTGTGTCTTAACGTCTGCGAGTGTAGAGAGATACAACAATTTTGGAAGCTGGATATACTGGGAATTGTGCCCAATAATCAAAAGGGGTCAGGTAATGAAGTATCCTCACATATTCGACGAGTGGGAGCTAGATTTGAGGCGTCTCTTCCCTGGAAGAAGCTATCAACCCCCCTGCAAACAATAAAACTGGAGCATTAGTTCGGATGCGAACGCTTGTTCGGAAACTATGTTCTTCTGGAAAACTTATCGAATACGACGCAGCCATGAACGGTATGCTTTCATCAGGTATTGCCGAGCCTGTTCCAGACATAGAACCGAAAGATGGTCGAATCTATTATTTACCCCATCGGCCAGTGTACCGGGATGACAAAGAGACGACTAAGCTACGCGTAGTGTTTGACGCATCGGCACATGCACCCAACTATTTGTCTCTTAACGATTCCTTGGAAGTTGGTGAAAATTATTTGCCCGATCTTTTAGTCATGTTATTAAATTTTAGAGTGGGGAAAATTGGACTTATAGCTGTTATCGAAAAGGCATTTCTCCAAATAGCACTCCATCCGTCAGATAGGGACAGTCATCGTTTCCTATGGTTTGCGGAGAAAATAGTCGACGAGAATATCTTACCTGCTATTAGAATATATAGAATGGCACGATTAACATTTGGCGTTAAAAGCAGTCCCTACATTCTTGGTGCCATGATTCAGGAGTTGTTCAGCGAAGCCTTATTGCGAACGCAGAAATTATACGAAAGGTCAGGAGGAAACATTTCAGCTGTACACCACTACGAAAAAATATGTCAGCTGCTTAGGAGAAGTTTCTACATGGACGATTTTGTCGCCAGCGTTGATGACGAAGAAACAGCGAAAGATTTTTATCGAGAATTAATCAAGATATTTAGTAGTGCCTCTATGAAGTTACACAAGTGGAATTCGAACAATACAAGAGTAAGGAAATGTTTCGAGGCTGAAGAAAAATGTTCGGATGCGCAGAAGGTGCTGGGCTTGCGATGGGTAATAGCTACAGATGAACTTGAAGTGGATCTGGATCCTGTGCTCGACTTGTTGAGAGCGGATGCAATTCAAGGAACCAAACGTACTGTTTTAAGGGTTATAGCGAAAATATTCGATCCAATAGGTATTCTTTCTCCATGCATTGTACGCTTAAAAATTTTATTTCAAGGCATTTGGCGTAGAAATCTTGACTGGGATGAGAGATTACCATCGGACTTGCAAGACACTTGGATTTCTTGTCGGAAAGATATTGAAGAGCTCCACGAAATGGCGATACCGCGTCACTTTCTAACGAGTCAAAACTCGACACAAGTGCACGTATTTGCTGATGCGAGCAAGTACGCATATGGAGTTGTAGCTTACGCAAGGACTTTGCATAGGAACGGAGAAATATCTGTGCGTATTATTTGTGCTAAAAGTAGAGTTGCCCCGCTGAAAACTAACAACGAAGCTGAATTAACTATTCCGAAATTGGAGCTTACTGCTGCACTTATTGCCGCGCGTCTACTAGTGTATTTCCAAACTCATCTCCGAATACAAATAAGTGAATCGTTTTTATGGACCGATTCTAACATTGCTTTGTTCTGGATCATGGGTTTAGAAAAACGATGGAAACCGTATGTAGAACATAGAGTAAAAGAAATACGTTCGTTGTGTGACGTGGCGATTTGGAGGCACTGTCCTGGTGTTGAAAATCCAGCTGACCTATTAACTAGAGGCATTAGTGCTGCTTCCCTCTTAAACTCTTCTGTATGGTTAAACGGGCCTGCCTGGCTAAGGGAAGAAGAGATATATTGGCCATATTCAAAGTTAATTAACGTTACTTCGCTACATGTAACCGCAATGCACATTGAAGAGGAGGATATAGGAGATTTAGGAAGTGGAACTCTACAACTTACTCCAATTTTCGACAATCAACGTTTCAGTGACTGGATGCATCTTCTGCGAGTAACAGCCTATGTTCTTAGAGCCGTCAATGTGTTTAAGAAAAAGGGGGATTTCACAAAACAATTGTCAGCTAAGGAAATAGACAGTGCCGAACAGTATTGGATTAATTATGTGCAGATACTTCACTTTTCTAAAGAGATTTGCGCTCTTAAAATGAAAAAGAATATACCATCTAATTCTAAACTCATTTCTCTTTGTCCAATATTAGGTGCTGCTGATCAATATCTGCGAGTAGGTGGCCGTCTTCAACATGTAACGAGAGATTAAGATGTAGCTCATCCTATAATTTTACCGAAGTCGTCCCACATAACGAAGCTTCTGGTCCGCAACGCACATGAAAAATCATTCCATAGTGGATCATCTGCAGTTCTTTCTAGTTTGCGCACAAAATACTGGGTAATAAAGGGTCGCCAGCTTATCAAAACTGTCATCAAGGATTGCTATGTGTGTAAGGTTCTTCGAGGGCCAGCCGCTACGCAGAGGTTTGCACCATTGCCTAGAGATCGTGTTCTCTCTTCAAGACCATTTGAGGTAACCGGAGTAGATTTTGCTGGTCCTATATATGTAGCAAAAAACGATGGTCAACGAGATAAGCGATATATTTTATTGTTTACGTGTGCCGCGGTTCGCGCGGTACACATTGAATGTACCAACGACCTAACTACGGAGAGCTGTCTTCTGGCTACACGAAGATTTTTCTCAAGACGCGGAATCCCTCGTATAATGTACTCAGACAACGCTACTACATTCAAGAAAACATCATCCGAGCTAGATCGAATAGGAAACATAAGAAGAGACGAGCGATTTTTGGGGTTTTTAAGTGAACGCCGAGTAACTTGGAAATTTATCGTAGAGCGTGCCCCCTGGTGGGGCGGGTTCTGGGAACGGTTAATAGGAGTGGTCAAGTCAGCCCTTAGAGCAGCTGTAATGCGTTCAACATTAAACGATGACCAGTTGCGTACGTTGTTAATGGAAATTGAAGCTGTCGTGAACTCGAGGCCATTAACTTATTCTGGAGATGACCCTTTAGACCTCGAACCACTTACTCCGGCACATTTTCTGATCGGTGGCAATGGAACAGCAGAGGAGTCTGCGCTTACAAATCGAAGTGGCAGAGACCTACGTAAGCAGTGGAAGGAGCGCTTGCGGTTTTTATCTGCATTCAAGAAGCGATGGTATAAGGAGTATTTATATCAACTGCGATCATTGCATCATACGAATAACGTCATGGATTCTACCTTAAAGGTTGGGGATGTAGTCCTTGTTGAAGATAAATCACTTCCTCGAGCGCTGTGGCATTTAGCTGTAATTGAAAACGTATTTCCTGGACGAGACAACAAGATCCGGGCCTGCCAGGTTAGACTTTCGAGCGGCTCCATTTTGAAAAGACCAATACAACTTTTATATCCGTTGGAGATAACGAATTAGTCTGAAATCTCTTCGGCGGGAGGATGTTGAAAAACCAATATTCAGTTACACAAATTTATCCAGTTTCTATGTACTTCTTTCTAACACATACATACTTAAATGTAACGTTATACATTAAGTATTTTCCTTCTCCCTTTTCTTTTATAAAAGTTTAGTCGTCGATTGATAGTTGTCAGTTTCGGTAGTTTGAACGCTAATTTGAATTGAATTTGAATAAATAAATGTTATAAATTGTTAAACAATAACGGCTCGTTTGTTTAATTCTATTGTTTAGATTGAATCTCGGGAAATATATTTTAAAGTTGTTAATATCAAATGTTTGGGTAAAAGTCACGTTGATAATTTTCACAACGAACTTTCTACCGGTTAACATGTCAAAAATCATATACAGTAGTGGTTTACTTATGCCCAGCCGACTGAGCTTGTAATAAAGACCTTCTAATCATACGGTGTCGAAAGCTTTTTCCAAGTCTCTTCTTGCATTTGTTCCGCTGGATATCCGACACGAGTTTCGACGCGGGATGAATAGTGTTATGCCCCGCTCTGAAACCGAACTGGTTATCCGGAATGATTTTATTGTCCTCAACCCATTTAGACAGGGCTCTATGGATCACCTTCTCGAAGACCTTGCTCACACTTGGAAGAAGACTTATCGACCGAAGATTTGATAGGTTAGATGTATCTTTACCGCTCTTGGGTATTGGTTGCACTACCGCTGTCTTCCAATCCGCTGGATAATATGTATTATTCAGTGCATTGTTGGACAGGGTGGTGTAGATCTCTACAGCCACTGGTGGAAGGTGCCTGAGAACAACATTCGATATTCCGTCGATTCCCGCGGATTTTTTTCTCTTCAGTGACTTGAAGATCATCTGGAGATCCCCCGTCGAAATAAACAGGGTGTTCGCCCCTTCATTGGTGACGGCATTATTTGCCATGAAATCGTCATTGAACCTGGTAAAACCAAGGTTCTCTGATCGCCAATGATCGAAATCATTTCTAAGGCAGGAGTGATGAAGCAGGGCTCTGCTCTCCAGGTCGTGATTCGGGCGAATACTATCATTCACCTTGTACACTTCCTGGAAAATAACTCCTACTGTCGCCAGCTTCTCCTGAGGATCCTCGATCACGAAAAAGTCGTCATCCAGGATGGCGCTCTCTGGATCTATGCTAACTGTTCGTAGCAAGCGTTCATTTTCTGACGATATCGGAAGCTTCAGATCCTGAATGTCATTCTGATTGTTTCTCCGAAATATTTTATTTATTTGCGGGAACATACTCGCGCTGTTGGAATTTACAGCATGAATTCTATTGTTCCAATACAAACTCCTTGATCAACTGTTGGATATTTTTAATCATTGACTTCAGTGTCCTGACCTCCGAGTTTTGTCTGTCGGTAAACCGCCTGTACAAGAGTTTGAGTCTTGACAGGAGTCTACTTTTTTGTCTGTGCAGCGCGTTAATTGTCGCGTTTCGGTATACGTTCGAGGTATCGTGGTGTGTTTCACACTGTCCGTCGTCTGCTTAATTTTATCATCCATTTGTTTGAGGTAGCTGTCAATCTCGCTGTTTGACAGGTTCCTATTGGATGGTGGGAAGGAACCACTCGAGGTGAGTGATCTCATCAGCGAATTGGCAAAGTGCGGCCAACGTGCCCTACTGTAATCGTAGGGGTGCGGTTGGACCTACTCTGCTATCTCCGCGAATTCGTCCGGTACTGTGATCACGGCACTAAGTCCGTAATGGTCACTGTCGTATTCAAAGGTTCGTAGACAGTTAGTAGATCCTTCGTTCGTGTCAACTAGTCTAAGTCGAGAGTCTAGCAGCATGAGATCCAGATAAGAGCCGCTCCTAGGATACGACGGACTATCCATTGCAAGTAACTTGAGTCTGTACTCTATGTTACGCAGAACCCACCAATGGCTTAGTAGGCTTCCCCTAGAGTTCTTTCCCCAATCACTATGTTTGGCATTCAAATCGCGCGCCGGTCAGGATGTAGTAGTTTTCCTCCAAATTTAAGTGCAGAGATCGAAAAAGCGTCTCGAGCTCCGCAATGAAAATAGGGCGAAGGTCATCTGGGGTGTGACGACTGGTATTTCTAAGCGACCCGGGGGACGTTTTCCTTTAGGCCTCTGTTTCCGAGCCAGATATGCTTTTTTTATATCTTGGAACTCAGGACATCCCCGATAGTTTGCAGGATGTCCACGGTTCCTACAGAGCACGCACTTGAGCTGTTCCCTGTCTGCGACCTTGTCCTGGGTCAGATCACATTTTTCGTTTCTGTGGTTCTTTGCACACCTAACACATCGAAGCTGCATTTCGCAGTTCGACGCGGCGTGCCCGAACCTTTGGCAGCGGATACATTGCAAAATGTTTCCTTGCCTTTTTAAGGTCTCCCATGTTACACGCTGGGAAGCCAAGGAAGTAATAGACCTTAGCCTCTCCAGCTTGCTGTTGGGTGTGAGCTGGACGCAGTACCCGGTTCTCCCGTTGGGCTCGCGCCGTGGTAAACGTCTTGACCCCCACGAATTTGAGGTCATCGCTCTCGAACTCTTTGAGCTCTGAGAGCATTTCCTCGGGGTCAGTGATAGAGTGTGTGTGCGATTTGTTTTTTCACACAAGTGAACGGAACTGTTGAGTATGGTCAGCATTCACAGTGCACCGGCATCCAGTTGCCAGCCGCACGACATTGAATCTGAAACCTAAATTCACTGCTTGACATTGAACTGAGTTCAACCCAAATGCGAATGTAACATAACACCGTTGTTTTTCTTTTAGTCTTTGTTTCCATTTATTCTCATAATGTTTCCACTATATTTGCACAGTAATCAGTTTGCACCATACATAATAACAAAATTGTATTGCAGAATAGGCAATTTACTTTTTATTTTTCTTGTACATAATATTTAGTAAAGTAAGCTAATTTCATCAAAAACTCTTTGTGCTAGAATAAGCAATATCTTAGTATAAATATTGGCTAATAAACATTGAATTGGCCTGATAGAATTTGGCAGCTATCACGAACGTTCGTTTTTTTATTTCGTTGCTAATATCAGAATATTGGTGTTCTAGTACTGTACTAGAATATCGCCGATAGTCACGGTACAAGAACCGCGGCCTATCACATAGAAAGAATTACAGTAAAAGCACTGTAAACATTTTGGTGACCCCGACGTGTTAGTAATAAAAGCGTTTACCAGGTTTACTGGTAACTTCAATAATACACATACATATAAGAGCGTTTACCAGGGCTATACACTGGTAACTTCAACAATATAAATACATACAATATAAAGGCGTCGACAGGGGTAATCCACCGATCACAGCGTAATTGTTATACACCCTCATCAAGAAGATCAGAAAGCATCAATTAAAATGGATGAAAAAGACATTTCCGTTATTGTCGCTCGACAGAAGGTTCTAGCTGCAGAAATTAAAAGTCAATATCTCAAAGGACAGTTCTTCGAGAAAAACAAAAAAATACAAGGAGGAGAGGTTACAACGCGTGAAATTTATCTGGGAGCAATTTCAAACAAACCATCAGAAGGTAGAGGGCAAGATGAAACACGACACTCCATACGTGTCGGAAAATATGTTTCAAAGAGTACAAGGTTTTTATACAGAGCTTAAGTGAATTCTTAAAGATATAGAAGAACCTAAAGATGAAATAAACGAAGAAAACTATACTCAGGCAGAAGGATCATCTTCACAATTAAAACAATTAAACCCACGCCTCTCTCACGCAAACCTCCATCATCACCAGGTGATCCATTATCAGATGTTAACAAACTGTTAAGGAGACAGAATACAATTGTTGCTTCACTTCAGCGACTCCTCACCAGCCTACAGGATAAAGAAGGAGTTCACTCCAAGGCATTTTATGATCTGAAAATCATTGGTATTAACAAATACTGGCATATGATTGAAGAAATTCATCAACAGATCGGTGAGCTGGTGGATGATTACAGTTCAGTAGGATACAACGTAGGAGATTACATAGAATTGGAAAAAGGGGCTCAAGAGTGTTTAATCGAATTGTCTACCAAATTGGACGAATTATCTGCTCAGCCAATCTCACCTGCGACCACAACAGTAACGTCAACGGCAAATTCAAATCTCAATCTACCGAAATTTACATTGCCGAAGTTTGATGGTGACTACCTCAAATGGCGGCAATTCCGTGACCTATTTCCAGAATTAGTGCACAACCAACCCATTGGTAATTGTCAGAAAATGTTCTATTTAAAGTAAACTTTGACAGGCGAAGCTGAGAAGCTGATTCGCCATTTTACAACGTCCGACGTGAATTACAACGCGGCATGGAAGGTCATGACAGATCGTTATGAAAACACACGACTTCTGGTAACGGCAATACTTGATAAATTAATGTTGCAACCAGTAATTCATATTGAAAGTTCAGCCCTGATAAAGGGTTTACACGAATATATCATTAAACGACCTCTTGTCATCAGGTCCTACTATCCAAGACGATGTGTTCTCAGTTCTTATAAGATTCCGCATGCCGAGATACGTGTTTACCGCGGACATTGAAAAAATATATCGACAAATACTGGTACATGAGGAAGATACAAAATACCAACTCATATGGTGGAGAAGTAGGCCGAATGATACACTCAAGTGCTTTAAGCTAAACACAGTTACATACGGAACTGCTTGTGCACCATATCTCGCTATAAAATGTCTCCAACGATTAGCAGAAGAGCATCAGGACCGATTCCCGTTAGCGTCAAGAGTAATTCAAAAGAACTTCTACGTCGACGATGTGATGACAGGATCCGACAGCTTAAGAACAGCTCTCGCAACTCAAGAAGAACTACAAAACTTATTTTTTTTTTTTTTATTTTTTTTTGTTGGAGGCTTCTACTATCTGCTGGAGCACTCAGACACAAGTAATGGTCCATTGTACTACCAGACAGACACCTTGTCTTTATTGTATTTTCCCCGTTGTCCGGAAAAAAGTGAGGAGGGGCTTCAGTGATGTTGAGCTAAGAGGTTCGGCACCCACCCACGTCGGCCCCAAGGGCGCGCCACCGTGCACGAGCGAAGGCGGGACAGTCGCAGAGAAAGTGTTCCGCTGTGTCGTCCTCCTCGCAACAAGCAGCACAGGTAGGCGTCTCACTGATGCCAAGCACGTAGAGATGCCTGGCAAAAGTGTAATGGCCCGTAATGACGCCCGTTAGCCTTCTGCAGTCATTTCTCCTTAAGGATAAGAAGAATGTTGCGGACTTTTTACAGACGTCAGGGCGTACGCGCTTCTGCATCCTGGATATTCCCTCCATCTGCGACTGTGTACGTTAAAGACCCAGTCATTGATGTCAGATTTAACCGTTGAAGCTGGTAGACCTAAGGCGGGTTCAGGCCCTGAGAAACTCTCCTCTGAGCCTTATCTAGCGAGTTCATCGGAGATCTCGTTTCCTGGGATTCCAGAGTGACCTGGAACCCATAAGTGAATTAAGTCTTCCGACTTTGTTCAAAAAGGTCTTCAGTTCATGCACTAGTTTGGAGTTGGACAGAGGATTGGATACAGCTTTGAGTGCAGCTTGGCTGTCACTGCAGACACATATGCTCTTTCCCCTCCATCTGTGTTTCACAACATAGTGCATGGCAATTAGGATTGCGTAAATCTCCGCCTGGAAGACAGACGCATATTTTCCTAACGAGAAGTGCAGTCGAATGTTTTCGCGCTCGAAGAAAACTCCGGCGCCGGATCCCTGATCAGTCCTGGAGCCATCTGTGAAGATGCGAAGACATTCTATTCCAGGTTCAGTGTCTGGCCAAAGCCAATCCTGACGCCAAGGAAATGTGACTGTGTAGTTACAGCGCAGTAGGATGGCAGGTGTCATTTCGTCAGTGGGCATATCCATGAGACAGTGGTCGTAGGATATTTCTCTCTCAAGTACACTTTCACTCCACTGCGAGTTGTACCAAAGACCATTCCTCTTTAGGCGAGAAATAGTTTTCAGTGCACACTCTCTGATATATATGTCAAGGGGTGGAAGGTTCATCATAGCATCTAAAGCAGCTCCCGGTGTGCTGGGGAAAGCCCCCGTGCAACTGAGGCAGACCGTTCTTTGGAGTTTGGTGAGTGAAGCCACAGCGTGTTTTCGTGTCAGCCTGCTCCACCAAACAACCGATGCATATAGATTATCGGTCTTACCATTGCCGTGTAGATCCAAAGGACCTTTTTCGGCGATAAGCCCCATGTTTTGCCAAAGGCACCTTTGCATTGCCAGAAAGCTGACAGCGCTTTGGTGGTTTTGGACTCAACATGTTTTGACCAGAGAAGTTTGTTATCTAGTGTAATATGTGACCCCAAGTACATACAAAGAATAAACTCTTGGTCTTCACTATACTCGTAAACGTTCTTTATTAAATTAAATACTCCAGATAAAAAAAGAGACCACAAGGTTTGGTGGTTATCTATATATACCACTTATGACGTGAGAGATTTTGGGCGGGAATGATAACAAAAAGGCGGGAAGACTTTTCTTGTCACTCGTTCACTTTCCAATTGTCATGCCTTGCAAAATAGTGGTAAGTGCTGCCAGATCACATCAGTTACCCCCACGTTTATTTTCTTGGACAAATGTAACGTACTTCTTGCGTAATCGCTCCGATCGTCTTGGTTCCGTCGAGATTGGCACAGGTTCCCTGTCTTGTAATGTTATACGCGAACTTCCCGCTGGAGCTGAGTTTGGTGAAGTTAGATCGATGACCTGAGGCCTATCACCAGGAGCTAGTTGTACGTCGGAATCATCTAGAATGTCACCTTGATGTCTTGAAGTTACTTCTTCGGAATGAGGTAAACTATTAGATCTACTGGACTGTAAAGATACCATCACTGACGGAACTAATTCCTCATCCGTTTGGTTGTTCACCAACGATCGACATCGCATTTGATTTTGATGCCTTCGAACCATGCCTGAACAAGTTTGCACCAAGTACATCCTACTTCCCAACTGCTTTCTCACAATTGCTGCCATCCACTTCGGTCGTCGTAGATATTGCCGAATGAAAACTGGTTCGTTCACGGCGAACTTTGTTCTCCGTTCTGCATCCATACCCTGTTTCCTAACTTCTGGTACCATTGCCGAAAGTAATGTACGGTGTTTTCGTCCATGTAGTTTTTCTGCCGGAGATGTGCCACTCTCATCTGGTGTTGACCTACATATATGTCGATAAGAAAACTGCCAGTTCCTCGTCGCATTGCAATCCGCCTTCTAAAATTTTACGTAGCGCAGATTTAAATGTTCTCACCATCCTCTCTGCTGTCCCATTTGATTCGGGATTAAATGGGGCGGATGTTATGTGCTGAACGCAGTTTTTTCGACAAAACTCCTGAAACTCCTTCGACGTAAACTGAGTACCATTGTCCGATACTAGCGTTTTAGGTAATCCCTCCAACGCAAATATACTGCGTAACGCATTTATAGTCGCTTGCGATGTTATAGAGTTCATTCGAACTACGAATGGGAATTTAGATTTGGAATCTACAACGATGAGCCACATGTGATTTTGGAAAGGCCCAGCGAAATCTAAATGAACACGTTCCCAGGCCTCTGCTGTTGTGGGCCAGCTGGTGTACTCCTTGGGTGGCTGAGTTGCATTCAATTGACAAGTGGCGCACTGCCCCACTACTTTGCTGATGTCCTTATCAATGTCGGGCCACCAACAGTAACGTCGCGACATCTGCTTCATGCGTGTAATGCCCCAATGACCTTGATGAAGAAGTGCCAAAACCTTTGGCTGCAGCTGAGCGGGTACAATGACTCGGAGATTGCCGCTGTGAAAGAGAAGAATGTTATTAAAATATTCAATTGAAAATCGCCTACTAAAAAAAGGTTGCAAATGAGCATCTGCTGCGGGCAACTTATTTGGCCATCCTTTCTGCAAGTAAGTGATGACCTTCATGATGTCTGAATCCTTTTGCGATGCTTCCTGGATAACTGAAGCCGTAATAGGAAACCCATCCACCAACGAAGAAAACGTGTCAGCCACTTGGTAGGAAGATTCTTCTGAACGATCAAAATCTTTATCGGGTCCACAGGGTAACCGAGATAAGGCATCTGCGTTTCCGTGTTGCTTGGTTGGGCGATAGCGAATGGTATACGTATAACCCATTAGAAGAATGGCCCACCTTTGAAGACGTTGAATTGTCATGTGGGGCAGGTTTTTGTTGGGGTTGAAAATTGTAACTAACGGCTGATGATCTGTAATCAGCTCGAATTGCCTTCCAAAAAGATACTGATGAAATTTTTTAACTCCATATACGATGGACAGTGCTTCTTTTTCAATTTGGCTATAATTTCTTTGAGTCTCGTCCAGTGTTTATGACGCGAACGCGATAGGCTTCTCTGTTCCGTCCGGATAAACATGGGAAATCACGGCCCCAATCCCATGAGAAGATGCATCCGTCGCTAACGTTATGGGCAAGTCATCTCGAAGATGTACCAATTTGGAAACTTTAACAATACTCTCCTTGAACTGTTCGAAGGCTCGTTGCTGATCCGCTCCCCACACAAAAGGTTCCCCTGAGGCACGTAGTTTATTTAATGGAGCTGCTATTTGTGCGAAGTTCCTAATAAACTGATTGTAATAGTTTAATTTCCCTATGAATGCTTCCAGCTCCTTCAAATTTCTCGGTTTGGGAAGATCGTGAATAGCTGCAACTCTCGAGCCTGATGGGCGAATTCCCATAGCATCAATAATGTGTCCTAAGTATTCAACTTCCTGTTTCGCAAAGTGACATTTCTCTAGCCGACAACGTAAGCCATGTCTTTCCAAGAGCTCTAGCAGAGTTCTGAGGTTATTCACGTGCTCCTCATTAGTCCGGCCTGACACTATTAAATCATCTAGGTACGATGTACAGAATTCCAAGTCAGATGTTAACTGGTCCATATATCGTTGAAAAATTCCTGGGGAGCTGGAGGTTCCAAAGGGTAAGCGCTGGTACTCATACAAACCAAATTCTGTGTTTATGACACATAGCTTTCTGGATTCGTCATCCAAGGGAATTTGCAAATACGCATCGGACAAATCTACCTTTGTAAAATAACAGCCTCCTTGCAGTTTACGGAACAACTCTTGGATTCGAGGGATCGGATGACGATCGACCTCTAGTTGCGGATTAATTGTGACCTTAAAATCACCGCATAGACGTACTCTGCCATTTGGTTTTCTAACCACGACAATCGGTGTTCCCCACTGGCTTGTCTCAATAGGTCGAAGAATGCCTAACTGCTGTAAGCGCTGAATTTCCATCCGAACCTCTTCCTTCAACGCGAATGGTATCGGGCGATGCTTAAAGAACCTGGGTTGGCTGCCAGGTTTGAGCTTAAGATGGGCGAGAAATCTAGTACTACAACCCAAACCGGGGTTAAAAACTTCCTTACATTTTATGCATAAATCCAATGCTTCGGTTTCCAGCTGTTCCCTTGATTCGGTTTTAAGCTGTAAAATTGATTCATCTTTAGAAAGACTCACCTTGAAATCAAATGCGTCAAACCAATCCATGCCCATTATATTTGCACCTCGACTATTATTTATTACCAGCAACGGTAATTCGCACGATTTATCTCTCCACTGCACTAAAACATTTGTAACTCCCTTAACCGGCACCTGCACGCCACCATATGCTTTGAGGGCCCGATTTGTCGGTCTGCATACAGGTGCGCCTATGAGTTTGTATCCGTCAAGACCCACCAAAGAACAGGTGGCTCCCGTATCTAACTGAAAAACCATTTGATTGCGATTAATCCGTAACGATATGAACATCTTTCGCCCTTTTCGTTCGACTTCCCAAAGTGCCGATGACACTTCTTCCACCACCGCTTCTTCTTCTATAAAACTTATAGAGTGTGCCGTGTTATTATTTTGTCGAATAAAGTTTGAGCCCGATCTTCTTTCATGATTTAGGTGCCTACTGGATGACTTTCGATTCCGGTTCCGTGATCGTTGACGTGCTTTAGTTTGATGTACATCTCCCGTACGTTGTGCTGATAAGCACACGCTCTTTAGGTGGCCCCGACGATGACAATGGTTACACACTGAGTCCATATGCTGGCATTGACTGCGGTCGTGGTGAATAAAACATCCTGGGCAGGATTTCCTAGTGGGGTACTGTTGCTCCCAATTGCTTTTCTGATGCAAACTCCTCTGGATTTGGTTGACTTCCGCAAAATGAGTTGCTGAAGTACTGCTTCCTTTTAATATGTCCGTAGCCATCTTTGTCGACTCATAGCCTGTCACTAGCTCTTCCACTTCTTCCAGGGTTGGATTTTTTTTCTGTGTTGCTGCTATTCGAACGGAATCATGTGGAGTATGGAAAACAATCATATCCCTTATCATAAAATCTGCGTATGATGTATTGCAACTTGGATTGTTACATACAAAATCACAGTCCCTAGCAATACCTTTTAAATCTGCTATCCAATTGGCATAAGATTGACCTGGGGACATTTTCCTTTGTAAAAATTTACATCTCGATGCGAGCACATGTAATTTTGTTTGAAAATGCCGGGTGAGTTTTGCGGTTAGGTCTTTAAATGTATATGTACTCACATCATTAGTCTCGAACAATTTCTGCAAGACTTCGTTCAAATAGTTCCCGCTTATTGACAAAAAATGAGCCTTTTGCAGGTTGTCATCTTGAAGTGAATTGGCTGCGAAATGCTGCTTCAACTGAAACAGGTAGCTCTCGCAGGATTCCTTTTCCACCTCGAAAGGGCGAAACTGCGGGATCGTGCTGGTTGCTGCTGTTTGTCCTCGCATCAGGCGCTCCATACAATCGATGTTGGATTTTAGCACTTTTTCCATCCAATCTTGCTGCTGAGCGATGAAATTCTTCATGATTTCTGGATCCATTGCTTCCGATTCCTCGTCGCCAATGTAATATGTGACCCCAAGTACATACAAAGAATAAACTCTTGGTCTTCACTATACTCGTAAACGTTCTTTATTAAATTAAATACTCCAGATAAAAAAAGAGACCACAAGGTTTGGTGGTTGGCTATATATACCACTTATGACGTGAGAGATTTTGAGCGGGAACGATAACAAAAAGGCGGGAAGACTTTTCTTGTCACTCCTTCACTTTACAATTGTCATGCCTTGCAAAATAGTGGTAAGTGCACCCAGATCACATCATCTAGAATGACTCCCAGATACTTAGCTTCCTTGGATATAGGGATGGGAATGCCTTTTAGCACCAGCTGAGTAATGCCAGTTGTTTTCCTCCTTCTCGTGAAGAGAACGACATCGGTCTTAAGAGGATTAACCGACAGCCCATTTCTCGTGCACCAGTCTTCGATCACGTTTAGCGCCGCTTGCGCTTTGAGACAGACATTCGCTAAACATGAGCCGACAGAGAGAACAGCAACATCATCCGCATAGGCCTGGGCATAGATTCCAGAGGCATTGAGAGCATCTAGCAGAGAGTCGACCACCATGCACCATAACAGCGGAGACAAGACGCCACCTTGCGGGCAGCCTCTGTTTACTCCAGACTTGACACAATGTTCGAGGCCTGCATCAGCGATCAGTGTCCTGTGCACGAGCATTGCTTTGATCCACAAAACCAGTGCTTCATCTACGCCATGCCATCTAGCAGCATTACACATGCTGTCAAAAGTAGCGTTATCAAAAACTCCCTCAATGTCGACAAAAATGCCTAGTACGTACTCTTTCCTTTCGAGAGCGCATTCAATTCTCCCAACTAGGTTTTGAAGCGCATTCTCGCAGGATTTTCCGCGCTGATAAGCATGTTGCATGTCCGACAGAGGATGCATTCGAAGGGCAACTTTGCGCACGTGCAACTCTACTAGTCTTTCCATGCTTTTCAGCAGGAATGATGTTAGACTTATTGGTCTGAAACTCTTGGCTAGTGAGTAATCCTCTTTCCCTATTTTGGGAATAAAGACCACTTTCACCGCGCGCCAAGGGATAGGTATGTAGGCAAGTGCCAGGCTAGCAGTGAAAATTCTTTTCAGTGTAGGAAGCAGCTGTCTTATACCTTTTTGCAGCATAAAGGGGTATATCCCATCAGTGCCCGGCGACTTAAAGCCATCGAAGGAAGCCACAGCAAATTCAATGGCCTCAGTAGTTGCCACGCGTGACGCAACATACCAGCTACGCCGAGTTGTTTTCATCGCTACAGCTGCAGTATCCAATGAGGGAGTGTGCAACGAGCCGATGACAGTCTGATTTCCCGGAAAATGGGTCTGAAACAGTAAACTAAGAGTTTCTGCTTTAGACTCGGTAAAGGTACCATCAGACTTTCTGAGTACCTCCAGCCTTGTCGATTTTCCTCGTTTGAGGACTTTAACCAACTTGCTGGTCACGCTCAGGGATTTGATCTCTTCGCAGAAGGACTTATAGGAATCATTCTTCGATTTTCGAATAAGCTTCTTATATTCCTTCTGCTTCGATCGATATTTATTCCAGTCATCTTCCGAGTTCGATTTAAGCGATCTGTTCAGAAGACTTCTGGCTTCCCTACGAAGCCGTTGGAGCTCAGCATTCCACCAGGGAACCGGCTTCCTGTTGGGAGGTTTTTTGACAGGACATGCGAGTTCAAAACATTTGGTGATGGCGCTGTTCAGGTTATGAACAGCATCCTCCACCGATTGATTAGTTTTGAGTTTAGGCGGGGCTTGAGTGGATTTCTCAAGCTCCTCCCTAAATCGCACCCAGTCTGTTTTTCTCGGATTCCGCTTGGGCTGCGAGGGGGAGATCCCGCACTTCAATTGGAATTCGATGTATCTATGGTCTGACAGCGTAACATCTGGTGAGACTCTCCAGTTAGTGATGGCCTTCGCATGCCTGTTAGATAGGGTTAGGTCAATCATTTCCTGTCGTCTCGCCGTCACAAAGGTTGGTTGAGAGCCAACATTGTTGATGAAAAGGTCAGACGAAAGAATGAAGTTTAAAAGATGGTCCCCTCTCCGGTTGCATTTGCTGCTGCCCCAAACTGTGTTTTGAGCGTTAGCATCGCAACAGATAATGAGTCCAATCCTTCTGGCTTCACAGTACTCTACGAGTTCGGAAACCGCCTTAGGTGGCGGGGGTAGTACCGAGTCGTAGGGGAAGTAAGCAGACGCCACGACGAAGTGTTCAATTTCTCCGTGCGCCTTGTAGCTCACTTTCGCAACTACCAGATCTTGACCACAGAATTGACCAAGTTTGGTTGCCGATAGCGTATTCGATATGATGAGGCAGACCCTGGGCCTTTCGGATCGCTCATCATAAAGGATTGTAGCATCACGTATGCCACCAAGACCACACAGGCGTTTGTTCCACACACATGGTTCCTGAATGGATACAATGTGATGATTTGTACTACTGCATGCAATTCTGCTACTTAGAAGAGCGGTAGCAGCCTTGCAATGCTGTAGGTTGATCTGAGTAAAAATCATAGATTCATACTGGGGAACACGTACCATCCTTCGACTACTTGACATCAAAATGGAATAAAATCCTACCAAGGCCGAAGTAGGGACGTGAGTCGTACGCGGTTTTCAGGGCCTCAACAGAGCCATTGTCCATTCCCACTACCAGAGTGAAGCCCTCTTTTTTCAGAGAGTTATTTTTCTCCTTGTAGGAATAGACAGTCCAGGCCCTCGTGTCGAGTCCCGGGTTCTGCGCACGTAGTCGCGTCAGCACTTTCAGCTTATTTCCGGGTTTTCCCGGAATCTAGCAGATGGCGCGCGTTAGTTTCGGGAGACTAACTACTTGATAAGTGCTAGTTCCCAGGGGGGGATTTTCGGCACCATGCTCTTGATCCAGGCAGATGTCTGCTGAGAGGAACAGCTCACCACGAAGGTACCATTCATCAAAGCAGACCTCTCCGCCTGAATACAAAAGCCGCCTGAATACAGAAGCTAGCTCCAGTAGATGATCCTCGCAGTGTTGGCAATCTGCGCTGGTCATTCTGCTGTCATTGCCAGCCTTCCCTATCCTGACCTTTTCGGAGGAGATGGCTGCCTCTTTGTAGGAGAGGTGCTTGTCTCGACTCTTTACGGTCATTTGTGTTGCCTTTCCAGAGGAAGGGGTTTTTTTGCGTGAAGTGCCCGCCTCCGATGAGCAGCCTTTGGTCCTCTCCGTCTTCAGGTTTTTGCTTTGACCTTTATTGATCGCCGCATCTGCCTTTGGACTCCGATTTCCCGCCGCCATATCAGAGGAGGAGACATCACGTTCTCTCTCCCCAGCAAGATTGTCCCCGGCGGCCATCTTCCGTTTGCAAGCGCTCTTACCTTTTTCGGTTCGAGCTCCTGCTCCCTTCCGACGCCGCTTTCGAACAGCTTTGCCAGCCTGAGGGTTGTTATGATCCAAGACCGCTTCGCCTTCTGCGACAAAACTTATTACAAACTGCTGGATTCAAGCTTCGAAAATGGTGTGCCAATCATCAATCCCTCATCCAGAACATACCAATCAGCGATAGCGAAACCGAATTGGATTTTAATACCAACATTGAAGAACATGTCAAAACCGTTGGAATGGTTTGGTCGGAAAAGAAAGAGTAACAAAGCGAACTTTTTGATCCTCTCGGACTCATGGCCCCAATCATTGTTACAGCTAAAATATTTTTACAACAGCTGTGGCAACTTAAATATGACTGGGATGCAGCGCTTCCTCACGAGATGCAAACAAAATGGATTCAATTTCGAGAAGGATTAAAAACACTTCACAATATTAAAATACCCAGGCTCATTTTTTCACACAAAATTTCCAAGGATGTACAATTTCATGTATTCGCGGATGCATCCGAGAAGGCATATGGAGCAGCAACGTATGTTCGATCGCAGGACAACAACAATATAATTACAGTACGACTACTTTGCGCAAAATCCAGGATAGCTCCTTCCAAAAAGAGCAAAATATCTCATCAAAGCACTATTCCACGCCTAGAGCTGTGTGCAGCTAAGCTGGCTGCGGAACTTAGTCGTCATCTGCAAACAGATCTGAACATTCAAGGAGATAAGATCTATTTATGGACCGACTCAGAAATAGTCCTCAATTGGATTCATCATCATGAACACTTCCGACGTTTATTGCAAATCGAGTATCCGCAATACAAGAATACACAATCCAGCAGCAATGGCGACGCGTAAGCTCGAAGGAAAACCCTGCTGACATATTGTCACACGGAATAGCACCCGAGTCACTTCGAAATCATACTCTTTGGCTTTATGGACCAAGGTTCTTGCATGGAGCAGAATCAATCTGGCCACCCAAATATGCGAAGAAACCAGATATCTGCCAAGACAATGTTGCACTGTCAGCCACTTCTCATCGGTTACCAGACTATGACATACTGGGTACTATCAGGCATGGCAATTCATTCAAAAGGGCACAGCGAATTATAGCCTATATGCTTCTTCTTTTCCTTTTTATCCCGGCGTCGTTATGGTCAGAAGTGTAGGACCATAACCTTCCCACTTAACTGCATTCCTACTGGTCCGCTTGTGGGGTCCGCCGGTTTGACCTCAGAAAGTAGCGGCAGGCTTCCCGGTTTGGGATTACTTCATCGCTGAGGCCAATCAAATGCTGGTGTTTTTGCATTTGTTTGCACCAATTGTTTTTCGGCCTGCCTTTTTTGCGTGTTGAAATTGGAATGTTGATTGATAACGCCTTTTGGACGGGGTTCAAAGGATCTCTCCTTTGAACATGGCAATACCAACTGAGTCGGTCGCGCTCTATATTTCTTGTGATGGTTTCTTTTACGTGGAGGCTTCCTCGGATCTTTGAACTTCTAATTCTGTCACGCTTTGTTACTCCCGCTGTCATGCGAAGCATCTTCACCTCAGTTGCCGTTAATTTGCTCTCATACTTTTTGTGCATTGTCCAGCATTGTGAACCGTATGTGAGCGCCGGACGTACAACTGAAGTGTAGAGCCTTCCTTTCAGCTTAGGGGGAAATTTTCGATCACAGAAGATGGCGGAGTTTTCCCGCCACTTCATCCACCCTACGCTTACGCGATGTTTGATGTCGTCATCACAAGTTGCTTCTCTATTAATCATAGATCCCAGATATTTAAACTTTTCACACTTGGGAAGCACTCTTCCATTCAAGTAAATGTCTGGAATAGGCTGATGAGGGTCAGAGAACGGGCAGCACAGATACTCTGTCTTCTTTGAACTAATACGATACCCGTGTCCCTCAAAAATGTCCACCCACACATCAAGTGCTCGTTGTAGGGACGCCTGATCATCACTTATAATGGCCCCATCGTCAGCAAAGAATAGCTGGTGCACATTGGGGTCCGTCACTTTTCCTTCAAGCAAGCAATCAAGGACTGCTATAAAAAGCAGTGGGCTGAGGACGCTCCCTTGGTGTACACCGACTTTGATTGCGAACTCTTCGGTGACTCCTGCGGTGCATCTTACTCTTGTCGTTGCTCTCTCGTACATGTCCATAATCACTCGCACGTAGGTTTCTGGAACTCCTTTTTGTCTTAGCGCTACCCATAAAAGATCTCTTGGTTGCCGGTCAAAGGCCTTCTCGAAATCAACCAACACCATATGCAAGTCCTTTGAAGAATCACGATGCTTTTCCATCATGATCCTTATACTTTGGATTGCATCTGTTGTTGATTTACCCGAGACAAACCCGCACTGGTCATCAGATAGTCGTATTATTTTCCGCAGTCGGCTATCTAATACCCGTTCAACGATCTTCATGGTGTGCGACATCAGCTTGACAGAACGGTAGTTATCACAATTTCGCGTATCACCCTTTGCAATGGAAGAAGATAGCTTTCCCTCCATTGATTAGACATAGTGTCGCCTCTCATAAGTTTGGAGATAAGAACCATGAGCCATCTAGACCCGATGTCTCCCATCTTTTTCCAGAACTCAGAGGGTATCCCGTCCGGCCCAACAGCTTTTCTTTTCTTGGAGTTTTTAACCGCGTACCGAACTTCTTCGACTGTGATGTCGGGTATTTCGGCATGATTCGGGGCGGCTCTTGGAAAGTACACTCGGGGAAACTGTTCGTTCAGAAGTTCCTCGCAATACTGTCGCCATCTGTGGAGAATTTTTTCGTCTTCCACAAGGAGTTGGCCTTCAGCATTGTTAATAAACTTTGGGAAACGAATCTCCTGAGCATTTCTTCTTCTCTGGGCGGCTATCTTAAAGATATTTGCTCCTTTGTTCAAATTGTTTTGTCGAAGCTCCTGGGTAGCCTGGTTCCTGTCAGACGCGGAAGACGATATTTCTTCCAACTCCTGATAGAGGCCTTCCATGCTTTTCGCTTTGAATTCGGCGCATTTTTTCTTCGCGATACCTTTGCAACATCTATATACCTTTTCACGGCGAGCTTTTTCCTCTCTATTAGTAGAAGAGCACTTTGACCAAGCTTGGAAAGCCATTTTCTTTTCGTTTATCACTGCTTTGGCTTCGTCTGTCCACCACCAGGTTTCTTTTGCGTGTTGGCAGGGGCCTTTAGATGTTCCGAGCAGTGATTTGGCTTTCTCCAGGCCAGATTGTTGTAGGGAATCCCACATGTCTTGTGCTCTGCACTCCTCATTACCGACCTCATCGATAATGGAAGAGAGGTAGTTTTCCATGATGGTAATAAAAGCTTCGCCTTTTCCTTTATCCAGCTTATACCACTTGATTCTCCCAGACACCTTCGTTTGCTGCTTTGACTTCTTTCTCGCATCCATAAAAAATTCAGTCAGGAGGAGACGGTGTTGAGGGGCGATCGCGTCTCCCAGGATCACTTTGCAATCTTTAGCTCGTGGCTTCATGAAACTGGATACCAAATGATAGTCTATTTGAGTTTCATTTCCGCCGCTGCTATAAGTGATCAGGTGCCGGCTTTGTTTGACGAACATGGTATTTAGCACTATAAGACCGTACGACTTGCACATGTTTAGGATATCTTCACCTGAAGAGTTCCTGGTGCCGTATCCCAGCCCTCCGTGGTAGCTTTCATAGTCTTCGCTTGTCTTCCCGACATGTCCGTTTAAATCTCCCCCAACAAACAAAAGCTCTTCCTTTGGGATGATTTTGACAAGGTTGTGGAAATCTAGCCAGAATGCATCTTTTTCTTTTTGTTCGCATCCTACTTGAGGGGCATATGCGCTTACGATGTTCCACACCTCACCATGCATCACCAATTTGAGAGCCATCAAACGGTCACTGGACTTTGAAATGGTTAAGACGTTGCCAAGTAACTCTGCCGCAAGGATGATGGCGATTCCGTTTTTTCCTTGTTCCAATCCATAGTAAAACATCTTGTAGGCTTTTGTTTTAACGTCCAAGAAACGTGCCCGATTACCGGTGTTTCGCCATTTCGTCTCTTGTACGCACAGGATGTCTACTCGCCTTCTAACCATCATTTCTTCAAGCTCATAGCTGCGCCCACTCATGCTTCCAACGTTCCAACTCGCGACTCTTAAATGTGGCTTACGCCGTTGCATTACTTTGCTATCCCCCGGAAATCCTATAGCTCTGACCCGAGCATTTCTGCTCGTCCCAGGATCACGACCATTAGTAGTGCCTGGCGGGGTAGTGCTTTTCCTTTTAGCGTTCTTTTCCATAATGCTACGGTTTGACCGTTTTCATTCTTCCCTTCCTTTTTGACACGGGCATGCTCCAGATTTTTTATTTTTTTTTTGATTGATCTTACTCTTACAACACCGGTGATCTCCAGTCGTGTCAACCCACTGATTTGCATGCACACTTGTGGGGCAGTTTAATGGGGGTATATGTGTCCCTAGGCTCACCTTGGTGTTTTCTAAATTGCCTAGATGTGAGTTTTGTTTACCTTTGTTTAGTCGCCTTTTACGACAAGCGATAGGTATCGCTGCAGGGATATTCTTAACCCGTCCCTGCACGAGGAAATTATAGCCTATATGCTAAGGTTTAAAAACATCATTAAAAAAAAATGCTCAGTAGCAAGAGCACAGACTACATTTCTAAACAGTGAAGAACTTGATCAAGCAACAAAATCTATTATCAGAATGATACAGAAACATGAGTTTCAAGACGACATAAATCATCTAAATAAACACAGCGCAGTTTCAAACAAGAGTTCACTTTCAAGTCTCACTCCATTTCTCGATAATGATGGAATCATCCGAGTTGGTGGACGGTTGGAATACTGTCATACGATGCCAAGCATCCAATGTTGATGCCCTACTCTCACCCGTTCACAAGGCTATTGCTGCTCAACATTCATCAGGAAAATAATCATGCCGGACCACAAGCACGACCATTTATAAACACAGGAATTGATTTTTGCGGGCCCATATGGACACACTATAAGCTTAGGGGAAAGCGACCGCAAAAATCATATATAGCAGTGTTCTGCTGTTTTGCAACGAAGGCATGTCATTTAGAACTCGTAAGTGATCTAACTTCTCAGGGATTCATCGGTACATTAAAAAGATTTATGGCAAGACGAGGTCACTGTAAAAATATTTATTGCGACAATGCCACAAACTTTGTGGGAGCTAAGAATCAGTTAATGGAGCTAAAACATTTCAATGACTCAACAAGGGATAGGGAACAAATAACAGCTGTATGCACAGCGAAGGGATGCGACTTTAGCTTCATTCCACCTCGATCACCTCATTTTGGCGGTTTATGGGAAGCTGCAGTCAAGTCAGCCAAGCATCTGTTACAACACATTTTGGCCTCTGCTTCATTAACATATGAAGAGTTAGAAACAGCAGTTGTAGAAGTGGAAGCTATATTGAACTCAAGACCAATAACTCCCATGTCAACTTCTCCAAATGATCTCACTCCTCTCATTCCAGGGCACTTCCTTATTGGCGAACCAATGACCAGCAATATTGACCAATCAGCGAAACCAGAAACGTCTGCACTTCTAACAAGATAGAAACTTGTGTCTTCTGTTAAAAATGAATTCTGGCGACGTTGGTCTAGCGAATACCTAAGCCAATTACAACACAGGTACAAATGGAAGGAGAAATGTCAGAACGTGGAGCCAGGTTTGATGGTAATAATCAAAGAAGACAATCAACCAAGTCTTAAATGGCCATTAGGACGAATAATTAACACTATTAAGGGGTCTGATGGCTTAGTTAGGGTAGCAGACGTACACACGGCTTCTGTTGTGTTTCGTCGTGCTATACACCGACTTGCCCCGCTGCCAATACAACCGTCATCTCAAGCCGATCTTGGCGTAGGGAATAGTAGCAAACGGCACATCAATGACGAAGATCATACAACAAACCCATCAGCAAACAACAAATCGAATGGTACAGAATTTTACCTCCGCCCTAGTAACATTACTGTTAACCTGTGTATGTGTGTCGTTGAGTACAGCAAATGAAGTATAAGTCAACAAATTCGAATCACATCCAGGAATACATTTTGAAGGTCATGGAACCATTAAGTTGATACACAACACAGGGAACCTAGTGGTCTGCTACAACCTTGAACCATACAGAAGAGAATTTGAGGCTCTCAAGAATAGTACCATGATATTAGATCACCTTTGCCAGCTAATTACCTCGAAAAGTCTATGTACTCAAGTTGTTCAGCAATTTCAATGTATCAATAAGGAACTCATTGAGGAAAATTCATTACTCAGGACTACGCGTATTTCGAGGAAGGTCAAAAGAGGAGCGCTTGATATCGTCGGCAATGTTGCTAATTCACTGTTTGGGGTTCTTGATTCTCGATATGCTGAAGAAATGGATAAAAATTTTGAAAGGATATATTCAAATGAAAATTATGTTCACTTGTATTCCAATTAGAACAAATAACTAATCGGATAAACAACATCACCGATGAAATGTATCAGATTAAGGTTCAGCAATTATTTTCATACTGGTCGATCTACACTACATTAATAGTAGTCAATATGCAGCGTTTTCAAGCATCTATATTTGACGTTTTATCAGACACTCATCATGGCAGAATTCATCATTTACTGATTTCGCCTCAGCAGTTGAAACAAGAACTCATCAAAATCAAAAACTACCTACCGCTACAGTAACGTCTTCCAGTGGAACCAGAAAACATGCTGCAACTTGGAGTTGGAGTTACCACATCAAATTCAGCAGCATAATACCCTACATATCGCCATCAGTGTCTCCGGGTTATTCCTAGCGTTTGGAGTCAGTGTGTTCTTAATTTGGAAATCCATTCGATTCATCCGTAGACGCACAGAATTTCCCATTCCATCACCAAGAAGAATTCGTCAGCCGAATCAACAGTCATCTATCAACAGAACGATTGAACACAGTTCAATGGGGGGCAGGATGTTGAGTACGGTCAGCATTCACAGTGCACCGGCATCCAGTTGCCAGCCGCACGACATTGAATCTGAAACCTAAATTCACTGCTTGACATTGAACTGAGTTCAACCCAAATGCGAATGTAACATAACACCGTTGTTTTTCTTTTAGTCTTTGTTTCCATTTATTCTCATAATGTTTCCACTATATTTGCACAGTAATCAGTTTGCACCATACATAATAACAAAATTGTATTTCAGAATAGGCAATTTACTTTTTATTTTTCTTGTACGTAATATTTAGTAAAGTAAGCTAATTTCATCAAAAACTCTTTGTGCTAGAATAAGCAATACCTTAGTATAAATATTGGCTAATAAACATTGAATTGGCCTGATAGAATTTGGCAGCTATCACGAACGTTCGTGTTTTTTGGTTTATTGGTGTTCTAGTACTGTACTAGAATATCGCCGATAGTCACGGTACAAGAACCGCGGTCTATCAACATAGAAACAATTACAGTAAAAGCACTGTAACCAGGAACCATAAGCTTAATGCCGATCCCAAACGGCGAGAGCCGAGAAGCTTTTTTAAGGCAAATATAGAACGGGGGGTTTTGCCAATACCCCGCCGAGGAGAGATGTATTTGTAAATGTATTTAATGTAATGTATGTATTTGTTATGTATTTAAAAATTACTCACTTGAAACCTTCAGTATTTTATTCAGTTTCATATGATGTAGTGATATTATTTTCGTCAATCCACGGCAAGTCTTTAATGTTTTTCGATTTTGCCACTTTCATTATATCATTTGCACTCATTACTGAAATTTCACACGTTTCAGACCAAAAAATTAAAGCTTTCTTATTTAATGTTTTTATTCGTGTTTCACTAAAATAATTATTAAAAATATCAAAAAATAAAGACGCACACTCTCTTTGTGTGCTCAGTTCTCAGACTGAAATCTGACTTCCAATCGGGACGACAACAACTTCTGCCGCGTACCGATTGACTCGAATACTGAAAATGAGCCTCCCTATTCGCATAATTTTGTCACATGACAAATACGCAGTACAGTGGGCACAAAATATCTCTTTGGCGTGTTTTCGATAAAATCCATTGTGACACTTCAGGGTACATATAAAGTTCGAATGATTGCCAGTAAATCGAAATATGTACAGTTAAGTATAAACACAAAGAGGAATGTCTCAAAAAGGGCGATCCACACTCAGCATAATTCCCATATTCCATCCCCAATCATTAATATAAATACAATGTCAGCACGATCAATCCCTATCCCATCGTAAACCACTTAGCCAAATATAAATCAAATCCGCTTGTATTAAAATATGTTATATTTTAATCAATATATTTTAGTTTTAATTTCCATCCATACTCTGTGAACCATTCTTTAAAAAGCTAAACGCGGAACGAAAGAGTTAAGTCGTTTCCGTGTCATTGTTCGTGTAAGTTAAGTCGATAACATAAAGGAGTAGACAAAATGCCTACAAAAAGATTTTTTTTATAAAAAATAAAGTAAAAGTCTTTAACTGACGCCCGAGCAGCAGGGACCTGAACAGCACACGTGAAAAGTTAAAAGTGGTAGTAACAAGTGAGAAGTAAAAAGTGATACTCAATGCGCGACGCTACTAAAGTGTTCACAAATAGCTCGCAATATCAATGTTCACACATAGTCACAAATAGTAAAATTGTGCAGTGCATGACGCAATTATACAAATAAAAGTGCAGTCGCGTTATACCCTTTATTGTGCAAAAAATAAAAGTGGCGAAGTGAGTGTAACCGACCTATCTCGAAGGACATACAAATTGTAGGACCTAGAAATCGTAACGCTGGACTCCAAAGAGGATTAGCATCTGAGCATCCTCCACCATAATTATATGCGGTCCCTAACCCGCAAAAAACACACAGAGCAATCCGTCAAAAAACCAACACTGCAAACTGTTACAAACCTATAAAACAACAAACTGTTATAAACCTAATACATAGTGTAATTTATAAAAAATAAAAAAAATAAAAAAGAAGAAAAAAACATCTCAAGAAGAAAAAAGAGAAGAGAAAGAAAACATCCCAAGAAGAAAACATCGAACACTAAGAACATGGCCAAGTCCATCATTCTATTGTAAGTTTTAGAAATTAAGAATTCACAAATTATTGAAAATAAAAAGCCAAGAAAACCTAGGATTTGGTTCGAACAAAAAATGTTTAAATAAGATAAGAAAACAAAACCAAATAAAGAAGTAAATAGAAAAATTATTATATTTAATTTGAAGTATGTAGCTATAATTTTTTTACAAAGTCGGTTCGAATTTTTTTAAAAAAAAAAGGTAATAAAGAAATAAAATAAGAAAAAAAATGTAATTATAAGATTAGTGAGAAATAACCCAAACCAAAATAAATTACTAAAATAAGTACAATACAGGAAGCAATCGATGCCTTACAGGCCGAGATTACAAATCTTAACGGTTCTTTTAGTGCACAAGCCCGTGCAATTAAAGATTCACAAATATTTGTAAGTACCGAGACTTCGTCCGAAGACGAACCGCCTTGGTAAAACCAACAACCGAACTCGACCTTCAAACCCAGAACAAATTACCCGACCCTGTCAAGGATCCGTTCTTTCAACGGAAATCCTACGACCTGTCGAAGACATTCTCGACGACTATAAGATAATTAAAACAAAACCACTTTATGGAGCAATTATTCGATCAATACGCCAGAAAATCACGGATGAAGCAGATATTGCACTTGTGGCATACAACATCCCAGATGACGACTGGCTATCGATAAGCGTCTTTCCCTACATTACGCGGACAAAAGAGATATTCGAATATCAACTTTACTCGTTATATGAAGCAAAAAAGAACATTGATGAGTACTTCGGTGAAATAAATCACCACTTGACCCTCATCATTAATAAAGTCCAAACGAATTGCTGCAGTAGAAAAACTGCTGCTTGCATGATCGAAGGACATACAAATAGAGCACTCGATACTTTTACCTGAGGACTGAAGGGTGAACTCTCAAAACTCATTGCCGTAAAAAATCCCAAGTCATTGCCTGAAGCCTATTCAACTTGCAAAACACTAATTATAGAGCAACTAACTTTATGAGTAGACCACACACTAATCCAATAATTACACCTCACAATTCCCTGAGCTTACAACCATTACTTCCCAGAAGAAACCAAACACGTTACCCCCCTCAACTAACACAGCAAGGGAGAAACCAACTATACACAACACAAAGAAGGTATTCCGCTCACCAAAAACCATTTTTCCAACAACCTTCCTTCCAAAGACCAACCTACAACAGGCCAATTGCCATGGAAGTAGATTCTAGTATTAGAACTAGACAGGTAAACAGGCCAAATGTAACACCCCCTTACCAACAACAAGTACAACATCCCCCACAATATCAAAAACATTCCCATATGTTTAAACGAGCAGAACCATCGCAAATAGGAAAAGCATTCTAGCACCACAACCAAAACAACAGAGACTATTCCATACGGAAACAGACTTTGATTTCGATAATAATCAGCTAATGAACCTTACCCAAGTCTATGAAGAAGAAATGTATTAGGACCCCGAACAAATAGAGAATCTAGATAAACCAGAACAAGAACTAAATTTTCTGATAGCCGGCTTAGTGCTACACCCTACAAAAAGTTTCACGCTCCAAACGAAAACTCTTAGCTTTCTAAATGACACAGGTGCCAATAAAAATTTTATAAAACCCGAGCACCTCTCCCAAATCAGTTACTAAGCCTTTTGTCGTTAATTCAGTAGGAGGCAAGGTAAAAATAAATAAATCTGCCAAAGGAAAAATGTTTTCAATTTTTGGAAACCATACCCCAGTGAAATTCTTTCTATTGCCACCACTAACATCTTTCGACCGAATAATAGGTTACGATATACTAAGAGAACTTTAAGCTGAGGAAACTCCACGTTAACCATCTATCCAGGAATTTCGATTCACTTTAAAATGAGAGAATCAGTAGACGTAAACCCACTAAATGTAAGGAACGATCATCTCGAAAAAGACTAACAAGTTTATTTAAGTAAAATTATACAGGAATTAGAACCCGTGTTCAGCCAAGCAGATGACAAGCTTACCGCTGCAACCAATGTAAGAGCAGAAATAAAAACTTCCACAGACAGCACAATCTATTCAAAATCATATCCATACCCAGTTCACATGAGAGAAGAAGTAAACAAACAAATAAATCAATTACTAACAGATAACGTCATTAGACCATCGAAGTCCCCTTTCAATGCCTCCATTTGGGTAGTCCCCAAAAAATTAGATGCTTCAGGAAAGAAAAAATACAGGATAGTTATTGACTATACTCGTAGGAAACTCAATGCCATAACCATATCAGACACATATTCGATATTTCTGTCACCTTAGCAAACTTACATAGATCAAGCTAAATAATTTCACAAAGATAGATCTGAAATCTGGATTCCATCAAATACTGATGAAAGAGCAAACAAAGAAAAAACCGCTTTCTCCACTCTAAACGGAAAATTCGAGTTTCCTTCTGGACAGAAAAACGCCCCTGCAATTTTCCAAAGGATGATCGACGGTGTCCTAAGAGATATTATCGGAAAGATATGCTATGTTTACATAAACGATATTATCATATTCAGTAAAACATTAGAACAACACTACGAAGATATAAGAACAGTATTATCAAGACTTTTAACATCGAACTTTCGAGAGTTAATCTCGATAAAAACGAATTTATATGAACAAAAATAGAGTTTCTAGGCTTTCTAGTCTCGCGTAATGGAATCAAGGCCGACTTAAAGAAAATCCAAGCAATAATCAGGACCCAAGCACCACGAAGTTTAAAAGAACTGAAATCGTTCTTAGACTTAACGTCATATTATAGAAGAGTCAAGATTTTGCGAAAATAGCTAAACCCCTTACTCAATTAACAGGAGGAAAAAATGCTCGTATAAGCAAACACAAATCGAAAAGGATTCAAATAAAATTCAACCAAGAGCAAACCAAAGCTTTCAATCAATTGAAACAATATCTCACATCCACAGATGTACTAATATTTCCAGACCTCGAAAAACCCTTCATATTCACAGACGCATCCAACTACGCAATCGGTGCCGTATTGTCTCTAGGAGGGATAGGCAAAGACAGACCAATAATCTACATATAGAGAAGTTTAAATTCCACAGAACAAAACTACGCTACTAATGAGAAAGAAATGTTGGCGATAGTATGGGCTTTGGAAAACTTACGTAATTACCTTTACGGTGCAAAGAAAATTTAAATACTAACAGACCACCAACCACTGACTTTTGCTTTAACCAATAAAAACAATAATGCAAAACTTAAGCGATGGAAAGCAAAGTTGGAAGAATATAATTATGAGTTAGTTTATAAACCAGGGAAAACCAATTTTGTCGCAGACGCGCTATCTAGAATGAACATAAGCGAATGCAACCCAACTACGATGACCCAGCATAGTGCAGTCTTCTTCTGCGAAGTCGACTATATTTATAGCACAGAGGCTTCCATTAACGTTTTTAATACTAGAAAGACCGAAATTATTATATACCTATATTGCCCAAAAGCATTAATTTTGACTATATATATATATTTAAAGTAAAACATACATAACATATATGTATAGTATACCGAAAACGAAAGAGAGGGTAATTAATTATAATTATTAATAAACGCATTTATATGTTGTATTAAAAGTCACAATATTCTAAGAAATTGTGTCATTATATACATTGTTTTTCTAATTGAAATTAAAAAGCAGTAAAAATAACTTCTTTGAGCAATCTAGTGTTAAAAATCAAGTAATTCTCATGGAAGGGCCCGAAGAAGAGAGAATATACGAATTACCACAACCTGGGTATCATAGAAGAATAATAGTCAGAAATAGTTTTAATAACGAAAATAGAAGCCGAATATTAAAGGACGAAATGCGCCCTGATATCATAAATGGATTGAAAGCCCCACACATAATACAACTGATACAAGAAGTTTACAAAATCATTTCAGCAGAAATTTGAAAGTAAGAATTACTCAAACTCATGTCACCGATGTTATCGATGAAGAACAAATCCTATATATCACCTTGGAAGAACATAGGAAAGCACACAGAAATTTCGAAGAAAATAAAGAAAAAATCATACAACAATACTATTTCCCAAATATGACTGCGAAAATAAAAAATATCATAGGAAAATGTAGTGTCTGTCAAAGAGATAAATATGATAGGCACCCAATACAAACTGAGCTTCAAGAAACGCCAAATGCCCAATATCCAATAGAGATAGTTCACATAGATATCATGGAATTAGACGGACAACTGTTTTTAATCTCCAACGACAAATTCTCCAAATTTGCTGAAATATTCCCTATTGAAAATAAGTCCTCCATTCACCTCAAAGATAAGACACCCGAATTAATTGATTTCTTCACAACCCCAAAACTGTTAGTAATGGACAGAGATACGGCTTTCACAACCCCAATAGTAACTGAATTTCTCACCTCAGTAGGAATCAAAATATACCTAACACCTTCCAATCGCAGTGAAGTAAACGGACAGATAGAAAGAGTACATTCAACTATTCAGGAGATAATAAGATGCTTAAGGGAAGACTTTCATGATTTGTCGATTAAAGAACTAGCAATTATACCTATAGCAACTGATAGGTACAGCAATACAATACATTCCACAATTAAAGAAGCACCGGCTACTATATTTTACGGTAGGAAACTCTCAAAAAATTAAATGAACTAAGGAAATCACGAGAAGAAGCTTTCACTAGAACAAAGCAACTAATCGAAAAGATACAACAACAGCGTCTAGGGTTCGAAACTAAAAATCGTAGAATTCCAAAAAACGATCGATCAGGTGACATAATTTATGTTGAGGCACTCGGACGAAAAGGTAAACTCAAACAAAAATACACTGAAGAAATAGTTGGAGATAATCATATGGTCACGGTCACAACAATTTCAGGAAAAAGAATTGACAAAAAGAATATCAAAAATAACTGAGTGCTTCTCATTTCAGTCTAACGGTTCAATTGGCATGCGCCACTGTACAAATCTACGATTATACGAACACACCACTAGTTACAATTAACACGTTCCCTGCTACGTGTACCGTTTTCGGTACATGCTTAAATGCATTTGTATGAATTTTTCAAATTAAAATTGTTTTCATCTAAAAATATTTAATTAAAATGAAATAAACTTAATTTGATATAGTTGTTTTCTGCATTCTGGTGTTTTAATATTTCTAATTATGAAAATAAAATAGATTTTCTAAAAAAAAAGATATTTACACAAAATTATTAACTTCCCAGTGGGAAGTTCTTGTAATGGGGCCGATTTTGTGAATCCCAAATTTTGACATATCTCCACGTTTCAAGGTCACCAGAATCCAAATCCAACGTTTTTACAGAGATGTCCGTGTGTGTGTATGTACGTATGTGCGTATGTGTGTATGTGTGTTCGTATTCATTTTTTTCGTCTCGATTATCTTGAGAACCAAAGATGATATTAACATGGGACTAGATACATTAGACGCGTAATTATATAACAAAGAACTGAAAGAATTTTCAGCGAAATCGGTCTAGCCGTTTTTTTTTAACGAGAAATCCAAGAAAAAGCATAATTTATTTATGAACATTGTTGATAATAATTGAATATTGTTGATAACAATTGAATATTGTTGATAACAATTGAATTTTGTGAATAACAATCGAATATTGTAAATACATAATAATTGAATACATTTGAAAAAAAAATTAATATTGTTTGTAACAGTTGGATATTGTTGATAACGTTTAGAGAATAGTGTCAATAAATTTTTGTTTATAATAAAACAAAGTTTTAATAGTTCAAATATCCACTGTTCGGGAAAGGTAACAATTTTTTATTCAGCAGCACTTCAACTATATGGTTCCGCATAATGGGTACATCATATGGCATTTGCTCTTCCGGTAACTTATCGTAACATAACACTGTTGCAAAATATATTGCGAATGCCCCACAATCTATACCATTGCTCTGTTCCTGAACCTTATGAAATATATACCTTTTTTTAAATCTATACAGAGCATTCAAAAAATCGATTTGATCGTTTTCCAAGTAATTCTTATTTAAACTGTGGTAGATGTGGACATTGCCATTACCGTCATATTTTGTACAAATCCAGTGACCTATAATGTTAACACCAATTTGACCGCTATAAATGATCTGAATATTAATCTCAGATTTGGGTATTACTTGTAAATTACGTAGAAACGCGCCGACGTAACCTACATCCTGTGCGAAATTATGTACCCGTTGAGCTTTGAGTTTTCTGTTCATTATTTCATGGAATAAATTGATATGTTTGTCGGACAAATAAAATTCACTATGAGCCACTTCTTGACATTCTGCGATTGGAATATCAAAATCATATGGTACGTCATTATCATCGGTATTATCGTAAATATTGTTCATATCATTTTGAACACCAGAATGAATACTATTTCCATTAGTTTCTTTGTGATTTATATCATCATTATCAACATCTATAGGAATTAAATCTTTGATATTGTCATTGTAAGTGTCCATGCCAACATAGCTACTAATGATAATTTTATCGCAATTTTTGTTTACATCTGTACTGTTAACACTAGTGCTACAATGATTGTTAGAATTTGTTCTATTGAAACTGTTATTATAAATAGCATATATTGGCTTATGGTATGTGAAATATGATTCATAAACTCCACATCGTATGTTGGAAACATTGGAGAAAATGACATCTATTTGAGTATTTAATGACATAGTAATACTGTCTGGCGGCAATTGTGTTAATAATTTATATTTTTTTAAACAATTGATCAAAAATTTATTTTTTTTTGTCACTTTGATTAATGATATCGTAGTTGAAATCTCCAATTAATATAAAAAGACTATCAGAAGGTAATTTTTGTATAATATCATCGATAGCTTCTTCGAACATAGTCGTTGTTGTTTTAGGAGATTTGTACCCACTAATTAAATACCAATTATCTACTTTCATTGTAAATAGCTGTGCATGTCCCTTATTGCTGTAAAGATGCTTTGACGATAATATTGTAGATTGTACGCTATTTTTTACATAGCATATTAGTCCATGATTGTTTTTATTGCGATCAATTCTCAAAACAATATTGAAATTATCAATGTCTATTTTATCGCTACCAGTAGTTCGAGACTCACTGAAAATGAATATATCCGCGCGCAGATACCATTCATCTGCAATTATGTGGGTTAAGTTCTTTCTTAATGTACTAACATTTTGATAACATACATACTTTTGTGGCTACTACGCTCTCTAAATTATTGTACGACAATTTTAACATTTTTTTAGATCTCAGACGTTCTAATTCAATAAGTGCTGAGTTTACAGCTTTTGAATTTTTTGGAATATTTGATAATTTAAATTTACCAATTATAAATAGTCCACTCAATTCAGTGACACGGCTGAGAGCAACATATAACATCGATAAAGTTCGCCTCTCCTGCGCCGAAAAATCTATACATATTTTGTCATATGTTTGGCCTTGGCTCTTATGAATAGTTATTGCTTCCGCAGGTATAACAGGAAATTGATTTTTTAAGATTTTATATTTATCATCTTGCGTAACACTAGTTTGGATCGATATTCTTTCTATTGGGGTCAACGCATTATCTATGCTATTCTCTGTCATGTAATTACGATAACGTGCCCGTATTTTGATGCCGACTCTGGGCGTATGAAAATCCAACCATAACATCGACGGTACGTCGGTATCTTTACATTCGATATATTTCAAAACGCCACAAGCACCAGATACGTTGTTTTGTATTAATACTTTCATTTTTTTTGAAAGTCTCATCTTTTCGTCTTTCTTTCAATCGTTGAAGATTTTTCAGATTTCCGAAGCCTCTAAAACCGTCAGCACTACGTAATGATGCCATGCGTTTTTGAGTGCTCATTCTTTCGAGTTCTCTGTATTCATCGTCTTTACGTAAGTCAGAGACTCATTAGAGATTTTTCAGATTCTCAAAACTTCGATAACCTCCATCACTTCTCTTTCATGTTCTCTGTAATCAACTACGGTTAAAATTATAAAAGAAAATATTGAATAAATTTAAAATTATACAATAATAATAATAATAAATAATAATAAAAAAAAAATAATTGTTCTTTAATTCGTCTCACTGGGAAGTTAGTCGTGTGGACTTTACGGTTCACACCTTGACCACATTTTTAACCCTCATCGGTCCTTTATTTTTAGTAACGTTACAGTTCCTTGTGTGTCAAATTGACACACATGCTGTATTTCTTGTATTTTAAAGAAGCCAACACAGTTTTTGGTAGTTAATTGTTTATATTTATCACTTCATATTTCAAAATAAAAAAGCAAATGGTTCTTGGTCAGATAATGATATAAAACAGCAACAAATATGTAAAGAAAGACTTCAACATCCATTCTTCCAACCAGTCTATTGTGCACATTTTTCGCAAATTTTGAAATAATGAGACGGACATACATATTTTACGCATTTATCATACCGCGCAGAGTGAATATTTGAATTCCAGCGTGAAGGACACATGTGACAACGAGCTCTCTTTTTGATAACAGGTTGATGATTCAACTTGTGGCGATTCCGATGGTTCTTGTGGCTGTTCAATCTGTCCTGACCTTGATGTCGACGGCATTATATTTTTGATGCTGCTTACAACAGCAAGCGCATTTGCACCTTGAGGCATTTCTTTTCGTTGTTGGATGTATGGGATACACAACGATTCGCCAAGTTCCACCAAAGATAACCTTCTTCTAATATTTTTTTTGACAATATTCCAATCGGCATTCAATTTTGTATAAATTATGAAAGCATTGCACCCCGATATATCTAGAATATTGGCAAAAAGGGCAACAGGCCATCTGATTACCTTCCTTTTGCATCGATATGTTGCAACCAACTTATCTAAAACATCCACTCCACCTTTTGTGCGATTATAAAATTGTACAATTTCGGGTTTTTTCTCAGAATCATCAGTGTCGATAGTAATAGTCGAATGAAAAGTGGAGAGCAATGTAACAATCCACGTTTTCTCGGAACATATGATACCATACAAGCACGTTATCTATGTTCAAATATCATACATGCTCGGTATGATGGAGCAGTTTCTTCTTCATATCAAATAATATAGGGGGAATTTCTTTACGATTTTTTCGAATAGTGCCCACTAGGGTCATTTGTGGTTGTTTTAGTTTTGTTGCCAGGCTGTGAAGTCAAAAAATTGTCAGAAGTAACATTTCTTCCATTCAAACCTAAGAGAACAAAAAGATAGTTGGAATATATGCATATAAGCTAAAGAACGAGACAAAGTAAATGACTGGAATACCTTCTGTTAATTCTAAAACCACGCGTTCTCCTTGATTCACTTCTGGTGCGCAGTTGCGATCACGTCCCTTACAAACTTGCACGTTGTATGCAAACCACTTTGCAGCATCAGCAACAATCCAAAGTTTCAAACCATATTTGGTTGGTTTCGAAGGCATATACTGTGTGAATGGTTATCTTCCCCGAAATGGTACAAGTTGCTCATCAACAGTAGCAAAATCGCCAACGCAATACTACTTTTTTTACCTTTGTACCCATTTATCGAGAACTGTTCTTATTGGAGCTAATTTATCCCTTCGTCTTGATCTGGTATTCTTATCATCGAAACGCAAACAACTGTTTATCAGTTTGAAACGTTTCAGCGGCATTGTTGATGCAAAAATTGGTCCGCCATGCTCATCGTTCCAAAGTTCGGTAACACACTCTCCTTTCTAACGGTAAACTCCAGCAAATAAAAGTAAACCAAAAAAAGCATGCAGTTCCACCATGTCAATGTCTGTCCAATCATTTCGCTATCAACGAGTACCATAAAAATTCGTTATTTGTAGAACATTTTTTTCAAATGGTTCGATAAATGATAAAAATGATGAACGGATATCCGTGCACCGACCAGAAGCAAATAATGTTGGTCCTAGTAAATAGAAAAATAACAAATTACAATACGGGCTGGGAAGCAAAAGAACAAACAAAAAGTTATGCCTTATCTATTACCGAATGATGTTGTTGAAAATCTATATGCACGGGACAATGGCATCGGTTCTTTTGAATATTCAATTTTTTTATCTTTCGAAAGAAGCATTATATTTGGCTGTGTAACGGCATCTTCCCTTGATTGTTGCTCAAAATATTCTGCGTCGGAATCATCACTGTCGTATGTCTCTTCACTACTATCTTCATTATCACTTGGCACAAAATCATCATCACTATTTGAATTATATTCACTACTAACATCACTTTCGTATTCGTAGAAAAAGGATAAATCCATTTTTATAGAAGCAAATTCACTCTTTAGCGTCTTACTTCAGCAAATCAATCACGAAAAGTGAAAGAACAGGAAGTAACAAAGAACGGTCTTATCCGTTATCTCGCTATGTCTTTTGACACACAGGATCTTATTAGGGAAATTTTTTGTACAGCTTACCAGCGACATTTGTCGCGAGTATAGATTTCGCAGACATATAGTTTATCCACGATTTTTACCTTGAGCCAGAATCTTAACCCGATATGACGAAGTAATAGTATAGTAATCTACAATTGAATTTTAGAAGTGTGTCAAATTGACACAAGGAACCGATGAGGGTTAAACTTGTTACCGTGTACCGTTTTTTACCGTGTGCCGTTTTCGGTACACGCGGCGTAGAAATGACACCTCATCATAAACAACATGGCAGGGAACGCGTTAAGATAGGATCAGCATAAATCGTAGACAGAACCTTCCGTGTTATTCACATCGTCAACATGACAGACTACAAAGACATCCATCTTACAATGCCACTATTAACTTCAAGAATTAATGATTTCTCCCCTCTTAAAAACCAAATAAATTATCTAAAGAACAAAATAGAGAAACAGCTACACGAGCTTCAACCATACCGTTCTAAACGAGCAATTAATTGGTTAGGATCCGCCTGGAAATGGCTTGCAGGATCTTCCGACGCATATGACCTAGATAGTCTACTACTAACACGAAATAATACTATAATAATAATACACAAAATAAAATACTACTAACACAAAAATAACCTAATAAAAAACAACAACAAACAAACTAATCAATAGAGACCTTATTAACAATGCTAACAAACTAACCCAATCATACCACGAAATTATTAAAAGACTTAACGAAGAAGACGGTAATTTAGATCAATTAGTATTTAACAAACTGTTATTGATGAAAGAAGAATTAGACCAAATAACAAATTCTATACATTGGACAAGAGAAGGTATAATAAACTCAAACATCTTAAACATAGAAGAAGTCTCGCAGATAATACATCAAACTCTCCCATACAACAATATTGCAGAAGCCCTGAATTTTGCGAAACCTTCAGTGGCAGTCAGGAACGAAATAATTTTATACATAATTTCAATTCCATTGACTAGGAACGAAGAATACAACCATCTAGTTATCAAATCAGTAACAAATAATAAGTAAATCAATTTTAACTTTAAGGACATTCTAGAAAACAAAGACACAGTTTATGCTATAAAAAAAAATGTAAAAGTATCCAAAACATAACCATATGTAAGGAAAATCAATTAGAAAAAAATATCACAAGAATCATGTATACCGAAAGTAATTAAAGGATTAAATGCAAATTGCAGTTACATTGTAAACATAAAAACCACTATCGAAAATCTAAATGAAAATTATATCTTGGTAGACAATTTTAAGGGATACATAAGAAACGAATATGAAAATATGTCAAAACCTTTAAATGGAAGTTATATTATACTAATAAACAACTGTTCTATCAATATTGAATCAAAAAGATTCATATTAAAAGAAATGAAATGATATCAACTAGTACCATCAACTTTAGAAATGAATCTAACAGAATTTGGTGTAAAAATCAATGTAGACCAACTTCACTTAGAAAACATAGAACATATTAAAGAATTGGGGAAAATGAAAAAGTATTCCATTATACACATTGTTAACGAAATCATATTGTATTCAATAGTTTTGCTAATCATTTGTTTTGCTGATCATTGTTATCTTTAAATTAAATTCAAGCCAAGAAATATGAAAATTGTTAACAAATACTCTCAACCAATAGATACGACTATATCCTCCATATCAAACACATTATCCTAAAACAAACTAAACGATAAAATATTTGTAACAATATAAGTCTTTTCGAGACGAAAAGTTTTGAGAAGGATGAAGTTAAGTATAAACACAAAGAGGAACGCCTCAAAAGGGCAATCCACTTGCATTAAACCACACTCAACATATTTCCCACATTCCATCCCCAATCATTAATATAAACGCCAAGTCAGCACGATCAATTCCTATCCCATTGTAAACCACGTAGCCAAATATAAACCAAATCCACTTGTATTAAAATATATTCAGTCCCCATCAATACTCTATGAACCATTCTATAAAAAGCTAAACGCGGAACGAAGGAGTTGAGCCGTTTCCGTGCCATAGTTCGTGTAAGTTAATTCGAAAAAATAGAGGAGTAGGCAAACTGCCTACAAAAAGATTTTTTTTTATAAAAAAAGTAAAAGTCTTTCACTGTACATCGTTTTTTTTTTTTTTTTTTTTATTTTTTATTTTATTTTGATTACTTCCAATTACATTGTTACAGTATTAATTTTATAACAAAATAAAGGAGGTGTATACAACATTTTGTAACATTAAAGTTAGTGTAAAATGTAGCTTCAATTGAATTTACATAATTTAAGATATGGTGGGGTGATAACGGACAGAATTCAAAAGTATATATTTGCTAATTTGTAAAAAAAATACCGAAAAACATTTATTTGGCGTTTAAATAGTTTTGGACGTTTAAAAGTAAAGATGCTGCTGATCAGGATAAACTACTCAGCAATGATTCAACATTAAAGTAATCGATCGTGAATAACCAGTATTTAACTTCTCTTACGAATGAAATGAAATTGTTTGTTGACCTTATAGAATATGGCAGTTTATTAAATATAGCGGGTGCTGTTACACTATAGAATCGTGAACAAAGGGTTTTTGTGACAGTTGGTATGTTTACAAGATACAGATTGTTTACAAGATACAGATAAATGAAACATTCGGTGCATGAAAAGTAAATCATTTAAAGGGTCCGCCATCTAACGTTTTTTTTTCAAGTATTGCTTATTTCGTGAATGGTAACACTTAGCTCATGTCTGATTTGACAGATAATTAGTTTTATCTTTCCGCTGAACGAATATGGTTGTGTATACGCTTGAACAACGCTTCGCTAAGTGGGCCTGCGATCGACCTACAGAAGATGCCGATTTTGCCAAAAAAATCATCTTTTCAGATGAAGCTCATTTTGATCTTGGCGGGTATGTAAACAAGCAAAATTGTCGCATTTGGGGCACAGAAAACACGCACGCATACATTGAAAAGCCGGTGCACCCAAAACGAGCCACTGTTTGGTGCGGATTTTGGTCCAGAGGCATAATTGGGCCATTTTTCTTCGAAAATGAGCAAGGAGTGGCCGTTACAGTCAATGGCGATCGTTATCGGGCCATGTTGAACGAATTTTTGTTCACAAAAATTGAAGAGGAGGATATTGGCAACATTTGGTTTCAACAGGACGGTGCTACGTGCCACACAGCCGAAGCTACACTCGATGTTTTGCGCCCTGTTTTTGAAGATCGCATTATCAGCCGCAGAGCTGATGTCGTTTGGCCACCTCGGAGCTGCGATTTGACACCGTTGGACTATTATTTGTGGGGTGCCGTCAAAGATAAGTGTTACGTCGACAAGCCAGAGACAATTGACGCTTTAAAGGACAATATTCGTGAAGCCATTGGTGAAATACAGCTGCACACAATCGATAATGTGCTTAAAAATTGGACCGATCGTGTAGGCTACTGCATGGCCAGCCGGGGCAGCCATTTGAATGAAATTATTTTCCATTATTAACCGGAAGGATTGTTCTTTCAAATAAAAAAAGAAATTTGAGAAAATATTCAGTAGTTTTTTTTATAGCATTTTCAAAAAAAAAAAAGTTATTTGGCGGACCCATTATTATATTTATCTATGAAAAACTACATGGTGGCAATAGTTGAAATCTAACATCTTATAAAGTTTCGTGGTTATGTTGGTTTCAGCCATATTGTCAATGTTTTGATTCTAAAAGTTACAATGATCAATTGATCTTTAATAGCGCATTAATATGGATAACTATTTTATGATATTTGAATTGGTATTTTAGATGTAATCAACTACTCTATCAATATGCCTTCCCTGATTTCCGTGGCGTAGCAGCAACGTTTGGAAATACAGCTATGGAGATAAATCATAAAAATTGTTGCAATCGTATCAAACTTATAATCTAATTGCTTATAAATTTATACAATGGAGTAAGAAATATTTGGAAAAAAAAAAACAAACCTAAGTCCTGATTTTATTATGTTACAAATGGGAATGTTAATAATAATTGAACTGAAATAATTGATGTTGATGATGATATTAATAGCGAAAATGTTCAGGAATCAATGAGTAATAATGATATTGATCATCATGATATTAGCATCCAAGCAGATGAAGTAGAACATCAAAGTCCAAGTTTTGATAATTCCGAAGGAGCAATTGAAGATTTAGAAAGTACTAATAATGAAAATGACGAAGACCCAATGAACAACAGTTTACAGTTTATTAATTCATTTTAAAATTATTACTATGATTATAGGGATCGCACAATATATAATACAGAGATTTGATACATTACATATCTTACTTCTGAAAAACAAAAAAAATTACGGTTTTGAAAAGTGGAATGACTAGAATAAAAAAGCATTTTTGAAGGAAAATATGAGAAAAAACCTTCAATTTAAAAAAAAAAAAAATAATAAATAAATAAATAAATAATTAATAATAATAATAAATAAATAAGTAAAAATAGATAAAAAATAATAAATAAATAAATAAATTATTTAATAGGATGTATAGATACACAGATAAGTAAATAGATATATAAATAATAATAAGATAAAAAAATTAAATACAAATATAAATGTAAATTAATAGATAAATATATAAATAAATAAATATAAACAAAACAAAGATATATAATTATAGAAATAAATAGAAATAAATAAATAAATAGGATAAATAGATAAATAAATAAATAATTGAAATAAATAAATAAATAGATATTTATACAATACAGATACAAAAATATATAGAAATAAATAAATATATAGATAAATGTATATGTATGTTTTATTAAATACATGTATATATTAACTAAATGGCAAATAAGTAGTTAATCAAGGGATTGTCAGCAAAAGCGCAAGAATTGACAAACTTATTTGTAAGTTTTGATATTCTTGGAGCTATCAGTTCAACACCCGCTCTTTTATGTAGTCTTATTGTAGAATAATCACGAGGTAAATTTAACATCATTTTTAAGACTTTATTTTGAGCTACTTGTAACTTTTTGATGTGGCACTGTGCGGAATTTCCCCACACTGGGCAACCATAAAGAAGTATTGCCTGGAATATGACTTTAAGAATGATGCTTTTATTTGAAGGGGATAATAATGATTTCCTATTGATGAATGGGTAAAGAATTTTTATGGCAATGTTGACTTTGTTAATAGTTTGCATAATATGTTCGTGAAACGTCAATTTGGGGTCAAGATATATACCCAGATATTTAACGGCCCAATGAACAATTATGAAGATGAACATCACGAAAATGACGAAAATAATGAAGTAGCAGTGATTATGATGATACTTCTAGAGATGATGAAGTAAACATAGCGGAATTGGAATATGACCAGCCTCTGTGTGATGAAGCTCCACTGACATTAGCTGAAAGTCTTCTTAGTATATTTACATTTTTTATTATGAGTAATATGTCTTGGTTAAGTTTTGATAAATTATTGACCTTTATTTCTCTTCATCTTCCATCATCATCAATTAAAAAAAAAAGCGGTATTTATTTCTGAAATATTTCAATTATGGTGGAATACTAATGAAAAAACATTGCATGTGAATGTGAGAAGAATCCAGTAATATGGTATTTCATCGAGATGTCAATAGTATATCAATTACAAAACTTATTCTTAAAACCAAGATTCACGGAGGACATAAAATATAAAAATACGCGTCGAAAACGAAATCCAAATAACATCGAAGGTATCTATGATGGATTACAATACAGAGAGCATATCCCGATGGATGATCTCGACTCAAATACATACAATATTCATTTATGTGGTACAGTGATGGGGCGCCTATTTTGAAATCACGTAAATACAGTGTGTGGCCAATGTACTTAACAATTAATTTATTGCCCGATAAAACGAGAATTCAGAAAGAAAACATGATTATTGTGGGAATCTGGTTTGGGCCATCCGATCCACTGGTAAATATGTTTTTGAAGCCACTCTATGACCAAATGTTGTCTTTTACAGAAGGAGTGAATATGAACATTTTTGGACAAAGACCAATAGAAGTGGAAGGAACTTTGTTGTGTGGTACCTGTGATGCGCTTGCTCGAACAGACTTTTGAAACCATATACGATACAATGGTTATTATGGGTGTTTAAGGTGATTATCCCAAGGTTACAATCATTGCAACACAGAAAATTCTGGAAACACACATATTTATCCTTACGCAGGTGATCCAGTATTACGCACAAATGAAGAAAACGAAATAATATACAGCAGGCAGTAGAAGATCCAGCAAATAACGAATGTTACTGTGTAAAAGGTTCATCAATATTAAGCAGATTAATACCAAATATAATTCGTGGCACAGCGGTAGACATTATGACATTATAGGTGTTGTGAAGAGATTATTTGAGCTATGGCTTGATTTGTCATATCATATCATACCGTTTTCCTTTCGTGCATTTCATAATGTAATTGATCGGCGAATTATGGATATAAAACCTCCTAGTTTCGTGAAGAGAATGCCCAAATGTTTATCTAAACATATTTCATATCTGAAAGCTAGCGAATTGAAAACTCTAGTTTTATATTATTAAATTCCAATTTTACATGACCTCATGGAGTCCAAATACTTTGAACATTACCTACAATTAGAGTATGGAATATATTTTAAACCAAACAAGCATTTCCCAGGAATCATGGCAACATAGTTAACAATTATTATCAGCATTTGTCTCTCTCATATGCATCGGTTGTTTGGTGGAGCAGGCTAACACAGGCGCTGGAGATTTCTTTGAGCGCGAAAACATTCAACTGCACTTCTCGTTAAGAAAATATGCGTCTGTCTTTCAAGCGGAGATTTACGCAATCCTAATGGCCATGCACTATCTTGTGAAAGACAGGTGGAGGGGAAAACGCATATGCGTCTGCAGTGACAGCCAAGCTGCACTTAAAACTATGTCCAACCCTCTATCCAACTCCAAATTAGTGCATGAACTCAAGACCTTCTTGAACAAAGTCCGAAGACTAAATTCACTTAGTCTTGTATGAGTCCCAGATCACTCTGGAATCCCAGGAAACGAGATCTCCGATGAACTCGCTAGAAGAGGCTCAGAGGATAAATTCAATTGATCTAAATAATGTACTACAGAAAATTGGCTTCAATAATTCAGATGAGATTAATATTTATGTGTTTAAAAAGCTCAAACGATATGGTCAAATAATACACGCCAGAAATTATACCTGAAGGACGAAGATTGTAATTTGCTTAATGTTGTAAAGGAAAGTGTACTACATCGAAATACTACTGTTTATTTAGAAAAGTAGAAATTGAATCACCCTATTCAGTATCATTAAAGATGAATATTCCGCAGCTAAATATTGAATTTACTGATGAACGAATTTCTGTACCATATACATACCATGTCCCACAAGCAGTGTGCCAAAAAGCTAGAGCGTGTAGGTCTGGACAAGACAAGAAAAAAATCGTACGGGGGGGGGGTCTATTCCCCCCCGTTTAGCCGGGAGGGGCAATTTTCTAAAAAAAATTTACTTAATTTGGAAAAAAAATATTAAAAATCAACAGTTACATCCACAATGCCGTGATATACTTTTTTGTAAAACCAGAAACCCCTTCTTTCATCTTGTTTTTAAACGAAGCTGTTTTAAGGAATAGTTTTTGAGAAATTAATTTTCAAACTCAAAATTTTGAAAAAAAAAATTCGAACTATTTTTTTTCAAAATTGTATGTAATTAAGTACAATTTTTTTTTTCAAAAATTCAATTCTCTTATTAGTTTTTAGTTAAAAACAGAAAACCGGATGCAAAAATGTCTTGTAGTTTTTGAGTAATTAAAAAAAAACACGAACCACTTTTTTCTAAGAAAAACCTTTTTTTTTGGTTTTAACGCGGCTGGACTTGTAGGCAGATTAATGTATGAAGCATTGACCTCGTTTTTATTATTTTTAAAAAAATTCGGAGTTTTATTATAATAAATTTTCAATATGATCCCCATTTTTTAGAAGGCAAAGATTATATCTCCTTCTAATGGCTAATTTTCCTGCCAATTTTGATTCCAGCGACTTCAACCCGTTCTTTCAGTTGTTCCAAAGATACTATTTCCACTTCGTTAACATAATTCTTCATGAATCCCCATACATAAAAATCTAGAGGAGTTAAATCTGGTGATCTAGGGGCCATTCCATGGGGCCCCTTCTTCCGATCCAACGGTCACTAAAATGATCATCCAGCCAGTTTCTAACCCGTAAGCTGTAGTGTGCTGGTGCTCCATCTTGCTGGTAGATTAAATTATCTGCTATGGCCAAAGAAACGGTGTCCATCAAATCGGGCAAAAGGTCTCGTAGGAACTGCAGGTATGATTCTCCATTAATAACGGCATTCAAAAAGCGGGGCCCGATTACAGTTTGTCCAACAATACCAAGCCAAACATTACAGCTAAAGCGGTGTTGTGATTTATTTTGTTTTTTGTTGTGTGGATTGGTGCTACTCCAATGATGCAAATTGTGGAAGTTAGTAACCCTATCTCTGGTAAACTGTGCTTCATCCGTCCAGAACATCCTTTCAGTTTCATCTGGAAGCAGTAATGATCGACAAAATTCTGCTCTCAAAAACTTGTCGTTTGAGGTGAGTTCCTGAACTGGCCTAAAATGGTACGGGTGTAAGTTTTCGGTATGAAGCACTCTCCATACTCTAGATTTGGGCACTCCAAGCATAATAGCTATCCTGCTTGTACTAAGGGAGGGATTACGTCGGACCAAATCCAAAATTCTTTCTTCTAAGATTCCAGATCCATCTGTAACTGATCTTTCGCTTCTTCGATGCTCTAGCACTCCGTGCTCTCGCAGACGTCGGTGGATTCTTGAAAACATGCTACGACTGGGACACCTCCGATTGGGATATCTTTCAGCGTAGAGTCTTTCGGCTTCACGATCTCGACCATTAGCTAAACCGTAGCAGAAGTGCATGTCCGTTAATTCTTCTCGTGATTATGTGTTTGACATCGTAATGTGTTAATGAGTTAACATCCAATTTGGAAATGTTTTTTTATTAAAAATGCGATGCCTTTTATTTACATTTGGATTGCAAATATTTTGTTTTTCAATAAAGAAAAATTGGGGTTTTATTGTCTTAAGGTCCTAACGGGTAGAACCCATCGGCGGCGACGAAATTGGCAGGTCAGTTTTCAGGCGTTATTAGGGTTATTCCAATACTGTGTCACTTTATTGTATCCTCATAAAACTCCGAATTTTTTAAAAATAATAAAAAAGAGGTCAATGTTTCATACATTAATTTGCCTACAAGTCCAGCCGCATTAAAACAAAAAAAAAGGTTTTTCTTAGAAAAAAGTGGTTCGGGTTTTTTTTTAATTTCTCAAAAACTACAAGGCATTTTTGCATCCGGTTATCTGTTTTTAACTAAAAACTAATAAGAGAATTGAATTTTTGAAAAAAAAATTAGTACTTAATTACATACAATTTTGAAAAAAAATTGTTTGAAATTTTTTTTTCAAAATTTTGAGTTTGAAAATTAATTTCTCAAAAACTATTCCTTAAAACAGCTTCGTTTAAAAACAAGATGAAAGAAGAGGTTTCTGGCTTTACAAAAAAGTACATCACGGCATTGTGGATGTAACTGTTGATTTTTAATATTTTTTTTTTCCAAATTAAGTAAATTTTTTAGAAAATTGCCCCTCCCGGCTAAACGGGGGGGAATAGACCCACCCCTCCCATACGATTTTTTTCTTGTCTTGACCAGACCTACACGCTCTAGCTTTTTGGCATACTGCTCGTGGGACACCCTGTATGTATAAAATTATAAATGAAAAACCTAAATTATAAAATAAACCTCAGAAAATTCATGAGATCAAAGATATAATGTTAGTCGAAATCAATCAAAAAAAAAAAGTGTGAGTCGGACTCGCCCACCGAGGGTTCCGTACAAATTTGTAGGTACATATTATCAATAGCTCAGGAATCGAGTCTCACAGTTTTTTTCCGAGGTTTTCCCGAAATTCAGTTTCCTAAAAGAATAATTACTTATGTATATTATTGTGATTTCGTATAAGTGGAATTGTGGTTATACATACTAATAGTTCATACCTAAATTAATTAGGTAACCTAATCAAAGTTGTTTCGTACCTAAATATCAAACTTAATCCAGATTTGTAAGTAGTGACTGAAAAAAGAATGAGTAGTATCGCCTTGTACATTAAAGTTGGAAAAAACTTTGTGTGCAATGTGTTCGTTTTTGTAGTGGGTAACGTGCCTATAGAAGAAAAATATAATAAAATTTCATTTTGGGGATTGGTTTTAAAATCTATGTTGAATTCTCCTAAAACAATCGGGCGAGAAATATTATCGTTGCGGCTGTTTTCGTAAATTACTGTATTTATGCATTCTACAGCAACACTGGTTACACATCGTGGTGACCTATAACCAACAATCAAGCGCACGTTAAACATCACAAAATGTTAACACTCACAGTTTCCGTTCTCAGCGGCCGGATTATTCAAACAGTATCTTTTACATGATCCATCTCACACAGAATTCTTAAGATTTCGACGTGTATATGTACGAGTATATGATAGATCCCCAACCCGGATATGCATTAGCTATAGCTGGGCCATCTACTATACACACCTCATCAAAACCACCAGACTTTTCCCTGTGCTTGTACAATAGTATTAGGTATTTCAAGTTAATATAGTTTTTTAAGCTAGTTTTAAGCATTTTTGTCTAACGCAAGATAGTTCAAGGAAACAATAAAAAAATAGAATAGAAAATAAAAAATAGAATTTCTAAAACATCCCTCAATGGATGTAAGATAAGAATGACCTAAAGATAAGTTACATAATTCAGAAAGTACACTAACTCGTTCGCAGGAATTACAAAGCGCTGAGATCGAAGAGAAGCAGTGCGACAGCATGGTGGCTGAAACTTAAATACATAGGCTAGGGTAAGTTAAGCTAGGTTTAGCTTAGTTTTAAGCTAGTGTTAAAAACAAAGTGTATATTAGGTAGATATTTTAATATATATATATTTTTTAGGACAAATTAAGCTTTGTATAGTTAGATTTTAAGTTTTATTAAAATAAAAAATATGATCCTTAACTATTTTTTTTTTAAAACTATATTTCTTTAACCTAAGAACTGTACTCCCAGAAATCGTCTTCTTGAAGATGCTAGGGCAAGGCAATTGCATAGGAGATGGGATGGAATTTCTTGAACTTCTATCAGGCTGCTTATAATTTGCCTGTGTATTTTTGCAGGCTTGTGGTTTTACGTTGACAATACCTGGGCCAGGTTTATCTCGCGTAGTTGCATGTTTCAGGGTCACGCCATTCCTCATTTGCTTGTTGCAATGCTTGTTTCGTGAGTTAAATTTTTGTGTTTCTATTGGTGGGTTAATTTCCCCTTTAACAGTCGAGAGCTTCAGTGTAGTGAAATTTTATCAAAGCCCTTACTGCTGTCAGTTGAGATAGCATAGACTTCCTTGCCATTTTCAAATGCTGAAAAGGTGAGAGATACGAATTTTGTAGTACAGTTTGTGTTGTAAACCTACCTTTGAGGACGCCGTGTTGTCTGGGGGAGATTAAAGACTTATACTGAAAACTTAAATTATCATATAAAATACTTTCGAAGATTTTGGGTATATGAGACAGTTTGGCAAGTGGACGGTAGTTGTTAATGTCATTATTCGGACCATTTTTATGTATAGGTGTTATAAAAGATGTTTTCCATATCCGAGGAAATTTACATTGAGAAAAGGATAGATTTAAGATTTTTGAGAGAGGTACAGAAAAGGAGTAGGAACAATTTTTTTTAAAATATAGCAGGGAGGCCGTCGGGGCCAGGAGTGAATTCATTATTAAGTTGCTTTAATCTTTTTTCGAAGATATCGGGGTTGACAATACGAGGGAGAAATGGTATAAAGGAGAAGTTTAGTAAATAGTTGAAATAAGTAGGATCGGGTGCAAAGGAGTCATGGATGAAAGATTGATTGAAAAAGGTCGCAAAAAGGTTGACGATGTTATGAAGATCGTTGAAAGTTTCATCATTGAAGGAGAGAGTTTGGGTAACCATCAGATTCTCTTTTGTAGTTAACAAACTGAAGGAAGGACTTGGAATCATTTATGAGGTTGATTTGCATCTCGACTAACTAAGTTAATAAAGAGAGTTATAAAATGCAGGTAAGTGGCGAAATAATTAGAGAAGTTATTTGGGGATTGAGTACGTAGGAAAGTTGTCCAGAGCTTGTTCCGTTTGTTTTTCAAAGAACGGAGCCTGCAATTATACCAAGGTGGGGAGGTGGAGGAGGTTTTGTGTCGAGAAAATAGTACGTGAAGGGAGATAGAGTTAAATATTTCTTTGTAGAATATAGATATGGCGTTATTTACGGTAAGGATGTTGAAATTCAAAGGAGCACTATTGAGATATTCATTGTCAAATCAATGTTGGAAGTTGGCTTTGTGGAAATCGTGATTTTGATGATTTTGAAGGGTTGAAGCTATAAAATTAAGTGGTTGCAGATATTTCGTAAGTAATTCCGCGATGAGGGAAACATTTTATTAACTTTATAATATAAATAATATAAATTATATAACTTTATATAATGATATTAAAAGTTGGTGTGACAGGCTTTTCTGCCACGATGAGAGTCGTCACACTAATTTTTTTTGAAAATACATAAAATTTGCTATAAAATGGTCTTAAAGAAATTAATTTTCATAAAAGTGAAAATTACTTATGTTTATTAGAAAAATAAAAATTTGGATATGTTGTTACCTATTATTAAATACTATTGAATCCTATGCTATGTTTCGGAATCCATATAAGTGCAGTTTTAGTGTCACCGGCTCCCCGCATATGTCTCATTTTGAATTCCTAAAGAAAGAGGGTTCGAACTGCCGACAGCATGGTAAGCAATTCCTAGAAAAAAAAAAAAACTATAACTCGTAATGAACCCTAAAATTCTCACACGTTAAGCACACGTACCACTTTACTTTATAAAAAGAGAAAATTTTACGAAAATGATAATGAACGAAAATCGTACATTTCATGAGGTACAAACCAATACTTACTTACTTAGGTGGCACTAGACTCTGGCACCTGGGTCTCAACCGCCAAGCGTCTCCAGCTGGCACGATCTTTTGCCAGTTGTTTCTGTGCCGCACTCCTAGTTAGTAGTTACATCCTTTTTTAACATCAAAGGTTTAGTTAATTCCGTACCGACCTTAACTCAGCAGCGAGAATTCTTCATTGTCATCTAGAACAATCTGACGAGTTTGGCAGAGATGTTAAAACATGACGTGGCTCTGTATAGATCATCCCTAAGCACATTGTCATTTACAGCTTTAAAATCGACAAATCGTGTGTCGATCGGTCTTTGCCAAAATTTGCCGCAACTTGAATATTTGATCTATTGTCGATTTACCTTATTCCCCTATATTTGGCGCAATTATAGGGGTCTCCTTTCCATTCCATTCGTCGGGCATGCTTTCCTCCGACCATATTTTATTTTTTAACCCCCGACGCAAAAAGAGGGGTGTTATAAGTTTGACGTGTCTGTTTGCCTGTGTGTCTGTCTGTGGCTTCGTAGCTCCTGAACGAATGGATCGATTTTGATGATTTTGTTTGAAAGCTACCGTGATCGAGATGGATCTTAGCTACAATTTATGAAAATCTGTTCAGGCGTTTCAAGGTTATTACCACTTTTTGTTAGCTGCGGTAGGGATCTTAGACACAATGGGTATTTACATCACTTTCAAACATATCTGCGGCCTAACATTTGAAACACCCATGTATGCTGGTATTACTGAGCTGGTACTCTGATGATGGAACTCGAAGGTAGGAGACGATTGCCTATTAGTAAACCTATTAAGTATGGACTCATTACATTCGTCTTAACTAGTTCTGTTTATTTCTATTATTTGTCGATGTCCATCGAATATGGGTCTATATACTCGTATGTACATTATTGGTTATGAATTACGTTATTGCAACATTGCAAAAATAACAGACTGATTTTTATACAAATATTTATTATAGAATATGAGGATTATATCAAATGTATACCATACGTAATGTTATTATAGAAAGTGTAATTAGTTCAATATTTGATATTTTTTGAAATTAATTAATTGAAATTATAATATGAAAACAAACGCACCCGTTAACCTTTATAATTTTGCTTAGACATAAATATCCCTAGACCATATGTATGTTGGAATAAGTTTAAAAATTACTGTAATGTGTTTCGTAATCTTTGCAGTTCAGCTAAAGCAAGTTTGTCGTGTGGACTATTAAAAAACTTTCTTTGACTAAGTTCACAAATTGCAAGGCTCTGCAAACTTTTAACAAGGCTCAAAGCCACGTAAACTTGGCCTTTTGCAAAAGTACTTATTCCCAAATAAACGACAGCCTTATCTACGGTGGTTCCTTGTAATTTATGGACAGTAACAGCCCAACTCAAAATGATAGGAAACATTATTCTTTCTATATTGCCGTTCCCTCTAAGACCTTAATATGTCAGACTTTGTGACTGTATTGGAATCCATCCGTGTTCATCTCTAAAACTTCCTCCGATTGATTTGTCATCGAATTCTATAAATATCTTTTCAGAAGTTCCCCTTCTTCCAACTGGTCTCTGCGAAATCCATTCCATTCAAATTTTCTGATTATACCATTGACTAATCCTTCCGAAACCTTCAAATTCATTCGCAACATGACTCTAGCACCGACTCCGATTTTTAGAGAATTTAGCAAACTTTCCGTACAGTTGGATCTTGGGGAATGGAAGCAACATTGGGTTTTTGACCATAAGTGGAAGGTTCCTTGGATTCGTCGTGAGTTTTCAACGTATAAACGTTAACTGTTTTGGCGATTAATTCCATCATTTTATCATTATAGTCATTCACTAGTTTGACTGTGGGAAAAATACGTACAGCTTCTCCATCGGCAAAATCATCAATCAACGGAATGCGACTTCTTTCAAGAAAAATCTCGAACTGCTCCATACTCAATTCACCTACTCGGAGGTTATTAAGAAGGTCTATGAATTTGCTATCGTTTTGTTGTCGAACGTTGGCCTTTAACTCACAAAGTTTAAAATAATGCCACAACTGTGGCTCTCCTTGGAATATCATCGGTTGCTTGAAGCACCAACTGCACTTAAAAGGCGGCAATTGCATAATATCTCCGAAAACTGGGATGTTTACCCCACCAAAAATATCGTTGTACTTTTTGAACTCTTGTAAACGTAGATGAATGGTTCGTAAACCCTCATAGGATACCATAGATATTTCATCTATTATCAGCCAACGAATGTGTCGCCATTTACTTCTCATATCCTGAAACCGCTGTCCTGTTATCTGTCTATAGACTGTTGTTCTTCCTTTCTCGATTCGTAACGCAAATGCACTGTGAATGGTGTTTCCATTAACAAGACGCGCTGCTACTCTTGTTAGTGCAGTAACTTCAACAAAAGTTGCATTTATTAATTGGTCTGTTGTTGGAGCATAACATCGACGAATGTGATGTACTATTGTCTTAAGCACGAAGGACTTTCCGCTGCCAGCTCCTCTTGTTACAAATAATTTTAAGGGAATACTCGTACTTGTTCCAGACGTTTTGTCATTTTCTCTGCTCAATATTCATACTGCTGACCATGGCCTGAAACTCTTCGTCGGTGATATTGACACTCACTTCTTTCCCAACTTCTTCTACTTCGATATTAACATCGGCCATTCTAGGATCGTATCCATCCACGATGGCCCCTATGTCCTGGTTTTCTGCATTTACGTCTTGCTCATTGGCAGCATTACTTTGTGCAGGTTCGGCTAGTGCTAACACTTGGCCAATAACCTACTGGAGCTCGCGTTCTATGTATTGAAATTGCTCAATAGAATCGCCTTGAAAGGGACGTAGGCGATCTCGTTGTGCAATAAAAGCTTCTTCACATGTTTCATAATTCGCCAGCAAACTCCTTTCATCTCTAAACGGTATGTGGGCAACAAGATAGCTATAGAAATAGCCTTCTCTATCTCCCGTTTGCGTATAGTAGCGAGTTCTCAAAATTGCAGGCTTTCCCCGCTTTTTCATGATATTACCGTTTTGGATTCTTATTATCGTTTGTCCAGTATCAGTGCCCTCTTCCTGTTCATCGTAAGCTTCCACATCACCGTCTTCTTCTTCATAAATGGAACTAGTTGTGTGTTCATAATTAACGGCGAATTCAGCCAAACTGAGGTGCTCTAAAGTAGCTGGCCTTTGAACATATCTATCAAATATATTTTGATAAGTTTGACTTTGATCATGCCGCAGAATCCTGTATCGTTCATGAGGCTGGCATGTGTTGACAAAAACTACCTTTCGCGAACTGTCTCCTAATCTCAAGTGGCATAATATGTATTCACACACCGATACTCTTCGATGGTTTTAAATTGCCATAGAGACAGCGAACGATTGCCTGCCAATATCTCCATGACAAGCACGCACTCTGCTAACAGCATCTTTCACCGCTTGACCGACATCTTGGGGCTCGTGCTTAGAAGTATATTTTGCGATGTAATATGACACAGCTGTCACATTACCACAGGGCTGAATGTCCATATTAGCTTTCCAGAGTTTAAGTATTTGTGTATTCTAATTATTTACATATTGTTCTTCAGGATTTCTTCTTAAAATACAAAATCGACCATTATTACGTAAAGTTTCGTCAGGTCCAAGCAAATTTGTTTGGTCGCTTACTGGTCTTGGAAAATTAAAGCGACAGTGACGATTACTGCTGTTCTTGTAGCAAGTTGCTGAATGGAAGTGTATTTGAACTCGTTGAACTATTTCGTTTAATTCATTATCATCAGTGCGGACAGAACATGATACAATCTCATTGATCAAATTTTTGCCTTCAACAGAGTCGACTCCCATTACCCTGGCTTGACAGTAATCCAAAGGTGTAATTGGATGAGACCAATTTTTCTTTAAACCATTTCTTCCCTTAGGAAACAAGTGAATCCATGCTAATTCCTCTGCTCTTCTTTCCCTCAATACTTGTAAAGGTGGTTCAGTTTTTCTACGCAGTTGATGAACTCGCAACTCAACACAGTTGCCATTGTCGATAACAGTGCCTAATTCTGGAATAGGTTCATCTACAGCACGTAAAACTGACGAGCTAATAACAATATCATTAATTCTTAAACCATGGGATAATTCTGGCGACTGAGTGGTAATTATTCTAATGTCATTTACTGTTTCATCTACGTTTTGATCTAATAAATGTACAAAAGGAGTTATTTTCATTATACTATATTGGTCATTGTCTAGTCTGTTTGCTGTGATTTCGGTATATTTGATTTTAGAACTCTCCACATCAATGTAATATCGGGGAAAGATATCAAACAAGCTGCACCATTCTGAGCTGTACGACATTTTGGTCCTCTTGAATGAGAGTCGAACAAGTAGTAATACACGTTATCAGTTTTCCAGATATGCCATTACATGTAACAATAGCTCCCTGATCAACACCACAATCTCGAAATAACTCCACTAAACCATTCTATAGATCTGAAAAACCAGCATCTTGATTATTTCTGTTCATATGACCACAAATTGAAGTAGATTCGTGGTGGACTTGTATTAAATATGAGTGACTTAAAAATTTCTTTGTAATTCTTGAACACGTAAATATTCTATATTAGGTTCCGCCAGATCAGGAATTATTCGAGATTGAATACTATTTGTATACAAACGATCACCGGAGATTAAATTGACTCTATGATGTCGGAAGTCCATGTTTCAGTTTGTTTAATCTTTGTTACTGCAATAGCTACGGCGGCGTTTGCAGTAAATTGCTTACCACGAGAAAAATCACGAAATTTACTGTGATGAAATTTGCCTTGATGAAATGAGCCTCTCAGTATACGCCGATCATTGCCCATATCCTTGAAAGAATCAATAAACGTTTCATTTCTGTTTTTGTGCTGTATTATGTCACTTTGTTGGACATGGCAAATTTCGTTAATATTGTAATTGTTTTCAAAATGTAGTCACGTTTCTGTACAAAGGATTATTAGTGATTAGCCAATCTAATGCAGCTCGTAGCTCTTGAATATTTACAAAAAAAATGGCGTAATCTTTGTACTGCCTCTAAGTGTTCACAAACAATCACCATACCAGCACTATTCATTCGTAGCGGAAGCTGCTCAGCTATCTCTTCCACATCTTGGCCAAAAAGTACTGCTTGACCGTGGAAACCATGTTGTCCAAAGCGACCATTTAGTTTGACTATTTTTATAAATGGTATTATCCTACTTAATAAACGTATTTCCACATCGGATAATGTTTCAATTTCTGGGGGTATTTCATCTAATGACATGCCAATAAGCTTGTGAAGGTGTTCTTCCCTTACAGAGTGTTCTAGCACATCTGTTACAGGTGTTTATTATATTAATATATTGAGTCATTAGCTCATTTGGAAGTATATCCCCTCGTAAATCACCTTAACAAACCTGTTTACGATAACAAAGTTTTTTACATATTACACAACCTGTATCAGCGAATGTTACTATAGAATTTTCAAAATCTGCTCTAATTTGATGACTCTGTAACCCGAGCGCGCCTCCAAGAGCCTTGCTCCGGGGTCTCGCTTGAACCCGACGCAGCCATAACTTGCTCAATTCTGCTACGCCTCTCAGAACGTTGCTCAGGAGTCTCATTTAGTCTAGACCGAGCTGTAGCTTCTGCATCCCGAGCACGTCTGGAAGAGCGCTGCTCTGGATTTTCATTACATCGTGAAATCCTGGTATTCCTAGCATTCATTGTTTGACGTAAACTACGTTCCACATAAGATTCTGTAAATCTCTTCAAGGTTGTAATCAACGCATCTTTTTTCAAACGACGCTGTCTGCCTTGTGGATTTTCTTGACTGCGCAGTTCAGCCTTTCGTGTAGCTTGGAATAACAAAATTTGTTGCCTCTGAGGAGTGTTATCCTCAGGCTGCGTTAATTTGCGCCTTTTGGCTTCATTTTGAGCTTTTTTAGTTTTGCTTCCAAGCCCCATATTTAACACTTTCACCGGAGCACATAAAAATATAATTAAGAAAATATATTCAGGTAAATAAAATGTTGTTAAACTAACTTTAGGAAATAATCACCTAAAATTAAGCAAATTACTATTTCTACTATCCAAACATATATGCGTACATGAACTTCACACGAAAAAACAATAATGTTGAATACGTTATCACAACAATCGAAAACTAATTCTACGAAGTAATCACCTACACATAAACGAAGTACTATTGTCATCTAACAAAAAAAAATCTTTGTAATAAATGAAAAAATTAAAAAAATCTGTAATAATTTAAATTTCAAAAAAAGGTAATGTTAATCACGTACTTACCAACAAAGTATTATACGAGTGTATACAAGAAGACTTTAAGAATAAAAATTAATTCAGATGAAACTCAAAACTTGCGTTGTTGCACCACCAAAATCTTGAATAATACTTAATCCTCTACTGCATGAATTTTGAACTATGTAAATGACATAATTTTTTTCTTAACATTTATTTAGCTTTATTTTCTTTTACATATATACCTACATACATATCGTTTTAGATACTTACATTACCCATACATATATGGTTTGAATGCAATAAAGCGATTTCCAGTTATTAATTTACAGGACATATGGTTTAGTATGTTTATTGGATTTTCGTATTCGTGAAATTTTACCAAACAATTCCTTTTATCATTGTAACACAAGAACGTTTTAATTTGTTTTCGCATTCCATCTCTCCATTGATTTTCTGTAACGCTAATAAGTCGTCCTCTTTTTCGTGCAATCACTTGAAATCAAGTAGAGCCATATACAGTCAGTCACAAAAGTAAGTAGACACCCTCTATTGAATCGCAAATTCGATGAAAAAACTCAAAAAAACTTATTAAAGACAAATCTATATCACATTTTTATTTAGCCTATATTAGTGTTATTCATTAAAAAGAAAAAATATAGTAATAACATAAAAACGGAAAAAAGTAATCAAAACGAAACAGAATTCATGCCAAATTCATCTCACAAAAGTAAGTAGACACTAACAAAAAATCACTTTTGGAACTGTTATTACATATTTTTTAAATTTCTGTCCTAATATTTTGTAGGATATCCTTCTGCCTTTATTATTACTTTTGTGACTAACTGTACATATGTATGTTTCTGAATTATTCCTTCGCCATAGTATCCAAGCATTGACAACACACACATCCACCATATGAAAAAAATTATCTTATATGTACCACTTCTTAGAACGCAACTGAATTCTGTATATCACCAGCATAGAATCGAATCAGTCAACACCTCCCATATGCTGATTGTAAACTCTAACAGCTTGAGGGTATTTTACCTATACATATATCCTTATACTGTTTTTCTTTTCTAAAATATCTCTGTTTTTTAGTTGCTTCACTTGTAGTTGATCACTTCCAACATATGTACGTTGAAAGCATATAAACTGGTTTGTTATCAAACCAAGTGATGGCACTTATCCAGACTCCTTCTATGGTAGCAACTTTTCAATGTACGAGTAGAATCCACGGCCTTTTTTATCATTACTGTTTCTGAAGGCATATCTACATTGGGCAGTCGGTTTAGACGAACAGTACCTAATTGCAAAAGTTAAATTTTTGTAAGATGTACCTTACTTGCAATTTGGGGCTATTGAACCAATTATCAAAGAAGATTTTATGATTAACGTGTCTTGGTACAGTTGTTGTGAGACGAGTAACAACATTCCACTAACACCTAAGTCGGGAGTACCATCAGGACGAATGTTGGCTTGGTCACCAGCGAAAACATCGAAATGTTAACTAAATGCCGAAACCCCACTTAGGACTTGATTTTTGTAGCCCCACTTATGAAATTTTGCAGGATTATATTGTTTCAGGTCATGTCGAACTTAAGTTGGTATTATTTCTTCATCAACTGCTAAAAACTCTTCTTTTGGTACGAGCAAAAATTGCTGCCCGATTCCGTCCAAAAGTAGTCGCACTTTAAAAAGTTTATCCATTATCGAGTACCTAATGGAATGAAATTGTTGTTATCATTGAAGTGTAATTTTTTTTTAAAAGGTCAAATCTACTGCATGTCACCAATTGATATAAAGTGGGTTGTCCAATAGTTGCAGGTAATTTTACTATTGACATGAAAATTACCATTCCGACAAACTTCTTCATTTCTTGTTTAGTTATGTTGACTGGTGTGCTTTTATTGTCTTATACTTGCACTTCTATAGTTTCAATAATATCATTGGAAAACAGAAATAAGAAAAAATCTGCGGTGATTCAAGTTTTTCAATAAAATCCGGTAGTTGTTTATTCTCGTAAATTTGAAATTATTTTCATTGTAGGGCTCTAAATGTTCCTTTTGCCAATTAAATGTAGGAGCCTTAATTTTTTTCGATGAAGTTTTTGTCGTCTGGGGAAAATTAGTTTCACCATCGGAAAAATCTAAAAAAGAAGAATAAATACATATACAATTATTTTTTATTTGGATGTAACTAACCTGTTTATTTAAAAAAAACTTACAGAAAACACACATTTTTAGTAAAGGTGCTGTACTTCCTTGAAAAACAATGAGTTTATTCCGGAATCGTGATATTAATAACAAAAATCGCTTTATTATAAAAAAAAGACACAATTCCGTCGTAGATTACATTTTTGACACACATGTGTAATATAACGGGAATAAGTCATTCTGAATATGGTAAATTACATACATATATATATGGGTATATGGTATATGGGTTTGTATGCGGTAGAGTGTTACGAAAAATGTAATTTAAGTAGTTACTCGTACCTATCGGAATTAGGGCGAGTAATTTAAAAAGAATGAAATAAAAATAAAATTAAAAATTTTAAGTAACCCCCGACACAAAACAAAAAACTTCAAAAAGTAAAAAAATATTTTTTTTTCTCTCGGCCTTTTGACTTCCTTAAAAAAATATATTAATATTTTTAAGATGATGTCGTCGCGTCGGGGGTCCGCTAAGTAAATAAAATAAAACCAGAATACAAATAAAAAGAATATTGAGAATGATAAAGTATGGATTATACAAGGACCTACCCTATGTAAACAACGTAAGCAAGTACCGAAACAACCATATCCAATCTTTTAATTAGTGTTCAGTGTTAATAATTTAATCTGAAAAATTCGTGAAGTAGACACAACCGACAACGACTCTGCCCATATGTGTCTGGCCATTCGGTATGCCACATTCTGTCTCGCTCCGTCCCCGTGCCCACATATAATTCAACGCACGCGGCGCTCAAGCGAACGCCTCATACAGAAGTGGTACAAAATCGAAACACTGTAGGAACTTAGTAGATCTAGTCAGATAGATTGAAGTACAAAACTATTATAAGTTCATACGTACAATTTGAAACTATAATTTTTTTTTTTCATTACACCTATGTAGATATAACTAATTACCCTTCTTCACTTAGCGGTTCTCCGACGCGGCGACGTCATCTTAAAAATATTAATAGGTTCTTTTAACCCATTTAATCCCATGGTAACGCAACATTAAAAAAAATGTTTTTTTTTTTAACCAAAATGGTAACATTTCCGATGCATTTTCTATTTTATTGCATTAAAAAATATCTGTAGTAGCATACAACTTTTTTTGGTACGGCTAATAGTACTTGAAGTTTTGGTTATATATACAATAAAATTGACAAATGTCCAAAGAAAACCTACGTACTTTTTAAAATTCATAAAAATTGCTATTTTCCAATATTTCAAGGTCAAAATTAGTTGTCGTATAATATATATTGCTAGTAGCAATAATGCGGAAACAAAATAAATATATAAGTTGGGTAAGTACCTCTAATCGGCTTGTCTTAGTAATGTTGCGAAAACGCAACATTGGGACAAACAGCGACACTTTAGTAGGCTTTGAAAACATTTCTGTTTGAAAATTTTATTTCCCCACTGGTAATTTTGCGGTAATTTGTTACTTGTTAGCTCAAGTGCAGTGTCGTTATCATAATATACGGTGCATTACGTCAAGCGATGGGTACTTATACCAGTTCATACCATATGACGAAAAAAATGCTATGAATGCCAATAGAGAATTCGGGCTAGGTGGGCAAGCTGTCATAGATCTACATATTTAGAAAATAGAAATGTTCACAAGGTCTACCAGCTTTAACCTATTGGTTCATCTAAGAAATGAAAGATATTCTGCTACTGGAACCGTCATTCTTGCAGGAGTATTTCTCTATCTCTTCGACCTAATGTTTTTCGTTCTCTCTTTTTTTCTTCCTTGAAAGCGTGTGTTCCTTTCTCGTTTTCTGCTCCTAGACCCAACTACCGGCTCTCGCTCGTCAATGTTGCATGGTTTTAAGGCAGTTTGCTTTGCTACATAGTTTTGTTCGCATTGTTTATCAAAATAGGGGTTTCTAGCTGGCGGCAGTTCGAAGCCCAACACATCAGGGGTAGTGTCTCTGATGGCACACTGGCATTGTTGTTCTGTGGATTGTGCTAGTCTAATTGGACTTTGTGAGGGATTAAGAGAAACTCGCAAAGATCCTAGCGATTCTAGCTTTCCGACGTCAAACTTTCTTTGTCCTGCATGACTTCCTAGAACGCTTGATATCTTTATTCATACCTTGGCTACAACAAGGTTGTGATCCGAGTCGGTGTTGGTTCCTCGGAAGATTCTTACATCTAGGATGCTGGAGGAGTGTCTAACATCGATCGCAACGTGATCAATCTGGGTGATGGTCGACTGATCAAGTGACAGCCAGGTTCCTTTATGAATGTAGAGATGCGGGAATCGTGTGCTAGCTAGAAGGAGATTACGCCCCGCCAGGAAGTCAATTATCCGTTGTCCGTTTCGAACGTAGTGTCGTGTAGGCCATACTTCCCCGTGATCGACCCAATATCCTCTTTGCCCAGTTTCGCACTAAAATCGCCTAATACGATTTTTTTATTGTAGTTGAGACATTGGGGATAGGTTCTGTCTAGGAGATTGTAGAAGTCATCTTTGAGTCGATCGCCCTTTTCTTCGGTTGGGGCGTGAACGCATATCAAGCTGATGTTCCCGACACTAACTTTTATGCGGATTGTTATGGGGCGTTCATTCGCATGCCGAAAGTTTAAGACTTTTTGTCGTAGTCTTCCTCGAATAACGAGTCCGCATTAGAATAAGCGTTGGTTGTTCTCCTTGTACAATAGAAATTTCCGTAGTAAATGTCGCAGTTTTTCATCCGACTATTGCCGGGTCCATTCCATCGCACCTCTTGTAGTGCGGTTATATCTTTTTTATAACAGTTGAGAGTTGTTCCAATTGATTGCCTGCCTCTGTTAACGGATATCACATTCCAGGTGTAGACTCGGAAGTCATTTAATGGTTTGCAGGGTCCGTCGAATCCTTGTACCCGCCCGTATCTGAGTCTTGTGGTTGTTTCAGCAATTTTCCGTCATAGGGATGTTAACTCTAAGCACGACCCCCAACCTAGAGGGCCAGGTTCCTCTTTCCCCAAGAAAGAGGAAAGCAAGGGCCGTTATCAATTGGCCTACAAATAAGATGTAGTAGACCGTTTAAGGTGTTCACCTTAGTAGTAGTTCTGCTAACTTGAACTGTCGACGCCGTCGTTGATTCTGCCTTGGTGGCAGTTTAATCCCCCCACATTTGTTACCCCAGACATACGCTGAGGTATTAGGTACCCGGGCACCACTGCAGGGAGATGAGAGTAGGAGTTGGTAGACATGGGCTTAAGCGTCGATTCTGGTGTCTAGTCTACATACATATGTTCACGTAATTCATCCTTTGGTTCAACACCGTAACTAACTCCGTATATACATGTACCATAAGAATAAATTCAAATTCATTTTTTTTAGAAAAAATTTATTTGAATATTTATGGATAAACAGTTTTTCGTCTTCGTTTTGTAAAGTCTACATACGAATTTGGAATTTGCCTGCCTTAGTTATGTACTTCACACCCTTAAATGGTTTATACTTCTCATTATACATGTCTAAACGGTTCACTTTTAAGCCCGATACAGCCAATTGCGAGATAGAGAATTGCACATTAATTGATGGATTTGAGTCAATACTTGTGCTCCCAGGTGCAATGGAGACCTATGGCAAAATATTTTTTTCTAGTTTAAATTCATAAATAAAGTCAGTAGACTTACTGTTCCTCGAATATTTGGCAGTTTAGTGACATCGATCCTTCCTACATCCCAATGAAGTACTTTCGAAACCGAATCAAACGTGTATTTGCCCTGATTTGGAGTAAGAATACAGTTCAGAACGCATTTTGGCATCGAAATTTCTAATTTCACTTTGTCCACCGTACGACCGAGAGTAGTGCGTGGTCCAACAGTCAAATCTAATCGACCTTGCTCGCCCGTCTTAATGGAGAAATTGTGTCGAATGTAAATGGGGATAGCTACCACGCTCTGGGAGCTAATATGATAGGACATAAGGCGAAAACTACCATCCGGTGGAATAAATGACAGGATTCGTTCAGATTCCCAGCGCTTGAAACGCACGCATGGGTGGAATGAGACATCGTCAAAGAGCCGTGGATTCATGAACGAGAGTGTCAAGTCCGGCATTCCAGAAAGTTTAATGCAGCAGTCGATCTACATAGAAATATCAATAATATATTCTTGCCAAATTTATATTAGTTATTTACATATCCTTGAATCTCGGCGAAAACGGTAGACCCAGATTTGTCGATAATCGCGTCGACTTCTTCAATTACATCAAAGTAAGATTCGTTATTTGTATACCGCACGCCACTACGACGCCATGGAATAGCCGAAAGCTGACCAGATGGTAGAATTCCACTTACACTAAGGGACAGAGATTTGTTTTTTTTTTTCATTGATATTAATTATAGCCTTTCTTACTTGGATTTGCCTGTCACTGTGTTCGCAATTGTCCTCAAAATATTGGGCGGTTTAATTAACTCTTTAAGTATATTACTCTCAGTTGCAAGGGGAAAGCCATTGTCAAGCATTTCATCCAGCAATTCGTAGACCACCACATAATTTTCTTTAATCACAGACTCTGAGCAATCGGAAAAATAATCTTCAAATGTGTCAATGACCCTGTGTAGAAACTCGATAACGAAAAGGGGGGGAAATTCTTGTTTGCAGGCAGCCACCATCGAAATGCTATTTCGTTGCACGGTAATAAGATAATAATGAGGAGTTTGAATCACAGGCGGCACATCCTAGAAGTAAAAACCAAACAGAATGTTGGATAAATACAACTTTGTAGATAAATACAACTTACAAAAGGTGAATTGCGCTGGGCATCGAGAAAGTAGTCACATACGGAACGAGATACGACACTGCGCCAATGTTTCTCTAAGAACACATCACTAGGGAAGGTAAAATACTTCATATTTACTCGAATTTATACATATGTTTTCATTCCGAAATTACCCGCTATTGTTGACTATAAATAAACTGTGTATCATTTTAAAAAAGGACGTTTCAAGAGATTCTCGAAATCCTGGTTTGGCAGATCGAATGGTAACCGCAGGAATTGGTACCTTGTCAAACAATGTATAAGAAGTTTTTTGACAACTGTCAGAATGGAATGCTTTATAGTGGAAACACAATCTGGCTTTGCCGCGTGCCGACTTTGACAGCATGAGTAGAAACAACGAAATCTTATGGAGCTTCCTACAATGTTACCTCAGGCTTTTGCTCGACCTCATATCGTAAATATCGTAAAGTTAAGCAAAGCGCCAGAGTAGAGCTACTCTCTACTCAGACCTGCGTTTGACAGATGAATTGTCTTTGACTTGTTTGATTTTAGCAAAAGCGAGTAACGTATTGTGCTCCGAGCTGTTCGTTTCAATATGCATATATTTCCATAGCTTATTATTGGACTTTTCGATACAAACTAATCATGATGGAGGTTAGAGTAATAAATTCTTTTCTTTTTTCATATTCGTAGACCTTTATTTGAGCTGATTTTTTATGTTTCAATTAAATCATATAAATAATAATAACACCAGTCTACACTTCTTTCTGCACTGAAATCATACGTAAAGATTTTGAGGAAACCGAACTTAGTGTTGTCATATTCCTAAGTTCTATACGCGCTCCTGTGTCAAAGCCACATTGTGAATGCAAATTGCGGGTTGCCGGCGTTTTGACACATTTTATCGTAAGAGATCGTAAGTCGGTGAAAAGCAGTGCAAAGCCTGTCAAAAGTCGGCACGCGGCAAAGCCAGATTGTGTTTCCACTATTATGCTTGGTTCGCTATAGATCTGTTCGCTTACTTTTTACAAAAAAGATCTCGTATGTTTTTAAAATATTAAACGAAAGACCGCGCATTATAGAATCCGTCGATCGATTTCCCCATCGTTTTCAATTGGTTCACGCATCCGTTAGATATAGGGTCCGCCAAATAACTTTTCTTTTTTTTGAAAATGCTATAAAAAAAACTACTGAATATTTTCTCAAATTTCTTTTTTTATTTGAAAGTACAATCCTTCCGGTTAATAATGGAAAATAATTTCATTCAAATGGCTGCCTCGGCTGGCCATGCAGTAGCCTACACGATCGGTCCAATTTTTAAGCACATTATCGATTGTGTGCAGCTGTATTTCACCAATGGCTTCACGAATATTGTCCTTTAAAGCGTCAATTGTCTCTGGCTTGTCGGCGTAACACTTATCTTTGACGGCACCCCACAAATAATAGTCCAACGGTGTCAAATCGCAGCTCCGAGGTGGCCAAACGACATCAGCTCTGCGGCTGATAATGCGATCTTCAAAAACAGGGCGCAAAACATCGAGTGTAGCTTCGGCTGTGTGGCACGTAGCGCCGTCCTGTTGAAACCAACTGTTGCCAATATCCTCCTCTTCAATTTTTGTGAACAAAAATTCGTTCAACATGGCCCGATAACGATCGCCATTGACTGTAACGGCCACTCCTTGCTCATTTTCGAAGAAAAATGGCCCAATTATGCCTCTGGACCAAAATCCGCACCAAACAGTGGCTCGTTTTGGGTGCACCGGCTTTTCAATGTATGCGTGCGGGTTTTCTGTGCCCCAAATGCGACAATTTTGCTTGTTTATATACCCGCCAAGATCAAAATGAGCTTCATCTGAAAAGATGATTATTTTGGCAAAATCGGCATCTTCTGTAAGTCGATCGCAGGCCCATTTAGCGAAGCGTTGTTCAAGCGTATACACAACCATATTCGTTCAGCGGGAGGATAAAACTAATTATCTGTCAAATCAGACATGAGCTAAGTGTTAGGCTAAGCGCAAATTGAGACACGTATAGCGCGTGTGAGGTGGCGCAGCGCGACGCGTGTTTTTGTAAACTACAGAATTGAATAGAACGGCGCAAATTGGTAAACACGTGTGACGTGTCGCGACCCGCGCGAGCCGACCGTCGCGCGGCGCAGTAGTCGGGACACAGTTTCACGTGCCATTCTCTCGCGTGTGGTTCTTGGTTTTGGATACATGGCAGAAGAAAAATGAATAGAGGCAGTTAGGGCTTATAAAGAGCTATATGATACCCAATGTGCCAACTACATGAAGACAAAATTTAAAAATCGTATTAAAATTGATTTAAATTTCCGGTTAGCCTAAGGCTAAGCGCAAATTGAGACACGTATAGCGCGCGTGAGGTGACATGACACGAGTGCCATGACGCGTACGTGCCACACGCGTAACGTGGTGATCCGCAAATTGAGACGCAGGTACTCGCAGATCGAACGCATAATGTCCGATTCGCGATCAAAACAATTGATATTATTAAACCTAAATTCCGAATCAGATTCAGATGAAGCTGAAGAGGATACTTTGTTGTATTGCTTAATGAACCGGAAATTTAAATCAATTTTAATACGATTTTTAAATTTTGTCTTCATGTAGTTGGCACATTGGGTATCATATAGCTCTTTATAAGCCCTAACTGCCTCTATTCATTTTTCTTCTGCCATGTATCCAAAACCAAGAACCACACGAGAGAGAATGGCACGTGAAACTGTGTCCCGACTACTGCGCCGCGCGACGGTCGGCTCGCGCGGGTCGCGACACGTCACACGTGTTTACCAATTTGCGCCGTTCTGTTCAATCCTGTAGTTTACAAAAACACGCGTCGCGCTGCGCCACCTCACACGCGCTATACGTGTCTCAATTTGCGCTTAGCCTTACCATTCACGAAATAAGCACTACTTGAAAAAAAACGTTAGATGGCGGACCCTTTATTAACCTCCATGAGAATAGGTCTGTTCCCGTACTTTTTGGGCAGAAATTCACAGATTCTCATTTTTCAAAGAGTGGGGATGAAATTCTCTCAAAGAGAAGTGGAAACACCAAAAAGTACGGGAACGCGTTGAACCACAAAAGTTGCACACATTTTAAATGTCAAAAACATATTTTTGAATTCGATACATTCGCGGATTCGTTTGTAGGTGCAATATACTAATTTGCAAAAACATACATATTTTCAGATTACTATTTATTAGGTGAATCATTTAGTAACGCCTTATAGAGACAATGGACATCTTACAAATGCACAAAAGAATTTTAATATAAAACTGAGCTCTTGTCGTATGACCGAATGACAGAAATCAGCTGATTTCACAAAGCTGTGACAAACTACCCACATAAATTTCTTGGGCTAAAATTCGCAGCATGGGGAAATTTTTTACTCTCTCGAGAGCGCTCTCTTTTGTCCAAAAGTGTGAATTTTTCGAGTACGGGAACAGACTTTCGTAGTTTTTCGTTGATTTGGACTGTTTATGTCAGGTACGGGAACAGACCTAATGTGTGTAGATATCTAAACGTCAGCTCAAAACCACTGGGGAACTTATTGACAGTTTTTGTCAGACAAGGCTTGTAGCTTTTTTCTTTTTATTTTTTTATAATAATTCATTTTTTTATAATAAATAATTTTCTTTTTGTGCACGCGTCACAAGGAATTGCACAAGTCAAGACACAGCACCAGAGATGATGAACGAGATATGCAACTTTCGTACGTCTGTTCCCGTGACACCCTAAATTTTTTCAGGAAATTTTGACAGGAGTTTTTGTACCAAGCCGACAACCCCCGTTATAAACGACTCTATCCGTGAATACGTGTGAGCTCATTTCATTTTACCGCAGTGTACTCCCGCCACACACACTCATGGAATTATAACAATGTGCGCGATTGTTTACATAATTTTGACAGGACTTTATGTACCCACGTGCTCGCACAGCTTGTAGGCAAACGTCGGCGGCCATTTTAAGTTGCAGGTCTCATTGGTTTGTCTATGCACAGCACGGACCGAATGTAGGTATAGAGGGAGTGAAGAAAAGGGACTACCGGTGGTTTTAAATGCGTGTGGATTGTAATCAGAAACCAGAACGAGACGTACTATGTACGTCTTTTGTACGTCTTTCTCCGCGACACCCTGAAATTCTGAAAGAAAGGTTCGTAGCGACCAGAAACCACCAATGAGACGTACCACTTAAAATGGCCGCCGACGTTTGCCTACAAGCTCGGGCGAGCACGTGGGAACCTCAAGTGCTGTCAAAATTTTGTAAACAATCACGCACATTGTTATAATTCTAAGAGTGTGTGTGGCGGGAGTACACTGCGGGACAATGAAATGAGCTCACACGTATTCACGATTAGAGTTTGTTTGTAACGGGTTTTGTCGCTACGAACCTGGACTTCTTTCAAAATTTCAGGGTGCCACGGGGGAAGACGTACGAAAGACGCACGTTTCATTCTGGTTTCTGGTAGCGACAAACCCCGTTTCAAAATCTCTATCCGTGAATACGGAGTGGTAAAATTTGAAAATTTGGGAATGGCATTCCATATTCGCTGGTCTCAGGTTACGAGTTTCTTAATCAATCTGCATTTCGTTCGTTTTGAAAAAAAAAATCGCAAGAGTTAAGTGAAATTTATATTTCTGTCATAGTCGGCTATCACATGCGGCCTCACGACTCACGACTCACTTCTCATCTCCTCTTTCAATTTAAATTCCGTGAGGCGAGCGCTATCACATGCGGCCTCACGACTCACGACTCACTTCCTATCTCCTCTTTCAATATAAATTCCGTGAGCCGAGCGCCTACTTTTTTTTTTCATTTTGAAGTTGTCTCCGTGAGATAAAATAGAGCTCTACGCATTTTCTGCAAGCAACATCCGACATGATTGCGTCCGTTCCCCACAAAGTACGAATAGAAATGAAATGGAAATGAAAAATAACGAACAAAGAGAAAGAGAAACGTCAATGTGAGTCGTGAAGAATTTCGCCCGCGACTCACCGGGAATTAAATTCTCCATCTCATTCGCACTCATCTCCTTTCTCTTTTACTCTTATGTGAGTCGTGAGTCGTGAGGCCGCATGTGATAGCGGACATATACTATTTGTATAATTACGAAAAGTTCGGTTTCTTTTGAGTTAGATAGAATTAAGTCGAAGAATTAATTTTTGTAATTAAAGAAAATCAAACAAATAGTGCTCATACAATTCGTGCAGAACAAAAGCCCTTAACATTTTTTATTGCTAAGAATTTTTCTCAAAAAGCTGGACAACATAACACGTTCGTTTTACTTTAGGCCCAACCATAATAGGCACAAGCAAGCATATGCAAGCAGAGGGGAATGTCTTCTTACATGCAAAGCATATGATATGCCCACATTGGGAATATACGAGGTTTCGTTAAATGTTCGTTAACTGATGCGAGCAGGTCTTCATGAAAGAAGACATTCCGGACGGAATTTTTGACAAGCGACATTTGAGGTTAGAGAAGAGAAAAAAGATAAAAATAAATATGGAGTACGAGTTTGTAAACAAGTTGATTTCAATTGTGCAGGACAATAAGTGCCTCTATGATAAAGCAGATGGCTTTTATTTCAACAAAAGGAAAAAGCCAAGGTGTGGGAAAATAATTTAATAGTTCCTTTCTTCTGCTTGCATCTGTTCATTGTGGGTATTTTGATTTTTCGTTGAAACAGAGGGGAGAATTTCGTTCGGTTCTGACATTTGCTTCTGCTTGCTTCTGTCAGACGGTTTTATAACGAGAGATGGCTGATTCACAATAGGTGTTTTTTTGTATGTACATGTATTACAATAACAACACGTGATCCAGCTCTTTATCTGGATCAATTTCAAGATCCGAGTTTGAGTGGAAGTGAGTTTACACTATTTCCCACTGGTTTCGCATTCAAATTAGGAGAATCATTGCCTGATGAACATAGCCATCAAAAACATAACTTGTAAAAAAAACCAAGTCTCGCAACTCAGTTCTTCTACTGTAAAAAGTTGTGAGATCTATGTAATACCAAGTCGGTTAATTTATTCAGCCCCTACTTAAGGGACCTTCTGTCTTAAGTTATTACGTAATTAGCTAACCTAACAACATCTTATAGTGACCATATTAATATTAAAAATCTTTTATGTTTTAAATAAATAGATTGACTTGTCCATCGCATGCATCTCACAAATAATACATATTATATTAAATTAGATTGTCTAGTGCGATTGCCAAGTCAATCTATTTATTTAAAACATAAAAGATTTTTAATATTAATATGGTCACTATAAGATGTTGTTAGGTTAGCTAATTACGTAATAACTTAAGACAGAAGGTCCCTTAAGTAGGGGCTGAATAAATTAACCGACTTGGTATTACATAGATCTCACAACTTTTTACAGTAGAAGAACTGAGTTGCGAGACTTGGTTTTTTTTACAAGTTATGTTTTTGATGGCATCTCATTTCTTTTTGAAGATAGTCCTACTCTTCTTCCTTTCCGGTACCTTCTACTTTTTGAATACCAACAACAGATTTTCTTAAAGCCCACTCTGTGTCTTATGAGCTTTTCTTATTTTTGTAGGTTGTCTTCCTCTTTTTCTTTTCCGGTACTACTTCTTGAGCTTCAGCTGCAGTTTTTCTCAAAGCCCACTCCCTGTCTCTATGGGTTTTTCTCAAAGGCTTTGATGTTACAATTTTTATCAAGTCTGGACGGTAAATGCTTCTTAATCTATTGTATTCACAAATTGAGGATTCCTGCGCTTTAATATTTCCAAAGTCGACATTAATTAGATGTAAGCCGCCCAGACTTGTAAATCTCGAAAGTGCCACGTAAGCTTGACCGGATGTGAATACTGCAGAACCGATATCCATCAGCGCATTATTTAGACTTAGGCCCTGACTTTTGTGTATAGTTATAGCATAGGCTATACATATAGGAAACTGTTCGCGATGAACATAAGCTCTATTAATAATTTCAAATTTAGTTTTGACCGGACCAAGCTCGTAAACCTGTTCTTTATCAAATGTAATGTATATTTTCTTAATTATTTTTGTATTTTCCGGATCAACCTTTACTCTTTGCACTATACCGATAGAACCATTAACTAAACCAAGACTCACGTCAATATTTCGCCTTAACATGACTCTTGCTCCTATTTTTATAATTATGTTCTCTTCTAGGCCCGCAGTCATAGAAGCATCGTCTTCATAATTTTTTATGCATTCACGAGCTCTTTTTGTTATCCTCTTTTTGCAATCTATGCTATCTACAGCTGTAAGTTTTATTTCGGGATGTGGGAGAGATCTAAGCATTGCAGTATTTAATTGTTGACACATGTTTTTTGTAGGTAATAAGCAAACGGTATCATCAGGAAGTTTCGAGAGGTGTTCAATTATTTCAATCAATCTGTTTTCATTTGAATTGGTTTTTAGAGTTATTAATCTAGTCGAGAGTAAGTCGCGTTCTTTTTGTGTAGTCACACCTAATCTTATTCTATTTAGCATTTCAACAAAGTTAGAATCATTAAGCTGTCGCATGTTAATAGTAAGTTCATCGTATACGAACAGTTCAATCCACAGATTCGGCATACTGAGGGAACCTAACAACTTGTTAGCTTCAGCAGTTGAGAGTTTTTCAAAAGGTGACTTTTCTCTTACCGGCGGAAGCTGTAAAAGATCCCCGAAAAGTACAAGATGTTTTTTTTCCAAACCACCCATTCTGATCATCGCTTGTGTCAAATATCTCAGACAAGCGTAAATGAATATATGTTAAAGTAACATTGGATATCATCGACACTTCGTCTATGATAAACAACACTACTTCTTTCAAATCTGATCTCAGAACTTGGAGCACTTCATCGGAAAGTGGCTTGTACCTCGGTGTTTGCTTGTGTTCCACAGGCAGCTGCAATAGTCTGTGTATAGTCAATCCATTCACATTGAATGCAGCTATGCCTGTTGGATCACTAACTGCCACTTTTTTGTTTAAATACATCTTAACCCAAACTTTCAGAGTTTTTATTAAAAAGCACTTTCCAGTGCCACCAGTTCCACTCACAAAACAGCGTAAAACGTCAGCGTTATTATCAGTTGTGTCCATTTCATGTGTGATCATATCGAAGACTCTTTTTTGATCGGCATTAAGTTTTGCGATCATACTTTGAAGATCAGTCTGCTCTTCTTCTACCAGATTGATTCTGTGAAAGTCATCCATTGCGTTTGCAGCTTCCACAGCTTCAAAGTCTAAAGGGTTTTCAAGACCATCGTCATCATCAACAATTTCCCTTTCTTCGTTTATCTCAGCAACTTTAGATTCTATCATTTCACATGCTTTTTGTATCTTATATCTTGACTCTATCATTGAATTACCATAATCGATTCCTTCTTTTAAATCTTCTTTCGCCAAATTAAAGGCCTCCGTGTAAGTATCACACCCCATTTTGAGTTCATCTAAGGAACGTCATGGCTTGAATAAAAGAAGTAAAGAGAAGAAATATTTCTCTGGTACTTGTTCTCCGTCGTAGAAATAGTGATTGATCAAATATGGGTTATCTCTTCTTTTCAGGAACTTTTTACCGTCATTTATCTCGTAGCACTCGACTTTAGAGGAGACTGGGCGTGTTTTAACAATATCGTAATTTTGAGCGAAACTGTACAAGTTAGTAGTCTCCAACTCTGACACCGAACATACAATTTGTTTTAAAATTGATTTAATTATAAGTTCATCAAATGGTTATTAAATATATGTACATAATAAAGATATTTATTTTATATTCCGTCAAATACATGAACCACATTGACCACTAAACCCAATTCCCCAACCGCCCATTGATTGGGTTGCATTGCATATTTTTAGGGGTTAATCGCCATCTAGATAAATTGAAAAAGGATACATACAGACACTATCCTATTAGTAATAATATTTGGTGTATCTAGAAAACTGGACCAAAATTGCAAAATATTTTAGTTTTTCCTTGATTTATACACTAAACACTAATTGTATTCTAAATTTCAAGCTTCTATGTCTGCTAGAAGTGGCCTAGAGTTTTGATGATCGGTGAGTGAGTGAGTGAGTGAGTGAGTGAGTGAGTGAGTGAGTGAGTGAGTGACAGAATTAGAAACTTTGACTAGTTATAATTCTTAAACTACTGGTTCAAATTTAATGAAATTTGAAATATACCGTGTCTATGAGATGCCTGCTTGGTTACTGAAAATTCAGGCTTCTAGTTTTATCCACAACGAAGTTATAGGGGGTCGAAAATGGCCCGAACTGCTTCGAGAAAAGGATGGTACGGCCGTGCCGCTTTTTTGCTCGACTTGGCGGGGGCACTGCCGTGCCCCCAGATAAAATTGTAGCACGGGTTTGGTAAAACAGCTTTCGCTTCCGTATCGAGTATGTAATTGTACTCATAATGCTATAATATTTGTATTATCTTACATTTGTAAAACTCTTGAGTCTATTGGGGAAATATTACCCCCAATTGGTGTATATCGATAAAAATTATTATCATTAGCATTTAAATCGGTCGTATCAAATTTGAATGAAAAGAAACTATTTCTTTTATATGGCAATTCCACACTTAAATTACAAAGATTGTTTTTATTGTGATGTGGAAATGGAGCAGGTGGACAGAAAAAGGTAAACATGTATATTAATTTAAATTTCGACTGAGAAATATGTTACTTCTTCCTGCAGCAATGTATATTCAGGTGTGCTGCTTTCTTCACTGTCCGTGTCACTTTCCAATAACCACTGTAATACAAATATTAACCATTTAAATTCAACAAATAAACGCAATTTACCTCAATAGCAGCTGCTTTCATCTTCAATTTGTTTGTTTATTTTGTTTTCAAAAGTCAGATCTTTGACAGGACTGAACGAGGCGAAATGTCAAGCTGGCTATTCGTTAATCTGTAGTGTTTTATTATGTCTCGTGATCCTGAGTGGATCAAGTGGCATAATAAAAAACACCTATTAGATAAACTGAAAAAAGGCGGTATCACTCTAATTCCTAAGAATTCTTAAGAAGGATTTTGTCCGAATGTGAAAATTCCAAAGGCATAACGTTGCCTGTCTGTCAGCGCACACCATTCTACTTTTGCTTCATCAACTCGAAAAAGTGTTCGATATTCTTAGACATGACGCAATATGTAGGGCTCTAGCAGACAAAGGAGTACCTGAAAAAAATATAATATAAAAGAACTGTATGCAGATGCTAAAGGCCGTGTGGGACACTTAAATATTCTGAGCAACGGTATTCAAACGCAGACTGGAGTTAGGCAGCGTTGCGTATTATCACAATTCGTATTCAGTCTGGTTTTAAACCTAATAATGCGGTAAGCATTTACGGAAAACACAGGCATATCCTGGGGCATGGTTGGCAGTCTTGAGGATCTGGACCATCCGGTTGATATCTGCCTACTGTCTCACAAATATTCACATACCTATAATTTAAATTCTTTATTTCAATTCAAAAACTTAAGGCTAGTATAAAATAATAGATAGTTAAACAACTAGACATTACATATTACATATTTTTTAAGCTTTGAATGAAATAGCATGATACCATCTGTTGTCTAAGACAAGAGTCGAATGTACATATCTATTACTATAAATGTAAGTATTTAAACAGAATTCAATTATTGATGGGGGACATATAGTTCATATATGTTATAAAGATTATACGAAGAAACCGAATATATATATGTATATAAATACAATACATGATTAATTCAGTTATTAAATGGATTAAAAAATAAAATCAATATTAAAATAGTTAAAAGAGAGAAGCCATTTTTTGATATTATTTAAAAATACTGTTTTCACGCTCTCGCATCTTAGGTTTGCAGGGAGTATATTAAACAAACGGGGAGCAGAACTAAAATAAAACTGTGAAAAGTGAGTTTTGAAGATTACTGGTACAGTTACAAAATTTCTAGTGTTGACTCGTAAATTGAGATGTTCATGAAATCTAACGGCATAGTACCCGGAATTTTCAAAAAAAATTTTCAAAACTTTATAGCAGTAGAGATGTCTTAATGGAAGAATGTGAAGCCTTTTGAACAGCTCAAAACTAGGAGTTGTACGATTCACTTTACACATAATTTTGATTGCGTGTTTTTGTTTCTTCAGTAAACCTTCTATGTTAAAGAAATACGTACGTACCACCCCAACAAGCTAATCCGTACTGTAATTTTGATTTCAATAATCCATTGTAGACCAACATTAAGAGAGGCAGACAGTAGAGACTAAGATGATAAATTTGCTTTATTAATCTATTTAAATATTGCTTTAGGTAGGAAGTATGGTCTTTCCAGGAGAGCTATTGATCCAATATAATACCTAGATACTTAAAATTGTCGACGCGATCAATTTTAAAGCAGGTGTTACTGCAGTATGCATCACTGTTAAAGGTAGGAGCATCATGGTGGCTTAGACGAAATTTCAAGCAACAGGGTGAATGGTAATATAGAGGAAATTGAACCGCAAATTGAACCTTTGATGTTGAAAAGCATACATTTAGTTTTACTACTGATTACCAATCTGTGTTGATTGAACCATATACGCAATATATCAAGATCATTATTAACATCCAAGAAAAGGTTAAAATAACTCTTATTGGAGTACGAAAGAGCAGTATCGTCAGCAAATGCTGTAATTGGTTGAAATAAAAACTGAGTTTACATACATATATTAAGAACAGAATAGGACCCACGACATAACCTTGTGGAACACCTATATTGACCAAACGCTGTGAACTGACACTCTCTTTGATTTTTACCATTTGCTTACGATTTTTTAAATATGAGTCGAACCAGTCATCGATAAATCCTCTGAAACCAGCATTGTAGAGTTTATTCAACAACAAAGTATGTTTCACCATATCAAAAGCCTTAGTGATGTTTATGAAAAGTGTAGCGGGAATTTCGGATACATTTAAACTATTATATTGTAAATTTCACCGGTTAATTTTAATAGCGCACTTTCCTTCCACATCTAAATCTAAATTGAGCAACACTAAAAAAAATTGTTTTATCTACAAAATTCTAGATTTCATGCCTCTTTCAAAAACTTTTGAAAAAAACTGAAAGAAGGGAAATAGGAAATGGCTATAAAGTTGGAGACTTGGTTGCCATTAAACGCACCCATTTTGTTACAGGCAGGAAGTTGGCGAGTGATTATCGCGATAATTATTTAAAACCGTTGCATCACCTTTTTTATGTAATGGCACTACTACGCCTGTTTTTAGTGATTTCGGATAAATTCCAAACTGAACACAATAATTAAATATAAGACATAAGACATCTGAAATTTGGTAAGAAATTTTTTTCAAGATCAAACTGCAGATCTGATCAAAAGAAGAAGAATTCGATGTTTTAAGTGATAGTATGATTTTTTTGTACTTCAATTGCAGTAAACTGTTGAAAATAGAAACCTTCAGATACAAAACTCATATGTTTTAGAGTGTGATCATTTTGATTATCAACTTCTGAACAGTCCTGAAAAGAATTCAAATTGGAAAAAAAATCATTAAATAAATTTGCAACTTCTATAGGTTCAGATACAGGGGTATTGTTATTGTTTATAGTAATATCCGCATTTGCATTAGTTCTGTTTAGAATTTCGTTGATAACTCCCCATAATGTCTAAAATGGAGGCAGTTCACCATCTTGCTGATATGCATCAATACTAACGAATCGCACAACTTTCATGGCTGCGGCCGTGGACGAGTAGGAAGTAGTGGACGAGTTCTCTTAACTCGGGAGCATCATCACTGAAAATGGCGGCTCAGCAGCTGACATATGAAACCGAATATCAAGTGGTCGTGTCGTCTTTGGTTGCTAGACAAAGTTTGGAGATTATTTCGGATATCTCGGAACGCGACCCTGCGCGAAACACAAGCGCCAAGGTATTCATCAATCGTAGCCTCCGGAAGATCATAGGCGTCTTCTGGCCCAACACCAACACAAATGCCGACCTCTAGAATTTGACGGGGCAGGTATCCATCTCTGGAAATTCGCTGTGGAAGTGGATTGGCTATACAATCCGCAAGCCTCATGAAGACATCATAAGAAGAGCCATAGATTGGAATCCACAAGGCAGCCGCAGACGCGGTAGATCATCCAACACATGTAAGCGATTAGTCAAAGCAGAAACGCTACAAGCAGGTCGCTTGTTGCGACAGATAAAATTCCTAGCTTTAAATAAATCAAATTATAACTTGTTTATTGAGGACCTATGTTCACCCTAGGAACTATGGGAAATGTATACATATATGGATATGTACGTATTTTGATATCGAAAATATCATGAGTTGAAAGAGGGCAATTTAAAATCTCTGAACGAAGTAGACTTCTAATATCTGTCTTTTTATCTGCATATACATACATATGTATCTCCTTTCGTTGACATTAAAATGCTAAAAGCGTAGAAACGTTTTTAAGAGTGGGTAGATGGGTACAGATATTGCCTATTGAGGCAATCCCTTTCGTTTTTAGATGTAATACACTTGCGTCAGCCCTTTTTCCAATCTTCGAGTTTTTTTTAGGAGAATCTCAGCAACGCACCAATCTGGGAAGCGTTTTCATCCGATAACCATAAATAAGCGTGATGTTTATAATATTGCCAAATCCCAGTCCGCCATTGCGGCACTAAAACAAATGAACTCATGAGCACTATCAACCCGTCGCAGATGAGCCGTTTTGTCATTAACTGGCGATGGTAAATTTTGAGAATTGCTTCTTGGGAAATAACTTCCGTATTGAGTGTCTTCTCGTGGTATCTATAATTGCCGTAGTGAGTTCCGAGGCTTATTATCGTTAGTTAAGAAATTTTGTCGATAAAGCATCTTATTAGAGTAATACTTAATTAACTGGGACTGTGACATTTTGTACATTCTAACACAGTTTTTATGCCACTGCTTCGTGAATACACGAATCTTTTCCATATAAGATAAGCGCTGGATTAAAAAAAAACACCGGACAACCGTACGCGATGGTGAGCTTTATTAGAGCCACGTAGCTTATGATTTTTAACCTTTGGTCAAGTTGACTGCTGTTAAACAGATACCATACTGAAGGATTTTTTTAAATTCAGCAATACAAGTGCTTAGGTATGCAATACAAGCATAAATATAGTTACTGATCAAGCCATATACCCAGATAACATATCTAACCGCGTTTCTCACCGCCAATACTCGTAGTTGTCCTTATTGCCCAATAATACAACAAATCCCTGAACAGTATTGTTTCCGACTTTTGGAAGTTAATTTTTAACTTCCTTTTAACTAAGCAATGTCTCTTAATATGATCGAAACGTTGACGACTTCAATATTTGGACCTGGTCTATACTAAATCATCTATGTACGCTATTGAGTGGCTGATAAAAAATAATAATTTACAAACTTGAAAAAATAATCATATTTACCAATTAAAAACAACAAAATTGCAGTGCAAAAGTCTTGGTACCCTTAGAATTTTTGAGGCTTCACTGTAAGAAGAGATAAATTCTAGTTCAACTGAATTTTGTCGTCAAAAAAAATTATTATTGCTTCTTGCAACGTTGAATTACAGTGACTTTAACACACCTCTTCAAAATAAACAAATACACACATAAACAAATGAGTAGTACAATTCATTAATCATTAATAATATAACAAGTCGAGGATTTTGGGGGTGTTACATATTCCAAAATTCGTTGTAAATGATTGGGGAAAACTCAGAAAAACCCTACTACATATATCAACATGAATTAAATGTAAGGAATTTAAAAAATGTTCATTTGGTATATTTGAGATCAAAAAGGTCATAAAGTTGTAAAATAGTAAAATAATATTCATGATCATCTATTCATTTATTCATTTGATATATCCGGGTCAAAAAAAAATTATGAAGTCAAGGTTATGTCAGTTTAACAATCCCAATTGACCTCGCAGGTCAATAAATCGGCTTCCAGGCAATGGTTCGGTTTATGTATCTACCAGCTGCTTCTCTCTGGAAGTATGCTCAATAGCAATTGACTTCTGTTCAATTTGTTCTCATGAGAAATGGTATTTAATATCAATGTGTTTGATTCTCTTGTGGTATATGGGGTTATTAGCAATACTTATACAACCTGGGTTGTCCTCAAAAAGTTGAATATGTTCAATAAGTTCGAATTTCATATCCTTTGCAAAGGATTTTAACCAAATAGCTTCCCTTGTGTCTTCAAACAAAGCCATATACTCTGCCTCACTAGATGAGGCTGCAACTGAATTTTGCTTTTTCGTATTCCACCAAATTAGACATGAATTAAACATTTTAAATAAATACGTATTCGTATCATTCTCATTACCCAATCAGAGTCAACATATCCAGTAAAAATATTTGTATGATTTGAACACTTTTGAAAGGTTAACTTGAGATGAGCTGTACCTTTTAAATATCTTAACACCCTTTTAAGGCATTGCCACAGCTCTTTATTATTTTTACTTGTGTATCTACCAACAGATGGTATTAAATCAGGTCGAGTACACCCAATTGAAGGGTTGTAAGTCTAAAGGGTCTAAGTGCCAATTTTATTATTAAGAGATATACGAAAAAATACATAATAAAAATAAATTTTCTGGGTCACGTTTTCTCTGAATGTTTTGATCACTCAAATATATAGCGTCTATTTCGTACCGTGTAATTTAATCAACTAACTGTTAACAAACATAAGCCCATCCTAACAGCCACCACCACCCACTAATTCCCCCTGAACGCACACAGGCACAGATTCTTTTGAGCGCAAGTTCTTTGGCATCCAGACCCTACCACAACTTTATTTGTTTGTCGGTAAAAGTTTAAAAGAAAAAGACACTTGGATCCATTTGGATATTATTGGGCTTGGCACTTAGATTGTATTTTCCTAAAAATATTGACTTTTGATTTTTTGGCACTTAGACTTACAACCTTCAATTACATTTCGACATGGGGCATTGTATGTTTCATCTGAATTTAAGGCCTCATAATTGAGTCTACTTGGTAATGGGGGGCTGACTGGATTACAATTATCCATGCCAAATTTGTTCAAGAAATAATCAATACAAGCGGATTGATTAAGTTCTAGTTTACTATCAGTTCTGCTTTTTTTATCCCAATAAAATGTTTAATTTCACCCAAGTCAGTCATTTTGAATATATTCAATAAATAGATTTTCAATTCGGACATCGTTTTTTAATTTGCGGTTGCTATGACAAGATTATCTGCATATAATAGTAAATAAATGTTTTTATGAATGTATCATTTATCAAGGGAATAAATGAATTCATCTACATCGGAATTAACAAGTTCAACAGTTTTCAAAATATTCTCAAACATTTCATACCAGCATCTAGCTGCTTGCTTAATACGATAAACTGGTGTGTTTAATTTGCAAACCTTGTCATTTTTACAATCCAACCCTTGGGGAATTGTCATATAGATCAAAATGCAGTTTTCACATTCATATGATTTACCTTCAAATCAAACTATTTTGATATCGCCAAATTAAACGAAAGCTAGTTATTCTTGTCTGAAACCACGTGCCACAAGTCTAGCTTTATATTTGATAGGTTGACCCAGTTCATCATTCTTTATTGTAAAAATCCATTTACAATCAACAATATTTTTATCTTTAGGTTTTTGGTCCACGTTTCATTTATAATATGAACCTCTAACTCTTATTTAATCGTTTATTCCCATTCCAAGCTAGTATATCTTACCTTAATTTCATTGAACGAGTCAGGAATTTCACTAAAAACCGTTTGTGAATATAATAAACCTATGTATCTCTAAATCGTTCACTTCTTCGAACTTCACATTGGAAGTTTTTACCATCCGAACTCTCATTCGGGACGTTAAAATGCATATCTCCCATGCTCTAATTTTGGGACTCAAAATCATTCGTACTCTCATTGGGCATATTGTTGTACTCGCATTCTTGGACTCAAAACCATTATTAGGGCATTCACTTACCGAAGTTTATACTTTTTAGATTAATTTCGTCTACAATGACATGCCTGGCTACAACAAATTTCTTTTGTACCATAGCCCATAACTTAAAACCATTTGGTTCGTAACTAACAAGAACCTTTAATTGATTTGTCATCAAATTTTCTTTTCTTGTTTTGTTATGCATATATACTGATAGGTAGGTGTCAATACAGATTCTCCCCAAAAACGTTTGTCAATCTTAACTCCACTGACCATAGCCCTAGCTTCTTCTGTAATTGGACTTATCACGGATTCGGCTACGCCATTTAACTGTGGCGTATGTGAAACCGTTAAATGATAACTAATTCCTTTTTCGACACAATAGTCTCGCAATTCATTTGACAGATACTCTCCACCATTGTCAGTATATAAATTTACAACTTTAGATTGAAATGATTTTCAGATTGCAATGAAATGTTTGAAACATGAGAACACTTCAGACTTATGTGAAATAAGATAAGTTACACAATAATGTGGATACTGGTCAATAAAAAATACATAGTAATTTTTACCATATATTGTAGAGTGTTTAATCGGAGCACAAACGTCAAAGTGTATTATAAACAAAGGTCTTTGAATATACTCTTTTTCCCATTTAAACAAGCTTTGCACACTTCATTTTCAGATTTAATATCATTTAATTGAGCGAAGCTCGCGTAGCGAGCGGAGCTCTCATACGGGTGACTCCAATTGCACTTTTTGTACAATTGTTTATCGGTAACTACTGGTCCGATTTTGATAATTTTTGTGTTATTTTGAATAGTTGGTCCAGACTCAGGTTAATACGCAGCCGAAATTTTAATTTTCCATTCACAAAAATAAATTGTATTAAAAATATTATAAACAATGTTAACTCTATGGGAAAAAAATTCGCGCGCGCTTTTCATCTTTTTTGAAATAGAAAATTCTGCGGTTGATTTTTATAGATATTTCAATTAAATTTAATTAAATCTCATATAATTCAAGTGGTGTGAACTTGAGTCGCAAACAGTTTCCGTTACAGCTAGCATATTCAATCAGCATTCACCGGTCTCAAGGCCTTACACTCAACAGCGCTGTCGTTGACATTGGAAGGTCAGAGTTTTCTCTAGGAATGAGTTATGTTGCTTTCTCACGAGTCCAGACAATTGAAGGACTTTTCATCGTTCCTTTTCCGTACGAACGGCTCAAACGCATTCGAGAGAGCAAACTTCTGGAAACAAAACTGAATGAACTTAATCAATTGATCAACTTGGCTTCAAACAACAATTAGATTTTCGTCAAATTAATCCTTTAATAAAAATACCGAAATAAACATTCTACTTCAATTATTACAGAAATTGTCATTCATTTGCTTCCATTGAACTGAGTAATTCTGAACTTTTAGGCAGAAGAATCACGCGGTTTACCCGAGTTTTTATTGCGATGGGAAATTCTGCTAATTAAAATGTATTAACTTCACAGCTTTGCTAAATTTAAGTTTCCGCTCATAGTAACGGTTTTGTGCACATACAGCCAATATGCTTGTACGTAAATGTGAATATCTTCTAAACGTGTGTTAGGATTTCAACCAAACTTCCTACATCACATGTCAGTTTATTTTGTGCAATTGACATGCAATAAAAACACCATGTTTACGAACAGATTTCATATAACACATGTTTCAATTGAGATCATTTCCTCGATAAAAAATTTATTACTTTGGCGCCAAAATCGATATGTGAACGTATACCAAGGTTTAAATTTATGCATTGAAACAATTAGCAGATCAGTCGTCTTTATTGAATTTTTTTCCGATAAAAACTATTGCTAATTAGAAATTTGTTACATTAAAACTTCGCTCAATTTACGCTGCCGCGCACAGTCACGGGCGCGAAGCAGCACCTAGTAAATTTATATCTTGACACATATTATTTTTCTTTAATTCTATTAATTTTTCCCTCTTAATATGCCAAAGCTCATGCTACAATTGATACATACTCAAATTGTTTTTGTTTGTAATACGAGTATATGCCCGATGGCGTAGTTCAAAGTCAGTAAAAGGAATATTATAAGAATACATGTCTTTCATGACCTCTTGGTGTTACTGCTCACGGAGAGCCAGAGCCAAGCTTTTCCCATTCACTTATGTTGTGTGCGATTTCTTTTCCCACACAAGTGAACGAGACCTACAGTTTAATGCCGATTCCGAACGGTGAGCGCTGAGAAGCTTTTTCAGGGCAAGTATACTACGGAGGGTTTTGCCAGTATCCCCGCAAAGGAGAGGAGCCACGAAATGAACATTCGATGGCGTTAGTGTTATCGGGATCCGAAAACGACCATCGTGCGTTAGAGGCCGACACACTACCCACTGCACAACAGCGCCCTCAATTAAGACCATTTGACCATTTTTAGTAACCTTCATACCTCCTGCTGAAAAATACCATTTCCATGCCGGCATCTTGCATCTTCTTGACGGAGAGCAGATTCTGGGGAATATGCTCACAGTACAGTACGTTCGCGCCGAATCTTACGTTAAGCAACATTACGTTGAATTACAACAAATATTTTAAGGGCAAACCTTCAACCAAGTGCCGAAAAATTGGGTATCTCGAATACTTTTTACTTTTAACAAGACAACGATCCCAAACATGTCTACTGCCTTATATGTTCAGATATGGATCGTTTACAACACTCTGCATGTGCTTGTAAAATCCACCACAAAACCCAGATCTTAACCCAATAGAGATCTGAGAGAGAATGGGATAATTTGAATTACACATATTTGATCATGAAATCAAAAGTAAATTTCAGCTTAAAGATTTACTAAAAGAAGAATGGCAGCAAATGACTCCTGATATTACAAAAAACTTGTACAATCCATGCCTAACCGTTTAAAGGAGGTTTTAAAACTTAAAAAAAATTCCTACTAAATATTAGATATTGGTTTTGTACATTGATTTACAACAAAATCTAACAAATGTCTTTAATTTTCCAAGGTTACCAAGCCATTTGCAACCAGTGTTGGGACTTAAAATGTTCAAAGTGTGGTAGATTCAGAAAAAAAAGCGTGGTAGATTTAAGAAATGGGGTGTAGATATAATTCCATGGAAATAAAATAGCGAAGTAAACTTCATACAACAAAAATAAATATATGTATAGTTCATTACTATGACATAAAATATAACAATTCATTAAGAGGAAAACTAAGAAAAAAACATAACAAAAATTTCCCATAAAAATACATTTCAACATGTAACTGACTAGACATCATTGTGAACAAATACTCCATTAATATATTTAAACTTATAAAAATTAATTAAATTCATGGAAGGGTTAAACATTTTATTTTCATCAGTCATTTCGAATGCAAATAAAAATTGCTGACAGTGTGAATTTGCAATCGATTTCTTTTCTTATTTTTTATATTCTTCATAAAAGAAAATGTTCTCTCTGCGGCTGCACTGCTATAAGGCAAAACGGTCTTGCTACATATGTACTGACTTAGTTTTTAAAGAGATTACTTAGTTTTTAAGGAGAAAATTTTCGTTGCTAAGGGCTTTCCAGCCTTTGACAAGATCATCATCGATAATGGTTTGGAATTTTTCATTTCTAAATACCTAATAGGAAAGCTTCCCATTTTCTATTTAAAACTTCTTCCGAACAATCATTAAAAGGAAATGCTTTTAAGGGAGGAATTATGGCATTTCACCTTTCTAAATTACTTTTGGATCTACATATATATTCCAACAATTTTAATTTTTAATATACTAAAGATGAGGAGGTTATTGCACTTTCACCATCACCGCCAAAATGTGTGAATGAAATGAAATATCATTTCCTCGTTTTACCCTGTATTTATATTTTTCATAGTAGTGTAGTTGGTTAGTATGTACTGCTCTTTGTCCTTTTATGTGTTTCAGTTGAATTTCATTTGAAATTGAGTTGGAGGAAACTCAACAGAAATTTGACAAAAGATGAACAGAAACGAAATAGAACATGGGAAAAGAAAGAATGAAGAATTCAAAAGTGTGGTAGATGTCACACTTGGAGTAGTAGAAGTGGTAGATTTTAAAATTTGAGAAAATAGTAGTAGATCTACCACAATAGTGGTAACACGCAACACTGCAACGCCAGTTTAATAAATTTGAATGAAATATAACAACCTTTTTTGTTCTTAAATGAATTTTGTTATTTCTTATTTATATGTATCATTGAACACAAAGCAGAACACGGACAGAAATGTCTCCTAATGAATAGCAAAGTGTGTACTTTTCTCTCCGGAACAGTCCAGAAGAGCCTCATACTATATGACAACGCAGCTTTGTGTTGCTTGAACCTGCACAACATATCAATCATCAATATATCGTAAATATAAGAACTTTAAATAAAATGTACTTTATTTAATGATTTCGTATACCATTATTACAATAGTCGTAGTCTACAAATAAAATAAAATGAAGCAAAATATTTTAATATAAACTCAACTGTTTTACATTTCTCTAGTCATTGTGCCTCCACCCGCGAGGATTCATCTGTCAAGCAATTGGGCTAGTACATTTTGACATCTGCTGTCACCGACTGCATTTTCACAATTAGCCGTCATATACCTATTGCAAGCGGAGGAAATCAGATTGATGTAAGTCAGTTTGCCCCTACATAAAATAGTAAATTATTAATAAATTTAGTCAATTAGATCATCACCCACAGCAGAAGCACGAGCAATGGGCAACAAACAGATGAAGCAACACCTGGAAACTGCCCAGAAGACTGGAATCCTCAAGATTTCGCTACAACGTTTGCACGATTTTCCACCACAATTAAAAAATTTTCCCAATGTTTTGAAGACACTCGATCTGTCTGAAAACCGCTTCGAAAGAATTCCTGATGACATTGGAAGGTTTACTCTCCTCAAACATATGAATTTGAGTGGAAACAAATTGGTAGAACTACCTGATGTGCTTGGCGAATTGCAGAAACTAGAGGTCCTCCTTGTGATGGATAACTTTCTTACAAAAATTCCGAAAACACTTGCAAATCTGAAGAACTTGAAACAAGTGAATCTAAGCAACAATCAAATAGCGGATTTTCCCAGTATGTTCTGCGGCTTGAAGCACTTGGACGTTTTGGATATTTCGAGAAATAAAATTACAGCGGTGCCAGATGAAGTGAGAGATATGCATGTAACGGAATTGAACTTGAATCAAAACCAAATATCATCACTATCCGAGGAAATAGCTGAAGCGCCTAAATTGAAGACCTTACGAATTGAGGAGAATTGTTTGCAAGCTAACGCATTCACCCCACGCATACTCAAAAATTCGAAGATTAGCAACCTTTGCGTTGATGGCAATTTATTCAATTCGAAGCAGTTTACAGATTTGGACGGGTACGACACCTATATGGAACGTTACACAGCGGTTAGAAAGAAAATGTTTTAACTCGACCAAGCAATTGTGTTTTAATTACTTAGCCATGTAGGTTTAAAGTTGATCTAGTGTATGCTGGTATAGATACTATATTTATTATTGAACTAATTTAGACATTGTACGGTGTATATTTTACAATTTTATTTTTTTCCTTTTTTGTCATCAGATATAAAAGCACGCAATATACAAGTTTTGTTTTACATTTGCATTGTGACTTTTTAGTCTGTGAGATTGAAGAAATCCATAATGAAAGTTCTAGTCAGATTCTTTTTAAAATTTTGAAAAGAAGTTAGTTAAAAATCTTATAGTTTAATTACTTCTCTAAAATGCAGTCAATACATAGTCTCTGCCTTTAAATCGATGAACGAGCTAAAGCCTTTTATGTCGTAGGTTCATATTTTGATTGAATGAGACTTTATATGTTTCCCAAGGGTTAGAATATACCCGCGGCTTGGATTGCCAGTCGTAAGAGGCGATTAAATTTCTAATTGATCCCTGCCCCATGAAAAAAATTACAGAGGTAGGCGCAGAGCTGGTGTACACACTCAAAACAATATCTAAAATTGTTGATCCACCTGGGTGTTAAATGTGGCGAGTCTTGGGTAAAATATTCTGGAGGTAAACCATTGTAGTTCCCCAATCGGATGTCCGGGTGGGAACCATCCAAGACAACATCCGTGAAAAGCAATGCATAAAAATTAAAGCCCTGCGCGCTGCTTTCAGTTGTCAAGAGCGAGTTGTCCTGCGTCCGCGATTACTTGGTCTTTATCCTGGAGGTTCGGTCTTCCTCTCCTTTCCGAATCAGGAAGCTTGGATTCGAAGACCCCCTTAGCTGGAGCGCTTTGCTTTCCGGACTACGACCACATCTTTGTACAGCTCAAAGAGTTCGGGGTTCTGTCTTGTCCTCGATTCGCCTTCGCCGCAGATAGGGCCGAATATCCGCCGTAGAATTTTTCTTCCCAAGGGGCCCAGAATCAGCTTTGCCGTTCTGCATATCATCCAGCTTTCGGCTCCATAGAGCAAGACTGGCAGGATGAGGGTTTTGTAGAGTATGGTTTTGATCCTGCGAGTGAGGAGTTTCGATCCCAGCTGTTTTAAGAGGCAGTAATAACAAAGGTTCAGGTCCCATTCACAACATACATAAGTGAATGAGAGAAGCTAGGCTCTGGCTCTTCATGAGCTGTAACGCCATCTAAGAAGAAGAATAACAAAGGTTGGCAAGAGTGATTCCGCGCCGGATTTCCACTATCGTTTGAGGAGTTCACGTGTTCCCCGACGTAGACAAACTCCTTAGCTACCTCAAGGTCTTAGCTGTCGATTGCTAGGCTTATCCCAGATGGTAGTTGCCGGATTAGTTGCTGCTCGACAGTATTTTGTTTTTCTTCGTTTACCTTCATGCCAGTTCGTTTCGCCTGCTCTTCAATCGCTTTGAAAGCTAGAACAATGTCGCGTTGGAAGCACGCGACAATGTCTACATACATATACATATTATCTGCGTATCCCAACAGTTGGACCGACTTACACAAAACGATGCCTTCCGTGTTTATACCTCCCTCCGCACTCTCTGTTCCAGATATGATGTACCAGATTGAAGGAGTTACACCACAGCGCATCACCTTGCCGAAATCCGGTGCATTTTTGGTTGTGAGGATCTGGAACCAAACAGCACGGTGCATCGCGAGTTTTTCAGCTGTCGCATGCAGCTTTGAAATCGATAAAAATATGGTGCGTATCGGTTTGAAATTCGATAATCTTTTCCAGAACTTGCCTTAAGCCGCAGGGTATGTGCCGAATTGTGTGGTGCAAAAAGGCTTAAGACGTTCACATTTTACGCTGGATAGGATGAAATGAAATAAGTAAGTACCTATAAATTGGACACAGCGGTACACAAAGTTCGACTTTCAAACGGAACGAGGGTAATTATTTAGAAAAACGTTAGAGAACGTAGTTGTAATCTCGATCTCGAAGAACAAAATATGAAGTACAAAATTTCTCGTTTTTGCTTAGTTTTCGAGATAATGAGGTTTAAAATTGATTACTTGTTGTTGTTACATGTTTCTTCACTGGAATTTGGATAGAATTTTAATGGAATTTTATTAAAAGTATTGCATAATTTCCGTATATATTCAACAGGAGAAGTTTGGGTGTAAGTAGTTTCTTTACACCGATACGAAAAATTGATATAAAAAAACATTGGATACATCCAAACTCGCACCTATTCCAATCGGCCAAGCAAAGGGGTTGCAGGGGCAGCATGCCCCCCCCCCCCCCCCTCACCAAAATGCGTTTATATAACCATACATTGAGTAATTAATTTACACTTTTCAGAGCAGTAAAATTTCTAACTCAATTCCTGGGCTGAATGTGCGGATGAAGGTATCTTATATCTATACTCCTAAAGTTATGCAACATCATGTTATCGCAAAAATGTTCATACATAAGACTATGCAGGCAAAATTCTGTCCCACATGCTAAAGAAATAATATTCTAAGAGAAATCGCATAGGAAAAAATAAATTTTTAAACTTGGATATCTCCTAAACTAGGCGAAAACGAGAATTTTGATACCTTATAGGTATTTTGTGCTTATAGTGAACCTTGGAAAACGTGAACTCATTAAAACCAAGATTTTGAGATTGTTCATTTTTTGGATTGTTACGTTTTATGATTTAAATTGTATTCCTACCATATTAGGTCTGTTCCCGTAATTTTTGGGCAGAAATTCACAGATTCTCATTTTTCAAAGAGTGGGGATGAAATTCTCTCAAAGAGAAGTGGAAACACCAAAAAGTACGGGAACTCGTTGAACCACAAAAGTTGCACACATTTTAAATGTCAAAAACATATGTCTGAATTCGATACATTCGTGGATTCGTTTGTTGGTGCAATATACTAATTTAGGTGATTCAGCATATCCATGCACTAATCATTTAGTAACGCCTTATAGAGACAATGGACATCTTACAAATGCACAAAAGAATTTTAATATAAAACTGACTTCTTGTCGTATGACAGAATGACAGAAATCAGCTGATTTCACAAAGCTGTGACAAATTGCCCACATAAATTTTTTGGGCTAAAATTCGCAGCATGGCGAAATTTTTTACTCTCTCGCGAGCGCTCTCTTTTGTCCAAAAGTGTGAATTTTTCGAGTACGGGACCAGACTTTCGTAGTTTTTCGTTAATTTGGACTGTTTATGTCAGGTACGGGAACAGACCTATTATCCCCCGGAAAATGTTCAGAAGCAAATGTTCTACTTTCGTTTTCACTATTCTATGTACATATATCATCCACTGATAAATGATGGGGAATATCGGAAAATACCTTAAACCACTTTGTTTTTATATTTGAACATAGAACAGCAGCTGCAATAGCTTCATTGGCTTCTAGTTTTAAATAGAAATAGTCCTTAAATCTGCTTATCAGAAATTCTATAAGTTGTGAGACTATTGACTTTAGCAGCGTCGTGTCATCTGATAAGGAAAGCCTTTTTAATTTAATTTTTAAGGTGGCCAAAGAAGGGATCAAGTCTCCAAAAAAAATGTTTTTTTCCTTTTGTAGATGATCTAGCAAGTCTACCAGGGGTTGCATAATATCGCAATACTCTGTTAGATAATGCAAGTCATTTTCAAACAAGCATGGAATTGATAGTCTGGTACACAGTTCTTCCGTTTTCGCAGAGTGTTTTAAAGACCTTTAAAGTTTATAGGATGGATCTAGAATTGAATCATCAGACGAAAAATCCAATTCTTCATTCTCCTTAATGTACATATCCATTTCTAGTAACTGATGAACACATATAAAATATATATATGTACATATATTTAATTTTATTTCTACTGACTTACCGTTCTATAACAGAATATAAACAATATCTTTCACTAATACTTAAAATGTATTTGGCTCAAAAATCAAAAGAAGGATCAACGAATGAACTACAGCGTCTTAGAGCACAAACTGTATTCAACGCAAGGACCATCCGCTGAAAAAACAAATGCATATATCCTTTGTTAAGACAGTGATCGAACCCATTTATCAGTTTTGTTATTCGGTTGCTACGAAATCATTCCGCCAGCCTGAGAGCTATCGCGATGGGTTGCGCGAGTTACAAGATTAGCCCGCCACCTACAACAACAACAGAAGTGATTTCGGAAGATGCTTATCAGACGAATGCAATGTCTGCTAGACTTCCGTAATTACAAGAACAAACATATCAATAGCAGAGAGCAAATTATGACCTGATGACTTAGATCCTGGACTGTACCATTCAATACCAATATATGTACTTTGTCTCAGAAACAGCGCAAAAGTATACTTTATATGACATGTAATTTGTGAAGCAGAGAGAACAGTCATTGTAATGGGTAAATAAAATATATTTATGTTTTTGCAAGTACTTGAATACTGGTAAGTACTTGAAAGTACTTGAGATACTTGAGAGTACTTAAGATACTTGTACTTACAAGTACTTGAAAAGTACTTGACCAAATAATACTTGAAAAGTACTTGTAAGTATTTTTTAAATACTTGAGCCATTATTGAATTCAAGTAATTACTTAAGTCTTTTTCAAGTACAAGTACCAGGTACTGAAGTACAAGTACCTGTACATGGTACCAGTACTTAAGTCCTAAAAAACTGAAGTACCTTACAGCTCTGTCTGTTAATGTTCAAACTAAAAAAAAATAAAATCACACACATGGGTGATTAACGGCGTTCACACTCTACGATTTGTCTATCCGACTTGTTGGACGACCAAATAATGCCTAGCGTTCACATCATACAACTTGTTTGACAGACTTCATTTGCGAAAAAAATTTCGAAGCGTTAACATGGCGGCGCATGCTCTTGTTACAGTGATGATTATTGATGAAGTACTCGAAAATGATCAGGGAGCGCCGTGGCGCAGTGGGTAGTGGTCGGCCGCTGACGCAAGATGAGCGAGTTCGGATCCCGATAACACCAACGCCATCGAATGATTATTTCGCGGCGTCCCTCCTCGGCGGTTTACTGGCAAAACCCCCCGTTGTATACTTGCCATGAAAAAGCTTCTCGGCTCTCGCCGTTCGGAATCGGCATTCAGCTTTAGGTTCCGTTCACTTACATATGTGAAAAAACAAATCGCACACAACATAAGTGAGTGCTCCACATGAGCTCCAACGCCATCTAAGGTGTCTGTCTGGCAGTACAATGGACCAGTATTTGTGTCTGAGTGCTCCCACAGATAGCAGAAACCTCCAAAAAAAAAAAAAAAAAAAAACTCGAAAATGAAGAAAAAAAACAAGAAAAAAGGATAAAAACGAATGTGGATTAAACCATGGGTCGGAAAACTAATAATTTCTCAATGGTAACGTTGTCAAGAGGATTGTAGGAAATTCGTCAGAGGATTTTCATAATCATTTGAAAATGGATGCAGTAACCTATGAGGAGTTACTGAGAAAAATAAGGCCTCATATGTATTAGAAAAAAAAATACAATACTGTACAGTTTAATTTTCCATACTTCTGAAAATTGCTTGCACACTTCAAAGAAATCTACCCAAAATTATTTTACCTTGTTTTTCGTCATATCATTCATTACGCTCAAAATTGGTGTTCACTCTCTGAAGTCACACGCAAAAGTGAAAAAATGCTCTGAAGTCGTACGACAACTGTTCACACCTTACGACAAGTTGATCAACAAAGTCAAAAAGTTGAAAAAATTGAACTTCCATACGACAAGTCGGACGACATGTCGAAAGAACGTTCACATTTACGATTTGGCCCATCAAGCAAGGTTTTCCAACAAGTCGGATGGACAAATCGTAGAGTGTGAACGCCGCTTTTCAATGTGAAAAAAGAGAATAATGAAGTTAAATGAGTTTTAAGCTATTTGCAACGAATTGGATTCGGTTATAAACTTCTTTTTCCCCCTTTATTCAACACCTGTCTTAACTGTCTTAAATTAACATTTAGTTGAAGTTTTTACAATTTGTCAGGACAATGTTATAATGTAGGACTAATGTCCTTTACAATTGTGTTTTTACTCGTGTGTAGGAGAAGATGTCACAAGTGGGATTTAATCCACCCGAAACATTGGAGGTTTTGTTCGCACCGAACTCCCCTTGTCGCTCGTTGTTGTCGCCAGATGTTGTTTTATTTTCGTGATGATGTACCCAGCATTTACCCGAACCGTCCAATTAGGTCTGTTATCGTTGGTTTGTAATCATAGTTTTGTATACCTGTAATTTATTGTCTATTGACAGTCTAGAATTTTTACCAAGCATTCAGTAGCATTTTCGGAGTTTGTCTTTCTTTCTTTTCTACACTGTGTTGTGTCCATGTTAGTTTACTGTCAATAACCATACCTAGATATTTGGCGCGATCGATCGTTTTTATGTTCTTATTGTTAATTATTATAGGAGATGGATTGTCAATTTTTCTAGTGGTGTAGATAACCTGGATAGTCTTATCTTCATTTATTTGTATACCCCATTTTGTGAACGACTAAATTGTATTGTTTAAATGGTTTTGTAGATTGAAATTTGCGTCATTTACGTCTTTGTCAGATTGCAGTATGATAGTGTCGTCTGCAAATGTTGCTAGCATGGAGTGTTGCGATGTCGGGGTAGGTACATACGAGTGTGTCTGCAGTGTATATTAAGTAAAGTGGTGGCCCCAAAACGCTACCCTGGGGAACGCCAGCTTGAACTATGTGCAAATTAGAGTATTCTTCCTGGTGTTTTACATAGAAGTAATTAGCTGGTAAAAGTCTAATGGTAAGGCTTTGTTAAGTTTGTAAAGTAGTCCCTTGTGCCAGACTTTATCGAGTGCTTTAGATACGTCAAGATATACTGCTGAGCAGTATTTTTTATTACCTAAGTCATTTGATATTTTGTTTATTACCCTATGTGTTTGTTGTATAGTCGAGTGATGTTGTCTGAACCCGAATTGACGATTCGATACAACGTTGTTGTTGTCAAGTATTGGTTGTAGTCTTTTCTGTATGATTTTTTTCAGGAGTTTGGATAAAACTGGTAAAAGGCAGATGGGTCGATAGCTACTAGCTTTTGTTATGTCTTTTCCTGGTTTGGGGATGGCGTGCACTTTAGCGAATTTCCATGCTTTTGGGAAGTATTTAGTTTGAATTACAGCGTTAAATATATTCCTGATATATGTAAATAATTGCGTATTCAGGTATTTCTTTAAAGATTTTCCCATTTATCATGTCGTAACCAGGGCATTTATACTATTCTTAATATGAAAACCAATTTCATTTTTTGTAGTCAATTTGATTGGAATTGCTTCATTCGTGTTTTGGTGGTTTAAATATTGTAGATTATTGTCTTTTTCGTTTGTGAAGCAGTTGGCAAAGAAGTTCGCTAATGTTGCGGCTTGTTCTGCGTTTGTCTTAGACCACGATTTGTTTTCGTTTAATATTGGTGGTTGGTCTGAAATCGTCTGTTTCAAATTTCTTGTGGCTTTCCAGAGAGAGTAATTCGTTTGGAAAGTCGGCGTCAAGTTTTTCAAATAATTGTTGAGTTGTTTGTTTTTATGCTCTTGTAATATGTCCTTTTGTTCTTTTATGGTCTTATTTAGTTTGGCCTTTAGCTCAGGAGAGCGATTCGTTTGCCATAGTTTTCGAATCTTGCGTTTGTGTATAATTTTGCTTAGTATATATTGGGGAGTATATGATTCACGTTCACCTGGGACAAGTTGTGGTGTAGAGATGCTCAATGTATTTATTATGGTGTCGTTAAGGTAAATTATTGAACTATCTACATATGTTGTCAGGGCATTTTAAGGGGATTTTGTGTGGCAGGTCTCTTGTTAAAATGTCCTTAAATGTTTGTCAGTTAGTTCTTTTGTTGTGAATCCCCGTATTGTGGAATAGCGCGGTAGCTTTAGTCTCGTAGGTGATTATGATTGGGGAGTGGTCAGGAGAGAGGGCAAGGGAAGTTTTTGCGGTAAATCTTGTCCTGGGTATACTTTTTACAGGATCAGGTTTCTTGTTCATATCTGTGGGTCAGTATGTTGGTTCTCCTGTGCTGAGACAATGCACATAAAGTGATTTTAGAACATTTAAAAGGATGCTTACCTTTCTGTTTGTTAATCTGGAGCCCCAGTCTGTGTGTTTTGCATTAAAGTCGCCTTCTGCAATGAATCTTTTACCTAGCGTGTTAATGTAATTTTTGTATTCGTCTGTCGATATATTAAATTTGGGTGGACAATGAAGTGCCGAGATTGTGAGTGCTCCTTCATGAGTGAGTGCATCTTCAATTTGTATGGTCGTTGCTTGGATATGCTCAGCTTTGTACCCTGCAAGATATATTGATTTGATTGTCTGTCTTATTATGATTGCTGTGCCACCATGAGCTTTGTTGTGAGGGTGATTTGCTTGATACACATTGTATTCGGGTATTTTGAAAAAGTTTTTGACTGTGAAATATGTTTCTGAAAACAATAAGATGTCTATGGAGTTAGTTCTGATAAATTGTCTCAGTTCGTTGACGTGCTGCTACAGTCCGTTAGCATTCCAAAAAAGTGGTCAAGGTGTGAACCGTAAGGTCCACACGACTAACTTCCCAGTGAGAAGAATGAAAGAACAATTATTTTTTTTTATTATTATTTATTATTATTATAATTTTAAATTTATTTAAATAATATTTTTATTTTTCTTAATTTTAATCGTGGAAGCTTTGGTAAAAACCTCCGCCACCTGGTCGTCCTTTACCAAAGCCCCGACTTCCTTGCCATACTGTTCCGTGATTGCCTCCACCTCTTCCTCGGCTTCCTCCACCTCTTCCTCGGCTTCCTCCACCCCTTCCTCGGCTTAATCCACCTCTGCCCCGAAATCCACCACGGCCGCCACCTCGTCCTTGTTTTTGGACATGTCCCCGGTAACCTTTGTTTTGACCCCTTCCTTTTCTGTCCTCATCTTGTTTTCTTTTTTTTCTTCATCTTCTTTTTTTTCATTTTTTTTCCACCATTTCTATCCCGTTCTGAAACAATAATAATAATAAACTGAACACGTCGTATCAGAATTTCTTTACTTCAATCACTACACAACAATATTAAAAACATACTACACAGCTGACACCACAAGAGTATTTTTTTTTTATGAATTGTCCAACTACATCGATACCAGTTTGTTAATCATATCCGCAAGAATTTTATTATCTTCAAAAAACATGTTCGTAGTGGCTTGGTGAAAAAAAAAATTGAAACAATCAATGAGGATCCCATGACATCAGTCATCCTATCCACAGCAGCTACAATTGAATAGGACCACGACATATTTCAAAAACTCAACATAACGTAAGACGTATCAGAATATGGAATAACAATATTTTTTAAGTCTAATTCATTTATGACTATAAAACAAAAAAGCCATAGCTTCACCAAAAGCTATTTTACTGTTAACAGCTTCTACTTACAACCGGGCCTTGAGTCATCGTGCATCATAATAGTAGTTTCCGACTGTTCTTTTCAACACATTTTTTTGTATGAACTACATAATAATAAATCAATCTTTACTTGCAATAAGATTGTTCAATTTTTTGTATCCTACGATGACATTACAGACACTTTATTTGAACTATTCAAACTTTGTTTTATTATAAGCAAAAATCGACACTATTCTCTAAACGTTATCAACAATATCCAACTGTTACAAACAATATTACATTTTTTTCAACTGTATTCAATTATTATTCACAATATTCGATTGTTATTTACAAAATTCAATTGTTATTAATAAATTCAATTCAAATTCAAAAATATTCAATTGTTATCAACAATATTCAATTGTTATCAACAATATTCAATTGTTATCAACAATATTTAATTGCTATCAACAATATTCAATTGTTATCAACAATGTTCAAATGTTATTAACCATATTCAATTGTTATTAACCATATTTAATTGTTATTAGCAATATTCAATTGTTATTAAACATATTTAATTGTTACTAAACATATTCAATTGTTATTAACAATATTCAATTGTTATTAACCATATTCAATTGTTATCAGCAATATTCAATTGTTATTAACCATATTCAATTGTTATTAACCATATTCAATTGTTATTAACAATATTCAATTGTTATTAACCTTATTCAGTTGTTAGTAACCATATTCAATTGTTATTAACAATATTCAATTGTTATTAACAATATTTAATTATTAATAGCAATATTATATAATTAACTGCTATAGCCTTACCGATGCTATACTTCCAAACCTGATATAAGTTTAGAGTTGTTGTAGAAAAAAAGTCTTGTTTTTTTTATAACTTTCTTTAATGACATTTTTCACAACTCCGATTGCATTTTTGCTAAAATACTCAATCATAACAATGTGAATATGAAGGTATCTAAAATCTGCATGAATAAATTGTGCACTTCATTCATTTTAAAATTCAGCTTGTTTGCCTTTTTTCTTGGTTTTGTCGTTTAAAAAAAAAACGGCTGGACCGATTTCGCTGAAAATTCTTTCAGTTCTATGTTATGTAATTACGCGTCTAATGTATCTAGTCTCATGTTAATATCGTCTTTGGTTCTCAAGATAATTGAGACGAAAAATGATTACGAACACACATACACACATATACACATACGCACATACGTACATACACACACACACACAGAGATCTCTATAAAAACGTTGGATTTGGTTTCTGGTGACCTTGAAACGTTTAGATATGTCAACATTTGGGATTCACAAAATCGGCCCCATTACAAAAACTTCCCACTGGGAAGTTAATAATGTTCTCTAGTCGGTCTAACTTCATATATTTAGTTACTCAGTTTGGTTATTAGTACTGTTAGTGCATTCATAATTTTAGCGATTTGTGTCACTAGTTGTTTTATCATTGTTTTCAATTCAGTAAGGTCATTTGAAGATTGTGCTTGGTGAGGTGTTGTTAATATTATGGGAGTACGTTGGTTAATTGGGGGAGGTTCAGTAGGTTGATTTTGTTTTGTCTGTATTAGTGGTTTGGAAGTTTGGCGTTCAGACTTTGCAGCTTCTGCGTAAGTGACAGTTGTCTTGAAGGCAGTAGTATTGTTTGTGGTAGTAGGGGATGTAGGGGTTGGTTTGGTTATGGGGAAGCAAAGAGCTTCTCAGAGGTGGAAACCTTTGTAGCTTCAGTGTCTTATAAAGGGTCCGCCATCTAACGTTTTTTTTTTCAAGTAGTGCTTATTTCGTGAATGGTAACACTTAGCTCATGTCTGATTTGACAGATAATTAGTTTTATCCTTCTGCTGAACGAATATGGTTGTGTATACGCTTGAACAACGCTGGGAAATATTGCGATATTACTTTGAAAATCATGGTAATGTTGCAGAATGTGTGCGAAAATTGCGTACGGATTTTGGAAGAAGAGAAGCACCGTCAGCTCCGTATGTTCGTTATCTTGTGAAAAAAGTGAAAGAAACTGGCATCCTCATCGATAAACCAAAGCGTGAAAAGCCAAAAACAGTGCGTACACCCGAGAATATTGCTGCTGCGGCAGAAAGTGTGCGTGAAGCGCCATCAACATCAATTCATCGTCGTTCTCAACAATTGAACATTTCGGAGACATCATTGAGACGAATTTTGCATAAAGACCTTGGTATGACGCCATACAAAGTCCAATTGGTTCAGGAGTTGAAGCCAACTGACCATCCAATGCGTTATCGCTTCGCTAAGTGGGCCTGCGATCGACTTATCTTTTCAGATGAAGCTCATTTTGATCTTGGCGGGTATGTAAACAAGCAAAATTGTCGCATTTGGGGCACAGAAAACCCGCACGCATACATTGAAAAGCCGGTGCACCCAAAACGAGCCACTGTTTGGTGCGGATTTTGGTCCAGAGGCATAATTGGGCCATTTTTCTTCGAAAATGAGCAAGGAGTGGCCGTTACAGTCAATGGCGATCGTTATCGGGCCATGTTGAACGAATTTTTGTTCACAAAAATTGAAGAGGAGGATATTGGCAACAGTTGGTTTCAACAGGACGGCGCTACGTGCCACACAGCCGAAGCTACACTCGATGTTTTGCGCCCTGTTTTTGAAGATCGCATTATCAGCCGCAGAGCTGATGTCGTTTGGCCACCTCGGAGCTGCGATTTGACACCGTTGGACTATTATTTGTGGGGTGCCGTCAAAGATAAGTGTTACGCCGACAAGCCAGAGACAATTGACGCTTTAAAGGACAATATTCGTGAAGCCATTGGTGAAATACAGCTGCACACAATCGATAATGTGCTTAAAAATTGGACCGATCGTGTAGGCTACTGCATGGCCAGCCGAGGCAGCCATTTGAATGAAATTATTTTCCATTATTAACCGGAAGGATTGTACTTTCAAATAAAAAAAGAAATTTGAGAAAATATTCAGTAGTTTTTTTTATAGCATTTTCAAAAAAAAGAAAAGTTATTTGGCGGACCCTTTATATTTCACAACCTTTGTAGTTTGCTGTGTGGTTGTTTCCACAAACGTCGTACATACATATGTATGTCGTCTGTTTTTTCTTTTATTGGACAGTCAATAGTTTTGTGATTGTTTGCGCATTTGACGCACACTGGGGATGATGTACAATAAACTTTTTAGTGCAACATATAGTATTACCTACCGAGTGTCTAGATCAAGCCTCATCATCAGGGCTGCAACAAGCGCGTCAGAGCAAGCCATCAAAAACATAACTTGTAAAAAAAACCAAGTCTCGCAACTCAGTTCTTCTATCGTAAAAAGTTGTGAGATCTATGTAATACCAAGTCGGTTAATTTATTCAGCCCCTACTTAAGGGACCTTCTGTCTTAAGTTATTACGTAATTAGCAAACCTAACAACATCTTATAGTGACCATATTAATATTAAAAATCTTTTATGTTTTAAATAAATAGATTGCCTTGTCCATCGCATGCATCTCACAAGTAATACATATTATATTAAATTAGATTGTTTAGTGCGATTGCCAAGTCAATCTATTTATTTAAAACATAAAAGATTTTGATGGCATCTCATTTCTTTTTGTAGATAGTCCTACTTTTCTTCCTTTCCGGTACCTTCTACTTTTTGAATACCAACAACAGATTTTCTTAAAGCCCACTCTGTGTCTTATGAGCTTTTCTTAAATTTGTAGGTTGTCTTCCTCTTTTTCTTTTCCGGTACTACTTCTTGAGCTTCAGCTGCAGTTTTTCTCAAAGCCCACTCCCTGTCTCTATGGGTTTTTCTCGGAAGCTTTGATGTTACAATTTTTGTCAAGTCTGGACGGTAAATGCTTCTTAATCTATTGTATTCACAAATTGAGGATTCCTGCGCTTTAATATTTCCAAAGTCGACATTAATTAGATGTAAGCCGCCCAGACTTGTAACTCTCGAAAGTGCCACGTAAGCTTGACCGGATGTGAATACTGCAGAACCGATATCCATCAGCGCATTATTTAGACTTAGGCCCTGACTTTTGTGTATAGTTATAGCATAGGCTATACATATAGGAAACTGTTCGCGATGAACATAAGCTCTATTAATAATTTCAAATTTAGTTTTGACCGGCCCAAGCTCGTAAACCTGTTCTTTATCAAATGTAATGTATATTTTCTTAATTATTTTTGTATTTTCCGGATCAACCTTTACTCTTTGCACTACACCGATAGAACCATTAACTAAACCAAGACTCACGTCAATATTTCGCCTTAACATGACTCTTGCTCCTATTTTTATAATTATGTTCTCTTCTAGGCCCGCAGTCATAGAAGCATTGTCTTCATAATTTTTTTATGCATTCACGAGCTCTTTTTGTTAGGTATCTGGGGCAATCTATGCTATCTACAGCTGTAAGTTTTATTTCGGGATGTGGGAGAGATCTAAGCATTGCAGTATTTAATTGTTGACACATGTTTTTTGTAGGTAATAAGCAAACGGTATCATCAGGAAGTTTCGAGAGGTGTTCAATTATTTCAATCAATCTGTTTTCATTTGAATTGGTTTTTAGAGTTATTAATCTAGTCGAGAGTAAGTCGCGGTCTTTTTGTGTAGTCACACCTAATCTTATTCTATTTAGCAGTTCAACAAAGTTAGAATCATTGAGCTGTCGCATGTTAATAGTAAGTTCATCGTATACGAACAGTTCAATCCATAGATTCGGCATACTGAGGGAACCTAACAACTTGTTAGTTTCAGCAGTTGAGAGTTTTTCAAAAGGTGACTTTTCTCTTACCGGCGGAAGCTGTAAAAGATCCCCGAAAAGTACAAGATGTTTTTTTCCAAACCACCCATTCTGATCATCGCTTGTGTCAAATATCTCAGACAAGCGTAAATGAATATGTGTTAAAGTAACATTGGATATCATCGACACTTCGTCTATGATAAACAACACTACTTCTTTCAAATCTGATCTCAGAACTTGGAGCACTTCATCGGAAAGTGGCTTGTACCTCGGTGTTTGCTTGTGTTCCACAGGCAGCTGCAATAGTCTGTGTATAGTCAATCCATTCACATTGAATGCAGCTATGCCTGTTGGATCACTAACTGCCACTTTTTTGTTTAAATACATTTTAACCCAAACTTTCAGAGTTTTTATTAAAAAGCTCTTTCCAGTGCCACCAGTTCCACTCACAAAACAGCGTAAAACGTCAGCGTTATTATCAGTTGTGTCCATTTTATGTGTGATCATATCGAAGACTCTTTTTTGATCGGCATAAAGTTTTGCGATCATACTTTGAAGATCAGTCTGCTCTTCTTCTACCAGATTGATTCTGTGAAAGTCATCCATTGCGTTTGCAGCTTCAAAGTCTAAAGGGTTTTCAGGACCATCGTCATCATCAACAATTTCCCTTTCTTCGTTTATCTCAGCAACTTTAGATTCTATCATTTCACATGCTTTTTGTATCTTATATCTTGACTCTATCATTGAATTATCATAATCGACTCCTTCATTTAAATCTTCTTTCGCCAAATTAAAGGCCTCCGTGTAAGTATCACACCCCATTTTGAGTTCATCTAAGGAACGCCATGGCTTGAATAAAAGAAGTAAAGAGAAGAAATATTTCTCTGGTACTTGTTCTCCGTCGTAGAAATAGTGATTGATCAAATATGGGTTATCTCTTCTTTTCAGGAACTTTTTACCGTCATGGAAAAAAGGAGACTGGCCGTGTTTTAACAATATCGTAATTTTGAGCGAAACTGTACAAGTTAGTAGTCTCCAACTCTGACACCGAACATACAATTTGTTTTAAAATTGATTTAATTATAAGTTCATCAAATGGTTATTAAATATATGTACATAATAAAGATATTTATTTTATATTCCGTCAAATACATGAACCACATTGACCACTAAACCCAATTCCCCAACCGCCAATTAATTGTTGTATTGCATATTTTTAGGAGTTAATCGCCATCTGGATAAATTGAAAAAGGATACATACAGACACTATCCTATTAGTAATAATATTTGGTGTATCTAGAAAACTGGACCAAAATTGCAAAATATTTTAGTTTTTCCTTGATTTATACACTAAACACTAATTGTATTCTAAATTTCAACCTTCTATGTCTGCTAGAAGTGCCCTAGAGTTTTGATGATCGGTCAGTGAGTGAGTGAGTGAGTGAGTGAGTGAGTGAGTGAGTGAGTGACAGAATTAAGAAACTTTGACTAGTTATAATTCTTAAACTACTGGTTCAAATTTAATGAAATTTGAAATATACCGTGTCTATGCGATACCTGCTTGGTTACTGAAAATTCAGGCTTCTAGTTTTATCCACAACGAAGTTATAGGGGGTCGAAAATGGCCCGAACTGCTTCGAGAAAAGGATGGTACGGCCGTGCCGCTTTTTTGCTCGACTTGGCGTGGCTTTTTTGAGCAGCCACGAAGGACGTACCGCTTCACCAGGAGTAAAGAACGAGCGTCGTTCAACGGCGCATTCGTACGATGTGCGTACGAGTTATGTATACGTCAGCGTCTGACCCAGTTGCGACACGAATCGATGAATTCGATACATTCATCCGGTCGTTGCCGGTCAAGCTGACCAAACAATAAATGTAAGAATGCAAATTGTGAAATATGAAAATTGTACAATGAATAAAGTAGGTGAACTACCCGAGGTGTGGGCAGTTCTCATAAAACTCCGTTTCTGTTAACATCGTGAATCGTAAATAAAAGTATATTCTTCTGTTCGAAAATCTAAAACTGTCTTTTTTTTTCGCTAACACAAATAGAGTTATGAAAGTTACGTGCCGGATCACACCTGCTACAAGAGCGTAGGCAATACCAATCCTTGGCAACGGCACGCTCTCGCAACGTACATATATAGTAAAATAGTAAAACACGCGTTTATGTATTACTATAACTTTATTATATTTCAAATATTGCCAATCGGGTTCCTCCGTTGATGATCACCGTAACTGAACTAAACTTCTGTCCGCCGAAAATCTCAGCATGTACCCGAGTGGAAAAGTGGTGTCATCAAATGCGTGCAGGAATGCAGCGGGTTAGAGGTGTCGTTTGTCATCTCTGTGCATATCGGTGCACGGCATGTGATGACTGCGTGACTAAGTACCTGTTGGCCTTTATGTAGCACTTGTGGCTCGTGGCGGATGTTGGTACATGTACATATGCGCTGAGTCGGAAGGTGATCGGATGTCCAGTGTGGGAATGGAATGCTGGCTACGGTGATCTCTCGGATGTGGTGTTTTAGTTCAGGGGAGTGAAGGGAAGTTTATATGTATATGACCCTCCTCAAGATCGATACTCTCCTGAGTATCTTTGGCTTGGTTCTTTATTGTTATACTCGTTTTTTTTTTGTTCTGATTTTAAGAATTATAATAACAATTAAAATAATTAAAGTTATTGTAATGAATGTATAAGATACAGCATGTTTTACATTGCTTTCGGTTTTTAGTTCAGATATTATCCTTTGATTTTCAATTTGTTTTAAACTTATTTCTTCTAATTCTATATTAGTGACCTTAGACGCTTCTAGTTCATTATAATTCGGTATTACAATAGTTTGCTTAATGATAGTTTCTTCGTTAGTATACGATGTATCGTTTATGCTAATTTTACAGTTATTAAAATGTATTAAGTTATTCTTTGACAATTGGTACCTATGTACTTCAGGTTATTACACGTATTTGTTAAACTGGTCGTATGTATATAAATTCTTTGTGCGTATTAAGCTATCGCTTAGTTCTATAATTTCTGGTTCTTTATTTAGGTATTATAAATTTACATGATTCGTACGAGTTATTCAATAAATTGAAGACAATTGAAGACATTGAAGACAATTTGCACTCTTTTTAAGTTTTTTTATGTATGTACATTTCTTTGTAATTGTCGTACAGAACATTATTATATACATATGTAAGTATGTAAGAAGAAATATAGCCGTAGCCTAAGATTAATATTCAGCAGTCAGTCGAAATTCAGCAGTCACACAGTAACGCAGCCGTCGGGCAGTTCGATACACACAGTAGTTCAGCAGCCTGCGAAGAATAAAATTTATATATGTACATATGTACATATGTATGTAGACAAGCAGCAACATATATATATGTACATATGTATGTAGCTGTTTTTATTCCTTTGTACTCTAAAATATACATATGTACATATGTACATACATACATATATTGAATTAACCGCGAGGGTTTTCTTCATTACATTTGGGTATTCAACCATAAAATTATTCGCGCACTAATAAGTACCTACATATACATTCATGCCGATCATTGAATACGGCGGATTGACTGCGGCGGGAGTTCATCCAATCCGCATCACTTCACTTCCGCAGTTTAACCCTATCATTGAAAACGACGGATGCACTACATTATCGGTCGGAAGAACCTTATTACCGATCTTCTATTTTATCAGCTGTGTTCTGTCATTTTGAACTGTTTGTGCAAGAAAATTTGAAATTAAATTTAAAATAAATTGAAATTATGGACACTATTGCGATTTTTTTCGAATTGGAGAAAGATTTATGTGATTGCCGACATATTCGCCACAAAATAAGAAGTATGGCAAAGGACATTTTTTTGTTACCCAATGCTCAGTAAGTTGAGAACAATTTTCTTAGCGTGAATTTACTATTTTTAATTGTAGGTTTATCAAACAGTTTCGAATAAATAAAGCTGGGTTTAAATACATTTTGGACGTGCTGAAGGTAAAGCTACCACCAGTTGTCAGGTCATCATCATTGACTCCAGAGTTGAAGTTGGCGACATGTTTACGATTTTTAGCGGAGGGTGGATACCAAACTGGAACTGGACAGGATTTCAATGTTGGATTGGCACAATCGACTGTTTCTGGCGTTCTCTCGGATATTTTTAATATTTTGGAAGAAACTCTGTGCCCAAAATGGACACCTGGAACTGCTGGCGATTTGTTTGCCTATAAATATTTTATTCTAGTTATTTTCCTGTAGCTATTTACGATTATTTTACTTACTTCTTTAATTTCATCATTTTGTTAACTAGAATCCGCATCAACTGTGTTGCGGATGAGAAACGTCACAGTTTGTATGGAGTGCGGATCGTATGCGGATTCAATGATAGCTAGTTTTTGGACTTCTTTACCGACATTTACTCACTTGCGTTTTCAATGATGGCAAAACAGAAAAAGTGACAGATTCTCCCGCCGCAGTCAATCCGCCGTATTCAATGATCGGCATGATTATGAATTCGGGGAAAACTGAACAAACACAGGTATCGGTAAGCAAAACAGAAGCGCCAGTAATTCGTGCAAAGGCAAAGGAAGGACAAGCTGAAGAATCCGCAGTGGCCAAAAAAACGATGGAACAAAATGAGGAAAGGTTGCAAAAAGTCATTCAATTGCTTACTTTAAAAATTAACGCAGACGAGAAAAATGAATTCAAAGTTTCTGTTGAAAACTTTGCAAAAATTATCCCAGATTTCGATGGAGAGACGATTCCGGTTAAACAGTGGTTCACGAATTTCGAAGAAAATGCTGATGCCTACAATTTGAGTGAAAAACAGAAGTACATATGTACAGGCGCGCGGAAAGACGACGAAAACGGCCAAGCTCTTCTTGGAATCGGTGGCAGTATGTGAGTACCGAGAACTTCGATTGCTTCTTGAAAACGAATTTGAACGTGTACTATATGTACATCAACGCAGAAATTCATAAGCAGCTAAGGGGAAGAGAGAAGCGCAAAGAGGAATGTTTTCATGAATACATTTTGTATATGTATGAAAAAAAATTCAGTCCTAGGCGCAGTTGATACGGATTCCGTTATACGATATATTGTGGATGGTTTAAACATAAAAAGTGAAATCAAATACAGCATGTACATACATAATTTTTTTAATTTTCGTGGGGGCGAACGCCCCCATTTATTGGGCTTAATTCAAGCTAGCTTAATCTAATCTTAACCTAATCTCACTTACTAGGTAGGGAGAAGGGGAGGGTGGTTAAGAAGGCGGATTTTTAGGCATCGAGTGCTGAGGTTGAAATCGAAGTAAGGAGTCGAATTAAAAATTCCCAGCATACGAGAAATAGGTTCATTGGAGCCATAGGCAGTACGGGGGGTGGGTAGATGATAGATCAGGGACGGGGATTTCGTACGTTGCGGGGGTTAGTGTTGATAGAGACAGAGTTATAGAGGGTCGCGCAGTCAATGGTACCTGAAAGGAGACGATGGATAAAAAGAATGTCAGATACAACTCGTCTTTCTTCCAACGTGTTCATGTTGATTAGTTTAAGGCGGTCTTGGTAGGGTGGTAAAATCAAAGGATTGCCCAGGGGAGACCTCGAAGAGCAAAACGTAGGAATCGGCGTTGGATGCTCTCGATTCTAGAAATGTGGGTTTGTTGGTAGGGAGACCACACTTGGGAGGCGTATTCAAGAAGGGGCCGGACAAAGGTTATGTAAAGAGATCGGGTAACGTAAGGGTCCGAGAATTCTTTAGACCATCGCTTCACGAAACCGAGTGCAGAATTAGCTTTAAGGATTATCTCATCGATGTGTGCCCGAAAATTAAGCTCTTGGTCACATAATATGCCAAGATCGCGAATGACGGAGATGGGTTGATTATTGAGGAAGTAAAGACGAGGATTAGGTTTGATTCGTTTACGTGAAAAGGTAATTGATTGGCATTTGGAAATATTAAGCTCTAAGCAATTTTTGGAGCACCAGATGGAAAAGCTATTGAGATCAGATTGAATAAGGGAAGAGTCATGACTGGAGGAAATGGTATTGAAGAACTTGGTGTCGTCGGCGTATAATGAGATGTGGGAGTGTTTGATCACCAATTCAAGATCGTTTATGGAAAGAACGAAAAGAAGTGGACCTAAGTGGCTGCCTTGGGGGACGCCAGAGGAGGCTAAAAAGGGGTTAGAGAAGGCAGATCTAAAACGAACATTATAATAGATTTATTAGGGTAAGATTTTCCAGGTAAGAAGATATCCACTTCAAAGAAATGGGGTCGAAGCCAAGGGAGGACAATTTGAAGAGTATCAGTCTGTGGGAGATTTTATCGAAAGCTTTACTGAAATCGGTTGAGATAACGTCGACTTCTTTGCCGTTCTCTAAGGCTGATAGGGTAAAGGACACAAATTCAACAAGGTTAGTGGTTGTGGATCTGCATTTGAGAAAACCGTGTTGTCTAGGGGAGATTAATGACTTGCAGCGAAAACTTAGTGTTTCGTACAAAACACTCTCGAAGAGTTTAGGTATATGTGATAGTTTGGCAATGGGACGATAGTTGTTAACAACGTTCTTAGGACCTTTTTTATGTATAGGGGTGATAAATGAGTTTTTCCATAAGCGGGGGAATTCACCTTGGGATAGGGATAGGGTGAAGATTTTCGAGAGAGGGCGAGAGATGGTTGAGGAGCATTTTTTAGAAATATGGCAGGGAGGCCGTCGGGTCCAGGAGTGAATTCATCATTAAGTAGATTTAATTTGTTTTCGATGACATGAGAATCAAGTGTGTGTGGGAGAAATGGTCCAAGCGAAAAATTCGGTAGATAATCAAAGTATGAGAAGTCTGGAGCAAACGAGTCGTCGGCGAAAGACTGTTTAAAAAAGGTGGCGAAAAAGTTGGCGATAATATCGGGATCATTCGAGGTTTGATCGTGGAAGGAGAGGGAGGTAGGATAGCCATCGGATTTTCTTTTATAGTTAACAAACTTAAAGAAGGACTTTGGATCGTTTATAAGATTGGCTTGCGTTTCTGTTAAATACCGTTGATAGAGGAAGTTGTGTAGGGCGGTAAAGTGGAGATAGCTGCCCAGGTAGTTAGAAAAGTCATTGGATGATTGAGTACGAAGGAAGATTGTCCATTGCTTATTTCTTTTGTTTCTTAGAGAACGGAGCCTGCGATTATACCAGGGTGGGGAGGTGGACGAAGTTTTGCGTTGTGAAACGGGAACGTAAAGAGAGATAGAGTAAAATATTTCCCTGTAGAGTATGGATATAGCATCATTTACGGTTAGGTTATCAAAATTGAGAGGGGCATTTTTAAGGTATTCATTTATTAGATGAAATTTTGCTTTGTGGAAATCGTAAGAGGCCAGAACTGTAGGAGGTTTATTCTGTGATGGAGAATCGTGAAAGAAGGAAAGGAGGAGGGGAGGATGGAAGTTATCGATGGTTGAAAGGGAAAGGGGACTAAGTGAAACAGAAGAGTTGAGAGGATCGGTTGTGAATATGAGGTCGAGTTGTCTACCAATGTAGTTTAGTACGCCACTAACTTGGCTGAGGTTTGAATCTGTTAGGCGATCCAAGAAGAGACATTCTTTGGCGGTAGTGGGATTGGTGGCAGTGTAAGACGATTGATCGTCTAATTGGGTCCATTTAAGATGAGGAAGGTTGAAGTCACCGAAAACAAGGATTTCATCTTGAGGGTTTCTTAAATCGGTTAATTGGTCGATTGTGTTGATAGCGAGTTCATAGGATTCAATAGGTTGTGAGGGCAAGATGTAGAAACAAATGATGTATAGTGTCTTCTGGGGTAGAGCAATCTTAATTGAAACAAAGTCGAGAAGTGGGGAGGATGATACTGCAATAAGGAAAGAGTCAATTGTATTAAGGACGGCTAGTAGAACGCCTCGACAGGGACAACCGTCAGTGAGTCGGCTGAGTTCGTCATCGCGATAAACATTAAAATTTGGTGGGAATAGTTCGAGGTTATTTGTGCTGGGGATCAGGTTCGTTTCAGTCAACGCGAAGACATCAAAGGGCAAAGCATGTGATTGTTGCAGGATAGCTTGGGTTTTCGAGCGGAGACCTCTTACATTTTGATAATAAATAGTAAGAGGGAGGTTTTTGCAGAGGGTGTGGGTGACAGGAGGATGGCGACAATTAGGAACGAAAAAACCTGTCGTGGTCGGCTCGGCAACGCTGGAGGTGCGATATCCGTTTTGAGTGTATATATTGCCGGAAAGTTTCGAGATCATTTGAGACTTTTTGAGGGAAAATATTGAAGAATTCGTGGTATTTTACGAAAAGGTTTTTGAGGCTAGCGAAGTCAGCAGGAAGACCTTCCTGTTCGATTGATACCCTTACGCTTGTGTTAGTTTTTCCTTCGTAGCAAACCGAGTCTGACTTATCATGGAGGTAAGCTAGGAAGAGTTGGATGTTTTCGTATGTTTTTTTATCCCTTAACCGAGAGAGAGAGTTTCCCGTGCAGAGACGGGTTAAGAATATCCCTGCAGCGATACCTCTCGCTTGTCGTAAAAGGCGACTAAAACAAAGGTAAACAAAAATCACATCTAGGCAATTTAGAAAACACCAAGGTGAGCCTAGGGACACATATACCACCATTAAACTGCCCCACAAGTGTACATGCAAATCAGTGGGTTGACACGACTGGAGATCACCGGTGTTGTAAGAGTAAGATCAAACAAAAAAATCTGGAGCATGCCCGTGTCAAAAAAAAAAAAAAAGGCAGGCCGAAAAACAATTGGTGCAAACAAATGCAAAAACACCAGCATTTGATTGGCCTCAGCGATGAAGTAATCCCAAACCGGGAAGCCTGCCGCTACTTTCTGAGGTCAAACCGGCGGACCCCACAAGCGGACCAGTAGGAATGCAGTTAAGTGGGAAGGTTATGGTCCTACACTTCTGACCATAACAACGCCGGAAAAAGGAAAAGAAGAAGAAGAAGAAGAAGAGAGAGCATAACGACATTCGACGGGGTTAGCGGTTTGCTGGGTAAGTTTGACTGTGGGGGGCAGAAGGGGGTCGATAAAAGATTGAGAGGAGACAGAAGAAGGATTTGTTATGGAGGGACCTATTGATGTAGGGATTGGTGAGGAATTGGTTGTGTTGTAGGAGATGGAATTCGATTTGGGGGCGGAGGAGAGGGAGCATGGTGTGGGGTAGAGAATATGGGAACTGCGGAAATTTGGGTATTTTGCACCTGATCTGAGGTCGAAATTGGGAAATGACCTCGGTGGGGGTATTTGGTTCGGGGTCTGGGTCGGGTTTGGGGTCGGTTTGAAGGAAACAATTTGACGTTGGGGTTTGGGAGGAGCAGAGTAAGAAGGTTGTACATTAGAAATGGAGGGGTGTGTGAAATTAGGAAAGAGTTTCGTCTTGAAGCTCCAGTTGTCACCGGGGTTAGGGGGAGGGTTGGGATGCTTATTTGGTTTCGGATGACGATTTGTGGAATTCTGGCTTATGGAGGAAAGCGAAGTGTTGGAAGGAATGTGGTTGATATAATTAGTTGAGAAGTTTGGCTTATTTTTGGGCTTAGATTTAGGTACATATATTAATTCTATTGCTGTTACTAATGCTATTACTATTCTTATTGCTGTTATTGCTGCTTCTGCTGTTGAGGTCCGGTTTTGGTGAAATCCACTTGGATATTTGTAAGTTTCCGATGGTAAGGACGTCATTGAAGGGGTTTGAGAAGAGCCACGCATATTTCGACGGAACGACGAATTTAAACCGACTTCTGTTGTTAGGGTTGATTTGGTGAAGTTTAGCACATTGAAGGATTGTAATGGAGTAATGGTCGAGAAAGTATTTCTTGAGCCAGGAAACGTTTTTTTTTTTTTTAAGGCGATCACATTCTTCGCACCTCAGCAGCCCTTAAAGTTTCGGATACTCTCTCTTATAAAATGGACAAATTGGTTTTTATCGACCGTAACGGTTAGAGGAGACGACACACTTTTGTCTTTGCTTTTCGTGGCATCATTTTATTATTTATAAATTGAAGTTTATATATGTATAGGTATTTAGATGTCAAAAGCTTAAACGAGCGCTACAATTTTATATACGGAGCGGCATGTAGCCAGCCGCCGTCACTGTGAGGTCCCGAACAGCCCCTACAGAGCACCCTTCGGTTTTTGCAATTCACCGGCTGTCTTCAAACGATTCGTGAATTATATTTTTCAAGATTTAATTAGGTAACCAAGGTATTATGGACCTACATATATATCGATGATATAATTGTATACGCAGAATCACCAGATGAGTGCCTTAATAAAATGAAGAGAGTATTTGATGTGGCAGCAAGCTACGGTCTCAAAATAAAATGGAAAAAGTGTAAGATTCTCTAAACAACAGTCACCTTTCTAGGTCACATGGTTGCAAATGGGCAAATACAGCCAGGCATGGAAAAAACAAATACCGTTAACAAGTTTCCAGTTCCTAAGAACGTGAAATCAGTGCAATCTTTTCTGGGCCTAACTGGTTTCTTTAGAAGATTTATAAAAAGTTATGCAGAGATTGCCCGTCCGTTGACAAATTTGTTGCGCAAAGACGTACCGTTTGAAATTGGAGCAGCCGAGCTCTAGTCAATTCAGGATTTAAAGGAAGCATTAACCAAAGAACCGGTTCTAAGGATTTATGATAGAGACGCAGCAACGGAGATTCATACAGACGCTTCAAAGGACGGGTTCGGCGCTGTACTCTTTCAAACATTTGAAGGTCAATAACATCCAGTCTTTTTTGGAGCCAGAAGACATCTATACATGAATCAAAGCAACACAGTTATGCATTACAGGTTAAGGCTGCGTATCTTGCCTTAAAGATATTCCGCTACTACGTGCTTGGAATACATTTCAAATTATTAACAGACTGTGCAGCGTTCAAGCATACAACAAGTAAGAAAGATGTGCCGCGGGAAGTAACGCAGTTACTTCGAGGTGTAACATCGGTCGGGCGAAAGAATGAAACATGTCGATTTTCTCAGCTGCCATCCCCAACCTGTATGCCATTTCTTCAGAAGTATCAGCTCGTTTAAGAAAGGCTCAACAAAATGACGCGCATATTAAAGCGGTGACAGAAATTCTGAGTACCAGGCCGTATGAAAACTTTAAAATAAAAGGAGATCTTATACAGGGTGTCCCACGAGCAGTGTGCCAAAAAACTAGAGCGTGTAGGTCTGGTCAAGAGAAGAAAAAAATCGTATGGGAGTGGGGTTTATACCCCCCCGTTTAGCTGAGAGGGGCAATTTTCTAAAAAATTTACTTAATTTGGAAAAAAAATTATTAAAAATCAACGGTTACATCCACAATGCCGTGATATACTTTTTTGTAAAGCCAGAAACCTCTTCTTTCATCTTGTTTTTAAACGAAGCTGTTTTCAGGAATAGCTTTTAAAAAATTAATGTATGAAACATTGACCTCTTTTTTATTATTGTTAAAATAATTCGGAGTTTTATGAGGATACACTATAGTGACACAGTATTGGAATAACCCTGGATTAATCCTTTTTTTTCATTGATAACGCCTGACAACTGACCTGGCAATTTCGTCTGGGTCCGCCCGCCGCCGATGGGTTCCACCCGCTAGGACCTTAAGACAATAAAACCGCAATTTTTCTTTATTGAAAAACAAAATATTTGCAACCCAAATGTAAATAAAAGGCATTTAAAAAAAAAAACATTTCCAAATTGGATATTAACTCATCAACACATTACGATGTCAAACTCATACTCTCGAGAAGAATTAACGGACATGCACTTCTGCTACGGTTTAGCTAATGGTCGAGATCGTGAAGCCGAAAGACTCTACGCTGAAAGATATCCCAATCCGAGGTGTCCCAGTCGTAGCATGTTTTCAAGAATCCACCGACGTCTGCGAGAGCACGGAGTGCTAGAGCATCGAAGAAGCGAAAGATCAGTTACAGATCGATCAGGAATCTTAGATGAAAGAATTTTGGATTTGGTCCGACGTAATCCCTCCCTTAGTACAAGGAGGATAGCTATTATGCTTGGAGTGCTCAAAATCTAGAGTATGGAGAGTGCTTCATACCGAAAACTTACACCCGTACCATTTTAGGCCAGTTCAGGAACTCACCTCAAAAGACAAGTTTTTGAGAGCAGAATTTTGTCGATCATTACTGCTTCGAGATGAAACTGAACGAAACTATTTTGCAAAGATATTCTGGACGGATGAAGCATAGTTTACCAGAGATGGGGTTACTAACTTCCACAATTTGCATCATTGGAGTAGCACCACATAACAAAAAACAAAATAAATCACAACACCGCTTTAGCTGTAATGTTTGGCTTAGTATTGTTGGACAAACTGTAATCGGGCCCGGGTTTTTGAATGCCGTTATTAATGGAGAATCATACCTGCAGTTCCTACGAGACCTTTTGCCCGATTTGATGGACAACGTTCCTTTGGCCATAGCAGATAATTTAATCTACCAGCAAGATGGAGCACCAGCACATTACAGCTTACGGGTTAGAAACTGGCTGGATGATCATTTTAGTGACCGTTGGATCGGAAGAAGGGGCCCCACGGAATGGCCACCTAGATCACCAGATTTAACTCCTCTAGCTTTTTTTATGTGGGGATTCATGAAGAATTATGTTTACGAAGTGGAAATAGTATTTTGGAACAACTGAAATACCGGATTGAAGTCGCTGGAGTCAAATTGCAGGAAAATTTGTCAAGCATAGACTTTGAAATTGAAAATTAATTTCTCAAAAACTATTCTTTAAAACAGCTTCCTTTAAAAACAAGATGAAAGAAGAGGTTTCTGGCTTTACAAACGCAACGCAAACGCATTGTGAATGTTGATTTTTAATAATTTTTTTCCAAATTAAGTCAATTTTTAGAAAATTGCCCCTGCCGGCTAAACGGGGGGAATATATCCCCCCTCCCATACGATTTTTTTTGTCTTTACCAGACCTACACGCTCTAGCTTTTTGGCACACTGCTCGTGGGACACCCTGTATACAAAAGCATAAAGGGCAATGATCTGCTGGATCATATTTCAATTAATGGAATATGAAATCATAGCAAACGCACACAACGATGGCCACTTTGGAGTTCAGAAAACTAATCATACAATTCAACAAAATTACTGGATTCCACTTCTTGAGAGCAAAGTCATTAGCGGCGTTCACACTCTACGATTTGTCCATCCGACTTGTTGGAAAACCTTGCTTGATGGGCCAAATCGTAAGTGTGAACGCTCTTTCGACATGTCGTCCGACTTGTCGTATGGAAGTTCAATTTTTTCAACTTTTTGACTTTGTTGATCAACTTGTCGTAAGGTGTGAACAGTTGTCGTACGACTTCAGAGCATTTTTTCACTTTTGCTTGTGACTTCAGAGAGTGAACACCAATTTTGAGCGGAATGAATGATATGGCGACAAACAAGGAAAAAGAATTTTGGGTTGATTTCTTTGAAGTGTACCGGCAATTTTCAGAAGTATGGAAAATTGAACTGTACAAAAATAAAGTACTTTATTCAGTTCGAAGCGTACGGGGTGTTATTAGATAAATATAGCAAATTGATAAAAATGCATATTGCATTTCTCAGTATTGTATTTTTTTTTCTAATACATATGAGGCCTTATTTTTCTCAGTAACTCCTCATACGTTACTGCATCCATTCGCAAATGATTATGAAAATCCTCTGACGAATATTCGTACAATCCTCTTAACAACGTTACCATTGAGAAATTATTACGTTTTCTGACCCATGGTTTAATCCACATTTGTTTTTATCCTTTTTTCTTGTTTTTTTTTCTTCAATTTCGAGTATTTCATCAATAATCATCAATGTAACAAGAGCATGCGCCGCCATGTTAACGCTTCGAAATTTTTTTCGCAAATGAAGTCTGTCAAGCAAGTTGTATGATGTGAACGCTAGGCATTATTTGGTCGTTCAACAAGTCGGATAGACAAATCGTAGAGTCTGAACGCCGCTATTCAGTTTGTCAACAGTTGCATTAAATCAGTCGTTCACAGACCAGTGTGGAAGAAGGAAGGCTAGAGTAATAAAAGAAAATAAAAATGAAAATTATAAGTACGCGTTTGGACAAGGTGCTCGCGGAACCCGAGTCAGCGCGATCGTATAGTGCATGGCTGGTGAGCAGGAAGTCGCCAGTTCGAATCTCCAGCTGGGAGAATAATTTTTCGTGTGCGTTTTTCTTTTCTTTTTTTTTCCTTATTCTTTCTGCTGCTTCTAAAGTTAACTTGAAGTAGCAGGAAGAGGTGTCGGGAGACGACGGGGGAAGACCCGTACGTCTGACGGAATCGGAATAGGATGATGTATCATCAGATTTCGCAACACCGGCCGCCATCATGAAGAGACGCAAACGGGTCAATCCGAGGCCCAATGTAATTAAGCGCCCCTCCCTCAATACCTCGACCGAAAAGCTGCAAGACGAAGGGAGGAAAGGGGCGCCATCATCATCATCATCAACGTCCAAAGCAGCTGGGCAACAACAACAACAACATCAACAATCAGTGCTACCCGTGGAAGCAAATATTGCCTATCTCTCCGATGGTAGGGAAGGCCGCTACACGGGCGACAACAACCTGTTCGCCGCCCTTTCAAGTTCGGGTACTGAGGAGCTTAGCGAGCTCGAAGAGGAGGAACGTGTCCTACGTGCCAAATTAAAGGCCGTAGTTGACAAGTTAAACAAGATGCGGCAGAAGGAGAAAGAGGAGGCAACAACCGCCCAGCTTCAGTCACTTCAACAGCAGCAACAACAACAGCAGCCGCAAAAGAAGCTGCCGAAAAAAACGGCTGAACAGCAGCCACAACCTCAGCCGCAGCGAAAAAAGCAGCAACAACAACAACAGAAGAAGCAGCAACAACAGCCGAAACAACAAAAGCAGCAGCAGAAACAACAACAGCCACAGCAGCAGAAACAACAACAGCCACAGCAGCAGAAACAACAACAGCCACAGCAGCAGAAACAACAACAACAACAACAGTCGCAACAGCAGAAGCAGCAGCAACAGCCGAAAAAACAGAAGCAGGAACAACAGAAGCAGCAGCAACGTCCCAAGGAGAAGGTGCCACCAATCTTTACTCACACCACAGCCCTACGCGAAACAATAGACTTATGTAAGTATGTTATTGGTGTTGGCAATTTCGTTTTTAAAGGTATAGGTGAGAACCGCTATGCTATCCAACACACTGCAGCAGCATAAGCGGGTCATTTCATTTACCCCCAAGACCGAGAGGTTGCAGACGATGCTCGTCAAAGGCGTGTACTCGATTACTGACCCCGAGGAAATGCTCTCAGAGCTCAAAGAGTTCGAGAGCGACGACCTCAAATTCGTGTGAGTCAAGTCGTTCACCACGGCGCGGGCCAGACGGGAGAAGCGTGTGTTACCTTTCTTCCTGGTCCAGCTCGCACCCAATAGCAAACTGGAGGCTAAGGACCATCACTTCCTTAGCATCCCAGTCTGTAAAATGGGAAAAATTGAGAAGACACGGAAACATTTTACAATGTATCCGCTGTCAAAGGTTCGGGCACGCCGCGTCGAACTGCGAGATGCAGCCTCGATGTATTAAGTGTGCAAAGAACCACATGAACGAGGAATGCGATCTGACACAAGACAAGGTCGCGGAAAGGGAGCAGCTCGAGTGCGTGCTCTGTAGTAACCGTGAACACCCTGCATACTATCGGGGATGTCCTAAGTTCCAAGACATTAAAATAAATCTGGCTCGTAAGCAGAAGATTGACGAGAAACGTCCCGCAGGTCGCTCACAAACATCAGCCGTTACACCCACAACGACCTACGCCCAAATGGCGGCAGGTCTGAGGCAGTCGGTACAAAAGCCTGTGGCTGTTACTAAAGCCCCAGTGCCTGTTACTAAAGCACCGGAGGCCGAGGGAGACCTGCGTTCGATCTTGCTCGCCATCCAAGGGCAGATCGGCCAGCTCCAACAGCAGATCCATGAGCAGGCGACTCGAGTGGACGGAATCTACTCGCTTCTGCCGGGCCTAGCGCCTCTAGAATCGTAATGGGTGAATTCACTGATTAGGATTGAGCGAAGAACTGTACTTTTCAACTTGTTGCAGGACGAAAGCCCCGATGTACTTTTGGTTAGCGAAACAAAGCTAAGCCAAAAGCACAAAATCCGGCACAGTTCTTATAAAGTGATTCGAAGAGACCGGCCCAACGCCAGACGAGGCGGGGCGTTGCGATCTTCTTTATACATAAAATTATATATAGCAGTGAAGTGCCGAGGTTCCAGGTACTAGAGGCCTGTATTGTGTGCATTCCTATCCCTAATGGAAAGAGAATGTACATTATATCAGCCTATGCACCTGAAGCACCTCAACCCAACGTTTTCATCGCAGAGCTCGAGACACTTTTTCGATCTCTGGGCTTAAACTCGGTAGAAAACTTCTACATTCTGGCTGGCGATTTAAATGCCAAACATAGTGATTGGGGAAACAACATTCCCAACACTAGGGGGAGCCTACTAAGCCATAGGTGGGTTCTGCAGAGCATAGAGTATAGACTCAAGATACTCGCAACGGATAGTCCGTCGTATCCTAGGAGCGGCACCTATCTGGATCTCATGTTGCTTGACTCTCGACTGAGACTGGCTGACACGAACGAATGGTCTTTTAACTGTCTACGGACCTTCGTATACGACAGTGACCATTGCGGACTAAGTGCCGTAATCAAATTAGACGAATTCGCGGAAATGGCAGAGTACGTTCAAACGTACCCCTATGATTACAATAGGCGGCGTTGGCCACGCTTTGCCAATTCCATGACGAGAGCGCTCACTTCGAGCGCCTCCTTTCCACCGTCTAATAGGAACCTGTCAAACTATGAGATTGACAGGTACCTCACACAAATGGAGGATACTATTAAACAGACAATGAACAGTACAATACCACGCCAACGACTGCACGATACCATGAACGTGTACCGAAACGCGACAATCGGCGCACTACATAGACATAGAAGTAGACTCCTAACAAGACTCAAACCCTTGTACAGGCGGTTTACCGGCAGACAAAACTCGGAGGTCAGGACACTGAAGTCACTGATTAAAAATCTCCAAAAGTTGATCAAGGAAAATTAGAGAATATCTGTAAGTTTGCATTGGAACAACAGAATTCGTGCTGTAAAATCCAACAGCGCGAGTATGTTCCCGCAAATAAATAAAATCTTTCGGAGAAACAATCAGAATGACATTTAGAATCTGAAGCTTCCGAGGACGTCAGACAATGAACGCTTGCTACGAACAGTTAGCATCGATCCAGAGAGCGCCGTCTTGGATGATGATTTCTTTGTGATCGAGGATCCCCAGGAGAAGGTGGCGACAAGGTGGGAGCTTAATTCCAGGAAGTGTATACGGTGAATGACAGCATTCGCCCAAACCGCGACCTGGAAAACAGAGTCCTACATCATCACTTCTACTGTAAGAAGCCTAAACAACTGAAGGGGGGGAGCGACCTAGGCAACAACTAGGTAGGGCACGAATGCCATAAAGGTTCTACCGTAGTTATTGCGTTTTGGAAAAGCAGGGCACGAATGCCATAAAGGTTCTGCTTGGGAGTAAGGTTGGTGGATGGCAAGAATGACAGAGAAACACTTGGTTGGGATGTCAAGTTGAATCTGATTTTATTTAATTATTGGTTCTCTATTTATACAAAAATCATTGTCGCATTTCCAATGCATATCGATTGTACCTGCATGACTCTATTCTATTGCAGTCGGCAGTGTCGTCTATCATTCTCGAAATCATTATGTTCTTTTTGTCTTCGATTCTCAAGTGTCGGCACTTTTCTTTTCGGTGACACTAACTGAACTTTGATTCATGGATTCGAATGACAATGCGATGTCGTACTTTTTAACGTATTAGCGACCAGTCAATTGATGGATGGTCAATGAATGGATGAATGGTGTTGGGTACACTACACCCTTACCCTTAAGCGGAAAATTATTGGAAGAATAATTTTACAAGATTTTTCGGAATCGATATGTTTTGGATTTGCTTTACATTGAGGTTTTCTTACTAATTACAATGTTTAAAACTATTTAATTTCTAGTTTGTTTATAATGGTCTTACAATTTTTTACATTAATCTACAATTTATTAAATTTCTTAAGACTATTGTTGTGGAACTTTTTAAGTTCTCCGTTTATTTCAATTATTGAATTTGTATTATCTTTTGCTACAATTTTGTATGGCCCGTGATATGGACTTTGTAATTTTTTCTTACTTTCTAGTTTTACAAATACTAAATCTCCTATTCTAAGATTTGATACATTTGTGTATTTGTCGTATTCTAATTTTCTTTTACATTTTACATTGCTAATTATATCTCGTGCTTTTTGTATCGCATGTCTAAGTCTAGTTTTTACTTCATTTACATAGTTATCTAGATTATATGCTTTTACTTTGCTGTTTATTATATCGCTTGGTACATACGGTAATTTTCCAAAAATAAGTTCATACGGTGTATAGCCGGTGTCTACGTGCGGTGTTATGTTGTAAGCAAATGCATAATATGGTGTCCAGATATCCCATTCATAATCTTCTGTGAAATTTAGTAGAAATTCGTTCAGAACTCTGTGGTTTCTTTCTAATGAGCCTATACTTTGATGATGGTATGGGGCTGAGTAGATTGTATCAATTTTCAGCAATTCACATATATTTTTCATAAGTTCGTTTTTGAATTCGGTACCATTATCTGATTTGAGTATTTTGAAACATCCGTACTTTAATATAAATTGTTCAATTAATGTTTTGGCGATTGTTTTAGCGTCCTTACTTTCAATAGGGTGTGTAATGACATATTTAGTTAATTCGCACTGCATTGTTAAAATATATCTATATCCGTTGGATATTCTGAGAGGTCCAACTGTGTCTATTTGAATTGTTTCAAAACTTGTACTTGGTGTATCTGTTATAACCATTTTCTCTCTTGTATGTCTTGTCTGCTTGTTTTTAGCACATGTTTCACAAGCGTTTACAAACTGTTTAACCATTTGTCTCATATTTTTCCATACATATCTTTGTTTGATTTTCGTCATAGTTTTTCGTATGCCTAAGTGTCCTCCATGCGGTGTATTGTGGTATTCTTTGATAATGTTAATTTTTTCTTCATGTTTTATTATTTGTTTTGGGGGTTTATATATTAATACCTTCATTGTCGAGTGTCTTTCATTTCGTTGCAACGTATTATATATTTTCTTTAATTCTTCCTTTTCTATATATTCAAATATAATATCATTTTCATTTAGCGCTACTTCTTTTACGGGTACCCTCTTTAATTTTGATACGAGCTTCTCTAGGATCGAAACGTGTTTCGCTAGGTTATCGCTGCATCTTACTATAACTTCATGTTCTTTAATTTCAATAGTACTATTTTTCATTTTATCACTCGTTATTTCAAATTTTAACTTCTTCATATTTCTGACGTCAGCTATGGATGTACAATCCCACATGTGAAGATGATCAGTCTTCTGTTGAGATGTGTATTTCTCCTTTTTATTTTCTTCATTGGCAATCTTTTGTGCCATATCCCTTGTTATTACCATGATCTGCTCCTTGGAGTCAACATCATTTTGGCTTGTATTATTATTTTTATCTACCATCATGGATTTTAAAATGTCACTATTGATTTTTATTCTTGATAGTGCATCGGCATTTGTATTCATCTTTCCTTGTTTGTAAACTATCTCAAAGTCGTAGTCTGATAGGTCTAGTCGGATTCTCATCATTTTCGAGGATGGATTCTTATGTGAGAATAGCGAAATTAAAGGTCTGTGGTCTGTTACTACTATGAATTTCCTTCCATATAGATAGGGTTTAAAGAAATTTATTCCCCAATGTATTGCTAACAGTTCCTTTTCTATGATTGGTTTGTTTATATCATGCTTTTGTAAGGATTTGCTAGCATAGGAAATTGGTAGATCATGTCCTATTTCACCTTGTGACAATATTGCACCTAGTGCAAAATCTGATGCATCGGTTGTAACTATAAATGGTTTGTCGAAGTTTGGATATTGTAGGATCGGAGGGTTGATTAGTTTTTGTTTTAGATCTGTGAATGCTTTCGCGCATTCGCTTGACCAGATAAATGGTTGATTCTTTTTCAAAAGTGAATTTAGACTTTTTGCGATATCTGCAAAATTTGGTATAAATCGTCTGTAATAGTTGCAGAATGCTACAAATCTTCTCACCTCGTCTGCGTTTTTTGGCGTCGGGTAGTTCTCAATTGTTTTATACTTTGAGGGATCTGTTTTTATGCCTTTGTTTGTTATTAGATGTCCTAAATATACAACTTCAGATTTTAGGAATTGACACTTGCTTGCATTTAACTTCAGATTGTAGTGTCTTAATTTGTCGAACACTTTAGTAAGGTTGTCATTATGATGTTGTAGACTGCACCCGAAAATGATAATGTCATCTACGTAGAGAAATGCGTTGGATTCTAACCCGCTTAATGCTATTGTTAACATTCGTTGAAAGCTATTCGAAGATATTTTTAAACCGAATGGTAGTCTCTTAAATTGATAATGACCGTCCTGTGTAGAGAATGCTGTTAGTGGTCTTGACTTTTTGTCCAATGGTATTTGATGAAAAGAACTTGTCATGTCCAGTGTAGAAAAATATTTTGCTCTTCCTAGTTTGTCTAGCACGTCTTCGACTCTTGTTAACGGAAATTTGTCGTTAACAATTTTGTTATTTAATTTGCGAAAGTCTACTACTAAGCGCCATTTCTTTGTATTTCCATCACTTTTTTTGGAGACTAAGAGTAGTGGAGAATTGTATGGACTAATTGAATTTTCTATTATGTCGTTTTCTAGGAGGTTTTTGACTTGTTCTTTTATCTCGCAATTTTGTATTTGTGGGAGTCTGTAGTTTTTAATGTATACTGGGATGTTATCTATTGTCTCCAGTTTCTGTGTATAGAAGTTGTTGGTTGACAGTGGTTCGTTTTCTAGATGAAAAATGTCCTGATAATCTTCGAGTATTCGTGTTAGTGTTTTTCTTGCTTCGGGGTCAGAGTGATCTATCTTTAGTTCTTTCGTCAATTGTTGTAGTCTGTAATTGTTGTATTTTGGGTTTTCTGTTTTCATAATATTGTATTCGTCCAACTTTTCTAGTTCTGGTTTGATGTTCTTGAGTGTTACCTCATAGTCGTTAACATTTAGTATTCTAATGTGGCATGTGCCTTTCGCCGGGATTATTGCGTTAGCTATAAATACTCCTTTTTCAACCTCTTTGTTCAGTATTACGCTGTCTTCGGTTACATTTAAGTTAATTGGGTATATTGCTTCCGTTCTGGGTGGAATTTTTATTGTGTTTCTATTATTCGACAACATTGGAATGGTTATTTCATCTCCATCTATAGTTGTTGTTAAGGTATACGTCTCGTAGTCTATCTTGCACATATGTTGGGTAAAGAAGTCTCGTCCTAGAATACCATCTGTTGCTAGGGGGAAGTTGGTATCGACTATGTGGAATTTGTGTGTGATGGTGTAGTTCGCAAGTTTGAGATTTATGTATGTTGTGCCTAGTGACTGTATTTCTTCATTGGTTATTCCAGTTAGTCTGCATTTCTCGTTCAACAAGTCATTGGTGTCTATGTTGTCTTCTTTGCATATCGATATATCAGCGCCAGTGTCTATTAGGTATGTTAGGTTTCTTTTTAATTTGTTTATGTACATTGCTACATAATTAATTGGGTTTTGTGTGACACGCAGTATTAGTTTTGGTATCCCGGAGTGAAATCCTCCGGGGAATTTACGTTTCCCTGGTCCTCTATGATGTTTATTCTTCTGTTGTTTGTTGGTCTGTTTGTATTGGAGCTGAAGGTATTCTGTCTTGCCCGAGGGTTGTTATAATTGTTATAATTTCGATGGTTATAATTTTGTTGGTGATTCGTTTGAAAGTTTTGTCTCTGCCTTGGATGGTTTTGTTGATTATATCTCTGTACTGGGCGTTGATTGTTATTTGTTGTATACCTTCGGTTGTCGTTTCTTCTGTTTGTATAACCATTTTGTTGGTTGTGATTGTACGTGTTTCTTCTTACGTACATCATTTGGCTATAACTTTGGTTTGAGTCTCTTTCAAGTTCTAGTGCCAGATTAACTGCTTCTGACAGGGATTTTGGCTGAGCGGCAAATATCGCTGGTTTTATTGTCTCCTTTATGCCATTCTTGAAGACTGTGAGGGCGTAATTTTGATTTATTCTCTCAATTACTTTTTTCTCAGCTTCAGTGGCTTCGGAGGGCAAGTCTTCTATTTGTAGGGTGTTCAAATCAGCAATGAGGGATAATACTCTGTCTTTGTATGATGTTACTGATTGGTTTCTCTGGGTTGCTTGAGTCAGTCTGGTATGTACTTGCGACAGTGTTGTGGTGTTTTTAAATTTCTCTTTTAAACTGTCTTTTAGTGCTGTCAATGTTGTTACGAATCCCAATGCAGTCTTTACGTTTTGTGCAAGTTTTACATGGAAGATGAATCCGATGTAAGTTGCTCTTTCGGTTTCTTTAAGGGTGTTATGTATGATCTCGACCAGTGTTAAGAATGAGTCAAGTTCTTTGAAGGATCCTGTGAACACGGGAATTACTTTCATTGCAGTTTCTATATTAAAGTCAGCCATCTTGTTTATTTTCTCCAAATTTGAGAGTATTGTTGCTTTTGTTATTCTATAGATTTCAAAGAATCTTGTCGGGGTGTCCGCTTTGTCAGTTTTATAGGTAGCTTCTATTTTTAGTTTCTCTATTTCTTCAAGTTTTGCGTGCCACGTTTGCTCAGTGTAGCCTCTAATTGAACTTTTTCTTATGTTGGTTAATATTTTTTCAATTTTTAACAAACAATTTTTCATATTCAGGGTTTTTATTATTATTTTTTTTTTTTTTATGGTGTATTACTTGGCATATTTCTTAATACCTGTTTCTTAACATAGTTTTTATAATGTTTATTAGCTTTATATATAACATATATTATTATTAATATAATTATTGCCGTGTATACAGCGATTGACATTGGGTCGATTTTTTCGTTGACAGTCACGCTCTCTTTTGTTGTGTTGTTGCCCATTTTAGTTCTCCAGTTCATCTAGCGTATTTGGTCACAGATTTTTCCAATGTTTCGATTTCACACCAGATTTCGGTGGCCTTACTCCAGGCTATTGGGGTCTCACCTTGGGTTCGCAATAGGTCTTTGAGGTAAGCTAGTTTCTTGCGGTGCAAGTATTTTTTGCCTCCTCGCTTATTTTGTTGTTGTGTTTCTTCTCTAGGAACGGCTGTCCTTCTCCTCTCCTGGTTTTGAAGTTGTCGTCTTTTGTAGTCTTCTACTGTTAGCTTCTGTGGTCCTGATGTCTTCTGTGTTGGTATGTATATTGGTACACCTGCGGGTTGTTGAACAACGTACTCTGCAGCAGCTTTTGACATTGATGGTGCGTTAATATAATCTAAATATTTGGAAACTCCTGGACTCTTCTGCGACCTGGTTTTGAAGTGGCAGGATCGCCATGTAAGAAGCCTAAACAACTGAAGGGGGGGAGCGACCTAGGCAACAACTAGGTAGGGCACGAATGCCATAAAGGTTCTACCGTAGTTATTGCGTTTTGGAAAAGCAGGGCACGAATGCCATAAAGGTTCTGCTTGGGAGTAAGGTTGGTGGATGGCAAGAATGCCAGAGAAACACTTGGTTGGGATGTCAAGTTGAATCTGATTTTATTTAATTATTGGTTCTCTATTTATACAAAAATCATTGTCGCATTTCCAATGCATATCGATTGTACCTGCATGACTCTATTCTATTGCAGTCGGCAGTGTCGTCTATCATTCTCGAAATCATTATGTTCTTTTTGTCTTCGATTCTCAAGTGTCGGCACTTTTCTTTTCGGTGACACTAACTGAACTTTGATTCATGGATTCGAATGACAATGCGATGTCGTACTTTTTAACGTATTAGCGACCAGTCAATTGATGGATGGTCAATGAATGGATGAATGGTGTTGGGTACACTACACTACCTTCAAAATGATATAGATCATTGGCGGCTAACACCCTGTCCATTTCGACGGAGGATCTCCAGATGATCTTCGAGTCACTGAAAAGAAAAAAATCCGCGGGAACCGACGGAATAGCTAATGTTGTGCTCAGGCACCTCCCACCAGTGGCTGTAGAGATGTACACCATCCTGTTCAACAATAACACTGAATAATGCATATTATCCAGTGCACTGGAAGACAGCGGTGGTGCAACCAATCCCCAAGAGGGGTAAAGACACCTCTAACCCGGCAAATCTCCGGTCGATAAGTCTACTTCCGAGTATCAGCAAGTTCTTCTAGAAGGTGGTACATAGAGCCCTGTCTAAATGAGTTGAGGACAATAAAATCATCCCGGATAACCAATTCGGTTTCAGAGCGGGGCATGACACTATTCATGCCGCTTCGAAACTCGTATCAGATATCCAATGGAACAAATGCAAGCACCAATGCACGGGTGCCTGTCTGATTGACTTGGAAAAAGCCTTCGACACCGTATGGTTACAAGCTCAGTCGGCTGGGCATAAGTAAACCACTGCTATATATGTATGATCTTTGACATGTTAACAGGTAGAAAGTTCGTTGTGAAAATTGCCAACGTGACTTCTACTCAAACATTTGATATTAACAATGGACTGCAACAGGGTACGGTGAACTCACCGATACTTTTCAGCATTTATTTCAGTGATCTGATAGCTTCTCTTCACCATTCACTAGCGTACGCAGACGATTTAATTGCGTACAGATCAGGTCCAACGATCGACGTCATTGTTACTCTTCTACAACGTGATTTCGAAAAAAAACAGCAGTATTGTGATGACTGGAAGTTGAAATCAGAATCTATTTTATTCAGAACGCCTTTGTCTAGGGCCTCTCGGGACACTAGAAAAAAATTAGCGCAGGTTCTCTATCTTTGGGCCGGACGAGCGTCCACTGGCGAGACAAAGTGTAGTCAGATACCTTGGGATCGTGCTAGATCAGTACCTGTATTTTGACAAACATATAGATGCTGTTCTGGCAAGGCCCCGGAGCGCTTTTGCACTGACAAGATAGCTGTTTCATAGCAGCCAACTTGATTCTAGAGTGAAGGTAATCTGCTACATGGCCTTAATCAGGCCCATGGTTGCCTATGGATGTCCCGTCTGGTTCAATGTGAGAGTTAGCTTAATGGAAAGGATTCGGGTGTTTGAGAGGCAATGTCTCAGGACTTGTCTCGGGTTACATAGGACACCTGAATCTGAGTACACGAAATTTTACCCGAACGAGGTCCTATACAATAGGGCCAGGATTGTACGGGTGGATAACTTTCTGATAAAACTGATTCGAAGCCACGTTGCAAGAGCAATGACTTCGGTCAATTACTTGATCTCCGGGGCTTACTACCCCTACTACCTGTACCACGAGAGGGTGCGCCTTAACGGCTTTGTCCCACCAAAGGCATTCCTCTACTTAGACCAATGTGGGCTGATCCAAGATAGATTGGTGGTGCCGCTAATCTTCCACGTAGCCCGCAATTCCGTGGAACGACGGTTCCTGTCCTCAGGTTCAGTAAGTCGAATTCACGCCGAGATCGAGAAGACGTCGTCCGACAGCATCAAAATTTTTGGTGGTTGGAGCGGACTACGTCAGTGGTAAATCTTAATAGGCCAACCTCTTCAAGCCAAAGTCCGCCAAACACCAACGGCAGGCTTACATAGGTTATTGTAGTTTAAGGTAGGTTAGAGCAGGTTAGGGTAAGCTAAGGTAGGCTAGGGTGGTGGGTAGATTTAATTATTTTTAGTTCAAAAACAAAAATTATATAATATAAAAAAAAAAAAAAAAAAAACGTAAAGAAAACAAAAAAAAGATATATGTATATATATAATATATATCAGGTATATATTTTTGTATATATATTTTAGTTAAGGTAGGTTAAGCTAGTTTTTACTTAGGTTTAAATTTTAAATATAAAAAAAAATAAAAATCAGATGCTAAGTTTTTCTTAACAAATATTTTCTTAGTTTAAGTTTAAAATTATTTTAATTGTCATAATTTTTTGTTTTGCATAAGACCCCGTATAGGGCCAGTAAGGTAGGTATAAGTTATTTAAGCTAGTTTAATAATTTTTGTCTAGCGCGTAAGATAGGTGTAAGAAATGAATATTAAAAATGAATTAAAAAGAAAAAAAAAAAAAAAAAAAAGGTTGCATTAACTGCATAATACACAACAAGAAGTTGGGCAAAAAAGAAGGCTATTTGCACTGCATAGATAAAGGAGATAAGCACACTCTTTACTAAATTTGTGTGGCTATACCCTACCAAGTCGGCGGGATTTGTCATCCGGGACAGATGACGAATTTCAGGAGGGCCGAGTGTAAGAAGAAATGTAGCCGTAGCCTAAGACTAATATTTAGCAGTCAGTCGAAATTCAGCAGTCACACAGTAACGCAGCCGTCGAGCAATCGATACACAGTCGTTTTGTAGTTCGATACACACAGTAGTTCAGCAGCCTCCGAAGAATAAAGTTTATATAGACAAGCAGCAACATATACATGTGAATAATGAAACAGTATATTTCAGGAAATAATGAAAATGCATGCAGAAATAAATTTAGTTACACTTTTAATATGGTTAATAAAATTCAATAAATATAATAACGGTTTAAATTTTACGAAGGATAATCCACGGCCACGTCGATCAGTCAGCGAAATCAGAGAGAGCGATGGTGAGCCGTTCTCTTCCTTTTATAGCCTCCGGTGGTATAACACATAAAGTTGCATTGGGACAGAGTATGTTCCATAACTCTATATCCCACTCGGCCGTCCTACAGGATCTTCCTCGCCGGAAGATATGTCGCTTTCTTCGCAGACGGAGTACTGATCGTTTTCTCTCGAATTTGGCCACAGCTTCATTTTGTCTGCACTAGTTTCAGTCTTGATAGGTCCTTCATGTTCGCCTTCCTTTTGAACCTGATAACGATCGAATCCTTTAATGTTGATGATGCGATACGGTCCCATGTACTTTGGTCGGATCTTTTGACCAACGCCAAACTGAACTTTCTCAATTGCTACCAAGTCTCCTAGATCGTATTTTATAGCTTCTTTCCTTCGCTTATCAAAACTATGCTTGTTCTCAGCTTGTATTTTCCTAATTTCTTCTTTAGCTTGTTGTCGCCGTTGTTCTCTACCTTCTTCAAACTGTCGGATGTACTCATCTTCAATGATCTCCATAATCTTTAAGTCCTTCTGCGTTTTCATTTCAATGCCTATAAAAAGTTGAAAAGGTGTGGTTTTAATTGCTCGTTGGTAAGATGAATTTAACATTTGTTGCAGTGGCTTAACATATTGATACCACTTATCTTCATCATCGATAGTAAGTTTTGTTAAGGCCGCAATAACCGTTGAATGAAGGCGTTCGATTTGTCCATTCCCCCTTGGAACCCCTACGGTGATAAAATGTAAGTTAATGTTACGGTCCTTACAGTAATTTTTGAAACAGTTTGCTGTGAATGCTCCTCCCTTATCTGCTACAATCCTTTTAGGATCTCCGAAAGTTTCACTTATGATCTGCAGTTTTTGAATCGCTTCTTCGCTCGATAGTGTTTTTGTGGGGAATAACCAGCAGAATTTGGTGAATCCGTCAATAACTGAGAAAATATACCTGTACTTCTTCCTCGTGGACTGCATAGGGCCTAAGTGATCGACGTGAAATGTATCCAGCGGTTGCTCTCCCTTGGGAATCGGTTGTAACATACACTCTTTTTTTCCAACTTTTCTTTCTGCCAAAATACAATAAATACAATTAGATATATGTTTTGAAATTCTTGTTCGTAGCCCCGGTATGAAAAACTCTCTTTCAATGATCTCTAGCATTTTCTTGTGATGGAAATGACCTCTGTCATGGACTTCTTTTATTACGTTGTTTATCATATTATCTGGAACGACAAAAACAGTATTGTTATTTAGATCCTTGCAAAGTATATCATTGTACATAATGTAGTCTTTATACGGTTTATCTTTTAAAATTTCTATTATAGAATTTAAACGGTCGTCTTTGCGTTGGGATTCAGATAGTTTTCGAAGGAAGTTACTATTTTCAAAATTGTTGATGCAGAACACTACCGGATTACGACTCAAGCTGTCGACATGTTTCATCCTCTCGCCCGACCTGTGTTCAATCAAATAATCGAATTCTTCCATAAGTAAGGCCCATCTTGCAACTCTAGTCGTTAAATCCTTTTTTTGCATTGTACACTGGAATGCTTTACAGTCCGTGACTAGCTTAAATCTGTGTCCTAGAAGATACACTCTGAATTTCTTGAGCGCTTCGACTATAGCTAAAACTTCAATCTCGTAAGAGCTGTAATTTTGCTCAGCGGGTGACGTTTTCTTGCTCATGTAGTATGTTGGATGCAGGCTGTTGTCTTCCGAATCACGTTGTAAGAGTACCGCTCCATAACCATCCCTTGACGCATCCGTATGCAATTCGGTAGCTGCTCCATATTTAAAAATCCTTAGTACCGGTTCGGTTACCAAAGCCCTTTTCAGGTCATTAATCGCATCTATCTGAGGGGTATCCATTTTAAAACGTGCGTCTTTCTTCAACATTTCGGACAATGGACGAGCTCTACGAGCAAAATCTGGAATGAATTTTCGAAAATAATTAGCAAGACCGAGAAAACTTTGTAATTGCTTAGCCGTCGATGGAATAGGAAAATTTACAACTGCCTTAGACTTAGACGGTGAGGGTGAGATATTCCCGTCTCTTATCCGATATCCAAGATATTCGATATCGCTTTGAAGGAATTGGCATTTTTTCCATTTTATTTTTAAACCGTTCTTCGAAGCTACGCCTAGCACTTCCTCTAGCCTCATGATACCTTCTTCGATCGTTTGTGATGGAATGATGACATCGTCAATATAAACGATTACAATTTCCCGATTTATTAAATCTCTGAGTATAGCATTGATGTATTTTTGAAATACGTGAGGTGAATTACAAAGCCCAAAGGGCACCTTACAAAACTCGAACTGTCCGCAATGGGTGATAAACGATGTGTATTTTCTGCTTGACTCTTCTACTGGGACGTGAAAAAAGCCATTTTCCAGATCCAATGTTGTAAAATACCTTGCAGCTTGTAATTTGTCGAGTTGTTCTTCAATATTAGGGAGTGGATATCTTTCCTTTATAATTTTTCTATTTACACCTCGGAAGTCAATGCAAAGTCTGTGGGACCCATCTTTCTTTTTTACTAGCACTACCTGGCTTGCGTAATCCGAAGAACTTTCTTTTATGACACCATCATCTATCCACTGTTTTATTTGAGCCTCAACTATTTTTTGCTCTACAGGTGGAAATCTTCTGGGGGGTCTGTAAAACGGTTCATCATCCATTGTGACAATTCTCATAGTTACAGGCGACTTATCTGGAATTTGAGGAGAATAATTTCTAATAAGAGCAAGTACCTTTTTAGCTTCTCCCTCTTTTACGTTTTCCAATCCTGTCATACTAAATTTACTTTCGGTTTCTGTGTCTAAATTTATACTAGCCAAAAAGCATGTGGATTCCTTTGCTTGCGTTATTTCTTCCTCCGAAATGCACTTCTCATCACCACCTTTCCTTTTTACAATTGTTATCTTACCCGCTTCTATTTTAACATCAGCCCACTGTAACAAATTCATACCAATTATCATATCGCATTTTAGACAATCGTCGTCAATTGCATGGATTTCAATGTTATGAAAGATTTCATCTCCAATTTCAACGGACGTTCTACAAGAACCTTTAGTACGGACATTAGATCCCAAACCAGATACTATAATAAGAGGATTTCTAAAATTGCATTTTGGAATGAGCTTCATATGACATTCTTTTATGACACATATTTCGCTCCCTGTGTCGACCAAGCACTCCCAGGTTATGCCGTTAATCTTGGCGTCTATGTACATCGTTTTCCGATTGTCAGTACTTACCACCTCATGATTATTTTTAGATTTAATAGTACTACTTACATTCTTCTCTCTCTTCAACGCTATCAATGTTGCTTTGTACAGTAGAACATCCTCTTTGCAGTCGGGTTTTTTATGTCCGTACTTGTTGCATCTGAAACATTTCGGACCTTTATCCTTTTGTGGACAATTATGATGCTCGTGTTCCTTTGATCCGCAATTGAAACAATGCCGCTGATCACTAGTAACTCGTTTCTTGATTGACTGAATTTGCGTGTGATAGTTTCTCTTCTCTGTTGTGTGCTTCGTCTCTTCGTTCTTCTTGATTTGTTCATACACCAGCAGTTTTTCTTTGAATTCCTTAATGTTTCTGGCACCGTATAGAATTATTTTATTACTAGAATTATCAGAAATGCCGTCAATAATGTAAGTGATAATAGAAAGTTGATCAACTTCAGCTTGAGAAGCTACTTATATCCACCATATGATACATATACGCACGAAACGATTCTTCTTTTCTCTTTCGTCTTGCACGAAGTCGAGCATGCACTTCGGCACTTGACAATTTTATTTGAAACTCACCCAATAGTTCCTGCTTCAGATCAAGGTAATTCAGTGGTTTGGATTCAAAATCGATAAATAACTTAGCCGCTCCCTGTAGAGATCTCTTGCAAAATACAAATTTCTGGAGGTAATTCCATTGGAGCACTTCTGCGTACTGTTCGAAGTCGTTAATCCATTTTTTTACGCTCTGTTTCACTGCCACTGAATTTTTTCACGATATGTTCCACGTCGGAAAAACTAATTTTTGCTGCACTAGTACAATCGTCCGTAGGGGAAATATTGCTTGTTGAAGCCATGCCGCTGTCAAATTGGGAATTCCGTTGTAATCTCTTCTGTCTCCTAGACATACTTTTAGATTATGTAGTTTGAAATGCACGTTTTTTCCTCTCCCGTTGCATTTTAGTTGTCCACGTTGCCTTATCAACACTAGTCCACGTTACAAATGAGAAATGTTATGTTTTATATTTTTAATAAATTATATTGGCGTAAGGTTGAGCCCCCATGTGAATAATGAAACAGTATATTTCAGGAAATAATGAAAATGCATGCAGAAATAATTTTAGTTACACTTTTAATATGGTTAATAAAATTCAATAAATATAATAAGGGTTTAAATTTTACGAAGCATAATCCACGGCCACGTCGATCAGTCAGCGAAATCAGAGAGAGCGATGGTGAGCCGTTCTCTTCCTTTTATAGCCTCCGGTGGTATAACACATAAAGTTGCATTGGGACAGAGTATGTTCCATAACTCTATATCCCACTTACATACATAGCTATTTTTATTCCTTTGTAATCTAAAATATACATATATTGAATTAACTGCGAGTGTTTTCTTCATTACATATAATATGCAATAATTTTCTAAAATAACAATTTCGCTCCCTTTAAGATTAGATATTGGTAGCAACATTATTTTTTCGTATTTATTATTTGAAAAGATTGGGATTCTATTCTTGTTATTTGATTCAACTACACTGTTCTTAATGTTCTTCAACTTCTTGATGTTTATATCAAATCTAATATTTTCTTCTTCCGTCAAGATATTTTTCCCTAATATTTCTATTTGAGAGAATACAATATTATTCTGCAATTTTTCGATTTCGTTATTGAGTAACAATATATCGTTGTTAATTTGGATTGACTGTAAGTTTTTTGCCAAATTCATTTGCTCTTTGTTTGTATGGTTTGTAAAATTGTCCATTATTGTTTGATGTTTATTTGTATTAACTAAAATATTTAGATTGTTCTGTAGATCAGTATTAATTCCTATTTGTTTATTCAACTCGGATATAGAATTGTGGTTGTTGTCTTCTATAATTCTCTAATGATCCCACAACTCTAATCGCTCGTCGTCATCCATTACGCCAAATAAAAAAATGTAGCCCTCTCCTACTGCATTAATCAAACCTCTTTTTTGACGTGGGTGTGGTAAAACTGTATAGAGTTAAGTACTAGGGCTAAGAGTGTTAATGTGAGGATAAATCCCATGTTCACTCTGTAAAAAAAAATAAATAAAAAGAATTGGGACGTAAAATGTTAACTATTTTCAAGGTTTGAAATTATTTTGTCGCTAATTTTGATATTTGTTTTTTCGCCTTACTTGACTTTTGTAATATCTTTTTTTTTGGGTTAATACTGTTTACTAAATGATCTTGATGATTAATATAATTTTTAATTTTTGTATACTTGGGATCAGATCATCCTCTTCTATTGTTAACAACATAGTCATTTTGACAGTCCTTTACATATTCCCTATTTTTGTTCGTAAAATTGATTCTATTTAACTTTTCTATGCGAAGGCGATTGGAAATACCTTGAATGTCTAATTCTGATAACCAGTTGTTTAGAAAGTCAATGCTTTTGAGTTTTGTCGCCGAATGTATTGAATTATTATAGTTCACAATCGCTTTAAACACCTTTTCCTTTATATCATTCTTATTTGTTTTATCCGCATTAAATAATCGGACATGTTCATTCAATGTTGAATGCAATCTTTCTACAGCCGAGTTACCTGTTTTCAAATATGGAGTTGTTAAATGCATCGCAATATCGTTCTCAGCAAGAAATAGTTTTTTTTATAGTAGTCCCTAGTTGTCGGTGACTATCAAATCTGGCTTTCCTAAGTATTGGAATCTGAATTTAAGAGCTGCTAATATTGATACCCATGATCTGTTTTTTATTGGATGTGCAGTTGCGTATTTTGTCAGTGTATCTATAGTAGTCGGATACATAATGTTTCGTTGGGGAAACCATGTATCAACATGTATAATTTCATTATGTTTTTTTGGAGTTACGGTTAGATTAAATTTGTGTTTAATCGGGTGCCTTTCAAATTTAGCTATATCACATATTTCACAATTATTAATGAATTTTTAAATTTCTTTTTGTAAGTTTGTATAATAATACTTATTTTTAAGCTTTTCGAATACCTCATTTATACCTCTGTGGTTATTCTTACAATGCTCCTCTTCTATAATTTGTAATAAATTTACGTCTTCTAAAAACACAGTACTCTTCAATATTTTCAAGTTGGTATTCCTTGCAAAATAATCTCTATAAATGTCTTGAAATTTTAAGAATAAATCTATATCTGGACAAAATATTGCCATCAAACCCTTATCTAACAAAATGCCTTTCATAATATTTAAAAGATGACTTCCTGGGCCCACCTACAAGGTTTCTTATTTTTTTAAATTTAATTTTTATTGTCACCAGTTCCTTGTCACCTTTGTAGCAATAAGTTTGTAGTATTAAGTTATAACATATGTATAAGCATTTATCGTAGCAATAGGTTACAACATGTTTGATGTACATACGTATGAAAACAGTATGAATACAATTAAGAGAGAGAAAAGGAGCAGAATAAATTGTACAGTCAAGCAGTGCGGACGTCTTTTAATTCGGTCTCCTTTTCAGAAGTGGGATAGAAATCCTCCTTTTTTTCCTTCATTTGAACAGGCGAAGTAATCGAAAAAAAAAAAAAAAAGAAATATGTAACAATAAATAAAACGGTGAGAAACAATAAAAAGAAAGCAACAACGAGCGATAAAAAGTAAAAGAAAAGCTAAACCGAGTGAAAAACGATAAAAGAATAGTGTAGGAAAAAAAAAAAAAAAATGGACAATTCAGTCGGAGTGCAGGACTTTACCGCTGCACAGTTGCGCCAGTGGCTTTTACGCCTTGGTCTGTCAACACACGGGACGAAGAACGCGCTAGTCATGCGCATTAACAAGATACCGTTCGATGTACGTGGTGAGCCGCCCAGGCCAGAGAGCGAAGAAGACGAAGGTGATAACGGGCCAGACGAGAGCGAAGCTGAGCAACAGGGACAAATGAGTGTTCGAGACGATCAGGAGATAGTACAGAAAGAAATGAAAGAGTTGCAACTACAACGCAAAGAGATCGAATTTCTGAAAAGGGAGGTTGAGCTGGTTCGAAAGGAGAATGAGTGGCTGCATAAAGTTGCGAAACAAAACGAAAGAACAAATGAGAGGATGAATGATAGAACAAAGACAACGACGAACGAAAGAACAAATGAGAGAACGAATGAAAGAACAAAGAAAACGACGAGTGAAAAACCAAATGAGTGGACAAACGAAACGACAAATGAGTATGCGAATGAAATGGTAAATGAAGGGACAAATGAAGAGACAAATGAAGAGACAAATGAAGGGGCAAATGAAGGGGCAAATGAAGAGGAGAATGAAGTGACACACGAAGAAAACAACCAGAAAACAAACAAAGCAAAAGAGGAAATTTATTTTGCCGTCATAAGAGAGCTAATACCTGAGTTCGACGGCAGCGTGTCAGTAGAGGTGTGGTTGACACAATTCGAGGAAATCAACCAAATGTACGGGGTGGAAGAAAAAATGAAACGTGCACTCCTCCTGCGCAAGTTAAAGGAAAAGGTCAAAGAGTGAGCCCATTCAAAAGCACACATATTCAATGAAAATTCAGAGCGATTGATGCAATTACTCAAAGAAAAGTTCGGAAAAGAAGACGATAAGCTGGGTCTCCGCAGACAATCCGACGAACGGCAATGGAGAGGTGGGGAGACCTTTGCCGAATACCTCGACGAAAAAACAACTCTAGGTGACAGATTCCAGCTGGAAGAAAGTGAGCTCATCGAATATGTCATCGAAAGAATTCCGGACGAACAGCTACGACTGCAGGCTCATATACAATGTTATACAACTAGGCAGTAAATCGCTCAGGCATTCAAGAGGGTAACGCTGAAGACAAGGGTCAACCGACGACGTCTGGAAGGACACTTGGGTCAACAGGTGTCAGATCCAGATGCTTCAACTGTAATTCTTTGGGAATTCGGCGTCGCAATGTCGAAAGCCGAGGCGGGAACCTGGTGCATGTTTTGTGTGTGGAAGCCGCAGAGCCACAGAGCAGCATGCTGCCCACAGCATAAGAAGACAGCCATACAGTGAGTGGAACAGGACGAATATGTAAGAAATTTTTGATTTATGTTTAGAAATAGTGTTAATGTAAATCTAACCCTAGAGTGCCTCATAGATTCAGGAAGCCCGATAAGTTTCCTTCAACAGTCATATATCCTTCGTGAAGTTGAAGTAGTAAAACTATCAAGAAATGAATTGTCTTATTTTGGATTAAATAAAAGTAAATTAAAAGTTATTGGAAAGTTCGCGGCGTTCATTGTGGTAGAAAATGAATTAGTTAGCCTAGACATTAATGTCGTGGCTGATGGGTCCATGGGGTATGAGGAGTCCTGGGTAGAGATTTTTTACGAAAAGGAAAATTCAAGATAGTTTGTGAAATGTCAAAAATTATAAAAGATAGTAAAAATGATATGTATAAAGTACCGGAGCGAGGATGTGAGGCCCCATATCAAAAAGCTTTTTTATGAAATGTTCAATAAATATTATTGTAAGTCCTTGCAGCCCAAATAACCGCTAGTTAAGTGCGAAATCAAGCTCACTTTGAGCGACACAAAGCCATTCCATTGTACCCTGAGACGGCTATCGTACGCGGAGAAAGCAGAGCTACAAAAATTGTTAGACGAGTATTTGGCAAGTGGTTATATTAAGCCAAGCGAATCGGAGTACGTTTCCCCAATAGTTTTGATTAGGAAAAAGACTAGCGAAATGAGAATGTGTGTCGATTATAGAACATTAAATTAGGTTACAGCAAAAGACTGCTACCCAGTGCCATTAATTGACGACTTATTAGATAGGCTAGCTAACAAAAAAGTATTTACTAAGCTAGATTTAAAAAACGGATTTTTTCACGTGTATGTACATGCAGATTCAGTAAAATATACCTCATTTATTACTCCGATGGGGCAGTTCGAATTTCTACGGATGCCTTTTGGACTTAGGAACGCACCTTCAACTTTTCAAAGGTTCATTAATAAAATATTTGCGGATATGATAAAGGAAGACAAAGTTATAGTCTACATGGACGACCTAATGATAGCAACTGAGGATTGTACGAGCCACTTTGATATCTTGAGTGAAGTCCTTAAGAGGTTTGTTGATAATAAACTAGAACTACGGTTAGACAAATGCGAGTTTTTACAGTCTAGAGAAAAATATCTTGGATATACTATAACGGGGTTAGGTATTCAGGCTGAAGAAAAGGGCATTCAGGCCATTAAAAGTTTCCCGGTGCCCCAATCAGTGCGTTCGGTACAAAGTTTTTTAGATCTTTGCTCCTACTTTCGAAGGTTCGTCAAAGACTTTTCCGTTATAGCCAAACCACTTTATGATCTAACAAAAAAGGATTGTAAGTTCCATTTCGGACCCGACGAATTACATGCTTTCGAGGTGTTGAAGGAAAAAATTACGGAAGCACCGGTACTTGCGATATACAATCCGAACGACGTTACAGAATTCCATTGCGATGCTAGCTCATTAGGTCTAGGGGCAATACTTGTACAGAGAAAAGATGACGGAAAAATGGACCCAATATTTTACTACTCGAAAAGAACGAGCGAAGCGGAGTCTAAGTACCACAGTTTCGAGCTAGAAACCATTATAAGTGCGTTGCAGCGGTTTAGAGTATACCTTCAAGGCATACGATTAAAAATAGTAACGGACTGTAATTCGCTAACGCTTACCTTAAATAAAAAAGCAAGATGGGCATTGGAGTTACAAAATTATGACTATACGTTAGAACATAGGGCAGGAAATAGAATGCAGCACGTGGATGCACTAAGTCCTTCGACTCAACTTTTGGTGCTAGAAGCTAATACATTAGAAGAAAATTTGATTATATGCCAAACGAAAGATAAGGCGCTGGCCAAGGTACGCAAAATGTTAGAAATGTCGGAGCATTCGTTGTATGAAATGCGTAATGGAATTCTATATAGGAAACGCGGTGATACGATACTATTTTATGTGCCACAGGATATGGAAAAGCAGATAATGCTTTTCACGACGAAGTAGGTCACGTATTCGTACAAAAGACAATGGATTTGATACTCAAGAGCTATTGGCTCCCTAAGATGAAAGATAAAATTGGCACCCATGTAGCGAATTGTCTTAAGTGTATAGTTTATTCTTCAAAAGGGGGGAGAGAAGAAGGATTTATCCACAGTATACCGAAGGGGAAGGTTCCGTTTGAAATGGTACATGTGGATCATTATGGCCCCGTTGATCGATCCAGGAAATCAAATAAACATATCTTAGTGATAATTGACAGTTTTACAAAGCACGTGCAACTGTATCCTACCAAGACCACGAGCTCAAAAGAAGCGATTCGGTCTCTCACCGATTATTTCAGGTCTTATAGTCGTCAAAAATGCATTGTGTCAGATAGGGGTAGTAGCTTCACTTCCAGTGAATTCGAAGAGTTTCTTAGTAAAAACAACGTACAACACATAAAGATCGCTACAGGTTCTCCGCAGGCGAATGGACAAGTAGAAAGAGTAAATAGAAGCCTAGGCCCAATGATAGCTAAGTTGATAAAGCCCGAAGAAGGCCTTTACTGGGATGGAGTTATTGAAATTATAGAACATACGCTGAATAATACTTTTCATAGGGCTATTGGGGAACTTCCTAGCGTTATGCTGTTTGGAGTTGCACAAAAGGGTAAATTGTCTAATAATGCATATTATCCAGTGCACTGGAAGACAGCGGTGGTGCAACCAATCCCCAAGAGGGGTAAAGACACCTCTAACCCGGCAAATCTCCGGTCGATAAGTCTACTTCCGAGTATCAGCAAGTTCTTCGAGAAGGTGGTACATAGAGCCCTGTCTAAATGGGTTGAGGACAATAAAATCATCCCGGATAACCAATTCGGTTTCAGAGCATGACACTATTCATGCCGCTTCGAAACTCGTATCGGATATCCAATGGAACAAATGCAAGAACCAATGCACTTGAAAAAAGCCTTCGACACCGTATGGTTAGAAGGGCTGTATTACAAGCTCAGTCGGCTGGGCATAAGTAAACCACTGCTATATATGATCTTTAACATGTTAACAGGTAGAAAGTTCGTTGTGAAAATTGCCAACGTGACTTCTACTCAAACATTTGATATTAACAATGGACTGCAACAGGGTACGGTGAACTCGCCGATACTTTTCAGCATTTACTTCAGTGATCTGATAGCTTCTCTTCACCATTCACTAGCGCACGCAGACGATTTAATTGCGTACAGATCAGGTCCAACGATCGACGTCATTGTTACTCTTCTGCAACGTGATTTCGAAAAAAATTCAGCAGTATTGTGATGACTGGAAGTTGAAAATCAACTTCCAGAAATCAGAATCTATTTTATTCAGAAAGCCTTTGTCTAGGCTCGGGAAAATTGGCGCAGGTTCTCTATCTTTAGGCCGGACGAGCGTCCACTGGCGAGACAAAGTGTAGTCAGATACCTTGGGATCGTACTAGATCAGTATCTGTATTTTGACAAACATGTAGATGCTGCTCTAAGAAAACTCAGATGGCTCATTGGTAGAAAATCGCGCCTATCACTCCATAATAAACTTTTAATATATAAACAGATATTAAAACCAGTATGGACATACGGTATCCAGCTATGGGGATGTACTTCCCAATCAAATATTGCCATCATACAAAGATTTCAAAATAAAGTCGTCAGGGACATTGTCAGAGCTCCATGGTATGTAAGGAATACGGACTTACAACACGATCTTAAACTAGATACTGTTGCTGATCTTAAACAAAGCTGACACACCACATCAACCAGGAAGCAGCAAGGTTAAGTGACAGCAATGGATTGACCCGAAGACTCAAACGTACTAAACCATGTAGATGCTGCTCTGGCAAGGCCCCGAAGCGCTTTTGCTCTGACAAGATGGCTGTTTCATAGCAGCCAACTTGATTCTAGAGAGAAGGTAATCTGCTACATGGCCTTAATCAGGCCCATGGTTGCCTATGGATGTCCCGTCTGGTTCAATGTGAGAGCCAACTTAATGGAAAGGATTCGGGTGTTTGAGAGGCAATGTCTAAGGACTTGTCTCGGGTTACATAGGACACCTGAATCTGAGTACACGAAATTTTACCCGAACGAGGTCCTATACAATAGGGCCAGGATTGTACGGGTGGATAACTTTCTGATAAAACTGATTCGAAGCCACGTTGCAAGAGCAATGACTTCGGTCAATAACTTAATCTCCGGGGCTTACTACCCCAACTACCTGTACCACGAGAGGGTGCGCCTTAACGGCTTTGTCCCACCAGAGACATTCCTCTACTTAGACCAATGTGGGCTGATCCAAGATAGATTGGCGGTGCCGCTAATCTTCCACGTAGCCCGCAATTCCGTGGAACGACGGTTCCTGTACGAATGTAACGTCGTGCTCCGCGAACCCGAGCGCCTCAGGTTCAGTAAGTCGAATTCATGCCGAGATAGAGAAGACGTCGTCCGACAGCATCAACGTTTTTGGTGGTTGGAGCGGACTACGTCAGTGGTAAATCTTAATAGGCCAGCCTCTTCAAGGCAGCGGCGACGCGTGACTAAAAAATGTAGTCGTTCAGTTTCTAAATTTTTACTTGCAATGTAAAGAAAGAAAATAAGTTTTTTATTTTTATTTTTTTATTTATTTATTGTTCTTATTTTTATGTTAATAATAAAAAATATAATAATTTAGTACATTTCGTAGTTAAGTTACTTAAACTCTAAGTCAATTCTTCTCGATTTTTGCAAAAATATTTTTATAATATTTTCATAAAACAAATTTTTCGACTGTTTTTCTTTTAAAAGTTTTTTTTCAATGGTAATCATTGAAAGATTTGTTAATCGGTTTTGTCCCATTGTTGTCCTGGAATAGGTTTTTATTTTGTTAAGGGTTGAAAACGACCTTTCAACAGATGAGGTAGTTAAAAGAAATGTAAGTACAAGTTCACACAATTTATATATTTCAGGGAAAACTGAAGCTAGATCATTATTTCTAAGTTTTTCAAAAAATTGTTTTAAATTTAAATTACAAAACTCTTTTTGTTTATAAATAACAATAAATTAATTTTTTAAAGATAAAGTATCAAAAAACTGACCATATGATAGGTTAGGTTTGGTTAGCTTAGAGAAGGGGAGTGTGATGGTTGGACATCACTTCCATTCGGAGGCCAAGAGGCCCATTGTGATTCCCTTCGTTTGTGTGGGTAAACATAAAATTAACCTGTCCTATCACGTGATGGCTGAAACCACCCCGTGCTCTTGATGAATCTTAGAAGATCCGATATATCTGCATTAGCCACGTCCGCAATCTCTGTAAAGAATCTTTGGCCTAGCGACACTAGGCGTCGATTCTGGAGAGCTGGACAGTGGCAGAGCAGATGTTGGATCGTCTCAGTTTCTTCCTCATCGCCGCAGCTCCGGCAGAGATCGTTGGATCCCGAGTCCCATTTCCGGAGCATTGCTCCAATGGGACAGTGTCCTGTGATCACCCCGACGAGCATACGGATCGAGTTACGGTCCAGCGCCAGGAGCTTCTTTGTTTTTCCGACGTTGAGCTCTGGCCACGATGATCTTGTCGTGTAGCTGTCGTTTCTTGTAAGCCAAGACGAGTTGGCCTCTTTGATAATTGTGTCGTTTATGGTCGGTGGTTGCAATGACGTATCCGCTTCGCTGATGTCCATTTCAGAACCTTGCCTGGCCAGTTCGTCTGCTCTTTCGTTCCCTGCGATTGAGCTGTAGCCTGGGACCCAGCAGAGTTTAACTTTATGGTGTCTGAGGGACTTCAGTGAGTCGCGACATTTCTTGACAGCCTTTGATCTCGTTATACAGGATTCTATTGACTTCAGTGCAGCCTGGCTATCTACGAATATGGTGATATCAGATGGTGGGATATCGGCTACCTGTAGGTGTTTAGCTGCTTTCTCTATTGCCAGGATTTCTGCTTGGAACACGCTACACAGATCAGGAAGTCTGAATGATTAATGTTTGTGTAGGGTATCAGAGTAAAACCCGGCCCCAGTGCCTGTGTCCATTTTCGATCCGTCGGTGAAGAGGGTGATCTCATGGTCGTTGATTACGGCGTTTGATAGCCACTCTTCTCTGTCGGGGAAAAGGATAGGTATACTGAGAGAGAAGTCATTTTGGGGGGGAATATAGTCGGTCGTAGCTGCGAGGCTACTAAAACCATGTTTCCTTCCCAGGTCGTCTATTATCTTAAGTATGGCCGCATGTCCATAGTTGGCTTGCTTCCACAGAGAGGACTCTCTTAGTCTGAGAGCGCCCCTTGCAGCGTAGCCTTTTATGAAAAGATCCAGGGGGAGGAGATGAAGAATCATGTCCAACCCTGCCTGCGGCGTGCTTCTCATGGCTCCCGTTGTACAAACAGCTGCTAACCTTTGTACTTTGTTGAGCATGTTCATATAGCTTTTTGTGCTGCTAGCAGTCCACCAGACTAGGGCCCCATAAGTTAAAATGGGTCTGATGATTGCTGTGTACATCCAATGAATGATGTACGGTTGCAAGCCCCATCTTTTTCCGAAGGTCTTTTTGCATGCATAAAAAGCGTTCAATCTTTTTTCATCCTTTCCTCCAGGTTCCTTTTCCAGGAGAGTTTGGAGTCAAGAATGATGCCTAGATATTTTGCTTCCGCTTTGAGTTTGAGTGGAGTACCCTCTAACTTTGGGGGAGCAAATATCGAAATTTTCCTTTTCCTGTTGAACAAGACCAGCTCGGTTTTCTGGGGGTTTATTCTCAGACCGTTCTGTCTTGCCCGAGAGGAGAGTTCACTAAGCGCAGATTCCATTAGTTCACTGATAGTTGGTAGAAATTTACCTTTTATCAAAATAACCAGGTCATCCGCGTACGCTATGATCTTTGTGTCTTTTTCCATAAAGAATTTGTGGAACTTGTTGACTGTAAGAAGCCACAGTAGGGGGGAGAGAACTCCTCCTTGTGGTGTGCCTCTAGTTGTCACCTTCCTTATAGAACTGTGTCCAATGTCTGCGTTGATGATTCTGTTCTTCAACATATTCTCAATCCAGATTACAATGGATTTGTCTACTTTTATGTCCTCAAGAGCTGTTGTTATGGCCTCTGTGTTTACATTGTTGAAGGCCCTCTCTATGTCGAGGAAGGCTGCCATTGTAAACTCTTTTAAGTACAGCGAGCCCTCAATTTCACGGACAACACTATGCAGAGCACTCTCCACTGATCTGCCTTTGAGGTAGGCGTGTTGAGTGTTGCATAGGTTTCGTGAATTTGTGAGTCCTCTGATGTATAGGTCAAGGAGTCTCTCCAAGGTTTTTAATAGAAATGACGAGAGACTAATTGGCCTATAGTCCTTTGCGGCAGTATGGGATGGTTTACCTGCCTTGGGTATGAAAATTACCTTAATTTCTCTCCACTGTGTTGGGATGTACTCCGTTCGAAGGCAATTGGAAAAAATGCTTACGAGATGGGGTACAGTGTGGATCTGTGTTTTTTGAAGCATCGCTGGCAAGATATCGTCCGGGCCCGGAGATTTAAAGGGTTTGTACGAATTTATTGCCCATGATACTTTATCCGCTGTGATAATCTTGTTTATCACTTCTTCGGTTGTGTGAACCGTAGGAACCGTCGTCTCGAACGAGACTATGGTTTCAGGGGTTTTACAGCCTGGAAAGTGGGTTTCAGTCAGCAGTTCTAAAGATTCCCGACTGGATTCTGTTCAAGAACCATCTGGTTTAAGGATGAATCCCGGGACGCAGGGGTCCTTGGATAGGATCTTCCTGAGCCTTGCGGCTTCGTTGAGATCCTCTATTGATTCGCAGAACTCCCGCCAGGATTTAGATTTTGCTGCTCTTGTTTTGCTCTTGTATTCATTGAAGCTGGACTTGTAATTATCCCAGTATTCGGTTCTGTTTAAGATCATTGCTCTATTGAATAGAGTTCGGGTCCTGGTCCTGAGTTGCATTAGCTCTGTGGTTCACCAGACTGCGCTGGTCTTCCTGCGAGCACGCTGCAAAGGACAGGATTTGTTGAAAGCCGCTTTCAGAATTCTCACAAGATTTTCGACTGAATTCTCAATGTGATTAGTGGTGTCTTGTGGCGGTTCTAACCTATTGGCAACTAGGTTTGAGAAAAGATTCCAGTCTGTCCTCTGAGAGTTTCTGAAGGGTTTCGGTTTTTCTTTAATGACGTTAAGGTTGAAGAGTATCCGGCTGTGGTCCGAAAAGGAACAGTTAGTGGACACTCTCCAATCCTCGGATGGAGTCGGACTCACTATATATTATTACTATATTATTTTATTTTATACATCCTCTATTTCGTCCCCTTAAATATAAGTTCTTTCTAATCCTAACCTAATCTAATCACATGTCGCCCATAAATATGCTGTACTTTTTATCACTTAAATCTGACCTTAAATTAACCAGTATGTTAAAACTATACCATTGTGTAAGTGTTAGTGTTGCTCGCCTTTGTTGTTTATTTTCAAAATTATGACCAGCATGTTGCAACCAATTTTAAGGGGTAATTCCATCAACGTATCGCAAACTCTACTTAATATTCTCTGCAAACAAAAGAACGGTTTTCACATTTGTCACTTGAATGTACAAAGCATTAAAAACAAAATTGACGATTTACGACATTTGTTCAATAATAGCGTAGTTGATGTTCTTTGTCTTTCCGAAACCTGGTTAAAGAAAGGTATGTGTTCCAACTGTTCAGGGTTAATAATATGCGTCTCGTACGAGCTGACAGACACCGAAAAGGGGGTGGAGGTGTAGCCATTTATATTAAAAAATGTTACAATTTTCATGTCATAAAGATATCTAAACCAGATGATCTGGTGGAGTATGATTTCATCGAACTAACGGGTGACGGTGGTAACTTATTGATAGGTTGTATTTATATGGCACCTGATGTTGCGAACTACTCGCACATTAGAGACGTACTCGAAGAGCTTTCCCCTCAATATTCCAAGATAGTAATTTTGGGTGATCTAAACATCAATATTCTTAGCACCGTAAACAAAACAACCAAAGAAGCAATTGAATCACACAACTTTACATTTGGAAAATCACACCGAACCAACTCATTTTGAACCCAATAGCCTACCCTCTTTGATAGATGTTGCCCTGTTGTCTCACCCAAACCTTATTATGCATTACGACCAAATCCTAGCCCCTGCGTTCTCACATCACGATATGCTCTTCTTAACAATAAATACCCTTCCAGGTAGAGTGAATGAGGTAATTCATAAAATATACCAATACACTGACATTAATTTGGAACCCCTATTTAATGAATGTCAGAGTTTGAATTGGTGGCCAATCTACAGTACTAATGATACAAGTTTCCAAATTGAGTATTTTAATAAAAAAATACAATATCTTTTTAATAAGTATGTCCCAGTTAGAATACGGAAAAGGGTAACAAATAATATTCATTGGTACACACGAGAAGTGCGTGATCTCATCGAAACGCGAAATCGATTGTACTCCAGGTGGCGACGATATAGATGCACAGCCATTCTGAGAGAGTTTAAAGCCACTCGCAATGCAGTAACATTACTTATTCGTAGGAATAAAAAGAACTACTATAGAAATAAATTTGGATCTTCCAACACTAGTTCTGAATTCTGGACAAAAATCCGTCAAATTGGGCTTTCGTCTGAAAAGGCTTCTATCCCGAATGATATTAACATAGAAGAACTTAATGAGAAATTCACATCCATATCTGCGGCATCCACAACAAGCAGTTCGACCATCCTCCCAGTTGAGGAAAATGATGAAAGAACGTTTTCTCTCTCCCGAGTCGATGAAATTGGTGTTGGAAAAACAATTCTAGGCATCAAATCTAAAGCAATAGGTTCCGACAACATTGATTCACAATTCATAAAAATTCTACTCCCAACTATCATTCATCAAATTACATACATTTTCAACACAATCATAACCACCTCTGTTTTTCCCGAAAACTGGAAAAGTGCAAAGATCCTGCCCATACCTAAATCGTCAAATACTTCGGAATATCGTCCTATTGCTATTCTCCCATTCTTGAGCAAAGCTTTTGAGACGATAATAAGCCAGCAAATCAAAACCCATCTAAATGAAAAAAAACTGATTACCAAATACCAGTCGGGCTTCCGATCTAAACACAACTGCACCACAGCACTATTAAAAGTATGTGATGACCTACGTACCGGCCTGGATAGCAACTATCTAGGACTGATGGTTTTCTTAGATTTCTCAAAGGCATTCGATTGTGTAAACCATAAATTACTCATAAAAAAACTACAAACACAATTCCTGCTTGAAAGCTCCTTGTGCAATCTTATTGGCTCATACCTTCTTAATCGCTCGCAATATGTATTCCACAACAATAAATGTTCATCATGTCGTCTTGTTCCTTTAGGTGTCCCACAGGGATCTGTACTTGGACCACTCTTATTTACATGTTTTATAAATGACATATCCGAACATATAACAACCTGTGAGCATCACATCTACGCTGACGACGTGCAAATATATTTAATGTTCCCAAAATCGGACAAAACCTTAGCTATAAGTATAATGAATAGGGAACTGAACAAAATTTATGATTGGTCTCTAGACAATCGCCTTAATATTAATTCTTCCAAGACCAAGGCTATGGTAATAACCAGCCATAGAACTATTGATACCTTCCCGCAGTTTTGTCTAAATGCTGATCCTATTGACTACGTAGATAATATTAAAAACCTTGGAGTCTATTTTCACCAGAATCTTAAATGGAATGTACATATAAATAAAACTGTGGCCAAGTTATACAGTGCCCCGCGCGGGCTCAGCCCCACTGCAAAATATCTCCCGACGAGTATAAAGTTAAAGCTAGTAAAATCATTTATTTTACCCATCTTGACATACGGTTGTGAAATATTTTCTAATATGGACCATGAGTCCAAAAGAAAACTAACGGTGGCCTATAATAGCTGCGCGAGGTATATATTCAGCGTCAGCAGATATGAACACATCTCTAACCTAACTAAACAAATAGCCGGATGTTCATTAATGGGCTTACTGAACTTGATTTGATTTGATTTGATTTGACGCCCCCATAGGGGCACTTTATTAGCTTAATGCAAGCCTTAACAAAAATCTATAACTTAACTATAACTTATTAACTATGTGGCGGCGGGTGAGACGATTAAGGAGAGTGAGAAGGGTTGTGGTATAGGGCAATTCTAACGCTGGACTTATTAAGGTGAAGGTCGAAAAGATTGGTGTTCGCTTTGCGAAGCATTCTGGACATTGGTTCATGGTAGCCATAATTTGTGCGGTGAGTGCTTATACGGAAAAGGGGTGTGGACCGAAGGTTACGTGGGTTGGTGTTAAGGGGAATCATGTGCAATAATGAAGGGCTGTCAATGTTACCACTGAGAAGGTCATGGATAAATAGAATGTCTGCAACATCACGTCGTTCTTTAAGGGGTTGGAGGTTGATTAATTTTAAGCGATCCGTATAAGGTGGTAAATTAAGGGGGTCGGCCCAAGGAAGGCCACGAAGGGCAAAACGGATAAACCTGCGTTGAATGGATTCAATACGCGTAGTATGGGATTCATAAGAGGGGGACCAGACTTGGCTAGCATATTCGAGAAGGGGCCTCACGAAAGTGATGTATAATGATTTCGTAACGTAAGGATTCGAGAATTCTTTGGACCAACGTTTCACGAAACCGAGGGCAGAGTTAGCACGTTTGATGATGTTGTCGATATGGAGGCGAAAGTTGAGTTCACGGTCACAAATGACCCCTAGGTCAACCAAGAAGTTGACAGGGGGAACGGTTTCATTACGAATAATGTAGGTTCTGGGTGGTGAGGAAGAGCGCTTACGGGAGTAAGTGATGGTTTGGCATTTACTGATATTGAGCTCGAGATGGTTTTTTTGACACCAAGTAGTGAACCTGTTAAGGTCCAATTGGAGAGAGCAGGAGTCGACAGGGGAAGATATGTGTTTAAATATTTTCATATCATCAGCATATATGGAGAGCTGAGAGTTCAGAATAACGCTGTCGACATCATTAATGGTTAGAATAAATAACAGTGGGCCGAGATGACTACCTTGCGGGACACCGGAGGTAGCGTTAATTGGATCAGAAATAGATGATCTGAAGATAACGTTATATTGACGATCTTCGAGATAAGATTTGATCCATGAGATAAAACCGGGAGAGAAACCGAGGGCAGTGAGCTTGAGGAGAATAATTTGGTGAGACATTTTGTCAAAGGCTTTGCTGAAGTCAGTGGCGATAACGTCTACTTCTTTGCCAGCTTCGAGTGCACACAAACATTGTGAAACAAATTCGACTAGATTAGTGGTTGTCGATCGACCTTTTAGGAACCCATGTTGGTTAGGAGAAAATATGGGTTTGCAGTGAAAGAATAGTGCATCATAAACGATGCTCTCGAAAAGTTTGGGTGTGCATGAGAGCTTGGCAATGGGACGATAGTTGGACACATCATTTTTTAGTCCTTTTTTGTGGACTGGAATGATATAAGCATATTTCCAAAGCTTAGGAAAGAGTCCTTGAGAGATAGAGCTTTGAAATAGAGCAGTAAGGGGTAAAATAAGATGGTTCGTGCACTTTTTTAATACTATGGCAGGCAGGCAGTCGGGACCGGGAGAGTAGTCGTCCTTTAAGTTGCGTATTTTTTCGGCGATTAGGTCGGGAGTGATGTTCAATGAAACAAGAGATGTCTGGGGGCAGTCTTTCAAATATCGAAAATAGTCGTGATCGGGTTGAAGATCTTGGTCAGTGAATGATTGGCTGAAGAAATGAGCAAAGAAATTGGCGATTACTTCGGATTCGTTGGAAGAGTTACTGAGAAAGTTAAGTGTAGTGGGGTAGCTATCGGTTTTTCTTTTTGTATTAATGAAGTGGTAGAAACACTTGGGGTCAGAGATAAGGGAGGATTGCATTCTGTTCAGGTATCCGAGGTAGAGTGATTCACATAGCTGTGCAAATTTAATGTAGGACTGCATGTAATTAGAAAGGTCTGATGCAGAGGAGGATCTAAGATAGGCGTGCCAATTTTTGTTTCTTTTATTGCGCAAAGACCGTAGTTCCTTGGTATACCAGGGCGGAGATGAGGTGTAGTTCTTTTTTGGTGAGTATGGGACTGAAAGAATGAAGCAGGTGAGGATTTTGGTGTAAAATAGCGCAAGGGTTTCGTTTAAGGATATATGTGAGTTAGGGTTAAGGAGGAAGTTAAAATTAACATTGTTGAGCAGATTATTTAGTTTCGCGAAGTCAGCTTTGCGGAAATTGAAACAGTACGTATTTTCGGAGGGAAGGATAGTGAGTTGTGTCTCTAGTGAAAGAGTTACCGATAGAGGTGGATGAAGGGGGTCTAAAGTAGAGAGAAAATGGTTGCTTGGGTTAACAACGCAGTTTACGGCATCAGATGAGAAAATCAGGTCGAGTTGTCTGTCCATGTTATTGGTGTTATTACTGAGTTGCAGAAGGCCGGAGTCAGAGAAATGATCCGTGAAAAGGATTTCTTTACCTGTGGAGGGGTTAGCGGCGATGTAGTGGGTCTCATCATCGGAATGAACCCATTTCAGGTGCGGGAGATTGAAATCGCCACAGATGATGATGATGTCATTGGGTTCGGTGATATCAAATATGGAGTCGACGAGATCAACGACGAGTTGGTAGCAGTGTGTGGGCTGTGAGGGTCTTAAGTAACAGCAGGCAAGATAAAGTTTCTGTTTAGGGAGTCTTATTGAGGCATTAGTGAAGTTGAAGTCAGTTGAACTTCAGAACTATAATGACTTTGCATCGAATCCTGACCATCAGAGAACCCGGGTATCTTTTTGAAAAAATAAGATTTGCCAGAAATCAAAGAACTATGCAACTAATTCCCCCTAGATGTAAATATCTTAACACTTGCCGAAAATTTTTTGTCCACGCGATTCAACTTTGGAATCTTTTACCCCTAGAAATAAAGCGCACCCGCAACACAAACACTTTCAAAACAAAAGTTCTTCAATATTATGCAGACAATTTTTAAGGCTAGAATAAATGAAATAGAATTTCAAGTCCAATATCTCATTTTTCTTCCTTTTCACATTTCCATCTTCCTTTCCACATTCCTTCTTTCACCCATATAGTTTAAGTAATAGTTATAAGCATATATTTTATTACAATGCAATTAATAATTATATAATAAGCACATGTACATTTGTTACCATATTTATTGTTACTGTTACATACTGTTTATTATACATATACTGCAGCTTCTTCACGATATATAAAAGATGTATTTTATCTTATGTGAATGAGGAATTATCAATAAATATGTACAATACAATACAATACTTAGTAAAGTGAGGTCAATTACCTCTTCCCTAACCCGATTGCGAAACGTGGGTGTGTTACCTTTGTTGCAAATATTGAGGTTGGTGGAGATAATGAAATCGAAAATGGACTCACCCCTTTTATTGATGTCGCTGCTTCCCCATTGAGTGTGGTGTCCATTGGCGTCGTAGCCTATCAATAGGCACAGTCCGCGTGACTTGGCGTGTCGCACGAGTGTTCGGACTGCGTTTGAAGGTGGATCCTCCTCATCGTATGGTAAGTAAGCGGAGGATAGGAGCAAAATTGATTTGTCCTGTTGTTCGTACGTTACCACCGTGAGGTCTCCGTTGCTGTACGTACCTAGGAGAAACATGTTTAAGTATCTCTTGGCGACTATACAGGTTCTTAGCTTACCTTCGGTGTGTGGATAGTATAAATTATACTCTTTAGACCTTAATCTCTGAATTTTGTTCCTAAGGAGCCAAGGTTCTTGGATTAAGGCTATATCCACATCTTCCTGCAGCATGTACATCATCAAGTCGTCGGTGGCTGCTTTGCAGTGGTGTAAATTAATTTGCACCACTAGCAGCCTCCTTTGACTTGCCGCGTTCATTGGGAAGCCTTACCTTCAGGGTTCCCAGCCCGAACTTGATGCTGCCAGATCTGCTGCGCATGCGGTCGAGTGACTTTTGGTCAATGGTAACCATGAGGTCCTTTCCCACTCCGTTCTTACTCTTGGCTGAAGAAATTATTCTCCAGCTGGGAGTATCAAGCTCTTTATTCTGCTTGTCAATTAGCTTCAAAATGGATTCGTCCTTTTCGGGAATCGGAGGAGGTATCCATATTGAAGCCAACGTGCGAAGCGGAAGCATCGAACGAGGGATAACCTCGAGTTTAGCGTTCTGCCAGATTTCGCCGCAATTGTCGATTGTGCGCTTTAAAAAGTCCAGGGACCTCTGATTGTCACAACCGACAACTTTGACTCCTTTCTGCCAGCCTACCCCGTCGAAGTTAATCTCATCGCCGCTATCCGCGACAAGCATCGCTTCCAAAATTTTTGCTTCGACCGTTAGCCAATTGTCGGATGTAATCTTCCCATCCGGGTTGGAACGATCGACAATAGCCACTTGTAGACTCAAGGGAAGATTGAAGCTGGCTGATGTTTTTGCCTTTTTCGCTTCCCTAAGAGTTTCTTCTCCGGAGCGCCCCCTCTTGACCTTCTGCTTCGATCCTGAGGCAGTGTGTCCCATGGAAGTGCCCGGTTGCTGTGCGCTCTTTTCGACAGTGCCCGGTTGTGTTGGCAGTTGTCGAGTCACTTTTGGGACGTTGGGTTTGATAGGGGCCGTGTTCGATGGCCTCTTATCTCGCCCTGTGTCCTTTTTCGAAGCCTGAGTGGAGGTGGGAGCCGATTTCTTCTCGAATTTGTGTTTTTACCTTGCTCTTTACTACATGATTGCCTGTGGCCTTAGGGGCGACCTTTTCTTCCAGCAGCTGGGCCTCAGTTTCAGAGTCCACTTGCATGGTGTTGCTTACCTGTGATGAAGCCAAGGATTCATCGTCGGTAGCGGTACCAATCTGTAGTCTCTGAAGGAGAGCCCCGGTTACGCTGTCTGCATCGATTGCGCCTTCGGCGGTGGCAACTTGCGCTATTTGCCTCTTCAGAGGATGCATTTTTTCATTTTTGTTTTTTTCTTCTATTGTGTTCCCACGAGTCGCGCAGGAATGGGTGGTCGACCTGTACAGAGCCTCACAGTATACAGGCAAGGCTAATTGATCCAGGAGGGCGCCAGGTATCCTGGATACACCGTTAGCGACTGGGCTATTATTTAGACTGGGCCTCCAGCCTGGCTGACTCTCGGCACGGTACGGTTAACACCTTAGTCCAGCCCAGGGGACGGGAGGGGGGAATGGAGGGGATACCCGGGGAAGGAAGGAGGAGGTGATGGCTGCAGCTTAGCTTCATGTCTCGTCATAGAGAATTCATGCCCAGCATGGAAAGTGAATTCTCAAAAGTCATTGACAATTACTGAGCCTTCGCACCGCGACAAGGTGTGCAGCCACGCGAAGGACCATATGATAAATTCAAATCGTTTATGAGACGACTAGGAAACTTTTTTTTATATTCTTCAAACTTATTTGTAGCTAGCAAATCAATAAACTTAAGTTCTTGTAGATCCGAAAACCTTGTAATAAGTTGTGTATTTGCTGTGTCAATAATTTCAATAAATAATCTTCTATATTCTGTTTCTTCATCAATTCCAGTTCGTGCTCTATATAACGATTTAATACTGTTAAGTTGTTGCATTTCACAGAAATATTCTTCAAATTTATCTCTCAAACTATAAATATTTTCATTTGTTTGGTCAATGAATTTTAAACAATAAGTTATGTCAAGGGATTTAGTTTCTAATACCTTATATAAAACATCAGTAAAAACGAAAACATTATGAAATATATTTATTAATAATTGTGATTCAAAATCAAACAAAAATTGCAAGAAACCTTGTGCCAAGTTGATCGTGTTGCAGTCCCAAGACATATCATCGCCATCTGCATCATTGTTGTCCAAAATTTTCGAAGTACTCAATTAAACTTTCTCTGTATTCTTTTGCCACAGAAACAAGTTTTGAGTTGTATCTCCATCTTGTTGGTGCTGTTTTGGGAAACCTTTTTTGAATTATTGCGTCTAGTAATTCACGTCGATTGCGAAAAAAAAATCGACATGCTTGTCAGCCTTTCAAAAAAAACGCCTACATTATGGAATTTGTTTCAAAACATCCTGAAGACATAAAGTCAGCCTGTGTGCGGCACAATGAATAAATCTTGCATTCGGAAAAATAGTTTTTACTCGGGATTGGGTACCTGAAAAATGACCTGCCATAACTGCTGCTCCTTCATACGTTTGACAAATTAATTTTTGGAAACAATTCAAATCATTAAGTTGAGTTATGATATGTTCAGAGAGACTTTCTGCATTGGCGCTTACATCTGTAAAACCCAAGAATCGCTCTTCAATATTACCATTCTTCGTAACAAACCGCAAGATTGTAAAGAGTTGTGACTTTTTACTATTATCAGTTCTTTCGTCCATTAAAACAGAAATAAAATTGCAGTCCCTAATTTCCTTTTCGATTTCATGTGAAAGAAGAGTGATTACTGCATTGATAATATCATTTTGTATGTCACTTGAAGTTCCACGAAAAACTGTAGCCTCTTGCAAATGGTTATTGAGAATAATGTCATACCGCGCAAGATAATTTAAGCACTCTTTAAAGTTTCCCAGGTTAAGCGACTCTTCTGACTCATCATGTCCCCGGAATCGAAGCTCTAATTGTCCCAGTAAACATGTTGTATCAATCAGACGCTTCATTACCTTACGATTTTTTTTCACTTTCTCGTTATGTTTACTAACATTTACTTGCATGGCTCTGTCTATCTACCCTTACTTTTTCAAATGTTTTGAACGCATATAGAGAATCGATATGAATGCACGATTTTAAATTAAGCTATCACTTAAATGATTCAAATCGGAAAACCCAAAAAAGTTCCAATGGTTTTTGTCCTTTTCGCTTCCAAAAAGTAAACATGGCCAACAGAATAACTTGTTTATTTTTTTGCAACCGGTAATGTATATAGTACATATATCTTTGATAAGTTTCTATGTGAAAATTACGAACTGTTTCCTTTGTACCCGTTTTTTTTTATTACACATTTTTGTTGTTAGTTTGGAAGCAAGGAAGTTGGTCTTTCTAATGTCATAATTTCATTTTTTCTCCGTCAAGTTACAATTGTACCAAACCAAACCAAACCAAATGTTGCCAATATCCTCCTCTTCAATTTTTGTGAACAAAAATTTGTTCAACATGGCCCGATAACGATCGCCATTGACTGTAACGGCCACTCCTTGCTCATTTTCGAAGAAAAATGGCCCAATTATGCCTCTGGACCAAAATCCGCACCAAACAGTGGCTCGTTTTGGGTGCACCGGCTTTTCAATGGATGCGTGCGGGTTTTCTGTACCCCAAATGCGACAATTTTGCTTGTTTACATACCCGACAAGATCAAAATGAGCTTCATCTGAAAAGATGATTTTTTTGGCAAAATGGGCATCTTCTGTAAGTCGATCGCAGGCCCACTTAGCGAAGCGAAAACGCATTGGATGGTCAGTTGGCTTCAACTCCTGAACCAATTGGACTTTGTATGGCGTCATACCAAGGTCTTTATGCAAAATTCGTCTCAATGATGTCTCCGAAATATTCAATTGTTGAGAACGACGGTGAATTGATGATGATGGCGCTTCACGCACACTTTCTGCTGCAGCAGCAATATTCTCGGGTGTACGCACTGTTTTTGGCTTTTCACGCTTTGGTTTATCGATGAGGATGCCAGTTTCTTTCACTTTTTTCACAAGATAACGAACATACGGAGCTGACGGTGCTTCTCTTCTTCCAAAATCCGTACGCAATTTTCGCACACATTCTGCAACATTACCATGATTTTCAAAGTAATGTCGCAATATTTCCCAGCGTTGTTCAAGCGTATACACAACCATATTCGTTCAGCGGAAGGATAAAACTAATTATCTGTCAAATCAGACATGAGCTAAGTGTTACCATTCACGAAATAAGCACTACTGGAAAAAAAAAACGTTAGATGGCGGACCCTTTACAATGGCTTGTTTATAAGTTTTTCAATAACACAGTCACACACCGGACTGTTTACACTGTTTACAGATGCCATTTTCTCTCAAATATTTATTGCACAACTAGCTAATGAAAAACACTTTTCTTAAATCTGGCGCATGAAAGCAAAACTCAACGCAATGTACTTTCTTCTTCTTCTTAGATGGCGTTACAGCTCACGAAGAGCCAGAGCCAAGCTTTTCTCATTCACTTACAGTCAGTCACAAAAGTAAGTAGACACCCTCTATTGAATCGCAAATTCGATGAAAAAACTCGAAAAAACTTATTAAAAACAAATCTATTTCACATTTTTATTTAGCCTATATTAGTGTTATTCATTAAAAATCAAAACGAAACAGAATTCATGCCAAATTCATCTCATCGATTATAACGATATTGCCCACGCCATTTGCCGCCATACACCCCCACACCATTATCGACCCTCCGCCGTGTTTTACGGTACCACCCATATTCATAGGATCTAACTCAGCATTCGATTTACGCCAAACTTTACCACGTCCGTCTGACCCGTGGATATTAAATTTGCTTTCATCCGTAAAAATAACTCGATTCCAGAAAGCCGAGTCACATTTTTCATGCTGTTTTGCAAAATTTAACAGTTTTTGCTGATTAACCTTGCTTATAAAGGGCTTCTTTCTTATAGATCGACCATGATATCCGGCTTTATAGAGCACCCGGCGAATGGTTTGGGGATTGCATGTTTTCCCAAAATCATTTTCTACCTCCGATTGTAGTTTAGGAGCACTTAATTTGGGGTTTTGTTTTATTCTTCTGACGGAATGAAACTAGTGAAAAATTATAACGATTTATATCTATATAATTACCTGCTCAATATCAATCGTTATAATTTTTTACTAGTTTCATTCCGAAATGCAGAGTTAGTTTAAAAATGTAATACAAAGCACCCCACGCTTTTAGAACGGTGACATTAATTTCCTCGGCAGTAATTTTATTCCTATGCTAAGAATTATTTGTTACTTTTTAGTTGATCATCTCTAAAAGCGTGTTTTTTAGTTTTTTTAAACTATAATTTATTTTCATTTAAAATGTGTGTATGCATGTTTTCCAAGAAGTAGCATATAAGTTAAACTATAATAATTATTTTTGAGTTTTTAAAAAAAGGTTTATTGTCGGGCAGAGGTTCCCCGTTCGAACAAAATCAACTTAATACTAACATAAAATCTGGCTTATTTATACCCTAAATACTAAAGCTAGTGCAATGCAAGTCATCCGGTGACAGAGTGTTCTCACAGGTGAACTCGTATTACACCTGCCGTACGTGATGGAATGTAGCGGTGTCGTTTAGCCCAGACAGTGCGTCAGCTTATTCTGTTGATAGAGACATTGTATGTTGTGGGAACGTATGCTTCTGTGGGAATCTAATTTATTTTGTGTTAACTCCTCCCTCCTTAGAATGATGCGTCCTCGCGAACTTTATGCGAGAGGGATGTTGTAGATGCTAGGATATCTCCGAGAGGATGCTGGATAACCGATGTCGTTTTGGCTTGTTATTGCGACCACAGGTGATGTTGGTATTGGGTTAACTTGAGGAGTTGCGCGTCTGCTATGGTATCCTAACACAGCTATTGCAAAAAGTACTATTGTGAGAATGGCGTATGTTGCTATTTGGTGCCTGTCCTTCTCTGTTTGGATTTGGGTCAGGTGTTGCATGTTTTTTGTATGCAGTTCCTTCATTAGTTCCAGTGAAAGGATTTCCTCTATTGCTGAGTTTTCGGATGCAGGATGTAGAGTAGGTGGTAAAGCTTGGATGTGTACTAGTTCTTGTGAAACATACTGTTGATTGTTGATGGTTATTGTGTCATTGGTGAACTTGACGACATACGTTCCTTTTAGTGCTTGGGTCTTATTGTGGACTTCTATCGTACCGTTGAACTGGTTGAGTATGACGAGTCCTGCTGATATCTCTTCCACTTGGGGGATGTGTTGGCTGTTGGTTGCACTGCATGTCGCGTTCCTATTTTCTATCAAACCTATTATACACTTATCGTTACTTATATCTATGAGACTTGATCTCTTACATAAAGAAATTTCGTCAATTCTCTTACAATTATCTAATATTCCGTAAACATTATTATTTTTTCTTAAAACATTTCTATTACTTATCTTATTTATCAATCCATTGTTTTTTTTTATTGGAATTAATATTATTTGTTCGTACATTTCTTTTTTTGTTTTGGGTATATTGATTATATAAAGTAGGGTACTTGAATTGGAAGCAATTTTTACATCTGCAAACTTAAGTGCTTGCTCTGTGTTTGTAAATGGTAATACATCCTTATCGATAGTCTTAATTATAACATCTAATTCATTTTTGGATAAAATATTCGAATTTATAATATTGGCTTTAGCCAATTCTATTGCATATATTATATTTCTTAATTCTTCCTTTATTATTTTTATCTTATATAATAGTATTACATTGAATTGATATTCTATCGTACTTTCTTTCTTTACATTGTTTATAATATCATTGGTTGTTTTTATTAAAGTATTTATTTTTTCTCTATATTGATCATTAATCATAATTTGGTCATTATTGTTACTAATTATATTATTTATTTTGTTTCTAAGGATCTCAAAGTCCTCGTGGTCGGGTGTACCCGCTATCCACTTCCATCCTGTGCCGATGAAATTTAAGGATCTTTTGGTTCTTTTAATTTTAACGTTTTCTATTAAGTTTCCTATCTGTTCGATGTCATGGTGTAGTAAGGAGAAGAAGGGATTCGTCTTGGGGACATGATTTTGGATGATGTGAAATGTTTCCGATACGAACTTTTCATATGGAGTTATGTCAATGGTGTGGATGAACTTAATATTACCCTCTGCGATTTTTGCCAATCCATTATTAAGGATGATAATAGGGGAGTTGGAATAGTCAAGGATGTTGACGTCTCCTCGACTGGTTGTTAGCCATCTGTGGGATATGAAGGAAAGGAAGGGATAATTTTGCTTAATTTCTAATGTTGGATTTATGCACTACTTTTCCGGATTCGGTTACAATGGTTGTGGATCTATCTTCTTTTACTTTTTCTTTTTTGTATCTTGCTGATAGTTTCGAACCTAGTCTTTTATTAACCTTTATGTAAATAATATCGCCTGGGGAATAACTTTTAGTGGAAGGTCTGTTTTTATTGTGGTATGTTAAGTCGGCATCTTGTTTTGTCTTTAATCTGTTCATATTCTCTAAATGAGCCTTACTAATTTCTACGGGATCTGTGCTAATGTTTCTACTAAAGAATATGTCGACGGGCTTTTTATTTGTAACCGAGTGAACTGAGAAATTATACGCATTTACGGCCGCCTCTAGAAGTTCCGTGAAGGAGTTATGGATTTTTTTGGATTTTAGGCATCTCATGATTTCAGCGAGTGTTGAGTGAAATCTTTCCACTTGGCCATTAGATGTACTTGCGTAAGGAGGTGTAGTGAATACTTGGATTCCAAGTTCGTTTCCTAGCATAAATGTGATTGAGGATGAGTTAAAGGATTTTTCGTTATCAAACACGACGACTTTTGGTATACCGTAGCCAAAGATGATCTCTCTTAGCGGCTGCCTTATTTCTTCTACAGCTTTGGACTTTAAGATTTTCACGAGAGCGTATTTGGAAAATTTATCTATAGCCGTGAGAACTAATTTTCCTTCTGTAGAAAAAATGTCGATGTGTATGATTTCGCCTGGATATTTCGGGATTGGAGTGGACTGGATTTGGACTTTGTTTGGATGACGATCATATTTGCTCTGTTTGCAGATTGAACAGAGATTTGTTACTTTTTTTACCTTTTTTGTCATTCCAGGGAAATAGTATTTTTCCAATATTTGAATTTTGTTTTCCCTGTCGTTTCGGTGAGCGCGATTATGGGTCTGAATTACAATATTGTCTTGTTCTTCTTCGCTTTTAACGTCCTCGACCTGTTTTTGTGTAAAGCGTATTCGATAAGCGCTAAAGTGTGTTTTGTAGATATTTTGAATCATTCCCATTATATTTTCGGCTGTTTTAATGCAATTTATAACTGTAGGATTAAGGCGTTTTTTAAAGATTTCAATTAACATGGTCTCATTATAAAAGGGTGAAGTGATGGTATGTCTATGGTAGGTTGGGAAGACAATTTCAAAAGTTTCGCTATGGGGTGTGCCTTCTTGGAGGAAAATCTGATTCTTAAAACAGTTTATGGGGGTGTCGATGCTGTAAATTAGGCCGTGAGATGAGCTTTCGTCACTGTGAATGGTTGGTGTCAAGGAATTAATTTGAGTCTGTTGAGGTGGTCTCGATAGAGCGTCAGCTACGACATTGCTCCTTCCTGGCTTGTACTTAAGCTCATAATTGTATTCCTCTAGTGACGCTTTCCATCGCTTTAGCTTTGCATTGTTGTTTTTGCTGCTAAGGGCATGAGTTAAGGGTTGATGATCCGTATAGATGAGAACTTTTGCCGAACCGTAAAGGTAATTCCTGAGGGAGTTTAGTGCCCATATAATGGCTAACATCTCCTTCTCATTAGCAGCATAGTTCTCCTCTGTTTTACTCAAGGTTCTTGAGATGAAAGTAATTGGCTTATTTTCCTGCGACAGGACGGCGCCTATGGCATAGTTCGACGCGTCTGTTGTCAGCTCGAATGGTTTTTTGAAGTCCGGATAGGTCAAGATTGTGTCATCAGATACTAGTGATTGTTTTATTTTCTCGAAGGCTCCTTGGGCATCATCGTTAAGATGTATAGCTTTTTTGCTAGAAAGATTTTTGGACAAACGTCCATCCTCCCCCCTTAAAAGGGATGTCAAGGGTTTTGCAAGTTTTGCGTAATCTCGGATGAATCTCCGATAATACCCTGACAGACCAAGGAAAGATCTTAATTCTTTAAGGGTTTTTGGAGGTGAAAAGTCTTTTATTGCCTTTACCTTTTCCGGATTGGTTTTAATTCCTTTTGAGGAGACAATGAAACCTAAAAATTCTACTTCTTGTTTATAGAATTCACATTTGTCGAGCTGTACTTTCATATTGGCGTTGTTCAACGTTTCGAAAACCTTACGGATGTTTTTAAGGTGCGTTTCTTCGTCGGGGCTAAAGATGATTATATCATCAATATAAACGTAACATATCCTGCCAATATGGTCGCGAAGAATGTCATCTAGGGCCCTCTGGAAAATTGCGGGCGCATTCTTTAAGCCGAACGGTAACCTTGTGAACTCATATTTACCGTTATTGATCGAAAAGGCGGTCTTTTCCATATCCGATTCCTTTAGGGGAATCTGGTGAAACCCACTTTTTAGATCAATGACCGTGAACCAGTTATTCTTACCCAGATTGGCTAACACTTCGTTTATTTCTGGGATTGGGTATCGGTCAGCGATGGTGACGGTATTAAGCTTGCGGTAATCTATTACAAGTCTGAATTTCTTTTTCCCAGAAGCATCTGCCTTTTTGGGGACAATCCACACGGGTGAATTGTAAGGCGATCTTGAACGTCTTATTATGCCATCCTCTAGGAGGCCTTGTACTTGATTTTCGACTTCCTCCTTGAGTGCCATGGGATAGGGGTAGAATTTTGAGTATACGGGAGTGCTTGTGGTTGTTCTTATTTCTCCCTTAACAACAGTTGTGCAAGTAAGTTTGCTGTTGGGATCGTCGAATAGTTGGGGAAATTCATTTATAATAGCTTGAATCTCAGACTTCTGTTGGCTAGTCATATGGTTAGTACGAATGTTTATGTTATTTACAGACTGTGCAGTAAGTTGTTTGATTTTTACTTTTACGGAACCGTTGACCATCATATAATTGTCCTTTACATGAATGACTGCTGAAAGGTCTTTGAGGCTGTCATTGCCAAGAATTCCGTGGAAAGATTTTAGTTGAGGCATTAGGAAAAATTTAATTTTGATATCTAAGCCGAAAAGGTTGATGAAGGTATGTTCACTAACTTTAACATTTCCTCCTAGGGAATTAGCGTAAAAGGGATTTTCGTTAGGTAAGGGATTTGGGACTAGGTTGGGTTGAATATAGTTCTTATTTGACCCAGTGTCGATAAGAAATGTTAGTATTTTTCCGCTCTTCGTTCGACATTCGAAATAGGGAAGAGAGGAACAGCTTAGTCTAAAAAATGGATGTCGTTGAATTCTTGTGGTTCGTTTTCGTACTGTTGCGATAGTGGGTCCGCGTACTCTTGTAGTGTCTGTTCGTGTTGGTCATTTTCGTTCTGTATTGCCTGTTCGTAATTGTTTAGGTCTTCAGGAGTTATTTCCACTTCGGTGTTCAAATGGAAGTTGCGCTGTATTTTTGATGGATGAATCTGCCGTGATGGTGGCGCACTGGTTCTTTTAGGCGCAGGTGGCCAATTCCTTTGTTGTGGCCTATTCATGTAGTTAACATTGTTCGTCTTAATGGTGGAAGTGTCCATCGGTTCTGGTGGTTGTTGGTGTCTTTGATTCATCTGTTGCTGATTACCGTTCCTAAATGGTAGTGGGGGTCTTTGAGGAAACATTGGCCGCGGGGTAAAATTGTTCGAAGTTGTAGGTCTCGGAGCGAAATTATTGATATGTGGAACGGTCCACCGTGGTTGGTGCCACAGTTCTGGGAAGTAATGCTGTCGATTCTGGGGTTGCGCGATTTGAGGAATACGCCTAGGTGGGACAGGAGGCTGTGGTTGGTGTGGTCTTCTGGTATTGTTATGAGTTGCCATTGCATACTGCGCTCTGAAGTTCTGGTTTTCGAGCTTGAGACAAAGGTGTAATGCCTGAGGCAAGTCCACAGGTTCTCGTATGCCGAGAAGTCTGGGCAAATCACCTTTTAAGCCTCGTATAAAAGTGTCCAAGGCCTTGTCTCGGTACGTATGCATTAGTAAATTTAAGGCTTCTCCCCCAATATCCATACATGAAATTTTGTTTAAAATTAATGAAAGGTGTGAATATACTTGTTGATAAAATTCTTGGACTGAGGAATTACCCTGTACCAAGGACGTCATCTGGTATTCTAACGTTCCAAGGTCTCGTTTATCTGCATAATGCAGAGTTAAACAACGGGTAATACAGTCCCAATCTAGCGGGGTATTATAGGATTCGAGGACATGATCCGCATGACCAATAATTTTGTTTCGAATAACATTTATGATCCCGAAGTACTTTGGCGATCCTTTAATGGGATCATAAATTTTTAAAATACGTTCTGCGCTTTTACGCCAGGAGCTAAATTCTCCCGGTTGGCCGGAGAATTCGCGTAAGCTCCTGACAACATCAGGGATTTTGTCGAGTTCTGCGAGATTTCCTCGTTGGTCTTGATTAATGGTTTGATCAATTCCCGTGAATTGATCTGAATTCGGGTTTATTATTGATTGGATAATACTTCTTCCTTCAGTTTGTAGTGTTTGAGTGATTATGGAGGATATTAATGATCGCAATGCAGGGGGTGCTACAGGTAGTTCATCAGGATTAATTTGGTTGGGATTAGGTGGTGGCACATTTAATACCGGGGGCCGGATAAGATTGGGATTAGACATTTTTCTTTTCTTATTAAAAGATTTATCGAAAGAGTAGGAAGAAATGAAATTATTTCCTATAGATCCTTATATTTCACGCAGATGGGTTTGTTTCTTAAGTGTAGATATTAATGGAAATTCTTAGATATTTATTATTTAAGTGACTATTCTTAGAGCTAATATCTATTACAGTTTTATCTATTTTTTAATTTGGAGAGAAAAAAAAGAGATCTTAAAAATAACTTACAGTAAAATGATGAATATTAGCTGCATTCCTTCGGTCGAGCGGCTGACGATCTCCGTCTCCTTTTTGCTTAGCTACTCAGGGGCCTCGTTCTCGCACACACAGGATTGGATTTTTTCTTTAACTGGTTTCTTAATTACTTGAGCACTTTAGTTATTATAAAAAAAATGTTCACTGTTTGCTTATTCGTTATTATAAAAAAATATTCACTGTTTGCTCTTAACTTTATAACTATTTTAGTTAAAATTTTGTCTCACTCTTTGCTTATTCGCTATTTATGCTCTTAATTTTATGACTATTTTAGTTAAAATTTTTTTTTTTCACTCTTTGCTTATTGGCTATTTATGCTCTTAATTTTATGACTATTTTAGTTAAAATTTTTTTTCACTGTTTGCTTAGTCACTATTTATATTCTTAGCTTTTATAACTATTTTAGTTGGAATTCTTTTCCTCACTGTTTGCTTAGTCACTATTTATATTCTTAACTTTATAACTATTTTAGTTAAACTTCTTTTTCACTGTTTTCTTATTCACTATTTATGTTCTTAGTATTATAATTATTCTAGTTTCGCGGGAGGATTACTTTGGCTCCGCGGGTCGCGAGAGATTACTTAAGCTTCGCGGGGTTCCGGGACACAGGTGTTGTTACCAACGATTTGCACTACTTGAGGGCTTTATAACGTCGGAAAACAGAAGAGGATATTTTTTTACGCACTACTTGAGGGCTTTTGTCACTAAAATATCGCGAAAACCTGTGTCCCTGCTCGGGCGCCAGTTAAACTATAATAATTATTTTTGAGTTTTTAAAAAAAGGTTTATTGTCGGGCAGAGGTTCCCCGTTCGAACAAAATCAACTTAATACTAACATAAAATCTGGCTTATTTATACCCTAAATACTAAAGCTAGTGCAATGCAAGTCATCCGGTGACAGAGTGTTCTCACAGGTGAACTCGTATTACACCTGCCGTACGTGATGGAATGTAGCGGTGTCGTTTAGCCCAGACAGTGCGTCAGCTTATTCTGTTGATAGAGACATTGTATGTTGTGGGAACGTATGCTTCTGTGGGAATCTAATTTATTTTGTGTTAACTTATATTATATGTACAGCTTTATTGTGGAAGATGTGTTTTTTTTCATATGTTAACCTTGAGGTAACGGCTGTCTACTTACTTTTGTGATTAACTGTATGTTGTGTGCGATTTGTCTTTCACATCAGTGAATAGGACCTACAGTTAAATGCCGATTCCGAACGGTAAGAACTGAGAAGCTTTTTCAATATACTTTACTTACACATTTTTCCTAATCGAACAACTATGCCCTAGCTAGTCGTTTTCCTCATTTCCTTCATTCCATTTATTCAAAAAAAAAAAAAAGCTTTACTCGTTCAAAACTGATTTGAACGAAATGGTCCCTACAATGCGCGATCTGCTTTTTTTTTTTTTGTATGCTTCCAGTGAGCTCATTTCGTTGCCAAATCGTTTGAACGAGTTGGATCGATACACAAATTGGTTAAGGGGGAAAAAAAACAGTGGCAGGTGGATTGTTTTGCTTTATTTAAGTGATTCACAGAAGGGGTGCACGATGTGGAAAATCGAAAGTAGGTATAAATAATGAATAAAATAAGAAGAAAAGTGTGAATATGTTTTGCGATGATTATTGGATGCAAAATTAAAGTAATATCAGCTGAAAGTTAGTTCATGAACGAGTTGAACAATAGGACGCCTCGCCACTGCTTCAAGGCAAAGTCCGCCAAACACCAATGGCAGGCTTACATAGGTTATTGTAGTTTAGTGTAGGTTAGAGTAGGTTAGAATAAGCTAAGGTAGGCTAGGGTGGTGGGTAGATTTAATTATTTTTCGTTCAAAAACAAAAATAATATAATATATAAAAAAAAGATACATATATGTATATGTATATGTATAATATATATCATGTATATATTTTTGTATATATATTTTAGTTAAGGTAGGTTAAGCTAGTTTTTACTTAGGTGTAAGTTTTAAATATATTGTAAGAAAAAAAAAAATCAGATGCTAAGTTTTTCTTAACAAATATTTTCTTAGCTTAAGTTTAAAATTATTTTAATTGTCATAATTTTTTGTTTTGCATAAGACCGAAAGGTATAATTTAATGTTCTTCTTACTTTAGAGTGTCCGTATAGGGCCAGTAAGGTAGTTATAAGTTATTTAAGCTAGTTTAATCATTTTTGTCTAGCGCGTAAGATAGTTGTAAGAAATGAATATTAAAAATGAATTAAAAATAAATAAAAAAATTCCATTAAATGCATAATACACAACAAAAAGTTGGGCAAAAAAGAAGGCTATTTGCACTGCATAGATAAAGGAGATAAGCACACTCTGCATATTGATCACCCTGGCCCTATGGATGCTACGTCAAACCAATATAAATATATCTTTGCAATGGTGGTCGGGTTTACTAAATTTGTGTGGCTATACCCTACCAAGTCGACGGGATTTGACGAGGTACTCAAGAAATTTAATGAATGGTCTGTCATATTCGGGGCATCAACAAGGGTGGTCAGTGATAGAGGGTCAGCATTTACCTCGAACGCTTTCGAAAAATATTTACAGGATAATGGAATTGAACACATACTAAGTTTAACAGGCGTTGCGAGAAGCAATGGACAAGTCGAACGTGTAAACAGGTCAATTTTGTCTATAATTGCAAAACTGTCTTCGGATGATCCATCGAAGTGGTATATATTTGATGCAAAGGTTCAAAGAGCAATCAACGCACGGGTTCACAGCTCAACAAAATTATCGCCGTTTGAATTGATGTTCGGAATAAGAATGAAAAGCGAAATTTATGATAAGATCACGGGGCTGTTGGAACAAGAAATGTTTGAAAATTTCGACAAATATAGACAAAATATGAGTGAGGAAGCCAGGAAACAGATACAAGAAGCACAAATGACATACAAAAAGAACTACGACAAAAAGCGAAAAAGTGAATATGGCTATAAAGTTGGAGACTTGGTTGCCATTAAACGCACCCATTTTGTTACAGGCAGGAAGTTGGCGAGTGATTATCTTGGCCCCTATGAAGTTACCAAGATAAAGCGAAACGGACGATACAAGGTACGAAAAGCAGCAAAAGTTGAAGGACCCATTACTACGGCTACTAGTTGTGACAATATGAAGCTGTGGAAATTTGTTGTATCAAACGAGGAGTTGTTGTCATCCGGGACAGATGACGAATTTCAGGAGGGCCGAGTGTAAGAAGAAATATAGCCGTAGCCTAAGACTAATATTCAGCAGTCAGTCGAAATTCAGCAGTCACACAGTAACGCAGCCGTCGAGCAGTCGATACTCAGTCGTTTTGTAGTTCGATACACACAGTAGTTCAGCAGCCTCCGAAGAATAAAGTTTATATAGACAAGCAGCAACATATACATACATAGCTATTTTTATTCCTTTGTAATCTAAAATATATATATATTGAATTAACCGCGAGTGTTTTCTTCATTACATATAATATGCAATAATTTTCTAAAATAACAATTTCGTTCCCTTTAAGATTAGGTATTGGTAGCAACATTATTTTTTCGTATTTATTATTTGAAAAGGTTGGGATTCTAATCTTGTTATTTGATTCAACTAGACTGTTCTTAATGTTCTTCAACTTCTTGATGTTTATATCAAATCTTATATTTTTTTCTTCCGTCAAGATATTTTTCCCTAATATTCCTATTTGAGAGAATACAATATTATTCTGCAATTTTTCGATTTCGTTATTGAGTAACAATATATCGTTGTTAATTTGGATTGACTGTAAGTTTTTTGCCAAATTCATTTGCTCTTTGTTTGTATGGTTTATAAAATTGTCCATTATTGTTTGATGTTTATTAATTGTATTAACTAAAATATTTAGATTGTTCTGTAGATGAGTATTAATTCCGATTTGTTTATTCAACTCGGATATAGAATTGTGGTTGTTCTCTTCTACAATTCTCTAATGATCCCACAACTCTAATCGCTCGTCGTCATCCATTACGCCAAATAAAAAAATGTAGCCCGCTCCTACTGCGTTAATCAAACCTCTTTTTTGACGTGGGTTTGGTAAAACTGTATTGAGTTTAGTACTAGGGCTCAGAGTGTTAATGTGAAGATAAATCCCATGTTTACTCTCTAAAAAAAAATAAATAAAAAGAATTGGGACGTAAAATGTTAACTATTTTCAAGGTTTGATTTGATTGTTTTCAATTTGTCGTTAATTTTGATATTTGTTTTTTCACCTTACTTGACTTCTGTAATATCTTTTTTTTTTTGGGTTGATACTGTTTACTAAATGATCTTGATGATTTTTAATTTTTGTATACTTGGGATCAGATCATCCTCTTCTATTGTTAACAACATAGTCATTTTAAAAGTCCTTTACATATTCCTTATTTTTGTTCGTACAATTGATTCTATTTAACTTTTCTATGTGAAGGCGATTGGAAATACCTTGAATGTCTAATTCTGATAAGCAGTTGTTTAGAAAGTCAATGGGTTTGAGTTTTGTCGCCGAATGTATTGAATTATTATAGTTCAGAATCGCTTTAAACACCTTTTCCTTTATATCATCCTTATTTGTTTTATCCGCATTAAATAATCGGACATGTTCATTCAATGTAGAATGTAATCTTTCTACATCCGAGTTACCTGTTTTCAAATATGGAGTTGTTAAATGCATCGCAATATCGTTCTCAGCAAGAAATTGTTTTTTTTATAGTAGTCCCTAGTTCATTGTCGGTGACTATCAAATCTGGCTTTCCTAAGTATTGGAATCTGATAGCTAATTGCTCGATTATCCTGCATTAATACTGCTCCTAGGGCAAAGTTACTTGCATCCGTTATTAATGTAAACTTTTTAGTAAAGTCCGGGTGAACTAAGATAGGATAATTTTTTATTAATTGTTTAAGTTTTTCAAATGCCTCTATATAATCTTCGTCTTTACAATTAATTTTTGCATTTTTCTTTAAATATTTGGTTATGGGCGATTTTGGAGTAATCTTTGATAAATCGGCGATAGTAGCCAGTGATGCCTAAAAATGATCTAATTTCTTTTTGACTTCTAGGTAGCTTCATTCTTTCAATTGCTTCCACTTTCTTTGGATTAGTCTTAATCCCCTCTGGAGTAACAATATGTCCTAAAAACTCGGTTTCTTTTTTTAAAAAAACTACATTTTTCTAATTGGATTCTTAGGTTTGCCTGATTTAACCGTTTAAGAATAAGATTTAATGACTCCATATGCTCCTCAATACTAGTCGAATAAATAAGTATGTCATCTAGATAGACAAGACATATTTTTCCAATATACTCCTTCAGTATATTGTTAATTAGTGTTTGAAATGTGGCAGGTGCGTTGCGAAGGCCAAAAGGCATACGAAGAAATTCGTAATGCCCGTTAGCGGTGGAAAACGCAGTCTTATGTCTATCGCTAGGATGCATTTCAACTTGATGAAAGCTTTTAGCGAGATCAAGGGTGGTAAAATATTGGCATCTGCCCAATTTGTCGAATATCTCTTCGATATTTGGAATAGGAAACCTATCTTCATTAAGTTTACGATAGTCGATAACGATACGCAATTTCTGCCTGCCCGTAGCGTCTATCTTGTTAAGGACTTCCCATATCGGACTATTATAGGGACTATGTGATTCCTTAATTATCCCTTGTTGGAGCATTTCCTCAATTTGCTTATTCACTTCATCTCTATGCACTTGTGGGTACCTATATAACTTTGAATGGACCGGTAGCTCATGGTTCGTAATGATTCGATATTTGACTTCGTTCGTAAAAGTCAAGTCATCATTTTCCTGATAGAAGGCCTTTTTTATTTTGTCTTATCACTCGAAATAATTGTTTTTTTTTCCTCACAACAAAGATGGTCAGTTTTAATAAAATCAAGCAAATTATTTTCAACCTGTGCAGGTACGGGCTAAGAATATCCCTGCAGCGATACCTCTTGCTTGTCGTAAAAGGCGACTAAACAAAGGTAAACAAAAATCACATCTAGGCAATTTAGAAAACACCAAGGTGAGCCTAGGGACACATATACCACCATTAAACTGCCCCACAAGTGTACATGCAAATCAGTGGGTTGACACGACTGGAGATCACCGGTGTTGTAAGAGTAAGATCAAACAAAAAAAATCTGGAGCATGCCCGTGTCACAAAAAAAAAAAAAAAAAAAAAAAAGGCAGGCCGAAAAACAAAAAAATGCAAAAACACCAGCATTTGATTGGCCTCAGCGATGAAGTAATCCCAAACCGGGAAGCCTGCCGCTACTTTCTGAGGTCAAACCGGCGGACCCCACAAGCGGACCAGTAGGAATGCAGTTAAGTGGGAAGGTTATGGTCCTACACTTCTGACCATAACAATGCCGGAAAAAGGAAAAGAAGAAGAAGAAGCAAATTATTTTCAGTTATTTCACTACTAAATATTTCAATAACATTATCTTTATAAGCATTATTTTGGTACTCTTCTTCCTGTTTATTAAAATATAAATTCTGAACGGCTTGTCTTGTTATCTATTGCTCTAGGGTAATCAACAACAGCATTAAGTTTTCTTGGGATGTTGTTTCCTATGATACCATCAAAGTTATTGCACAAATTGTATTCCAAAAATTCACCCAAAACTTCTTCGTTTTCGTTGAATTCTTTGAATATGGGAAATTTGCATAGTGTATCAAGGCAAAATGTATTACCCATGGCTCTAATTGGCACCGTAACCTTCGATTTCTTTTTAGGGTGGCATATGTTCGGATTGACGATACTGAATTCAATGAAGTATAAATTTCTAATATGTGTGTGAATTTTTATATAGGGAAGCTGTTTGAGGCTGCTTCCGAAAAATTTCCTATATCCATGGGTTCTAAACTACTCGCGTTACTGTTCTGATTATTTAAAAAAATGTCTGCTACTACGGCTAACAGTGCTATTCAGTCATATTCCTAGTCCTATATGTATTTCCTGATCGCTGATAATTCTGGGGACTATTCATATTATTCTGCTGCATTTGACTTCTATTTGAATTATAAGTTACCTGATCTCCTCGCTATAAAAAAAATTGACTGTTTTGATTTATACTTTAGTTTGCATTTCTATTTCGATATTGGTTTTGAGTAGGATTCGGATTAAAGCTAGTTGGTCTAATGGAGCTTCTAATTGTTGGGCCATATAATCTATAATTTTGATGCCTGGCTTCTAAAATAATTTCAAAAGCATCTTCCAGCTTATCTGGATTTCTGCTGAAAATTATCGTCTTTGTGGGTAAGTCTTCTCTAAAAATCTGCGAAGCTATTCTATTCACTTCCCCGGTTGTGAATGGTTGATCACGGTTCGTCAATATTCTATTGTGTAATCTAGCAGTTATTCTTTTTATACATATCTGAATAATAATTTTCTATAGTGGATGATATCCTACACATTTTCAACCTATCCATTAATTCTATACTAGTCTGTTTTTCTCCGAAATTCCTAATTAATATGTCTTTAAGTTGAGTCTTCTCTCTTGCTGGCTATATTGTTTACCATGAAAATAATAAAATGATACCAAAGAGAACGAACCAAAGGAGACTTTTGCGCCAGATTGCTGAAGAACTGGCTATGCCATTGATTGAAGAGCGAGCTTCGAATCAACAGATCATGCGACACAATTCAACAAAACTATCGTTGGAAAGCTAGTATGACAAGCCGATTGCAGTTCAATCAACTGTTGATAATCAACCACGTGACAACACTGGCAGGAAACTTGTTGTTGGATCGTGCTACATTTGCAACAAAACACATATTGCATACTGTGAAAATAACAAAATAAATAGGATGTAATAATTAATTCGATTTTTTTACTGATTTAAAATAATAAGATTATGAGTTTAATAAATAAATAATTGGAAATGAATATTATTTATTTATTTATAGTTATTTACTCCCTTTTTGCATAAAAATATTCCAATTTTATACGAAATCCACAATTTTTTTATGCGGGTACCCGGTTGGTAACACAAGGGTTAAATAAAATATGTAGTATCGGTGCCAACAAGTGCAATGGGTGATTTAGCGCGGCGAGATGTTTTTCGTTCGTCCATTATGCGGATCGCAAAATTCATCGCGGATGAAGGTTTCGTCAGGGCAGATGAGGCGTTGCAACGTACTAAACTCGGAGCTGCTGACTGCACTTACGAGAAACTGCTTTCGGAACACATGGCGTTGGTCGAGAAATCAACGACCTCAGACGCTCTAGAGGCACGTGAGCACTACCTAGCGACAATCGAAGAGATCTACCATACGACCGTAGCCAAGTTGAAAGCGCGCATCGAAGAGCTGGTTAACCAACACACAGCTAGAGCAGCTGTGAGAGCCGATGCAAGCCCGCAGACAAGTATCATCCAGGTGCGACAAGAACGAACCCCCAAATTAATCATCTTCAAGGGAGACTTCACAAAGTGGCGCGAGTTTCTTGACCAGTTTATAACCGAAGTGCACAACAACCCGACGATGGACAACGTGACGAAAATGCGGGAGCTAAGGCAAGTGCTTGAAGATGCTCCTGCAATGCGCGATGAGGGCTTCGACAACAAGCCAAACATTGTCGATGCTCATTTGAACGCGTTACACGCATTGTCTAATATGAGCGCAGATTCCTCCAGAGCCCATGCAATACGTGAGTTAGTCAACGAAGCTAACGTTCATCTTAGTTCGTTAAGAGTGCTAGGGCTGGACTTCACATCGTGGGACCCGTTCATAGTTAACATGCTCAGAGCGAGTCCCGACGCTCGTCTCACAAGACGAATCACGCATGGCAGATAACCAGAGACGACGCCAAATTGCTACCCTCAAGGAATTTCTGCAGTTCTTGGAGAGGAGAGCGAGTGCCTTGGTTTCAGCCTTTTACGATCGACATGAAAGGGCCGAGCACAGAGCAAGGCTGGTCGAGCCGCGCAGGGAGAAAGGCAGCTTGAACACAGCGAGAGCAGGGAGTAGACCAGCGGTATTGCCTAAGTGCCCATTATGAAGATCACCACATGCTTTGTATCGGTGTGCGGATTTTCTTACATTGTCAGTTCAGAGCAGGAACGACCAGGTCCGTAATTAGAAACTGCGCGCCAACTGCCTAAAGGGCATCCGGAGCCTGCCGTCGATGCAATAAGAAGCAAAATAGCATCCTGTGCCCAAGCAGCTAAGTTGAGTATCCAGCATGGCAGCGGTCACCATTACCCAAGAGCGTCAGTCACCCATCGTGTAAGCAGACTCGAGCCAATCGTAAGCTTAACAACCACGAGCCAAAGCTAGTCGTTCGCGTCATGACTTCTCATTGCGCAGAATACAGTCAACAGAAAACAATAAAGGGTCCAGAGCGGACAAGTGCAACGGGAGCAAGTGCAGAGCGGGCAAGTGAAGAGCTTGCCAGTGCCCTATTAGCAACCGCCGTCGTTAGGATCAGAGCAGGAGCAGAGCGTACGAAGACGGCGAGGGTGCTGCTGGACACCGGTAGCCAAATAAATCTCATCACTGAGCAGTGCGCTCAGAAAATGAGCTTGATTACGAGCAAGGGCAATTTCCTTGTGCATGTAATTGGACCAAAGAGTAAGGCGAGGTTGACCGGAACTACAGATGTTGAGATCCTGTCGGAGGTAGACCCAACGTTTTTGCTGCACTGCGATATGCACATAATCCAGAAAATCTCTTAACCTCTCCCGACCAGAAACTTAACGCATGAAGGGATTACATGCATGAGCGAGCTGGCAGATCCGACGTTCCACAAACCCGCCAGGATAGAGATCTTACTTGGAGCACGAGTATGGGCAGAGATCATCAAGAGCGACATCAGGAAGTTTGACTCCGGACTTACCGCGCAGAGCACACGTCTTGGCTGGATAGTGTTTGGGATGCCCCATCAGGAGCGAATGACCAGGGCTATGGTCGCAACAGCGGAGTCAACTGATGCACAACTCAGCGAGCAGCTGAAACGGTTTTGGGCAATCGAAGAGCTGAGCAGAGCAGTCGTAGTATCGCCGGACGATCAATGGGTTGAGGATAACTTCAAGAGCACGCACTACCGCAACTCATTCAGACGATACGATAGATTCCCTTGAAAACTCGAGTACAGAGCTTGGGCAGCACAAGAGCAGTAGCCATGAGAATGTTTCTCCAAATCGAGAAAAGGCTCACCACCGACAACGAGCTGAACGAGGAATACGTCGGCTTCATGCGCGAATACCAAGAGCTGGGGCACATGATGCCGGTAAATCGAAGCCAGCGAGTGAAAAGCCATTCATATCACTGCGTTATTAAGAAGTTCCGCGTGATATTTGACGCATATCGCATTCCTGTTAGCGTCGAAGACGAGAGTAGTGCCACTCAAAACCATTTCAGTATCAAGATTGGAACTATATGCAGCGGAATTGTTAGCCAAGTTAATGGCTCAAATTGGTAGTACGTGCGATCTTCAGGAGCTGCAACGAAGGTACTGGACCGATTCTGCGACAGCGCTGACCTGGATCAATAAGATGCCATTCGAGTTAAAGACCTTCGTGGCTAATCGCGTCAGTGTTATCCAAGAGCTGACTGGTGATCATCCCTGGATACATGTCTCATCTGGCGACATTCCAGCCGACTTAGGATCGAAAGGTGTTGGAGCAACACAGATGGAGTAGCTGAGTCTGTGGTGGGAGGGACTCCACTGGCTCAAGAGTTTGGAGCAGAATTGGCTGAAATCACCCATGGGCCACCCAACAGCGAGCGATAGCGCAAACGGAGCAGAAGCCGGTAGTCATTATGAGCCTAATGGTTTCGAAATTAACCGACTTGGCCATCGACGACGTGAGTCTACTGGAACGCAAATAAACCCTGCAGAGCATACTACGGGTAATGGCGCTGGTGCTGAGATTTGTGCGAATGGCCAAGAAAAGCAGACAGGCAGAGTAGAGCGGAGTAGTGACACCATCAGAACGTGAGGATGCGTTAATCTACTGGGTCAAAGTCACTCAGCATGAGGCATATCGGGAGAGCTTATCAAGAGCAACCGTCCGGTGGGCGCATCGAGCAGCCTTGGATGCAAGGTGAACGTTGAGATTTGGAGGACGTTTTCAAGATTCAAAGCATGCAACCTTGCTGCTACTGAAGGAAGTCCATCTGAGAACATTTCCATTCAATGTCTATACCAAGCCTCATCGATGAGCGGCCTAAACAAGCAACAACATTATCATCAGAGCTGCAACAAACGCATCAGAGCAACGAGCAGCCCAAAAGGAAGTACCGCTTCACCAGGTGCAAAGAACGAGCGTCGTTCAACGGCGCAATCGTACGATGTGCGTACGTGCCGGATCACACCTGCAACGAGAGCGTATGCAATACCAATCTTGGAAACGGCACGCTCTCGCCAACGTACATACACACATCGGATCAGAGCAACGATCCATTATTCCTTTTTGAGCGTTTGACCAGTGCGGTCGATTATACCTATAATAAAGTGAAATATATGTACATACATATTATTTTATACAATCGTTTTATTTTCGTTGAGTATTGAACACCGAGAACTCACGAATGTTTAAAATGCAGGAAAAATATGACTTTAAATAAGTAGCCTTTAACTTATCGCTGTACCAATTCTTATAGATAGACAGATAGATCTTTATTTCGTATATCAAATAGGAGTTACAATGGATTGTTACCACACATTTTACATTACAGTGATATGATATTCTATACGTATATCTTTCATCTGAAACATTATTTTATTGTTTTGTAACTATTTGGATTTTGTAAACATATCAATACTTTGGGGGAAAATACGACAAAAAACCCCCAATACAAGGTAGTGTATATTTAAATTATTAGATTAGCAGCTACATATGTATGTAGACAAAATAAGTTAGTAAGTAAAAAGAAAAAATGAATAATAGATAATAAATAACAAATGATAAATAATAAATAATGAATAATAGATAATAGATAATAAATAATAAATAATAAATAATAAATAATAAATAATAAATAATAAATAATAAATAATAAATAATAAATAATAAATAATAAATAATAAATAATAAATAATAAATAATAAATAATAAATAATAAATAATAAATAATAAATAATAAATAATAAATAATAAATAATAAATAATAAATAATAAATAATAAATAATAAATAATAAATAATAAATAATAAATAATAAATAATAAATAATAAATAATAAATAATAAATAGTAGATAATAAATAATAAATAATAAACAATAAATAGATAATAAATATGTAAATAAGAAACAGATAAATAAATAAATAAGCGATATGATAGGAAAAGTTATAGCTAATAACAAGTTTACGTTACTAAATTATTTATTAAGACATTGTCGGCGTAAGCGCAATTGTTTGTAAATTTTCTTGTCAGTTTTTGAATTCTAGGCGATATTAATTCAACATTCGCTCTTTGGTGTAGCTTTAAAGTAGAATAGTGCCATGGGAGGTCAAGCATGAGTTTGAGTAGCTTATTTTGCGACACTTGTAGCTTTTGGATGCGGCATTTCGCACAATTTCCCCATACTGGACAACCATATAGTAATAAGGCTTGAAAGACCGTTTTGTGTATCAGCAGCTTATTTTGATTTGTTAGTGCAGATTTTCTGTTTATGAAGGGGTATAACATCTTTATCGCTATATTTATTTTCTGTAAGGTTTTGGAAATATGTTCGTTAAATGTTAATTTGGTGTCTAGATGAATGCCTAGGTACTTAACCGAATTGCTCCAGCTTATTGCGGATCCAAAGATTTGAATATGGCTGTTCGGGAGGTGGCATGGCTTCCTTTTTCGGGTGAAAAAGATAGCTTGCATTTTATCACCGTTCAGCTTAATTTTCCACCGGTTAAAATAATGTTCTAATACTTTCAACGCATTTCGAAGATTTGTCTCAATATTGAGAGCAAACTCGTGCGATGCAAGTATTGCAGTATCATCTGCAAAAATAGCCGATTCGCAGCTATCGAGGCTTGGAAAGTCCGACGTAAATAGATTGTATAAAATGGGACCCAGAACAGAACCTTGCGGAACCCCTGATTGGAAGCAAATTGGACTAGAAACTATACTGTTGACCCTGACCTTGAAAGAACGATTTGACAGAAAACTTTGGACTATTTTACATAGATACAACGGAAAGTTGAAATTAATCATTTTATATATTAGACCATCATGCCATACAGAGTCGAATGCACCAATTCTTATTTCGTTTATAATTAAAAAGAAAAAGTGTCAAAATTCACTGCAACAAGAATAGCAGCTTGTTGCCCGGAACTTGATTTGCAAAGTCGCATTTACCAGTACAAAAAAGTTACCATCTTATGCTAAGGCCACCACGTCAAATTTATTTGCAATTTTAGTTAGATTTACGCAGAAACCAGAATGAGACTTGCGTCTTTCGTACGTCTTCCCCCGTGACACCCTGAAATTTTGAAAGAAGTTCAGGTTCGTAGCGACAAAACCCGTTACAAACGAGCTTCTATCCGTGAATACGTGTGAGCTCATTTCATTTTACCGCAATGTATTCCCGCCACACACAATCATGGAATTATAACAATGTGCGTGATTGTTTACAAAATTTTGACAGCACTTGAGGTTCCGGCGAGCACGTGGGAAGAGCTTGTAGGCAAACGTCGGCGGCCATTTTAAGTGGTTCGTCTCATTGGTGGTTTCTGGATTTACGAGTAAGTTCATCAACAGTTGTGAAATGGGCGAGTTACTGACGATAATTTCCACTTTATAGGCAGAACAAAACTGAAAAAATTGGTGGTGTGGTCGTAGAAATCGATGAGGCAAAAATAGGAAGAAGGAAATTTAATAAAGGACGGTTATTAACAGGTCAAGGGATTTTCAATGCCATTGAACGATCAAGCGGACGGATTTTTATTCTACCAGTTCCGAATAAGTCTTCAGAAAACTGGCACTTGTATCGTGTCTGATTGTTGACGAGTATATATGTATGTACATAATTGTCTGAATGATGAAGGCTATAAACATCTTCGTATCAACCATAAAATAAATTTCGTAAATCCGGATAGGCGCGAGGTTGGGTGCACATAAAGTCTTTTTCTGTTCATGTTTTGTATAGGTTTAAAGAAACTTTGCATATATCCAATCTCGCACTTACTCTAAATCCAAAGTGATCCCAAACAGGGGGTTGCAGGGGGGCAGCATGACATCCCTTCCATTTTCCCCTCATGTTTTTCAAAGTATGTATTATTTTGTATTCAGATATATGTAAGGTTTCCGTGCAGGGACGGGTTAAGAATATCCCTGAAGCGATACCTCTCGCTTGTCGTAAAAGGCGACTAAAACAAAGGTAAACAAAAATCACATCTAGGCAATTTAGAAAACACCAAGGTGAGCCTAGGGACACATATACCACCATTAAACTGCCCCACAAGTGTACATGCAAATCAGTGGGTTGAACCGACTGGAGATCACCGGTGTTGTAAGAGTAAGATCAAACAAAAAAAAATCTGGAGCATGCCCGTGTCACAAAAAAAAAAAAAAAAAGGCAGGCCGAAAAACAATTGGTGCAAAAAAATGCAAAAACACCAGCATTTGATTGGCCTCAGCGATGAAGTAATCCCAAACCGGGAAGCCTGCCGCTACTTTCTGAGGTAAAACCGGCGGACCCCACAAGCGGACCAGTAGGAATGCAGTTAAGTGGGAAGGTTATGGTCCTACACTTCTGACCATAACAACGCCGGAAAAAGGAAAAGAAGAAGAAGAAGAAGATACATATATATATGTAAGGATATGCATTTTCTAAACCTTTGAAAACCGTATACTGTTAGGAGTTACAAAACTTTTACGTGAAAAAAATGATTATTTAAAACTTGTTGCATAGTTCCAGGCAAAACTATGATTGAGCTAAAACAAGCCAAATCGGTATTTTGCATGGGAAATTCAAAAGCTTATATCTTCTATCTATAACTAGGAAAGTCCGATCTAATATACAGGGTATCCCACGAGCAGTGTGCCAAAAAGCTAGAGCGTGTAGATCTGGTTAAGTTAAGAAAAAATCGTATGGGAGGGCGGTCTATTTCCCCCCGTTTAGCCGGGAGGGGCAATTTTCTAAAAAATTGACTTAATTTGGAAAAAAAATTATTCGTTGTTTTTCCGACATTGAGCTCTGGTCACGATGATCTTGCCGTGTGGCTGTCGTTTCTTGTAAGCCAAGACAAGTTAGCTTCTTTTATGATTGTGTCATTTATGATTCGGTATAATGCGCTGATCGGTGGTTGCAATGACGTGCCCGCTTCGCTGATATCCAATTTAGACCCTTGCCTGGCCAATTATTCCTCTTTCGTTCCCTGCGTTTGAGCTGGCTGTGACCCGGGACCCAGCAGAGTTTGACTTTGTGGTGTATGATGGACTTCAGTGAGTCGCGACATTTCATGATTTCATGACAGCCTTTGATCTCGTTGTACAGGATCCTTCTGACTTCAGTGCAGCTTGGCTGTCTACGAAGATAGTGATATCAGATGGTGGGTTACCTGCAGGTGTTTGGCTGTTTTCTCTATTGCTAGGATTTCTGCTTGAAAAATGCTGCACAAATCAGGGAGTCTAAATGATTCCTGTTTGTGCAGGGTCCATTTTCGATCCGTCTCGTGGTCGTTGATCACGGCGTTTAAAAGCCATTCTTCTCTCTCGGGGAAAGGATTGGTATTTGTTTATTTATTTATTTATTTCAATCAATAAAATGAGTACATTTACTGTCCTCGTTAGATTACATAATACAAAAATAAAAAATAATTAATGGTGACCACCAAAGCCTAACAATAGAATTAATTTATTTCGAAAGGAATCCCTACTAAGATGAAATTCTAGTATATTGCAATATTTATTGGCAATCCTTAGACATCTGGAAATAGGTTCATTGAATCCATAATTAGCTCTATGATGAGGTACATAAAATGAAAAGCGATTTCTCAGAACTCTCGCAGGAACATAAAATCCAATTAAAGACAATAGAAATTGGAAATCGATATGACCTTCTATCAAATCCCGAATAAACATAATTGAATAATATTGCCTCCGTTTGAAAAGAGGTAAGATACCGAATAATTTGCACCTCGTTTCGTAAGAAGGCATTTCAATATTCCATCGCAATCTACGAACAGCTACTCTGATAAAACACTTTTGGATCTTTTCAATTCTAAGAGTGTGGACTTCATAGTGTGGGCTCCATACTATACTGCAGTACTCGAGATGAGATCTGACAAATGTGAAAAATACATAGACATTTAAGAGTATGAGGATCTCGGAAGTCTTTCGAATTACGCAGTATGAAACCTAGCATCTGATTACCTTTGGCAACCAAAAACTAAGTTTAGCGTCAAAAATAACTCCTAGATCTTTTTTGAAGGAAATAATGGACAAAGGGGTATGATGGATAAAATACGTAAAGGCAAATGGAGAGAGGTTTCGATGGAAAGAAAGGCTTTGACATTTAGAGACATTGAGATGAAGGTCATTATTATGACACCATATGGAAAGTCGTTCAAGATCCTCTTGTAAAAGGATACAGTTCTGAATTGAGCGTATAGGTCGGAATACCTTCAAATCATCGGCAAACATAAGACACTGGGAACTTAAAAACAGATCTGGTATGTCATTAATAAATAAAAGGAAGAGCAGAGGACCCAGGTGACTACCTTGAGGTACTCCAGAGATAACATAAACTGGTGAGGAGAGGGTGTCATTAATGCGAACATACTGGGTACGATCAGTTAAGTAAGAATGAATCCACTTTAGCAAATTTGAGTGAAATCGAAGGCTAGTCAATTTTGAAATTAATGTGCTGTGGTTAACGCGATCAAACGCTTTAGCAAAGTCTGTATAAATTACGTCACATTGTATGCCGTTCTCAAGGTAATTCAGGGCGGTATTACAAAAAATTGAAAGATTGGTAGTAGTCGATCTGCCTGCAACGAAGCCATGCTGAGACGGGGAGATAAATCTCTTTAAGAGAGGTGTAAGTTTGTCACAAACTAGTTTTTCAAATAACTTAGGAATGGTTGAAATTTTACAGATTGGACGATAGTTAGTGATATCGTGCCTAGATCCAGATTTGTATATGGGGACTAAAAAGAAACTCTTCCATTCTTTCAAAAAATTTCCTGTCTGGACAGACAAATTAAATATTAAACACAGAGGTACAGAAAACGCGACAGAGGACAGAGGACCGTAAAATTGGCGGGATGCCATCCATACCAGGATTCATATCGAGTTTTAATAACGATAGAGCATTTTGAACCTCTGAGTTTGAACACTCTAAGTTACCGATATTTAGGAATTGGGGGGACATTGGGTTATACCTTGGGACTATGGGTGTAGAAGTACCATAAGAATAAACAGACTGAAAGTGGTTGGCGAACATATTACAAATTGTTGAATAACTTATTCAAAACATCAAATTGTTTTTGAAGCGTCAGATAAACTTTCCGGAGTTCCGGATCGTTGTTTCTATTACGGAATTGCTTATAGGTTTTGTTTTTCTTATTATTTAAATTTATGATTCTATAGTTAAATCAAATAGGTTTATTGCGCTTGACAGGCTTAACTTTAGGTGTAAACAAATCGATTGCCATTTTTACAGTTTTCGTAAATAAATTAAAGGAATTGTCTAAATTACTAACATTTAAAATATCTAGCCAATTCATATTATCTAAATAATTTGAAATGTTGCTGAAATTGGCTTTAGCAAAGTTATACTTAAAATAAGTGTCGCCGGAACCCGGTTTAAGAAATTCATAAAATTAAAACTGCATGGATAATGCTACATGAAAAATAGAATTGCGAAAGAGTGGGACCATGGAGTTGTTGATACTAATGTCGAGCTCAGAATCAACGAATACCAAATCAAGAATATTATTGAATTCATTAGAATAATTATTTATTTGGCGAAGGTCTAGCTGGGCAAGAGTATCAACGACTTCACGTTCATAATCTAGGTTAACATTAAATGGGAGAAGTCTAGAAACATCACTGTCAAATGACCAAATTAAGTTAGGCAAATTAAAGTCCCCAAGAAGGATAACGTGCTGATGATCTTTTAAATTATTTGAGATCAATGAACAATTATCTATGTGAGCTTTATATCATAGGTACGGACTCCTTGGTGGTATATAACTTACAATAACAATAACTTCAGTGCCAGAGGCGAACTTGATAGAGACTGCTATTTGATCGATGTCCAAGTCGGCTGCTGTTATGGGTAGATCGATTTCTTCATTGCGTAAGGAGGCACGAGCCGCAACTAGCACTCCACCACCTCTCTCACGATCAGTTAGAGCGGAGCAGCGGTCCTTGCGAGTATTCTGCGAGAGAAGTCATTTTGGGCTAAAATATAGTATGCCGTAGCTGCGAGGCTACTAAAACCATGTTTCTTTCCCAGGTTTCTATTGTTCTGAGTATGGCCGCATGTCCATAGTTGGCTTGTTTCCACAAAGAGTTTCTTTGTTTGAGAGCGCTCTTTGCAGCGCAGCCTCTTATAGAATAGATCCAGAAGAAGGAGATGAAGTTTCATGTCCAACCCTGCTTGCGGCCTGCTTCTCATAGCTCCCCTTGTACAAACAGCACTTTGTTGAACATGCCATATAGCTTTTCGTGCTGCTAGCAGTCTACCAGACTAGGGCCCCATAAGTTAAAATGGGTCTGACGGTTGCAAGCCCCATCTTTTGCCGAAGGTCTTTTTGCATGCATAAAAAGAATTCAATCCTTTTTCCATCCTTTCCTCCAAGTTCCTTTTCCAGGAAAGTACGGAGTCGAGAATGATACCTAGATATTTGGCTTCCGCTTTGAGTTTGAGTAGAGTACCCTCTAAGTTTGGGGGAGCAAATATCGGGATTTTCCTTTTCTTGGTGAATAACACCAGCACGGTTTTCTATAGGTTTATTCTCAGACCGTTCTGTCTTGCCCATGAGGAGAGTTCCTTCAACGCAGATTACATTTGTTCACTGATAGTTGGTAGAAATTTACCTTTTATCAAGATAACTAGGTTAACCGCGTACGCTATTGTCTTTGTGCCTTTCTCCATGAAGATTTCGAGGATTTTGTTAACTGTACACAGCAGGGGGAGGAGAACTTTCCTTATAGAGCTGTGTCCAATGTCTGCATTGATAATCATGTTTTTTAACATATGTTCAATCCGGATTACAATAGAGCTGTCTCCCTCTATATCGAGGAAGGCTGCCATTGTAAATTCTTTTAAGTTCAATGAGCTCTCGATTTCACGAACAACCCTATGCAGAGCACTTTCCACTGATCTGCCTTTAAGATAGGCGTGTTGATGAGTCCTCTGATGTATAGATCAAGGAGTCTTCCCAAGGTTTTTAATAGAAACGACGAGAAACTAAATGGCATAAGTTCTTTGCAGCAGCATGGATTGGTTTACCTATGTACCTTAGGTATGAAAACTACCTTCATTTCTTTCCACTGTGTTGGGATGTACCCCGCGCGCAAGCAATTGGAAAAAATGCTTACTAGCATCGCTGGCAAGATTTATAGGTTTAAGAGATCTAAAAGGTATTTCTTGCCCATGATACTTTATCCGTTGTAATAATTTCGTTTATTACTTCTTCGGTTGTGTGAACCGTAGGAACCGTCGTCTCGAAGGGGACTGTGGTTTCAGAGGTTTTACAACCTGGGAAGTGAGTTTCAGTCATTTCTGACTGGATTCAGCCCAAGAACCATCTGGTTGTAAGGATGAATCCCGGGACGCAGAGGTCCTTGAATAGGATCTTTCTGAGCCTTGCCGCTTCGTTGAGATCCTCTATCGATTGGCAGAACTCCCGCCATAATTTAGACTTTGCTGCTCTTGTTTTGCTCTTGTATTCATTGAAGCTGGATTTGTAGTTATTCCTGTCTGCGATCTGCAGTTCTCTTAGTGATGCGGTTCTTTTAGTGATCTTTGCTCTATTGAATAGAATTCGGGTCCTGGTCCTGAGTTGCTTTAGCTCTGTGGTCCACCAGACTGCGCTGGTCTTCTCGCGAGCACGTTGCAAAGGACAGGATTTGTTGAAAGCCGCTTTTCCTTCTTCTTACTCAAAGGTCAAGTTCCACATCCGTAAAGTATCACTGGCATTATTATGGTCTTATTAATGCCGATTTTTACATTGCATGACAAAAGAATTGTTTTAAATATAGGTATTTCCTTCATCGCGATGAAGGACGCATTGTATATACCATTGTGTATACCATATAAAGTTTATGGCAGTCAATATGGTATCTACATATTTGAATTCGCCCACTTTCTCAAAGCATTTATCGAGTACAGTCAGGTATGAAGTTTGGTCCGATCAAAGTCGGTCAGTGACCATATATTTGGTTTTCTCACATCTTCTTCTCATTTACATCTAAGCCCATCTCTTTCTTGCCGTATTTAGATTTACTGTAAGTGTTTCCTTACTATCACAGCAGGTTCAGATTGTCAGCGTAAGTTAGAACGGGTGTGATTCCATTAAGAGTTATTCTCCTCTCATTTTCTTGAAAGGATCTTATTACAAATTCCAGCACCAAATTAAAAAGAAGTGCTGGCAAAGCATCTCCTTGTTTCAACCCTTCACGTATCTCGAATGTTTAAGATGCGACGTTTCCTACTTTAACTTATCCTCGTTTCACCAAATTTTTCAGGATTTCCAGCCTTTAAAGGACGTGATATATTTTAAAATCGTGATACATTATACATAGATATAGAATCTACGAATAGTTAGTGTACCGTTAGATGGAATTCCCATTTCTTTTCTAAAAGCTCGTCGGGCCATTTTACCTGAAGCCACACTTCAATCTCTTTAAGAGAATATTTCACAGCACCTTGTATCACCTTGATAGCAGAAATATTCCTTGTTAATTGGTTTGTATTCGTTCACTCTTTTTAAGTACGGGAATGATGACCGGATTTTTTTATTCCTCGGAGATGGTTTCATTGTTAATATAGAATTGTGATGAGTCCATGTAACTTCTCTACTAATTTTAAGCTGATGGATTGCCTCTTTTACTTCCTCAATAGGTGGCAGTTCCGACTGTACCTTTGCTGTGTGGATATTATCCTTATCCGTTTCGGCTGGTTTTCTATGTACATTGTACATTGGGATACAACTCGTTGCTACGAATAAGGAGATTAAAAAGCACATTACTGGAATAGCTCAAGACTATGTATAACAAAAATGCATATCAGAAGTGCTTCGAAGATTGGAAAATATCGGAATGCCAGTTCGCTTTTAAGTATTTATTTCCAGCAGGATTGTTGACATTAAAAACGGTCTGCAACAAGAAGTGGTTCTTATTTAACCCCGCTACAAGTGATGTGATAGGTTTTTTTCAGCCACTAATAGCGTACACAGATGATTTAGTAGCACATATACCAGGTCCAAAAATTGAAGCCGTCAACAAAATCTAGGAGGGTAACTTCAACCATATTAAGACATATCGCTATGATTCGGCTGCAACTCGTTGCCCAAGCTCCCCATTATCGGTGCGACTGAAACCTGTTCTGGCCTGGTATTCTTTTTTAGTACCGGGTTTAGCCCTGCATACATTGCTTTCATTTTTGCAAACTTTTTCGTTTTGTAATTTTTTTATCCCGAAGCATATAAAAATTTCATTTCGTTGGATTTGATATCTAATACGCGTGATCTCTTTGCTATTTTCCAGGGCTTGAAATCTTAGAACATTACAGGCTTTTAATTTTTCCTCGCATTTCTTCGCAATTCTTCGTCGAACTAAGGTTTTAGTGGGAACTACATATATGTATAGCCTGCTTTGTTTTCCGCTGCCTCCTTTACAACACTTTTTATTCATGACCGTACTGCTGCTACTTGTCTTATTTCGTCGTTAGTTTCTATGCCATCTAGTAGGGTGAACCGGTTATTAATTTCTTACATGGTATTTGTACGAGGACTGTCTAACTTTTCAACGTTGAATTTTTTTAAACATTTTCCTTTTCTGCTTCTGTGAATTTGGATTCTGCTTCTAATTTTGATTAAGATTCGGTCTATCTGGACCCCCCCCCCCCCCCCATGTATGCTTTAACGTTTAGTACGTTGATATGATGTTTTCTATCTAGCAGAAAATGATCAATTTTGTTGTACAATACCCCATCTGGTAGCCATCTGTAGCCTTGTGTATTCTCTTGTGTTTGAATGTACTAGTTCTCACGATAGTATTTCTTGAGCTGTCGAAACTTATTTTCCAGACCATTATCGTGAGATAAGACATAGAGAAAAGGTCATACTCACCTATTTTGATGAAATTTTGATAATTATTTGGAAAAAGGCCCTATTCACTGATTTTGATAATATTTCAGATTATGATTATTTCTAGGAATTTTGATATACATATGTATATAGTAACGTAGGTTGATATAACTCTGGAAACTATTCAAAGAAAACACGTGCGATAAGTTTGTATTTTTATTTATTTCTCGATTCGGTCACATCGGTTTCGTCTCCCCAGCTTAGGATGTAATCACTTCGACGGTTCGTCACCAAAAGAGGACGAATCCGCGAGCTTATCTTTTACCCCCACTTCCTGAGAGCTTAACGAAGTCGTTAAAGTCATGCCTCGACATTTATTACCAAATGTCAGGCAAGACCTTAACGAACATGTTTAAGGTGGAAATAAATAAATGAGGGATTATATTACACCTCCCTCACTAAGAATTTTTGGTCTTCAAAAATGAAAACTAATAAAAGCGGGGGAGAGTACAAAATTGCGCTTATGTAAATATACAGATATCAAATAACATATTTCTTAATAATATGTACATAATTCTTGCGAATTTACATCAATGTATTTGGTAGAATAAATTACTTATTTAATCGATCTTATTATACGTTACAGAGTAAAGTGTTCCTTATTGTTAAACATTATAATTAATTACTTTTCGTAATCAGTTCAGTTAGATTTTTGAAAAGTGGCTTTCTTAAGTCTTACAACAATTTAGGTAAATTTTAAAGCAAAAAACACAAAGCCAATAGTACAATATTAGTGCATAGTTCCTTTTTTTCTTTTTTGTACCAAATTCCGTATGTTAGCTCTTGAAAAACTAAATTAGTTTACATATCGCATAGTATAATCCATAAATTTAATAATCCCATTTAAACGAAAAATAACTTTAATTCTAATTTCAATTTATCTAATTCTTACAAAAACAAAAAACAAAAAATACAAAAGTTTCATTCGGCCATAGTTCAAATTTTTCTTTTACAATGTTACTAATTTCTTAAATAAATGAGCAAGGGCTTGTTTCTTTAGTTGCTTCGTTTATCTTCTGACATATGTATCTATACAATATCCATTCCACAGGCTACATTAAATTAGGAAAGCGACGTGTGTCAATTTGTGTCAATTACACAACTATATTAAAATAACAACCTCGTTCATACTTAATCTTGCAACGATCACTAAATACATCATCATTGTATACATATACTACGTTGAGGATTGGGGAGGTTAGAGTTTTAACAAATTAATTTTAATTTTGTTGGTGTTTGTATTTACGTTTTAATTGTTTGGTGTAATATTTCGTGTTCCTTTTGGTGGATGTATCTAACACGTAATTGCCGATTCTTTTAAAGTTACTTAATTTTTTGTATTTCGGATTGCTCTTTCCTACAGCTCGGTTCTTCACAATATCCTCGCATAATTCTTGGCCGTAATTGTCTTTCCTATTAATATACCTAATCCTCTCTTCCTTGTCTGTTTTGAATTTTTTAGCCCAAAGCTCAATTTCTTCCTTGTTGAAGTTTTTAGTAATAAAATCAATTGGTTTCAGTTTTGTCGTGGAGTGGATAGTGTTATTGTAAATTGTAACTATTGAAAACAGTTTTTGTCAGAGCTGTTCTTTGCCGCGTTCATAATTCTGGGGTGCTCATTAAATGTACCATGTAAACGTTCAATATCTGAGTTACCTGTCTTTAGCGAAGCGGTTGTTTTATGGAAATTTATATTGTTTTCTTTAAAAAATAAGTCAACTGTGTGCAATATACATGTATCGCCGTCAGAAACGATTGTATTGGGTTTACCTAGAAACTGGATTCTTCGCTTAATCGCACTCAAGATGTCTATCCATGTCCTACTCTCCAACTTATGTAACGTATCATACTTAGAAAATTTATCAATCGTCGTAAGATACATTTTGCTCCGTTCATGGAACCATATGTCGATATGAATAATATCGTTAACATGTCCGGATGTTTTTGAGATTTCCATTGGGATTTTTAGTGGATGCCTATCATGTTTAGCTAAATTACAAATCTCGCAGTTGTTCACAAATTTATAAATTTCAGTTTGCAAACTCGGATAAAAATATTTAGATTTTAGTTCAAGGAACATTTCATTAATGCCTCTATGATTTTTGGCAATATGTTCTTCTTTTATAATATCGAGCATTGCATTTCTGTCGGTAATATCTACTAGTAATACATTTGATTTTACTAACTTAAAGTTTGGATTCATAGAAAAATAATCAACAAATAGATTTTGAAATTTAACGAAAAGTTGGAGATCTGGACAGTAAACACAAAAACTACCATTTTTCGTAAGAAAACTCTTCATTACTGGCAATAGGTCGCTTTTTCTATCAAGCTGAATATGGTTTTGAACCTACCTATGTACTATTTTGATGTATTTTTTTTCTTTTTCACCATACGAAAGATAAATTTGGTTTTTATACATATTTACTGGCTTTTCAGTTATGTAAATATGATGGGTTGAATCTTCCTGTGCGCTATGCATAGTAGCGGCAGTGGATTTTAGTTCATCGCCATTACTAGAGGTATCATTTTGAAAAATGCTAGCTATGCTAAAGTCATCGTTGGTGTCGGGCGTGTCTTGATTTATAAATCTGCTAAGTCCATCCGCTACATTGTTCTCTTTGCCCTTTAGATATTCAATGTCAAAATTAAATTCGTTTAGAAAAATTTTCCAACGTTGGAGTTTCATATTAGGCTCTTTTAAAGTACTAAGCCAAACAAGAGGTTTGTGGTCCGTTCGTAGGTCAAATTTCCTACCATACAGATATGGCCTAAAATATTTAACGGACCAAACGACGGCCAGAAGTTCTTTCTCGATAGTTGAGTATTTTTTTCTCATGATTATTTAACGTACGAGAAGCGTAACAAATTGGATGGTTATCCTGGCTCAGCACAGCACCTAATGCGTAGTTAGAAGCATCAGTTGTTAATACAAATGTTTTACTGAAATCAGGAGATTTGAAATCATACTGAAATCAGGAGATTTGAGAACAGGATCAGTGGTGAGTAGAGTTTTTAATTTCTCAAATGCTTTAACGTATTGGGGGTCGGATGTATTTACATACGTGCTCTGATTTTTTTAAATATCTTATTAATGGAAATGCTACTCTGGCATAGTCCTTAATTAATTTGCGATAATAGCCTGAAATACCCAAAAAACTCTTAATGCCTTTCTTATCTGTAGGTAATTTCATAGACACTGTAGTCTGGACTTTATTTTTATCCGGTTGAATACCTTGATTTGATACCGTATGACCTAAGTAGTTTGTTGATAACTCAGCAAAACTACATTTATTGACTTGTATTTTTAAGTTACTCTCCTTAAGTCTTTGAAGGATTTTCTTTAAAGACAATAAATGCTCCTCAAAGCTGGTTGAAAAAATTAAGATGTCGTCTAAGTAAACGACACAGCATTTATTAATGAAATCTTTTAACACGGTATTCATTAATCTCTGAAATGTCGCTGGAGCATTTTTAAGTCAGAACGGCTTTCTCAGGAATTCGTAATGACCATTTTTGGTCGAGAATGCAGTTTTAGCCCTGTCCCGTGGTTCGATCTCAATCTGATGGAAGCCCTTAACGAGATCAATAGTGGAGAAATAGTTGCATTTTCCTAGTTTGTCGAGCAGTTCTTCGATGTTAGGCATAGGGAATCTATACTCTATTGTCTGTTCATTTAGCTTTCTGTAGTCTATTACAATTCGCCATTGTTTTTCGCCATCTTTTCCAGCTTTTTTGGGCACTACCCAAATAGGCGAATTGTAAGGACTGTTGCTAGGCACGATTATTTTCTGTCGCAACATTTCTTCCACTTGCTTGTCGACCTCATCAGAATGGATTTCCGGGTATCTATAAAGTTTGGAAAAAATTGGAATCTCGGTCTTCGTATTTATACGATGTCTTACTTCACTAGTGAAGGTCAAATTTTCACCTTCTTTGTAAAAGACCGATTTTTACGAATAGAGTAAGGACTTCAGCTTAGATTTATCAGCATTGTTTAGTTGATTTGCGAACACTCTGTTTTCTATTTCATTTTTGAAAAATTTATTTGAAAACATATTCGGAGACTCTTTAATAATATTGCAGGCAAATATTGTGTAAATTTCCTCAGACTTGTTAAAATATATAGGAATGTCAGTAACTAAAGACCGTCGAAATAATCATGGAAATTGTATTCTAGAAACTCTACATAAGTATTTGGTGTTCTGAATTCTTTAAACAAAGGAATTTTGAACTTAGTATGTGTTTTGATATGATGGCCAAGGATTTTCAAGGTATAACTGTGTGACAAGACTTCCCATTTAGGGTTACATACGTTTTTATTGATTATACTTACTTCGGCTCCACAATCGATAATAAAACGCTATGGCCTCTTATTACTTTGGACGACGTTTTCTTTCATGCCCCTGAATGTCCTAAGTTTAAATTGTTTTGCCCATCTTGTTGTTATTCTAAAATTTTTTTAGAAAGCAATAATTGCAGTGATAGATGTTTCCGGATTGAAGCTGTTGATAACTTCAAATACTTGGGAATTATTATTGATAACAAAATCAATTATTCAAAACATATAGCTTCTCTTACAAAGTACTTTCGTTGTACATTAAGAAATCTGTACTATCTTCGCAGAGTTTGCTCGCTCGAAGTTTTAAAAACCATTTACTACGGTATTTTTCATACAAAACTACAATATGGTATTAGTTGTTGGGGAGGAGTTTATGTTAACAGATTAAGACCATTAATTATTTTACAGAAATCAGCTGTAAGGACAATCTGCAATAAGCACCGCCTGCATCCTAGTTTTCTTCTATTTCAACAATTGAAGATTCTTCCTGTTCGACATCTATATTGCTTCAAGGAAAAAAAGAAGAAGAAGAAGAAGTTAAAAGAATTTTTTTTTAAGATCGGGTAATCGGAACTATAGAATACTTGACAGTCACCCTTTGCGAAATAACTCCTTATACTTAGTTAATATACCCAGATTTCGTACCACAGCATTTCGGAATTTTTATACTGTAGTTTCATGTCGTCTTTTCAATCAGCTGCCTCTTTCATTAAAATTAATACGTCATCCTAGTAGATTCGCAAAGCTTCTAAAACGTTGGCTTTTTCATTTTGACTATGCTCGAATGGAATCTCTTTTTAGCATTATAACTTTCTTCTGACATTTTGTCTACGTCAAATAAAAGTCTGTCTTTCAGCTAATTTATTGTCTGTGCTTATACTTAAGTTTTAACTTGCTATTTACACCGCTTTTTACGGGTCACCCCACCGTACATTTTTGTTATGTTATGTTATATGAGAATTCCTGTAATGGCATTTAACTCTATTTTTAATTAAATATCTAATGTTGTTGGATCTCTGAACACTACATTGAACGAAGCAGATATACTGGACGTCTTGAATTTCACAACTCTTTTTTTATTCCTGTCACTCTTACTTCGTGCGTTCAAATCGACAGGTTATGTTCTAATTACTTGGATAAATAAATTAAAATATTGGAAAGTTTCCTTTGTTCTTCTTCTCATATAACCGAGCCGGATCCACTTCTGAAAGACAACTCAAACATTGGTGCCTCCTGTGAGGATCTGGAGCGGTTATATTTTGGCAGTATATCATCGGAACCCATCGGCAAAGAAGATTCACTGGAAACTCGACTTAACCTAAACATAACCAAGGAGGTAGTACGTGAAACACGAGGTGAGTGCAATTGATATTTGTGTATTAGTTTATCCTCATAATCACGATGGTCGAAGAGAAGGAGAAAGTTGGGCTGGGCGATATTATTAGCGAACAAGAAATGTTACTTGATTCGGTACAGAGAACGTTGCGTAACTTCAAGAAAGATAGTGCAGCGAGGAAGACCGAATCCTATCTCCAGGCACGTTTGGACTCCTTGGCATCATATCGAGCGGAATTCCGCGCAAACCACCGCCTTATAGTGCGTCAACCACAAGATGCAGAAGTTAGGGCGAAATACGCAAAAATTTCCAACGATTTCGAAGAAACATATATCGATGCTGTAGCAGCCATCCGTGAACTCCTTGCCACCAGAACGCAAACGAATCGGAACGCATCTAATGAACTTACATCAGTGCCTGTATCAAGCAATAGTGTCCCTCTACCAGAAGTTAAGCTTCCCACATTTGGTGGAAATCACATTGAATGGCCGGCCTTTAAAGAGGTGTATTTGGATCGGATTCATCACAATGAGAACTTAAATAGTTTGCAAAGATTTCACTATCTCAAAGCGGCTTTAACTGGCGACGCTTCGCAGGATATCCAACACATCGGATTTATAGGAGAAAATTATTCAGAAGCCTGGAAGATGTTGTGCGATCAGTACGACAACAATCGCATACTTTTCACGCATTATATGGACATTTTGGATCAACAACCAGATGTAGCTCGTGATGACCCCGTTACCTTAAAACACTTTACACAAACTTGCCGTTCATGTTTTAGGTCCATCAAAAATCTTGGCGTCGATATAGAAGGGCAGAACCAACTTATGGTATATTTCCTGGTCAAGAAGTTACCCAATCCCCTTCGTAATGAATGGGATCGCTCTCTACGAAAACAAAACACTATCCCAACATTTGCCGAGCTGCTGACACTTTTAGACGAACAATATCTTATGCTACTAACATCTTCAAAGCAGAGAACAGCGTCACAAAAGAAAGTTGCCGGAACGAATGCTGTACCAGGTCTCACATCTGCCCGGTCTGTGAGAAGGCGGATCATCCGGTACGCGAGTGTTCTAAGTTCATCGAAATGAGCGTAATGGAAAAAAGAACAGCAGTAGAACAGTACAAATTGTGTTTTAACTGTCTCGGGTATAATCATCGTTCGTCGAAGTGCAGCAGTCGTCGAAAATGTGGAACCTGCGGAGGAAAACATCATACTTTAATACATAGCGATCGGCAAAATGCAATACCTATTCTGACATCGGCCGCTCATGTTGCGACAAACGGGTTGTTACCAAGAGATGATAAACAACAACAGCACACACAGTATGACGTACTTTTACCAACAGCCATCGTCACAGTTAAGTCGGCAGAGGGGAAGTTATATCAGTTCAGAGCATTACTAGATCAAGGGTCACAGGCTTCCTTCGTGACGGAAAGAGTCGTGCAAATACTAAGTCTTCAACGTGATAAAGTCCGTATTAATGTCCACGGATTGGCGGGTTGTAAGGTAACAACTGGGCGGTATAGTATAGGTTTAAGAATCGGTTCTAGGATAGACCCTCTCGTAAGTTATCAGGTCGGAGCATATGTGTTGCCTAAAGTTGCTGGTGTTTTACCGGAGAGGAGAGTAAACACGAAAGATTTTATTCACTTACGAAACTTAGAACTGGCAGATCCAAGGTATTTTGAACCGCTTACTATTGACATCCTATTAGGTAGCGACGTGTATGACGACTGCATTCTGGATGACACTCGTAGGGCAGGCAGAGGGTTGCCTATCGCACAAAAAACAACCTTTGGCTATATCATATCCGGAAAAACGACCACAGAATCTGCATCATCGTCTATGTTGTCATCATTATACGCCCAGCTCGAAATCGACCATCTATTAAGAAAATTCTGGGAATTGGAAGAAATATCGGGCCCAATTAACCAGTCGAGCGAGGATCAGTGGTGTGAGAAGTTTTACACTGAAACTCATGAACGACTGGAAAATGGAAAATATCTTGTCCGATTGCCCCTCAAATCGGAAATTAATTCAATAGAGGTTCTAGGGAGGTCCAGATCCATGGCCTTGAAACGATTTTGCCATTTGGAAAGGCGGCTGTTAAAGGATAAGGCTTTGAGAGATGAATACATCAAATCCATCAGGGAGTACTTACGATTGGGACAAATGAAACCGGTTACGACAACTGGGGATCAACACTGTGTATTCGGAGATAACCAAACCTCGTGTTATACTTGTTGCTATCTCCCACACCATCCCGTTGTTAAGGAATCATCAACAAGTACGAGAATGCGTATCGTTTTTGACGCGTCTGCAAAAACCTCAAACGAAAAGTCTCTCAACGATATCTTAGCCACGGGACCAGCTCTTCAGGAGGACTTATCTGCCATTCTCACAAACTGGCGCTTATTGAGGTTTGTCTTTATGGCAGACGTACAGAAGATGTTCAGGTGCATCGACATGCACGAGGAAGATGCTCAGTATCAGCGGATACTCTGGAGGGAAGATCCTAATCAGCCAATTCAAGAGTACTATTGTACAACAGTTATGTTTGGAACCGCCTGCGCTCCCTATCTGGCTATACGCACTATGCATCAGTTTTTTCGTGATGAAGGTAACCGCTATCCATTGGCCGCAGAAATAGTAGAAGGGCAAATGTACGTAGACGACATTTTATCTGGTTCTGACACTATTGAGGGTGCTCTGAGGGGACAAGGGGAAGTAATCTCGATGTTACGAAGCGCATCCTTTGAACTCAGGAAGTGGGCGAGCAATCATGATCGATTGTTGGACAATATACCTCCTGAGCACCGGTACACCCAAGGCATGCTGGAATTCAAATCAACAGACGTAATAAAGGCTTTGGGTCTATACTGGGATCCATGCACTGATGAGTTCAAATTTAAAATCAACTTTGAAATCTATACCGATTCACCAACTAAACGCTCGATCTTATCAACAATTGCTCGCCTCTTTGACCCATTAGGGTGGCTTAATCCTATAATCATATCAGCAAAAATCATACTACAGCGGCTATGGTCAAGTAAGACAGGCTGGGATGCACAAGTTCCGGAAGAAATCCAAACAGCTTGGCGAAAGTTCCGAGAGGATATTCCAACAATAACCCAGTTGCGTGTTCCAAGATGGTTAGGCGATGAAGGTAAATTGACATCTTATGAACTCCATCTATTTTGCGACGCCTCTAAGCACGCGCATTCTGCTGTAGCGTACCTTCGACTACGTAGAGAGGACGGCCAAATTATAGTTAACCTTTTGATGGCAAAATGTAAGGTCAACCCAATCAAACCAAAGCTAACTATTCCTCGGGCTGAATTATGTGGATCAGTTCTAGCTGTAAACTTGTTAAAATTTATTAAACAACACCTTTGCATGTACATCCCGTCCTCAAATATTTTCTTATGGACAGATTCATCTATCGTTCTAAGCTGGATCCGAGAAGATCCCAGTAGATGGAAACCTTTCGTATCAAATAGAATTGCGAAAATTTCAACGCAGTCCACAGCAAATGAATGGCGGCACATCACCTCAGAGAACAACCCTGCTGACTTTTCCAGTCGTGGAATAAGACCCTCCCGTCTAGCCGAATGCAACTTGTGGTGGCATGGCCCAGCGTATCTACAATTACCGTCTCATGAGTGGCCAGTCTCCAAATTTAACGTTTCATGTCTCAAAGTCTAGGAGCAAGAAAGGAGAGGGGTAAAGACGTTTTTGAACTCTATGAAGGACTCCGAGGCAAATTTTTTATTGAGAAAATGGTCATCGTTCTCCAAAACAGTACGAATGGTAGCATATTGTATCCGCTTTTATGGAAATTGCCGTCCCAGGTTTGGACCCAAGGCAACAGTAATATTATCAATCGGCGAATTAAGAACGGCTATCATTTACATCGTACGGTTGGTACAACAAGAAGCTTTCCTTTCTGAATGGACGTCACTATCTTCCGGTGGACCACTCCCGAGAGACACTATGTTGCGTCCTCTTAATCCATTTTTTGACCCGGACGAAAGAGTTATACGCCTTGGCGGTAGATTAAAACATGCGCTATTGTCAAGAGATCAAAAACATCCATTCATAATACCGGCAAAGCATCCATTTACAGCTCTGATAGTCCAGTACAGTCATTTGAGCACCATGCACGGCGGGGTCACGCTTACTCTAAATCATATTAGAAGTCGATTTTGGATTTTGAATGGGCGTAATGTCGTACGCTACGTAATTCATCGTTGTATTATCTGTTACAAAAATCAGCCGAGACCGTGTACACAAATGATGGGTGCTTTACCTGCTGAACGCGTTCGCCCTGCCCGAGCATTTTCATCTACGGGGGTAGACTACGCTGGACCTTTCAACGTGTTACCTTCCAAGGGTAGAGGTCGCACTTCATTAAAGGGGTACGTCGCGCTTTTTATCTGTCTATTCACTAAGGCTATCCATATGGAATTAGTTGGAGACCTAACGTCAGATGCCTTTATCGGCGCTTTAAACCGTTTCGTATCCAGGAGGGGTATATGTAGCGACATATATAGCGATTGTGGTACCAATTTCATAGGCGCGAACAGGTAGCTGAAAGAAGATAAAATTGCATACCAAAGATTCATCGAGAAATGCCAACCACAACTCGCTCAGCAACAAATGCGATGGCATTTTATACCACCCTCGTCCCCGCATTTTGGGGGTTTATGGGAGGCGGGTGTTAAATCAACAAAATATCACCTCAAGCGAACAATAGGAGAGCAGAAACTTACGTATGAGGAGTTGAGTACGGTTTTGGCTCAAATTGAGTCGTGCTTAAACTCGAGGCCACTATGCCCATTGACCAATGACCCAGATGATCTAATGGTCCTTACTCCAGGACATTTCTTGATAGGGGACTCGCTATTGGCTATCCCGCTGAAACTAACTGTTCTAGCCTTTCTGCCCGTTGGCGTCATTGTCAAATGTTAGTGCAACAATTCTGGAGGCAGTGGACTAATGAATATTTGTCACGACTACAAAGACGCCCAAAATGGTTAAAGTCCAGTCCTAATTTAAAAATAAATGATATCGTGTTGATAAAGGATGAGAGATTTCCCTGCAATCATTGGCCTTTAGGAAGAATTGTAGAGGTACATCCTGGGACCGATAATCTGGTGAGAGTGGTCACTCTTAGGACAAAAAATGGATTGATGAAACGACCTATCGTTAAGCTATGCCCATTGCCCATTCAGAATAATTGAAGGGATCCATCAGAGACTATACACTGTAATATCAATTGCACAATTAATTACCTCTACCTTACAGCCTCCTTGGTGCCACGGATTAGATGATATTCTGTCGAACATCATCGCGGGGCAGATATGTTGGATCTCTGAACACTACATTGAACGAAGCAGATATACTGGATCTCTGAACGTCTTGAATTTCACAACTCTTTTTTTATTCCTGTCACTCTTACTTCGTGCGTTCAAATCGACAGGTTATGTTCTAATTACTTGGATAAATAAATTAAAATATTGGAAAGTTTCCTTTGTTCTTCTTCTCATATAACCGAGCCGGATCCACTTCTGAAAGACAACTCAAACATTGGTGCCTCCTGTGAGGATCTGGAGCGGTTATATTTTGGCAGTATATCATCGGAACCCATCGGCAAAGAAGATTCACTGGAAACTCGACTTAACCTAAACATAACCAAGGAGGTAGTACGTGAAACACGAGGTGAGTGCAATTGATATTTGTGTATTAGTTTATCCTCATAATCACGATGGTCGAAGAGAAGGAGAAAGTTGGGCTGGGCGATATTATTAGCGAACAAGAAATGTTACTTGATTCGGTACAGAGAACGTTGCGTAACTTCAAGAAAGATAGTGCAGCGAGGAAGACCGAATCCTATCTCCAGGCACGTTTGGACTCCTTGGCATCATATCGAGCGGAATTCCGCGCAAACCACCGCCTTATAGTGCGTCAACCACAAGATGCAGAAGTTAGGGCGAAATACGCAAAAATTTCCAACGATTTCGAAGAAACATATATCGATGCTGTAGCAGCCATCCGTGAACTCCTTGCCACCAGAACGCAAACGAATCGGAACGCATCTAATGAACTTACATCAGTGCCTGTATCAAGCAATAGTGTCCCTCTACCAGAAGTTAAGCTTCCCACATTTGGTGGAAATCACATTGAATGGCCGGCCTTTAAAGAGGTGTATTTGGATCGGATTCATCACAATGAGAACTTAAATAGTTTGCAAAGATTTCACTATCTCAAAGCGGCTTTAACTGGCGACGCTTCGCAGGATATCCAACACATCGGATTTATAGGAGAAAATTATTCAGAAGCCTGGAAGATGTTGTGCGATCAGTACGACAACAATCGCATACTTTTCACGCATTATATGGACATTTTGGATCAACAACCAGATGTAGCTCGTGATGACCCCGTTACCTTAAAACACTTTACACAAACTTGCCGTTCATGTTTTAGGTCCATCAAAAATCTTGGCGTCGATATAGAAGGGCAGAACCAACTTATGGTATATTTCCTGGTCAAGAAGTTACCCAATCCCCTTCGTAATGAATGGGATCGCTCTCTACGAAAACAAAACACTATCCCAACATTTGCCGAGCTGCTGACACTTTTAGACGAACAATATCTTATGCTACTAACATCTTCAAAGCAGAGAACAGCGTCACAAAAGAAAGTTGCCGGAACGAATGCTGTACCAGGTCTCACATCTGCCCGGTCTGTGAGAAGGCGGATCATCCGGTACGCGAGTGTTCTAAGTTCATCGAAATGAGCGTAATGGAAAAAAGAACAGCAGTAGAACAGTACAAATTGTGTTTTAACTGTCTCGGGTATAATCATCGTTCGTCGAAGTGCAGCAGTCGTCGAAAATGTGGAACCTGCGGAGGAAAACATCATACTTTAATACATAGCGATCGGCAAAATGCAATACCTATTCTGACATCGGCCGCTCATGTTGCGACAAACGGGTTGTTACCAAGAGATGATAAACAACAACAGCACACACAGTATGACGTACTTTTACCAACAGCCATCGTCACAGTTAAGTCGGCAGAGGGGAAGTTATATCAGTTCAGAGCATTACTAGATCAAGGGTCACAGGCTTCCTTCGTGACGGAAAGAGTCGTGCAAATACTAAGTCTTCAACGTGATAAAGTCCGTATTAATGTCCACGGATTGGCGGGTTGTAAGGTAACAACTGGGCGGTATAGTATAGGTTTAAGAATCGGTTCTAGGATAGACCCTCTCGTAAGTTATCAGGTCGGAGCATATGTGTTGCCTAAAGTTGCTGGTGTTTTACCGGAGAGGAGAGTAAACACGAAAGATTTTATTCACTTACGAAACTTAGAACTGGCAGATCCAAGGTATTTTGAACCGCTTACTATTGACATCCTATTAGGTAGCGACGTGTATGACGACTGCATTCTGGATGACACTCGTAGGGCAGGCAGAGGGTTGCCTATCGCACAAAAAACAACCTTTGGCTATATCATATCCGGAAAAACGACCACAGAATCTGCATCATCGTCTATGTTGTCATCATTATACGCTCAGCTCGAAATCGACCATCTATTAAGAAAATTCTGGGAATTGGAAGAAATATCGGGCCCAATTAACCAGTCGAGCGAGGATCAGTGGTGTGAGAAGTTTTACACTGAAACTCATGAACGACTGGAAAATGGAAAATATCTTGTCCGATTGCCCCTCAAATCGGAAATTAATTCAATAGAGGTTCTAGGGAGGTCCAGATCCATGGCCTTGAAACGATTTTGCCATTTGGAAAGGCGGCTGTTAAAGGATAAGGCTTTGAGAGATGAATACATCAAATCCATCAGGGAGTACTTACGATTGGGACAAATGAAACCGGTTACGACAACTGGGGATCAACACTGTGTATTCGGAGATAACCAAACCTCGTGTTATACTTGTTGCTATCTCCCACACCATCCCGTTGTTAAGGAATCATCAACAAGTACGAGAATGCGTATCGTTTTTGACGCGTCTGCAAAAACCTCAAACGAAAAGTCTCTCAACGATATCTTAGCCACGGGACCAGCTCTTCAGGAGGACTTATCTGCCATTCTCACAAACTGGCGCTTATTGAGGTTTGTCTTTATGGCAGACGTACAGAAGATGTTCAGGTGCATCGACATGCACGAGGAAGATGCTCAGTATCAGCGGATACTCTGGAGGGAAGATCCTAATCAGCCAATTCAAGAGTACTATTGTACAACAGTTATGTTTGGAACCGCCTGCGCTCCCTATCTGGCTATACGCACTATGCATCAGTTTTTTCGTGATGAAGGTAACCGCTATCCATTGGCCGCAGAAATAGTAGAAGGGCAAATGTACGTAGACGACATTTTATCTGGTTCTGACACTATTGAGGGTGCTCTGAGGGGACAAGGGGAAGTAATCTCGATGTTACGAAGCGCATCCTTTGAACTCAGGAAGTGGGCGAGCAATCATGATCGATTGTTGTACAATATACCTCCTGAGCACCGGTACACCCAAGGCATGCTGGAATTCAAATCAACAGACGTAATAAAGGCTTTGGGTCTATACTGGGATCCATGCACTGATGAGTTCAAATTTAAAATCAACTTTGAAATCTATACCGATTCACCAACTAAACGCTCGATCTTATCAACAATTGCTCGCCTCTTTGACCCATTAGGGTGGCTTAATCCTATAATCATATCAGCAAAAATCATACTACAGCGGCTATGGTCAAGTAAGACAGGCTGGGATGCACAAGTTCCGGAAGAAATCCAAACAGCTTGGCGAAAGTTCCGAGAGGATATTCCAACAATAACCCAGTTGCGTGTTCCAAGATGGTTAGGCGATGAAGGTAAATTGACATCTTATGAACTCCATCTATTTTGCGACGCCTCTAAGCACGCGCATTCTGCTGTAGCGTACCTTCGACTACGTAGAGAGGACGGCCAAATTATAGTTAACCTTTTGATGGCAAAATGTAAGGTCAACCCAATCAAACCAAAGCTAACTATTCCTCGGGCTGAATTATGTGGATCAGTTCTAGCTGTAAACTTGTTAAAATTTATTAAACAACACCTTTGCATGTACATCCCGTCCTCAAATATTTTCTTATGGACAGATTCATCTATCGTTCTAAGCTGGATCCGAGAAGATCCCAGTAGATGGAAACCTTTCGTATCAAATAGAATTGCGAAAATTTCAACGCAGTCCACAGCAAATGAATGGCGGCACATCACCTCAGAGAACAACCCTGCTGACTTTTCCAGTCGTGGAATAAGACCCTCCCGTCTAGCCGAATGCAACTTGTGGTGGCATGGCCCAGCGTATCTACAATTACCGTCTCATGAGTGGCCAGTCTCCAAATTTAACGTTTCATGTCTCAAAGTCTAGGAGCAAGAAAGGAGAGGGGTAAAGACGTTTTTGAACTCTATGAAGGACTCCGAGGCAAATTTTTTATTGAGAAAATGGTCATCGTTCTCCAAAACAGTACGAATGGTAGCATATTGTATCCGCTTTTATGGAAATTGCCGTCCCAGGTTTGGACCCAAGGCAACAGTAATATTATCAATCGGCGAATTAAGAACGGCTATCATTTACATCGTACGGTTGGTACAACAAGAAGCTTTCCTTTCTGAATGGACGTCACTATCTTCCGGTGGACCACTCCCGAGAGACACTATGTTGCGTCCTCTTAATCCATTTTTTGACCCGGACGAAAGAGTTATACGCCTTGGCGGTAGATTAAAACATGCGCTATTGTCAAGAGATCAAAAACATCCATTCATAATACCGGCAAAGCATCCATTTACAGCTCTGATAGTCCAGTACAGTCATTTGAGCACCATGCACGGCGGGGTCACGCTTACTCTAAATCATATTAGAAGTCGATTTTGGATTTTGAATGGGCGTAATGTCGTACGCTACGTAATTCATCGTTGTATTATCTGTTACAAAAATCAGCCGAGACCGTGTACACAAATGATGGGTGCTTTACCTGCTGAACGCGTTCGCCCTGCCCGAGCATTTTCATCTACGGGGGTAGACTACGCTGGACCTTTCAACGTGTTACCTTCCAAGGGTAGAGGTCGCACTTCATTAAAGGGGTACGTCGCGCTTTTTATCTGTCTATTCACTAAGGCTATCCATATGGAATTAGTTGGAGACCTAACGTCAGATGCCTTTATCGGCGCTTTAAACCGTTTCGTATCCAGGAGGGGTATATGTAGCGACATATATAGCGATTGTGGTACCAATTTCATAGGCGCGAACAGGTAGCTGAAAGAAGATAAAATTGCATACCAAAGATTCATCGAGAAATGCCAACCACAACTCGCTCAGCAACAAATGCGATGGCATTTTATACCACCCTCGTCCCCGCATTTTGGGGGTTTATGGGAGGCGGGTGTTAAATCAACAAAATATCACCTCAAGCGAACAATAGGAGAGCAGAAACTTACGTATGAGGAGTTGAGTACGGTTTTGGCTCAAATTGAGTCGTGCTTAAACTCGAGGCCACTATGCCCATTGACCAATGACCCAGATGATCTAATGGTCCTTACTCCAGGACATTTCTTGATAGGGGACTCGCTATTGGCTATCCCGCTGAAACTAACTGTTCTAGCCTTTCTGCCCGTTGGCGTCATTGTCAAATGTTAGTGCAACAATTCTGGAGGCAGTGGACTAATGAATATTTGTCACGACTACAAAGACGCCCAAAATGGTTAAAGTCCAGTCCTAATTTAAAAATAAATGATATCGTGTTGATAAAGGATGAGAGATTTCCCTGCAATCATTGGCCTTTAGGAAGAATTGTAGAGGTACATCCTGGGACCGATAATCTGGTGAGAGTGGTCACTCTTAGGACAAAAAATGGATTGATGAAACGACCTATCGTTAAGCTATGCCCATTGCCCATTCAGAATAATTGAAGGGATCCATCAGAGACTATACACTGTAATATCAATTGCACAATTAATTACCTCTACCTTACAGCCTCCTTGGTGCCACGGATTAGATGATATTCTGTCGAACATCATCGCGGGGCAGATATGTTGGATCTCTGAACACTACATTGAACGAAGCAGATATACTGGATCTCTGAACGTCTTGAATTTCACAACTCTTTTTTTATTCCTGTCACTCTTACTTCGTGCGTTCAAATCGACAGGTTATGTTCTAATTACTTGGATAAATAAATTAAAATATTGGAAAGTTTCCTTTGTTCTTTTTCTCAAATAACCGAGCCGGATCCACTCCTGAAAGACAACTCAAACAAATGTCATTAATATTTCTCCTTGTTTTTGTTATGTATTCAAATCCCATTTACTATGTTCAATTGTTAATGAGAAATATAATAAATAAATAAATAAATAAAAAAATAAATAAAACGACTATATAGGGTAGTTGTTTTGTGAGGAATGGTTAAAATTCGATTGGTTATTACCAGGGAACGGATTTTGTTGACCTTGCCTTTTTTTTGCATTTTTCTGCCTTTTTTACCAACATTGGCCTTTTTTTGGTCATATTTATCTGATTCATGTACACTTTCGTCTTAACTTCACAATTCAAAAAATAAAATCGCCGAAGCAAGCCGAAATTTGCACTAATACACTACTTGTATCATGTGTGTATCTACATGCATACATTCTACTTGTATCGTGTGTGCAATTTCCAGTATTTTACTTCTCCGGTATTCGTCGCAGTTGTGTACATAAATATGCGCCTGACAAGAACCGTTAGACATCTGTGAGGTATTTTCTCGTAAGTGTGCATACTGTCATATAGGTGCATATTTCGTCACAGACTGGTCAGAATAAGAACGTTCTCTCAGTGATTTCCCGATGTTTGTTTGTGAATAAATGTGAAAATGCCCAAGAACGCGGACAAAGATTTAATTAAATTAGAACAGCTTGTGGTAAAGTTTGGAAAATATGACTTTTCCACCGATGGAAAAGTCCTTCTTTGCAAATTGTGCAGTGTTAAGATAAATCATGAAAAGAAGTACTTTGTTGAACAGAATATAAAACGATTCAAGCACCAGCAAGCAATAGCCTTGAAGAACGCAGCAAAGACACAAGCAATAACCTCTTTCCTTCATTGCAACAATAAAAATGAGTTTCACACCGATCTCACGGGTATGTTTTTGGCATGTGACATACCTTTACAAAAGGTAAATCGTCCACAATTCAAAGCATTTATGGAAAAGTATGTACAGAAGAAAGTTCCAGATGAATCTACGCTTCGGAAAAACTATGTCAAGGATTGCTATTTCGAAGTTCTTCAACACATTCGTGCTGAAGTGGTGGGAGACGACAACATATTCGTCTCAATAGATGAAACGACGGACAAAGCCGGCCGCTGCGTAACGAATGTTATTATCGGGCCGTTGCGAAAGGATGGACGTGGATATTTGCTGACCTCTGAGGTTTGGAAAATGAACGCGACGACAATCTCAACGCTATTTGACGATTCATTGCGACTGCTATGGCCGAATGGATTTAAGCGCGAAAAAGTTTTGTTATCTGTTACGGACGCCGCCCCATACATGAAGAAAAGCGGAAAATCGCTTAGAGTTCTGTATTCCAAAATGATACATGTTACTTGCGTCGCTCATGGCGTACATAGGGTTTGTGAAAGTATCCGCAGTGCCTTTCCGAAAGTCGATGCCTTACTATCGAATTTAAAGAAGGTTTTTCTAAAGAGCGCGTCCCGAGTCGCTTTTTTAAGGGGAAAGAAACTGAGCTGCCGCTACCACCTCAACCCGTAAGTTTGAAATAAAGGAATATAATTTGAATCTGATATCAAGTAAGCTTTTTTAATTTAATCAGGTGTTGACTCGCTGGGGCACTTGGCTGTATGCTGCATCGTATTACGCACAATATTTTAGTCACATCAAAAGAATCATTGATGAGCTGGAAGATGATGCAAGTCGTGTTGGATTTGCAAAAGAATTGATTAGCAATGAATCAGTTCAGGCCCAGCTTGCGTACATCCAAGCCAATTTCGGATTTTTAGTGGACCCGAAAGAGCATATGTATATTCGAAAGTTTGCAAAAAACAGGTGATTTCAAATGTTGTATTTTAATTTCAATTATTTTTTAAAAACATATCGTAATATTAGGAAGCCCGATTGGAGATATTTTAAATATTTTGAAAGATATCGATGAGCAATTGCAAAAAGCAAAAGGACCAGTTGCTGAAGCTGTAGTGAAAAAGTTCAACGCCGTCTTTTCTGCAAATGAAGGTCTTAAGACTATCAAAGAAATTCTCCAAATATTTCAGTCGACGACGTGACGTCTTTTAACTGGGCTCCACTTGCCTCTGCCCAGGTGGAGAGGTCCTTCAGCTCTTTCAAAGCTCTCCTGAGGGAAAATCGCAGGTGCAACCAGAACATTTCAAAATGTATATGGTTGTTCAGTATTATTATAATGCTTAAAACCTTTCTTTTTCTTTATAATAAATGGCATTTATGCCTTTTTTACAGTTTTGTTTTGCCCTTTTTTCAATTTTTAGGTCAACAAAATCCGTTCCCTGGTTATTACAATGGCAGCAATTACTCTGGTTGTTATGTTCGTTAAGAGCGATATCCATGGGTTCTTCATTTGTGTTTATGTTTGTAAATCGAGATTGCCCGCTTTGGTTGGAATAGTTCCGATAAGAATGTCCACTTTGGGGTTCCTTAAAATGTTGGTGTCGTCCTGTCCCTGAGTTGTTGTCATTATTATGTGTTTGCTCGTACTGTCTACCATTGTTGTTGAATGGCGCCTTTGTATTTGGTGTTCTGTTGTTGTTGTATGGTATCTGTGTATTTTGTAAAGGGTTGTCATAGTATGCTTGTTTGTTTCTCCTAAAGTTACTGATATTTTGTCTGTGACCTGTGTACCTGTTATTATTAGTAATTGTTACTTCTCTGCCATTTGGACCTCTTTGTTGATGATTTATTTCACTTATAATTTTGAAAGCCTCTGTTAATGTTTGTGGGTTCCTACTGAAAATAACAGTTTTCGTTGGTTCTGGTAGGTTATTCTTAAACACCTCTAACGCTATGCGATTATTAGATTGGATCATATGGTTATTATTACTATCGTGATTTAATAAATGCGCATTGTTTATCCTACCAAGCAACTTGGTAATGTTATTGTAATAATCTTCTATTGTTGTCTCTATTCGGGCTGTTCGTATATTATCTAACAAAGTATTAATGGGCAATTTTTCACCAAAACTATTCTTGAGAATATCTATTATTTCGGACCACGCTTCTAACCTCCCGTGTTTTTGCAACTCATCGCGAGCTTTACCTGCAATCCTATCTTTAATGTAACCTGTTAATATGTTTTTCGAAATTTGGTCGAAGTCAGCAAAGGAAGCAACTAAAGAGTCAACCCTATCTATAAAATCAATAGTATACGACTCATTGCCGTCAAATACTTGGAGTTTACTTATTAAATCTAAGTTTAATCTAAATCTCTCAGATGCTGTAACGACTTCCATTGAGCGAAAAAATATAAAATCTTACTCTCACCTTCAAATGATATTGGTTCCTCCCTTCAGAATGGATTTATTTATATCTCCGGCTGAATCCGCTTCTTTGTACAGCTTGAAAAAGACTGATTTCTCCGATGCTGGTTGACCGCCGGGAAAATGCTATGAACTCTAATGCCACGTGGTATGTATTTAGTACATGGCACTTGAGATACAGACTCGATGCAGACAGATATGTTTTTTTTTTTGTTTTTAATCGTCAGCGTCTTTTTACACAGTTTTTTTTTTTTTTTTTTTATTTAATTATTAAGTTTTTTTTTTTATATTTGGAGTTGCGATCCTCTCTTATTTCGAGATTTTTAGAAAGCGCGTGGTTTTACTAACCTTGTCAAATCGTTCTTTAATGTATTTTTTCTTTCTCTCTGCACTCGCGACTTTGCGTTTTTTTTGTTAAATATATAAAATACGAATAGGTTGATATAACTCTGGAAACTATTCAAAGAAAACACGTGCGATGAGTTTGTATTTTTATTTATTTCTCGATTCGGTCACATCGGTTTCGTCTCCCCAGCTTAGGATGTAATCACTTCGACGGTTCGTCACCAAAAGAGGACGAATCCGCGAGCTTATCTTTTACCCCCACTTCCTGAGAGCTTAACGAAGTCGTTAAAGTCATGCCTCGACATTTATTACCAAATGTCGGGCAAGACCTTAACGAACATGTTTAAGGTGGAAATAAATAAATGAGGGATTATATTACAATATATTTAAGCTCCACATTATTTAGTTTCGAAGATATAAGTTTTTGAATTTCCCATACAAAATACCGATTTGGGTTGTTTTAGTTCAATCATAGTTTTGCCTGGAACTATTTACCTACATACATATGTACATACATATGTAACAAGTTTTAAGTAATCACATTTTTCACGTAAAGGTTTTGTAACTCCTAACAGTATACGGTTTTCAATGGTTTAGAAAATGCATGTATCTGTATACAAAATATACAGATATGTATACATAGATATGTATGTACATATGTGTCCCGTTCTAGTTGAAGTTCTTGGATTTGTTTCTTGTTGTTAATGTGAAGTTTTCCGATCATTTCGAGAGATAACAGTTTGCGGAATTCCTTTTCTTTGGGGGTTAGTTGCGGGACGGATGGAAGTACTGTGTGTACGGATGCTTCTTGCGCTGAGAATATTCTGTCATCGATGGTTATGTTGGTTTTGCATATTTAATGAGGAAGGTCCCACTGAGATTTCGTGGCACAGAATCAACTACAGAGGGTGGCCAAATTATTATACTCAAATGATTTTTTTGTAATAATTTAGAAAGTACTAGCTATATCTTGCTTTACAAACTATTAGGTACATTATTTTTTCTTTTTAATGATTAGTTACACCTCTGACAACACTCTATGTATTCTGGCAGCACTGTTTTTAAAATGTTTTAAATGTGACAGACGTCAGAGTCAGTGTCCGTTAAAATTTCAAATTGTAAGCTGCTTCTTGTGACTGTTATTTTTGGTAAAAATTATCGATTTTATCTGTAATACTAGGTCAGTGTTATTAAATTATGATACCTTTGTATGATTGCATATTTTTATTAACGTTTTCTTGTGTGATTACTTTATTAATGGGCGTTATAAAGAAATAAATTTAAAAATTTGCCCTATAGAGATGGGGAAGTGTGCAGACCTCACACCAAAGAAAATAACCAAAATTTCCACAATGTTGGAACATTGTCAATATACCCAGCGTCAAATAGCTGAATTGCTAAAAGCTTCGCAGTCCAGCGTTCGTAATATTAAGAAAAACTTGGATACTGGAAAACCGATTGAGACGAATCGAATGGGAAGATGTGGCAGAAAGCGGATTACTACACCTCGGACAGAGCGGGAAATTCGTCGTGTTACTTTAGAGAATCGTCGAAAGCCTCGGCATGTTTTTCAAAAAGTTTTAAATGACTCTGGGGTTCAATTATCAGAAAGGACTCTCAGAAGAAGATTTTTGGAGATGGGACTGAAATGCTATCGACCACAGAAGTAGCCAAGACTTACAGCTGTCATGAAAGCTAAACGTCTAGCCTGGGCTAAAGAGCACCAACATTGGACACTGGAAGACTGGAAACGGGTTGGTATAATTAAAATACAATTACTAATGTGGCTCTGGTCCTTCATGGGCTGTAATGCCACCTAGAAATTTTTATGATTATTGGTAAAAAACCTTCTTTTTGCAGGTTTGCTTCTCAGACGAGTCGTCTATTCAAATCCTTCAGGACAAAACTGAGTTTGTTAGACGAAGGCCTGGCGAAAAATTTAGCGAAGACTGTATTGTAGAACGTGTAAAACATCCTACTTCAGTTATGATATGGTCCGTCATAAGCGCTAAAGGAACTGGAAGGCTATACATCGTTCAAGGAACCATGCGTCACGACCAGTACATGAACGTTTTGACGGAAAGGCTGGCCCCACAGACAGCAGAATGGTTCCCAGATGGAAATTTCACATTTATGCATGATTCTGCACCCTGTCACAAGGCTAAAGCTATCACCAAATATTTAATAGATAATAATATCAACACTTTAGACTGGCCTGGTAACTCCCCCGACATGAATCCCATCGAAAATGTGTGGGCAGTCCTTAAAACTGAAATAGCCAAAGAAAAAATTTTAACCAATAAAAGAGAGTTGATTGAAAACATCATCAAAGCATGGCACAACACACCGAAACTGCAACAAGTAGCTGTATCATGCATTGAAAGCATGCCACGTCGCATCCAAGCTGTAATAGCAGCAAAAGGCGGAGTTACCAAATATTAGAATTTTTTTTTTTTAATTATTTTTAGCATAGACAAGAAGTAAATCAAAGTTTGAAATGTTTAAATATATTCTAAATATGTTTAAAATAATAAAACAATGTGACAATAATAATAAAACTATGTCACACAATAAAAAATTACAAAAATACGGAAAATTTTGCTTGAGTATAATAATTTGGCCACCCTCTGTAAGTTGGTTCCATTGAATTCGTTGAGCAGAATGATTTCAGATGACACCTCTTCGATTGTTGGGAATTGCTGGCTGTTTATCCATTTGCATGTTGCTGTTTCATTTAATAATTTTGATATGCATATGGCGTTTACAATGTTAAGGAGATTATTTTTACTACAGATTGAAATATTATTAACTAATTTACATTTATTTATTATTCCAAAGATGTATTCCTTACTTCTAACAATTTCCTTATAATCTATGTCTACGTGTATAATTACTGCATTTCTTTTAACTGGTTTAATTAATATTTTTTCGTATGTGTTAAGGTCTGTGAGTGATATGTTTACAATATAAAGGATGGAATTTAAATTAGTTATTATTTTGATTTCTGAAAAATTTAGAGCTTCTTCTATTGTTGTAAATGGTACATTGTCATTCTTTAATGTTACTATAGCTAACTTTATTTCTTCTTTCGACAAAATTTGTTTAGTTTACAATTCCTACTTTTGCCCAATGTATGGCTAGATTAATATTTTGCAATTCTTCTTTGATAATCTTGAACTTATGTACATTGTATATTGTATATTGTAAACCGGATACAATTTCTTTATTGACATATTTATTTTCTTCTAACATTAATTCAATCTCATTTGTAATCTTTGTTAGATTGTTAATCAGTTCATTATGCAATTTATTTAGTTTGACTTGGTTATTGTATTGGCTAGTAAATTATTCATTTTTTTTTATTATTACAAAATCTTCGTGGTCTGGATTTCCTGCAAAAATCCAATTTCCTATAAAATCCAAAGATTTCTTCAATTGCTCGTTTTTTTAAATAGTAGCGAGACAAATTGTGTGTTAGAGAAGTCGAGAAATATGAATGTCTGCTTTTATGGCGCAGAGTGTGAGTAAAGGCCATCCAAAATAGACTTACATACGTGGGATTACGCCAGCGTGTCTTCTTACATGCAAATCGTACGCTATGGTCATAATGGCAATTCAGTTTTGTTAAGTTTTCGTTGACTTAAGCAAAGTCTTCTTGAAAGAAGACATTCCGCGCGGAATTTTGGTCACACAAAAGTGTAAAATAATATTATGTAATATATGATAAAACGGATGCACTTTATTTCAATAAAAATAAAATTAAAAATTTTAAGTAAGAAATCATCTTAAAAATATTAAAAGGTTCTTTTAATGAACTCAAAAGGCCGAGAGAAAAAAAATTATTTTTTTACTTTTTGGAGTTTTTTTTTTGTGTCGGGGGTTACTTAAAATATTTAATTTTATTTTTATTATGTTCTTTTTAAATTACTCGCCATAATTCCGATAGGTACGAGTGACTAATTAAATCACATTTTTCGAAAGGCTCTACTGCATACAAAAACTTATATACAGGGTGTCCCACGAGCAGTGTGCCAAAAAGCTAGAGCGTGTAGGTAGGTGTAGGGGGGCAATTTTCTAAAAAATTGACTTAATTTGGAAAAAAAATAAATTATTAAAAATCAACAGTTACATCCACAATGCCGTGATATATTTTTTGGAAAGCCAGAAACCTGTTCTTTCATCCTGTTTTTAAACGAAGCTGTTTTAAGGAATAGTTTTTGAGAAATTAATTTTCAAACTCAAAATTTTGAAGAAAAAAAAAATTTCGAACTATTTTAGTAATTAAGTAGTAATGTCAGTCGTCAAAGAGCTTTTGCTAACGCATTACTTCTAAAACCGGCTGTTTCCCAGTGTGATATAAAAAAATTAGAAATAAACAAAATTTCAAAATTCCGAAAAGAGGCAGATCTCCGAACTCTGAGGGCATTTCTAACCCCTCAGATAAAAGATCTAAAACTATGAGTGCTACTAGTGCGGGTAAAAAGGACTCAAGGTCCAACTATTGGAGTCCCCTACAATGTTTGCCTGACGCGGAAGATATGGACGAAATAATTTCACCAAGTGATAATACACAAAAAAAGATCTATGTGCCGCCAATACGTTCACAATTTAATGAAATCTTTAAACATTCCTGCATATTCTATTAAAAAAATTTCAATCGGCATAAAAATTTTGTGTGAAACTCCAGAATCGTATAGCACAACTATTCAAACCCTTAAGGAAAATAACTGTCAGTTTTTCACTCATGATGTGAAGAGTTCCAAAGCATCTAAAGTAATATTATTTGGTTTGGATAATATAGAAGTTAAAACATTAACGGCTGAACTAATAAAACTCGGTTTAAAGTGCATGGATATTAAGAATATTTCTAAGACTTACGAAAAATATAGTGAGACATTTTATTTAGTTTCATTGGAATACGGATCGATTCAATTAAATGATTTAAAAAAACACTACCGATCTGTGCTCCATACTCAAGTCAGTTGGAGCTTTCAAAGAAAAATGAAAGGTAAGCCGACACGATGTCATAATTGCCAGATGTTCGGGCATGGTGAGCGCAATTGTCATATAAGGACGTATTGCGGAATCTGTGCCGGTCCACATAAGACTACTGACTGCAACAATAATAGTCTCGTTAAATGTGCAAATTGTAATGGTGATCACAAAGCTAGCGATCCCGCTTGCTTAAGCAGATCAAAGTACTTAGAACTCAAAAGCAATTTGGCCAACCGCAAAAACCAACAACACCAACATCCAAGAAAAGCTTTTTTCTCTGAAAAAGCTCCTGTTATTGCTCCAGTGCAGAAACATATTGATCAGTGGCAGATTTTCCTTCTCTCTCACATCGAAGACCAGCAGTGCAAGCCGATAAAAAAGTAGATGCAATCAGCTGTTTACCACCGCCAAATCCATGGGAGAGTGACATTCGCGAGTCTACAAACAACAACAATAAACTTTTCTCTATGGATGAATTAAATGTATTAGTCATGGAAATGATAAAAAAATTGTCTTCTTGTAAATCTAAATCAGATCAATTTCAAGTTATCGCACAACTAGCTACAACATTTTTGTATTCAAATGATGACAAGTAATACGAGTAGTATGATAGATAGTAATTTAAATATTATTACATGGAATGCTAGAGGGATTCGTAACAAAAGCATAGAATTCCTAAACTTTTTAAATTTAAATAATGTTCACATAGCTTTAGTAACAGAAACCTGGCTAAACCAAACTCATCGTCTTTATACCCCCAATTACAAATGCTATAGAGCTGATAGAACTGTTGGAATTGGCGGTGGAGTTGCAATTTTTGTGAGACGATCAATACAACATACTCTCTTACCAATTATAAGAACGCAGTTAATAGAAAATATAGGTATTGAAGTAAAATTTGAGAATCAGAAAGCAATAAAAGTTTATTGTGTCTACTTTCCGGGTGGCCAGGTAACCAGTGTTAAGAAGAATTGCTTAAAAAATGACTTCCATAAGTTTTTTTCTATGAATGATGACTTTTTAATAGGAGATGATCTGAACTGTAGGCACAGGGATTGGGGTTGTATGCGAGCTAATGCCTGGGGTAATTTGCTCTCAAACGTTTCTGTTCTTTTACCGATTACTGTAATGTATCCTTGTAGTCCAACTTACGTTCCTTCTGGTTCACGAGGTAATCCGTCTGTACTTGATATTTTTGTAACTAACTGTCCCAATTATTTAACTCAACCTGTCGCTTTGAACGAGCTCAGTTCAGACCATAATCCTGTATCTTGCAAGGTTTCATTTTCCGCAATAAGATATACCCAATATGTTCAAGACCTTAAAAATGCTAATTGGATTCACTATAGAACCAAGCTGAGTCAAAGACTTCGTCAGTCGGATCTGAACCTAGATTTCATATCCTGTGAACAGGATGTTGATAATCTTGTAAGCAATTTTACAAAGCAAATACTTGATGCAGCTGATGAGAGTATACCTAAAGTGGCTAAAAAACCGTTTGTTAAAACTCCCTCCGCATATCTTAGTTCTTATAAAGATGAGAAATATGTGTAGAAGAAATTGGCAAAGATACAGACGGGCTGAAGACGGGCTTCAGGGACGAAGTAAAATATCTAAATAAGCTTATTAGGGAACACATTGTCCTATTGCGGAATGACTCCTGGAATAGAAAGCTTAGAGATTTAGATAAAAATGCGAAACCTTTCTGGAACATAATAAAAATAGTTAAAAGTAAAAGCAGACAAATACCATATCTTAAGGATTCAATAGATACATTCTTCTCGGATATCGACAAAGCCAATGCACTTGCTAAAACGTTCAAGCATAATCATAATATATCACAAAGTTTGGGTGATATGTATGTATATTCTTTAGTCAATAATACTGTTCAAACCTTCAGAACGTTAAAACCAGAGGTACCTCTAGATGCATACGTCAGTGAAGACTATATTAAGTTCATTATTAATAATCTAAGAACAAAGAAGTCCGATGGGATGGACTTAATAAAAAATGTATACCTTAAGGAACTACCTAAACTTGGACTTAAGATGGTGACATACAATATCGTCAACGCTTGCTTGAAAACTCAGTATTTTCCAGCTAAATGGAAACTCGCCAAAGTAATACCGATACTTAAAGCTGGAAAACACATGGAAAACCCAAATCGCTACCGTCCTATTAGTTTACTAAGTAACCTGAGTAAAATTTTTGAAAAGGTAATTAAAAATAAAATCATGAAATATATTGATGACAAACATATCTTTCCTAATGTGCAATTTGGGTTTAGACCCTTCCATAACACTTCCCAACAAGTGCTAAGAATCTGCAACCATGTCAGAAGTATGCGTGCAATCGGTAAATCGACTGGGTTGATTTTACTTGACATTGAAAAGGCGTTCGATAGTGTTTGGCATAATGGATTAATCTATAAAATGATTGATCTAAATTTTCCACTTTATCTGTGCAATATAGTTCTTAGTTTTCTGTCTGATCGCTGTTTCGAAGTACATGTTAATTCTGGTGTGTCAAATTTAATTTCTCATAGAGCAGGAGTACCACAGGGCTCTGTCCTAGGCCTAATATTATATAATCTATATACCTCGGATTTCCCAGAGCTACCGGAATGTGAAACAGCTATATATGCTGATGATACAGCGATATTTTCATCTCATGAGTTTGCTCTTAATATTGAGAACAATCTTAAAAATGCGATGAATATTGTTCATAATTTCTACAACAAATGGAAAATCAAGCTAAATGAAGACAAATTGCAAGCAATCTTTTTCAGCCGAAAAAGAAAAGCTTGTTTTCTCCCCTCAACTAGCTTGCAAATAAATCAAAATAATGTGGAATGGCTGAACTCCATTAAATATCTGGGTATATATCTTGACCCCAAATTGACGTTTCACGAACATATTATGCAAACTATTAACAAAGTCAACATTGCCATAAAAATTCTTTACCCATTCATCAATAGGAAATCGTTATTATCCCCTTCAAATAAAAGCATCATTCTTAAAGTCATATTCCAGGCAATACTTCTTTATGGTTACCCAGTGTGGAGAAATTCCGCACAGTGCCACATCAAAAAGTTACAAGTAGCTCAAAATAAAGTCTTAAAAATGATGTTAAATTTATCTCGTGATTATTCTACAATAAGACTACATAAAAGAGCGGGTGTTAAACTGATAGCTCCAAGAATATCAAAACTTACAAACAAGTTTGTCAATTCTTGCGCTTTTGCTAACAATCCCCTGATTAACTACTTATTTGCCATTTAGTTAATATATACATATATTTAATAAAACATACATATAAATTTATTCATATATTTATCTATTTATTTATTTATTTCTATATATTTTTTTATTGATTATATATCTATTTATTTTTTCCGTGCAGGGACGGGTTAATAATATCCCTGCAGCGATAGCTCTCGCTTGTCGTAAAAGGCGACTAAAACAAAGGTAAACAAAAATCACATCTAGGCAATTTAGAAAACACCAAAGTGAGCCTAGGGACACATATACCACCATTAAACTACCCCACAAGTGTACATGCAAATCAGTGGGTTGACACGACTGGAGATCACCGGTTGTAAGAGTAAGATCAAACAAAAAAAAATTGGAGCATGCCAGTGTCACAAAAAAAAAAAAAAAAAAAAAAAAAAAAAAAAATCAGCGATGAAGTAATCCCAAACGGGAAGCCTGCCGCTACTTTCTGAAGTCAAACCGGCGGACACCACAAGCGGACCAGTAGGAATGCAGTTAAGTGGGAAGGTTATGGTCCTACACTTCTGACCATAAAAACGCCGGAAAAAGGAAAAGAAGAAGAAGATTATATCTATTTATTTATTTATTTCAATTATTTATGTATTTATCCTATTTATTTATTTACTTCTATTTATTTCTATATTTATATATCTTTGTTTTGTTTATATTTATTTATTTATATATTTATCTATTAATTTACATGTACTATATTTGTATTTATTTTATTTATCTTATTATTATTTTTATATCTATTTATTTTTCTGTGTATCTATACATCCTATTTAATAATTTATTATTTATTTATTTATTATTTTTTTATATTTTTACTTATTTATTTATTATTATTATTATTATTAATTTATTTATTTTTATTTTTTTTTAATTGAATGTTTTTCTCATATTTTCCTTCAAAAATGCTTTTTTATTCTAGTCATTCCACTTTTCAAATCCGTAATTTTTTTTGTTTTTCAGAAGTAAGATATGTAATGTATCAAATCTCTGTATTATATATTGTGCGATAACTATAATCATTGTAAAAATTTTAAAATGAATTAATAAACTGTAAACTGTAAGTAGTAATTTTTTTTTCAAAAATTCAATTCTCTTATTAGTTTTTAGTTGAAAACAGAAAACCTGATGCAAAAATTTCTTGTAGTTTTTTGAGAAATTAAAAAGAAACCCGAACCATTTTTTTCTAAGAAAACCCTTTTTTTTTGGTTGTAACGCGGCTGGACTTGTAAGCAAATTAATGTATGAAACATTGACCTCTTTTTTATTATTTTTAAAAAATTCGGAAAAATTCGGAAATGAGAAAATTAATTTCTCAAAAACTATTCCTTAAAACAGCTTCGTTTAAAAACAAGATGAAAGAAGAGGTTTCTGGCTTTACCAAAAAGTATATTACGGCATTGTGGATGTATGTAACTGTTGATTTTTAATAATTTTTTTCCAAATTAAGTAAATTTTTTTAGAAAATTGCCCCTCCCGGCTAAACGGGGGAGAATAAATGAAGAAAAACTGTCAAAAATGGAATGAATTAATTTATTCGTGACTGTTGGACAGACAAGTTCATTTGGCTTGCAAAAATGACTACTTGGACGAAGGCGACTGAATGAAAATGACTACTTGGACGAAGGCGACTGAATGAAAATGACCCGATTCATGCGTTCCACTTGTCAAAAATTCAAGTGTGCTTCCACCAATGTGAACACTATTTGCTTTCTTGCGCTTGTCCTTCTTGCGCCAATGTGAACGCGCACTAAGATCTAGAGTTGCGCAAAATAGTTCCAACCCCGGAACGAACATGGAACGTTTCCTTTTCCGGTCGGAACTAGTATGGTAAGAGAGATCCATATCCGATCCTTCATACCTAATTCGTTCACGAAACACGGAACGAATTGCCTGTACGAGTATGATTGCGGACATTATTGTTTGATCACCCTTCTGCTATTCCAGTTCCAGTGAGACCGCATGTGATAGCGCTCGACTCACGGAATTTAAATTGAAAGAGGAGATGGGAAGTGAGTCGTGAGTCGTGAGGCCGCATGTGATAGCCGACTAATCACATACAAAACGAAAAGAAAGATAAATGCAATCGAACATGTCTTATACTACGTAGTAGACAACAGATCTTCATGAATTGTAGATAAGAACCATCTCGATCACGGTAGCTTTCAAACAAAAAAAATTCATCAAAATCGGTCCATTCGTTCAGGAGCTACGATGCCACAGACATACACACAGCCAAACACACAAACGGACACGTCAAACACATAACACCCCTCTTTTTGCGTCGGGGGTTAAAAATAGAAAAGGCAAAGTGTGGGCTAAAATCACTGAAGCAATAAACAGAAGCGGTAAGTAAATAATTCTGTTGGCACGATTACGATATCCGTGGCGCCTTCTTGTGAAGGTTATCCTATAGAACTGAGATAAAAAAAATAAGTAAAATTTCTTGATATTTTGCTAAGTTTTCGAGATATATGCACCCCTATCACGAGTGTCAAAAAGAAAAACGATAAACGAAATTTATCAAAAAAATTGATAATCGGTATTATGAACGTCAATCGTCAGTTTACGATTGATACATTTTGACTAGCTACAAATTTCCATTGTGAATTAAGAAAAACCGTATTATGAGTGTCAATTCAAATCGTTTTTATTGATAAATGTCACATTTTTTTTCAACTGTGTTTTTGTTTGCGAAAGAAATTGATAAGCTCAAGATGTTAGTATATGTATCGTATTTCGAGCAATAAAATAATAATTTTACTTGTTTTCAGGTCTAAAGTAGTAAGTAACAAAAGGCAGTTGGGAAGGCTCGTGGAATTAATGCAGGAAAACGAGGACATAGCTAAGGGAATATGCTCAAAGACAGAAACACAGAGGAAATGGGAAGAATTTTCGAGGGAATTGAATAGTTTGGGTCCGCCAGCACGAGAATGGCAAAAATGGCAAAGGGTTTGTGAAATGGAGAAGAGTTTACAGTAAGCAATTATTTTTTCTACTAAGGTGTGGGCTGACTTAAAGTGTAAAACAAAAAAAAAGAAGACCGAAAATAAGATGGAAATGTCTGCAACTGGAGGTGGCCCCAACTGTCTACACCATTTCAATGACACAGAGGAAGCAGTCATTCAAATGCTTAATATGAGTGCAGGTGCTGATCCACCTGGCGAAGAACTCGGGTTTCAAGAAAACTTAAAAGAATCTGAAGAAGATAAAAGTCGGCTTGTCGCGCCCCCGACTCAAAAACATCCACTTAAATCGACTCGAAATTCTTTACTGGAGGAGAGAAAACATCTCCTTGAAGAACAAACCTCTGCACAGAAGGAGTTCTACAGTAAGATGTTAGATGTTATGGGTGATATCAAAAGAAGCATGAGGAATGTAGAGCACTATATTAAGAGAAGCGTGCAACAAAAAGATGATATAATTAGTTTAAAAAAAGAAAAATTAAAAGCTTACAAGGAAAGCAAAGAAAACCAAGGTATGGACAGAAGAGCAAAATTGCAGTTAAAAATTGAATTACTAGAGATAAAAAAACAAAAACAAAATATGATGGATATCTAACTATTTCGATTAAATTTCTTTAATATACAATATGTATGTACATATTATAAGTTACTTTAGTTGTAAATGAATTAAATGAAATTGCTTTACTTTTATATTAAACGTGTTTATTAAGAATAGTGGACAATGATCAAAGAATTTGATTTCTTAAATTGATTGCTTCATTGCTATCAGAAAATTGAATGTCCCCAGTTTCAGATGCGTCTTCAGCATCAACTCCTTGATCTTCATCGAAGAATTCTGAATCAGGGACATTAAAATGTATGCAAATATTATGCAATGCTGCACATATATTTGCAATTTTTGTGGCTTTTTCTGGAGTATAGTGCAGTTCACGTGCTCTTAATATGCACCTAAATCTATTTTTTAGAACGCCAATTGTACGTTCCACAATGTTTCTTGCTTTAGCGTGTTTTTTATTAAACACACTTTCCAAAGAACCATATTCTGGGTTTCGAAAAGGCGTCATTAAATAAGGCTTGAGTGCATATCCACCATCACCTAAGAACACAAAAAATGAATTCCTGAATCTTTAACATATTAAATATACCTAGTAGCCAAGTATTCCTTTGTCCCCTCCTGTATTCCTCTTCTAATTTTGATCTTAATTTTGACATATTAAAAACATTTGCATCATGTGTTGATCCCGGATATTTTGCGTTAAAATATCTAATAACCATTTTGTGGTCACAAACCTAAGAATGAAACGATTGAAAATTTAGATAATAGTCGTACAAAATATACTAACAATTAAGGCATTTAAACTATAAAACCCCTTTCTATTGTAGTATAAATGCTGTAGATCTTTTTTCGGTGACGCTATTTTTATGTGCGTTCCATCCACACATCCAATTACATTCGGGATTCCACTTCGTTCGAAGAAGTACATCTTTGCTCGCCTTTTGCATTCATTGGAGTACTCATACTTTACCCACATGGGGCAAATATGGTTTCCAAGGACATTTAACATTTCCTTAAGAACCACGGATACGGTGGACTGAGCAAGGCCAATGTTAAATTCGTTTGCCACACAAATTTGGTATGAACCATGTGCACAAAATCGCAAAGCTGTAGCAAGTTTTATAATACTCGGAATCGATGTATTTCGAACCGAAGGTTTCATTTTAGTTTCAATTTCAGATAAAATGTATGAAAACGCCTGTTTATTTAGCCGAAAGTTTTTTGAAAATCTAAAAACGAAGAATGTTATCAAATGAATGGAAATAATTACATATTTTACATGTTATCCTCCAATTCAAGTGGGTTGGAAACATCTCTTAAATATCGTCTTCGTCGCATGACGTGTAAAATTTCGTCACGTTCATTTTCCTCTTCGTCTTCAAACCACAATTCCACAGAAGTCATTTTCAAAAATTTTAAATTTGATTCTTTACTTGATAGCGAAAAAAGAAAATAGCATTGACAGCAGCCTATCAAAAAATTGACTGTAGTCAATTTATTCACAATAGGTTTACATTTATCAATTGAGTTACATGATACCGAAAATCAAATGAATTGATAAATTTATCAAATATCGTTTCATTGACAATTGACACTCGTGATAGGGGTGATGAGGTTTAAAATTGATTAATTTTTATGTTTTTTTCACTGGAATTTTGATAGTTCTGACAGTATTTTGTTAAGGGTGTTGCATACTTTTAGCTTATGTATGTATGTAGTTCCTTTACACGTAACGAAAGATGGGTATAAAGAAATATTGGATACACCCAAACTCGCATTCACTCCAAATCTTCTGTGTGGCCAAGCGGAGGGGTTATACCCCCCTATGCATATTTTGTGCATATTTCCGAAAGCAAAGAGCAGCTATATGAGGTCGGTGCAGTATTTCAGGAAGATGAGCGCGAGAGACCCCTCAACGCTCAGCGTTATGTGTGTAGTTCCTTTACACGTAACGAAAGATGGATATAAAGAAATATTGGATACACACAAACTCGCATTCACTCCAAATCTTCTGTGTGGCCAAGCGGAGGGGTTGTAGAGGGCCAGCATACCTCCCTTACGCGTTAAGATAATCATACATTGATAACAAGGTACGCCAAAAATGATGCAACATTTATAGCAATATTCTCTCCTGGGGCAACACTTTTTCCGATATTTCTTTATATCCATCTTTCGTCAGAATTTTAAAAATAAAATTAAAAATTTTAAGTAACCCCCGACAAAAAAAAACTCCAAAAAGTAAAAAAATAATTTTTGGTAATTGTTTAGAAAAAGGGCAACCTCTCCGATTTTGATGAAATTTAAAAATATAAAAATTTAAAAATACGTCAGTATGTACAATAAAAGTATGTCAGATTACGATTTTTGGTAATTATTCGGAAAAAGGCCCTACTCACCGATTTTGATGAAATTTCAGTGTGTCAGATTAGGATTTTTTCTAAGAATTTTGATATATATATTTTAGGTCGGACTTATCTAGTTTGGAAGATATAAGCTTTTTAAATTTTCCATACAAAATAAGATTTCATTATGCCTAAAAGTATGCAACTATATTTTAAATAAAATTATTCTTCATATACAATTTCCTTAATATGCAGCCGGAAAAGCTTCAGTTTGTTAGGTATGTACATGAAAAACTACATACATCCATACATATTAGAAATAACCGTAAATGTGAGATGTCAAATGTGAAATGAAATGTGTGTTGCAATTGTGAAGCCATTGTTTTTAAACGTTTTGATTAAATTCTGAAAGTGTAAAAAAGAATAATGAAGCTAAACGAGTATTTAGCTATATGTAAATACTTTAAATACACCGGACTTTCTTACAGGCGCCTGCCAGACAGTCGTAGACAGACCCTTAGCGGAGCGACGAAGTCGCGTGAGCGGCTAAACCCTGCGAAGAAAAGGGTTAAAATCCTGTTAGCGAGCGAAGCGAGCCACCCACATAATACTTTAAATACACCGGACTTTCTTACAGGCGCCTGCCAGACAGTCGTAGACATACCCTTTTTTCCGCAGGGTTTAGCCGCTCACGCGACTTCGTCGCTCCTACTATTAGGGGTTACAAAACCTTTACGTAAAAAGTGTGGTTATTTCTAACCTCTTGCATAGTTCCAGGCATAACTATGATTAAACTAAATCAAGCCAAATCTGTATTTTGTATGGGAACTTCAAAAGCTTATATCTTTGAAACTAGGAAAGTCCGACCTAAAATATATATATCAAAATTCTTAGAAAAAATCCTAATCTGACATACTGAAATTTCATCAAAATCGGTGAGTAGGGCCTTTTTCCGAATAATTACCCGATTTTTTTCTAAGAATTTTGATACATATATTTTAGATCGGACTTTCCTAGTTTCGAAGATATAAGCTTTTTAAATTTTCCATACAAAACACACTCCAATTTGGTCTGTAAATATGCAACTATGTTTTAAATAAAAGCATTATTTACATTCAATTTCCTTAACTCCTCAAAATACGCAATGAAATTGGCTCCTACAAAGTTCGTCAATTATATATACATATATATATATATGCGAAACTGCCAACAAATAACCGTAAATGAAGGTTATTCATAATTGTGGAAACATTGTTGTTGCTTGTTTTTTGTGGGAAAAAAAACTCAACAAAGAACGTGCTACAATAAAACTTCATCAGTTTTTAAGTATTTACGGTGATTTGGAATCGCTTTTAAAGTATCTACATACATAGTTGAACATAGCCAGATACCCAGATACATACATACCTGCATCCGCATTTAGCCCCGGAGTCGAATTAGCAATTCTACTGCTCAATGTATGATTATCTAAAGGCGTATGGGGGGTATGCTGTCCCCCTGTAACCCCCCTGCTTGGGATCACGGTTGGATTTGGAGTAGGCGTGATGTTGGGGTACCTATTGTAAGTAATGTTAATGTAAACTTTGCATATACCCAATTTCGCACTTACTCCAAATCCAACAGTGACCCCAAGCAGGAGGGTTGCAGGGGGGCAGCATGCCCCCCCTTACGACCCCTGGCATGTTTTTGAAAGTGCTATATACATACAGATGTTTTTATGCAGCTTCTAAACTATTGAAAACTGCATACTGTTAGGAGTTACAAAAACTTTACGTGATAAATGTGATTATTTAAAACTTGTTGCATAGTCCCAGGCAAAACTATGATGAACTAAAACAAGCCAAATCTGTATTTTGTATGGGAATTTAAAAAGCTAATATCTTCGACACTAGGAAAGTCCGACCTAAAATGTATCAAAATTCATAGAAAAAATCCTAATCTGACATACTAAAATTTCATCAAAATCGGAGAGTTTGCCCTTTTTCTAAGCAATTACATACCTAATTTTTTTTCTCTCGGCCTTTTGACTTCATTAAGCAAATTTCTAATGAACTGTCATTACATCGATTTTTTTTTAATTTGGCTCTGTGGCAAGCCCTTGTGAGCAACATAGGCCACGTCCGCGGCGTTCAAACTCATCTATTCAGTCTGTGAAGTCCATTTTGCGGCCTACAAAGTGCAGATAACTCAAAGAATTTTCCACAAGATTAGCCACGGCGCTTGGCATACGCACAAAATATCGTTGCAATGAGTAACGCTGAGCGTTATAGCGACCCCCACAACATACAACTTGGTCCTGAGTTTAATATTTTCTCATTTAAAAAATATGTTTTATCCTACAGGCACTTATTTTCCCCGACCAAAATAATAAGCAGTTCAATAAATATGTATTCAGAACTTTTATCGTTTTCCATTTTGCTTTATTCTACATTCTGCTTTGTGTAAGCTGTCAAAATTCCGCGAGGAATGTCTTCTTTTAGGAAGACTTTGCTATTATGGTTGTGCCTTTAAGTGTCTGTAAGGAGAAGGGGATGAAAGTTATTAATTTCTTATGTGGCTTTTGTGAAGATTTTTCCCTGATTCAGTTATTGCTAGGGTTAGGAATTCGTTGCATTTGCATATTTTTTTTTAGACACATTAGAAGCAATAGAATAAGTTATCTTTCCGATTCATGAATTTTCCTTTAAATTGACATCCAATCGTCAGTGCATATTTTTTCGTATTTTACTATAAATGCATATTCTTGCATTTTTTTTAATAATAAATGCATATTTTGTGCATATTTCCGAAAGCAAAGAGCAGCTATAAGAGGTCGGGGCAGTATATCAGGAAGATGAGCGCGAGAGACCCCTCAACGCTCTCCGAGCGCGAAAAACTCCTGATCAAGAAGCACAAGAAAGAGGTAGCCAAATTCGAGAAGAAATCGGCTCCCACCAAAGGACACACTGCTTCAGGATCGAAGCAGAACGTCAAGAAGAGGCGCTCCGGGGAAGAAATTCGAAGGGAAGCGAAAAAGCGAAAACATCAGCCAGCTTCAACCTTCCCATGAGTCTACAAGTGGCTATTGTCGACCGTTCCAACCCGGATGGGAAGATAACATCCGACAATAGGCTCACAGTTGAAGCCAAAATACTAGAAGCGATGCTTATCGCAGATAGCAGCGATGAGATCAACTTCGACTTCGACAGGAGCAGCACAATCGACAATTGCGGCGAAATCTGGCAGAACGCTAAACTCGAGGTTATCCCTCGCTCGATGCTTCCGCTTCGCACGTTGGCCTCAATATGGATCCCTCCACCGGTTCCCGAAAAGGATGAGTCCATATTGAAGCTAATTGACAAGCAGAATAAAGAGCTTGACACTCATAGCTGGAGAATCATTTCTTCAGCCAAGAGTAAGAACGGAGTGGGAAAGGACCTCATGGTTACCATTGACCAAAAGTCACTCGACCACATTCGCAGCAGATCCGGCAGCATCAAGTTCGGGCTGGGAACCCTGAAGGTAAGGCTCTCCAATGAACGTGACAAGTCAAAAGAGGCTGCTAGTGGTGCAAATTAATTTACACCACTGCAAAGCAACCACCGACGACTTGATGATGTACATACTGTAGGAAGATGTGGATATAGTCTTAATCCAAGAACCTTGGCTCCTTAGGAACAAAATTCAGGGATTAAGGTCTAAGGTAAAGGGTCCGCCATCTAACGTTTTTTTTTTCAAGTAGTGCTTATTTCGTGAATGGTAACACTTAGCTCATGTCCGATTTGACAGATAATTAGTTTTATCCTTCCGCTGAACGAATATGGTTGTGTATACGCTTGAACAACGCTTCGCTAAGTGGGCCTGCGATCGACTTACAGAAGATGCCGATTTTGCCTAAAAAATCATCTTTTCAGATGAAGCTCATTTTGATCTTGGCGGGTATGTAAACAAGCAAAATTGTCGCATTTGGGGCACCCGTTTGGTGCGGATTTTGGTCCAGAGGCATAATTGGGCCATTTTTCTTCGAAAATGAGCAAGGAGTGGCCGTTACAGTCAATGGCGATCGTTATCGGGCCATGTTGAACGAATTTTTGTTCACAAAAATTGAAGAGGAGGATATTGGCAACATTTGGTTTCAACAGAAAGGCGCTACGTGCCACACAGCCGAAGCTACACTCGTTTTGCGCCCTGTTTTTGAAGATCGCATTATCAGCCGCAGAGCTGATGTCGTTTGGCCACCTCGGAGCTGCGATTTGACACCGTTGGACTATTATTTGTGGGGTGCCGTCAAATATAAGTGTTACGCCGACAAGCCAGAGACAATTGACGCTTTAAAGGACAATATTCGTGAAGCCATTGGTGAAATACAGCTGCACACAATCGATAATGTGCTTAAAAATTGGACCGATCGTGTAGGCTACTGCATGGCCAGCCGAGGCAGCCATTTGAATGAAATTATTTTCCTTATTAACCGGAAGGATTGTACTTTCAAATAAAAAAAGAAATTTGAGAAAATATTCAGTAGTTTTTTTTATAGCATTTTCAAAAAAAAAAAAGTTATTTGGCGGACCCTGTATATAATTTGTACTATCCACATACTGAAGGTAAGCTACGAACCTGTATAGTCGCCAAGAAATACTTAAACATTTTGCTCCTAGGTACATACAGCAATGGAGACCTCACGGTGGTAGCGTATGAACAACAGGACAAATCAATTTTGCTCCTATCGTCCGCATAATTGCCATACGATGAGGAATACCCACCTCCAGACGCAGTCCGAGCACTTGTGCGACATGCCAAGTCACGCGGGTTGTGTCTATTGATAGGCTGCGACGCCAATGGACACCACACTCAATGGGGAAGCAGCCACGCTCAGAAAGTATTTTAAAATATCTAAGTTATTGTCGAAACAGAATTTTGATTTTGGTCCTAATTTAAAAAAAATTACAGTGGCCATCACCTTTCCGGCCGATTGGACTAGTTTTGAGTTTACAAGATGCACTACAAAAGTCCCATACATCACTACAAAAATGTCCCAACACCTCAAAAACTTTATTTGTCCCACTTCAATTCTTGTCATAGTCAGAAGCACCTCACATGCTCATGTCCCATACACCAGTACAAAAATATCCCAACACCTCAAAAAAATTATTTGTCCCACTTCAATTCTTGTCATAGTCAGAAGCACGTCCCATACACCAGTACAAAAATATCCCAACACCTCAAAAAAATATTTTTCCCACTCCAATTCTTGTCATAGTCAAGGCACCTCAAGTCCTCATGTCCCATACACCAGTACAAAAATATCCCAACACCTCAAAAAAAATATTTTTCCCACTTCAATTCTTGGCATAGTCAGAGGCACCTCACGACTTTTGCATTAGTACATATTGCAAGCTATCAATGGGACATGTGACAAGATGTAAAGGGTGTATTTTATAGAGGTATAGAACTTTGAAATGGAATAAAACAAAGATGATTTTTTTAAATTGACATGAAATTGACTTTATTCGAAAGATAATCTTCTAACATTATAATTTAAAAATAATTTCTGGCATATGACCGCCCAAAACAAGATTGCCGTTGATCCCAATTTTCATAAGCGAATTTTGTTTAGCGATGAAGCTCACTTTTGGTTGAATGGATACGTCAATAAACAAAACTGCCGTATTTGGAGTGATGATAATCCTCAAGTGTATGTTGAGGCACCGTTACATCCACAAAAACTGACTGTTTGGTGTGCTTTATGGGTTGGTCCGTACTTCTTTATAAACGATGCTGGCCAGAACGTTACAGTCAACGGTGACCGCTATAGAGCCATGATTACTGACTTTTTCGTTCATCAATTGAACAACCATGATGTGCAGGAGCTGTGGTTTCAACAAGAGGGCGCAGCATGTCACACAGCTCGTGCCACAATTGATTTATTGAAGGAAATGTTTGGTAAGCGCTTAATTTAACGTTACGGACCCGTGAATTGGCCTCCAAGATCGTGCGATTTAACGCCGCTTGACTATTTTCTGTGGGGATATGTGAAGTCGCTAGTCTACACCGATAAACCCGAAACGATTGACCACTTGGAGGACAACATTCGCCGCGTTATTGCCGATATACGGCCATAAATGTTGGAAAAAATCATTGAAAATTGGACCTTCAGATTAGACTACGTCCGAGCCAGCGGTGACGGTCATATGCCAGAGGTTATATTTAAGTTATAATGTTAGAAGATTATCTTTCGAATAAAGTCAATCTCATGTCAATTTAAAAAAATTATCTTTGTTTTATTCCATTTCAAAGTTCTATACCTCTATAAAAAACAACCTTTACCTCAAATGAGGTGGGACAATGTACCACTTCACTCCCTCAAATAAGTACCTCATACAAACTCAATAAAAATGCGTGTCCTACCCAACACTAGATGGGACAGTCTTCGCCTTCTTCGGAGCACGTTCGCCGGGTGAAGTCCACTGTTTCGACTGTTCCTTGGTCTCTGGTATGTACCCGTGGATCCATGTTTCATCGACTGTCACGAAACGACGCAGAAACTCCTTCGGATTGTGCTTAAACAGCGTCAAACACTGCTCTGAAGTGGTCTCACGGTTGCGCTTGTTGTCCGGAGTGAACAAAGGCGGCACCCATCGCGCCGACAGCTTTCTTATGCCCAAAATTTCATCCACTCGATCTTTTGGAATGCCTACTGTCTCAACTGTCTCGCGCACCTTCAATCGGCGGTCTGTCAATACGAGATCGTGGATTTTTGTCACGTTATCCTCCGTGGTAACCGTTTTCGGGGCACCTGGACGTGGCTCATCAAAAACCGACGTGCGACCACGTTGAAACTTGTTAAACCAATTTTTGATGGTCGCCATCGAAGGAGAAGAGTCAGCATCCAAACGCTCTTTGATTTCGCTGCGCGATTTCCCTTCCAAAAACAAGAATCGAATCACCGACCGATATTGCTCTTTTTCCATTTTTCTAAAATCCGCTTCCACACGCGGTCAAAACAAAACTACGAGTCCGATCCGGCTGAAATTTCGACAGTAGCCGTCTACACGATAGTAAGTTGCTCTTGCGATACTGGCGCCGTCTGGCGGTGATGCTAAGTACTTACCGGACCACCCTTGTACATATGTGTCTAGTGCAGATACTGCGGATTGGTCTTCAATCACGATTTAATGACGATATACATATATTCATTTGTTCTCCTTCCATAACGATAATATTTCCATGATAATCCTTTACCAGTAGGTTTTACCTATTGCTCTTGTTAGTTATCTTTCGGATTATAGTAAATAACTCCTTAAGATTATGTTTTTATGCTGCATTTTCTGCTTCTGGTGCAAGTTTCTCATAGTAAACTATTCTATCTTTCCTCGCTTGCTTTTTAATTGCTTTGCTTAAGGCTGATATTTCATTACGCAGTTCATAAGCGCTTCTCGAATGGATTTGATTGAGCATCTTTTCTTTCTTGATTCTCCTTTGTTGCACCAGTTTCCGGAAAGAAGACGAAAGCCATTTTCTGGTAATCTTGGTTATGTTTCTAATTATTTCTTCAACAGCATCAAGAGTAGATGCTTCATTGCATGAAGTTGGGTTTTTTTCGTTCCCTACTACTCTCTTTAGTAGGGAGAGCATTTAGCAGCATTTGGAAGTGTTACTTAAACACATTCATCATTCTCTGCTGGTCAGTAACAAGGTTACACCCGCAATTTCGAAGAGCCTGGGCGCCTTTTTTGCAGATTGTTGTCAGGTTGTTTTTTGTAATACAAGGTTTTTGGTTTTTTTTTTGTGAAAGGCCCTTGTATTAGTCCCGGGACTCCTCGATATACTTGAGCTGAGAGGCTGCGTGATTTCTACTCCTTAGTCGCAGTATTTTGTTTTCCTCCCTTCTTCTATTGCGACACTCTTAATGCGCTGCTATATCTTTATTTATAAAAAAATAAATCCAATACATTGGCCATTGCATTGTAAAATGTATTTAATTGGCATAAATTTGTAGAAGACAAATCTTGAGAGAGAAAACCCAAGTAATTCAGGCAAATTAAATTTACCTAATACTACGGCATATGATGAGCTACAATATAACAATTTGTAACAATGTTCATAGTATTTTTCATATGGGTTCTATAAACTACAATATCAGAATTAGGGAGTAGATACTAAATAGGGAACAACGCCACCTCCTCTTTCACATTCAATTTGAATGGAACACCTATCGGCTCAATAAATTTCGAAGTGGTTGGTAAACAATTCAGGAAATAAATAAAACCACAATATTATCCATCAATTTGATGGATATGACAATCACAAGTTAGATTATCACATATCATCTTAGCCGATACTAATCCTGATCGAGAGCGAAAAACTATTGAGCTCTAAAGGTGGGTGCAGAGTGTTATCGATAAAGGATGTCTATACATTTTTGGTTATATCATGCTGCCTTCAGTAGTACACGCAGAATAGGGTGTAACCGTCTTTCTGTTTAACCAGTGCGGCAGTACAGCAATCTCACCAAATAGATTTGCTATCGTGGTTTGATGCTTCTAATTTAGTTCACAATGTTGGTGGTCTTCCGTAGTTTCGTCAATCTGTGTGACAGACCATGTTTGGCAGGCTTCTCTTTAGTTACCAATGCACAATTCTGGTATCCTATTTTACCCGAGGCAAGTCATGAGACACTGCATTCCAACTCCCGAATTCTTTCCATTAAACTGGCTCTCATATTTAACCAGAAGGGACATCCATAGGCAATCATGGGCCTAATTGAGGTCATGTAACAAATTACCTTCACCCATGAAACAAGTTGACCTCTATAAAACAGCCATTTCTTCAGAGTGCAAGCGCTCCGGTCTCTTGCCGGAACAGCATCTTAATGTTTGTCAAAATATAGATACTCATCTAGCCAGATCCCAAGTTATCTGACTACACTTTGTTTCGCCAGTGGACGCCCGTCCGGTCCAAACATTTAAAATCTGCGTAATTTTATTTTCTAGGGTCTCGAGAGGCCCTAGACAGAGGTATTCTGAATAATATAGAATTTGATCTCTGGAAGTTGATTTTCACAATACTTCTTAATTTTTTCGAAGTCACGCTACAAAAGGATGAGAATTGACAATTTTGACAATCGCATTGACAATTTTCACAACGAACTTTCTACCGGTTAACATGTCAAAAATCATATACTCGTGTAGTAGTGGTTTACTTATGCCCAGACGATTGAACTTGTGGCAAAGCCCTTCTAACCATACGGTGTGAAAATCATTTTCCAAGTCGATTAGGCATGCACCCTTGCATTGGTTCTTACATTTGCTGCACTGAATTTCCGATACAAGTTTCACGCACCGCTCTGAAACCGAATTGGAATGATGTTATTATTCAACCAATTTAGACAGGGCTCTATTGACCACCTTGTCGAAGACATTGCTGATACTCGGAAGTAGACTTATCGACCGGAGATTTATCGGGGGTGTCTTTGCCCCTCTTAGAGATTGATTGCAGCACCGCTGTCTTCCAGTGCGCTGGATAATATGCATTATTAAGTGCTTTGTTTAACAGAATGGTGTACATTTCTATTGTTGAAATTAACAGGGTATTTGCTCCCTCATTGGCGATGGCATTCCTTGCCATGAAATCTTCATTAAACCTGGTAAAGCCAAGGTTTTCTGATCGCCAATGATCGTATGATTGAAATAAGGATAATAAATTAGGCTCTTGAATTGGATGACCTTACATATGTGAGGACCTCCGCTAATGGCGCAGTGATGGGGGTGATGTAGTTCACCTAGAAATCTTTCTCTAAATATGCAATGATGGTGTCGTTCATAACAGGGCTAAAAAGTTGGTGAACATTTTGACATTAGTCAGATTAACTATATTGAAGTATGTCTCTCTACTAGTTTGTATATTCATCACATCTAATCACCAAAACAATAGAGGTTAGGCTACTATATTCCATACAAACCAGACGTCGCTAGAAAAAACGATATTAGAGTGATTGCAATACAGTATAAAAGTATAAAGTGTAAAAGCTATTACTGTTAAACACTGATGTCTGAATACAGCGATTTAATGGTTCAAGGAAAATTTAACCAAATCTCATGACAATGGTTTAACAATCAATTCGAGTAAAACCAAAGTAATGCAGATAAGAACACCGAACAAACCCACATTTGCTATAAAAATCATAATACTGAAGATTGCCCAATCTATACTAATAAACGGTCCGCCATCTAACGTTTTTTTTTTCAAGTAGTGCTTATTTCGTGAATGGTAACACTTAGCTCATGTCTGATTTGACAGATAATTAGTTTTATCCTTCCGCTGAACGAATATGGTTGTGTATATGCTTGAACAACGCTTCGCTAAGTGGGCCTGCGATCGACTTACAGAAGATGCCGATTTTGCCAAAAAAATCATCTTTTCAGATGAAGCTCATTTTGATCTTGGCGGGTATGTAAACAAGCAAAATTGTCGCATTTGGGGCACAGACAACCCGCACGCATACATTGAAAAGCCGGTGCACGGCCAGAGGCATAATTGGGCCATTTTTCTTCGAAAATGAGCAAGGAGTGGCCGTTACAGTCAATGGCGATCGTTATCGGGCCATGTTGAACGAATTTTTGTTCACAAAAATTGAAAAGGAGGATAGTGCCACACAGCCGAAGCTACACTCGATGTTTTGCGCCCTGTTTTTGAAGATCGCATTATCAGCCGCAGAGCTGATGTCGTTTGGCCACCTCGGAGCTGCGATTTGACACCGTTGGACTATTATTTGTGGGGTGCCGTCAAAGATAAGTGTTACGCCGACAAGCCAGAGACAATTGACGCTTTAAAGGACAATATTCGTGAAGCCATTGGTGAAATACAGCTGCACACAATCGATAATGTGCTTAAAAATTGGACCGATCGTGTAGGCTACTGCATGGCCAGCCGAGGCAGCCATTTGAATGAAATTATTTTCCATTATTAACCGGAAGGATTGTACTTTCAAATAAAAAAAGAAATTTGAGAAAATATGCAGTAGTTTTTTTTATAGCATTTTCAAAAAAAAAAAACGTTATTTGGCGGACCCTATATTATAAAGCTGAAGAGTTTGTTTGTTTGAACGCGCTAATCTCAGGAACTACTGGTTCGAATTGAAAAATTATTTTTGTGTTGAATAGTCAATTTATCGAGGAAGGCTTTAGGCTATATAACATCACGCTGCGACCAATAGGAGCGAAGCATCAGTGAAAAATGTTGCAAAAACGGGGAAAATTATCCATATTTGAGGGCTTCCGTTGCGTGCGCTGCGTAAACGGTTTAAGTTAGCCAAAAAATATGTAGGAAAGAATTATTACTATTTAAATGATCTAAAAAAATGTCCGCGACAGTATATGTCTATCTTTTGAGATTGACTCATTATAACCTTTTTTATGGTAATCAAATTTGGTCGAAATTAATGCATTATTGCCAATTATTTGCCAAAGAGTTTTATCAACATAACATTATTATTAATCCATATCCAAATAAATGTGTTGTTGATTTAGAGTATTTTATTGTGAACAAAATTGTCCTTGACATCACTTAATTTCAATTAATATCTTAGAAGATACTACAATTTTAGAATAACCCCGCAACAAAATTCACACGTGTGTAGCTCTACGAGGTACCATGCCGCGCGGCTCAGACGCGTGGTCGGCTCCATACGGAACGGTTGAACTCAGCGTACTGATATTTTAATTTGTTTTTGCGATTTACACTTACACTTTCATTTTGTAGTAGTTTTCTATTGTTGTTTCGGCTATATATCGTCGTGTAATACCTTAAATACACTTTCATTTTGTATTAGTTTTCTATATAGTATTTGTTTTAAGGGCAGTATTTTGCTTCTAATATTTTCACAATAATTAACACTTTTTTGTTTTGATGTAAATAATATAAGTAGGTGTCATCTACATAATTATTCTTAATAGGTTAAGTTTTTGTTTACTAAAGCATACAGTTAGTTTACCTTATTATGTTTAAATATCGAAATAATTAAATTACCTTTATAATATTTAATTTTTTTTTCGATTAGACATTATTTATCTATCTAAATAGATTTTTTTGCATTTTCTGAAGTCATTTTACGGTACCTAATTCCTTTGACATATATTTTATTCGATTTACGTACCAGAAGCAGGTATACATTATTAGGTACCTAATTATTCACCTTACGTTTGTTTTTCTTGATTACGAGATACGGTTTGGTTAAGTTTTAATTTCCTACGTTCTTTCTTTTATCTTATTTGTTACTATAATGCCTAGAAAAAGAACTCAGCTTTCTTGGCAGACTACTACTGCAAAGCGGCTGCGACTTTTGCGCAGCAATGAAACAGCGGATGAAAATATGCATAGGTTGGCTACTCAACGAGCGATCAGTGAACAAAACCGTGCTAGGGAATCGAACGTTGAACGTTCGCAGCGGTCAGCCTCACAAAATTTCGTAAACGGGACAAGTTGCGACAAGTGCTGAACGTTCCCAACGATTAGCACAGCAAAATGCACCATCAGCAAGGAATAGAACGCGCAGGCAACATAATTTATTGAATTCTGCATTTGCTTATGATTGTACCCTTGACTATGCTGAGCTAAATGATATTGATATTGGCTGAATGGATAAAATATGCAACTCATGCCAAGCAAACAAATGGGCGGCTGAAGCTCCTGGACTGTGTTGTAGTGGTGGCAAAGTAAATATACCTAAAATTCCGGAACCAACATCAGTTTTTAAAGAAATGATATCTGGCTCACATCCATCCTCAAAGCATTTCTTAAATCACTCAAGACAATATAATACACTTTTTCAGATGACTTCATTTGGTGCCAAAGAAATTCGTGAGGGAAATTTTATGCCCACTTTTAAAGTCCAGGGGCAAGTTTATCATTTGATCGGTAATTTACTTCCAGCTGAAGGTGCACAACCCGAATTTCATTTTTGATTTCCTAATGTAATTGAAGGTCTAAATTGAACTAATGCATTAATTTTAATAACTTGACAAAAAATTGCTCCATTAACTTTAATATGTATCCTTGCGCTCAAATTTAAACCCAACCTTGCAAATCGATCTTATCGACGCTCTCCAAACATATTTTCAAGATCATAAAATGTATATTCAAAGTTTTAAATACAATCTCGAAAATAGACCAACGAATGATTTTAAACTTATTATTCATGCTGATGTGAAACCTCCTAACGAGCATCGGTATAATGCGCCAATAGTAGATGATGTAGCTGTTCTTTTGATAGATGAAGACAAAGGTCCCCGAAATATTGTGTTGATTGCGAGAGATCGTCGACTTCAACGAGTTTCTGAAATTCATAGATCTTATGACCCACATCAATATCCTTTACTGTTTCCCTTTGGAAATTACGGATACTGTATAAATATTCCACAGCAGAATACTGCTGCTAGATCTAAAACTGTATCATGTATGCAGTTTTATGCATTTAGACTCATGGTGGGAATAAATGACTTTAACAGGATACATTATTTCAAAGGATTATTTAACCAATATTGTGTTGATATGGCGGCAAAAATGATTTCTGAGAGGCTTGACTTCATCAAAAGAAATCAAAAAAAATTGAGAGCTGAAGAGTATATTCATTTAAGAGATGCCGTGGTTAATGATGGCAATATAGGCGCTTCTAATGTTGGCCAGCACGTTATATTGCCGTCGTTATTTACAGGATCCCTCAGATACATGAATGAAAAAAGTCAAGATGCCATGACATACGTCAGGAAGTTTGGAAGACCAGATCTCTTTAGTACATTCACATGTAACTCCGAATGGCCAGAAATAAAAATTGAGTTATTACCCGATCAAAATTCTTACGACAGACATGATTTCGTTTCTAGAGTATTTCATTTAAAACTCAAGAAAATGATAGACCTATTAACGAAGAAAAATATCTTTGGACCATCGAAAGCCTTTGTTTACAGCAATGGCAAAAAAGAGGTTTACCTCACGCCCACATTTTATTGTGGCTGGCTAACAAAGTACAACCCGATTCTATAGATGCAATAATATCGGCTGAAATACCTGACAAACAACAAGATCCAATTCTTCATTGATCGAGCGGAGCGTAGCGGAGCGAGAGCAATCACCCACTTTTTGGCCTAGCGCGTGCATGTACGGGGAATATAGTGGTCCGAAAACGATTTCGGACTAATCTTGTACGCACTAAATGTAGATATCGGCTATAACCACACATGTGTGCAGCATGTCATTCGATAGATCTAGGTCTGTAGATGAGCCATAAATTATCAAATGAAATTGTTTGATTGAAAAATAGTGAGAAATAACGAAGTAAAGTTTAGAAAAGTGCCATGCGGAGCGAGAGCAAGGTTGATAAAACAACAAATTTGCTCGCTCGATCAAAAATTTTCAGTAGCGGAGTTAAGCCCGCGCATACTGATCTGCCTAGTAATATTGTCATAAAAAATATGATACATGGTCCTTGCGAATTTCACAATCCTGCGTCACCATGTATGAAAGAAAACATTTGTTCTAAAAAGTACCCTAGGCATTTAATTTCTGAAACACAAACCGGGAATGACGGTTACCCAACCTACAGGCGCAGGTCTCCAGATAATGGTGGAAACACAGCAATAATTCGTGTCAAAGGTACAGAAATGAGCGTGGATAATAGGTGGGTTGTTCCCTATAATCCAGTGCTATCACGAAGTTTCAATGCACACATTAACGTGGAGTTTTGTCAATCGGTCAAAGCTATTAAGTACATCTGTAAGTATATTCATAAAGGTTCTGATCAAGCCACATTTTCGTTACAAAATAATAACAATGAAGTAGAAAAATATCTAAATGGTCGCTATATAAGTTCTTCGGAAGCGCTCTGGAGAAATTTCCAATTTCCTATTTATGAACGTTTTCCGGCAGTAGTTCATTTAGCAGTTCATTTGGAAAATGGACAAAGATTTTTTTTATAATAATGAAAATCTCCAAGATCGCGTCAACAATCCTTCATTAACGACACTTACAGCGTTCTTTGATCTTTGCAAAAGAGACGATTTTGCAAAAACCCTTTTATATCACGAAGTACCCCAGTATTACGTATAGGATAGAAATTCATTTTCTAGAAGAAGACGTGGGCAAGATGTTGAAGGATATCCCGGTGTAAAAAAGACACAACTTTAAGCCGTGTCTACAACATTCATCCAACACAAACTGAATGTTATTATTTAAGAATGTTACTGCAACATGTTCGCGGTCCAATGTCGTTTGAACATCTAAGGACCGTTAATGGTGTTATTTTCCAAACTTATCAAGGCGCTTGCAAGGAATTAGGTTTACTGCAGGGAGTTGAACATTGGCAATATACCATGTCAGAAATTAAGAGAATTATTTACCATCATCCTCATATTTTGCCAGCCATCTGACCCCATAGAGTTATGGAATAAATTTCGTAATGATTTATGTGAAGATATATTAAACAGAATGCGTAATGAGAATCAGGATATGACATTAGCATATAGTGATGATATATATGTACAATGATGGACTTATCATAATTGAAGATAAGATTCATGAGATTTGCGATAAATCATTAACTGATTTTGGGCTTCCTGCATCAAAAAGGAATAATTCACATAATAATTTGGATCCGTTAGAAGTAGCGTTGCGAAAGCGGTATGATGTAAATGAATTAAATGAGTATATTACTGAAAATGAACCAAAATTAGTTAATGACCAGGTGACGGCGTACAATCGTGTTATGCACAGTGTTCGTTTTAATGAAGGAAAAAATTGTTTTTTTGGATGCTCCAGGTGGAACCGGCAAGACTTTCATTACTAATCTGATATTAGCGAAAGTAAGGTCTCAGGGAAAACTAGCTTTGGCAGTAGCGTCGTCAGGAATCGCTGCAACTTTATTAGCAGGTGGACGCACAGCACATTCCACTTTTAAACTGCCTCTAACTGTTTCTTTACAGAAAGATAGCGTGTGCTCTAGTCGTAAAAATGGCCCTTTGGGAAAAGTTTTGCAAGACGTCACTTTAATAATCTGGGACGAATGTACCATGATCCATAGAGCTCATGTTGAGGCTCTAGATAGGACTCTTAGAGATATTAGAAGCTGAGATAAAATCATGGGTGGGATTACTGTTATGTTTGCTGGGGATTTTCGACAAACTTTACCGGTAATAGTAAGGGGAACTAGAGCAGACATTGTAAAGTCTTGCCTTAAAAGTTCCCCATTATGGAAGTTTGTTCATACCTTAACACTATCTACGAATATGAGAGCACATTTCGGGGGAGATAGTACAAATTTTCCTTCGAAGTTACTTTTAATAGGAGACGGGAAAGTACATACCTCATTTTGAAAATAAAATTGAAATTGATCGTGATTTAGGAGAAAGAGTGACTAGCATTGAGGATTTAATATCGAAAGTTTACATTGATATCGTCGAAATAGAAAATAAAGATTATCAATGGATGTGTCAAAGGGCAATATTGGCGGCGAGAAACAGTAGCGCTGACGAAATTAACAAATTAACGACCTAATTTTAACTAAACTTCCAAAAGATATAGTTACCTACACATCTATTGATAATGTAATGGATCAAGAAGATGCGGTTCATTACACACAGGAGTTTCTTAATTCTTTAAACCCGAGTGGCCCTCCCCCACATTCCCTCAAGTTATAAATAGGTGCCCCAATAATTTTATTTAGAAATCTTAAACCACCGAATTTATGTAACGGGAGCCGAATTCAAGTCAAATGTCTTCGCAATAACGTGATCGTTGCAATAGTTTTGACTGGTCCAGCAGTTAGTCAAACAGTGCTTATACCTCACATCCCAATGATTCCAAATGATTTACCTTTTAATTTTAAAAGAATCCAATTTCCCGTTAAGTTATCTTTTGCCGTAACAATTAATAAATCACAGGGGCAAACATTTAAACACGTAGGAATCGATTTACGTCAAGACTGCTTTTCACACGGCCAACTATATGTAGCATTGTCAAGATCGGGTTGCGGAGAAAATCAGTACGTTCTTCTGTCACAAGAAAATAAAACTAAAAATATCATTTACGCAGAAGTACTTTAAAATATATTCTTTTAAAAACTTCTTAATCGCGATCATAATAACAGAAATTGACGCGGACGAAGTCGCGGGCAACAGCTAGTCTCAAATAAAGATGAACCAATTGAAGTAGTCAGGAAATTAAAATATCTTGGAATCATTATAGACGATAACTTTATATGGAAAAATACATAAATCATCTACGATTCCAGTTTATTTTTTTTTAGTTGGAGGCTTCTGCTATTTGTTAGAGCACTCAGACACAAATACTGGTCCATTATACTGCCAGACAGACACCTAAGATGGCTCTAGAGCTCATGAAGAGCCAGAGCCTTTTATTCACTTATGTATGTTGTGTACGATTTGTTTTTCACACTAGTTCCGTTTTAGGTTCCGTTCTAAAGCTTAATGCCGATTCCGATCGGCGAGAGCCGAGAAGCTTTTTCAAGGCTTCGTTAGTGGCGTTAGTGTTATCGGGGTCTCAACTCGCACATCTTGCGTAAGTGGCCGACAGACTACCCACTGCGCGGCGTTCCCTGACTCCAGCTTTTTTCGCAATGGTGTATCTATAAAGCAAGTTTACAACTCGCTTGTCAAATCTCGTATCAGATATGGCATACTAACATGCCAAACTAACATACCAACATACTAACATGGAAATGCATCTAAGACCCCTCTTGATAAGATTTTGAATCTCCAGAAACGGTTATTGCAAACAAATAACTTAAGTGAACAATATCTTAGTGTACTAGACGTCAACCCTACATTCCAGATGACGGCAGTTCAAGAGTTTTACGATGACATACGCTTTCAACAACCAATACATCATATCCAAAACTTATACATTTTTGGTATTGGTCTATATGTTATATGGTTTTTGTCAAGTTTGGTTGAAATCGGAAAACGTATGTCTATGTTGTGCGTGTGTGAAGAAACACATGAATTTCAGTACATTTTGGTTTTTTTCCAAATATTATCGTTGCATAAATAGTTTAAAGGTATGAGCGCGATACACATTAACGTATGTTGTTGTTTTTGTTTTTTTGCTTTGGAAAACTAAACTATTGTGCGTGCGTGAAATAACATATAAATTTTAGTATATTTTGGGTTTTTTCTCTTTAAAATTGTGTTTGTTTGACGCCGATTGGCGCCTTATCGCATCTGCCGATTTAAACTAACATTTCACATATGTATCTTTGGTATTGGTTTATATGTATAGGGTTTTTGTGAAGTTTGGTTGAAATCGGAAAACGTATGTATGTGTGGGTTGAGAGTGTGTGAAAAAAAAAAATCAATTTTATAATATTTTGGGTTTTTTCTTCTTGGGGTTTTTCGCCGATTCACGCCTTAAGGCATTTACCGATTTCAACTAAAATTGTATATGGCTTTGGTAGTTGGTGTATGGCTTTTGTGAAGTTTAGTTGAAATTGGGGAACGTATGTATGTGCGGATGTGTGTACGTGGAAAAATACATGAATTTCAGTACATTTCGGGTTTTTCCACATATTAACTTTGCGTATACAGCTCAATGGCATGAGCGCGATACACATAAATATTTGTTGTTGTTTTTGCTCTTTTTGTAGCTGTGTATGGTTCCGTGTTCTATTGCAATAAATAAGCCCGTTAGTCGATGGACTGCAAGTAGAGCTCTTCACGACATTGGCTACATTTAAGCGATAGAGAAAAAGAAACCGGCATTGTCGGTAAAAAATGTTAAAGCTTGGGTGAAGTTCGCCAGAGAACACAGAAATTGGGCAGCAGCTGACTGCAAATGTGTAGTGTAGTGTAGTCAGACGAATCAAAATGTAATCGGTTTTAGTTCGACGGTAAACAATATTGGGAAATTCTATCTTTTAGCTTACAACCCTCCAATGACCTTGACCTTGAAATATGTCATTTTTGGGGTTATTCTGAGCATGCTGATATATATATTTAAGGCGCGCTCGCCCCTCCTTCATAGTTTTTTTATCGTTTGAAAATTTGAAATTTTCATTTTCACACCTGGCACGTTAAAGTTATCATCATTCTTAGAATTCTAAGCTTTAGCTACAGGCGCCTGCCTGACAGTTGTTGACATACCCTTAGCGAAGCGACGAAGTCGCGTGAGCGGCTAAACCATGCGGAAAAAAGGGTTGAAATCCTGTCCGCGAGCGAAGCGACCCCAAAGTTTAAGCACAGCAGACTTTCTTAGAGGCTTCAAATTTTCAAACGAAAAAAAAAACTATGAAGGAGGCGCGAGCGCGCCCTAAATATATATACATATCAACATGCTCAGAATAACCCCAAAAATGACATATTTCAAGGTCAAGGTCATTGGAGGATTGTAAGCTAAAAGATAGAATTACCCAACATTGCTGGCGCCACCCTTAGGTGATCATCCAAAGGCACCATGTTAAAGAAAAATAAACCATGGTGAGGGAAGTGTGGTGGTGTGCGATTGGTTCACATGGTGGCACGTCGGGCCACTTCAAAAAATCAATGGAATAATGAGAAATGAAGATTATTTGCACATAGATATTGCAGACTCATCTTCCCAATTTTGTAGTTAGGAACGCTTATCTTGAAGACAAAGTCATATTTCAACACGGTAACGACCCAAAACACACGTCCAAAATAATGGGGGAATGGCTTACAGAACAAAATTTCAAATTAATGCGGTTAATGAAGATTTTTGTTAGCGAGTCCAGCGGTAATGGCAGAGTATCCCAAATGAAATTAAAAAGAAATTGATGGAAACTATGACAGAACGTGTAAAAAATATTTTGTGTAATAAGGGGCTATGGGCGAAGTACTGAAAATGAGTTCAATCCCTAAAGTTGCTTTAAGGTGCAAAATTGAGTACATTGAATTTGTTTTTTCTTTCAATTTATTGTTTTCCATTTTGACTTATAAACCGTTTCGTTTAGAATTGAACATAAATTAAAGATTTACTTTTTTTAAATTTCCTTTATTATTTTTTATCTTTATGCAATGGTGCACTAAGTACAAACATGTACTCATTTGTTCTCTACATTGTATGTATGCATCTATTAAAGAACCCAGCAAGGCTAGTGAATAAATAAACTAGGCAGATCAGTATGCGCGGGCTTAACTCCGCTACTGAAAATTTTTGATCGAGCGAGCAAATTTGTTGTTTTATCAACCTTGCTCTCGCTCCGCATGGCACTTTTCTAAACTTTACTTCGTCATTTCTCACTATTTTTCAATCAAACAATTTCATTTGATAATTTATGGCTCATCTACAGACCTAGATCTATCGAATGACATGCTGCACACATGTGTGGTTATAGCCGATATCTACATTTAGTGCGTACAAGATTAGTCCGAAATCGTTTTCGGACCACTATATTCCCCGTACATGCACGCGCTAGGCCAAAAAGTGGGTGATTGCTCTCGCTCCGCTACGCTCCGCTCGATCAATAAATATTCAAGCTGTATCTATTCAGACTCACACTAATTGAAGAGCCCTTTACTCGACCCTAACTTTCGTATTAATTGTTGCCTAATAATAAGAGCCTTACTTATAATTTCCTTTTTGTAGTCTTATTCTGGATGCTTTGTTCTTGCGCCTCGTTCTACTACACACATACGAGTCTATACTTATATATATTTAAATACATCTGTGTCATACGCTAATCTGTTGGCGAATTAACAATTAAAGCTGCCCTCAGTTGGCTTGTCTATGGTAAAAAGTATTCATCCAATGAAGTAAATATTTTAAATACATTATATTAAATTTTCTTGCATTAGGTTAAACCCAAAATTCGAAGTTGCAAACATGTATATAATACATGATAACGCTCCCATGGGCAGCATCACCCCCATGCGTGATCGCATTGAAATCTATTCCTGCAGAGATATACATACGTATCAACAGCAACGCTACCAGACTGGTCGTCTGGCTGCATGGACATCCACTAAATTAAAGTTATGAATAATTAATGCTAGAGTTAATCTTAAGTTAATGCTGAATGACTAAAAAGTAATTATTTTAAAATGATTAAATAAATATAAAAAAAAAAACAGTGCAATATTATCTTGACTTTAAACATGCCAACTGGGTACAGAATCAATCAGAAATTGAATCGAGGCTTAGATACACCTCAATAGACCTAGAAAATGTGTCAACTGAATACATTGACAGTCTTGTAAAAGATTTCACAGAGCATATCCTTAGTTCCATAGACTCAAGTGTCCCAGAAATAGTTAGAACTAGTTTCTCCCCCAAGATTCCCGATATCATCCTTATGTATAATACATACGAGTCAGAAATTCCTTAAAGAAACCATGGCAAAGGTATCGTCTTCCTTTTCTTCGCAAACAAATGAAATATCTGAACAAACTTATTTCTGTCGAAATTGAAAGGCATAGAAATACCGATTTGAATAGAAAACTAAGTTTATTGGATAAAAATGCAAGGCCATTCTGGAATATAGTAAAAATCGTAAGAATAAAGAACAGGAGAATTCATAGTTTGCTTAGCTCAGGTAATGATCTTCATACGGATACTGAGAAGCCAATATTTTTGGCTCATCTTTCATAAAAAATTATGCTATTTCACAAAATCTCGGTGATACGCTTACGGATTCTGAGGTAAATGAAAGCTGTAATAGACTTTTTTCCATAGCTATAGCCCATCCCCAAACGACTATGCATCCCAAATTAGTGGAAGTATTAAAGAGTCTGAAACTAAGGAAATCTGACGGTCTTGATGGCATTAAAAACTTATATCTAAAACAACTGCCAAAATCAGGCATACGTTTTTTACTTTTCTGGTGAATGCATGCTTGAAAACCCAATATTTCCCGAATACCCGGAAAATTGCGAAGGTAATACCTATTTTAAAGGCTGGAAAGCAAATTCAAGCAGCTTTAACAAAATATATGGATGTCTCGTGTGGGGAAACTGTGCAAAATGTCATATAAAAAATTACAAATATCTCAAAATAAACTTTTGAAAATGATGCATAACTTATCTAGATAGATCCCATTCTACTACTGATATTCATCTCCGATCGAATTTTGAATTGATCTCCGACAGAATCACCAAGTTGACATCCACTTTTTTGCGAAACAACCCTCTTATAAATCAACTAAATACTTAATCAATATCTCTGTACATATTATTCATTTTCTTTCATTTTATTGTATTTAGCATATTATTTAGTTTTTTCCTTACTTATTTATTTATACATTTATTATATTTATTTATTTATTTGTTTATTTATTTATTTATTTACCTATTTATTTATTAACTTACTTATTTATTTAATTATTTTATTATTTGTTATTTATTAACTTACATATTTCTCATGAAAACCGTGCAGGGACGGGTTAAGAATATCCCTGCAGCGATACCTCTCGCTTGTCGTAAAAGGCGACTAAAACAAAGGTAAACAAAAATCACATCTAGGCAATTTAGAAAACACCAAGGTGAGCCTAGGGACACATATGTATACCACCATTAAACTGCCCCACAAGTGTACATGCCAATCAGTGGGTTGACACGACTGGAGATCACTGGTGTTGTAAGAGTAAGATCAAACAAAAAAAATCTGGAGCATGCCCTTGTCACAAAAAAAAACAGGCAGGCAGAAAAACAATTGGTGCAAAAAAATGCAAAAACACCAGCATTTGATTGGCCTCAGCGATGAAGTAATCCCAAACCGGGAAGCCTGCCGCTACTTTTTGAGGTCAAACCGGCCGGCGGACCCCACAAGCGGACCAGTAGGAATGCAGTTAAGTGGGAAGGTTATGGACCTACACTTCTGACCATAACAACGCCGGAAAAAGGAAAAGAAGAAGATCAACTTATTTCTCATGTAAGTGAGTTACTTTGAAGGTTTTTATCGTAATTTCCTTCACAGTGAATATTATTTTCCTCCTCTTTAGTTTTTGTGTTTCAGCTGAAAGATAAACAAAAAGTTATCGAATCTCTATGTAAATTCTGTGGCAACCGCATTGTAAATTTATATACGAAATAAAATATCTATCTATCTATTTATTAAATAAATAAATGATTAATTCATATTCTAAGAAGTGAAATACCAAAATGCCAGTTGCATGCAAGTCCTATCAAAACAATTAAACACTTCATTTCGTAATCTGATTTTTAGTGGTAATCTGTTGCCGCATGTTTTGTTTTCAAAATAGACACACCAAATATATAAGCGTCTTATAGTTTTAGATAATTGAAGTCGACAATAAATATCATGAACCAGAAAAAAAACTGCATCGGCCTCAGTGTGGAGGAAAGATAAAAATAAATTTCTTACATGTCGTACACTTCCGTTAGAAAATATAATTGAATTAGAGTGTTACTTTTTTTTTTTTTTTTTGTTTGAGGCATCTACTATCTGTTGGAGCACTCAGACAGCACGTAGAGATGCTTGGCAAAAGTGTAATGGCCCGTAATGACGCTTTTAAGCCTTCTGTAATCATTTCTCCAAAAGGATAAGAAATATGTTGCGGACTTCTTGCAGACATCAGGGCGTACGCGCTCAGTCATCCTGCATCCTGGATATTAGCTCCATCTACGACTGTGTGCATTAAAGACCCAGTCGTTGATGTCAGATTTGACCGTGGAAGCAGGTAGACCTAAGACGGGTTCAGGTCCTGAGAAACTCTCCTCTGAGCCCCTTCTAGCGAGTTCATCGGAGATCTCGGTTCTTGGGATCTCAGAGTGACCTGGGACCCCTACAAGCCTAAGTGAATTTAGTCTTCCCACTTTGTTCAAAAACGTCTTTAGTTCATGCACTAATTAAGAGTTGGATAGAGGGTTGGACACAGCTTTGAGTGCAGCTTGGCTGTCACTGAAGACGCATATGCTTTTTCCCTTCCACCTGTGTTTCACAACATTGTGCATGGCCATTAGGGATTGCGTAAATCTCCGATTGAAAGACAGACGCATGTTTTCCTAACAAGAAGTGCAATGGAATGTTTTCGCCAATGGAACTCCAGCGCCGGATCCCTGCCCAGTCCTGGAGCCATCTGTGAAAATGCGAAAACATTCCATTCCAGGTTCTGTGTCTGGCCAAAGCCAGTCCTAACGCTATGGAAATGTAACTGTAAAATTACAGCGCAGTAGGATGGTAGGTGTCCTTGCGTCAGAAAGCATATCCATGAGACGGGGATCGTAGGATATTTCTCGCGCAAGTACACTTTCACTCCAATGCTAGTTGTACCAAAAACCATTTCTCTTTACGCGAGACATGGCTTTCAGTGCCCACGCTCTAATATATATGTCAAGGAGTGGAAGATTCATCATAGCATCTAGAGCAGCTCTCGGTGTGCTAGGGAAAGCCCCCGTGCAGCTGAGATAGACCGCTCTTTGGAGTTTGGTGAGAGAAACCACAATGTGTTTGCGTGTAGCCTGTTCCACCAAACAACCGATGCATATGAAATTATCGGTCTTATCATTGCCGTGTAGATCCAAAGGACCTTTTTCGGCGATAAGCACAATGTTTTGCCAAAGGCACCTTTGCATTGCCAAAAAGCTGACAGCGCTTTGGTGGTTTTGGACTCAACACGGTTTGACCAAGAAGCTTGCTATCTGGGATGACTCCCAGGTACTTAGCTTCCTTGGATGAGATTACCTTTTAGCACTAGCTGAGTAATGCCAGTATTTTTCTTCCTTCTCCTGAACAGAACGACATCAGTCCTATGAGGATTAACTGAAAGCTCATTATTCGTGCACCAGTCTTCGATCACATCTAGCACCGCCTGCCCTTTGAGACATACAGTCGCTAAACTTGAGCCGACAGAGAGAACATAGATTCCATTGAGAGCATCGGGCAGAGAGTCGATCACCATGCACCATAACAGCGGAGAAAAGACGCCACCTTGCGGGCAGCCCCTGTTTACTCCAGACTTGACACATTGTTCGAGGCCTGCATCAGCGATCAATGTCCTGTGCACAAGCATTGCTTTGATCCACAAAACCAGTGCTTCATCTAAGCCATGCCGTCTAGCAGCGTTACACATGCTGTCGAAAGTAGCGTTATCAAAAGCTCCCTCAATGTCGACGAAAATTACTAGTACGTACTCTTTGCTTTCGAGAGCGCATTCAATTCTTCCAACTATGTTTTGAAGCGCAATCTCGCATTATTTCCGCGCAGATAAGCATGTTGCATGTCCGAGAGAGGAAGCATTCGAAGGGCAACTTTGCGCACGTGCAACCATGCTTTTCAGCAAGAAGGATGTTAGACTGATTGGTCTAAAACCTTTGGCGAGTGAGTAATCTTCTTTCCCTATTTTGAGAATAAAGACCACTTTCACCGCGCCAAGGAATAGGTATGTAGGCAAGCGTCAGGCTAGCAATGAAAATTCTTTTCAGAGTAGGAAGCAGCTGTCTAATACCGTTTTGCAGCATATCAGGGTATATCCCATCAGTGCCCGGCGACTTGAAGCCATCGAAGGATGCCACAGCAAATTCAATGGCCTCAGTAGTTGCCACGCGTGAGGCAATAAACCAGCTACGCCGAGTTGTTTTCATCGTTTCAGTCGTAGTTTCGAATGCAACGAGCCGATGACAGTCTGATTTCCCGGGAAATGGGTCTGAAACAGTAAACTAAGAGTTTCTGCTTTAGACTCGGCGAAGGTACCCTCGGACTTTTGGAGTACATACAGCTTTGTCGATTTTCCTCGTTTAAGAACATTAACCAACTTGCTGGTCGCGCTCAGGGATTTGATCTCTTCGCAGAAGGACTTATAGGAATCATTCTTCGATTTACGAATATTCCTACTGCTTCGATCGATATTTATCCAGTCATCTTCGATTTATGCGATTTATTTAGGAGACTTCTGGCTTCCTGAAGACATTGGAGCTCCGCGTTCCACCAGGAAACCGACTTCCTGCTGGGAGGTTTTTTGACAGGATATGCGAGTTCGCAACAGTTGGTAATGGCGCTGCTCAGGTTGCTCTTCATATCCTCCACTAATTGCTTTGTTTTGAGTTTAGGCAGGGCTTGAGTGGATTTCTCAAGCTCCTCTCTGAATCGCACCCAGTCCGTCTTTCTCAGATTCCGCTTCCGGGGAGAGCCAGCACTTCAATTGGAATTCGATATGTCTATGGACTGACAGTATAACATCCGGTAAAACTCTCCATTTAGTGATGGCCTTCACATGCCTATTTGACAGGGTTAGGTCAATCACTTCTTGTCGTCTCGCCGTCACAATGGTTGGTTGAAAGCCATTGTTGATGGTAAGGTCAGACGAAAGGGTGAAGTTTAAAAGATGGTCTCCTATCCAGTTGCATTTGCTGCTGCCCCAAACAGTGTTTTGAGCAACAGATGATGAGTTCAATCCTTCTGGCTTCACAGTACTCTACGAGTTCAGAAACCGCCTTAGGTGGCGGGGGCAGTACCGAGTCGTAAGGGAAGTAAGCAGACGCCACCATGAAGTGTTCAATTTTTCCGGGCGCTGACTTTCGCAGCCACTACATCTTGTCCACAGAATTGACCAAGTTTGGTTGCCTATACCGTGTTCGATATGATGAAGCAGACCCTAGGCCTTTCGGTTCGCTCATCATAAAGTACTTTTACTTACTCTTAAATGAAAACACTTAGAAAAGCAACTAAAGGGTCCGCCATCTAACGTTTTTTTTTTTCAAGTAGTGCTTATTTCGTGAATGGTAACACTTAGCTCATGTCTGATTTGACAGATAATTAGTTTTATCCTTCCGCTGAACGAATATGGTTGTGTATACGCTTGAACAACGCTTCGCTAAGTGGGCCTGCGATCGACTTACAGAAGATGCCGATTTTGCCAAATCATCTTTTCAGATGAAGCTCATTTTGATCTTGGCGGGTATGTAAACAAGCAAAATTGTCGCATTTGGGGCACAGAAAACCCGCACGCATACATTGAAAAGCCGGTGCACCCAAAACGAGCCACTGTTTGGTGCGGATTTTGGTCCAGAGGCATAATTGGGCCATTTTTCTTCGAAAATGAGCAAGGAGTGGCCGTTACAGTCAATGGCGATCGTTATCGGGCCATGTTGAACGAATTTTTGTTCACAAAAATTGAAGAGGAGGATATTGGCAACATTTGGTTTCAACAGGAAGGCGCTACGTGCCACACAGCCGAAGCTACACTCGATGTTTTGCGCCCTGTTTTTGAAGATGGCATTATCAGCCGCAGAGCTGATGTCGTTTGGCCACCTCGGAGCTGCGATTTGACACCGTAGATCATCGAAGTGAACGGTTGGCTTTCTGCGAGTGCTCCGAGTCTTTACTAAAAATAGCCTGTTTAAAGAAGTTTTTACCGTTCCCAAACATAAATAAAACATAATTAAGATAGTGACTGTTAAAATTTATTGAAAAATTTAACATAAGTGATATCTCTGACCAAAGTGATCCCAAAACAAAAATTGAACACCCAGAAACTGCAGCATCTTCCACTATTTCCGCCTGTTGCTCTTGTTTCCACAGCTTTCTCCTAGCAACGCAGTAAGTAACATGTATGTGTGCGATCATTGCAAAGAGAATCTGCCGCTTACAGGAGATTTTGTCGTCTGTCCTGTATGTTCACGAAAACTGTATTTCGACTGCACCACGGTCACTGAAAGGTCATGGAGATCAATGGGATCCAAAAGAGACACTTGGAAGTGCCAATTTTGCCGAAACACCAGTGAAAACGTAGGCACCACGCTTCTCGAATCCTCCTTGCGTCCTCTGACACCTAATGCTCAGTCAAATAAAAGAAATCGGTCAGAAATTGCTAGCCCACAAAAAACCGAAAAACCTAGTGGAGCCGTAGCAGAAACAAAAACAAACGAAATACTATTGGAACTCAAGAACATGAAAATAGAAATGAAAAACATAACAGATTTTTGTAGCTTCGTCTCGCAAAAACTCGACGATATAAATAAAAACATCGAAAAAAACAATACTATCATGGATACACTCATGAACGAAATCCAGAAATTAAAAAATGCACATAATGAAAAAGACCAAATCATTTCACAAATGCAAACGCAAATAAACAAACTGGAACAACAACAACTAAAAAACACAATAGGAATTAAAAATATTCCACCAACACAAAACGAAAATTTAACCGATCAAACCGATAACCGGTCAAAGCAATCGGAAACACGATAAAACAGGAAATAACTAACGCGGATATTATAGATATATACCGCACAAAAACAAAAAACAGTGATCGGTCATCAATTGTCGCCAAATTTAATAGCTACACAACAAAATCAAATTTCGTGAAGAATGCCCATATAACTCGCCCACTGACAATTGCCAAAATCAATCAGAACATGGATAGCAGTGGAAAATCGATCGTGGCTAATAACAACAACAATATCTTTATTAACAATATGCTAACAAGTCTGAATAAACAGCTGTTATGGCTAACAAAGAAGAAGGCAAGAGAGGATGGCTGGCGATTTGTATGGGAGAGCACTGGAAAAATACTTGCGCGCAGAGAGGAAAATACGGAGGTTTTGCTTATACAGTGTATAACTGATATAAACAAAATCAAACGCAATTAAATTAACCTGTAAATGTATGTGTGTTCAAATTATTGTTTTTTTTTTTTTTCTTATGATGATGGATGTAGAAGAAAACGTCAATATCGAAGAAGATCTGTTTGATATAAAATCGATGGAGTTTTTAGATTTCAATCAAGCAAAAAATGAATTAGAGAAATTGAATTTTAATTGTCTATGTCTGAATATAAGGTCGTTGAGGAAAAACTGGGATGTATTTTGTGGGAATGTAAGTCCGATACTGAATTATGTTGATATAATTGTTTTAGTGGAAATAAATATAAAAAAAGAAGAAAATAGTCTGTATAGTCTGGATGGTTTCTGTTCAGAATTTACTAATAGAAATAAAAAAAAAGGAGGAGGTATTGCGATGTTCCTTAAAAACCACATAAACTACAAAAGGATAAATATAGAGACTACAGCCTATGAAAATCTAACTGTAAAAATTGATTCAAAAAGAAAAAAGAAAATAGTCTGTGGAATTTATAGACCTCCAAATTATTTTGAAAATAAATTCATTGAAGAGTTTTTGAAAGTTACGAGTATAAAAGAAGCAAATGATGATATAATCATATTGGGTGATATGAATATAAATATCAAAGATAGCATGAACCACTACGTTCTTAGATATCAGGAAATGCTGGCTGCGAATGGACTGCACAACGTCATTAAAGAAGCGACGAGAATAGATCTAAATAGAGGGAGCAGTACTTTGATTGACCATATATAAGTTAACCTATCACAGTTCAAAATATTATCGGCTACAGTTCAAAGTAATATATCAGATCACTACAGCACTATTTATGGTATCTATGATGCGCATACAACAAAAAATACCCAACCATTGAGATCGTATGTTAGAACTAGAAAAGTGAATGACCTGATTAGAGCTACCGACTGGACCTCGATATTAGCAGAAACGGACAGCGAAGCTATTTTTGATGGATTAGCTAAAAAATGGGTGATATATACGAAAACTCGACAGTCACCTATAAGGAAAAACCTACAAGAAAAAGTCCCGATTGGATTACAAGGGATATCGTAGAGAGCTGCAAAGAAAGAGATCGATCATATCGCAGGTAGAAGAATAATTGAACCAACATAACATACGAAACCGAATACAAAAGATTACGCAACCAAGTCAATAAAAAAATACGTAGGAGCCGGGAACAATACTACAAAACAAAGTTCGAACAAGTAAAATGTGACCCAAAAAAAACTTGGGCGCTAATCAATGAAATACTTGGACGAAGGAAGCCGTCGTTAGACGAAACAATTGTGAGAAATTTCTCACCCCATACCAATGTTGTGGGTTTGGCAGATCAATTTGCGAACTCATTTTCACAGCAGGCAACATCAATAATTCACGTATGTAGCAAGGTAACATCCAGCCACCAGAACACACTTTTACGGGACACAATCTATTTGAGAGATAAAAACTGTGCGGAACTAGCAAATCTTATAGCTCTCTTAAATACTCAGAAGGCACCTGGGATAGATGGTATAAGGGCAATAGATATAAAATCAAATGCGGATATCTTTACGCCTGTAATAACGAATCTTATCAATATGAGTTTTAACACGTCCAAGGTGCCAACAAAGCTCAAAGAGGCACTTGTTAGACCTATTCACAAGGGAGGAGCCAAACACGAGATAGCAAACTATCGCCCGATTGCAATATTGCCGGTGATAGAAAAGATCATGGAGCAAATAATCTCAGATCGAATATGGGAATTTATTGATAAGCATAAGATAATAAGCAAGAATCAGTACGGCTTCCAAGAGGGAAAAAGCACGAACCAACTTCTTGGTGATTTCACAAACTTAATTAACTCAAGCCTTAACAAAAGTCACCATGTCTTAGTGCTTTTCCTAGACTTTAGCAAAGCATCCGATACCCTCGACCACCATAAACTTATCGATGCAATGCAAAGAATAGGAATTAGAGGAAAATTGGTAGACTGGTTGAGAGACTACATATCTCAAAACGAGATCTTTTCGGCTAAAAATCAAAAGCTACAAAAGCAGAGCCAATGCAGTACAGTATGGAGTCCCACAAGGCTCTAAACTTGGCCCCTTGTTGTATATCTTATATACTAACGAACTATTAAAATCCTTCAAGATTGGCTGTCCTTTCGCATACGCTGATGACACGGCGATTGTTGTTTGCCACAAATCGATCGCAGAAGCAACCAGGATGATGCAGGCAGAATTCAACGAAGCAGGGAAATGGTATCACGATAATGGGCTAGTAATAAACGCAGCAAAAACAAAATTATTACATATTCGTAGCCCACAGTACCCAAAATCAGAAATAATTATTAAAACATTCAACTGCACTGACCCAAGAAACTGTCAGGTTATCGATGTCGTGGAAACCTTTAAATATCTGGGTATAACGATCGACAGTCACTTTACATGGGAACCACACATAAACGATATGCGGAAGAAGCTGAAACGATCCCTGTTTGCACTGGCTTGCCTGAAGCATAAGTCCTCAAACTGCATACAAAAACAAGTCTACCATGCCCTTATCGAGTCAAGGCTGAGATATGGTATATTAGCGTGGGAAGGTGCTGCAGATACACACATCGCGAAGATGCAAGATATACAAAACAAGGCGATAAAATTAATGTCGGGAAGAATCAACACTGATGGCAGAGTAAGAATTCTCATGGTGAAGCAGATATTCCATATGACAGCAGCGCTGGAGTACTATGACGATGAAAGGTTCCGAACTCCAACCAATCACAACTTCAATACTAGAAGACGAGCAGAGGGGCTGTACCACCTTCCATCATTCAACAACATATACGGCAAGCGTCAACTGATGTATGTACACCATACCAAACATCCTAAATAATCTTCCATCTAATCTACGAAATTTACATCAAACAAACTTAAGAAAGAAGAGAATAAAACAATATTTCCTAGAAGCGATAACTTAATTACTATTGGTAAACTGTCAATATCTCATTCGAAGTTTTTAATGTTTTTTAACCTTTCTTTCATTATTTAAAAAAAAAAAAAAAAAAGTAATTGTAGCAACGTAAACTTGGTATGTGAATTCATTTTTATTCATTTTCATTTAAATCGCCGACCTTCGATGATAGCAATGTAAAAAAATATTTTGAAAAACAACGTCCTGCAGATAAGCCACGTGGCTTCGCAGGTAACAAATTCATTGTACGCAATAAGATTCATGAATAAATAAAGATAAAGATACAGAAAGATAAAGATAAAGATAAGTGTTACGCCGACAAGCCAGAGACAATTGACGCTTTAAAGGACAATATTCGTGAAGCCATTGGTGAAATACAGCTGCACACAATCGGTAATGTGCTTAAAAATTGGACCGATCGTGTAGGCTACTGCATGGCCAGCCGAGGCAGCCATTTGAATGAAATTATTTTCCATTATTAACCGGAAGGATTGTACTTTCAAATAAAAAAAGAAATTTGAGAAAATATTCAGTAGTTTTATAGCATTTTCAAAAAAAAAAAAAGTTATTTGGCGGACCCTATATGAGGAGTTGCTTTATGAGGAGTTCTTTGTACATTAGAGTTGCGCAAAATAGTTCCAAGCCGGGAACGAACATGGAACGTTTCCTTTCCCAGTCGGAACTAGTTCCGGGAACTATCTCCTCGGAACTACAATACAAAGTGTTTCTTTTACTTGATGCAATGACACAATAGTAGACGAAATAAAAAGTGTTGCTATTTTTTTTTGTTCAAAATACTTCTAATATCACTTCGGACCAAAAGTAACAGTACCTATAAAACATAACATAAAAAGTTGACAAGACAATCCTAGAATGGAACTACGAAATCCGGATCCGCTCATGCAGATAGGGAACTAGCAACAGAATATGGAACTATCCGAACTTTCGGAGCTGTATGAACTATCGGACCTGTTGGAACTATCGAACTATTGGAACTATCGGAATTATCGGAACTATTAGTATGATAAGAGAGATCCATATCCGATCCTTCATACATAATTCGCTCACGAAACGAGTATGAGTGCGGACATTATTGTTTGATCACTCTTCTGCCATTTCAATTCCAGTGTGTGAGTGTGCACAAACTGTTCGAGCTTATCGCTACATTATGAACGCCGCTATTGATGAATTTTTAGGTTGAATGGAACTACATAATATATACATATGTATGTTATCGTTCAGTTTGAGAAACGATCGGAAATGTTTCCGACTGAGGGCATAGTTCCTGGAAGTATACATGTCCGAAACTACCCAACTCTATTATACATATGTACATCAGAGACCTGCAGCGGTGCACCGGCACTACTAGTACACCGCATACGAACAGTTAAATTTTCTTACACGAGTATTAAAAATACCATATCGAAAAAGTTGCGGTTTTTTTACTCTTTCTTTTGTGCGTTCTTTCTTTTGCGGTGACGATAATACTCTTCGCATGTTTATTGTATGTACTTTTTACCCCATAAAATGAGTGAACACAAAAACAACCCCTAATTTCACGTAGTCTTTTTGATGTACAGCGATCGCACACACACACTTTTTTAATGTGTGCACAAAGTTATTTGTTTTTTATTTACTGTTGAAGAATGAACCTTCGTGTGTTTTGCGTTGAGCAAGATAAAAAATAAGGCTAGACAAAACTGAAAACAAAATTTTTATTTTTGTTAAACGAACCAAAAAATTCAAGAAACTCCATTATTTTCATAATAATTAATACAACATAATTTTAAGACTTTATATATTTATTTTTATAAAGCGAATGCAAAATCAAGTGCTTTAGGCCCTAATTTGTTTTTTTTTCAGTTATAATATTTCCCGCCAGAGAGAATACTCTTTCGGCTGCTGCACTACTCGCAGGAATGGAAAGTACTTGCAATGCAAACCTCGATAATTTTGGATAAAATGTCTGAATTTGTTTCCACCATGCAACAACTTCAAATTCTTCGGTTATGATGACTTTTTCTTTAACATATTTTTCCACTGCTACTTTATGCCTGCCATATGCATATGTTTGTTTCAAAAATTGTACGGACATTGATGAGTATTTTTTCTTTTAATATTTCAATGGCTGGTGGATCACCAATATTGGACTCACAAAGGCTTTTCACTTTATTAATTGATGGAAGTACAAAACATATAGAGGCGGAACTGCAAGTTTGCATTTCTTTAAAAATAATTTGGAATTTTTTGCACAATTCTACAAGGACAGTGAGAATATTTATATTAATATGTAGTAGTCTCTAATTTTCATCACAATCAGTTAAAATTTTATTTATATCCAGCCAATTGTCCAGAATGGACTAACACATTGTATAGTTTGAGTTCCAACGCGTTTGGCATGGATTTTTTAATGAAGTTGCCAACTTGTGCTGCAAATTTGCCTTTTTGAAATACTTTATGGTTTTTTTGCAAACAGTTAACAAGTCGACTAATTCCTCCGTTTCTTCGAACGTTTTGTCCAGCACATTAGCGACTGGTCATTTACATTTCTTTTCTTTTCCTCCGTGTCCGCTCTATTATACATATATCAGGTGCGGCGTATATATGCTGATGGACAGATGGTTGTGTGTATAAGGCGCCTACAGATTAGTTATTAAGCAAACTAACATAGTCGTTGCAACGTCAGGCTTGAGTTTCAATGGGCATTAAGGAGCTCATCTTTCCAATACACTTGACCATTTGCAAATGCCAAAGAATAGTGGAGAAGAGATTTAAGAGAAACTCTTGAAAACAGTTTACATTTTATTTTTTGTGGTTTAAAAGTCATAAGGGATTTATGCCACTATTTCTGCATACAGCACTATTTTCAAAGTCATAGAATAATACATTTTATAAATGTTGTCTGTTGTGCATTTCCAGTATGACACCTTAATGGCATGGAAGCATAAAAGTTACTGTGAACTACAACCAATGCGACAAATTCAGTCGAATCTCTCGAATCCCATCTAGGACAACCACCCCCGAAGAGTAGTGAACAAACATCTTCGACACAAACCATCTGCATTAGCAGTTCAAACGCGTATTGTTTTGTAACGCCTTAACTATATTTGTACCGCGGTCCGTCACAATTTTTTTCCTCAGCCACTTGGCACTTACGAGCAACAGTTGTAGCATCCGGCAGCATGTCATCGACGTCTACAAATTCGCCATAAGTAGCACCAATCTTTATGAAAAATTTGATCATTGTCTTAAAGCCAGAACCGCTTACGGACGAAAAAGGGCGAAAATCCTCAACAATCCATTGGAAAACTGAACGGAGTGTTTCTGCTTTATCTGGCACAGACACACGTTTCAATGTATTTGGCTGATTTAGTGACTGACAGCATTTGTGGAGGTTTGATGCCCTACACATTTTAAAACCTTTCGGCACGATCGACAGTACACCCAGTTTTCAAGTGTTGAACCATCTTCCTTCAATATATCGGACACAATGTTCCACACATAACTTTTTCCCTTTCGTCGAGACGACAAAGAATATGTACCACTCTCTATTTGCCTTAGAATAAACTCTTGTTCCGACATTTAAATAACTTTTCACACGTCTGTATTAAAAGAAAACTGTTTGAATATTGATCTCAGCAGTCATCACCCTGCAGCGCACAAAAAAACGCAGCAAGATAAAACCAAAGAATAAAACGGTACAATCAAATCAACAGCCAGCCAACGCATAAGCATACGATCATAGACAGTTGCGATAGGAATACATACACTCGGTGCAAATCTACGCTGTATAAAAACAATGGAGTAAAATAAAGAAACAAAACAAAATATGCAAGCCCGGGACTCAGAAAAATGACAGAGTAATTTTTTGAGCATGTCTTTTTTTACCGTGTATTTTTCTGATGTGCTGAGCCGACACCGGCTTACTTTGCGGTGTTTAAACACCGTAACTTCACATTTTGCTGTGTGAGTAACACCGGCACCGCATTTGAAGCGAGTACACTAGTAGTACCAAAAACAGCCACCGCTGCAGGTCTCTGATGTACATATAAGGTGGCGAAAAATTAATCACCCTATCGGCAGTTGTTATAATTTTTGTAAATGGCATCGTACGTCAATCATATTTGACATTTGTGACAGTTGCAGTATGCAAACAGACAAGCAATGGAGCGCTATAATCCGCAAGAGCGTGGAATAATTGTGCATATTTTTTTGACCAATAATCGGTCGAAGAATATTGTGAAGGACGCGTTTCCTGGTCGCGTAATCTCCCGTTTTTTCGATTTGACATGGCCATCAAAATCGCCCGATTTAAACATTCCAGACTTCCTTCTTTGGGCCTACAATCAAAGCGATGGAAGGGGCCAAATCAACATCAACAGCAGTCCAATTACAACAACAGCTACTGCAACCTCTCCCCGTCAAAAGTGGCGTTGCACGTCTTTCTGGGAGTCGCTACACACTACACCCTTTCGTTGCGGAGGAGGAACTTATGGATGAGGAGCATATTCCACGCGTAAAATTAAAGGCAGCAGAAAGAAAAGGAGCAGGCTATAGCCACAGCAGCCTCAACAAAAGCAGCCTCAAACAAATTAGCCGCAACAAAAGCAGCCGCAACGTCCCATCTTTACTAACCACTATGCTATCGAGTGCACCAAACTTTTTTTTATTTTTTATTTTTTTATAATCCGTGCAGATTCAAGAGTGTACGCTCTGGTGCAGTATAAGCGAGTCAAGGAACTCCTTTACCCCGGGGGCCGAGAGGCTGCAGTCGATTCTTCTCAAAGGCGTGCATTCAATCACTGACCCGAGAATATGCTCTCAGAGCTCAAAGAATTCGAGAGCGACGACCTCAAATTCGTTCAAATTCAAGTCGTTAACCATGACGCGCTTTCTTCCTGCTCCCACCCAATAGCAAGCTGGAGAGGCTAAGGTCCAGAATCACAGGAACGACGAATGCAATCTAACCCAGGACAAGGTCGCGGACAGGAGCAGCTCGAGTATGTGCTCTGTAGGAACCGGGGACAAGTATCGGAGATATCCTAAGTTATAAGATATGAAGAAAGCAGTGCCTGTTTCGAGGGCACCGGAAGCCAAGATCAACCGAGATGGAAAAAATAAGCTAGCTGTTCCTTGGTGGAACCCCCAACTCTCTTCACTGCGCAAAGATGAAAGACTTTCAAAACTGACCCTCCCAATACAACTTAATACAATATAAAAAACAAATGCAAAATTAATTTTTTAGAATGCTTAAAGATAGTAAGGCAAAAAGCTTCATTAAATTCACTGGCAATATAAATCAAAATTCTTCCCCTACTACAATCTGGCAAAACATACGTCGTTTGACGGGAAATCCCGCATCACTAAGTATCAAATCGCCCGTCAAAATAGTCATAGATCCTGATGAAATTTGTAACCTCTTTGCTAAACTTGGTCGCAATCCTCAACCGATTCAAACTTTTATTCGAACTTCAATAACGCTAGACTACTTTTCTTAACAATCCCGGCCCACAATACGCAACCAATCCGACTGCTAAGCGAATTGAGGAATCCATCTCATTTAATAAATTCGAAATGTGTGAAACACCGGGAAGAGACCGTATATCCTAACAAATGTTAAAGCACTTAACTTAAGATACGCCTCATTCGATTATATAATAACTAGTAAGCCACTTTGTCAATGGGAAATTTATGACAGTTTAGTTTCTATGGTATAATCCCTCGAAACAGATGGAAGTATGCGATAATGTCACACACATCAATGTATTCTCAAAGTTGAAACAACAAAAATGTTGTGCTGTTGAGGGGTGGAGAAAACAGAAATTCAATCAAAAACATTAATGTGAAATGGGAGCCAAGTTCAATATTATGATATATTAATAAATCACGCGCTTAATCTTAAATCCGGTTTAAATCACTCCAGCATTAAGTTTTTGCTAAATTTTATTACATAGTGCACCACTTCAGACAAATACCTTTCCAACGGTGTATCGCACTTGATTGTGCGACTTTTAGTTTAGGACGAGAAGCGTCTTCACTGGCGTATTATATATATAGATATATCATAATATACCACATAAGTGAAAAACAGCCTCGTTACTCCCCATTCCAAAGCTAAATAAGAACAATAGGTCACCGGCCCATCACTCTGATCTCCTGCATGTCCAAAATATTGGAAAAAATCGTCGTTAAAAGAAGCAAAGAAACTGATCTTTGCCAATCAAACTACCTTCAAAGCAAACAGAGGATGTATGTATCACGTTTCAATTCTTTCCTTAGACTTCGAAAGAGCCTTTGATAGGATCGGCATACCTATTGTTTAAAAAACTTGGGGCATGTAAAAAAAATTGGAGTATGCAAAAGCTCTGATCCTGAGTGGATCATGTGGCATAATAAAATACACCTAATATAGTGAATACACAGCTGCAGTATAAAAACAGATAAGCAATGGAGCGCTATACTCCGCAAGAGCGTGGAATTATTGTGTCGATTTTTTCGACCAATATTCGATTGGTGGTGTTAGCGCAGCGTGAATTTCGACGCCGATTTCCTAATCGTGCCGCACCAATTGGGCAAACATTTCAGCCTTAGCTACTCGACTCGAACAGACGGGAACCACAGGAGACCAAGCAGGCCGTGGCCGCCACCGGACTGATCGTTCGTGAGAGAATATAGCGACTGCCGATGTCGCTAAGAACGAAGAAACATTAAGAACGAAGGCATCACCAGACAGTGAATTTTATGTGAAAGACTTACACATGTTCCCGTACAAAGTGCAAGCAGTGCATCTGTTAATGCCTACTGAATGTCAGTCGCGTGTGAATTACTGGCAGGCTATCTTTAATCTCAACTGCGAAGAGAATAATTTTGTGTCGAAAATCCTCATGATCAACGAGGCGTATTTCCACTTAAGTGGTTACATGAATGCACTGGAAATCCGTGTATATGCACCAAGAGCCATTACATCCGCGCATGCAGCATGCGCCTCAATGGATATTATGAAGGAAGCGTTTCCTAGTCGCGTAATCTCCCGTTTTGGCGATTTGGCCTGGCCAGCAGTTATTTATCGAAATATCTTCTCTATTGGGCTGTAACTCTTTCCTTGTCCGAAACGAGCTTCCCATTATCGTTACGACTAAAACCTAATCTGGCCTGGTATCCTTTTCGTATATCGTTTATTCTTGCATACATTGCTCTCGTGTTTTTAACCACATATTGTTCCTGAATGTAATTTTTTTTGTTGGAGACTTCTGCTATCTGTAGGAGTACTGAGATGCAAATACTGACCCATTATACGAGGGTGGTCCGATAAGTACTTAGCCTACAAAAGAAAAACAAACATTTTGGAGAAATGGCGATTTATTTTTCAATATAGTCTCCTTTTAGCTCGATACACTTGACCCAGCGATGCTCCAACTTCTTTAACCCGTCTGAAAAATACGTTTTCTCGAAGTCTGCAAAGTAGGTCTCCGTGGCGATGACCTCCTCATTCGACTGAAATTTCTGCCCGGCCAGTGACTTTTTCAAGTTTGGAAACAAAAAGAAGTAGCACGGGGCCCAATCTGCAGAATACGGTGGATACCCAATTCGACCAATTTGGCCGTGGCGAAGGCGGAAATGTGAGCCGGTGCGTTATCATGGTAAAAGAGCACTTTTTTCTAAGCCAAGTGGGACCGTTTTTTCTTCAATTCGGCGTCGAATCGGCCCAATAGTTTGGCATAGTACAGCCCTGTGACCGTTTTGCCCTTCTCCAGGTAGTCGATGTGGATCACACCTTGTGAATCCCAGAAAACGGTGGCCATCACCTTTCCGGCCGATGGGACAGTCTTCGCCTTTTTCGGAGCACGTTCGCCGGGTGAAGTTTCGACAGTTCCTTGGTCTCTGGTGTGTACCAGTGGATCCATGTTTCGTCGAAACTCCTTCGGATTGCGCTTAAACAGCAACAAACACTGCTCTGAAGTGGTCTCACGGCTGCGCTTATTGTCTGGAGTGAGCAAACGCGGCACCCATTGCGCCGACAGCTTTCTCATGTCCAAAATTTCATGCAGGATATGACCCATGCGATCTTTTGAAATGCCTACTGTCTCAGCTATCTCGCGCACCTTTAATCGACAGTCTGCCAATACGAGATCGTGGATTTTTGTCACGCTATTCTCCGTGGTAGCCGTTTTCGGGGCACCAGGACTTGACTCATCAAAAACCGACGTGCGACCACGTTGAAACTCGTTAAACCAATTTTTGTTGGTCGCCATCGAAGGAGCAGAGTCACCGTACACAGCATCCAAACGCTCTTTGATTTCGCTGCGCGATTTCCCTTCCAAAAACAAGAATCGAATCACCGACCGATATTGCTCTTTTTCCATTTTTCTAAAATCCGCGGACACTCCCGCTTCCACACGCGGTCAAAACAAAACTACGAGTCCGATCCGGCTGAACAGTAGCCGTCTACTAGAATGTACTACACGATAGTAAGTTGCTCTTGCGATACTGGTGTCATCTAGCGGTGAGACTATGTACTTATCAGACCACCCTCGTACTGCCACACAGACATCTTACCTTAGCCCATTCCAGCGAGTTCATCAGAAATCTCATTTCCTGGGATCCCAGATCGACCGAGAGTGAATTTAGTCTTGATGGACACAGCTTTCAGTGCAGCTTGGCTGTCACTGCAGAACGCATATGCTTTTTCCCTTCCATTTGTGCTTTACAACGTAGTGCATGACCATTGGGTTTGGATCCCCGGGGCCGGATACCCGCCAAGACTTTAGCTAAACGAGGGAAGGCATTTAAATTTTTCGACCCATGACAACAGCTTTTCTTTTCATCACAAAGCACTTAGTAATTCTGCTTAATATTATTTCTTCACTTAAAAAAGTTTTGTCCTCTTCTGATGCCAAATAAAGTGGCTCCGAATTTAAATAAAACTTTTTCTATTTCTAATACAGAGATTTTCCTTTATTCAATAATAAATTCAGTACTTTGTAATTTTTTAACGATCGCAACCAAAATTGTACACTTCTTGACAGTTCACACCCAGTTGGATTTACTTAAATGAATCTTGTATTCCGCTGGATGAAACCAAGCCATCCTAGATAGGATAGGGAGACACAAACAATTACTGAAAGATCTAGATTCCTGCCTGGGGACAGCGATTAGTGAAATCAATTAAGTGTGAATTTTCAAGAAGAGTAATTGTTCGGTTGCAGCTTTACAAAGCGTCAGTTTTATTGTGGTGAGCTTAAGTGAATTGTGAATTGTAAATAGTGAATGTGAAATCGAATATGTACCAGAAACAGGAAAAGAAAAAAAATTATTATTTGTCGAACCAGCAAACACGCTTCAAAAGTTATTGGGGCGAAATATGTTTTTCCTTTTTTTTTACGATCATATCTTGGTTTTTCTCTTCTTCGGTGAGTTTGAACGAATCTTCATTGCGTCAGATCCTAACACGGACTGTTATGTTGATTATAATTAATTTCTGATGATTTTTTCCTACTATATCATGAGAATGATATGTTTATTGAATGAGGGTAACTTGAATTTCGATTAGGTTTTTGAAATCAAAGGGGTACGTTTTTAGAACGTAAGTTTCGGATCCATCAGTTTTAGCCGAAATTAGAAATTTAATACATTAAACGGTTAATCACATCTACACTGCAAAACCTCCAAGGAGTATTAGTAGATAAATAGGAATAAAATTATTCCACAATAGTTGTAGTATTGAAACCAAGCCCAATACTTAGACCTTAAACCAGAAAAAGCTCTGGTTACGCTCAATTTGAAGAGAAATTATGACTTGCTTCTACTCACTGTAGAACGAACGAATAAAAAATATTAATTAGTCTTACTTTTGCCGATAATTTTAAAGATTTTTTGGACGAGTTTTACTCATTTGATTAAATTGCATTGATGAGCTCCATTTTTCTAAAATCACAGTGAATCATATTGAAATACTAGTTATGTGAGAAGGATCAAATTGGATTAACAAATATTGATTTTAAAATGCTTACTTTTGTATAGTAAAACCCGATGAATGCCTTTAAACATAAATACATTATTAAATCCTTAATAAGTGCAATACTATTATTATAAAATAAATTAATTTGTCATTATTCTAATACTTTGTGGGCTTCACATTTCTTTAATGGTCTTGTCATATTGAGGGAAAGCCTTGACTTTTATATCGAAAAGATGCATAGCCATGTTGGTAAGAAGACGGACCGCAATAATTCGTAGGTGACAGAAATGTGCAGCCGCTGTTTGCATTATCCGCTGCAGTAAAATTACTGTAGTTGTTGTTGTAGTTTTTGGAGTACATTCCCATGCCTGCGAAACCGAGATGATATGGATGAGGTAGATCCATTTGTTGGTGAAACAATGGTGGAGTTTTGTCGATTTTATGAGCGGCTGTTATGGGTGGCACTGGTTGCGGAGTTGTCGAGCCTACCGATCGTCGTTCGTTGCGACGGAACTTGGCCCGTCTATTTTGAAACCATACCTAATTGAAAAAGGGAAGGAATTAGTTTGCAAACTAATTAAAGGAAATTTAATAATTTGTACTCACCTGAACTCTGGCTTCACTAAGACCGACCTTGTTAGCTAGTTCTTCGCGCACAAATGCATCGGGGTAATGTGTTCTCTCGAATATTTTTTCAAGAGCTGTCAGCTGCACGCTAGTGAAGGTGGTTCTATTACGCCTTGGCTTCCTAGAACCATTTTGTCTTTCGCCTGCGGATGATTCGTATTCTCCTCTGTAGCTGTCATCTGCGGTACATAGAAAGAAATGAGAGAATTTATAAAGTAATTTCCAAATCAATGAAATGTTTCCTGGAATTTGCAGCGGTATGTGCGGTAAGGGTCTCCTCAGTAAGGAATTTGCTTGCGTAATACGCGCTGTAATAGAGCAATTAAAGTTTTATGGGAGCAGTAGCGGCCTTGATGTCTAATTGAATTATTGCGTCAGGAATGGGAGAAAATATTTTCTACTTTTCTTTGTTATCTAGTTTTATTGGTTTTCTTCAAATCTGCCGAGTTGGGCCCAGAATCGTGTTTATATTTTTAGTAATACTTTGACATATTCCATTGAATTAAAAAGTCATAAATGTGGCCTATGATATAGTGGAGTAATCATTGGAATTTCGGTAAAGGGTATTTTATTGAAGTTCCCCTGAAAGATGATTTTGGAAATGAATAAAAAAGTTAAGGTAGTAGACGTTGAAAAATGAGTGGCTGACATGATAGCCGATTTATACCCACATACATATATATTTGGGTATATATATCATATGTGTATGTGTATGTGTGTATATAAAATGTTTATAAGATAAAGCCTTATGGAAACTATACTACCTACACATCGTATAACATATAAAATATAATGAAACGTAGTTGATACTCATCCGTCATACATACATATGTACATTAGGAAAGATATATCTACGAGTAGTTTAAAAATTGTTCCTACTTGACACAGAGAAATTGTATCTAGTTTAGAAAGTTAATGAAGATTAAAAACTAAGATATGGCGCGAAAGAAAAACATAGGAATGTTTTGAAAATGCAACACTTGGCCAAAATATCACTGAATTGAGGAACATAACTAGATAATCTACGTATCTATTTGATGGATAAAGATGCTAACGGAGTGGCTTATGCCAAATTATGAACACACAAGTGTCGACAACCTACCCTCTGCTAAAGACTCCTACTCTCACCTCCACGGGGTGGCTCCTGGATGCCTAGTACCTCAACTGTATATCTAGTAAACCCCTTTGTAAGGTTGTTGGTGGTAGCAATCGAGAGAGCAAAACGAAAATGGGTCTGAGCCGCCACCAGGTATCCTTCTTCAGAGCGGCGGCGGAAGAATTCCCAAAATGGAGGTAACGGCGAGTGAGAATAACTACCTGGTGAACGCCCCATTCGGGCTACTACAACATACTTAGAGCATATCAATTAGTGTTCAGAGATAGCCAATAGCCTCGGGTACGGCCGGATTACATGTTGACGGTCCCCTCCAAACGTCTTAAAGGAATTCCGAATCTACATCTGGAACGTTAGGTCCCTTAACAGACCTTAACAGATTTCAATGCGAAGCTGGGATCGCTGAACGAGTTGGAAAGAAACACAACCTACACAATACTACGTCATCAAATGGACTAGTGGACTATATTGCGGGAACTAATCTCGTAGTAGCAAGCAAATAATTCCGGTGTTCTAACATCCATATAGGGAAGATCACTTCGGCAGACTGGCACTGATCACTTCCGCCGTCAGGCAAATGGACCCGACCTAGACGAGGTTAAAATAGCGATATTGTAACTTAAGTCTTATAAAGCTGTTGGAGCAGACAGACTTAACGCTGAACTATTTAAAGCAGCTGGTTGTAAGCTGGATATGGTCGGCAATAAGAAAGGTCCATAAGAAAGGACATCCCTATATCTGCGGTAAAGTCTCCTGAACATTGCTTACAAGATCTTCTCTACCGTACTGTGTAACTTGAAACCTTTCGTGGACGATTTGGTAAGTTCCTATGTATCAGTGTGGTTTTAGGCCAAGAAAATCTACCATTGGCGATGGCTTGTGCAAGATGGCAATGGACAATTCTCGCTGCTCCATTAAGGTCGGTAATGAACTAACCGAAACCTTCGATGTTACTCGTAAAAAAGTATTTAGCGGCACAATAGCTTGCTCACGCAGATGACATTTACATTATTGGATGAACTAAGCAAAACGTCAATGAAGCGATCGTGATCATTGAAGCAAAAGTGCCTAAAGTGGGTCTAGGGTAAATGGGAACAAGACCAAATTTATGCTGTCATTAAAGAAAGACGCAAAACATGGACGTCTTGGTCAGAACGTAACCTTCGACAGCTATAATTTTGAAGTAGTCAAGGACTTCGTCTACTTTGGCTCAATAATATCTAGGGGCAATGACAGCAGTGCTGAGATCAAATGCAGAATAACTTTTGCCAATCGCTGCATCTTTGGGATCAGGAGGCAATTGAGTGGTAGGGCCCTCTTTTTAAAAACCAAGGTAACTCTCTTCAAAACCTTAATCATCCCGATCCTCCTTTATTGCGATGAGACTTGGACATTAAAATTCTGCGTGTAATTTTTGGTCCCGTTTGTGCAAACGGCGGTTGGAGGAAGAGATTCAACCTGGAACAGGCTGTATAGCGACATCGGCCTAGTCGATGAGTCTACGGATCCAACGTCACCACCGCTCGAATCTTCATCTCCAACCTCGAGGGTCGACGCAGCAGAGGACGACCGCATCTAAAGTGGCGCACCCAGGTGGAAAGGGATCTCAACCAACTGGGCGCGCGGCACTAGCAGCAGCTAGAGCGGGTCGGCTGGAGAAGCTTGTTGGTTTAGGCCCTTGTAAGCCCCGAACTGTAGCGCCATCTAAGTAAGTAAGTATGTAATGGATAGTTTATAGCTTCTTGTAGATTTAGCTAATGTTATACATTTTAACGGATTCCCCTCTTCAGGCTAGACGTCGAATAAGCGAAATCAGACGTCATTTGATGGTTCGGAAACATCGTCGAATAAAACAATTATTAATTAAATAATCGTTTCAAGTTTTTTTATTTTATTATTCGTTGCTTGCTCTTACTCCTCTAATCGTGTAAGAGGAGACGAGAATGAGTGGCCAGATCACGTGTTGTTTTTTTAAAGAAGCGGTGCTTAGTTTTTTTTGGAACACTCTTCTGCTGGCAACCGCTAACACACGACGTTTTCTCTTATCAGTCTGAAATAACAATTGATAAATTTCGTTTTAAAAACTTAAAATTTAATTTTTTCCCTTTCATCACACTAGTGTCAGGTATAGAGTAAACGAAAACTGGAAGTTTCAAATATTTATCATGAGATGAAACGGGATTCCATAAAACAATTGTTAGAGACTCTTGTCGTAGAATTCGCAACTGTAAAGCGCGAACTCAGCGAAACAGTTGCCGCGCAACACGCAAAGTTGGAGAAACAGCTGAAGATCCAAAATGCGTCCTTTGAAAGGCGGTTAGAAGAGGAAAACACATTTTACAACACAAATTTGTGCAGATGCAGTTTCCACGAGGTTGAATTTGAACAGCAACGTTTCCCGGGTCCCGCAGAAAACGTTTTGCCAAATTGCAAATGACAAAGGATGTATGTAACCTTCCGGTCACCTCCGAGATGCGTGATCTGAAATTAAATGGGTTAAACAGTGATGATTGTAAATCCCTTCTCATTTCGGTCACACCGTACCACGGCAAGGATTCCTGGGTCACCTACAAGCGTCAGTTCGAGATCATCGCTGGACCGAAACGCAAAGGGGAGAAGTGGTGTCTGTGAATTTAGGCTAACTGTGCTAGGAGCACTACCACATGGACGTCCACCAAGTTTTCCTCGACGCCCATACGTGTTCATACTCATCTTCGCAATAGTGTTCAACGTCCAAAAGAAACGCTCGCCGAATTCGCCTTGAAAATTCAGAAACTGGCCGCTCTCGCTTTAATTGGATGCCCTGCAGAAGTCCTAAACAAAATAATCTTAAATCAGTCTGAAGCCTTAAGTGTAGCCCAGGACATTGTTATGCTTTGTTCTGTGAAAGGTTTTCGTTGTCATCTTTCGTTCAGTTTTGGTTGTGGGCTTCCCATTTTGGAGAACCGTCCTTATAGATGGCGTGTGGTCCGCACCATAGATCGACGTGCGGGCGAGTTAGGTTCAATTCCCAGCGCACGATATAATTTTTTTTTTGTATGGTAGGGGGCGGTGAGCATATAAGGGAAAGCATGCGAAGGACTCGGAGAGTTATTTTCGGTTTGACTGGGAAACCATATGGCCAGAATCAGGCCATGATCATCACGCCACATGTCCCTTATATGAGAGAAAGAGGAAGGTAGTGTGCGTACGGTGGGTTCTGCTCGGGTGTTAAGTAGTTGAGCGAATCAGTTGGGGATAGACGACTAATAAGCACAGGTGGCAAGGCAATTTCATAGTGAACTAGTGCGAAATAGTGAAGAGTGGAGCCGCCGCTGGACAACAGGACGTGGCCGGAGTGGAAGGTACTGCCTTAATCCCAACACACATAAGAAGAAGAAAAAGAACGGCAAGACCATTAGTACGGCCAGCTAAGAGGATCGTGGTCCATGGTGGTAGGTCGTGTCTCTTTTGTGTACCCCGATCCGGGTATCGCGGTGCTTGTGAACGGGTATTGGTGCAGCGAATGGTGAAGTGGCTGTTGGCGGTGAGAGTAAAGTCGCCGGTGAGAATACGAGGAGTAATAGGAGTACGGGTTCAGATCTTCAATTTGCGGCTCGACATTTTTTTTCCTTTCGTTTTTTTTTTTTTGATAGTGAATTCGTTTTTTTTTTGTTCTTTTCTGAATTACGACACGGTGAAGGGTAGTTTTAAGAATTAAAGTGTAAATCTAGACTAAGTTAGACTAAGGAATTAAAATTGCTAATTTATCAGAACGTTCCGTGGTGTTATTCCTTTACCTTTTTTTTTGAGGTGTTTTGTGTCTTATGCGAGTCTCGCACCAAATTCACGATTCTTGTTGCGGGTAAGTCGGCGGAAGAAAATCGCATGGCGCCCATTTCGACATCTCAACTCACGACCAGTATTCGCAGCTGGCCGAGCACCCTTTCGTACGACGTCGCGGACAGGTGGGGAGGCGACGGGTAACAACATGTCTCTTCGTTTGGAAAGACGTGCATTATTTCAGACAACAGCCCCAAACGATAATCGCACGATCTCGACAAGGGGAATCGACAATCGCGTTCCGATAAAACCCAAATACCCTTAGAATTGGGGGAGGAAACAGTAAAATCACCAATACTCGCCAACATACGAGGGCAAACGTTGGTGGAGTTAGACGGAGAGCCCTCAGCAATAACAACAAGCAAGTCCAAGAAGGAAGAGGAGAACAAACTGCTGACTCTAGGCGCGTTCGCCCTGGGTCTGAGAAATGCAGTCTGGTGACTGACACAGGTGTTGATGTATATCTCTTAAATACCACATTAGTCAAGCCGAACACCTTGAAGAACACAACACACGGCGAAAAAGGAATTACGGGGACAGAAATCAAGTCAAAAGGTCGAAGTGAAACAACTGTTGAATTTCAAGGCCTCTCGTTCCACCATGAATTTTTAGTTTCGGACGTCGACATAGCGTGTATTCTTAGCATAGATTTTCTTCGACTTCATCCCTGTAAACAAGACTTCTTATTAGCTTCTTATTATTCATTGAAGGTCGGCCGGTACGCTTCGAGTATGTAGAAAACCATCGAGTGTTAGTTTGCTCAGCGAAAAAGCAGACTCTTCCTGCCAATTCAGAAGCTTTGCTGGAGGGCAAACTGCCAAATACTGAAAATCGATGTAAAGGACTTTATGGTTGAACCATATGGGGAATCGCAGCTACCATAATAAAGCCCGGAATACTGTGAAGGTACGTATCCTCAATTCAAGTTCTGAACCGATCATCATTCAACGAGATACCGTTATCCATCCAAGAAGTTGAAGTGGTTAACTTTGCAGCAGTGCCACACACAAGAGAACTGGATTCCGGATTCAAGACATTGTACAGCAGGCAAAGCATCTTAATGAATCACAACGAAAGGAATTCGCTTATTGTGTCACGCTAAGACATTACGACTGATCCATCGAAAGTAGATGCCATAGAAAGTTGGAGAACTTCACGAGATATACGCAGCTTCTTGGATATATGCTCCTACTACTGTAAGTTTATACAGGGATTCGGAACAATCGCCAAACCATTATCCCAGCTCACCGAAGAGAAGCGGACATTTGTTGGGGAGGAAGCAGAAATCAATTCAATTTCAATTCAATTTTATTACGTATAAATTTCAAATATATACATATAGACATGTTTTTTTTTATCTGCGAAGCTGGGGGGGCTTGTCTGCAGAAGACTGATTCTTAATATATTGTTACATTTTAGGTGTTGAGTTATTTACTCCAAAAGATTTACATTTAGATACTTTGAACTGATTACATTATATATGTACAATAAATACAAAGAACGAATAAAAATGAACATATTTGGAATTATAAACTTAAGTACATTTCTTTAGCTTTTTCCAATACTTCATTTTTTGTTAGGTTGCGAAACTCTCTTGAGAGTTTGCTTAGTACCATTAGAACTGCGACATCATACGTCTTTCGTCCATACTCGTTTCAGAGCGTTTCATAAAAGTGGTGTTGTCTTCTTCTAGTTTTTATTGTCTGTTGCGTTTGGATTCTGTAGGTATTGTCGTTGTAGAAATTAGGCAACATTTGCAAATCGTGGATTTGGGAGATGTTCAGCATATTAGTCGTCCGGTTTCTTTGATACTGCTCTTCGCTGTTTTGTTTTACTTTTCGCACTATTTTTTGGAGTCGTGTTTGAAGCTGTTGTAGGGGTTGCATTTCTAACGCTCTTCCCCACGTATACCCATGGTGATTAAAAGATGTGATTAAAATAATCCGAAATAGCATTGTTTGAGCACTGCAGGTGTGCTGAGATTGCTTAGATGGAAGAGTGCGTAAGCTGATTGACGTAGTTTATTTTTTAGTTCCTCAATATGGTAGCTCCACTTAAAGTCGTAGTCAATCGTTAGCCCGAGGTACTTGTAAGTGGACACGTTAAATATATATTCTTTGCAGTCGTCATCATCTCTTATAACATCGCTTCATTCTTTTTTGTGCAAGCAATCTTGGGATATGCGGGGGACGAATATGCATAACCTTTGTCTTCAGTGGGTTGATTATTAATCCATGATCATGGCACCAGGTTGTGATTCCATTAAAGTCTATTTGCAGTTGTCTTACACCTTCTTAACGTTTTTATGGCTGACGTTAGTCGCTGTGCCGTCCGCATACGCGTCTCCCGTACTGTATTTCAGCACTGACAGCAGAGCGTTGACACATATTATAAACAATAGTGCACCCAATTTTGATCCTTACGGAACACTATATACTACATTTTCTTCTCCACTGAGAGATTCACTAATTTTATTTTATATTTTCTATCTCTTAAGTAGTTTTCGAACCATTTTCTCGTACTCCAATCTGTTCCAGTTGTCTTAAAATCGACGAATAAAACTACTGAGCTATGGTTTTTATCTAAGCTTTTATACAATTTATTTGCGAAGTTTCCCAGCAATGCTCTTGTTTTTGCGGAAACCAAATTGATTATTTTCTTTACCAGTACTTCTTCCATAATTTTGTCTACAGCTGATAAAATTGAAATTGGCCTGTAATTCAAAATTTCGTACTTTTTTCCGCTCTTATAAATCGGTCGAACAACTGACATTTTCAGCTGTTTAAGGATTGATGTTTGATCAATATTCATATTAATAAGTTTCGTTATAACTGGGGAAAGAGTCTGTGCATTTGTTTTCAGGTCTCTTGGCCTTATTTCATCTATTCCCGCCGATTTGTTGCAGTTTAACGAGTTCAGAATATTTTTCACCTGTTCCGTGCATGGACGGGCTAAGAATATCCCTGCAGCGATACCTCTCGCTTGTCGTAAAAGGCGACTAAAACAAAGGTAAACAAAAATCACATCTAGTCAATTTAGAAAACACCAAGGTGAGCCTAGGGACACATATACCACCATTAAACTGCCCCACAAGTGTACATGCAAATCAGTGGGTTGACACGACTGGAGATCACCGGTGTTGTAAGAGTAAGATCAAACAAAAAAATCTGGAGCATGCCCGTGTCACAAAAAAAAAAAAGCAGGCCGAAAAACAATTGGTGCAAACAAATGCAAAAACACCAGCATTTGATTGGCCTCAGCGATGAAGTAATCCCAAACCGGGAAGCCTGCCGCTACTTTCTGAGGTCAAACCGGCGGACCCCACAAGCGGACCAGTAGGAATGCAGTTAAGTGGGAAGGTTATGGTCCTACATTTCTGACCATAACAACGCTGGAAAAAGGAAGAGAAAAGAAGAGAAGAATATTTTTCACCTCTGTAACAGATACATGATCGGTGTAAATTGAATGTGGCACACTGTTTGAACGACCAAAAAAGTTTGTTGATTGCATTCGTGTGCTATGTTGAGGACTTCTAATGAAAGTGTGTTAGCGAATCTTGAAGCAAGATCCTTAAAATCCGTTTCGTCTGTAAATTTATTATTTAATATGTCATCTAGATTTCTGTGTTTTTTCCCTAAAATTGAATTTACGACTTTCAAAGTCTTCTTCGGGTTATTTTTACAATTTTAGGACTGTTGTTTATAGAAGTCAGCTTTAGTCCTCGCTATTTTCTTGTTCAGCTCGTTCCGATTGTATTCTCTAAGATAATCTTCGTTTAGTCTGTTATTTTTGTATTGTCTACATAGTCTTACAGTTCCTTACAGTCATGTCTTAATTCAGTTGTTATCCAGCTATTTTCTGTGCTTCTTTTCTTTATTAAAACCGTTGATGATGCAACTACCGTATTAATCGTTTGTTTGAATTGTAGATAAAATTCGTTTACATCCGCAAAAATGTTTAGTTCTTCCCAGATATAATTTCCGCATTCTTTATCCACTGATCTAATTTCCGCATTCTTTATCCTTACTAAATTGTGATCAATCAAAGTTTTTGTGTTCTGGATTGGATCAACGCGAGTGTACGAAAAAATTTAGTTAAGGAGACCCTTGGACGCTATCATAGAAAGTTACATACAATTGTATTATTTTCGTCTTTAGTGTTATGTTTAAACAATCAAGGTTCTTTTCGCTCCAATCGCGTCGATTAAGCTCATGAATGAAGCAATTCATATTGGACTTTGGTGGTCTGTAGATTGAGATAACTAAAGCTTCAAAGTTACCAAGCTTAACATTTAGGGACAGGTTTTCATACGTACTTGACACTCTTTCTACTTTTTCGTATTGTACATTGTTTTTTTTTTATATATAATGCTATTCCTCCTCCTGATTTGCTTCGATTCGAGGTTGTATCCTTCAATGTTATACAAATGATTCTCCTCCTTAGTTATATTTATTTCGCAAAGCATTATTACATCAATACTCGACAAAAATTCATCTACATATAACACAAAAGCATTCCAATCTTTTCTCATGGACCTCATATTTAGGGATACATAAGAAAATTCACTATTATTATTTTTTATATACATATAGCACGCCACATCGTGTGATTTGAGATTTTTAAAATTTATATTAATTATTTAATTCATTGGTCATTATATGACGCGTTAATTTTGTACGCTAGTGTGCTTACAATATTGAAAGAGAGAAATGCATTCATGCAATTCTCTCTATATCGTTGATCGTTTGTAATTCGCTACGAACCTGGACTTCATTCAAAATTGCAGGGTGTCACGAGGGAAGACGTACGAAAGACGCACGTCTCATTCTGGTTTCTGGATAATACGTTCTCCTTCATTTTTTCTTGCAAGAACTTTGTCATTCCGAAACCATATACGAGTATATTTCCAGTTTGACTCTCTTACTTTCGTTTTGGTTAATCAAAGAAGCTTTTTAAAGTGTGCTGTTAATTGTTCGTTTATGTACTTACATACATATATGTTTTGTTTTGAGTACACCGGATTATCTTCTTTCCCTTATTTATTTGACAACTCCCCATACTTCAATGTTCTCTTTTGTTTTACTCGCTCCAAGAATGCAACTTTTGTTTGTTTACATATGTACGTGTGAAGCTTACAACAACATTTTTCTTTTGTTTATTTTTTCGGTCGGGGTACGAATAGACTTTTTCGATAACTCCTTCCATTATCTCTGTATTAAGTATTTCACCTAGTGCCTTTATTATGTCGGCAGAATTTTCTGTGTTCGGCATGGGGACATTTTTTATTTCTATGTTCTTGCTAATTTGTTTTGTGTTGATGCATTGACCTGTGTTTGGAGATGCCTGCATTAACCAGGTTATTTGGGCATCTTTTGTTTCGATTTGTGTTTTGTATTCCTCTATTTCATTCATTAGTTTTTGTAACAATGTGTTGTTTTTCGCGAGTGAGATGTTGATTTCATCATATTTAGTGGTAGTGAACTCCACTGATTTAGCATAATCTTTTAATAGTGCCTTTATTTCTTTTAGTTCATTATTTACTGAACTTTTGTCGGGTTTTGTATCAGACGTGGACTTTGCCTTTGGAGATTCCGCTGGCCTTGATATCTTCGCCATTGTGATATTTTCCATTGCTTGCTCTCTGTCCTTCATCCTGCACGACGTACATGCCCAGTTCTTTTCTTATATTGCTATTTTTCTATAGGAATTCTGTGAAGCAGAGCTACACTCAAAGTGTATATTCCCAATACAGTTTGAGCAGTTTATGAACTCACCATAAGAGGGTCAAATTATTTACATACATATGTAGCGACCAATATAACGCCATATTATATAGAAAAGATTCGTGTGTTCCAGAGGCAGTGGCGGAAAGAGCGCCAGAGTCTCAGTTCATTAAGTATTACCCCAAAAAGGCGCTGTATCGAAAGAATTTCTTGTTAAAATGACTCCAAAGCTCATTGTGAAGCCTATAACTGACGGCTTACTATGAGAATTATATTCGTATATACCACTAAAGCACAATGCGATCGAGCATTATTCCCCCAGAAGCTTTTCTCCATATTGTAATATAAAAGTGCTACCTTACCTAAGTGAAGGTCCTCTAAGGGATCTCGAAGAGAAGCAGAGAAGAAGGAAGACATTAATCTCTTTCTTGATCTTACAAGGTACGAAGACCAAGTAGAGAGAGTATGCTGGCTTGGCCTTTTCTTCCTTCTTGTTCGCGAGCTGATCGGTAACGGATGCTTTCCGTTTTACTAATTTTATAAGTTCGGAATTCAATAAAATTGTGTTTATAAAAGGAGGAAATCTCTTTTATTTATAATTGGCGCAGTCGGTTAACTATGCGGGTACAAAGTATAAAAGACAAATAAATCTGCAAAAACATAAAACGCAATAAAAAAACACGTGCGTTTCCGATAACGCAATTACGACTGTACATTTAGCATACAGTGAAGTGAACTAAAGTGGAAATTTATCTAAATAAAACAATCATACAAGAACAGTTAATCAATAACAAAAAAAGTACTTAGCATATAAAAGAAAAACAAAAATGTTGGAGAAATGGCGATTTATTTTTTAATATAGTCTCCTTTAAGCTCGATACACTTGACCCAGTGATGCTCCAACTTCTTTAACCCGTCTGAAAAATACGTTTTCTCAAGGTCTGCAAAGTAGGCCTCCGTGGCGGCGATGACCTCCTCATTCGACTGAAATTTCTGCCCGGCCAGTGACTTTTTCAAGTTTGGAAACAAAAAGAAGTAGCACGGGGCCAAATCTGGAGAATACGGTGAATGGGGCAGCAGTTCGTAGTCCAATTCGACCAATCTGGCCGTGGCGAGGACGGAGATGTGGGCCGGTGCGTTATCATGGTGGAAGAGCACTTTTTTCTTCGCCAAATGGGGCCGTATTTTTTTCAATTCGGCGTCGAATCGGCCCAATAATTTTACATAGTACAACCCTGTGACCGTTTTGCCCTTCTCCAGGTAGTCGATGTGGATCACACCTTGTGAATTCCAGAAAACGGTGGCCATCACCTTTCCGGCCGATGGGACAGTCTTCGCCTTCTTCGGAGCACGTCCGCCGGGTGAAGTCCACTGTTTCGACTCTTCCTTGGTCTCTGGTGTGTACCAGTGGATCCATGTTTCGTCGACTGTCACGAAATGATGCAGAAACTCCTTCGGATTGGGCTTAAACAGCGTCAAACACTGCTCTGAAGTGATATCACGGTTGCGCTTGTTGTCCGGAGTGAGCAAACGCGGCACCCATCGCGCCGACAGCTTTCTCATTCCCAAAATTTCATGCAGGATATGACCCACGCGATCTTTTGAAATGCCTACTTTCTCAGCTACTTCGCGCACCTTCAATCGGTGATCTGCCAATACGAGATCGTGGATTTTTGTCATCCTCCGTGGTAGCCGTTTTCGGGGCACCTAGACGTGGCTCATCAAAAACCGACGTGCGACCACGTTAAAACTCGTTAAACCAATTTTTGATGGTCGCCTTCGAAGGAGAAGAGTCATTGTACACAGCATCCAAACGCTCTTTGATTTCGCTGCGCGATTTCCCTTCCAAGAACAAGAATCGAATCACCGACCAATATTGCTCTTTTTCCATTTTGCTAAAATCCGCGGACACTGCCGCTTCCACACGCGGTCAAAACAAAACTACTAGTCAGATCCTGCTGAACAGTAGCCGTCCACTAGAATGTACTACACGATAGTAAGTTGCTCTTGCGATACTGGCGCCATCTGACGGTGAGGCTAAGTACTTATCGGACCACCCTCGTACTATTAGATCAAACACGTTGTTAAATACACTGCACAAAAATTCGTATCGAAACCCGTTAATAAGAGTTCCCGCTTAATCAAAAGCGCTTTATCAAACATCGATCATTGTAAGAGATCTTCACTCCAATTCGATTAAACCAAGGAAAGTACACAAGCAGAACTTCGGCAAGCCGCAATATTGCAAAATGGACGCTATTCACGCCGTAGGAAAAATTTAAGTGCAGGCCCCCTAAGAGATCTCGCAGAGAAGCAGAAAAGAAGAAAGAAACTAATCTCTCTCTTGATCTTACGAGGTACGAAGACCATGTAGAGAAAGTGGAAGCTTGGCCTTTTCTTCCTTCTCGTTCGCGAGCCGATCGGTAACGGATGCTTTCCGCTTTGCTAATTTTATAAATTCGGTATTCAATAAAATTGTGTTTATAAAAGGAGGAAATCTCTTTATTTATAATTATATTAATTCGAAAGGGCTAGTGCCAACTATACATCCCGTTAATTTACCACCGCCACCCGGGCGCCAGAGTCAAACGACTCATACGTGAAGGGTCATTTGGCAGTGCTCATGAGTTCTTACGTTGTAGTACCGCAATGGTGGTCTAGCCTCCCTGCGCGATAGGTGTGGTGAATATACCCACGGGTTGGTGTGCCAGTCGTATTAGGCGACTAAATTTTTAAAGGATTTCTTCCCCATGAAAAAAATGGCAGAGGTGGTGAAGAGCTGATGCTCACAACCCTGCAACAATCCACCATGACAACAACACACTCAAAACAGCATCAAAAATTGTTGGCTAAAATATTTCGGTTATAAACCCTGATCGAATCTCTATCTTAAGGCTGAGCATCCTTAAAAAAAAAATGCACCAAAATTAGGGATAGATTCGTGGAACCTACGCAGCTTATGCAAACCGGTTGTTTTCCAATCAGCATTCAACGAGGTGTAAGTGTAAATTAAACATCGCAGTCGAACAAAAAGTTCGGCTTTCAAATGGAACAACCATTAAGGACGGGTATGCTTTCCTTTGTGGCATTACGGATGTCTGGAGAACAGGATTCTTCATCAGCAACAAAATTGTTCGGAATGTAATGGACGTAGTATTTGATAACAACAGAATGTCGATAGCCAAAATCAGTGGCGTAGCTAGAATGGGTGGCATCTGGGGCGGCAATTATGGTTACACCCCCAGAATAAAAAACAGTAAAATAAATGAAATCTCGCTATTCCATATATTATGACTTTTTTATTTAAATTCAAATTAAAAATTAAAAAAAGGAGAACAAAAATATATACACATTATACGCATAAAAAAAAGCAGAATAAAAATTAATATACATATACACATTGTATAAAAAAAACAGAACAAACATTAATATAATATGCACATTATAATACTTGTAGAAACATAAAACGTCTTCTTCCTAGCTTTTAAAGCAGAAAATGCATCATCAAAATTTATTTGCTGGGTCGCCTCATGTTCAATAGTTAAAATTCCCAGATTGTTGAGCCTGTTTTCCATATTGTCATAAACATTTTTAACGCGACAATGAGATTCGAAAGAGATTCTGCAAAGTCCCATTCAACAATAAATTTCATAAAGTCTAAAGATAACCAATTAGATGTTGTCACTTTAGACGATTTCAAATGACTTCTCAACCTTGGTATCTCTGAGAGAAGTTCTGACTCTGACACCCCATCATAAACACTAGCAAATTATGAAACAGCTATTTTCAAATCATCAATGTCTACTAAAAGCAAAGTATTCGCCTGTACAACTTGTTCTCGACTCTGTTCTTGTTCGGAGTTCAGTGATGAATCGATCACGGCACCCGAACATGTCTTTCCGTAGTTCAGCGCTCAGTGAAAGCCCTGCATCGGCTGCCAACTCACCAGCCATTCGCTTTTTACGACGAGTTTTTCTTTTTGTTGGAATGTCGTATTTCTCCGATGTTTTCATACGTCTTAATTACGTCTTCTACGATTTTCGCCCGATTTTCTTCAACGTAAATGCGAAGGGCTTCTATTTTTTTAGCCAAGTGATCAACACTTAATCCCTTAGCTTGTAGTGCAATCTGAGTACAATTTATTTCTTTAAGGACATTATTCCAAAAGAAGGGAAAAGAAAGAAATGCGAAATCAAACATTGCAGATTTTAAGTTCTGTGCAGCACCTCTGGTTTCTACATTTTCTCTCGCATCACACAACTCTTCAACTGCAGCTAAGATTTCATCAAAATTTTCGGCCAAAACTTTCACTGCAGCATAATGAGCACACCAACGCGTTGTTGAAAGTCTTTTCACGGTTGATTTGCTGTGCTTAAGAAGCACTTCCCAGCGATGAGTAGAAGCACAAAAAAATTTAAAAGTTGTCTCTATTGTTCCATAAAATGTTACACAAGATATATTTTGAGCAAATGAATGTTGGCCACATAAATTAATTGAATGATCTATACATCCAAAGAAAATTGCTTTGTTGTTTTTCTTTAATAATAGCTTGCACTCCCCCCTGTACACCGCTCATAACAGCTGCATTGTCATAACCCTGAGAACGACAATCCTTTTCCAAGATTCTTAAGAATTCCTTCACTTAAATCCGCAGCTTTTTTTCCATGTAAAGGAAAAAATCCCAGGAATGCTTCTTTGATTTCTACTTTTCTATTATCGGTTTTAACATAACGGATCACATCTGATCAATATGTGACATCTGATCAATATGTGAAATATCAGGTGTACTATCAAACATATTTCCAAAATTTGATTTCGTTGACAATTCTGTATTTGACTTGATTCGCTAAGATATTAATGAATTCGTTTTGTATTTGTGGCGATAAATATGAGACTTTTTGTAATTTTCCTTGCTCCAAATTCAAGATGTGCTCTTTCAACACAACATCATACTTTGACATAAGACTGACTAGTTCTAAGAAATTACCCTTATTTGAAGAGTCATGTCCACGGAATGCTAGGTTTTGTTTAGCCAGAAACAATGTTATGTCTGTTATGCCTCCACTTCTGTTTTTCAGCATCCATTAATTGCAAGACTGAGTCATCTATTGTTTTATGTAAGTTTAAACCCATTACAAAAGTTTTCCACTTCTCAAAATTTTCTGTGTTCATTTGAAGTCTCATGATCCGGTACTTCTGACTGAGTCATCTATTGTTTTATGTAAGTTTAAACCCATTTCAAAAGTTTTCCACTTCTCAAAATTTTCTGTGTTCATTTGAAGTCTCATGATCCGGTACTTTGGGGTTCAGTTTCCACCATTTCTGAAATCCATTCATGAATGCTGTTTTTGTATCAACATTATTGGTGACAGAAAATAAATGACAGCAAAAGCAGTACAGGCTATTAGTTATAGGAGAATATATAGGAGAATGATCGCAGAATCTTGTCCCCGTTAGGCAAAACTTTGTAAAACCATTCTTCTGTAAGATGACGAACATAACCTTTTATTTTTACCCCTGGTCTGGATACAATGGTGAATGGTCTCTCCCGGTTTTGGAAATGTTCAAATTCTTTTTTGATTATTTCAATTCGAACTTTATCAGGAACGGGTATACTCCAATGTGAGATATCTCTCATGTTCTGAAGTTCATCCGTGTAGGAATTCTCTTCAATACTTGATTCGTAATCAGTAGCATTGCTGTCATTCTGAGTATTTTCGTTTGATTCGGCTTCTTGAATTTTCAACACTGATTCTGTTTCTTCGCTGTTGCTTTCTGAAGATGAGCTTGTATTTTCGGAATCATTCTCTTGATCAACGTGACGAACTTTGGCTGTCGTCAATTTTTTTAACATATTTGAAAATGGATCCAGACATGCTCTGAAGAACGTTCATTTTAGCCTGTTTGGATTTTCTCTGCTGAACACCACTCTTTCTTTTTGTTATATGAACTCCTCGAGGCATATTTCTCTTGTTTTGTAGTTACGCGTATTCTCAAAAATATATTGACCATGTAAGTATGCTTCGTCGATGTATTCTAAATATTTTTATATAAATATATACTTATTTAAATTAGAGTGGTCGTTAAAAAAACTTCACTGTAGATGGGCATAAATCAGGTCCAAATAATCAAAAACGTATTCTCTATTTTATTCATACATATTTGTATATTCATCCCTTTTTATACCCTGTAAACGATGCCTTCGGTTGTTATGATATCCTATTCAAACAAAAATGTATTCAATAACAATAATTATAGTAATATCATAGCAAAAATAGTGAATAATGTTTAAATAATTTGGATCTGATTAAACATAGAAATCTAATTAAAAAAAAAGGCAAACCTAATAACGATAGTGTACATTCATTACATACATTCATAAATGTTAACTACTAATACAATTAATTATTTACTTCAATCAATAGATATATTAAATTTAGTTATACATATGTATGTGTTACATATGGACGTGTTTTATAAAAATCTTGATCTATGCAATGAACTTACCTTGTTTTTTTACAATATAAATTTTTATTAATATACATATTTTCTTTAGCAGCTATTTACATTTTTACAAGACACTATTTAAATAAAATATCTTAAAGTGAACCACAACTCACGAATGATTATACGAAATGACACAGGCAACCTCAGGGCCCACGGATGTAAGAACTTCAATAACAAATGCAAAACAATGTGCACGTGCACTAAAAAACCAAAATAATAAAAAGAACTCCAAGAGTTAGATGATAGAAACCGCATTAAAAAAAATAGAGCTTAACAACCAACCAAATAGAGCAAAAAAAAAACAAGTAAGTCAATCGTTGACGGCGGCCGACGCGACGATGGAAAGGATTTAAAAAAAAAAAAATATGATTATTATTTTCTGAAAGATACCATATCACACGCATACAGAGGGGCGGCAAAATCAAAAGTCTAATCCAAATACGCAAAGGTGGAACACAACAATGTATAAAAAATTCAACATTGAAAAGTTAAAGGACCCTCGTAAGCAGCATCAATACCAGGATGAAATTAATAATCAGCTCACCCTACTAGATGGATAAGACCTAATGACAAAACAACACAGGAAGAAGCAGTATGGTCAACAATAAAATGCGTTGTTTAGGAGCCACTGGGAAACAAATTAGGTTATAGTCGCCAGAGGGTTCTATTCGCAACAGTAAAGGATAGCTCGTTTCGGACAACGAAAGAGGTGCAGCCCAATGGAGGAGATATTTCGATAAACAATGTACATGGAGAGCTAGAAGCAATGGAAAATAGTGTTATCCACATAGCAGAGGTTCAGGTAGAACTGCCAACCATCGAGAAAGTAAAGGGGCAATCCATTGGCCTAAGAATAACAAGGCCGCAGGAGTCGACCTAATACCATCGAAGATAATAAAATATGCAGGAGAGACATTAACTGAAAAGTTATATACGCGCGTCAAAACTATATACATAGAAACATGAAATTATCTCCAAGGAATGGCAAAGCTCGATCAACATTCCCATAGTTAAAAAGGGTGACCGAACTGAATGCAACAATTATCGAGGAATGTCTCTTGAGCTCCTGAGCTGCTACGAGTGTTGTCAAATAGTCTATGTATGTATGTATATAAGAACATGGGAATTCCAGGAAACGGTACACCAACTGTTCGTAGATTTGAAAAAGGCATATGATTCTATTAATCGATCGAAAATGTACCACGTCCTTGTAAGGCTGGGAATACCCAAAATGTACCGAAAAGTGCCTAAGGGAAACAAAACACAAGTTGAAATAGGAATGTCTTATCTGAAACATTCGAGATATATTCGAGATGCAGCTTAGCATAGGTCAAGATATTTTTTTTTGACAAGTTTTTTCTCAGTAAATCGAATTTTAAAATGTAATGTCCTATTACTGATTTTTATTGATTCCTTAAAAACACGTGGGTTGCTTAACAAGATCAGTCGACGAATGACGGCGGTTACGCGGAGCTAACGGGATCAACATTTTTCCTGTTAAACTCGGTTGATACATCGGTTTGTCACAGATAGCCTACTTCGATTCAAAATGGATTTGAAAAAATATTTCAATTTTAATAGGCAAAGAATCGGTTTGTGACAGATATGTATGTATGTCACACAGCGCTACAAAGGGTTAATATTTAATATTTTTCACTAGCCATGTGAGACCAGCTAAAATTTGTCTTTCTTATTTAACATTATAGGATATTACAGCTTCGCAGTAAAAGGTGGCAGGTTCGCATGTTTTACCATTTTCTGGATTTGACTATGGCAAATGCATGGCTACTTTACAAAAAAATTCATGGAGCAAAGGGCTTGCAGGACAAATGTTTGAATTCGGCTGATTTTCGGCTTACAGTTGCAACAACTTTATGTAAGCTGGGTGTAGCACCGAGTAAAAAAAACCGTCGATCTATCGAAAACGAAATTCAGGCAAAACGACACAAAGGTCCAGCACAACATGTTCCTCCAGTGGCAATCAGGCAAAATCAAACAGGACACTGACCTGTTTGGACAGAAAAGAGAATACGCTGCAAATTTCCTAAATGCTCTGGTGTCTCACAAACAATGTGCGAGAAATGTGGGGTCGCTCTGTGTTATAATAAACACAATAATTGTTTCAAACAATTTCACCTAAGCTAAGTTACCCTTATCATGCAATGTGACATTTCTGTCACACACCCTTAAAGTCCGTTTTCTTCAAATATATAAAAAAAATAAGATTTTTCCAGAAACACGTGTATTTTTATTTCTTTCAATTAACATTTTTCACTACGTATTTTAAATTTTTTTTATTTTGCCCTACAAAGGGTTAAGTTATTTTTAAGTAAGATTTAAATATTTAAATAGGAGATCAGAATAGAACAATAACAAAAAAATTAACCAAAACCAGAAAAAAGACCTAATCAACGAACATAAGAAAATTGGCAAAGCCGAAAAAAATGTTGGGGGAGAGTCAGAATGGTTAAGTTATTCCGTAATTTCGTCTTGGTCTGGCTTCGTCTTTTTAATGCACTTTCATTTAACATTTTAAGATAATCAGGCGTCAAATTGACCCATGTAGAAAAAACAATTAAACTCACAACAAAGAAATTATTCAAACGCAGGTTCAGTTTTAACAAGAAAAAGATACTTAGCAATAGTAATTTAATTTCAGAGTACATACATATGTACATATGTACATATATAAATATTAAATGATCAGTAGAGTATATCTCATACAAAAAAAAAAAAAGCAATCACAAATATTGTTGGCAAATGTCAATGATATGATCCTTCATATAACTTGTTTGCATTTAGTTTACAATGCCTATGCCTTTCGTCTTTTATATTGTATGGATAATATACACAGTAAAAATATTTTCTGGGTAAATGCTCTTCTGGGACAATGGTTTATATTATATTAATTTTTCAAAGCGCGAAAATTCAATATTTTTTGCATGAATGGCGATTTCAGAGTCATGTACTTGTACAAGTATTTCTGATTTAAAACGTCTTTACCATTTTTGAAACATCCTGGAATTATATAAAATTTATTAATCATTTCAATAGATGAAAACGATAGACCATCTATTTTCGTCCTACTACAGGATATAACATATTATCATTTTGCACTTGCCAGTATTTTTGCCTCATTCGTCGTATAATGATAGCATGCATTATATTGTACCTACATAAGGCTTCGGTTTAAATAAAACTAGAGAAAGCACATCATCATTATAAAATATATTATTTATTTGATTAATTGCTTACGGAGAAAAAGAGCATTGCCCTTGAAATGTATAATTATGTACGCATTGCCCAATAAACAGGTCCCATATATTTTTGGTTAGGAGTAAACACGTATTATTTTTGTCATCTATCATTAGATATCTTACTAAAATAGCTCATAGCAGAGATATACTCGTACATATAGGTACATATGTATGTATATCGTTGGTCGGCAGGTGATTATTTTTTTCATTGCGGTCAAAGTTTGTATTCCAATGCTCGGACTTCATCATCATTAATGTTATACCTTCCCGTTTATGGTCAGAGACATTTCGACGTTGGTCCATTTTTGGATTCCGTGTTTTTGGGTGCATGTTGGGCCCCTATTATATTATACTTAAGCTGAGACTCTACCATTACTTGCTTTCGTCCTTGGTGGCATAGTTATCATTAGAGGGAAAGCCGATGATGAAGACTAGGCTGCAATATTCTTTTTTGATATCTTTTACGAGGGTTGCCTTTTAAGTTTTTACGAAAAGTGAAACAGAAACGAACAAGTTCGAAACAAAGTGTTTTATTGCTTTTCGAAATATTCGCCCTTAAGGTCTATACATTTTTGCATACGCTCAAACCAATTCCGGAAACATTGTTTCCACTCTGAAACTGATATCGTAGAAACATAGAAACGAACAGCTTTAGTGGGATTGGGTTCATCGTTAAACACCCAAACAGTTGTTTGCTTTCAGGATCATAACAATATGTACATATGTATATCCAAGTTTCCTCTCCTGTAACAATGTTGTATACGGATTTTGAACGTCCTCGTTCGAATTTTTTCAACATTTCCTGACACTAATCAACACAACCCTTTTTTTGCGCTTCGGTCAAATTATGCGGAATCCATCTGGAACATATCTTTCTTACACCTAAATGTTCATGCAAAATCGATTGTATTGCAGTCTGCGATATCCTAAGAGACGCCTCTATCTGCCTGTAAGTCACATGCCGATCTTCTTTAATCATGTTGCGCACAGCATCGATGTTTCTCGGAATGATAACCGAATGACAACTCATAAGAAATCATCCAACGTAAGCCTTCACAGGTGATTTCCATTTTTGCACAAATCTGCTTCTTTTAAACGGTTACTATCAACAACTTACTCAGTCAATTTCTAAATTGCCAACGGCTTCGCAATAACAAACGTCAATGTTCACAAATACGAGTACAGTGGTGCCCCAACTCATTAACGCCACCTATTGTTCGATTGTAATTTAAAAGGCAACCCTCGTATAAAATCGCCATTATTCGCCATCGTAACTTTGGATGTCATTCTTTAATATTACTTTAAACCTTCAAGTCTCTCGACATTCTCTAAGAATGCAGATAAAATATCCAATTATGGTATTTACATTACGGCCTCATTTTGAAGTACATAATCAAAGATTTCATTTATCATGGCTCAATAGTGACAAGCGGCAACGTCACAGGTCTAAATTGGGGAGTGCAGAAGACGATTCAACCATCTCCTTCGAGGGGGGAGGTATGAATGACGGTTTCTAAGGTGGCATACACGGGTGAAGGGGATATCAACCTACTAAGTGCTTGTTTGAAATGATGTTCTACGTATCTTTGAGCAGACATATACACTTATAGGTACATATGTATATCTCTTTATATCTACATTTTTTACGTTCATAATATTCTATATAGCTGCAAACAAGCCATTTTTTATAGTCTTGCAAAATGTAAATAACCTTTATTTAATAGGTGTGCAAGTGCTCCAGGAAAGATTCGGGATTTGCTTGATTGAAAGTCATACCATCGCGATGCGGCTGTTTCCTTATTCTTCTTTTTACCACCTAGCGCTTATAATAAGCTCACATAAATTTCTCTGTTTATTATTTTTCTTTTATAAAGCTGATTTTTATGTATATCTTCTATATATATAAAAAATTGTTGCAAGTTTTGGTGTGACTTTATAACTCACGAACGGTCGAACCGAATTTCATCAAATTTTCAGGGTTTGTGTAGATGGTTTATGTAAAATTTGAACGATTTTGGTCGACGCATTCGTGAGTTATAACTTTTGATATCAACATCTGATTTTGACGTGGAAATTAACAGTTGTTCGGCGGTGCATTAATATTGCTCTCTGGTGATTTTCAGCAAACGTTGCCGTCAGTCCCAGATCAACCCCAGCTGATGAGATTAATGCATGTTTGAAAAGTTCGATGTTTTGGGGAAATGTACAGAAGTTATCGCTTGACATAAATATGTGTATGCGTCTTCAAAATAATCCATCAGCACGTGAGTTTTCAAAACAATTGGCGGTGGCAAAATTGCAAGTGATTTAAATGGCTTTATCACGTTGCTAAATAACTTTTGCACAATTTTAACATCAAAAGAAGAACTAATTGATCGCGTTTTTCCAAACATTGTTCAAAACTATGAAAATCATGTTTGGTGTTAAGAGAACGCGGAACTTTAGCATCAAAAAATGCAAATGTTAATGATATCAATTTTTAGATTCAACAGGAATTGCCAGATACAAATCCATTTATACCACTACGAATAAAGAAGACGTGGTAAATTATCCGATTGAATTTTTTAATTCTTTGGAACCACCCAGAATGCCACCGCGTCGTTTGAGTTTAAAAGTACGTTCATCGATCATACTTCTTCGAAATTTCAATTCACCAAAACTTTGTAATGGAACGAGATTTTCCGTGGAAAAATTAATGCCCAATATGATTGAAGCATCAGTTCTGACCGGAGATACTTGAAAGTACTTGTAAGAATTTTCTTAAGTATCTAAGTCATTATTGAATTCAAGTATGTACGTAATTAAGACTTTTTCAAGTACAAGTACCAGGTACTGAAGTACAAGTACGTATACGTATCACGTATTTAAGTCCTAAAATACTGAAGTACCTTACAGCCCTGTTAAGGAGAATCTATGGTGGAAAACAGGACGAGGTCCCGTCTTAAAATGGGCATGACACATGGTCAAAAAAGAGGATATACATATATATACATATATGTATATGTACATAATATTTGTATAGAGGAGAGATGGAGTAGAAGCGAGATAAGCAGGGACACACAAAATACATGTGACTTATCACTTCAAAATGCGAATATAAGACTCATATGAATATATGTATGTACATATATCGTACTCAATTGATATTGGATTTAAAAAATATATTCCAATATACTCTCAAATGAATAAAATAATATGTACGAACCTCACTGTCAAAGTATATTTGTCTACACCATCTTTTCTCTATATTAATATTAAAATACAAAACATTATAATATTCTCCTCGTATTATACCATACAAGCATCAGTAGATATGTTCCATGCGTGTATATACTATATTTGTACGTTCATCTGGACGTGACCGGAATTTAAAATCAAATCGTGTTGAGTGCTTCTGCCCGCCATTCAATTCGTCTTAATTATCTAATTACGATACGATAGAGAATGACGTACATAGTTCCAATGTTTCCCAGATCCACGGTCGTTCCATCCGCCTCGCCATAAGCATGCGACGGGAAAATGTTTCAACATAACGCAGTCGTTCTATTCTCGAGATCATAGGATTTGGCTTGTTCTGATCGTCAGGGATTCCTCATTCTTTTCTTGTTTTAGTTTACAAGAGTAAACTGCGGCCAATTCTCAAAGGAGTAAGTGGCATTTCTACTGCAGAAGGCAATCTCGACATGACGGGACGTTAATTCGTGTTGACAGGTCGGCCGCACAGGAAAAGTGATGCGCGTGGTTGAAAAACGATGCCATATCTTACTCATGGATTCATCGGATTTGTTTCTTCTCTCCGATCGCACAGCAAAAGGGGATGCTAGTCGGGTCGATTCGTAAAAAACGAACTGAGTAAGCATGTGCGGTAAAGAATTGCCTCAGTACCATACAGCCTTGTGTTTTATTACTCGACGTTTGGGCTTCATGGTGGCAAGAATACCATTCTCCGATTTAAATTAAACTCGAAGGCTTTGACAAATTGTACCGCATGCACTTGACTTATTTATTGCGAGACTAAATATACCCAAGGAGCTCAACTAAGAGTTTAAACATAACCCTCAAGGCGTTGTGACACCTGAATCTTTCATACGACAGTATTTCTTCTTCATCAATTGAGAGTGGTGTGACAGTCAACAATTCGATATGCATCCATCCTTTAGAAAACAACGCGCCAAAATGAGCAATTAAAACTGAAATACTCTCAAATTAACACTTAATTATGGGTGTATGTAGCTGTGTGCTCTCCTTTCAGAGAATGCAGGGAATTCGGCAGCAAACAATTTCCGCCAACTGCTTGATGAAGTGTCTACAAGTCTGTCATAAATTTTATTTACCGCCAAAGAACTTGTAAATGCGTTTGGAATCCGACCTGTTTCACTGTTTTGGTAGCATACGGTTCTGTGACTTGTATAGTAAATGTTGTCCAAGTTTTTATATATTGTATTTAATTATGACGGGAAATGCTTGACAATGTTTATACGAGAATATGTGTTTTGTTATGTTCCTCAAATGATTAAGTCATTGATTTTGAAATATGGTCAGTATTGAGAGTTTGTAAAAACTATTTTACGAAGTTAAATAAAATAGATTTATTATATTATTTTTCGTATTATGACGCCTAACATAAAGTAGATAAAAAGAAAAAAAAATAAAATAAAGCTTTAAACCGCATGAATTAATTTTTAAAATTAATATTTTTTTCGCAAATCGCACACAACACAAATGAATGGGCGAAGCTTGGTTCCGGTTATTCATGAGCTGTAACGCCATCTAATAATAAGAATAGTAGAGCTGAAGAAAGTGGAGAAAGTGAAGATTGTGAGTGCTTTACAAAAGTCAGGGGCACCCCGCTAACTAGGTATGTATGTCTTAGGTTCCAGGGGCTAAAAAAAGATCCAGGCTAAAAAACAAACAGCTGAAGAAGAGGAACGTCGAAACAATCGCTCATCATCGTGTAGCCAAACGTGTCCTTTGCCCAAATGGCATTTAGACTAAGCAAGACCAAAGCTCAAAATGTAGCAAAGGCTCATGAAAAGACAAAAAAGCTCAAATACTTAGAAGTACTTTCAAGTAGTGCTTAAGTGTTTTAAAATAATACTTAAGTATTTTAGCAGAAAAGACTGGTACTTGCCTAAAATCAAGTACCAGTACAAGTATACCAGTACAAAATACTGATATTGGTACTTGTACTTGATTTCATACAGCCCTGTAATGAATACACTGGATGATGCTATCTTTGTGATCCTTGCAGTGAGTGTAAACTCACTATTCAGGATTGAGTTTGAAGATTCTTAGTTGCAGTTGGGTACTTGGAAAAATGCAACTAGGCTAGACATCTTATTATGAAGATTAAAAAACAAGAAGAATAAATATTTTTCTCTATTACAACAAACAAAGTTTCCTTGTTTTACAGTATTAATGTTTGTAAGAAATTTTCTATAAAATATGGCACTTAAATTGTTATCTTTTCTTACGTCTTCAGTCGCGAAGTAGTTATCAGTTGCTTGACATGTAATGCATTGATCGTAAGTCCATTAAAAAAATTCTTTAACATGTTCTAACACCATTTTCTATTATTCTTAGAGTTGGTTTTTGTGTTTTACTGCAACAATGTCAAACATCCTATTTCGAAGCAAAAAGGTGGAAGCGAATTGAGAAATTGAAATTGAGACTTCTTCGCAAACACAGAGTTATACATACATAGGTGTTAGACCCGCATAGTAGCACACATTAACCATTAGCATACATAAATATGCAGCTTAAAACTAGGCACATATTATGACCTATAGGAAAGACACATTCGAGTAATCATCTAGATATTTTAAAAATTCTAATTCTAGCCTATACTTATTTGTAATGTTTTTTATTTAAAATTAGAACCAAAATTCAAATATGTATAATTAAAAATATGTATTGGGAAAAATATATCACAAATGTAAGTTCACAAAATAACAAAATGTAGTAAAAATGGATAAAATTAGTATTTTGTGGTTTACCCCTTGGTTTTAATGACGGCCGACATTCATAAAAGCATTAAATAAAAAACTAAACTATTCAGGCTTCAAGTCATCCTTTGACTTAATGTAATATTTCTTTATTGTACGCTGCAGATGCTCCCATAGATGCTTAACTAACTAGGTAACTGGAACGGTTTTATTAGTTGTTTAAGAACGTTTTAGAACCATTCCTTACCCAAAAGCTAAGTAGGCTTTGAATTGTTATCTATCCCCCCCTTTGGTGCAGACTGTTCTAAGTAATGTTTGGTTAAACATAATTACCCGCCGTTTCATCAATCAAGACGAAATTGCCCACTCCAGAAGCGGCAATGCCATAGATATTTTTCGGATCTTGAACTCCAATTACTTCTCAAACTTGAAAAGTTTCACTGAGGAGAGCCGACGGTATCCCAAGGACTTAAATCGCATATCTTTTGCAAATTGTAGTCTTTGAAGGCTAATAAAAGGCTTTTCCTTATAGCTCGAGCTATACTGTTAAGGACGCGGCGAATTATTTGAAGGTTGCATTTTTTACCAATATTGGCCATTTTTTCCGTGCAGGGACGGGTTAAGAATATCCCGGCAGCGATACCTCTCGCTTGTCGTAAAAGGGGACTAAAAACAAAGGTAAACAAAAATCACATCTAGGCAATTTAGAAAACACCAAGGTGAGCCTAGGGACACATATACCACCATTAAACTGCCCCACAAGTGTACATGCAAATCAGTGGGTTGACACGACTGGAGATCACCGGTGTTGTAAGAGTAAGATCAAACAAAAAAATCTGGAGCATGCCCGTGTCACAAAAAAAAAAAAAAAAAAACAAAGGCAGGCCGAAAAACAATTGGTGCAAACAAATGCAAAAACACCAGCATTTTATTGGCCTTAGCGATGAAGAAATCCCAAACCGGGAAGCCTGCCGTTACTTTCTGAGGTCAAACCGGCGGACCCCACAAGCGGACCAGTAGGAATGCAGTTAAGTGGGAAGGTTATGGTCCTACACTTCTGACCCTAACAACGCCGGAGAAAGGAAAAAAAGATTGGCTATTTTTTTTTGAATTGTTGGAACGCTTTGTTTGGGTTCCTGTTTTAGTTTGCGAGTGATAAAGCGTTTATTTTGGATTGTGAATGTATGTAGGCGTTCTCTGTTTTTTTTTGCTATTTTTTGTATTATTGTTAGTGATAGTACATTATTAATTCCTTAATATCTTCTGAAAGTAGCTTTCCTCGTGGTGCTATATTAAAAAATATTCCTTTTCAAATGAGAAATTAGAATAATTTCAATACTAAATACAGAAGGATTTCTTTGGTGAAAAAAAAACTCTTATTTGAATAAAATTGGATACAAAATAATTCACTAAAAGTATTGCTCATAGCTAGGTACATATGACTTTTTCCCATCTTTCTAGCAATTCATGGATTCCGCCCTACAAAACTGAGGCAACTTCCCATCCAATATTTTTCAAGTAAGTTTTAACAAGTTGCACAACATGCGGTCGCATTGTCATGATGGAAAATCCTTTTTTGTTCCTAGTGTCCCATTCCAACTTATTGCTTGGTTCAAACGCATCAATAGTTCGGTAAAGAAGTCCATCGATTATTTGACCGCTTTTCAGCACCTCATAATGTTTATTTCACTTTACCTGTGCCTTTTTATTTTCAATGAAATTAAGTGTTACCAATGTTCTACTTTATGGATTTACTACTACTTTTGTTACGAGTATTATTTTTTATTTCAGATCTATAATATTTCGCAAATAGTATTTTTTTCTAAATTTTAATTATAAATAATGATTTTGTTTTATTTTATTATATGTACTTTTCTTTTTTTAGCTTTTTCAATAATTCTTTATGTAATTTCTCTGTAACTTCTCATATGAATATACCTAGTACTGCTTCAGTTTTCGTTTTCGGTATATGTATTTATAAAATATTTATTTTTTATACATACATATGTATTTAAACCATCTGGACAGCATTAGTACTGTTCTTAATACAATGTGTAATGTGAAAAAAGGGCTTAATGTCTACCATGGTAACCCAGGAAGTTTCCCATCTAATTATACAGTATTGTTTGAAATGCTAAGTTGTTCGAAAGTAGTTGTTTTAATGGTCTCGGAATCGTGCCTTTCATATATTCTAGTAAATCATCGCAAAGTGTTTATTTACCAGGTTTCAATTTATTCAGAAATAATCGAATTGAGAGAATTTGTGGAAGTAAATATATGCATGTACATGTAGAGATTATGTATAGGCTGAATGTATTCGTCTCATAAGTCAATTATTCAGTTTCTTTGTGTTGAAATCAGCGCTGATACTGAGAAGTACCTCTTAGTGGTTATACAAGTTAACACCATAAATGTTAAATGTCAGAAGCCGCATTCCATCAGCGGGTGCAACGCCCTAGCTTCCGCCAGAGTGCAATACAACACCACCAGAAAGTCAAAAGCCGCATTGCACAATCGGGTGCAACGCCCTAGCCTCCGCCGGATTGCAAGACAACACCACCAGAAACTCGAAAGCCGCATTGCACAATCGGGAGCAATACCCCAACTTCCGCCGAAATGCACCTAGAAGTTCACATACTACTCAAATTCCAGCGACACCGACGAACCAGACGTAAGCTGCCGACTCATCAATAAACGGCATTGATGGTTTACCTTATAAGTAGTCGTAAAAAGTAAATTGTAATTTAGTTCTGATTAGCACAATAAAGTGGGCAGTTGGCCCGAATAAAAAATTAAATTTTTTTTATCTTCCCCTCCGCGCGAAAAAACGTAACTTACATATATTCCCCTCCCAAGTGTTTCAGGGTAGAAAACCTAATCGAACTTGAAGAAACATTATTGGATTTATTATTGGTTCAAAATAAAATAATACGGGTAATTTAATTGGTTGTGATTTTAATGTTAATTGCTTCGAGTGCAATAAAACATCTAGCCTTTTTCAATGCGTCTGTGAAAAAATGGGACTTAATCGTTATCCCACTTGCCATTCACTAATCGACAAGTTTTTAACTAACTGCGTATCTAACATTTAACTGAAGCCTACTAGCGAATTCATTTACGATATATTGTTTTGTCCTCTTAATTTTAATGTTGACTGTAGGAATTCTGACAATACTTTTAGTTATAGATCTTTTAAAAATTTAAGTTATATTCTATTATTAGCTGCCTCCTATAGGCTTAATTGGTTTGAAGTGTATTTGTCGTCTGCCCTGTTAAAACTAAACGTACAAAGTCTACATATTGTCCCTGATACTCTGAACAAACTAAAAATCGTATCGAAAGGGAGCTATTGCTCAGACGGTACAACAAAAAAACCCAAAAGAGTTTAATGAAATTCAATTCTGTGTGATTCGAAACAGGGTTAACCTGCTTATTTGAAACCCAAAGTTTCCATATTATTCTAACACGCTAGACCTTAGTATGACATACAATGAAGTACAGAAGAATCTAAAAGAACTTGGTGTAACAACCAATAAAATATTCCGCAGTTACTCTTTATTTTATTTATTTTAGATTAATATAGTATTGTTTTGTTATACTACAAGATAACTCATCTTTACAGTACAATTAGTACAATTTTTGAATGTATAAAGGAATTAAATTAAATTTGAAAATAAGTACAGAGCCAAAATAAATTATATCAAAAACAAAACAGTTTGAACCAAGTTATGAGGAGGTATCAGTTAAAAAATAAAAAAGTTTTTCTGGAAGACGGTTAACTGCAAATCATGTGGAAGATTATTCCAGGCACGAATTTCAGATACGAAGGATCGTTCGCTAATGCGATGTGTGAAAGGTGTAATTATAACATTTCTCCCTCTATTAGATTGAGCAAATTGTAGCAGTTGAAAGAGGTAGCTTGGAGATACATTTTGGACAATTTGAAACAGTTTTAAGATATTCCGAAAGTTGAAATTCAGGCCAAAAATTAATTAAAATTAAAATCCAATCCAATCCCGACAGAGCTGAAAGGACTTATGCAATTGCCATCAAGGACAATAGGTGAAAAATCATTAATGCATAGATTATTATTTGAGAAGACAATACTAACCATGTTAGTTGGATTCAGCGCCAACTTATTAGCTTCTGACCAATTTGATATGTGATGAAGATTCACGATCAGGACTCTTACATTACCAGCTACATTCAAAAAACAACACAAACACTGGCTCTTAAACGTACATCCACACAATTTGGAATCTCTTCTTAGAGTGTAAATATAATTAATTCTTTAAGTCTGATTGAATTATAGTTAGTTTTTATTTTAACCTAAGTCTATTCTTCTTTTCCTTCTCCGGCGTTGTTATGGTCAGAAGTGTAGGACCATAACCTTCCCACTTAACTGCATTCCTACTGGTCCGCTTGTGGGGTCCGCCGGTTTGACCTCAGAAAGTAGCGGCAGGCTTCCCGGTTTGGGATTACTTCATCGTTGAGGCCAATCAAATGCTGGTGTTTTTGCATTTGTTTGCACCAATTGTTTTTCGGCCTGCCTTTTTTTTTATGTGACACGGGCATGCTCCAGATTTTTTTTTTGTTTGATCTTGCTCTTACAACACCGGTGATCTCCAGTCGTGTCAACCCACTGATTTGCATGTACACTTGTGGGGCAGTTTAATGGTGGTATATGTGTCCCTAGGCTCACCTTGGTGTTTTCTAAATTGCCTAGATGTGATTTTTATTTACCTTTGTTTTAGTCGCCTTTTACGACAAGCGAGAGGTATCGCTGCAGGGATATTCTTAACCCGTCCCTGCACGGATTAGTCTAACTTAAGTCTATTATTAGTTCTAAATAATAATTAAATTTTGAAATTTAAATTTATAAAATGTAAGCTACATTCTGAGGGTCACCCCACCCGTATTTTTAATTTTATCTATACAAAACCATTTTAACTCTTTTTTTTTTGTTAAAATACAAAATATCACTAATTTTTTCTTACATGTTAATACTTTATAATTGTTATTTTAGTAATAATGTAATTGTATTATTGTATTGTATTGACGAGAAATAAATATTATTTATCTATCTTACTGCTCAATTAACATCTCGAGAAACTTTATTTCTTCTTTATTGCATATCTTTCTCTCAACATATTATATGTATGTGTGTTATCGCAAAATGTACAATAGTCATGGTACAGAGATATGATATACAATAATATATCTTTCAACTGAATAATTTTTTATATTAGTGTTGATTTTATACTTTTATTTACAATTCGAAGGGAGAAAAAAAACCCAAAATTATAAATTTGAACATCAATAAATAAGTAAATAAATAAATGAATGAATAAATAAATAAATAAATAAATAAATAAAAAAAATAAAAAATAAATAAATAATTAAATAAATAAATAATTGTTAATATAAACAAGTAAATAAGTAAACAAATAATTAGATAAATAAATAATAAAATTAAATAAACAATTAAGTAAATAAATAAATTAACACAATTCGCTGTGAACATCACCCATTATGATCTGTATATAATTGATTAATTAGAGGATTTTCGAAGGTATCACATCTGAGTTTTTGGATTCTATTGAAGATCAATTCAACATTAGTTGTTCGATGAAGATCTGTTGTGGAATGATGCCATGGGAGATTAAACATCGTTTTTAGTATTTTATTTTGGGCTACTTGTAATTTTTTTAGGTGATAAAATGCACAATTCCCCCAAACTTGACACCCATATAAGAAAATAGATTGGAAAATTGTTTTATAAATTATTTGCTTATTTTCATTTGAGAGTAGGGATCTTCTATGAATCAACGGATACAATAATTTAATGGCAACAATAGATTTTTTAATTGTTCTTGAGATATGTTCCTTAAAAGTCAATTTTTGGTCCAGATAAATACCCAGATATTTTACAAAGAGCTCCCACGATATAGATTGACCATTAATTATTAGCTGATTAGCCGAAAGAAAGGTTTTCTTTTTGTAGTGAAAAATATTGCTTGAATCTTTTGGGCGTTTAGTTTAATTTTCCACTTACTGAAGTAATTCTGCAATATTTTTATGGCATTTATAAGATTTGTCTCAACGTCAAGACCAATTTCATGCGATGAAAATATTGCGGTATCGTCAGCATATATTGCTGCGTTACATTGTGGAAGAATTGGAAAGTCTGCTGTATAAATATTGTATTGGTCCAAGGACAGAACCTTGGGGAACACCTGCGGCAAAATTTATCAAATCTGACACACCATTATTAACATATACTCTAAAACTACGATTTGAGAGGAAACTTTAAACAATTTTTGAAAAATGGTGGGAAGTTAAAATTGATCAATTTGTAAATGAGACCCTTGTGCCACACAGAGTCAAAAGCTTTTTCTATATCAAGTATTATCATACCTGTTGATTTTTAAATTGCACATTTTGTTTCAATATAGTTACAAATCCTTAGAACTTGATGTGGAGTATCGGCCTATAGCTATCCGTTTCTGCTTTTGGTATTGGAATTACTTTTGCAAATTTCCATACATCTGGGAAATATTGAGTTTTCAGACATGCCTCCTGATTTTTAAGTAGGTAAGTACGTTGTTTAAGAAAAATATTGTGTCTGCTTCGCTTATAGATTCGCAAGTGGAGGTTTGACAGTTAATAATGTTAAATGTTTGTAGAGCATGTTCAACGAGGTCGTTTTGGCATCTCCTAGGTGCTGGGAAATAGTATGATTTTGGGAGAAGCTAGAGGCTAAAGCATTGGCCATTTCTGTGTCCGTAAAATAGGTGTTAACACCAGTTTTACGAGCGGGTATATGATTCATTTTATTTTTAATGATTTTGGCAAAAGTTCCAGAAGGGCCTAGAGCCCTTATCTAGTGTTTGTAGTTTTTTATTCCAGTTTTCGTTTCGATAATCTTCTCTTCTTTATTATCCTGCTTAGTTGATTTACTAAGATCCTCGCAGCATCATTGCGATATTTTTGCTAATATCGTCTATGAACGTTTCTTGTTCTAATAAGTTCTAAGATATAGGTTGGAATTTTCGTTATATACCGAATTAAGAACGCTGTCGGAGAATTGCTGAACAATTGAGTCTGCTTGTTTGAAATGTTCTGAATGTTCATTGAAGTATCTTCAAGCGTTCGTTTTATTTCCCTTCGGAAATTTGCCCAATTCGCGTTTATTAAATTTAAAAAAGTTTGCACTTTTTCTAAACCCGACCACTGGATTTGAGAGAACACTGGATTGTGGTCAGAACTAAGACATACGACCTGGGACATTAATAACAAACACGTCATCCACTGAAGCACTTCCATGCGACTTAGACGGAACATAAGTAGGATTGGGCGGAAACATAATAGACACTGGTAATAAAATTGGATAGAGCGTTACCCCAAGAATTTACACGCATACAGCCCCAATCTTTATGCCTACATGCAGGGTTGCTTAAATGTCACACTTTGTGGTTTTTATACATTTTACCGTAAAAAAGCGTATAAAAGTGTATTAAAGTGTATAAAATTGTATTAAAATGTTTAAAACTGTATTTAAATGTATAAAAGGGTATAAAAGTGTATAAAATTGTATAAAAGTGTATAAAAGTGTAAAAAAGTATTCAAAAGTGTGTATACGAATAAGTACTCGTACCTATAATAATAAATGTCTATTCTCTTTCTCAGCAAGAGCAACAAACAGATACCAGGAAACAGGGTACCTAACCAAATTATGAAGTACCGTTTTTTTTTACTGGAAACATTTTTTTTACATTCTGTAGTCATCATCGACATAGTAAAGCAGTCACGGTCCTTATGCATTTCACGTAAAATGTGTGTATAATACGCCAACTATTATACGTCTACAACCCTGCCCACATGCCTACAATTAAGATCACTTCCCACTAGTGCTAAATATCTCCTAAAATCGCTTTTGAGCGCAAACTTTTTCTCCTTAATCGATAATTCACCAGCATTTTTTTCCGGGAAAATATACACAGTAAATCTTAATTTTTCTTTGATTGCGAAAACTTAGTTTGATACCTATATTTTCTATATATTGGGTTTGTAGGCAAGGTAATAGCTCGTGTTAAATTGATCTCTTAATCAAGATTGAGACACCCCCACCTCTTCTATTTTGTGTGTCCACCCTGTGACATTTATAGTCTGGTGAAGAGACTCGATTTTAATATTTCAGCCATGTTTCAGTCACTAAAGCAATGTCTATTTCCTTATTGTTTAAGCAATTAATGAGTTCTCATGTTTATTTAATACATATTTTGTAAGCCTCAGGCATTCCATGTTATAATATTTAAATTATGACTACGTAAATTACTTAACATTATTATATAAGAATTTAGTCGCTAATTGTGCGATAACATTGAATTGGTCTAATTTAGATATACATGTACTTAGCTTAGTAATCATCTCCATTACAAGCGAATTCAATTCATCCATAGAAAACAATTCTTCGTTGGTGTTGACATTGGAAGAGTTGTTGTTGCAGGTTGCTGATGTGGACATCGTTAGCTTAGATGGGTTGCACTCCCAAGCTGAAGAGCGAAAGTTGTTGTTCTATTTACTCGATTGTTCTCCTTGCGAGTGGGGAGTGATGGGCAATCGCTCATTGATAGCAGAGGAACACTGAAGTTGTCGTTTTTGTTGTTGTGCTTGGGAGAAAATAGTGGAGCTTTGGGTGCAGTTTTTTGTCTCATTTGCAAATAATTAGCTCTGCTGACGCATGCGCTGTCAATTGACATATGATTGCCATGGCAGTTTGCGCACTTGTGTACGTTTGGTTTGTTGCAGTCGGTGGTCTTGTGATGACCTGCACAGATGGAGTAATAAGTTTTCACTTTGCAGTTTTTTTCACCATGTATTTATTCTTTTGCTGGCGATAAAAATTCCATTTGATCTTAGTATGAAAAATGCATCGGATATTTTTTTTAAGTTCATTTATGTAGTTTAACTGAGCCTCTTTCGAGGAAACTATATAAATGTTGTCAGTATATTTTTCATAGGTTTTCGTGACCATTTTAATTTCTAAGCACTTAAGTCCCAGTTTGTTAAGTTCATTATTTAATTTGGTTGTGTCATACACACCTAAAGCATACAGTACTACTTTAAAAGCTTTCTCACTTCTGATGTCATGGGTCAAAATTGTCATACTGACAATTTTCAGAAAGTAGTTTATCATGTACAGACTTATAAGATTCCATAGATTCACACTGTATTTTTATATCAATTTTTTTATGGAGTAATCAGATACTTAATAATTGATTGCATGAGATGGTGCACATTATCACTTGATTTTTGCAAAACTTTGATAGGGGAAACAGTATTTTTTTTAGATTTACTTGGCAACATAAGTTCGTCCATTTCTTCACTTTCATTGTCACTGTCTGGTAGGTATTATAAAGGACTCCAATAATTGGAGTCTATTTTAGACAAAACCATGTTAGGGAGTGCGCTTTTATCCAGCGACAAGAGATTGTCCCCGATATTTGCCGATCTCTCGCGTTAAATAATTTTGGTGGAGTTTTATGGGAAACTGATAACAAAAGGGCTACGATTTATAGATCGATGCGTTCGCAACTAAAGTTTACTCTCGACTTTATTTGACTGAACTTTAATGAGATCGCGAAGGCTAAGATGGGTAGGACACTTGGAACGAAAGGACAATAGACAGTCAAAAGAGGAATGAAAGGCTAGCATAAAAAAAGTAGTGAAAAAATTAATAAAATAAGAGCTGTCATCAAGTACTTCTACTTGAAAAAAACTGTTTACCAAAGACATATGTACACAGCGACTTGGTGAAAACATTGGGGGAACATCGTAAAGGACACTCATCCACGTCCTCCACTGCAGACCGAAGAGATATATAGCTGAGGTCGTAAGGACCTCATAGGGCAGCATTCAAAAAATCCTTTGGAACAAAGTGTATTTGAAAAGGCCTCTGTGCATTGGGGCCGAAAATGCTTACCGACGAGCAAAAGAACCGGCTTACAAGAAACGGGACTCGAACTTTTACTTTACTTTTGGATCATCCTTTATAATTAAATTTGCGGTTGTAGGTCTTATAAAAGACAGGAAAATGTTTCTGTGTACGCTACAGTATTAAACAGTCTTTATACTGGAATACATAGAAAAACTCTTTCTATACAATTAATTTCTATAAAAACTTTAAGAAAGTCAACAATAAAGAAATCGACCTTTATCGCTTCACTCTCTGCATATTTCTCTTCACACTTTGCGCACTTAATACGACCGTAAATTTTCAATTCAGCAGTAAATAAGGTAATATCACTAAGCGACCTCATTGAGATGACCTTTCCAATCTCTACTTCCTCAACAACTTATTTAATTATCTTTGAAGCAAAGATATTTGCAATATTTCCGTGAATTTTTGATGTAAATGTTGGTTTCCTTTCCGAGGCATGTCTCACTAGAGCTAAGAAACCTCGGAACCTGATTCACAACAACCAACTTGAATGTAGAGTAAAAATCGTATATTATGTGGTCCTAATAAAGCCCATTAGCACGTACGGTTGTCCGGTGTGGTTTAATGTAGCGCCATCTTAGACCAGAAATAGTTGTGTATTCGAGAGACGGTCCTCAGAGCACTATATTAGGATGTACAAAACGCCAAAGTCGCAGCTTATTAAGTATTGTCCTAATAAGGTCCTGCATGACGGGGCAGGCCTAAACGGAATCGATAATTTTCCTGTTAAAACCACCCAAAAACACATCGCAGGCGCAATGACTAACGAAAATATTCTGATTTCCGGGGCCTACTACCCCAATTATAGATACCACCAGAGCACACTTCGATTGGGCTTTATTCCCCCAGAAACATTTCTTCATATTTATTCCGAAAGGTCAGTACAAAATAGAGAAAAATCCTGGTCATTTACCTCCGCCTGTGGCCAGAGGCAAACGGCTCACTCGTGACGGGAGCGTTGACAGTACCCATGAACTCATGCGTAACAGCACCGCAATTGCGGACTGGGATCTCGTCGATATTGCAACCCAGGACGTGGAATTATTGGTGGTTATCAGGTGAAAGCGCTCCCCAGAGCGGTGCGTTGCTCCGATGAGAACCTCCTCTCTCCTTAGTTCGTAAGTTAGATTAGAGTTAGTTAGGGGATCTGTTGGAGGTTGGGCGCGTCATCATGCTTAGATAAGCCTGAAAACTGAGTGAAGCCTGTTGGCCTTGTCGAGGTTTCGGGCATGCAGAGTTGTTGTTTTTATCACACGAGTGCTAGCCAACGTGATTATAATTGAGACTAGAATTAAGTAGATTAGGGTAGCTTAAGCTTTAGGATAAAAAATAAATAAATGAATTTATTCGTAGGTTTTTAATAAAACTTTCTGAGAAAATAAAATTTTGAAATGTAGTCATGGCTTAGGAAAATAGAATAGATGGGTTTAAACCGAAAAGAATTCGCAATAAAGTAATATAATTAGACTTGGAGTGCCCTCACAGGGCCAGTAAGACATATTAAATATTAAGATACTTTCAAAGTAGATTTAAATATTTTGTCTAGTAAATTAACAATAGAATTAGTAGGTACAATAAAAATGAATTAAAAAGAAAAAAACACGATTTCACTTTTAATTTTCCAATTGGAAGTTTGTGTAATAGCGTCCACTTTTAGATTTATAAATCCAAATAAACTTCTTCAAAGTCTCTAGAATTAGAAATCATTATTTATAGAAATATGTATTCCTATGGTTGCGAAGCTTTTCCACCACTTTTATCTCGATAGCAAATAATTATAACAATACCAGATCATTGGCATTCGAGGGATAATTGCATAATGAATACCTGAAGAGTTTTGATAGAATTATTTTCAATTGGCGCTATGCCCATTCCTACATTCATCATTTTTTTTCTTATAGGGCACATCTTGTTAACAAATTAAGATAGATAGATAATTTTATTTCGTATAATGGTGTATACAAAGGTAATTGTTACCGCACAGTATAATTTGGAGATGTGATATTACAATATCTTTCTTCTAAAGCATTGTACATATGTGAAAAAAAATAGAAAGAAATAAGAAGAAAAATCTCCAACGAAATGAAAAAAAAACCAAGAGAAAAAACATCAGATAAATAAGTATAAAAGTATACAAATAGATAAATTAATAAGATAAGATAAATAAATAAAATAATAAGTAAATAAATAATTAAGTATGTGTATTTTTTTTTTTTTTTTTTTTTTTTTTTTGTTGGAGGCTTCTACTATCTGCTGGAGCACTCAGACACAAATACTGGTCCATTGTACTACCAGACAGACACCTTGTCTTTATTGTATTTTCCCCGTTGTCCGGAGAAAAGTGAGGAGGGGCTTCAGTGATGTTGAGCTAAGGGATTCGGCACCCACCACGTCGGCCCCAAGGGTGCGCCACCGTGCACGAGCGAAGGCGGGACAGTCGCAGAGAAAGTGTTCCGCTGTGTCGTCCTCCTCGCAACAAGCAGCACAGGTAGGCGTCTCACTGATGCCAAGCACGTAAAGATGCCTGGCAAAAGTGTAATGGCCCGTAATGACGACCGTTAGCCTTCTGCAGTCATTTCTTCTTAAGGATAAGAAGAATATTGCGGACTTTTTACAGACGTCAGGGCGTACGCGCTTAGTCATCCTGCATCCTGGATATTACTTCCATCTGCGACTGTGTACGTTAAAGACCCAGTCATTGATCTCAGATTTAACCGTTGAAGCTGGTAGACCTAAGGCGGGTTCAGGCCCTGAGAAACTCTCCTCTGAGCCTTTTCTAGCGAGTTCATCGGAGATCTCGTTTCCTGGGATTCCAGAGTGACCTGGAACCCATACAAGCCTAAGTGAATTAAGTCTTCCGACTTTGTTCAACAAGGTCTTGAGTTCATGCACTAGTTTGGAGTTGGACAGAGGATTGGATGCAGCTTTGAGTGCAGCTTGGCTGTCACTGCAGACACATATGCTCTTTCCCCTCCATCTGTGTTTCACAGCATAGTGCATGGCCATTAGGATTGCGTAAATCTCCGCCTGGAAGTCAGACGCATATTTTCCTAACGAGAAGTGCAGTCGAATGTTTTCGCGCTCGAAGAAAACTCCGGCGCCGGATCCCTGATCAGTCCTGGAGCCATCTGTGAAGATGCGAAGACATTCTATTCCAGGTTCAGTGTCTGGCCAAAGCCAGTCCTGACGCCAAGGAAATGTGACTGTGTAGTTACTGCGCAGTAGGATGGCAGGTGTCATTGCATCAGAGGGCATATCCATGAGACAGTGATCGTAGGATATTTCTCTCTCAAGTACACCCTCACTCCACTGCGAGTTGTACCAAAGACCATTCCTCTTTAGGCGAGAAATAGTTTTCAGTGCACACCCTCTGATATATATGTCAAGGGGTGGAAGGTTCATCATAGCATCCAAAGCAGCTCCCGGTGTGCTGGGGAAAGCCCCCGTGCAACTGAGGCAGACCGCTCTTTGGAGTTTGATGAGTGAAGCCACAACGTGTTTTCGTGTCAGCCTGCTCCACCAAACAACCGATGCATATGAGATTATCGGTCTTACCATTGCCGTGTAGATCCAAAGGACCTTTTTCGGCGATAAGCCCCATGTTTTGCCAAAGGCACCTTTGCATTGCCAGAAAGCTGACAGCGCTTTGGTGGTTTTGGACTCAACATGTTTTGACCAGAGAAGTTTGTTATCTAGAATGACTCCCAGATACTTAGCTTCCTTGGATATAGGGATGGGAATGCCTTTTAGCACCAGCTGAGCAATGCCAGTTGTTTTCCTCCTTCTCGTGAAGAGAACGACATCGGTCTTAAGGGGATTAACCGACAGCCCATTTCTCGTGCACCAGTCATCGATCACGTTTAGCGCCGCCTGCGCTTTGAGACAGACATTCGCTAAACATGAGCCGACAGAGAGAACAGCAACATCATCCGCATAGGCCTGGGCATAGATTCCAGAGGCATTGAGAGCATCTAGCAGAGAGTCGACCACCATGCACCATAGCAGCGGAGACAAGACGCCACCTTGCGGGCAGCCCCTGTTTACTCCAGACTTGACACATTGTTCGAGGCCTGTATCAGCGATCAATGTCCTGTGCACAAGCATTGCTTTGATCCACAAAACCAGTGCTTCATCTACGCCATGCCGTCTAGCAGCGTTACACATGCTGTCGAAGGTAGCGTTGTCAAAAGCTCCCTCAATGTCGACGAAAATGCCTAGTACGTACTCTTTCCTTTCGAGAGCGCATTCAATTCTCCCAACTAGGTTTTGAAGCGCAGTCTCGCAGGATTTTCCGCGCTGATAAGCATGTTGCATGTCCGACAGAGGATGCAATCGAAGGGCATCTTTGCGCACGTGCAACTCTACTAGTCTTTCCATGCTTTTCAGCAGGAATGATGTTAGACTTATTGGTCTGAAACTCTTGGCTAGTGAGTAATCCTCTTTCCCTATTTTGGGAATAAAGACCACTTTCACCGCGCGCCAAGGGATAGGTATGTAGGCAAGTGCCAGGCTAGCAGTGAAAATTCTTTTCAGTGTAGGAAGCAGCTGTCTTATACCTTTTTGCAGCATAACGGGGTATATCCCATCAGTGCCCGGCGACTTAAAGCCATCGAAGGATGCCACTGCAAATTCAATGGCCTCAGTAGTTGCCACGCGTGACGCAACATACCAGCTACGCCGAAGTATGTGTATAAATAAATAAATAAATATGTATATAAATAAATATATAAATAAATAATATAAATAAATATATAAATAAATAAATATGTATTTATACATAAATAAATAAAAATATAAATAAATAAATATTGTAAATAAATAGATAAATAAATGTAAATAAATAAGTAAATGAACAAACAAATAAATAAATTAGTAAATAAATAATTATAATCGGAATAACAAAAAGATAATTTAATGCAGTACAATTATCAGAGATTATGTATCAGTTAAGTTTTGAATGAGGGGATTATCAGCAATACTACAGCGATCTTGAAATTTTATTTTCAGTTTTTGTATTCTGTCAGAGATCAGTTTAACATTCGTTTTTCTATGAACATCTATGGTTGAGTGAAGCCACGGTAAATTTAACATCATTTTAAGTACTTTATTTTGGGAAACCTGCAATCTTTTAATATGACATTGTTCTCAGTCTCCCCAAAATTGGCATCCATATAGCTTAATTGCCTGAAAGAAAACTTTGAAGATGATCATCTACTTTTCTGTAGAGAGTAATGATGTTCTATTTATAAATGGGTAGAGCATTTTGGTCGCAATTCCAATTTTTTTTATTGTAAGACTAATATGTTCATTAAAAGTTAGTTTCGTATCTAGATGTATCGCTAAGTACCGTACTGAGGACTCTCACTTTAAAGCTATTCTATTAAGCTGCAAATGTCCGCTGGGAAGAAAGCAGGGCTTTTTTTTGTGTGAAAAAGATAGCCTGAGTTTTTTCCTCATTGAATTTGATTTTCAATTTGCTAAGATAATTTCCCACTATTCTGAACACATGACTAGATTTCTCTTAATAATGGGAGTAAATTCATATGAAGAAAAAATGGCTGTGTCATCAGCAAATATTGCGGTATGGCAGTCGGGTAAAATTGGAAAATCCGATAAGTAAATATTGTACAATATAGGCGCCAGGACTGAGCCTTGTGGGACACCAGAATTGAAATAAATTCGCTTTTTTAATGTCAACCAGAAGCAAACCAGTTGATTTGGCTGTTGCTCGGTTTATTTTCACGTGATTTCACGATATCCTTAGTACCTGGTGCGTTGGGCTGTGGTGTGATCTAAAACCGAATTGTTCATTTGGATAAATATTATTATCACAGATATGCTTTAGAATTTTTTCTTTGAGAATTTTCTCGTAAATCTTGCTGAGAGTACCAAGGAGACTTATTGGTCTATAACTGTTAGGATTTTCACAAGGTAGTTATTTGCAAAACTTTGCGCAAGTGCATTTGCTTTCTCCGAGTCCGTAAAGAACGTGTTCGAAGAAACTCCGAGCAATGGTAAATGTCTGTTTTTGTTCCTTATGACTTTGATAACGTTCCAAAAAGGTTTGGCATTTTTCTCAAGGCTTTTAAGTTTGGTGTTCCATTCTTTATAGCGAAATTCTAAAATTTGTTCGGCAATTATATGATTGAGATATTTTAATTGGTATCTAAAACATGGGTGACGGTACCTCTGCCAGTCACGTCTGCATTTATTTCTAAGCCTAATAAGATCCAATACTAGGCGGGGAAGTTCAGGAGAGCATGTTCTTTTTGGAACTTTTGGCACAGCATTTTCAACAGGGTTTAAGATGTGTGCCTCAAAATCAGTAGGAGTCCACATCATCTTTGCTGGAAATATTGTCTAGATTCATTTGAGCATTTTTCAGTTTTACATTGATTTCTTTTTCATATGTAGTCCAATTCGCATTTTTTAAATCTAGACTATAGTCTTCTCTCTTTTCTCCAGAGTGGAGGATTTGACAAGTGACCGGATTGTGGTCAGAGCTAAGGGCATTCACCGCGATAGGAGAAGTAAAATGACTAGGAACATTTATGACAAAGACATCAAGTACAGAAGGATTATAGCGAGAATTTGTAGGAATATACGTTGCGGTAGGAGGAAACAAAACAGAGAAAGGCTGGTTAAGAGAAAGATTATGAAGAATATTTCCCAAATAATTTGCTCTTTGACAACCCCAGGCCCTATGCCTACAATTTAAATCACCACCAACAAGGAAGGTATTACTTCGGTTAAATAAGTTAAGTAGGTCATTTTTGAGAGCAGTCTTTTTGGTGACTGTTTGGTTTCCAGGGAAGTACATATGCACAAAAAAATTGAATAGGACTGTGATTTTTAAGTTTGATTTCAACACCTACATTCTCTACAAACTGCGTTTTTATAATAGGTAAAAGCGAATGTTGAATAAGGATGGCGACACCACAACCTCTTCCAATTCTATCGTTCCTGTAACATTTAAAATTAGGTGTAGATAAATTGAAGTAATTTTTTAGTAAGGTCCCAGAGACTAGTGCAATATGTATGTTGTTAGTATGTAGGAAATTCAAGAACTCTATAATTTATATATCTATAATTTTGCTACGAAGCGATCGTAATTGGTTTGTGTATTGGGTTAGCAGAAACATGCAATGTTTGTTGAGCATATGGTCTTCTCTTTCGTTCTGTTGATTTTCCCATCAGCTGAATATAATCTGTTCTGCTCTCACATGTTGGATCAGTGGATTTATGTGCTTTTCCGCAATGTGCATACTTGTAAGAGGTTGTGTTTTCACATTCGGCGGTTTTGTGTGCACCAGCACATATTGAACAATAAGTGATCATTTCGCTCCCCATGGCCAAACATTTGACAGTTATGGCACTGGGTGGTTTACCTTTCAGCTAACGCTGATAGCTCCACTTCACTTTTGTATGGATGATGGATCGATATTGTTGGCTTAATTCAGCTGGTTTAATCGACCCATTTTCCAGGGAAACAATATAAATTGTGTCACTATAGTGTTCGAATTTTCTAACAACTTTCTTTAAGTCAATGCACTTCAGCCCGAGTTTAATTAATTCATTTTTCAATGAGTCACTATTTAGATCAGCCATACCGTTTAGTACGATCTTGAATGCTTTAGCACTTTTCAAATCATGAGAAAAGCATTAACAGTTCTGAGCTTTAATAGGATCCAACAGTGGTACACATAAGAGTTACTAGCAACAATTATGGATAAATAAAGGTAAGTTGGTTACATCAATAGTTTTTCCCTAATAAAAGCAAATGTGCTAAATTCGTGTCCAGTCTTTTAACGGCAATTTTTAATTTTTTTGTCCTTACTGTATGTATGTATATTAATGGTTCGTATGACTAACAAAAGTTACTTATATATGAAACACGAAAGTATGAATAGATTCATTTTTTTTTTTAATAAAAAAAATCAACAGTAGTTCTTTTTTACTAAAATGAGTGTGCTAAATTCGTGACTACCACTGTAAGAGCGTGCACAAAATCGCAGGATTTTTGTAATACATAGTTTGATTGGTGGAACAAACACTTTTTTCACTGCTTCAGATGCGATTTCATCGGTCATCGGACACTTAGCGGACTAAAGTATGTAATTAGCACTTGAGTCTGTCTTGCGAGTACTCATGATTTTAGTTCTTTTTTTCAAGGAGAGCGAGTTTGCCTTGATATCCGGAGATCTTGCGCATTTCGTAATTTTGAAGGATTTTGGTAAGTAATGATTCGAGGTAGAAAATCAGACGAGGATGACATGCACAGGCAACAAATTAAAATATCAACCAGACCACTCTTATTTGATTGAAGAGCTGGTTAAATTTTGATCATTTTTATTTTTCTAAATAATTTTTTATATTTTTTTTATATATTGGAAATTGTTAGTATATAGCATTAGCGAAAACAAATCTGCACTTAAACTCAGATATACCATTTAGTTATGATAATATTAGAAAGATTAGACTCGAATTTAAAAAATTAAATTATAAAGGGGCTAACAAGCATTGTCTTCCTGCGCATGATATTATAGTTATAAAAGAAAATAATAACAGCATAGTTATTATGCACGTAGTGCTTAAGCACTGTAGGTGTAAAATTGATAATTTTCGCGATTTACAATAAAACCTCTTCACAAGGCATGGTATTCGTTGTCGATTAAACAATTTAAAACGTGATTTTTATTCTGCGCTTGCGATTTTTTATTTTAAAGTAACAACACAACATTCCCGTAAGTAAGTAAAAGACGTGATCAAACATGCAACAATTACCGAGTAATATCTCTACTGCCAGTTTGTTAAAACGTACTGTCAAATATTTTCCTAAAGAGACTGACATCATACGTTGAGGAAATGATCGGAGGAATCGCTTGATGAAAACGTATCACGTCTTGTGAGGCTGGGAAACTCGAAGAAGTTGGTGAAACTAAGGTCAAAGTATGCCTAAAGGAAAACAAAAGACAAGTTAAAGTTGCCACTTTTTAATTTGGTGCGGAAATTCGTAATAAGATCCCTTCAAGAAAATGAAAGAGGGATTACATTTAATGGAACCACATCCGTTCTAGTTTAGGCTGACGATATGGATCTGCTGGAAGATAGTGAGGAAACAGTTGAAATAAATGTAGAAATTATAATAATGGTGGGAAGGAAGTAGCCTTAGAATTAGGTGAAAAGAAAATCAAATACAATATATGGACACTGACCGACTTGGATCGATCCAAATTTCGAACCTGACTGTAGTCGATAAACTTTTTGACCGTTTTGAGAAAGTGGTCACGAATTCAAATATCTGGTTATCATATTGACAAAAACAACATAAAGATCGAAATAAATAAAAGGGTGCATATGGGCAATGCATGCTTCTTCGTGATGAAGGAATTAATCAAAACAACTCTCTTGTCTCGCAATGTTTAAATCTACTTTGATAAAAACAAATTAATACATAGTAATGACGCTTTGCGGATGCGGAACCAGGTCTCTGACTAAGAAGGAGGAAAACAAATGTCAAAAGTTTGGGACAGAACAGCGAAACATAGAAGAAACATGACAGGGAGACTTGGCGAAGGGTGGTCAACGAGGCTCTGAACTTCTGAGTTCCAGATGGCCGGAAATTAAATAGAACGGCAGTAAACCCATTACATTTTTACGACTTTTTGTTGGAGTTGTTCTGAAATGCTCTTTTAAATGGCTCACATTTTCTTCTATTTTTATTGGTTTTTTCAAACTTTGATATTCGGATCGTTTAACAAAATATCTTCATGTAGGGAAATATTTTAAAACAGAAGAAAAGTTATTTTACGAAATTAGTCAGATAAGCGGCTATAAGTACCTGCATTTTATTTACATTACACACAATAATTTGATTTGACCGATAAAAAGTGAATTTGTCACAATCCGAAATAACGGACAATTTTTACTTAACTTTTTTTTAAAATTGTTACTCAATGCTGTTTCTTTAGATTTTGTGTCATTTAATCCGGATATTCTGTACCACAAGGGACTCTTTTCAGGCATATACTTTAGGTAGTTGATATATTCGACGCCAAATTTACCAACCTAAAATGTCACTGTGGTTAATGATTTGACCTTTATGTATCTTCAAAAATTCAGGGACTATATGGCTTAAGTTTAAGGTGGTAATAAAATGCACCTTTTTGAAAAAAATGTTGCAAATATTCAAATTGAAGTATAGTTGATTTGGCGACATTTTGTTAAATTTGAAAGTCCATATTATCATCTAAAACGCATATTATTCTGTGAGAACGAAATTATTACTTCTCAGTAATCAGACAATTTTTTACATGAATGATTCTTTGCTTATCAGGGCCACTATACTTTAGACATACTTATGTGAGCATTGGTTTATCGATAATCTTTCGAATATTGATTTGTTTTCATATTTGGTCTATATTGGTATATATTCAAACATATTATGTTGCACCATAAAACAATTTATTTTGATAATTTTTTTTTCTTATTCATTCAATTGTACATTTATTTATTTATGTACCACACTACATAACTTAGTAATCTCTTCTTACAGCCATTCTAGTTATTTGAAGATAGACAAAGCAAAATTGCATTATAACACTTACTCAGAAAAGATTGTATTTCACACATGGCCTTGGTGTATCGAAGATAAATGAAGAAAATTCCATTATTTACATTTCACTTTACGTTTCCAATTTATTAATCTCAACAATAGAACAATATATTGAAGACTCAAAGGAAAGTGTAGGAAGATAAGAGTATCGGCACCTAGGCCTTGACCTTGTTTCAGTCTGACGCGTTATAGTAAACTGAGATATATATTAGTCGTACATCTGACACAGACCAAGGAATCCGAAGCAAGACTTCTGCGCAACAAATGCCACTTAAACGTTAATTGATTAACCTAAGCTTGTAGATTCAACACGCGATAGCTTTGTGACGGTGTACGGATACTTCATACAAAAATTACTCTCACCCAACGATACCCCACTTAAATATATTACTTTCCTAATTCAAAGATTGTCTGCCTGTCGCATTAAATATTTACTACTAATAAATATTTAACAATCAACTCACCCAGCACTTCGATGTCAGATGATTGGCCGGCGGCGGTGTTGACTGTAGTGCCGGTAATGGGAGGTGAAACGGTGGTAGCTGTTACCGATGGGGAATGATGTGGTTGCTGCATCTTTGAAATATTACATTCGCCAGCCAACTGCAGAAGATTATTCACGGAAAATCGCTTAACATTCTCAGATCCTTTTGCCGTCGCTATATGCATGCTACTAAATTGATTATTTCCATTTAGCAGGTTGTTTTTACCCCCATCGGCGTTACCATTGTAGGAATTGTAAAACATTGACCCTTGATTTTGGTCATTTGGATAGCCTGCATTTAGAGCATGTTCCATATCCGTGGATGGCAACAAGCCATTCTGAATATGCTCCAGAGATGTTTGGTTATGGCTGGCATAGAAGAAGCTGCCAGGTAACTCGATAGGGGCATCCAAATGCGGATAATTCAACATTTTCACTCTAAGAATTATAATGTGGGCAAGAATTTTTATCGCAAATTATTTTCTTTCCGTCAACGCACAGGCGCTTAATTAGCCTCTGATTTCCTAACTAATTAGCCAGTAAATAGAGTTAATGTGATTAGCGAGTTAATCATTAATGAGAAAAGTGAAACTATGTTGGGGAAATCTGGACTAATATGTTTGTATAGGGTCAATTGTGTAACTTATTCGTGGAGCGAAAATAGAGAATCGCGAGTCGCAATGAGATTTTAAAAATGTCTACAAAACAAACCACGGAAACGATTTTTTTATAATTTGTTCTTTTTTAAATACAAGCCTTTGGCTCGTAATTTAATTATCGCGGTACAAACGGTTTAATTAAGATAATTGCTGTTAAGCGCTAACTACCCTATAGTCAACTGACTACTGAAATTACTCAGCAAGATTTTGATGTTTCTCTTCAGAAGCATCTCTGGTTTGTTTCAGTTGTATTTTTAAAAATAGTACTCGTATCCCCGAGCGGATTTACTAGTAGTGTGCCCGTGGTGGCGTTTGGTTAACAGGCATGTGTGTGCGCTGTGATCGTATTTTTGTGGTTGCATCAAATTAACGAATGGGATGGTAAGGTGAAGTGCGGATCGGATTAAATATTTTTAGATTGAACGTCGTTATTGGTTAAAATTAATTTTTCATGAATGAAGAAAATCACTGTGTATATGGGAAAACCGCACCCCCTTCGTAATGGTTATGGTGCTAATGGTATGATGGGTCAGTATAGGAGGGATTTGAGTTTGAGCACACATCATTACTTTGATTGGTTATTTCGTTTATTTAATGTAAAATCAAAATCATTAAATCGGCATTTTCCTTTCTGTGTGAAGGACCGTGAGGGGGGTTAATGGAAGCTAAGTTTTAGGCAATTTCATTAATTTCTTTCGGCTTATTTTCTTTTCAGGACGATATTTAATTGATTTATGTGTTGGTAAACAATACCTGCACGGATTAAGAGTCGAATAAAAGTTGAAAGGGATAGCTTAACTTACTTGTCGGCATAAGTCTGCAAAAAAATAAACATTAACAAAACAATTTTTTTACTTAATTGTAAAGTTGTGTACATGCGTAAGTAGGCAGATGTTGTTTGGTCGGTTGAGATTACAATAAAACAGGGTAATCTACATTTTAAAAATTGTGGTAGTCATATGTGTCGGCTATTAACAATCAAACTCTGTTCCGAGCTGATCAGAAAAATAGTGCAGGTATATTTTAAGCAATTTTTAGAGTATTTCGTTGGACTAAAATTCGAGGTAAGTTAAGTTTAAGTTATTAAAAGTATTAGAAAATGTCTGGAAATAAATTTTGGGCGAAAACATTGCACCAAAAAAACAAAAACAGAGAACAAAGAACACCATCCAATAAGTGTCGAAAGCCCCCCCCCCCCCCCCTGAAAGACTCCGGTCTTTCAGAAAAAGGTAATGGAACTAATTTTGTTATTGGACGCATGTATTCGCCAGTATCTGTTTTGACTGTTGCGACCCTAACTCGTTGATCATTGCCTGGATGTATCTGAGTGATGCGGGCGAGAACCCATTTGGAAGAGGGTAGCTGGGATTCCCTTAACAAAACGACGTCGCCAACTTGAATATTTGTCTTTTCGGTTGCCCACTTAGGTCTTTGTTGTAATGATGTTAAATACTCAGCATGCCAGCGCTTCCAAAAACCTTGCTTTAACGTCTGTAATAAAGACCAATTAATGTATGGGTTTACGACTCTGTTATCGACATTAGGACGAGGAACACATAAAATATTTTCACCAATCAAAAAATGAGCGGGGCTCAGTGCAATTGGATCCATGTCAGATGTAGGCCACATAGGTCGGGAATTTAGTAAGGCTTCTATCTGCACCAACAGCGTATACATCTCCTCGTATGTTAACCGATGATCTCCTATGACACGCTTGAGATGAAATTTCACCGATTTCACTCCCGCTTCCCACAAACCTCCAAAATGAGGTGCAGAAGGAGGAATGAACTTCCATGCTATTTGCTGTTTTGATAAATGATCGCTGATGATATCGTTGTGTTCTTGACTAATAAGATGCTGGAACATCTCATCCAGATGACGTTTGCTACCGCGAAAGTTTGTTGCGTTATCACTCCAGATTTCTGCAGGCTTTCCTCTACGCGATACGAAGCGATCGAGAGCAGCAATAAAGGCGAACGAAGAGAGATCACCTACCAATTCGAGATGTATGGCTTTTACGGTAAAGCATACGAAAACCGCGATGTAGGCCTTAACGAATTTCGGATTTCGTCCTCTTGCTACACGTAAGGTTACAGGTCCAGCATAGTCAACCCCGACGATGTTGAAGGGTCGCGAAAACCGTACACGTTCGGCTGGTAGATTACCCATTAGTTGGCTTATGGTAATTTTGCGATAGCGAAAACACTTAACACATTGATGCACAACCTTTCTTAATAAATTTCGACAACCGATAATGAAATATTCTTCTCTTAGAATAGCGAACATTTGCGATACACCCGCGTGCAGATATCGTTTATGAATGTCTTCGATCACCAATTTCGCGAACCGTGAGTTTTTGTCTAATATAATCGGATGTTTAGTTGCGAAGGTTGTATTAGATTCTTGTATTCGGCCACCGACTCGAAGTACCTTCATAGTATCAAGAAATGGAGAAAGGAGTTCCAACTTATTTCCCTTTTTTAACATATAACCCTTTATTAATGTATTTATTTCTTTGGAAAAATATACCGATTGATGCCATTTGATAAATGAGAATTTTGCGACCGAGAGTTCATTCGCGGATAACGATTGCTTAATTCGAGAGATAGAGTCCACACGCAAATTCGAAATGAATCTTTGGATATAAGCGAGTACACGAATACACTTGATATAAGTCGATGAATTTCTCAATATAATTTCAAAAATGTTTGTAGGTGGCATCTCTGAGCAAAGAACTTGAACCGGAGAAGAATTACGTTCTTCGAGATGTTCTTCGCTAAAGTTATTTGGTGTATGCACAGCTTTGGGCCAATGATCTTGATCGTACCTTATCCATGATGGTCCAAACCACCATAAATCATTATTAACTAATTGAGAAGGTGGAATGCCGCGAGATGCGCAGTCAGCTGGGTTGTCTTGAGATCGCACATGATGCCAAGATTCCCTCGGTAACAACGATAGAATTTCCGCTGTACGATTTGGTATAAAAACCGACCAGCGTTTGGGTACATCTGAAAGCCATTGGAGGACGATTGACGAATCAGTCCAAGCATAAACTTTAATTTCTTTATACTCTAAAGAAGTTTTAAGTTTTTCAATAAGCCGTGCAAGGAGAAGAGCTCCGCAAAGTTCAAGTCGTGGTAAGGAAACCACCTTTAATGGTGCTACTTTGCTCTTTGCAGCAATAATCGAACTAGTTATATTTCCTGCTGAATCCTTGCGAACACAATACACCACTGCTGCATAAGCTTCCAAAGATGCATCACAGAAGCCATGAAATTCAATATTTTGTTTTGAAGTATACATAGTTCGAGATATCTCAAGGGATTCAAGAATAGGAAGTTCTTCACGAATAGTGTGCCACTGTTTAGAGAGTTCCGAAGAAATAAGATCATCCCACGAATATTTTTTCCTCCATAGTTCTTGAAATAGAATTTTTATGCTAATTACAACTGGTGTCAGGAATCCTAAAGGATCAAATATTTTAGAGGATTCAGAAAGAATACGCCGTTTTGTGATGGATAAGTTGGAACTTAAGTTGACCTTGTAAGTAAATGAATCCTTGGAGGGTAACCACTGCAGACCAAGCAATTTCACAGAATTATGTTCTTCGAAATCCTTTGGTGATAATTCTCGTTGATCTTCTGGAAGACTAAGTAGTAGAGGCCAACAATTCGTAGTCCATTTGCGAAGGTTAAATCCACCAGATTGAAGTAACTCTGTGAGTTCTAAGCGAAGTGCTATGACATCATCTGCCCCAGTCATGACATCATCGACTTAAAAATCATTTAACACAATTTCCGATGCATGTGGATGCGTTGATTTGGAATCTATCGCTAATTGATAGAGTGTACGTACAGCTAGAAAAGGTGCGCAAGCCGTACCATATGTGACAGTAGACAGACGAAAATGTTTCAGAGGCTGATCTATAGATTCTCTCCATAGAATTCGTTGAAAGTCTCTGTGGTTTTTTGACACTCGTATCTGGCGATACATTTTCTCTATGTCACCTGATAGAGTATAGAGATGGCGACGAAAGCGAAGGCAAATAGAGAATAGATCACGTTGGTAGGTTTTTCCTATGAGTAGTGTTTCGTTAAGAGACTTGTGATTACCAGATCTAGCCGATCCATCGAATACAACCCTAACCTAGGTTGTGCTGCTTTCATTTTTAATAACTGCGTGATGTGGCAGGTAATAGCAAGTTTCTGAAGACAAGTGAACTTCATCTTCAGGGATCTCATCCATATGGCCAAGATTATATATTCTCTCATGAAACCGATGTATTTGTCTCTCAAGTGCTGATCAGAATTAATTTTCCTCTCTGTAAAATGAAAACGATGTAACGCAACCCTTAAAGTGTTTCCAAAATCAGTCTTCTTATCAGACTTAAATGGTAATTGCACTTGATATCTTCCATCCGGAAACCGTGAATGACTGCTTGAAAAAAATGTCTTTAGCCCTCTGATCCTCAATCGAAAGAGCAGGTTCAAAATTGATCTCTTCGAGGCGCCAAAAACGTTCAAGGTCGAATGAATATGATTCATCTAATTGCGTGCAACATGAGTCAACACTGTGATTTAATGAAGGCGTGAGAGTTGACATATTGCCACACACTACCCAACCGAAAATTGTTGGTTTTAAATCAGGTTGTGCTTGGTTTCCACGAATAGGCGCTCCACTGATTATGGCAAACACCTTATCAGCTCCGACAAGAATATCTATACGGCCTGGGATATGGAATTTATGATCAGCTAAAGTTAACGACGGAAATGAACTTAAAGTCAATGCTGAATTGTCTATAGATGGTAATAGTGAAGTTAGTTTTGAAATTACATAACATTGTAATTCAACTGACTCTTGGCTGTGGCATGAAAAGAGATTAAGTGTTACGATATCGTTTGTAATACCTGCAGCAGCGGATCCGACACCTAGCACAGGTATTCGAGCTGATCTACGAGAAAGACATAATCTTTGTACTGTTTGTTCTGTTATAAATGATACCTGTGATCCTGAGTCAAGCAACAATCGAACGGTTTGTGAATTATGTTGACTATTCTGGGTACGAGCGATTGCAGTAGGCAACAATGTATGTGTAAAGCAATTAGGTTCGAGCGAGTTGTTATCTCTCAAGTTGGATGACGAACAAATGTGAGTTGAAATTAATGGTTTCGCTGCTTCTGAAGACTTTGAGGTTGTGGATAATTCTATAGGAGTCTTAGCGACGAGGGTGTCAGATGAAGTGTTCCTTAGTGAGATAGATGAAGTTGATGAATTCGAGGATGAAGGTGGAAGATGAACGAGAGTGTGATGACGCGTTTGACAGATTTTGCAGCGATTATTTGACCGACACTTAACTGATGTATGTCCTTGTCGAAGGCAGTTAAAACATAAGGAATTCTCCCTCACGAAATTTCTTCGCGCATCAATTGAAAGATTCAGAAATTGTTTGCAAAGGAGGAGACTGTGATCTGCTCTGCACTTGGGACATCCTTGATTAGTTTCTACTATGTGTGAACGAATTGAACTTTGAGTCTTGGTTCGAACTACTCTAGAAGTTGTATAACACGATTCGAGGCAACCGCAACGATTTTGCAAAAACTCTAATAGTTCATTGATGGTAATATTGGAATTCGCGCCTACATGCTCAGCCCATGCTTGTTTTGTTTCGAAATCCAACTTTTGCGCTAAAATGTATACGAGCCATGGATCACGATTATTCGATTGTAAGGCATTTAGACCGCGTATAACCTCGTCTGCACCGTCAGTAATTTTGAGTAACAAAGCAACATTCGGAGAGTTTGTTGTTGGTAGCGATAAGAAAGTCTGAATGAAAGATTGAACTATTAAGTTGGTTCTATCGTAACGGGTTTCTAAGCGATCCCATGCTTCCATATAATTACTGTCCGCGTTGGTTATGTGCTTCAACAGATTGCTTGCTTCTCCACTAAGAAATGATTTTAAATATTGAAGTTTTTGGGTGGAGGTAAGCGATTTATTGCAATCAATTGAGCCGAGAAACGAATCGCGAAACCCGGGCCAATCTTTATAATCGCCCGAAAATATTGGTATGGAAAGATTTGGCAATTTCACTGGTGCTGTATTACCCGATGCACTATTTAGTTTCTCAAGGAATGTAGCTTGTTGACTAGCCAATTTTTCTACAACGGATCCATTAAATTTTGAATTGGGCATAGTAGACTTTTTCAATTGAATAGAATTCGACAAAATGGAATGTGCTAGAAAGAACTTTGTTTCATATTCTTCGAACTCAGGTTCCGGATCGACGAAATCGGGGTCAGCCAAGAACTCGTATAACGCGTTTTGAAGATGTACGAATTCTTTCCATTGATACCGTTGTATTATTATCGATAGAATCTGCAAACGTTGCAGCGCGGGAAAGCATGCCTTTTGCACGACCACGTTTTACCCTTACAATATTCATTTTGATTAACGGAATGAAATAAGAACCGTTTGAAAGTCAATATTCACGCACTGGGTAGTTATACACCACTCGATCGAATGCAATAAAGTCAAAAAAGTTAAAAACAATCTATGAATACAATGCGAAATCTATGCAATTGTTCGATATCACTTGTTTAAGAATACGTAAGAATTCTTTATTTTTTTTTTCAATGTTACCTTAATCCGTCTTGAAGGACCAGAAAATGTACAGAAGAATAAAAGGTTGAGTACAAAAAAGATGAAAATTGCTTGCGAATACGAAAAAAAAAACACGAGAAGAAAGGACAGCTCGGTGTACAAGAAACAATAGGACGAGTATATTTGTCAGAATTGATTATGGAACATGAGTAACTACAACTGATAACAAATTGAGAGAAAGTTATGTACATACATGAGAGCAATATGTAGGGTAAATTATACAATGTTTAGTCTCTTTAAATACAAAGTAATTATACATTTTTTTTTTGTAATATTAATTGTGAACAGGTTGAAAAGATTAATATTTTCAAGTGCTTCTGTGGAGTGATAAATCCAAATCCAACAAAGTCGGATATGAGAGGAAAAAGTATGTGCGAAGTTCCCCGAACTAATAATTACACCCGCTGTAGACAATTAAAACCTTTAAAAGCGGAGGTAGCAGCATTATTGTTTGGCAAAAATAGAAGATCGCTGGGATCAATACAAATACGCCACAATTGACATTCTGTATAACACAGGCTGTCTTCAAGCTCAGCTGAATCAATGCGGCGGAGTCATTGAAAATTGGACCAGTAGGATCCGTGCCACCGTAAGAAGCCAAGGTGGGCATTTGAACGATGTCATATTCCATTCATAATGGCATATTCCTTTCAAATAAAAGAATTTCGAATTTCGAAAAGAATTACCTCGCACACAGCTTATTTTATTCTATTTTAGCAACTACCCTCTCTTATTAAAATACCCTTTAGAAATTAATAAAATAAATTATTTCAATAATTGAAAAATAAAGCTTAAAAATGATGAAATGCAAGCTGTTTTTCCACAAGTAAAAGAAAAGCTAGTTTTGTCAAAATTCCAGTTAAAATTTTAGTGCACATTTCATACCGTGGGCAAATAATATTAAATATTTAGACTTTTATCTTAATAAAAAACTACTTTCAGTGAATATAGTGCTTTATTAAATTGCCGATACCTGCAGTTGAAAAAATCTGGAAAAATCATTCATAGATCCCTAATAAAGTATTTAAATCCCTTTGAGGTCTTGGTTTTCAACTATGAACTGTGATGGGAAGTTACTCGACTGTACCAATGCTTATTGCAATTCAATCCGATAGTACGAAAATGCAAACGGAAAAGTTTGAATTGATTAATGTGATCGATATGCGAAAATACCGAAAGGTTCTAAACAGTTTGACTACAAAATACAGCTAATAGCAAACACATCCCATACTTTAATTCCTATTCTTTATAACCGAATCCAAATTAATAATTGTGACCCTTGCTAACTTGTTTCTAAAAAGCGCAAGATATGCTTAGATTTCCTGGGCTCTGCCTCGAAGCTAAAATTAACATCATTCTCAAGAATAATAATAATCACTTCGTAACAACAAATCTTGTATAAAATGAAAAAGTTGACAAGTATAGTTTTCCCTAAAGAATCCAAAAGGAATCCTTCAGAATTCTCCCCCTTGCATGGAAATTCATGCAAGACATGCCTGTAATTCAGTGGCTTTCAGACCACAGAATTGAATTTCGAGAATGACCACCAGAAAATCCAATGAAACCTAAGACCGATATAGGAAAAGATTAAGGACGAAAAAACATAAAGTTTGAGTCTTTTATGTGTATGCCATCGAGATGCAAATTAATATTTAAGACCAAAGGTTTTCCAACAAATTATTAGTTTTTGAAATTGTGGTTTTAGATTAGTTTATGCGTACTACAACATGGTACACCATTTCTGTGAACAATTAATTTATGGATTATTATGAATTTTTTGATAACTTTCTTGTTATTTACTGTACATGTACTGATACATGTAAACATAGTATCTTGTGATACTACATACTGCTCTTATAAGCTAATTCTAAACAGCATGTACCCATCCACTGATAGAGACAAATTAAAAAACAAAAATTTGCGTAAAAAAGACACAACGCAAAAAAACATAGCCCGACAAAAAGACATTCTCGAGAGCCTCTATCCTACATACACTATTGTACTGCAAAGTAACTTTTGAATGCACTGCCTTATAAAAGAAGAGTCATACTCCAATGTATGACCTGCCATACACGAAATTACTGCACATTTTCGACAATGTGTGTCAAATGCGCAAAAGGCCACAAACAATCGAATAAAAGAAAAAACAATCAATATACGATGTGACCTTTGTGGGAACAATCATAAAGCAGATTACAATACAAAGGCTGTGAAATTGAAATTCTAGAAGTTCTAGGGATTTGTCATATTGCATCTATGTTTCCTGGTTATGTGTTACTGATTACAATAGTTAGTGACTTTGCTGCGTCGGAAGTTGATATCAATTAGATATTAATTACCCCAAAATACTAACACAATTCTGATTTCTGTGTTTCTAAAAATAATGTAAGCATTGCGTTAAAATTCATATTCATAGTTAACTAAAGATAGTTGACAGATTCCCTCCCGACACAGAAATTATGACGTGAGGAATTGTTGACAATTTTAACTATTTAACTAGCAATAAATATACATTAACATATCACTTGTTGGATACGCCCCGCCAAAGGCATAACAAGCCCGCAGTGATACGTTCAATAGAGGACATAGCGTAAGGCACTTAACTGCAATTGAGCTCAGGAAGTGGGTGCGAAGCGATAATTGCATGAAACGCACGTCAATAAAAACTCCGACAAGGAGGCACTTAACTCATATGAAAATGTTTGTGTTCAGTGTGATATATTCCTATAACATGTGGCGCCATTTAATAGGTAGAATTGGAAGGCAACGCCCAGGGTGTTCAGTATGTTGCTACGCTCAATTAGATATGGCATCTGGTTGGTTATTGGACAGATTTATTACAGATTTATTCTTTCTTATCGCCTATATTTTACAGTACCATAGAAAGGCTGGCGAGACATACCTCCAGAAATGTCGTATTCAATGTGAAATTTGAGTATACGGTGCTGGAAATAAATGCAGCGTTCAATACTTGTTTTTTTTTTAATTTCATAAATTTGTTTTTCAATTTTATTTCCGTTATTCAAGCTTAATTTTTCTCACAATATGAAAAAAGGGAAAAAAAACAAACTTGAAAATCCATTTAAACTTAACAAAGAAAAACAGAGCTAAAAAACAATAGTACCCAGTTCATAAAAGAGTTTGTTTTTATTATATCTACATATACAGGGTGTCCCACGAGCAGTATACAAAAAGCTAGAGCGTGTAGGTCTGGTCAAGACAAGAAAAAAATCGTATGGTCTATTCCCTCCCCGTTTAGCCGAGAGGGGCAATTTTCTAAAAAAAATTGACTTAATTTGGAAAAAAAAATATTAAAAGTCAATTTTTTTTTCAAATTAAGTCGATTTTTTAGAAAATTGCCCCTCTCGGCTAAACGTTGGGGGGGGGGGGGGGGGTAGACCCCCTCCCATACGATTTTTTTCTTGTCTTGACCAGACCTACACGCTCTAGCTTTTTGGCACACAGCTCGTGGGACACCCTGTATACACTCTATTCTTTTGTATTATTGTATGGACGAGTATATACTCTATTCTTCATGTAAACTACATTGTTTATTTCAAAGCTTTACAGCTTTTGAAGAGCCAAAGCCAAACTTTTTATAGTTGTTCATAGATGTGAACGGGGTTTAATGCCGATTCCGAACGGCAAGAGCCGAGAAGCTTTTTCAAGGCAAGTGCACTACGGAGAGTTTTGCCAGTACCCCGCCAAGGAAAGAAGCCGCGAAATAAACATTCGATAGGAGCGCGGCGCTCCTTGTAAACTACATACTCGTAATTAATAGTTACATCCAAGCACACTGCACCCATACAAAATGTAATATAATTATACTGTTGCGACATACAAATGCCCACCTAAAAAGCTGACATTACTGCGTAAACAAGTGGAGCAACAAGCTCCACCAAAGCAAACAACAATAAATACCGACTATAGGCCGATTCCGATACGGAACAACGAAACCAACACGTAAGCACAAAATACCGAACAGAAGCTAATGTCCGTTTGTCCGTTGTTCCACATTTGATATTGATATTGATATTTTATTATTGATATTCATAAATAAGTTTACAATTTTTTTGTTTGTGTTATCCGCAAAGCCTCAAAGGCTTGTCTGCAGAAGACTAGTTACAAAATTGAGTTACAATTATTGTTGAGTTTTTTGAATTAGTTACACATATTGTTATAATTACAATTGTTATTATTTTAATTTATTCCACAATCACTCATTGTTCTGAACTTAAATAAAAATCTTTTGCTTTTTTTAATAGTTGCGATTTATTTAGGTTGCGAATTTCATTCGGAAGTTCGTTTAATGCCGTCGGTATCATTACGATGTATCTTCTTCTGCCGTAGTCGTTCCATGACCTCGGGATGGTATATCGCAGCTGTTCTCGCCTTCTAGTGTTAAACGTCTGTTGTGTTGGTGTTAGTCCGGTGTTATGGTTGTAAAAATTAGTTAATATCTCTAATTTATAAATTTGTGAGATATTTAGCATTTTCTTGTCTTTCGTGATCTGTTGTACCTCGTGTTGTTGTACCCAACAACTCTCTTGATGTAGCATTTTGTGAATTCGTGTTTGCAGTCTTTGTAGAGGTTGCATTTGTTTTGCTCTTCCCCAGGCTAATATTCCATACCTTAGATGTGCTTCAACCAAACCAAAGTAGCATTGTCGGAGAACCGTTGGTGGGCAATGGTATCTTAAATGTGCAAGAGCAAATGTCGCTTGTCTTAGCTATTTGCATAGCGCGTCTATGTGGTATCCCCATTTAAGATTATAATCCAACGTTACACCCAGATATTTATACGTCGACACGTTTTCAAATTTTTATTTTGGATTTCTGGATGTGTGGCGGTCGAATATGCATGACCTTAGTTTTTTGTGCATTTATAATTAACCCATGGTCGTGACACCATGCTATTACCGCATTGAATTCCTTTTGCGTTGTAGCTATGGCTTCTACTTTTCTATGACTGACTACAATTGCTGTGTCGTCCGCATATGCATAACCTGTACTCTGCTTCAGAACCGATAGTAGATCATTCATGTATATTATAAATAGTAGTGGGCCCAGTTTTGAGCCTTGTGGGACGCCGTATTCAATAACTTCTTCATCGCTCATATGGTCAGCTATCTTGACTTTAAATTTCCTGTTATAAAGGTAATTTTCGATCCAGGTTAAAAAATGCCCACGCACCCCTATTTTCTCTAGTTGCCTTAGAATTTGTTGGTGATTTAAGGTGTCGAACGCTTTCTTAAAATCAATAAATAAGACAATTGTGTTGTGGTTTTTATCTAAATTGGTGTGAAGTGTGTTTGCAAAATCCCCAAGTAATCGGTTTATACTTTTGTTTTTCCTGAAACCATATTGGTTCTTTTGTAGAATTGAGTACTTTTCAATATAATTTGATAGTCTCTTAGCTACCACCTCCTCAAGTACCTTGTCAACCACTGAAAGAATTGAAATAGGCCTATAGTTCAAAACATCGTCCTTCTTCCCACTCTTGTATATGGGACTCACAATCGATGTCTTCAGATTTGTTGGTACCAACGCCTGATCTATGCTCATATTAATAAGATTTGTTATCACAGGGGCCAGTATTTCAGAGTTGATTTTAAGTTCTTTAGGTCTTATTCCATCTATTCCAGCTGATTTGTCAGTTTTCAATGAATTGAGGATATTCATCACTTCTGTAGTGGTTGCTTGTTCTACATATATTGACCTGTCAATGCTATTACCTGCATGCTGATACGTTCGTTGGTCACATTCGTGTACGGTGTTTATTATTTCGGAGGTCAATGCTCTGGCGAATTTGTTTGTCAGGGTGTTTAGCCTAGTCTCGTTCGGAAAGTTTTTTTTAAGTGATTCATCGAGGTTTGTTGATTTCTTTCCCAAGATTGATTTCACCAGTTTCCAAGTTTCTTTCGGGTTGTTTTTTGCGCTTATAAATAAGCTCTTAAAATAGTTAGCTTTTGTTTTCAAGATTTGTTTGTTAAGCTCATTTCGAAATCTTTTAAACTCGTTTTTGTAGTCTTCATTTTGTTGGTTGTTTTTGTATCTCCGGTATAGTCTGTCTCGTTCTTTGCATGCTTTTTTCAAATGTGTGTTCATCCAGTTATGCTCAGTGCTTTTTTTTTCTTACCGCTGTTGATGATGAGACTATTTCATTGATTATTTTTTGGAATCGGCCATAGAATATATCGACATCTGTGCATAGGTTAAGTTCATGGTTTTTGATTTTTTGTGAAACGATCTGGCTTACAATTTGGTGTTCTTTTATATTTGGGTTAGAGTGTATTTCTCTATTCAAGTCGAGCCCAGTGTATATAGCATAATGGTCTGAAATGCTAATTTCGATTACCGCGGATTTAATGTTTGTGTTTCTTATTCTTACTAAGCAGTGATCGATAAGCGTTTTCGTATTTCGCGCTATATCAATTCGTGTGTATGCGAATATTGTGTTTTGTAATCCTTTTGAGGCTATCATTTCTAAGTAATTATTGACGTAAGTATTTCCTGTGTCTTTTGTATTTACATTCATATCACATATGACAATCATATTTCTATTTGGTCGAAATGTATCGATATGATCGCTTAACTCCTCAATAAAAATATTAATATGTATTTGTTTTCGGTGTCTTGTAGATACATATAATTGAGGACTCAAAGCTTCCACGTTTTATATTGACAGTGTAATTTTCGTACGTTGATCTGATACATTGCACTGGTTCAAACTCTATGTTGTCTTTGAGAAATATAGCTATACCCCCTCTTTTTTTTCCGAGTCGATTATGGTATCTGACGTTGAATCCATTTATTTTGTTAAAATCATTTTCCTCAGGTTTTATGTTTGTTTCGCAGGTTACAATAACGTCTAGTTCAGACACGTATTCCTCTATATACAACCTAAAAGCATTCCAATTTGTTCTTAGTGAAGTCAGATTTATGGATAGACAAGAGAGTCCGCAGTGATTTTTTATATATTTCATCGTTTCATGTTTGGATTTGAGATTTTTAAAAATTATGTTATTTAATTCATTTTTTCCTAGTTCAGTTTCCATAGTGTGGTCTATTACTTTTGTGCACGAGTGTTTTTACGATATTAAGAGAGAGAGAGAGAAGTGTTAGTTAATTTTTTCAATGTCACTTGACGTTTCTATTTCCATAATACGGTCTCCTTCGCCTTTTCTTGTGAGAACTTTATAATTTTTAAACCATACATATTTCCAATTAACCGCCTTTGCTTTTGTTTTTGTTTGCCACAGAAGTTTCTTAAAGTGAGCGGTTAATTGTTCGTTCATATTCCCTAAACAGAACAGAAGACACTTACGGAACAACGAAAATAACACGCAAGCATAAAGCCGAACGTAGGCCAATGTCCATTTTGTCCATTGCCTTACATATGAAAGAAACACTTGAGTCAATCCATGACCCCACCACCCATCGCACAGTATAAAAGCTTAGAACAGAACTCCTCCATAGTGTGTTGTGTTCCCGAGCGGGTAAGACCCAGACGTGACTTTTAAAACGAAAAAAAAAGTATTCTTCTAAAAACTAGAAAATTGTCTTTTTCTTATTAAGGACAAGTTTCGTTAAATGGCGCAGTCGGTATGATTCGAAAAGTGAATCCAAGAATCGTTCAATATAGGATTCGTAGTGGTATCCAGTAATTTTTTTTCTCCCGTGAAAACCGCGCAGTGATTCTGATCTACATACGTAAAAGATCAAAAGTGCGACAGTGACCACAGAAAAATAAATAAGCTCACACATGCTACCTGAAGAAGCAGACCTTCAAGAAGAAGCAGAGGTACCAACCGAAGAAGCACATATGCCTAGAGCAGAGGACGACTCCGAGACGTGGATCGACGAGGAAGCCACTGCCGACTTCCAGGACCATTTCAGGCTGCTACAGCAAAGGATCCGCAGATAACAGCAGACGAACGCGAGTCAACGTAAATGACGACATCCTTCGAACAAAAAAAGGAAAATACGTATATAAATACAGATTAGAGATTCTATAAAAATATATGAACCTTTTTTTACCACTCTAAATTAACCAATTTACTACAAACGTATTTGATTCCTAATACCGTATATTGATACCCGTACCGTACGTAGAAACTTTAAGAAATCAATATAGAACCCTAAGTGAAATTGTTAGCAACTTAGCATCTGAATCGAGAGAACACGAAAGCGGCAATACAATGCCATCCACAGAAGTATTATCCCTCAACATAGACCCCCTTAAATATTTAGGACAATTACCCGAATTCAACGGTGATTACAGGGAATTACAAAACTTCCTTAATCTGATCAATAAAATACACCCTCTACTAACCAAATACGACCCACTAGCATTTTTTCCGATATAATAAAGTCCAAACTAAAGGGCCGTGCTAGAGAGGTCATAGTAATTAACAATCACATAACTACATGGGCAGACATAAGAAACGTGTTAATTAACAACTTTGGTGGTCGAATGAGTTCGGAGGAGCTGTTCGATGAGCTAAGAGGAGTCAATTTCAAAACGAACAGCGTAGATTTCTATAACACCATAAAAACGATCCTAAGAAGACTCAACAATAAGACCGGGCAAATGTTCTAAACAGACAACGAACAACTCCAAACCAACATTCTTACGAATATGCAGTCCGCACTCCACATATTCAAATCTAAGTCCCCAGAACCCATAAAATCAATCCTTTATTGCCGAAACCCATCCTCCCTGGAAGAAGCTATGAACATATTACATGAAGCAGGATATGCTTTCCAGAGCATTAATACCCCCACTAACCAAAATAAACCCAAGATTCCTCACACGAACAACCATCTAGATAATAAGCATCCCAATCACAAACAAACCTCATACCAGAACTCGAGAAACCTACCTTTCAGCAAACCCTCTCACTATCAGAACCCCGAAAACAACGGTTCAACGAATAACGGGCACAGAAATCGAATAATCTCCCATACTCACTCTAGAAGCCCATCTGACATCAACAACCAGAGCCATGGGAACTCCCATTCAAACCATAATTCCACCAATAGGAGTTCATACAACAATTATCCCAGGAATCAAAGACCTTATCACCCAAATCCCAACTATCAGAACCCACCTGGAAACGTTCAAGACCAACCAAGAAATATCTCTTTTAGAGCCAACACTGAACCAGTTGAGCCAATAGATTGTAATAATCAGACCCAAATAGGTGTAGGAAATTTTCGGGAACAGAGCCCAACAAACTCCCCTTCATAACCACTGCGAACTTTAAATTCCTAATCGACACTGGCACTTCGAATTCCGTAGTAAACCCAGGTGTTTTTAAAGAAAGTCCCATAATAAAACTTGAAAAACCAGTCTACCTTAGATCACTTAATAAATTAACCAAGATAGAAGAAAAAATCTTAGTAAACAATCCCGAAGAATTTCAACCATTAAACCATAAAAATAGAATTTTATCTATTCAAATTTCATTACAAATTTGACGGTCTATTAGGCAACGACTTCCTTATGAAAAACGCAAGCATCATTGACTATAAAGCAAAAACAATTTCTATCAATAACAAAGAACTAAAACTATACTATAGCCACGAGGTAGAAAACACTACTTACCAAATAGACCCGGGAGAACATTTCTATAAGATTCCGGTAAAATTTCAAAGCAAGAGCAAGAATCCTGAATACGGACACATCCCCGCATATGTATAGTCAACTTTAATAGAACTTTTGAGATAACAGAAACCGAATTCATTTACCTGATTAATAACTGTGAACTACGCGAAGAAAAGGGAACAATTAATGAGAATAGTCTACTCGATAAAATTAGAACAAACCACCTTAACCAAGAAGAAAGATCCAAACTGGAACACATCCTGCTAGAAAATAGGCAATTCTTCGACACATCAGGACCTTTAACTTTCACGAATGCGATCAAACATTCTATCAGGACCTTCGATAATATAGTACCTATAAAAAGCAAAATATGCAGGTGTCAATACGTTCATAAACGAGAAATACAGAAGCAAATCCAAGAAATGCTAACTAACGAAATCATCCAACTTAGTAACAGCCCCTACAACAGTCCGGTATGGGTTGTACCGAAGAAACTCGATTCGTCTGGAAAACCCAAATGGAGATTGGTTATAGATTAACGGCGTCTGAACGAGAAAACAGTTGATGATCGTTACCCTATTCCTAATATCGAAGAAATCCTCGACAGGCTAGGAAAGAGCAATTATTATTCGACAATCGATCTAAGAAATGGATTCCATCAAATCGAAATGGAAAAATCAGATATAGAAAAAAACTGCATTTTCTGTAGATAACGGGCATTATGAGTTTCGTCGAATGCCATTCGGGCTAAAAAATGCACCGAGTACCTTCCAACGATTAATGGACCAAATACTAAGGGATTATATAGGTAAACAATGCTTAGTCTATATGGACGATATTATAGTATTTTCTAATGGTTTAGAATTTTAGATGAACACACAGGGCCGTCTTTAACCTATTGGAGGCCCTGGGCATATTAGAATAATGGGGCCCTATGACTTTGACATAACACTATTTTGTTAAAATAGACAAAGAAAGTAGATAAACAAGGTTAAATATTTATTTTTATTAACAATCACATGAAACGAATAGATAAATGTAATATAGTCCACAAAAGTAACACTTTTAGCATTTACAGGTTGGTGCTTAAAAATCTATGTTATTTGAAGAGGAACCCTTCTAGATTTCGGATGGGCAAAATCGTTAATCACTTCTTCAAAATCTATGCTTTTTAGCACATCAGATTCTATAGACATCAGCGACAAACTGCTTAATCTCTCATGAAGCATTGTACTTCTCAATTCATTTTTAATTCTTTTTAATTTGGAGAAGGAGCGTTCCCCACTGCAATTAGTTACCATCATGCTTAAAAAGATTCTCAAAGCGATTTCTACATTTGGAAATGTGTCTTCAATTTTGTTTTCTTTCAAAAGTTGATATATTTTTAATATACAATCCTTATTTTCACTGTCAACGATTTTCAACTATTCTGTTAAATGCAAACATTCTATTTCTAACTCTTTCTCATTAACATCTTCATAATAAAATTCAGCAAATTCTTTGCAACTTTGTCTCAACTCTTCAGAATTCAGAGTTTTCAAAAAAAAATTAAAAAAAAAAGAAAAAATAAATCAAAACGTTTACTAATATTTTAATACGCTATATTTTAATACGCTTTTTTTCATATGTATAATATAAAAATATTACAAGTATATTTCCATCATCTGTTAGAATATATTCGGTAGATGAAATAAATAAATAAATAAATAAATAATATTCTTATACGAACTTAATCGCTGTTTTAAATGAACGCTGAGGGTATCAATTATGGGAAGATTAAATTTCTCTCTTCTATTCAATTGGACTGACGGCGCAGACCCATCAAAAAAACTCTGGCGAGAACTTCTGCGTTTTGTTCTTTGAGATAGGTCCTTGTAGTCAGACTCCGGGTTTCTTTCTTTGGCAGACGATTCGAAATAGTCAAATTTATCCCTGAGGTTAATAATAAAATAATCAAGTGAAGTAAACATATTATTTGCAATGTCCAGTGTTATTATTTCTTTCTGAAGATAATTATTTGTTTTGTCTATTCTTTCCAATATACAGTTCCAAATTTCCGTTAGTATAATATATTCTAGTTTTTCCATTTTTCTGGACAGACTAAGGGCTTCGTCTCTAGTTTCTCGTGCCTGTTCTGTATCGATGGATATCAAAGCTTCTATAAATTGTTCATGACCTTCATACAAGGCGCTTACTGCATCTGCTCGGGCTGACCATCTGGTTTGTGAAAGACTTTTAACAACTTTGTTTGAACCTAAATGTTCTGTCAATATATTCCATCGACGAGTAGAGCCTGAAAAAAAGTTGTACACTTTCTGAACCATTTCAAAAAACTTTGTTGCCTCCGATACACACCCAGCAGCATGTACACCTACTAAGTTTAATGAATGTCCCGCACATGGTACAAAGGTGGCAAATTCACATTTCTCCTTGATTCTTGCTTGTAGACCAGTATACTTCCCCGACATATTTGAAGCATTGTCATAGCTTTGTCCTCTGCAATCTTTTATGGGAATATCATGGTTATCTAAAAAATTCAAGATGGTTTCCGCTAAATACCCAGATTTATGCTCTAAAATAGGTATAAACTTCAGAAACCTTTCAACAGGAACACTGTCATTCACGTATCGAATTGTAAAAATTAGCTGGTCAACATGAGACAGATCGGGCGTACTATCAACGCTAATGGAAAAATATTTTGCTAATTTAACTTCATTTATATTTTTTTTTAGAACCTGTTTTCCCATTACGTCAATAAACTCGTTACAAATATTCCCTGATAAATAAGAAATGTTACCTTTTCCAGGATTCCCAAAATTTTTTAAGTGATCTGCTATAAATGGATCGAATTCATTCAATAATTCCACACATCCCAAATAATTTCCATTATTAGGAGATCCTAGGATTTCATTGTCACCGCGAAACGAAAGCCCTCTCGATGCCAAAAATTTTACAACAGCTACAATCCGTTTAAGTACATTTCTCCAATAATCCACTTCTTTTTGATGTTGATATCTACTCTACCAGCCGCTTTACTTCGTGCTAGATAAGTCATCATAGATTGCCTATGTGCTGGGCTATTTTCATGTGCTAAAACTATGTGATTAATGTGCTTCCAATCATTACATCCACTCGAAAAGCATAGATTTACATCAGAAGGGTTAAACAAAGAGCATGAAAAACAAAATACAGACTTTTTGGATGGCGAGTACAACAATCATTTTCTTTCGACGCTTTCATTGTTCTTCAATTTGCGAATAAATAATGCTTTGTTGAAATACCTAGTTACTGATTTATTACCATCTTTGTATGTAGGTTCTGGATGTATCGGAAAAGTCAGAATCTTTATTTTGAAAATATGCAGATCCCTTACGAATCAATATTTCGCGATTTTTTTCTGTAAAATTTTCATGAATATAATCGGCGAAATCGTGTGATATTTCTTCCGGGTTGGAAAACTGTTGTCGTTCTACTGACACAGTTGTCGCTATTTGTGAAATCACCGAGTTTGTTGCTCTTTCGTCATAGGGACGGTCGCTTTCTGATTCAATGTCTTTTCCAAAGTTGGTGGAAATTGTTGAAGAACATGAGGATTCAGAAATTCCCGCAATTTGTGAACGACACGACTCATCATGTGGAAGATTTTTGGTTTGGTTGCTATTTACAGAAGTTTCTCCAGTAGTAGTAGTAGTAAAATATGATATTAATTTTGGTAAATTTTCAATTACTTCCTTCTGATGTACAGCTTTTTTCCTTTTTTCAGATCCACTAGGATATGACCGTTTGGACATTATATTATAATTCAGCAGGTATTTATTTTTACACCGAAAATAGTCGCTAACACAAAAAAGAAACAAGCAAACGATGATTTAATTAAAGAATACCTCAGAACACAATCAATAACAACTTATTCTTTAAATGGAGCGAGTCACACTGATGAGTGTACTACTGATGATTTTTGAAGTGAAACTTCCTTACGCGCGCTAGGAGTAAAATTTCAAGGCCGTGACATACGAGCTAGCGTCACGAAAATCCGTTACGCTATAATAGAAGCCTAGTATATATGTATAGCCTTATGCTTATCCACGATGAATTCAAGGTTCGCTAAATTTCGGTCGCAACCACCGTTACTTGGGAACGACAATCGCAAGGGTTGCTCGATTTCATAGGTTTGCAAATTTCGGTCACAACCACCGTAATTTAGGTTCGATTTCTTGGAATTATATACGTTTTTTTCGTAATAAATATTGGTTATCGTTTGGTGATCTGACAGGCGACATATGTAGTTATAAAAACGAGGAAAATTAAAAATTCCGTGTATAAGGATAAGCAAAATAACGAAAACACTCGATTCTTCGTTTTTCCCAAATATCTTTGTATTTTATCTGAGGGGGGCCCCTATCGATCGTGGGGCCCTGGGCACTTGCCCAAAGTGCCCAGTGGGAAAGAGGGGTCTGTGAACACATCAAAAACCTGAGAATGATTTTTAACAGACTAAAACAAGTCAGACTCAAAGTGCAGTTAAGAGATAAATGCGAATTTTTAAGAAAAGAAGTCGAGTTCTTAGGGCACGTAGTCAACGAAAAAGGCATATCACCCAACCAAAAGAAAATAGAAACGATAAAAAACTATACAATACCTAAGACACCTAAAGAAATTAAAAAATTCCTAGGAATAACTGGATACTACAGGAAATTCATAAAAAAATTCGCTGAAATAGCAAAACCAATGACCAGGTTTTTACAGAAAGGCGCTAAAATCGATATCAACAACGAGAAATACATTCAAAGCTTCGAAACACTAAGAAACAAACTGACTACAATACTGATACTAGTATATCCCGACTTTAATAAAACTTGTGAAGTCACTACTGATGCTAGCCAATACGCAATAGGAGGCGTACTTTCGCAAGAAAATCAACCAATAGCTTATACATATATCCAGAACCCTCAAACAGCACGAAACCAACTACTCTACTATAGAAAAAGAGCTACTTGGAATAGTATGGTGCTTAAAACAGTTCCGGCCATACATCTTTGGTAGGAAAATTCATTTATTTACAGATCACCAACCCTTAGTATCTATGGCTCAACATTATCAAGGAACCAAACAGCAAACTGATTAGATGGAAACTGCAACTAGGAGAGTATGACTACAAAATTTTCTACAAAAAAGTGAAAGAAAAAAGAACTCTTGAGTAGGATAAAAACAAATACCAATGAGAAATTAGAAAATGTAAAATCCATCACTGAAACAGTAACCCCTATTAACCTCTATAAGAACCAAATTATCATTAATAAAATAAATTCAGGATCTTTATACATAAAGAACGAAAAAATATTCGATAAACAACGGAAAATAGTAGGCATAAAGGAAGCTGATAAACAAGCTATCATTCAGATTATAAGAAACCATTTTAACCCCGGCTCTACAAACACCATCATAGTCAACAACGACGAAATATTCTCAAATCTAAACTCAATCTACCTAGAACTCTTTAAAAAATACAAGATTATAAGATGTAAGAAACTGTTAAAGGATATAACGAACGAGACGGATCTAGAAAAGCTAATAGCCGAAAAACATCTAGAAAACAACCATCGCGGAATTAATGAACTTTATGAAGAACTTAAACTAGAATATTGTGAAAAATGCCAAAATCTAGTACGATTGGATTTAGACTAGAGCGTTGGATTTAGCATCACCTTGTCACTTGAAGGTTGTTTGTCGTTTGGCTTTCCTTCACCATTTGTTACGGGTGTCATTTTTTTATTGTCGCATAAAGCAGTGGCGTGATGACGTTTGCAGCTTTTGCATTTTATCCCTTTCGCCTTGCGACAGGTTCGTAGCGACAAAACCCGTTACAAACAAACTCTAATCGTGAATATGTGTGAGCTCATTTCATTGTACCGAGTGTACTCCCGCCACACACACTCTTGGAATTATAACAATGTGCGTGATTGTTTACAAAATTTTGACAGCACTTGAGGTACCCACGTGCTCGGCGGAGCTTGTAGGCAAACGTCGGCGGCCATTTTAAATGGTACGTCTCATTGGTGGTGACCACTACCGGTATGTCGGAAGCATCTACCATCTCTTTTCAACATGTGCTTCTTTTCGTCCAGTGTGCGCGGGCTGCTACATTCTCTGGTCAGATGTTCGGTGGATTTGCAAAAAAAGCATGGCGCGACACCTGCAGCTGCTGTCGATGGGTACGTGTTTTTCGTGTTGACTTTTACTACATTCTTTCCAACATCTGCTCTCTCTACGGACTCTACTTCCAGATATTCTAAGAGTCCTGCTGCGTTTTAGTGTTCGGAAAATCGGTTGGGAGCGGCTCGTAAAAATTGTAAAAGATATTTTAAAGGTTACCATCTGGAAGGCGCAAATAGGGAATGAAGAACTTATAACTCTTTGACAGAAGCAGAACGCATCATTAATATGAGACCATTGACCTATATTAGCGATGACCCGACTGATTTAACTCCTTTAACACCTGATATGTTCCTAACTGGTCATTCTCCCGTCACCAGCAACGGAAAAAAGGCTTAATCATCGCCGCAGACTTGCGGACAAAGTGGAAGACGAATACCCAGTATACTTCCTTCTTATGGAAAAGGTGGAAGGTTGAATACCTTAGTCTCTTGCGTTCCGTACATCATTCCAAGCAGAGCATTTCTCGAGAAATACGCGTTGGAGACGTTGTACTAGTTTACGATGCAGCTATACATCGCCTTCACTGGAAGCTAGCCCTAGTGGAAACCTGTTTCGCAGGTCGTGATAACAATATAAGAGCCTGTGAAGTTCGTTTTGCTGACGGCAAGAAGTTACGACGTGCTATACAACAACTATATCCGCTAGAGATTCGCGAGCAGGCCCACCCGGATGATGTGAAAAATGCCAAAATCTAGTACGATTTTTTCTTCAATAAACTACCATTGTATGTACAACTTGCTATAAACATTTGCCAATGTATGAATTATTGTCGTCCGTCAGTCGTCACGATACTTTCGACCCGACTAGATCGGTTTCTTTATAATACGTATATTGTAAGCGAAGTTGTAGAATATACGGAATAATTGAACTTTTAAGACTAGTTTTCGTCTTTATATCTATATATTACATATTTTCCAAAAATGTTATTATTATGTCCCAATATGAAATTAGCAATCACAGAATTTGTTAACAACTGCGAGATTTGCATGTTAGAGCAAAACCCCACAAAACCTCCTCTCAAACTGTCAGAAACGCCAAGCAAACCTCATGAAATAGTTCTATGAATAGTCTTTTATTCAATTAACAAATCACTCTTCGTAACTATGATATGCAAGTTTAGCAAGATAGCTATGCTAACCAAAATAAATCACAGAAACGGTACAGAATTTAGGAAAGCCATCCTCAAATACATCAGCGCATACGGAAATATAGGCAAAATTATAACCGACAACGAACTAGGTATGAAATCGAAAGCAGTTAAGAACTTCCTTCAAGAACGGAACATCCAGATCCACTTCACCTCTAATTCCAACCATAATAGCAATTCCGACGTAGAAAGACTTCACAACACTATTAATCAACATCTAGACTCCTTAAACACACAAAAAGACACTTACCGATCGAAGAACAATTGATCTTAATAAACATATATTACAACAACATCTACACACTACAACAAAGCGAAAACCCATAGACTTTGTTTTAGGCAAAATCAAAGAAGAAGACTTCGAAACAATATACAAAGCAATGTTAAAGAAAAAAGAAAAGGTTATCAGTAAACTAAATCAGAATAGAACAGACGTAAAATTAGGAAAAGCCAGAAATAAACCACATAAAATAAATTCGTGGAGGAAAAAAACACCCTAAGTATAGGAAAATAGATTCTGATCTAATCGATGACGAACATTTAGAAGACAAAAAATCAGGATGTAAATATTATAAAACCCATGTCAGAAAGAAAAATAAATTCCAAGACAATACAAAAACTAGATGTAAAATCGGAAACGAAATAAATTACCAATTTCAGGTTAAAATGAGGACAATATACTATAATTATACTAACCAGCGTCATGAACGTCGTACCAACAAATTTCTATCCAAAATTTAAACAACAACAATGGATATTTGCTGATAAAACTAGAGGACATTCGACTAATTAGGAACTACAAGAAACTACTCCACATAATCAACGTAACCGAATTTTAAGTTGCCAAAGACTCCATAAAAAACAATATTCAAGACTTGCAACCAAAATCAGAAACAATAGGCCCAGTATATAATACCATAAAGCACAGCTTTAAAATGATGGAAAGCCAAATAGAGAACTTGAAACTACACCACAAAAATAAAAGAGGTCTAATTAACATATTAGGATCCGGACTAAAACTCATTGCAGGTACCATGGATAGCACCGATGAAGAAGAAATCACAAGAAAACTAAACTCTCTCACGGCGAACAACCAACAACTAATCAACGAAAATAACAAACAGGTATCAATCAATAACAATCTCATGGACCAAATCAAAAATATTACGACACACATAACGAAACAACAAGAAACTATAGGGAAATACATAAATATTTACGATAACAAGATGAAAGAAAAACTCAACAGGTTAGAAGATAGTATTAGATTCATGCAAAACATATACCAAATAGGCTATGACATAAACCTTTTAAAAAATCAAGCAGATAACATAGAACAAATAATACTAACTAGTAAACTAGGCACATTAACCAGAAATATATTAACACCCGAAGAAATAGACTTGCTACCAGACTTCCAAAGCTTAAGCGACATTAAAACGGTTGTATCAAATTATCAGGAACAAATAGTTATCATATTACTGATACCTCAGTATACAGAAACTAAATACTACAAATTATTAATAGAACCAATTCCTAATGCTCAAAATATGACAATACAATTAGAAACTAATGTAATCTTAACGGATCAAAAGAATGCAATCTTCTATTCGAATGTATAAGACAATCTAAAAAAGAATTTACTAGAAATTACCCATAGTTGTGTAAGTAACATTGTAAACTTTAAAGAAGCAATTTGCAATATGTCCTTTTATAATCAAGAAGAGATAAAAGAAATTACCACTGGTACGGTTGTCACAAAAAATATTAAATACCTCCACCAATAAACTCCACCAAAATTGCAACAAATTAAATATAACCATTATAGGAAACACTTTATTCAAATACGAAAATTGTAAGATAAAAATCCACGAAAGCACAGTTAATAACGAAAAAACAAAAATACACGAACATTTTGTCTTTCCTAATTTCTCAACAAAAATTCAAATTAATAAAGTAATCCCTACATTAAAATTAGAAAACTTACACCTAAAGCAAATTGAAAACAGACAAACCATTGAAGAAATATCTATTCAAAATAAGAAACATAATATATTTAATTGGAGTACCGATGCATTGATCATCGTAGTAATTAGTATCTTTATTATACCTATATATTCTATGTTAAATTTAAAAAAAAAAGGAAAAGTACATGTAATCAATAATGTTAAAAATTCAAATAATGTAGAAAATTTAAAAATTGAAAAAAATTCGTCGGAGCCTCGCACTAACGAGGGGGGAGTTACATCCAAGCACACTGCACCCATACAAAATGTAATATAATTATACTGTTGCGACATACCAATGCCCACCTAAAAAGCTGACAAAACAAACAACAATAAATACCGAATATAGGCCGATTCCCGTTTGTTCGTTGTTCCGCATTTCCCTAAACGGAACAGAAAACACTTACGGAACAACGAAACCAACACGTAAGCACAAAATACCGAACAGAAGCCAATGTCCGTTTGTCCGTTGTTCCACATGTCCCTAAACAGAACAGAAGACACTTACGGAACAACGAAAATAACACGCAAGCATAAAGCGTAGGCCAATGTCCATTGTCCATTGCCTTACATATGATAGAAACACTTGAGTCAATCCATGACCCCACCACCCATCGCACAGTATAAAAGCTTAGAACAGAACTCCTCCATAGTGTGTTGTGTTCCCGAGCTGGTAAGACCCAAACGTGAGTTTTAAAACGAAAAATAAAGTATTCTTCTAAAAACTAGAAAATTGTCTTTTTCTTATTAAGTTAAATATTAATCTCGGGAGGCATTGAAGTTTTTTGAAAAAAAAGTCAATTATCGGAGTCAAATTGTTAACCATTGGAAAGGACTTTCCCGTTAGTGGAATCAACATAGCCCCAGCAAAGTGACCTCAAATCAGTTTCATCAGAGAAATTTTGAGAAATTGGGATCGATGTTCTGATGCTTTCATTTTGCGATGCTTTTTGATGATGCGTTGTAATTGTTGACGTTTTGGAACGATTCATTTGAAACTTATTTACCCTGGATGACACAACAGCTGTACCCCAAAAGAATCGATAAAGAATTAGTAATAACCATACTGGCCAACACTTTTCTAAATAATTGAGGTTCGTACAATGGTTTTCTATTCAAAAATATTTTAAATTTGAAAAAAAACCAACTCAAACATAAAATCTGTGTGTTTTCATCAATAATAAATAAGAAAAGAAATGTACCAAAATGTAAATTTTTTTTAACGTGATACGATCTTATCCCGACGATATATTCTTCAGTCACTTTCGAATGAAGAGAAGCACATTTTTCGTAAGCTTTACATTAATATTTGTATATACACATTCATATGATAATTTATTTGCAGGCTGTGAAAAGAAACCTGTCACCGATCTACAAACCGATCAAGACTGGTAGACCTACACGTTACTCTTTGGAAAGTTGGCAATCAATGTAGTTTTCGGGAAATATGTGATCGTTTCGGAATGGGAAAGGGTACAGTGTATAGGATTTTTTGTAAAACCTTGGCAGCCATTTTAAAACTTAAAAATAAATATATAACATGGTCCAAAACAGAAGAAAAGCGAAAACAAATTGTAGAAGAGTTTGAACAAAAACGTTCCATTCCCTTTTGTTTTGGGATGTATTGATGGTACGCATTTCAAAATTCCCGCACCTAGAGTAGATTCAGAGTTAGATTCTAGTAGCTACTTCAATCGAAAAGGCACTTACTCTATTGTCGCGCAGAATACACATTTAAAATAAAGTTATGCGTTTGCGATAGTTACCTCAAGTTTTTATATGTTTTTGTTGGCTACCCGGACTCTTGTCACGACGCTTCTGTTTGGAGGCAAAGCCCATTGAGAAAAACCATAATCAATCGAAAGTTAGTTATACCACCGGAATATCGCCCACTTGGAGATTCAGCTTATTCACTTGAAACACATCTTATGGTACCATTTAGAGATAATGGCTACTTCACACCAGACCAAAGGCGATTGAACTATTGTCATAATAGTCCACACGGGTTTTTATTGAACAGGCATTTGGTATATTAGAAAAAAAATTTGCAATTAGGTGAGATATCACCAGAAGATATCCCCGTTTCCAACAACGAGGCTAAATTGAAAAAGAGAACGGTTGACAACCCTGTTTTCCGCTTGAAATGTATCGTCCCAAAATAAAAGTTGTAAGATAATTTATATTTATTTTTTATTTAAAAAAGAATAGAAACAGTTCATTATTCATTTAAAACGTTTTATTCCAAAAAATATTTTAAAAGTTGCTTAATTCCTTTCATTTCTTCCACTCTCTCCTGGTCCAGTCTAAGCCTTGCGTCCTCAATTTCAATAAGCCGGTTTAAACAATCCCTATCTTTTTCCGATTGCTCCCTTAGGAAATCTAATAGTTCACCTTTCAACTTCCTTTTATTGTTTGGTGGTTCCGAAGGATTATTCAAACTGTTGGTGTCATTCACAAGTTCCTCGCTGTTCATTGACGCGTCTATATTTGTGGACGGCACGACGATGGAATGCTAACAGGCATCTAAAACATCAAAAAATTCCCAAGCAGTTGCTGCTTCTCGAGTAGTATTTCATCGACTGAAAAATAAATTCGGGAACTACTTCTTGCGCTTCCCACATACGTCCCACCATTTTACGGTTTTTATCTTTTTTCTGGATGCAAGTTTATTTTCATATCGCAGCCTGGTGTCTATTAACAACTTTGTATAATATTATAGTTTGTCCATCTTTTGTTCCTGTGTAAACATAAAAATAGTAGAATCAAATAATTTTTAATTAAATTCTTATGATTCTGTAAATTCTGCTTCCATTTTTGACGGTATTGAACAATTCAAATGAAATGTCAAATTTCTTCGCATAGCGATAGTTTACGAGTATGATGTGTTGCTTGCTTTTGTTTGCGTAGCGCTTTCTTTGTTGTTGCAGTTTAGAACGCGATGCATTGCATCGCTGCCCAGTGTTTGCGATTTAGAACTATTGACGTTGCAGTACTGCGCTTATACTGCGTTTTGGAACTCAGCCAATAATGATAATGAGAATAATGATCGGTCACTTAGACCATTGCATGACTTTCCTGTAATAGTTTCACCTCTCTTATCAATGTCAAGTGAAGAAAGGAGAGAAGCAACAGAACAATAACAACAAAACGAAATAGTTCTCTGCAAACAAATGCAGGACTGAAACAACAACAACAACATCTACCAGCATCAACATCGCATTCGACTCAGTTGCAACAAAAACAACATCATCAGCACCAGCATCACCTTCGACAAAGCAACAACAACAATTTCAGCACAGTATTTCGGCCACCACTCAAACAATTACTCTTAAAACAGTTTATAATGACATCGTTGCTCTCCGCAAAGAAAATGTATATGCTTTGCACACAAGAGGAAAAGAATAACCTTATTCAAACTGTTCGCGTACTGCAAAGAGAATTTGAACTCCTATAACAGCAGAAGAGAAAATCGCATTGAAATTGTGGGCATTCCTGATGTAAGCAACAGCAATGCTCTTGACTGTCCTCTGCAAGTTTTCTCACAGGGTGTGTCAACAAATGTGTCTGAACTCGAAATTGAAAAGTATTCTTTAAAAAAATGTTGAGAGTTCAAATAAGGTTAAAAAGCAAAACACTACATCTATTTTAATTACGAGTATTATAAATTTATTCGAAGATTGAGAAAGTTCTAATAATGAGAAACAAGCTATTTATAAAAAAAACTTAAGCTCAAAAATATTTGGCTGTGCCAAAAATAGTAACAATTATATAAATGAATGTTTAAGTGCAAAAACGAAATATTTACTTGTTAAATGTTGTCAAAAAAGTTAGAAAAGAAAAAAAATGTATAAGTATGTTTGGGTTAAAAACGGCAAAGTGTGCATGCGTAAGGGAGATAATGACAACTTAATTTATACTCGTATTAATTCAAGTGAAGGCCTTCTAGTCATTAAATAACATGCAAAATCCTGTAAAAAATTGTTTATCTGTCCCCTCTGTCAACTACATTGACACTGATGCTCTTGATCTCTTTTCCGATGAAAAATACTCACCAAACATACTTATACACATCAAAACATTAGAAGCATGCGTAGGAAAATCTTGTCCATAAAAACTCATTCGAGAAAAAAACTGATTTCTTATTTTTATCGGAAACCTGGATATTGAGGGGTATCAATTCATATCTTGTTGTCTTGTTGCAACAATAATTATGCATCTGGTGGTGTGGCTGCATTCGTTAAAGATTATTTTTCGATTGAATATAATGGTTTTGATTCGAGCAGTTGTGATGTATTGAAGGTTAATTTGTGATATGAAATTGACATTATTCTATGTCTATAGATTTAATGAGCCATCAAATGACTTTATCATCATGGGTGATATTAATATAGATATTTTACAGAACTCTATTTTTTTAGATAATTATATATTCAAGTTATCATCCATTTTTTGTTAGCGAATCGATGCTCTCACTTAAAAAACCAAAATAATCTAAAAATCTTAAATTTACATATGTATTTGTTGTCTCTAACAACTATTCTCTTTGATATGGATATATACTTTTGCTTATTATTAAATTTCGCCCTCAATTTCTTTAAGTGATGCAAAAAATCAATTACTGTCATTATTATAATTATTATTATTATTAATTCCATAATCCTGTTAGGAGCTTAAGGATACAACAAAAGATATCCAGTTATTTATATCCCGTGCAATTTGTCTTAATTCGCTAAACGATTTGCCAGTTTCATTTTGTATGGTCCTTCTCCCTATCATTAGTGGTCTGCCTCTTCGACAAGTTCCCTGAGGGTTCCAGGTGAGGGCTGCATGCGCTACGTTGTCATAAGGCTTACGTAGTGTATGGCCTATCCAACCATATTTTAGCGTTTTTATTTCAACATTTATGCTAGTTTAACCTATCAATCTCTAGAGCTCTTCATTCGTTACTGTTATTGGCCACCAAATCTGCATTATGCTCCGCAGGCAACGATTAATAAAGAATTGCAGTTTCGTTTTCATTTCAGTCGTAACTAGCCAGGTTTCCGAACCATAAAGTAGAACCGACTTAATGCATGTGTTAAAGATTCTAATTTCCGTACATTACATTTACATTTTGTAGCTGTGCAAATACTCCTCGTGCTTTTTGGATGCGGCTTTGAACATCCTCTTTGGCACCTCCGTCAGTAGAGAGGATACATCCAAGTAAGTAAAGCGTTCAACTTCCTTAATATCTTCACCGTTTATTTTGGAGTTTCTTGAATCTTGACTCTTAACGCGCATAGATTCCGTTTTTCTAATATTTATCTAACTGGTCGAGTTTTGATTGCATATGTTGATATTTATGAGAGAGTAACACAATGTCGTCAGCATATTCTAAATTCTCCAGGTTGCCGTTCATTCTCCAATTTATACCCCTATTTGACGTGTTAAAAATCTCAAGCATCCAGTATAAGACCACGATGAATAATAACGGTGATAAGATACAACTTTGTTTGACACCTGTTGTTAACGCAAGTTGTTCGCTTAGTTTTCCATTATGCAACACCTTATATTTACATCCTTCATAACCCTTTCTTATTAAATTTATAATTTTTTGCGGCACCCCAATTCTCTTCAGTGCTAGCCAAATGCATTCCCTTTTAATCGAATGGAAAGCTTTCTCATAGTCGAATGATTGCATATAGAGCAGAGTTGAGGTTGAGTTCAATGCATTGCTCTATTAAAACACGTACGTTAGAGCGGTTTGACCGATGGCCTGATTGTTGTTTGCGAGGCAGAGTGTTTATTGGTTTAAAGGTGCAATTAAATATGACTTTATTAAACACCTTTCTAACTACTGATATTATGCAAAAATATTGATATAAAATTCGGACCTTTATATCTCAGATTGCAAGAATTATGTGCGGGGCCTTTATACAACTTTATACAACTTTATATTCAAATTTTTAAAATTTTCTCTTACAAATTAGGAAGGAATTTGAAAAATTGTGGAAAACCTTATCCAACTCCGATAACCTATTTATTGCTTGAGGCAGGGACGGATTAAGGGGGGGCTAAAAGGGGCTATAGCCCCGGGCCTCACTTGTGAGAGGGGCCTCATGAGGTGAAGAATATATTTTTGGGTAAAAAAGAGAACCCGGGGTGCAACGATGCCAAGCGATCGGAGACAATGCCATGAAAAATCCAATTAACTTTTCCCCAATGCTGTTAGCCCACAAACCCAGGGCGCAACGAGGCCAATCTCTCGGAGACAATGCCATGAAAAACCCAAGCAGCTTCTCCCCAAAGCTGTTAACCCCACAAACCCGGGGCGCAGGGTTAGAGGAGATGCTTCTAGAGACTACATAAAAAAATTTGATGGTATTCATAAAGCACTGACTATTTTAATGGAAGATACGGAACAAAAATTAGACACGCGAAATGAAGCAGAATCTTTATTACAAAATATAGTTAAATTTGAAAATGTATTTATGGCGACACTATGGAATCGAATCCTTAATAAATTGAATAGTGTTAACAAATATTTTCAAAAAGTAGATTTAGTTTTAGATATAGCATGTAATATGTTTATTTCTTTAATCGATTATACAAAAAACTTGCGAGAAAAATTTCGTGTCATCATAGATAAATTATCTGCCGAACTTGAAAAAAGGCATGCAGCCTATAAGTACATAATAAACATTTTTGGTTTCTTAACCAAATTATTATTTATTAATGAGGATGAAATACGTCTCAAAGCAAAAAATTTAGTCGATGTTTATTCCGAAGATTTAGAAATAAATTTATTAAATGAGCTTGAACAATTCGTACCGTTATTGAAACGGTACATTTGTGTTAGCCCCAGGCCTCATGCACCTTTAATCCGTCCCTGGATTTAGTCGATGTTTATTCCGAAGATTTAGAAATAAATTTATTAAATGAGCTTGAACAATTCGTACCGTTATTGAAACGGTACATTTGTGTTAGCCCCAGGCCTCATGCACCTTTAATCCGTCCCTGGCTTGAGGATTGTTCATGCTGTCATTATACATTTCAGTAGCTTCTTCAGACAAACTGTCTCGTACAGTTTGGAACCATATATATACAATATATAAAAAATAAAGAGATGTTAATATCCTGATCATTTAATTATAATAATTAGTAGTTGCTACTTGTAAATGTCCGCATACGGTTCTTCAAAGACATTTCACAAAATACGAATAAGAACATGGAATATGCTTTTGAATAGTTGCACTCGAAGTCTGTATACATTCCAAGGGCACAACTGTTTGCCTTTCATTTTCATCTACTAAATACTTCACAATTTTTTGTTTGCTCACTCGGCATACATATTAGTAACGAATCGTTTACATTCTTTAGCCTTGTATCTCATGAGGCTATTCTCATTTTAAAAATAAGATAAACAACTATTGCAGAAGAACAAATTCACTTGTTTCTTTTGCATTGTCGGCATTTTAAAAGTCGAATAATATTTGTAATCCACATATAATTATTACTGTCAAGCAGTGTTGGCATTAATCAATTAATTTTTTAATCAACTAATTAATTTGATTAATTTTAATCAGATTAAATTAATCATGATTGAAATAATCGTGATTAAAAAAGTAATCTTAATCATGATTATTGGCGTTAATCATTAATCAGTAATCATTAACTGATTAACTTGATTATAAATTAAGAGCACCGTGGCGCAGAGATTGGTGTGCTGGCTTCTGACGCCGATGGCCCGGGATCGAATTCCGCCCTGGGTTCCCACTAGTGCTCTTGATTTTACCCGGGTAATACCCAACTTAGCAATTACCCGGGTACCCGGGTAATGCGGGTAATACCCGATTTCGCGGGTACCCGGCAATGTCGGCTGTCGGGTACCCAACAATACCGGGTAATAGGTTATCGAGGGCCATAAATATTCTTATTTGATTTAAGAAGTTAGTAATGTAGTGGTCAATATAAGGGAGAGGAAGGAAAACAGCGATGAAAACATAGTTTATACTAAGAATAATATAAATGTAACATGCATTGACATATGTATGTATATATGTACATAGATACATATGTATATATGTATATGCAGACTGTGGCAAAAGGGGAAATCGTACGAGCTGCGTTGGTATCAATATGAATGAATATGTCTAATTTTTTTTGTTTTTTTGTCTCTGCGTGCTATGTTTTTTTTTGTGTTAATCTTAATATGTAGTTGAAAAAACTGAATTCTGAGTAAAATGTTAAGTTATGGTTTAATCGTTTTACGGTTTAGTCTAAACATTTCATTAGAAATAACACTAGTACGTACCAGGTAGTACCGAAAAAACGCATAGTTGAGTAATACCCGACACCTCGGGTACCCGAAAAACGCGGGTACCCGCATACCCGGGTAATACCCGACAAACGCGGGTACCCGCATACCCGGGTAGTTACAAGAGCTCTAGTTCCCACGTGCTCACTACAGCTTGTAGGCAAATATCAGCGGCTATTGTGAGTTGGAAGTCTCGTTTTGGTTTCGGCTGACTAGAAATGGAGACCAACAATGAGACATGTCACTAAAGTCCTTCCCTAACTTCAAAGCCCATTTGTTTACGTTTTTTTACATACGTTTGATATATAGCAAGAATTTATCAACCGGAGCGCTGTCAATGCAAAAATGTACCATCTTACATAATTGGACATATTTAATCAAATAATCAAATTAACGATTAATGATTATGATTAATAATCTTAATCATTGTAAAAGTGATTTTGATTAATTAATCTTAATCAGTTTTTTTGATTATGATTTTTAATCATTAATTTTTAATCGTTAATCAGATTAACTTTGGGGCCAACACTGCTGTCAAGCAACAAGTTTATGTGATGCTTCTTCTCGTGAGATGTTAAATAGTATGGTCCTTCTATATGGGGGGTTAGAAAACCAAACACATTAACACTCACTTCATTATTATTAGTCTCAAACTGTCTAATGTCATTAAGTTTTAACAGGAAACCGAGTCCCGTAAAATTCAATGTAACATCATCGAATAAAATTTGTTCAGTTGATATATTTTCAATATTATACAAAGAAGTTAAATAGGACTTTTTTTTTCGTTCGAATGGAGACATTAAAGCCCATTTGAAATAAAATACATCTTTATTTTGGACATTTATAACTGCCTTTTTATTTGCAATATACTTCGACAGCACAAAGTGGTTAGAACCCCTTAACATTTGATTCCTATTTATATTAAGTTGTACATTCGACCATTCATACACACATATTAACCAAAACCCATCCACTGTCTTTTTCTTAGAATTTATCCATTTTCTTTAGAATTTTTTCCTTCATCACAGCCATTTTTTCTTCGATTTTTCCGGACAAATAAACAAATTGCATTTCAGTTGACATTGATTTAATTTCTCTTCCGATTTCAACTTTCACATATTCGGCAAGCGATTCTAAATTAAATTTGATCGAACCGTACGTATGCTGCTGTCCTTCCAATAGATTTTTTATTATTCCTTCTTTCCTTTCAATGAAATTGTTCGCATCCAACTCTGATTCCTTATATGGCTGTAAGGTATTTCAATATTTTAGGGCTTAAGTCCATGATAAGTACAAGTACCACGTACTGGTAACAGTATTAGGAAGCAATAAAATTAATACTGTCTTAAAATTCTAAAAGTTTTTTTTTTTAAACAAAATGTTTAAGTACTGAATATTTCTTCTGAAGTACTGAATATTTCTTCTGAAGTACTGAATATTTCTTCTGAAGTTACTCAAGTACTTAGAAGTACTGTCAAGTACTTAGAAGTATTGTCAAGTACTTAGAAGTACTCTCAAGTACTTAGAAGTACTGTCAAGTACTTAGAAGTACAGTCAAGAACTTAGAAGTATTGCCAAGTACTTAGAAGTACTGTCAAGTACTTAGAAGTACTGTCAAGTACTTAGAAGTACTGTCAAGTACTTAGAAGTACTGTCAAGTACTTAGAAGTACTGTCAAGTACTTAGAAGTACTGTCAAGTACTAAAAAAAAAGTCCACTAAAAGCCCCTTTTTAATTTTTAAACATTTTTGTTATAAACTCCTATATAAAGGCTTTGTGGACGTTACTTCTTTGGTGTTGTGACCAATTCTTGCGTGAAAGTTCAATATTGCAAATCGAACACATTCTTCTGTCTTCTTGATCACAGCACTGTTCTCGACGATTATTGTGAAAGGAAGTGGAAGTCGAACATTGATTTGGATTCACATGCGCCTTTTTAAAACGTTTCTCCAAATTGATCTTGCGCGTAAATGTTTTACCATATACCTACACAACAATATTGCGAACACATTTCATGCACTGATTGTATGTGGCGTTTCAGTGCACTAGCCAGGGAAAATATTTTTTTGCACAGCGAAAACTCTTTTGCCATGGTTTTAATTTTATTCTTGTAATTTTTAATGTAGGGGAAAGTGGTCACCCTTCGTACATGGGGCACATTCATACAGTAAGTATACAAAAAAAAACTTAACGCCACAGAAACACGTGTTTGCTTGTGAGCATAGACATAAAAGGCGCCATGTTGCTCAACGAAATTCGAGTCATTCGCGCTACAGTGTGAAAGCTGACAGGACATAACGTGTTTCCCAGTGCTTTGAGTAATTTTTTTATCGAAGTTTACGATCGCATTGTGATTACATTTTTTATGTTTTTGGAAAAATAGTGATAATGAAATCATGTGAACAATATTTATTTTGTGTTTTAATTACTAATACTTTCATACTTAATGAAGTTTAATAAAAAGTTGTAATTTTTATTTTGTGCATAACCTGGGGTACATTCGGACAGTGCAACAGAGGGCACATTCGTACGCGTACGAATGCTCCCCTTTAAATTTTATTTACTCAAATTACAGTCAAAACATCAAATATTGATTTAAATTAAATAAAATATAACGCTTTAACATTTTTCTTACGCATTTTAGAATTTTAATATGTACTTCTTTATATGTATAAACATTTCATTGTAGAATCATGGTGCGGAAGTATAAACAAAAGGGCATACGAACCCATGAAGTTGATGAAGAATCCGTTAAGTTAGCAGTTAAAGATTTAATGCAAGGACGGTTGTCCTATAGAAAAGCTGGGTTGAAATACAACATTAAAACATCCACTTTGCAAAGCAGAGTAAAGAAACTGAGAGATGGTATTGACAAAGAAAGACCGTCACGTATTTTTCATTCCAAATTCACAAGTTTGCAAGTTTTCTCCTTGGAAGAAGAGGAGCGTTTAAATGATTACATTGTTAATTGCTGCAAGATGCATTATGGGCTAACTACGGTACAAATTCGGAAACTTGCTTACGAATATGCAAAAGCATTGAATTTAAAGTTTCCAGCGAAATGGGACGAAAATCAAATGGCTGGCTTAGAGTGGATGCGTAAATACAGGGAGCGAAATTCAAATCTCAGTTTGCGAAAGCCAGAAAACACCAGTGCTGCAAGATCATTCGCTTTTAATAAAACTGCGGTCACGGAGTTCTACAACAATTTCGTCGAAGTCTTACAACGACATAATTTTACAGCAGACAGAATATTTAACTTTGATGAGTCCGGTGTATCTACTGTCTTAGACACTGCTAAAGTTTTGGCTCCTAAATCACAGAAACAAGTAGGGCAAATCGTTTCATCGGAGAGAGGCGAACTTGTTACTTTTGGTGGTATTATTTCTGCAAGCGGAAATACTATCCCACCACTATTTGTATTTCCACGTCTGCACTACAAAGACCATTTTCTTGAAGGAGCACCAGAAGAAAGCATCGGGGCTGCAAATAGGATTGGCTGGATAAATACTGATATATTTGTATCAGTATTGAAACATATCCAGAAGTACACACTAAGCTCTAAAGATCATCCGATTTTACTATTATGTGATAATCATGAAAGCCACATCAGCTTACAAGCTATAACGTATGCTCGAGATAATGGAATAACTTTTGTGTCTTTTCCCCCCCATACAAGCCATCGCTTGCAACCGTTAGATGTTGGAGTTTTTGGGCCGTTTAAGGCAAAGTTGAAAATAGCGTTCAATAATTGGCATATGACGAATCCAGGGAAAACAGTCAGCATTTACAATATTCCCAAACTGGTTAAATTAGCATATTTAGAATCTTTTACAGCAAAGAATATAACAAGTGGATTTGCTAAGCCAGGTATATGGCCGTTCAATGAAATGGCCTTTAGCGATGAAGATTTTGTTCCCATGGACGTTTATGCTTCAAACATATCTGAAAACGTTCCACCAATCCCGGAAACCAGTTCTACTGCACTAGAACTGCATGCTTCTATTTGTGTTCCATCGACTGATATAAATGAAAGGGATCCGCTACTGTCTTCCAATGATGCTCGTGAGCTTTCACCTACTTCTTTCCTTCAAAATATTCGAGAAATTATCACTGAAACTTGCGAACCATCCACTTCTATAGCAGGGACGCAACCTGAATCAAGTACTTGCGAGCCATCCATTTCTACAGCTGAGTCGCAACCTGAACCGACTACTAATATCCCCATAACGCCAGAAGTCATAAGACCATATCCTAAAGTTGCTAGAAACAGAAAATGTAATAAAGGAAGAAAAGGAAGAAAAGTAAATCTCGTATATATACAGATACACCAGAAAAAAATGAAATAGAAGAAAGATTCAGACAGAAAGAAATGAAAAAATTAGAATAGGAACGAAAAGCCAGAGCTAAAAAAATTAAACGTAGTATGCTGGAACTTAATTCAATTCAAAAGAAAAAGAAAGCTAAAAAAATAGAAAGCGACGAAGATTCAGAGGAATCTAAAGGATCCCAAATAAGCTTGCGAGAAAGCTCTACTTCTCCATTTGATTTCGAGACCGATGAAGATGCTCATGATTTCAATACCAACACAAAAGTTGGTGTACCCCTAACACCAGAGAATATCAAAGATAATTGTTTTATTTTAGTTAAGTTTGAAAAAAAAGCTTCTCTTGTCTATTACGTCGGAAGAGTTCTCAGTCATTATTCGCCAACAGAGCTGAAAGTATCTTATCTTCGAAAAACGCCGGGATCATTAATATCATTTGTTTTTCCTGATGTAGAAGACATACACGCTTTGTATATTAATGACGTCGCAATGATTCTGCCTGATCCTGCGCCAAGGTCCCATTGTACAGCTAGGACATCAAGACTTTTTACTTTTGCAGTTGATTTAAATAATTTTAATATGCAATGAATTCCACAGTACCAACAAAATATTTAATTACCTACTTAAAATATAAATTAATAAAGAATTATTACAAATTAATAATCAAAGTTTTTTTTTTAAATTTTTGGTTATTTTATTCAAGAAAAATTTAAGTTAACTATGAATTAAAATTAATAATATAAAGTAAGATTAATAATTTAATTATCATTAATAATATATATATTTTTTGCTATTTATTGAAGATTAGCAAGTTAAAGAAACTTGTTAAATACCCTGTATGAGTCTTCCCGATATTGTATGAAAGTGCCCCATCGGCTGTGCGAAAGTACCACACAGGTGGGGTACATTCGTACAAAAATCTTATCCTAGAAAAATTGCTATAACTTTTTAACCTTTAGACATAGTAGTATCAGACTTTTTTGTAATAAACTAGGATAGATTTACTACACATAGGTGCATTAACTAGATACTGAAGTGAGTTTATCATTTACTTATTACAAGAAATGTAAAAAGTGTACGAAGGGTAACCACAATCCCCTATCCTTCTTTAAAAAAGCAGTATTGGGTACACTTCCAATTTAAATTTTATTATTTTTAAATATTTCAGATATATAAAAAATTGTTGCAAGCTTAGGTGTGACTTTATAACTCACGAACGGTCAAACCGAATTTCATCAAATTTTCAGCGTTTGTTTGTATGGTCGTGTAGATAGAACGTAATTGGTCAACGTATTTGTGAGTTATGACTATTTATATTAGGTGTGCAACTAAGTTCTCGCTGTTTATCAAGAGATGGCTCCAGTAGTAAGTTCTGGTCGATTGTGACGTATCGAAGCTTAGACATATGCTAAACAAACCGATTTGACACATTAGTAATTTTGTTTTTGTTTCATTTACCTTTGGCTGTGTGAAAATGTCTGATTTTGTGCTAAATAATCGTCATTTGCGGGAAGTGTTGCATTTCTTCTTTCATTCGAAGAAAACGGCGGCGCATCGAGAACTCCAAAAATTTTACGGAGATACTGCTCTAAGTGAAACAACTTCAAAAAAAGGATAGATGATCAGTACGAGTTTGACTATCGGTTAGCGTCGACGCCATTTGCTGTGCTTGTCATAAATATATATATATTCGTACTATAAAATAATGAGAGTTCCTCGTTTTATTTTTATTATTTAATTTTTATTTTCTTTTATTGAATTCGCTCCCCACGAGCCGTCATAACATTTGGTGCCTCCTGTAAAGAACCCTCACCGAATTAAAGAGTAAACGCAACCGGCCTCGTCACCGCTCGCTGAGTCAACACGTGGTTCGTACGCTGTCTCCCAACACGTCGCTGGAACTCCAACCACGCTGCTCGTCAACGCTCGCTGAGTCAACACGTGGGTCTAACTCCAACCACGCTGCTCGTCAACACGTCGCTGGAACTCCAACCACGCTGCTCGTCAACGCTCGCTGAGTCAACACGTGGTTCTAACTCCAACCACGCTGCTCGTCAACGCTCGCTGAGTCAACACGTGGTTCTAACCCCAACGTACACTGTCTCCCAACACGTCGCTGGAACTCCAACCACGCTGCTCGTCAACGCTCGCTTAGTCGACACGTGGTTCTAACCCCAACGTACGCTGTCTCCCAACACGTCGCTGGAAGTACAACAACGCTGCTCGTCAACGCTCGCTGAGTCAACACGTGGTTTTAACCCCAACGTACGCTGTATCCCAACACGTCGCTGGACCACCAGATACCAGGTTTTATTATTGGTTGGTTAGAGGATGCCTAGGAATTCCGACTCTGCGACGGAGCCCGTTGAGCGAGAAGGTTCAACCTCTAATCTCAAGGCTCGGCTTCTAATCGATGAACAAATCCGATTGTTAGACGCAGTTCAACGAAATTGGACCAACTTCAAAAAGGATGGTTCAGACGTCGCACCCTTCGACACATTAATGCTCGGTGTTTCGTCAAGGCAGTCAATAAACTATAAAAAAAAGCAAAAAAAAATATAAATGAATTATTGTGAATTATACATTACATAATTGAATTGCTATGATTTTTGAATTTGCCGTCAAGCGGCCATCTTTATTTGTACCCATTTGTACTAAAATTACCATTGATTAAAACAAAGAAGTAGAGGTACTCACTTTTAACCGAACTTCTAAGCCTCGCGGTCGCATTTTTGTTAGTTTATCAAAACGTTACTTTTTTTAAATTAAAGTATTTTTTTAAAGTATGTATATGCACAAAATAGTGCATTTTTTCATGGTGCCCGAGCAAGGACAATAATTTATTATTGTTAATTTAATAAAAACCGCGAATATTCGGTGTAAAAGTCCGCGCATAAATATACAATATAAATATATTATATACAGCAAGAGCTGCCGCATCGTTCATCAAGACCTGCCGCATCAATTGTTCCAGGAAACAACATCTTCTCCACAGAACACCCATGTCAGGCGGAGACCAAAAAAGGGAAGTTGCTCTGAACGAGGTAAAAAACAAAAATTGAAAGTGTAATTGATGTTGAGTGCTCCAATAAATATATACAATTAGCACTATACCACTTTCAATTCTTGTCGCTTTGCATATTACATTATATTCAATATTAAAATATATATAAGTACATATATATACATTTATATACATATGGACACAATAAATAAAGTGCGCGTTTTAACACATATATATTTAATTCTTATAAAGTGTTATAATAAAGTGACATATTATTACAACTACAACAATTGAGATAAATAAACAAAGTTGCTGTGCTCGTTCTCGTTGCATCACCGCCACACGTTCGAAATTCAATTTGAAGCACAACGCGTTCACACTTAATCGAAATTAAATTTATACAATACAAATTAAATTAATTTAAAGTAAAATCCGAGATTACTTTAGCAACAAATTTGTTTGTAAACAAAGTGCGAATTTGACAGTTGACGATTGTCTTTTAGACATATGCATTTGACAAGTGTAGTAAGTGCATTCAGTTAACAAATTTTATTTCTGAAAGGTATTATTAAATTCGTGGTGACGAAATAAATATTTTTTATTTCGAAAATTTTTTATTTCGATTTGTCTTCTTCGGCAAGTTGCATATAATTCGGTTAAATTTTTTCGTGACAATTGCTGTGAGGAAATAAACTAATTTTCCCCCAATTGCGATCATTTCAATTTATAGCCGGTGTAACTTAGCGAATTGTGAATAAACTAATCTCACAAAAGTAAAGACTTTTTTTTCTCGTAAATCCTTTCAATTGTTTAAAATGGCAATCAAGAAGAGACAAGTATCTCCGAGCCATGATGTGAGCCTTGATCAATCAAAAAATCAAAGATCGCTCATAACAGCAAACATTAATAAAATTTTTTTTTCTATTTTTTTTTAGACAAAATGTATTAAATTAAGGAGACAGATTGCGAACAAAACATTATACATAAATAAAAAAATAAAGTGACATTCTGTATTTGAATTACAAAGAATAAAAATAGTGTCGAATGTCACTGCAAAGTACAAATATACTAGTATAATAATTAAGTTCATGAGGGGTGACATATAGGAAATGAATTGAACAATTAACTAATCTTTCAAATAAATAAATATAAATAAATAAGAGAGAAAAATAATACAAAATATATACAAGTAAGCATGAGAAATAAAAAAGACCAGTATGTCAGTAATAGAGATTAAAAAAATTAGCATCTAAAAATGAGTGATTCCAAGGCAGCATAATTGTAATTGAAAAGACAAACTTTTATCCGTTTCAAAAATACGCCAGATACTGTAATTGTTCTGATAGTCATAGGTAGCTTATTAAATAAACGAGCAGACAAAATAGAGTAAAAGTTACGATATAAGGTGGTGCGAAAATATGGTACAGATAACAATTTAGAAGAGTTACCACGTAGATTGTGAGTAGAGATCAGTCGGAAATTACGACACCCAGATCTCATAAAAAACATTTTTAACACTTTAAAACAATAAAGATGACGAACAGCTAGAATTTTTAGGTCACTAAAGGGAATCCACGTGATTTAGAAAACTCATTTTGCAGTCAATAATGAGACTAAGGTACTTAAATTCATTAACGTTTTCAATTGCAAAACAACCAGTACTACAATTTAAGCTTTTATCAAATGATGGTGAATTACTTCAACAATAACATCCATTCAACACAACAATCTACATCCATTTTATACAAAGAAAGTCTAAAAAACATTACTTTGGTTTTGGGACTTATCACTAATTTATGTTGTGCGAACCGATCAAGATCCCAGTTAAGGTCAACTAAGTCTAGGGGACTCATACTACTGTAGGAAAAGCCAACATCATCTGCAAAAGCGGTAGCTTTACCTTTAAAATCAATTGAGAACAGTGAATTAGTATAAATCAAGAATAAAATTGGTCCAAGCACAGAGCCCTGTGGGACACCTATGTTAAAATACTTAATTTCACTCCGAACCTGATTTATTTTTACTCGCTGGGATCTATTTTCTAGATATGACTTAAACCATTTAAGCATGAAGCCTCGAAAACCGGCCTTTTCCAATTTTCTTAACAATATATTATGGTTGACCATATCGTAGGCTTTGGTGATATCAACGAATAAACCAGCAGTGTATTTTTTCTTATCAAGATTAGTTATTATATGTGAGCAAAATTCCAACAACGCATCTTCAGTTGATTTTCCTTGACGAAATCCATATTGAGCTGGACTGAAGAAATTTGTTGAGGTAAGAAAACTCACTATTCTGCTCTTTATAAGTTTCTCAAAAATGTTGCTTATAACAGGTAGAAGAGATATAGGCCTATAATTTGAAATTTCAGTAGGAGAACCCCTTTTATGTAAAGGCATAATATCTGCGCATTTATGTAAGTACATCAGGAAATATTCCCTCAAAGATGCTACGATTAAAAATATCTGACAATACATTAAGGAGAAAACAGGCGTTTGTTTTTAAAATGTAATTTGAAATGCCATCAATGCCGCAAGAATTCGATTCCTTTAAAGAGCCAATAACCTCAAAAACTTCAAGAGGAGTTATCGGTTTGAAAACAAAACTGTTATCTTGGACCTGTTCTTCACAGTTAGACAAAAAGCTACAAAGACGACAAGTTGACAGGTTTGACAATGATGAAACATAATTGGCTAAATTGACAAAATAAGAATTGAATTCATTGGCAATTTCAAGTATATCCGATACTAGACACTGATTAACAAGAATAGCAGTAGGTTTTATAGAGAGACACGATGTGTTAAGCATTTTATTAACTAAACGCCATTCATTCTTTAAATTATCTTTAGCAGCAGAAAACTGGGAGCGATAATAATTGTCGCGGCATAAAGAAATCTCCTTCTTAAGCTCAATGCAAATCTTTTTGTATTTGTTCTTTATACTAATATTTCTAGGGTTCTTTATACACTTAATTCTGAGATCGTTTTTGAATTTGATTTTATTTAGTAAATAATTAGAGATCCACGGTTTAAGTCTCTTGGTTACATTTTTCGTAGGCATAATAAAACTGCATTTCGAAACATGATTTCTTACTGAATTAATAAAAGCTGTATAAACAGCTGAGGCATTTTCGCAAGAATAGACATCATCCCAAAGTTCAAACAGGAGATGGTTTTTGAGTTGACGGAAGTTAATTCTCACTTTATTACTATTTGGTTTCATTATATTTCTGCTTTTACCATAAAGTGTATTTACTAAAAGACCGATAATAGAATGATCAGTCAACTTTAAATCCAAAATGCAACTTAAACAGTTCTTTAATGAAACATTATTGAATCTACCATAGATGTGATCTAAACATGTACCAGATTTAGGTCTAGTAGGTTTATTTATCAAGCAAGCTAACCCATATGATAATAATAACGCCAAGTAGTTTAAGATTATGTTATGTGTTTCCAGAATATTATGATTAAAATCCCCTAAAAAGATAAGGTTCTTTGGTTTTTCTTGCCTTAAAAAATCAGAGAATTCTTCAACAAACATTAAGATATTAAAAACATGCAATCAAAACGGCATTAGAACAAAAAACTATGTCACAAAATCCGATAGAGTTGGAATGTCGGCTAGAGTTATTAAACTCATATATTGATCAAGCTATGAGATGTCAATCGGACATTGAACTAGCTGATCCAAGTGACACATTTCGTGGGGAATTAGAAGACATTTGCGTTTGTGCTAAGTCATTAATAATGTCAGTGTTGAGTAAAAGGCGTAAATCTAGTGGCGCTCATCACTCACGACTTCCAAAGATGTCTCTTCCCAAGTTTAGTGGCAAATACGCTGATTATAAAAATTTTATCAGCCTTTTCGAAAATTTAGCGGACAATGATCCTAGCCTTCCAGATATTGAGAAATTCAATAATCTAATTTCATGTTTATCTGGTGAAGCTTTGGGAACGGTTAAAGCTTTTCAAATAACCGAACAAAATTATCCAAAAGCGTTGGCTAGTTTAAAAAAGGTATACGACAACAATTGTCTAATATTTTTCGACAATATTTCAACGTTGTTTGATTTACCAGAAATCGCAAAGTCATCGGCTGCTGCTTTACGTAGCATGATAGACACAGTTTCTGCGATTTATGACTCCCTATTGTCATTGGGTGACGAAAAGAACATCACAAATGCTATAATAATACATTTAGTAATGTCCAAAGTCGACGCAGTCACAAGGTCAAAGTGGGAGAGGCAGCTATATTATAGCACCTTTCCTCTATGGAGCGACTGTGAAGCAGCACTCAATAAAAGATATCAGCTGAAGAAGCGTCGACTTCAAGGTCTAAGCCCAGTGACAAGCAATCTAAACCGAAACAGGATGTCGGTCGTCAGAAGAATCAAAGATCTTCTTTTGCGTGTGTTAAGCCGCAACCACCAAGACAACAAATAAAATTAAAATGTTTGTTTTGTAAGTCAGATGATCATTATATAACAGCGTGTCAATCATTTACTGATCTGTCTGTCTTACAAAGATTCGAATTTGCAAAAAGTGTCCCGATATGCATCAACTGCCTTCGAAAAGGACATTCAGTATCGAAATGCAAGTTGAGTCGTTGCAGTGTGTGCAATCGTTCGCATCACTCGTTGCTCCATCAGTACGCAACAACATTTAACAATGCACCCCAATCTTTGACCTCCCTTGTGTGAAGATCATTTTGTTAAAAACACACAAATCTTGCCGACAGGTCGTTTTGAGGTCTTTAAGGTGAGTTGCCTTTAAGGAACCGCCAAGCTCACTCGGCACATCGTTTGAAACTGCCAAACGACGTTTTTTCACACTTGAGCGAAAACTATTAAAAAATGACGAGTTAAGAGCAATGTATATGGATTTCATGAATGAATATCTCACTTTGGGACATATGTCACCGACGAATAATGAAATTCCAAAAAGCTCGCACTACTTCATCAGTGTGTCCCCTGTCCCCTTTCGCACGCATAAATATGCAATGACTGCGGACATCGCGAAAAGTTCTTGTTGACAAAGAGCACTCGATTTACCAGCTCGTAGTGTGGAGACAGCATCCAGAACAACCACTTCAATATTTTCGGTTAAACACTGTCACATATGGCACTGCGCCAGCACCATTTTTAGCCATACGGTGTTTAAAAATGTTGAGCGATATCCACGAAAATTCTTACCCATTAGGGTCAAGGATTATTCGATCAGATTTTTACGTCGATGACCTTCTAACCGGAGGCAACGAGCTTGGAATCCTAAAAGAAATTCAAGTACAGGTTCAACAAGTTCTTCAAAAGGATGGATTTCAGCTGTCAAAATGGTTTTCTAACCATCCAGCGTTTTACAATGCGGAGAATTCCGAAAAGGAAATCAGATTTAATGATTCTGATTCCACGAAAACGCTTGGAATCCAATGGCTACCGAAAAAAGATATTTTTACCTTTTCATTAGAACAGAACTTCCATGATCTACGAGCGACGAAAAGAAACATTTTATCCGTTTCATCTCGTCTGTTCGATCCTCTTGGTTTATTATGCCCCATACTTACCAAAACAAAAATCTTACTACAAGAGCTTTGGATTGCAAAACTAGATTGGGATGAGTCGATTCCGTTGCGCCTTGATACCAGTTGGCAGAACTTTAAAACAAATCTGACTCAACTTCGCGAAATAGAAATACCAAGGTTTGTGAAAACACATTCCATGGCGAGAATACAGATCCATGGGTTCGCCGACGCTTCCATAAGAGCATATGGTTGCTGTATATATATTCGAAGCCAATCCGCAAACGGTATCAAGTCGACGCTACTAACAGCAAAGTCCAAGGTGGCCCCTTTGAAAACCAAATCGCTTCCGCGATTGGAACTTTGCGCATCGCATATTCTCTCCAAATTATGGATGAGAGTATCGGCAATGTTGAATCTAGACGCCGAAAAGGTTGTATTTTGGACCGATTCCGAAATAACCTTACATTGGATCAGGACATACCCATCAAGCTTAACAACCTTTGTAGCAAATCGTGTGTCAGAAATCCAAGAGTGGACACAAAACATATCATGGAGACATGTTCCCACAAAGTTAAATCCTGCAGATGTATTGTCAAGAGGTTGTAACGTGGATAAATTAAATAGTTCAATCTGGTTTAGTGGTCCACACTTCCTCTTGGAAGATCCTACTGCTTGGCCGATAAATACTCATTTCGAGTTGTCACCGAATGATGAGGCCTTGGAAAAGCGCAAAACTAATGTCGCCCTCATAGCAATCGAAGCTCCACAAAATTATTTGATGGACTTCATTGAGAGGTTTTCATCATATACAAAATTGGCAAATATATTTGCATATATGATGCGGTTTTGAAAAATAAAACTGAGACATTCGAAATAGTACCTACGGCAAAAGAATTACAATTGGCATTTTTATCCCTTTGTGCATGAATTTCAAGACAGTGGTCATGCACCGATCGAATACGATGCGAAGTTTCCGCTATTAGTTGGTAAAAATTCTAACTTTATTAAAACGTATTTACAATATCTACACGTTAGAAATTACCATGCTGGTCCCAAGGCATTGGTAGCTCTGCTGCGCGAAAAGTTGTGGCTAATTAATGCCCAAGAAACGTGTCGGAAAATTGTACGAAGCTGTATACATTGCTTGAAGTACAGACCGAAGTTGCTGACGCAAATTATGGGCAATTTACCAGCCGATCGTCTTAGAGCACAAAGACCCTTTCTTGTATGTGGCGTTGATTTTTGTGATCCCGTGTATACCTCGTTAAAAATTCGCGGTCAACCCCCTGTCAAATCGTACATAGCTGTGTTTGTTTGTTTTACATCAAAAGCTGTACATTTAGAATCAGCAACTGATTTATCTTCTGACTGTTTCATTCTCGCCCTTAAAAGGTTCATCGCTCGGAGAGGCACTCCCCAGAAGATACATTGCGACAACGGGACGAACTTCGTGGGAGCTCAGAGGAAACTCCAGGAGGCCCGCACACAATTCGACGCACAGCAGTTCACCAGTACGCGGCGGAAGAGGGATTCAGCTTCGTCTTCATACCACCAAGATCACCACATTTCGGCGGTCTGTGGGAAGCCGCTGTGAAGTCAGCAAAGGGAGTCCTTCATCGAATCATGGGGAACGCGCTGCTGACAATGGAGGAGCTTCAGACCGTACTAGCCGAGGTCGAAGCCGTCCTCAACTCAAGGCCCATTGCACCCCTAAGCGCAGACCCCAACGACGGCGAGGCGCTCACGCCCGCGCATCTACTAATAGGCCGCCCACTGCGAGCATTACTCCCGGAACAAGTGCCAGACAAGCAAATGCACTGCTTAAGAAGATGGCAGCTTGTATGCTATCTCAAGCAGCAGTTCTGGCAGAGGTGGTCCAGGGATTACCTGCTGAGCCTGCAAGCACGAAACAAGTGGGCACGAGAGCAGCCCAATCTCGTCATCGGCCAAATCGTCATGGTCCACGAAGACAACGCACCCCCCAGCAGTGGACAACAGGAAGAGTCGTCGCAGTCATCGCAGAAGAGGACGGAAAGGACAGAGTAGCCGACGTCAAGACCAGAGGAGGATTGATTAGGCGACCAATCACCTAGCTGGCGGCCTTGCCTGATGAGTCTTGAAGCCTTGCAGGCCTTCAACGCGGCCGGTGTTTCGTCAAGGCACTCATAAAAGCAAAAAAAAATATAAATGAATTATTGTGAATTATACATTACATAATTGAATTGCTATAATTTTTGAATTTGCCGCAAAATTATAATATATATTTGTACTAAAATTACCATTGAGTAAAACAAAGAAGTAGAGGTAGTCACCTTTAACCGAACTTCTAAGCCTCGCGGTCGCATTTTTGTTAGTTTATCAAAACGTTACTAAAAGTATTTTTTTTAAAGTATATGCACAAAATAGTACATTTTTTCACTCGGCTTGATAATTTGCAAGAAATTCATGCGGAGTTTCGCGAAAATAATCGGAAATTTAGTCAAATTGGCTCCAATGAGACAGTCAAGTATCTTTACCACGATGCAAAAATAGGGGAGTCCTTCATGGAAACGTACATCAATGTTTTCGCATCAATAGAAAACGAACGGGATAAGCACCATCCGCCGAAACCTTTAGCGACAAGTAATGCCGAAGTAAAAGCGGTCATACCGGGTTCCGAAATTCAGCAAATACGAGAAGTGAGTGAGTATACGGAGTGGTCAGCGTTTAAGGAAATCTTTACAGCGCGGATCCACAACAGTCAACAGCTATCCGACCAACAACGTCTCCAGTATTTGAAAGGCCATGTATTCGGGGCTGCAGCTGATGACATCAAACATATTGCAATTACTGGACAATTTCGCTGTGGCTTGGCGGGTGCTTATGAAACGTATGAGAATGACAAACTGATTTTTTTACAAATATATGCAAGTCTTCGATAACCAAGCCCTAATCCCCAGAGACGATCCCGCTGCACTTCGCAGTTTTATTCAGACATCTCGATCTTGCCTCAATGCAATGCATAAACTTGATTCCACAATCACGGATGAAATTCGATTGCTGGCGTATTACATGTTGAAAAAATTGACTATCAGCATTCGAGCAGAATTCAATCACGAGAATCTGAAGTCGAAAATTATTCCTACATTTAAGGATCTATGTTGTGTATTAGAGGAGCATCTTCAGATGATGATAACATCATCACCTCTAGTAAACATGTGTCATCGAGCACCATCGAATACCGAACCTCAAAAGAATAACTTGCCTTCTAAAATAGAAGTCCGATCCTTGATTGTGGAAAAGAAATAAACTGCCAAGCCAGCCTGTTTGTATTGTAAAGATGATAAGCATTATCTTCGGAGATGTTCTCCATTTCTGCAGCTGAGTGCAGTCGAGCGGCGATCTATCGCAGAGAAGCTGAAAATTTGCCTCAACTATCTCGGGTCTAATCACACTTTATCAAAATGTGGTAGTCGACGCAATTGCTCAATATGCGGTGGTCGGCATCATACACTCATTCATTCACCATATGCAAACTCGGTTTCTGATATAACCTCTGGCCAACACTCACCGAAAGACCAATTCCCGAATGCGAAGTACTACTGCCTACGGCAGCAGTGATGGTTTCCTCCTCGAGGGGGCAACAACTCACCCTTCGCGCATTCCTCGATCAAGGATCACAGGCGAGTTTTATTACCGAAAGAGCTGTCCAACTCTTCCAACTTTCTCGCGCCAGAGCCTTTGTCACCGTCAACGAATTAGCTGCTAGCCGAACCACCGAGATATGTAACCATAACATCGAGGGTAGATCATCGCCGCAGTTATGGTGTCAATGCCTTCGTGTTAAAACGTATCACTGGAAGTCTGCTGGAAGAATATCGATAGAGAGTTGGCCCCATATTCATCATTTGCAGTTAGCGGATTCAAATTTCTTTATTCCAAACCAAGTCGACCTGCTCATAGGCAACAATCTGTACGATTCTTTGATTTTGTCGGAAACACGACGTTCCTCCGACACATTAGCGATTGCACAACTAACTACGTTAGGGTGGATTGGCTCCGGTAAAATTAGAAATTCAGTTCCTCCGTTTAACAATGTCTTCGTTGCACCTGTCAATAGAAACGCAGGAGATGCTCAACAAAATTTACGATTTGAAAAGTTTCTCTAGTGGGCTATCGACAGCGCCAGACGTAGATTCTTGGTGTGAGCAGCATTTTAGAGAGACACACAGACGGTGCGTCTCCCATTTAAATCATTACTCGGCGATAGACATGTGATTGGGCAATCGCGGCAGCGGGCCTTAACTCGTTTTTTATCGTTGGAAAGGAAATTGCAACGCGATGAGACCCTTCGTCAAACTTATGGCGGTACCATACAGGAATATATACGGCTTAACCAGATGCACCCAACCATCAGATCTGAACAACATCACACTGCGATCTCTCCTTCAGGTATTGAAGTATCATGTTGCTACCTCCCTCATCACCCTATTATTAAAAACCATAGTACGACAACGAAGGTACGGATAGTCTACGACGCCTCCTCAAAGACGGACAATGGGGGATCCCTAAACGATATTCTCGCTGTCGGCCCTCGTCTACAAAATGATCTCACGGATGTTTTACTTCATTGGTGTTTCTTCGGTGTGGTCGTAGTAGCAGATATTGAGAAAATGTACCGCCGTATCAAAGTTAACCATGACGATGCACAATTTCAACGAATCCTATGGCTTTCATCCCCTTCAGATTAGATTCAAGAGTTGTTTTGTGTTGTTGTCATGTTTGGTTTGGCTCCAGCCCCCTTTCTTGCCATCCGTACACTCAATCAACTTGCCGATGACGAATCGATAAGCTTTCCGTTAGCTGTGGATGTCGTTAAGCGTTAGATGTATGTATGTGGATGATCTATTAGCCGGCAGCCACACGATTGAAGAAATGCTCGTTATTCGTCATCAAGTGGAAGAAATGCTCCGCAGGGGCGGATTTGAACTTAGAAAGTGGGCGAGCAATCAACCCGACATCCTTCAAAGCATCCCATCTGAGCATCGTGAAACTAAGGATCTATTAAGTTTGGACGGCAATACTCCGTTAAAAATCTTAGGAATTTTCTGGAACTCCAAAAGGGATATTTTCCAATATCAATTTAATCTTGATTCTTCACATTTTCCAGCCACAAAGAGACGGGTGCTTTCTATCACGGCCCGCTTATTTGATCCGGCTGGTTGGTTGTCCCCTGTCGTCATCATCTCAAGGGATCTGTTGCAGAGGATAGGTATTCTTCAAACAAAATGGGATGAGCCTATCCCACAGGACCATCAACATCAATGGAACATGTTTCTTCGTGATTTGCAAAATGTCTCACGTCTACAGATTCCTCGGTGGTTGATCACAATCAAAGAACATAAAACCTTGGAGTTCCATACATTTTGTGATGCATCGAAGATAGTGTATTCAGCATGTGCCTACATCAGAACGATTGGTTCTTCATCCGTGGCTGATTGTAATCTGCTGATCACCAAATCAAAGGTGATTCCGTTAAAAGCTGAGCTTACTGTCTTCCTGAGCTGAACTCCTCGCAGCTGTGTTAGAGGTAAAGCTATTCCACAAAATCAAACAATTCTTTCCAAACGATATGAAGAACCCAAGGACTTATTTTTGGTCTCACTCAACAACTGTCTTATGGTGGATAAACGGCGATCCCGAAAGGCATAAGGTGTTTGTCGCAAACAGGATCCGTAAGATTTTGGAACAATCATCCCCAAGTCAATGGCTGCACGTGAGGTCAACCGAAAACCCCGCGGACTGCGCAAGCAGAGGAATATCTGCATTAAGGTTAGGTTAGGTTAGGTTAGGTTAGAGAAGGGGAGTGTGATGGTTAAACATCACTTCCACTCGGAGGCCAAGAGGCCAATTGTGATTCCCTTCATTTGTGTGGGTACACATAAAATTAACCTGTCCTATCACGTGGTATCTGAAACCACCCCGTGCTCTTAATGAAGATCCGATATATCTGCATTAGCCACGTCCGCAATCTCTGTAAAGAATCTTTGGCCTAGCGACACTAGGCGTCGTTTCTGGAGAGCTGGGCAGTGGCAAAGCAGATGTTGGATCGTCTCAGTTTCTTCCTCATCGCCGCAGCTCCGGCAGAGATCGCTGGATCCCGAGTCCCATTTCCGGAGCATTGCTCCAATGGGACAGTGTTCTGTGATCACTCCGACGAGCATACGGATTGAGTTACGGTCCAGCGCCAGAAGCTTCTTTGTTTTTCCGATATTGAGCTCTGGCCACGATGATCTTGTCGTGTAGCTGTCGTTTCTTGTAAGCCAAGACGAGTTGGCCTCTTAGATGATTGTGTCGTTTATGATCCGGTATAATGCGCTGATCGGTGGTTGCAATGACGTGTCCGCTTCGCTGATGTCCATTTCAGACCCTTGCCTGGCCAATTCGTATGCTCTTTCGTTCCCTGCGATTGAGCTGTGGCCCGGGACCCAGCAGAGTTTAACTCTGTGGTGCCTGATGGACTTCAGTGAGTCGCGACATTTCTTGACAGCCTTTGATCTCGTTATACAGGATTCTATTGACTTCAGTGCAGCCTGGCTGTCTACGAAGATAGTGATATCAGATGGTGGGATATCGGCTACCTGTAGGTGTTTGGCTGCTTTCTCTATTGCCAGGATTTCTGCTTGAAAAACGCTGCACAGATCAGGGAGTCTGAATGATTCCTGTTTGTGGCGGGTATCAGAGTAGAACCCGGCCCCAGTGCCTGTGTCCATTTTCGATCCGTCGGTGAAGAGAGTGATCTCATGGTCGTTGATTACGGCGCTTGATAGGCACTCTTCTCTGTCGGGGAAAAGGATTGGTATTCTGAGAGAGAAGTCATTTTGGGGGGAATTATTGTCGGCCGCAGCTGCGAGGCTATTAAAGCCATGTTTCCTTCCCAGGTCGTCTATTATTCTGAGTATGGCCGCATGTCCATAGTTGGCTTGCTTCCACAGAGAGGACTCTCTTAGTCAGAGAGCGCTCTTTGCAGCGCAGCCTTTTATGAATAGATCCAGGGGGAGGAGATGAAGAATCATGTCCAACCCTGCTTGCGGCGTGCTTCTCATGGCTCTCGTCGTACAAACAGCGGCTGACCTTTGTACTTTGTTGAGTATGTTCATATAGCTTTTCGTGCTGCTAGCAGTCCACCAGACTAGGGCCCCATAAGTTAAAATGGGTCTGATGATTGCTGTGTACATCCAATGAATGATGTACGGTTGCAAGCTCCATCTTCTTCCGAAGGTCTTTTTACATGCATAAAAAGCGTTCAATCCTTTTTTCATCCTTTCCTCCAGGTTCCTTTTCCAGGAGAGTCAAGAATGATGTCTAGATATTTGGCTTCCGCTTTGAGTTTGAGTGGAGTGCCCTCTAACTTTGGGGGAGCAAATATCGGAATTTTCCTTTTCCTGGTGAACAAGACCAGCTCGGTTTTCTGGGGGTTTATTCTCAGACCGTTCTGTCTTGCCCACGAGGAGAGTTCTCTCAGCGCAGATTCCATTAGTTCACTGATAGTTGGTAGAAATTTACCTTTTATCAATATAACCAGGTCATCCGCGTACGCTATGATCTTTGTGCCTTTCTCCATAAAGAATTTGAGGATTTTGTTAACTGTAAGAAGCCACAGTAGGGAGGAGGGAACTCCTCTTTCCTTGTAGAGCTGTATCCAATGTCTGCATTGATAATTCTGTTCTTCAACATATTTCCAATCCAGATTACAATGGATTTGTCTACGTTTATGTCCTCTAGAGCTGTTATTATGGCCTCTGTGTTTACATTGTTGAAGGCCCCCTCTATGTCGAGGAAGGCTGCCATTGTAAATTCTTTTAGGTTCAGAGAGCCCTCAATTTCACGGACAACACTATGCAGAGCACTTTCCACTGATCTGCCTTTAAGGAAGGCGTGTTGAGTGTTGCATAAGTTACGTGAGTTATGAGTCCTCCGATGTATAGGTCAAGGAGTCTTTCCAAGGTTTTTAATAGAAACGACGAGAGACTAATTGGCCTAAAGTCCTTTGCGGCAGCATGGATTCTTTTACCTGCCTTAGGTATGAAAACTATCTTTATTTCTTTTCACTGTGTTGGGATGTACCCCGCACGCAAGCAATTGGAAAAAATGCTTACGAGGTAGGGTACAGTGTGGGTCTGTGTTTTTTGAAGCATCGCTGGCAAGCTATCGTCCGGCCCCGGAGATTTAAAGGGTTTGAACGAATTTATTGCCCATGATACTTTATCCGTTGTGATAATCTTATTTATTACTTCTTCGGTTGTGTGAACCATAGGAACCGTCGTCTCGAAGGGGACTGTGGTTTCATAGGTTTTACAGCCTGGGTGTGGGTTTCAGTCAGCAGTTCTAAGGATGCCTGACTGGATTCTGTCCAAGAACGATCTGGCTTAAGGATGAATCCCGGGACGCAGGGGTCCTTGGATAGGATCTGAGCCTTGTGGCTTCGTTGAGATCCTCTATTGATTCGCAGAACTCCTGCCAGGATTTAGACTTTGCTGCTCTTGTTTTGCTCTTGTATTCGTTGAAACTGGATTTGTAGTTATTCCAATCTTCGGTTCTTTCTGAGATATTTGCTCTATTGAATAGAGTTCGGGTCCTGGTCCTGAGTCGCTTTACGAGTAGCTCTGTGGTCCACCAGACTGCGCTGGTCTTCTTGCGAGCACGTTGCAAGCCGTTTTCAGAATTCTCATAAGATTTTCGACTGAATTCAATGTAAGTTGGATCGGGGTAAGTGATGGCTTCTGGCGGTACTAACCTGTTGGCAACTAGGTTTGAGAAAAGATTCCAGTCTGCCTTCTGAGGGTTTCTGAAAGGTTTCGGTTTTTCTTTGTTAACGTTAAGGTTGAAGAGTATTCGGCTCTGGTCCGAAAAGGAACAGTTAGTGGACACTCTTCAATTCTCTAATCGGATAGAGTCAGACTCACTTAGTAGAGCGAGGTCAATTACCTCTTCCTTAACCCGGTTACGAAACGTTGGTGTATTACCTGTATTACCTTTGTTGCATATGTTGAGGTTGGTGGAGATTATGAAATCGAAAATAGACTCACCCCTGTTATTAATGTCGCTGCTTCCCCATTGAGTGTGGTGTCCATTGGCGCCGCAGCCTATCAATAGACACAACCCGCGTGACTTGGCATGTCGCACAAGTGCTCGGACTGCGTCTGGAGGTGGGTCTTCCTCATCGTATGGCAATTATGCGGACGATAGGAGCAAAACTGATTTGTCTTGTTGTTCATACGTTACCACCGTGAGGTCTCTATTGCGGTATGTACCTAGGAGAAAAATGTTTAAGTATTTCTTGGCGACTATACAGGTTCGTAGCTTATCTTCAGTATGTGGATAGTACAAATTATATACCTTAGACCTTAATCCCTGAATTTTAATCCTAAGAAGCCAAGGTTCTTGGATTAAGACTATATCCACATTTTCCTACAGTATGTACATCATCAAGTCGTCGGTGGCTGCCTTGCAGTGGTGTAAATTAATTTGCACCACTAGCAGCCTCCTTTGACTTGTCGCGTTCATTGGAGAGCCTTACCTTCAGGGTTCCCAGCCCGAACTTGATGCTGCTGGATCTGCTGCGAATGTGGTCGAGTAACTTTTGGTCAATGGTAACCATGAGGTCCTTTCCCACTCCGTTCTTGCTCTTGGCTGAAGAAATGATTCTCCAGCTATGAGTGTCAAGCTCTTTATTCTGCTTGTCAATTAGCTTCAATTAGCTCGTCCTTTTCGGGAACCGGTGGAGGGATCCATATTGAGGCCAACGTGCGAAGCGGAAGCATTGAGCGAGGGATAACCTCGAGTTTAGCGTTCTGCCAGATTTCGCCGCAATTGTCGATTGTGCTGCTCCTGTCGAAGTCGAAGTTGATATCATCGCTGCTATCTGCGATAAGCATCGCTTCTAGTATTTTGGCTTCAACTGTGGGCCTATTGTCGGATGTTATCTTCCCATCCGGGTTGGAACGGTCGACAATAGCCACTTATAGACTCATGGGAAGGTTGAAGCTGGCTGATGTTTTCGCCTTTTTCGCTTCCCTTAGAATTTCTTCCCCGGAGCGCCCCTTCTTGACGTTCTGCTTCGATCCTGAAGCAGTGTGTCCTTTGGGGGTGCTCGGTTGCTGTGTGGCCGGTTGTGTTGGCTGTTGTCAAGTCAATTTTGAGACGTTGGGTTTGATAAGGGCCGTGCTCGATGGCTTCTTCTCTCGCCGTGTCCTTTTTAGCAGCGGAAGTGGAGGTGGGAGCCGATTTCTTCTCGAATTTGGCTACCTCTTTCTTGTGTTTCTTGATCAGGAATTTTTCGCGCTCGGAGAGCGTTGAGGGGTCTCTCGCGCTCATCTTCCTGATATACTGCACCGACCTCTTATAGCTGCTCTTTGCTTTTTGGGCCGGTGTTTTTGCCTTGATCGTTTCTACAGGTTTGCCTGTGGCCTTAGGGGTGACCTTTTCTCCCAGCAGCTCGGCCTCAGTTTCAGAGGCCACTTGCATGGTGTTGCTTACGTGTGATGAAGCCAAGGATTCATCGTTGGTAGCGGTACCAATCTGTAGTCCCTGAAGGAGAGTCCCGGTTACGCTGTCTGTATCGATCGCGCCTTCGGCGGTGGCAACATGTGCTGTTTGCCTTTTCAGAGATGCATTTTACTATTTTTGCCTGTGTTATCTTTTTGCATATGTGATCCCACGAGTCGCGCAGGAATATGGTCGACCTGTACACAGCCCCGCAGTATACAGACAAGGCTATTTGATCCAGGAAGGTGCCAGGTATCCTTGATACACCGTTAGCGACTGGGCTATTATTTAAACTGGGCCCCCAGCTTGGCTGACTCTCGGCACGGTATGGTTTACACCTTAGTCCAGTCCAGGGAAAGGGAGGGGATACCAGGGAAGGGAGGAGGAGGTGATGGCTGCAGCTTAGCTTCATGTCTCGTCATAGAGAATACATGTCCCAACATGGAGAGTGAATTCTCAGGAGTCATTGACAATTACTGAGCCTTCGCACCGCGACAAGGTGTGCAGCCACGCGATAGTGCATTAAGGTTAGTAAAACACACCCTTTGGTGGGAGGGACCCGACTTTTTAAGACATCGCATCGCCGAATGGCCTCGCTTTCCAACAGTGCCTCAATATACCACATCCGCGGAACTATTGAAAATCAAGAAAATCTACGCACACGTAATCACCCTCGAAGGAAGGAAGTGCTACATTGTCAACCTTATCGACTGCGATAGAGGGCACACAATGCAGGCAGTTGAAAGGGCATCGAGCTTCCTCCGTATTATAAGAATTTTCGCCTATTGCCATCGCTTCATCTCGAACTGCAAAATTAAGCAAACTTTCAACCGACAATTTAAATCTTTGAAGGTATATGAAGTACAACGAGCTATACTATCTATTGCTCGCTTAGCCCAACTCGAATATTTTTCACCCGAGTTCAAGGCACTCGCTTTCAACGGTTTTTTACCCGACAAAAGTAACTTATGGCCCTTGAACTCCTTCTTTGATAATGAACATATGATAATACGGCTTGCTGGTCGGTTACGGGATTCTCTCCTACCCGCCAACGAAAAGTTCCCGATCATCGTTCCAGAGAAGAGTCATATCACCGAACTCATCATTCGCCATAGTCATTCAATTACTCTTCATGGAGGTGTGCAATTAACGCTCAATCATATACGGAAACAATTTTGGATCATCCACGGTCGGAAAGCTACAACCCGAGTCCTTCGTCAGTGCATAGTTTGCTACAAAAGCAGACCCAAGGTAGCTTCACAGATGATGGCCAATTTACCTCAGCAAAGAATTCGCCCTGCGCGTGCATTTGAGTCAACCGGGGTCGATTACGCCGGGCCCTTCTGTATTACTCCAAGCAAAGGAAGAGGCATAACCTGTATGAAAGGTTATGTGGCGATGTTCATCTGTCTCTCGACCAAAGCAATCCATCTCGAAGTCGTTAGTGATCTGTCCTCAGAAGCCTTTTTGGCAGCTTTAAAAAGGTTCATCGCACGACGTGGGTTTTGCAACAATATTTTTAGCGACTGCGGAACGAATTTTATGAGGACGAACAAATTATTGAGAGCAGATCGCATGGCTTACCGCACCTTCATCACGAGGAAGATTATTCCACACCTAACGGATTTACGCATTCAGTGGCACTTCATCCCTCCATCCTCACCCCACTTCGGAGGACGACTGGGGCAGGCGTGAAGTCTGTAAAGACTCACCTACGAAGAATCATCAACAAGCAAGTATTTACTTATGAAGAGTTTTCCACCATCACGTGCCAAATTGAATCATGTCTGAATTCAAGACCACTCTGTCCGCTTAACGACGATCCGGACAACCAGATTGATTTAACGCCCGGGCATTTTTTAATCGGGGATTCCCTTCTTTCGCATCCAGAGCCAGAGATAGATACAATTTGCCTAACCAAACGATGGTAATTATGTCAAGTCATCGTTCAACAATTTTGGCGTCGTTGGAGCTCCGAGTATTTATCCCGACTTCAAAATCGTCCCAAGGGGTGGAGGAGAAGGATGCCCAACGTTCAAATCAATCAGTTCGTCCTCCTAAAGGATGAACGTCTTGCTCTTTGGGACGGATTATCAATGGAAGTTGGGACGGATTATCGAGGTTCAACCTCCTTTTATTTTCTTTTATTGAATTCGCTCCCCACGAGCCGTCATAACATTTGGTGCCTCCTGTGAGGATTGAACTTACGACTCGAATCGAAGACGGGGATTTCGATGTTGACGACTGTTTGCGTGAAGGAAGGCCAAAAACTTTCGAAGATGCTGAATTGGAAGCATTGCTCGATGAGGACCCATGCCAAACGCAAAAAGAGCTTGCTTCAGTATTAGGAGTTACCCGCTAATTTATTTCCAAGCGATTGCATGCGTTGGGAATGATTCAAATGCAAGAAACTTGGGTTCCTTATGATTTGAAGACAAGAGACGTTCAGCGTCGTTTCTTCGCCTGTGAACAACTGCTACAGCGGCAAAAAAGGAAGAAAACTTCATCGCATCGATACGGAAAATGAAAAATGGATTCATTACAGCAACCCAAAAGAGAAAAAATTATGGGGACAGTCCGGTCATACGACTACGTCGTCGGCTCAGCCAAATATTAACGCTGCGAAGATTATGCTATGTATTTGGTGGGATCAGGGCAGTGTTATTTATTATGAGCTGTTGAAACTAGAGTTGCGCAAAATAGTTCCAAGCCCAGAACGAACATGGAACGTTTCCTTTCCCAGTCGGAACTAGTTCCGGGAACTATCTCCTCGGAACTACAATACATAGTGTTTCTATTACTTGATGCAATGACACAATAGTAGACAAAATAAAAAGTTTTGCTATTTTTGTTTTGTTCAAAATACTTCTAATATCACTTCGGACCAAAAGTAACAGTACCTATAAAACATAACATAAAAAGTTGACAAGACAATCCTAGAATGGAACTACGATATCCGGATCCGCTCATGCAGATAGGGAACTAGCAACTGAATATGGAACTATCGGAACTGTCGGAGCTGTCGGAACTATCGGACCGGTCGGAACTATCGGAACTATTAGTATGATAAGAGAGATCCATTCATATCCGGTCCTTCATACATACTTCGTTCACGAAACACGAAACGAGTATGATTGCGGACATTATTGTTTGATCACTCTTCTGCCATTCAAGTTCCAGTGTGTGAGTGCGCACAAACTGTTCGAGCTTATCGCTACTTCAATGTACATATGTACATATGTACACGATATCCATTCAGATTTTGTATAAGACATGTTCGATTGCATTTATATTTCTTTTCGTTTTGTCTGTGATTAGTGATTACGTTGTTCTACAACATAGTCGTAAGACCGCGTCGTTCGGACGTTCGGCTGGGTTGTATAATATGAACGCCGCTATTGATGAATTTTTAGCAGAAACCACCAATGAGACGTCCCACTCAAAATGGCCGCCGACGTTTGCCTACAAGCTCGGGCGAGCACGTGGGTACCTCAAGTGCTGTCAAATTTTTGTAAACAATCACGCACATTGTTATAATTCCAATAGTGTGTGTGGCGGGAGTACACTGCGGTACAATGAAATGAACTCACACGTATTCACGATTAGAGTTTGTTTGTAACGGGTTTTGTCGCTACGCACCTGAACCTCTGTCAAAATCTCGTCAAAATTTCAGGGTGTCACGGGGGAAGACGTACGAAAGACGCACGTCTCATTCTGGTTTCTGATTTTTAGGTTGAATGGAACTAATGGAATCGTTCAGTTTGAGGAACGATCCGAAATGCTTCCGACTGAGGACATACATAGTTCCTGGAACTATACATGTCCGGAACTACCCAACTCTAGTTGAAACCAAACGAAACCATCACTGGGGAACGGTTTCGAACTCAATTGATGCGATTGAGCCGAGCATGGCCGCTATGGGCTGAAGTGGTTGGATCATTGGTTATTTGATGGTCAGATGGAAACAGATCTACATATACGATATAACTGCCCGCATATTCCACCAAAAATTGAAAAAGTTGATGGATCTAATTGTCAAACTCCGTATATTTGGAGAAGTGCGTTTACATGTATACAATTGAATGGCAAAAAAAGAAGCTTGCCGCACGCTCACACTTTGATATGGTTGGTACGGAAAATAACACCAGATATGATCGATAGGTTTATATCGGCCGAAATTCCAGATCCAACCATCGATCTACAGTTATTCGCAGTTGTCACGAAAAATATGATGATTTTGATTTTTGACTATTATTGAACTTATTTCATTTCATTTCAAGAGTACTGAAACTCTTTGTAAAAAACTGAATTAATTCTGAGGCGGTACGAAGTTCACCGGGTCAGCTAGTTTCAGATATTTTTTAAATATTTCAAAGCACTATGCACACTTCGTATTTCTTTAAAATACTGAAATTCATAGCCAAATTTACTAGGAAGAAATCTCGCTTGCATTGACTTTGTGATAAAACTATGGTCACGAGAATATACATATACTTCCTTTATCAATTCACGCTTCACACGCTCCACCCGAAAAATACCTGACTGCAACTGATAACATAATACTCTAAAACTAAAACTGCTCCAACCAGCAGCCGCCGCCACGCACCGCCGCCTTCCACGACAAGCTTATCACGATAAAAAAAACAACAATTGTGGACCACTCCATGCACCACCCTTATGCACCACTTTTCTTAGGCCAGAACTTAAGGGTTGCTATTTATATTTTGAGCCTAAAATGAAAAGACAGTAAATTATTATCAAAAATGCCTTTATTGTTTTTCGAAGTATTCTCCGTGATGATCAATATACTTTTGCATGCACTCCAACCAATTTTCGTAACACTTTTTCCACTTCGATTGAGGTACTTCCAAAACATGGGTTTTAAATACATCAACGGCTTCTTCAGACGCTGAAAAACGTTGGCCACGCAAGTTATTCTTGATATGCGGCACGTTTGCTTTAGATGCGCCGCGATTGTATTTCTTAAGAATTTCTTTGCACCAATTAACACGAGCATCTTTTTGAGCTTTTGTTAAATTATGCGGGATCCAACACGAACAAATCATTTTCACAGCCAAATTTTCATGCAATACCTTATTGATGCTCGTCATACTAATGCCCAAGGATGCCTCAATCTCACGATAAGACACATGACGATCTTGCAGTATTTTCTGGCACAACAATGGATTTTGGACGACCTTCACGATTTTCATCCCTGAGCGAACTGCGACCACGATTAAATTCGTTATACCAGCGTTTCACAGTGGCCAAGGATGGGGCTTCATCGCCAAAAGTCGAAGTAAGTTGATTTATGCGCTCCTGTCTTGATAATCGACGTCGAAAGTCGTAAAAAATTATCGCACGAAAATGTTCATGAGTTAATTCCATTTTTTCGCTGAGACAAAATTTGCAAATCACTGTAAACAACACAAATTGTGCTGAAATGATAAAATTTTCTGAAAAAGTTATTGTTGAAAAGGTCAAACTTTCAATTAGAAACGTCAGTTGGTGCCATTAAAGACTTAGCATTGCCAAGGCTCAAAATATAAATAGCAACCTATGTATTGCAAGCTCAGCCGGCTGTGCATTATTATTCAGTAAATTACTGCAACATACGATTTTTGGCATGTTAAGCGGTAGAAAGTTCCTTGTGAAAATTGCCAACGTGACTTCTACTCAAATATTTGAAATAATGCACTGCAACAGGGTACGGCGATTCGCCCTCAGTGATCGGATAGTTTTTCTTCACAATTCAATAGAGTATCCGGATGATTTGATCATGTATAGATTAGGTCCAAGATTAGGTAATTCTCTTGCAGCATGACTTCGAGATAATTTAGTAGTTTGTAATGACTGGAAGTTGAAAATTGACTTCTAGAAATCCGAATTTATTTTATTCAGAAGATCTTTGTCTAGGGCCTCTCAGGACACTAAAAAAAATTGAAGTTCATTGGTGAACTGAAGTGTAGTTAGATTCTTTGGGATCTGTCTAGATCAGAATCTATATTTTGACAAGTATAGTTTCCTTAAAGTCTCCTAAACCTTTTGGTTTCTAAAACCTGCACATCAATTCAGAGTATTTATTATTGGGCGGTAGTTAAATTCTCGTTAATCTTATCCCTGTCAATAGTTGTCTTAGTTTCACATTCTTTGACTAAATTGTTCATTCGGTTGAGGAGATTGTGTTGGTATTTAAATATATTTAACACTTTGTTATTATTTATTACAAGCGTTCGCCAAAGTCTCTGAAAGAAGAGAAACAACTACCACGATTTGACACAATCCGATTCGGAGTGAAAATCTTTCGAAAAATGATTTCAAACAAGTAATGGCCTCGTTTGTCAGGTTTGTCGTAACGGGATAAAGTTTTATGATCTTTTATGGTAAGTTTTAAGGTTTTATAAATCCAATGTATGAATCCTCTTTTTCCCCGGATGCAGGCGAATAGTATGCGCACTTGAGACACGTGTGGGATTTTATTTGTCGTTTATATGTGGAGTATAGATGGAGTAAGGAGTATACATTTTTCATTTCGTTCCGTGAACCTATGTATTTGGTAGAATTATCACTGTACACGATCTTACTCAACCCTCTTCTGTCAAAGAATCTACGAGATGCTCCTCTTTGCTTGAAGTGCAATAGAAAGAGTCCATACAAATTGGTTCCTACGTCGACAAAAGGATTTAAAGGTGTCACACGCGGAGGAAATCTGCAATAATTGGCTACATATATATGTAGCAATGACATTCTATGTGCCTAACTAAGATCTTGCCACCACATCGGTCAGTACCGCCTACGCATTAAAGCAATCGTTGTGCTTCCAAAAGATGAGGTTTTTTATGTGTGTACTTCAGAATAGCAATGGCGAACGAGTGGTTATTAGGCAGACCAATAGGATCCTCTACTGCATACGAAGCCATATATGTATATATATAGCTTTTCTCAATTAACATGCAGTTTCTTTCCTACATAACATTCGAAATGAACGAAACACAACATGACCACTTTGTTTGCATCCTTATCGATACAAAACGGTAATTTTCGCGTTTGTCAGATAACGCTTGCCTGGAATTTCCTCATTTGAATGTCAGTATCTCGCGCGTGTGCATTGAAAATATAAGTAGAAAAAAAAGTGTGATTTTTGGTGCAAATAATTGTGTTAATTCGGTGAGTACAATTAGTTTAAAAAAATATATTGGTTAAAATACTTACTTTTCTATTATTATGGTGTACTTCTTTTGTTAAAACAATTATTGTTTATACACGTTTGATTAGTTTAATAACCGAAGCCATATATGGCTTCGTATGCATTAAAGGATATTTTTCGTTTATTTGGTTAATGTGAGTTTGTATTCTGTACTATGTTGGAACACTTGCTTTTTATTGCAGAAATGGATCCGGATAGTTTTTATGGAAAGTTTAGAAATACCCAGTGTATTCCTGGAGATGGATTTTTGAGTGATGACGAACTGGCTCCAGACTCCGATAAGGAATACGAACCCTTGCAACGTCATCAATACTCTTATCTTGATTGTTCAACAGTGCCAGAAACTGAAACAGAATCTGAGTCTGACAATGAGAATCTTCCGTCGATCTCAAAACAACAAAATTCGGGGTTGAAAAGTAAAAGAAACGTTATCTGGAGAAAGAAAAATATGGAACCGTACGACGAAAACAAATATACAAATATACATTCAAAGGAAGTGTTGATTTTCCAACATTTGTAAAAACATTGAAGACTCCTTACGATTTTTTCTTGTTTTTTTTCTCTGAGGAACTGATAAATCTAATAGTGGAAGACTCGAACAAAAAATTACTTCAAGACAATATAAACAAGCCTGCAGGTATAAGCAATAGCGAAATGAAGCAGTTTATTGGCATGATAATCTTCATGTCCTTAGTTAAACTTCCGGCTTCAAGACATTACTGGAGTAAATCTCTTGGCCAGCGGGAAATCTTTGAAACAATGACATGCAACAGATGGGAAACGATTAAAAGGGTCTTGCATTTCAATGACAATAATGATTTTAAGCCATTTGGTTCAGCAGGATACGACAAGCTTTTTAAAGTAAGACCACTATTAAACAAAATAAGGGAACAATTGTTGTTAATTCCAAAGGAAGAGTTCTTAGCAGTTGACGAGAAAATAATACCAACTACGTGCCGACATGAACCCAAGCAAAACAATCCAGCTAAACCTCATAAGTGGGGTTATAAAAATCTGTTGCTAAGTGGTGTTTCCGGGTTCAGTTATGATTTTGACATTTTTGCTGGCGATCAGAGCAACACTTTTCCTCAAGATGCACCTGATTTAGGTGTTAGCGGGAACGTTGTTACAAGATTAACTTCAACAGTTATTAAACATGTGAACCACAAAATTTTTCAATAGCCCCAATCTTCACGTTTATCTTTTTACAAATGGACTTTTACCTCTGTGTACAGTGAGATTAAACCGAGTTCCCAATTCAAAAATGCCATCTATAAAAGAACTGAAGAAAAAAGGACGGGGAAGTATGGTAGAAAAATTGGCGACGATTGATGGAGTGCAACTGAGTTTGGTGTCATGGTTTGACAACAAGTTGGTGAATATGCTATCAGCTTATGTTGGTAGTGAACCAGTTTCAACCAAACGTCGCTTTTTTAGAAAAGAGCGAAAATATAAAGAAATCCCAGCTCCACAAGCTGTAGAAGTATATAATAAATACATGGGTGGTGTTGACTTGCTTGACTCTATGCTAGGATTATATAGAATTCAATTTCGATCCAAAAATTGGTATAAAAAGATATTTTTCCATAGGATAGATTTATGTATTGTCAACTCATGGATTCTCTGGCGCCAACAAAATGAGAATCATATGCCTCTGTACGATTTTAAGCTTGTAATTGCCGAGCATTTATGCAACATAGATAAAGTTATTCTAAAAAAGCGTGGTCGACCTTGCTCCGTATCGGAGGTACATTTTTAGCACCGAAAACTAGGCAGCGTCCAGCAATACACCAACATTTTCCTATACTTTCTGTTATCCAAGATAATGTAGGGCATTTTCCAAATTGGATGAAAAAACGACAACTGTGCCAAAATAATTGTTCATTTCGCTACTATACATTCTGCGAAAAATGCAAAGTTTTTCTATGCTATAATGAACAGAGAAATTGTTTCTCTCAATTCCATAAACCGTACATTTAATATATTCATTTTCATATATTTTTAACTTTTAATGTAATTCCATTATTCATTTTTTTCCATTATTTTCAAATTCCATATGATTTTTTATCTTGTCGTTGAGTTTCATGTTTTTGTTTTCGTTAATGCATCCATATATGGATATATTTCATATTTCATATTCCATATATTTTCGTTAATGAAGCCATATATGGCTTCGTTTTTTATTTTTTTAACACAGTACTTTTTTGTATTTTTTTTTAATAAATATCATTAAAGAATAATAAAGAAAAGCCATTTTAACCGTTTTTTTTTTTTTTTTTTTTTTTTTTTTTTTAAGAACGGAGTGGGTAATTACCTCATGCTTACCATTGACCAAAAGTCACTCGACCACATCCGCAGCAGATCTGGCAGCATCAAGTTCGGGCTGGGAACCCTGAAGGTAAGGCTCCCCAATGAACGCGGCAAGTCAAAGGAGGCTGCTAGTGGTGCAAATTAATTTACACCACTGCAAAGCAGCCACCGACGACTTGATGATGTATGTAAATGCTGCAGGAAAATGTGGATATAGCCTTAATCCAAGAACCTTGGCTCCATAGGAACAAAATTCAGGGATTAAGGTCTAAAGAGTATAATTTATACTATCCACATACCGAAGGTAAGCTAAGAACCTGTATAGTCGCCAAGAGATACTTAAACTTGTTTTTCCTAGGTTCGTACAGCAACGGAGACCTCACGGCGGTAACGTACGAACAACAGGACAAATCAACTTTGCTCCTATCGTCCGCTTACTAACCATACGATGAGGAGGATCCACCTTCAAACGCAGTCCGAGCACTCGTGCGACACGCCAAGTCACGCGGACTGTGTCTATTGATAGGCTGCGACGCCAATGGACACCACACTCAATGGGAAGCAGCGACATCAATAAAAGGGGTGAGTCCATTTTCGATTTCATTATCTCCACCAACCTCAATATTTGCAACAAAGGTAACACACCCACGTTTCGCAATCGGGTTAGGGAAGAGGTAATTGACCTCACTTTACTAAGTGAGTCCGACTCCATCCGAGTAGAGGATTGGAGAGTGTCCAATAACTGTTCCTTTTCGGACCACAGCCGGATACTCTTCAACCTTAACGTCATTAAAGAAAAACCGAAACCTTTCAGAAACCCTCAGAGGACACACTGGAATCTTTTTTTAAACCTAGTTGCCAACAGGTTAGAACCGCCACAAGACACCACTAATCCTGATCCAACTTACATTGAGAATTCAGTTGAAAATCTTGTGAGAATTCTGAAAGCGGCTTTCAACAAATCCTGTCCTTTGCAGCGTGCTCGCAGGAAGACCAGCGCAGTCTGGTGGACCACAGAGCTAAAGCAACTCAGGACCAGGACCCGAACTCTATTCAATAGAGCAAAGATCTCAAACAGAACCGAAGACTGGGATAATTACAAGTCCAGCTTCAACGAATACAAGAGCAAAACAAGAGCAACAAAATCTAAATCCTGGCGGGAGTTCTGCGAATCAATAGAGGATCTCAACGAAGCCGCAAGGTTCAGGAAGATCCTATCCAAAGACCCCTGCGTCCCGGGATTCAACCTTAAACCAGATGGTTCTTGGACAGAATCCAGTCGGGAATCTTTAGAACTGCTGACTGAAACCCCCAGGCTGTAAAACCCCTGAAACCACAGTCTCCTTCGAGACGACGGTTCCTACGGTTCACACAACCGAAGAAGTGATAAACAAGATTATCACAGCGGATAAAGTATCATGTGCAATAAATTCGTTCAAACCCTTTAAAACTCCGGGCCCGGACGATATCTTGCCAGCGATGCTTCAAAAAACACAGATCCACACTGTACCCCATCTCGTAAGCATTTTTTCCAATTGCCTGCGAACGGGGTACATCCCAACACAGTGGAGAGAAATTAAGGTAATTTTCATACCTAAGGCAGGTAAACCATCCCATACTGCCGCAAAGGACTATAGGCCAATTAGTCTCTCGTCATTTCTATTAAAAACCTTGGAGAGACTCCTTGACCTATACATCAGAGGACTCACAAATTCACGAAACTTATGCAACACTCAACACGCCTACCTCAAAGGCAGATCAGTGGAGAGTGCTCTGCATAGTGTTGTCCGTTAGATTGAGGGCTCGCTGTACTTAAAAGAGTTTACAATGGCAGCCTTCCTCGACATAGAGGGGGCCTTCAACAATGTAAACACAGAGGCCATAACAACAGCTCTTGAGGACATAAAAGTAGACAAATCCATTGTAATCTGGATTGAGAATATGTTGAAGAACAGGATCATCAATGCAGACATTGGACACACGGAAGGTGATAACTAGAGGCACACCACAAGGAGGAGTTCTCTCCCCCTTACTGTGGCTTCTTACAGTCAACAAGATCCTCAAATTCTTTATGGAAAAAGACACAAAGATCATAGCGTACGCGGATGACCTGGTTATTTTGATAAAAGGTAAATTTCTACCAACTATCAGTGAACTAATGGAATCTGCGCTGAGTGAGCTCTCCTCGTGGGCAAGACAGAATGGTCTGAGAATAAACCCCCAGAAAACCGAGCTGGTCTTGTTCACTAGGAAAAGGAAAATTCCGATATTTGCTCCCCCAAAGTTAGAGGGTAGGGTACTCCACTCAAACTCAAAGCGGAAGCAAAATATCTAGGCATCATTCTTGACTCCAAACTCTCCTGGAAAAGGAACCTGGAGGAAAGAATGAAAAAAGGATTGAACGCTTTTTATGCATGCAAAAACACCTTCGGAAAAAGATGGGGTTTGCAACCGTACATCATTCATTGGATGTACACAGCAATCATCAGACCCATTTTAACTTATGGGGCCCTAGTCTGGTGGACTGCTAGCAGCATAAAAAGCTATATGAACATGCTCAACAAAGTACAAAGGTTAGCAGCTGTTTGTACAACGGGAGCCATGAGAAGCACGCTGCAAGCAGGGTTGGACATGATTCTTCATCTCCTCCCCCTGGATCTATTCATAAAAGGCTACGCGGTAAAGAGCGCTCTCAGACTAAGAGAGTCCTCTCTGTGGAAGCAAGCCAACTATGGACATGCGGCCATACTTAAGATAATAGACGACCTGGGAAGGAAACATGGTTTTAGTAGCCTCGCAGTTACGACCGACTATATTCCCCCCCAAAATGACTTCTCTCTCAGTATACCTATCCTTTTCCCCGACAGAGAAGAGTGGCTAACAAACGCCGTAACCAACGGCCAAGGAATCATTCAGACTCCCTGATCTGTGTAGCGTGTTCCAAGCAGAAATCCTGGCAATAGAGAAAGCAGCCAAACACCTACAGGTAGCCGATATCCCACCATCTGATATCACCGTCTTCGTAGACAGCCAGGCTGCACTGAAGTCAATAGAATCCTGTATAACGAGATCAAAGGCTGTCAAGAAATGTCGCGACTCACTGAAGTCCATCAGACACCATAAAGTTAAACTCTGCTGGGTCCCGGGCCACAGCTCAATCGCAGGGAACGAAAGAGCAGACGAAATGGCCAGGCAAGGTTCTGAAATGGACATCAGCGAAGCGGACACGTCATTGCAACCACCGATCAGCGCATTATACCGGATCATAAGCGACACAATCATCAAAGAGGCCAACTCGTCTTGGCTTACAAGAAACGACAGCTACACGACAAGATCATCGTGGCCAGAGCTCAATGTCAGAAAAGCAAAGAAGCTCCTGGCGCTGGACCGTAACTCGATCCGAAGAAACTGAGACGATCCAACATCTGCTCTGCCACTGTCCAGCTCTCCAGAATCGACGCCTAGTGTCGCTAGGCCAAAGATTCTTTACAGAGATTGCGGACGTGGCTAATGCAGATATATCGGATCTTCTAAGATTCATCAAGAGCACGGGGTGGTTTCAGCCACACAAACGAAGGGAATCACAATGGGCCTCTTGGCCTCCGAGTGGAAGTGATGTCCAACCATCACACTCCCCTTCTCTAACCTAACCAAACCTAACCTAACCGTTTTTTTATTTTTTTCCTCCTTACACATTAATTCATGGTTAAATTCATAATCCGAAGCTGCACGCTCAAAACGTCTGCCTACTTATGGGAACCTTCGATTGTCTAAGAAGGGGAATAAAAAAGATGGTTGTATGTGAGATTTGGACGAGATTCGTTGACCACTTTTGAGCATTGATAACTCATAGCTATAATGAAATACACTCGCTGACAAAAATTAGGTCACGAGTACGATAACTTTGGCGAAAAAAGTTTAGGCCTTTTGTTTTTAAGTATGAAGATAAGTGCTAAATTAACTTTTCGTGGTTAATGCTCATATCCATTCTGAATCGAACACAAAAAGTTTTTTTTTATGGGATTTTTTTGTTTTCTGCTATTTACGGTGATATGTATGAAGGGGAGGGGGGGGGTATGCTGCCCTCCTGCAACCCCCCTGCTTGGCCCAATGTAGGGTTTGGGGTAAGTGCGCGATTAGATGTACATATGTATGTATATTATAGTTTAATTCAGTATCTTACATTAAACCTACAATACATTTTTTTTTTTTTTAATTTTTCTACCACTTTTGAAAACCTGTGCTTTGTAACGTTTAAAAGTAAAATACAAATAATGTCGTGTGGTGTATGCAATTTAAAGGTTGAAAGACACCAACTAAAAATTCAGTGTTTTACTTGCAAGGTTTTTTTTTCATGCAAAGTGCGCGAAACTTGAAAAAAGAGAGATTGAGTATTTTGAAAAAAAAACGGTCGAACATTTCGATGCAATAGCTGTCTTTCTGAGGAGAAAATCGTTTCTGTCCGAAGAGCCTATAACTCGATCTACTGACAGTATCTTAAAGACTACAAATATCATCAGTACTCCACCAGTTACTGGCTCTACTTTAGACAATGGCTCTGCTAGCACTTCCTCAGCAAGTAAAAGAGCAACTTCAATTCCTTCGGTTGGTACAAATGACGTCAACAACTCAGGCGACGCGGTAACAAACCAAATGTTACTTACGGAGATCGTCAAGCTCCAACAAATTGTTACTGATGCTATGGCGAAAATCAATTCTCTCGAGGAGTCTAATTGTTCCCTGAATAAGAAGGTTATGCTGCCGGAGTCTAGGCTGAATGTCTTCGAGCAGAGAGAACTGCAATGCTCTGTTGACATAGTCGGCAATCCGGATGAAAGAGAGTGACAACTCTCTTAACGGCTCTCAATGGAGATGAGTTATTTAATGATGACTTAGTTTCGTGCTTCGTCAAGAGAATAAGAGTGAAGAAAAGCAACACACCATCCAGCATTTATTTTTCATCTCTCTTGCGTAAACAATCTGTAATGAGGAAAATGCGTGAGCACAAAAGCATTTCTTCGTTCAATATTTATGGTCCTGCGAAACATGTTGACAACTCTAACACCAGCAACAGCAACATTACTGGCAGCAACAATAAGATCTACATGAATGATTCTCTCACTGCTTATTCAAGATTATTACTTAAAAAGGCGAATGAATTCAAAAATAATAACAAATATATTTAAGTTTGTTTTGGTGAGAAATGGTTCTGTGCTCATTAGAAAAACGGAAGGCGAGAAAGTAATTATAATTCGTAATCTTGAGGATTTTGGCAACTTGATAAACAATAAATTTATGTAATTTATCCTATATTTTTTAACTTACTATGACTGATAATTTAAATTTAGTTAAAAACCTTAAGTTAATGTAAATACTAATTCAAATGAATTTAACTGCCTCTGTATAGAACATCCAAACAGTGATAATAATAGTACAGGCTTTTCAGTCATTCACCAGAACATTCGTAGCATGAGAGCTAACTTTGATTCTTTTTTCACTCACCTCGCATCTCTTGACCATTCATATCATATTTCTTTCTGAGATTTGGATTTTCGAAGAAGAAATCTCAGATTATGCAATACCAAACTACACATTGTCTGCAAACTGTAATAGTAATTATTCAGCTGGGGGTGTTGCAGTGTTCTTCGGAAATAACTTAAAAGGTTGTAAGATGGGGAAAATTGAAAGTGCGGATATATTGACTGTATATTGTGAAATTGCTGGCGCACGTTACTGTTTTTGTTGTGTATTTAGACTTCATAAGTTTTCAGTAGCTGCGTTCATAGATGAATTTTCCGATTTTTTAGACAAGCAAACTTGTAAAAATATGGTACTCCTGGGTGATGTTAATATAAACACCCTGTCTGATTCAATAGATGTCGACAACTACTTATCACTGTTGGCCTCATATGGTCTTGAGTCCTTATTGAATCAACCTACCCGCTTAGATTCCTGTCTAGACCATATTTTCATAAGGCTTCATAGAAACAATTTTATAGAATACCAAGTAATGGCCTATGATTTGAGTATAAGAGATCATTATTTAACTAGTATTCAATTCGATCATAAAGAATATAAGACTAGCAATTCCTCGTATTTTGGTTTTTATTAAATTGATTTTAATGTTCTTAAAACTAGACTTAACTTTGAATTTTGGGATGAAGTTTTTAACTCACATAATCCATCCCAAGTCTTTGATACATTCCTTAAAATATTTCAGTCTCACTTATCGTGTTGTAGTCATCGTATGAATAACAAGTGTAATAAGCTCAGATGTATCAAACCGTAGATGACTATCCCTTTACTTAGGAAAATAAAAAATAAAAAATGTTATATTCGCGTGTGAAAAAGCATCCCAATAATACAAGGCTTAAAAAATATTACGATAAATTATGTATGGAATTGAAAAATGATATATGTACCAATTTGCAGGGATTCTTACTTTGGGAACAAGTTAACTAAGAATATTGGTAATGCGAAAAAGGAATGGGAAGTGGTAAATGAGATACTAAACAGAACAAAGAAGAATGATGGTACAATTTTAGAAATTAATAATGTACTTGTATCTGACCCGTTGTTAGTGTCCAACCTATTTAATGATTTTTTTTCTAATATGTACTCTGCACAAGAATTGTCAAATGTAAGTGTTTCTTCTTGTCTATGTGAACATTGATTTAATAGAGAATTTCTACAAACCCAACATTTTTTTTTTAAAGAATTTACGGGACTTGAGGTTCATAAGATTATAATGTCGCTTAAATCAACAAATTCTTCTTCTTTTGATCTAGTTTCTCGCTTCGTCCTGAAGCAGATTTCATTTCATATCTCCGATATTCTGAGCTTTATTTTTAATCTTAGTATTAAGCAGGGTATTTTTCCTGAATCACTGAAAACAGCTATAGTGGTGCCACTTCATAAGAAAGGAGATACTCTGACGATCAACAACTATTATCCCATTTCACTATTATCTGTTTTTTTCGAAAATACTCGAAAAGGGTATAAAATCCAGAATTCTTTCGTTTTTTAGTAGATCAAAGTTCTTTAATAACTGTCAGTTTGGCTTTAGAAGTGGTAGGTCGACAGAAAGTGCCTTACTTAAATTCACCGGCGAAATATACGATAGCTTAAATCTATCTCAAACATGAGCAGCCCTATTTATAGATATTACCAAAGCATTTGATACTGTGGATCACTCGTTGCTATTAGATAAGTTATGTATATCATGCAGGCTTTAGAGGATTTATTCTTGACTGGTTTGCCTCCAACTTATCAAATCGGAAACAGATGGTTAAAATCAAAGATTATATTAGCTCACCAAAATATATAAACATGGGAGTTCCGCAGGGGTCTGTTTTAGGACCTATTCTGTTTTTGATTTATGTTAACTCTCTGTTCGTCCAACCGTTTAAAGGCAAAATAACAGCATTTGCTGACGACACCGCTATCTCATACTCCAATAATAACAATTTTAATATATTTCTGAGATTATGGTTTAATCATCATAAACTGGTAATTAGTACTAAAACTAAATTTATGTTTTTCAACATCAGGTTTTTCCTTAATGTACCATTCCCCGAGTTGTACACGTTTTAGTTTAGTCTGCTGTCCGAACAACTCCGTCACCTTTGACAGTAACTCCAGTTGTTGCGAATCCTGTTTTGAAATAGAGTGTGTTGAACATTTTAAATATTTGGGCATAATTTTAGATCATAATCTCAGTTGGAAGGATCATACTTGTTATTTGAAACAATACATGAATAGAGTAGTAAAACAGCTATATCATTTAAGTCTATACTGTAATACAACTGTCTTGAAACTAGTTTACAATGGCTTATTAAAATCTAAATTACAGTATGGATTATCTTGCTGGGGAGGTTCTTATTACACGTATATCAAACCCTTAATAAATAAGCAAAAACATGCAGTTGGAGTTATCTGTAGAGTAAGCCGTACAACTCATAGTTTTGACCTTTTCAGAAATCTTGAATTTCTTCCACTGAGGCACTTATACTGCTTTAAAGTCCTAAAAATATTTTTGAAAAATGTGGATTCTACGCGGTTAGACTACATGATAACTACAACTTGCGTATCAACACCAGAAACTTTGTAACAGTGCCAGCAGTCCACAAATCGCACTTTTCTAGGTTTTATTTCGTCACTGCGCCTCGACTCTTCAACTTGCTTCCTGATAACATCAGATATGAAAGAGTGAAGACAGTTTTCTTTTGCTATTAAAAAATGGTTTTTCTCGTTTAATTACACGGCTATTGAACAAACGTTTATACCGTTAGTTTAAATGTTTATATGTTTGGATATTCTGCTTTTCATTTTGTACTCCGTCTTCGAAATTTCAACATATTGTTTTTCCCATCAATATTTTATTGAATTTTATGTAATTCTATATTTGAATTGATAGTACATTCTCCTCTTGTCTGGTTGACAACAGAATGTATTTAAAAATTATTTCATGGTTTAATTTATCTAATTATTTTGTTATTTTATTAGCTTTAAGGTTGCAATGGAATAAAGTTTGAAATTATTATTATTATATACTTCCATTGAACCGATGCAAGACTTCGATATCATATATTGATGATGCGTTCGTATTTGTTATTAAAGTACAGCAATTCCTTTAGCGTTACCCAGAATAAACCACGAGGAGGTAGAATTGCATTGCATTCCACGTCTTAATCAATCGGGGTGTAAGTAAGGCTGAAGATAGTTAATAATAGTTAACTTAATTTTTAATGTATTAAAAAGGTACATATGTGAGTCTTGTCAATGAAGTACCTGTACCTGTGTTACTGTCGAGTTCGTTGAGTTCATCGCCGAGGTTGTTTTGGCGGTAAAATAGCCTCTAGGTTCTTACTGTGAACGGTGGGAGGGTCGAATTCCATTAGTTGCAAACCCACACTTTCTTCACCATCGATAAAACCTGGAAATACCTTTTTTACGTCTAGTAAAAATTCCATGATTCGGGAGCCCAAGTCTTCCTTATATTTTTTTTCAAGGCAGTACTTTCGATAAAAGAAAAGTGCCATATACTGATGAAGGTGGTGCGTAGTTTTGCGACATAAAAGAGATTTTTTCAGAAGCTTGTCCTGATTCTCCAGATCATTAATAGTGTTGCTTTCATATTCCCCTTTGCTGTGGTTCATCACTTCATGGGTCGTAGAACTCGAAAACATTTTCTCAATACCTATAGGTATATACCTATATATGAGAAAGCTGTCGGCGTGATGGGTGCCGCGTTTGCTCACTCCGGACAACAAGCGGAACCGTGAGATCACCGCAATCCGAATTAGTTTCTGCGTCATTTCGTGACAGTCGACGAAACATGGATCCACTGGTACACACCAGAGACCAAGGAACAGTCGAAACAGTGGACTTCACCCGGCGAACGTGCTTCGAAGAAGGCGAAGACTGTCCCATCGGCCGGAAAGTTGATGGCCACCGTTTTCTGGGATTCATAAGGTGTGATCCACATCGACTACCTGGAGAAGGGCAAAACGGTCACAAGGCTGTACTATGCCAAATTATTGGGCCGGTTCAACGCCGAATTGAAGAAAAAACGGCCTCACTTGGCAAAGAAAAAAAGTGCTCTTCCACCATGATAACACACCGGCTCACACCTCCGCCCTCGCCACGGCCAAATTGGTCGAATTGGGCTACGAACTGGCGCCCCATCCACCGTATTCTCCAGATTTGGCACCGTGCGACTTCTTTTTGTTTCCAAACTTGAAAAAGTCACTCGCCGGACAGACATTTCAGTCGAAGGAGGAGGTCATCGCCGCCACGGAGGCCTACTTTGCAGACCTCGAGAAAACGTATTTTTCAGACGGGTTAAAGAAGTTGGAGCATCGCTGGGTCAAATGTATCGAGCTAAAAGGAGACTATATTGAAAAATAAATCGCCATTTCTCCAAAATGTTTGTTTTTCTTTTGTAGGCTAAGTACTTATAAAAGCGTGAGCGAATCGATGTCAGTGTTTGCCAGTGCCTGACAAGGTAGGTACCTGTCTATGTAATGTACATACAGATACCTAACTGTATGTTATGCAAACTTCTATTTTATACTGTAATAATACAGTATTATATTTGTTATGTTTGCGTATAGTATGTACGTAATAAAAATTAAATACTGAACAGGGCCATTATCCGATACTTGTTTAAAAGAAGAAAAAGCCGAGAAAAATTGAAGGTTTTAAAAACTGTTCTGCACAAACCTCCATTTGACGTACTCAAAAGAATTCCTTTGAGTAACAACACTGTACAACAACGCATTGATGAAGTGAGCTCTGATATTGAAAGCTTCTTGTGTAATTATCTGCAAACAACTCATTTTTCTATTCAACTGAACGATTCAACTTTATCTGGTAATGAAGCATTAATATTGGCATATGTTCAATTTGTTATGGACGAAAAAATCCATGAAGAGCTGATATTCTCGAAAACTTTAGAGGCGGATACTGAGGGCAAATCAATATTTAATGTCCTGAGTGATTTTTTTAAGGAAAAATTTACAAACATAATTTCGGTGGCAGCAGATGGAGCTCCTGCCAGGTTCGGACGATATCGTGGGTTTATAAGCCACCTTAAAAGAATTACACCAGAAGTAACTGCAATTCACTGTGTCATCCATCGACAACACATAGTAGCGAAAAATTTAAGGAATAAATTTCACCAATCGCTTCAATTTGTGATTAAAGCAGTTAATAAAATAAGAAGCCATGGGTTGAATACCCGATTGTTTGCACAATTGTGCGACGAAAATGATGAAAACTTCCAACGATTAGTCTTACATACTGAAGTACGCTGGTTGTGGAAAGGACAAAGGTGCATGCTTAACGAGATTTTACTCACTTTTTGAATCAGTCTTAGAGTTTCTGGAAAGTAAAGATCCAGATTTAAAAGAAATCGTGATCAAATCGAAAGCAGACATCGCGTATTTGTCAGATTTGTTCAAAAAATTCGATGAAATTAACTTTCAGTTACAAGGGGACAGCCTAAATTTGATAAAAACAAAGGGTGTAATTTGGGCTTTTGTTAGAAAATTTAAATTTATAATGCAGAATACTAGGCTGGATATTCAGACATACGTTCAGCATTTAAATGCCGTGCATGATGACTTCAAAAACGGAAGTGTCAAATGTGATATTACAAGAGGAGCCACTCGAGCTTAGCACCAATGAGGAGGTGTAGGTGAAATTTAAAAAAGTCTATGAAACGTTTTGGCTGCAGGCGGAAATACCCGAAAAATATCCTGGGCTGTAGGAAATTGCGAGGAAACTTTTGATAGCGTTTCCCTCGCCATACCTTCGTCGTCGAAAAAAAATGTAGTGTCGTTACAAACTTATTAACAAATAAAAGGAGCAGAATTAACATCACAGAACGGGAAGATTTACGCCAAATATTGATAACTTGCTGTCAATCCACCAAGTACATCCCACCCATTAAAATTGTGAATTTATGTTTTTTTAATTTTTGATTTGTCTTGTTGAAGTTACGATGCGTTTATTATGTTTAATTTTAACTCTATGAAGTATTATTTTAATAAATAGAACATAAGACAATACACCAGTTTTCTTCTTATTTTTACCACTCCGAATTTAGGGTTGGAACTCAGCCGCGATGCAAATTTCCATCGTCAGATCTAGTCTTCACATTTTTTTGACGAGTTTTGGTAATATGGTAAAAATGTAGCAGCATTTGTTAATTTTGAAAGTGGTTTACGAGAAAAAAAAAAAGTTTGGGAGCCTCTGCTCTGGACAATCAACATTAAAGTCACCTACAACCATTAAGTTTTTGGATTTCTACAAAATAGAAAAATCATTAATAAACATCGTCACATTAAACGTCTGCAATCTATAAATATATAGAAAAACAAAAATTTCATTATTTATTTCGATGGACATCTTTAATACGTCTGCACTAGGACAATCAACTTGGGAAACATCAATGATTTTAAAAGCGTTCTTTTTAAAGCAGCCAGCGCCACCTATTGTGTAATTTTCGTTTGTTTTCGTATAGAAACTAAAAGCAGAGAGAAAGTAATCATTTTCTTCAACCTAATAGATCTAGATCTCAGCCACGAATACAATATCCGAGCCACACGCAAACGAATTAATATGTGCGACGAGTGCAGAAAAGTTTTCTTTCAGGCTTCTAATGTTTTGATGAACAATAAATAATTTTTCATTGCAATAAGAACTATTAGTAAAAACAGCATCACCGTGAGGTTTGCATTGGACAAGAATAGAAGAGTTATCAATCAAATCATTTTTTGAATTCATAAACTATATATTAGACGAAAAAGAAATGAAACAATGAAAGAAAACTCAAATGAGTGAGATATCACTAAATGATCATATGGAGATAACTCTTCCACCCACCTCATTTCTTAATAAAATTTAGATTTTTACTGAACCATACGTATTTTGCTCCTTTTTCCTTCGCTCCTTCGAATCAGCGCCTCCAAAAGCTTCGAAGTAGCAATGAGGATACTACCTACTACTTTTTTGGTTGAAGGACAGGACCCCATCGCTAAGGAACAGTGGTTACAAAAATGTACGAAACACTTCAAAATCCCAACAAATGCCAAATGCTTCAACATTTCGGACCGAACATACTTAAGCTCTCCATCGCAACGAAATATGCTTGGCTATTTCTCAATTCCGGCCGCCCACTCGCTCTCGGTAGAACAACATTTACCAAATGGAATGAAAATAATGATTCCCACCCTAAATCTATCACTAAGCCTAAACCTAAGCTTAGTAATAAGAATAATAATATTAGTAAAAAGCATTCTAAGCCCCCCTCTAGTCCCAACGATAACTGGAGCTTCTAAACCTAACTCGCCAATTTTTAACCACCCATCAATTTCCCATATACAGTCTTTTCCCTTAGTTCCACCAAAACCACAACCCCAATGTGTCAGTTTTGATCTGAACTCAACTAGTTCTTCTGCCAATACAACCTTACCACCTCGAACTCTAGCACACGACCTGGATCCAAACTCATTTCCAAATTTCGACCTTAAGTCCGGAACCAAGTATCTTAATTTTCGAAGCTCCCACATCCTTAACTACCCTCTAGAACCTTTTCATTAAATATCACGAGTTTTTCAATATCTCACCCAAAAAAGTATCAAACGATCTTGATACCTTCAGACAATATATACACTCAAAGCGTATATCGCACCTTCAGCGCAGCAAAGCTGACCATGATAGGTTTTTTCGTCCCTAAGAGTCTCTCCCTCCCTGCCACTCTAACGCTCCCCGAAAACCTTCCTCTTACCTTTTATTATCAGATCGTAAGATGTCTGCGCTCTAAAACTCAGGCAGTCCTGCAGCAATCACATGCCTTACCTTTTGAAATATTTGCCTTACCCGAAACGAGCCTAATCCCTAGTATAAACAACCTTGAATTATTCCCATCCAACTTTAACGTATATCGCGACGATGATGTTAACCGATGGTTGTCCATGCCGCGGTGTTCTTATAGCCGTCCGAAACTCAATTGTCACGACTTTGTTTCTATTAAGATTGTACTACCCCGGAAATCGCTCTACGTCATCTGCATTTACATTTTGCCACCACAACCTATTTAAACATATAACTTGGCCATTGATATGAGGGTGGTCCGATAAGTACTTAGCCTTACCGCCAGATGGCGCCAGTATCGCAAGAGCAACTTACTATCGTGTAGTACATTCTAGTAGATGGCTACTGTCGGATCAGACTCGTAGTTTTGTTTTGACCGCGTGTGGAAGCGGGAGTGTCCGGGGATTTTAGAAAAATGGAAAAAGAGCAATATCGGTCGGAGATTCGTTTGTTGTGTTTGGAAGGGAAATCGCGCAGCGAAATCAAAGAGTGCTTGGATGCTGTGTACGGTGACTCTTCTCCTTCGATGGAGGTCATCAAAAATTGGTTTAACGAGTTTCAAGATGGTCGCACGTCGGTTTTTGATGAGCCACGTCCAGGTGCCCTGAAAACGGCTACCACGAGGATAACGTGACGATCTCGTATTGGCAGACCGCCGATTGAAGGTGCGCCAGATAGCTGAGACAGTAGGCATTTCAAAAAATCGCGTGGGTCATATCCTGCATGAAATTTTGGGCATGAGAAAGCTGTCGGCGCGATGGGTGCCGCGTTTGTTCACTCCGGATAACAAGCGCAACCGTGAGACCACTTCAGAGCAGTGTTTGACACTGTTTAAGCGCAATCCGAAGGAGTTTCTACGTTGTTTCGTAACAGTCGACGAAACATGGATTCACTGGTACACACCAGAGACCAAGGAACAGTCGAAACAGTAGACTTCACCCGGCGTACGTGCTCCGCAGAAGGCGAAGACTGTCCCATCGGCCGGAAAGGTGATGGCCACCGTTTTCTGGGATTCACAAGGTGTGATCCACATCGACTATCTGGAGAAGGGCAAAACGGTCACAGGGCTGTACTATGCCAAATTATTGGGCCGATTCGACGCCGTATTGAAGAAAAACGGCCCCACTTGGCGAAAAAAAAAGTGCTCTTCCACCATGATAACGCACCGGCTCACACCTCCGCCCTCGCCACGGCCAAATTGGTCGAATTGGGCTACGAGCTGCTGCCCCATCCAACGTATTCTACAAATTTGGTCCCGTGCGACTTCTTTTTGTTTCCAAACTTGAAAAAGTCACTCTCCGGGCAGAAATTTCAGTCGAATGAGGAGGTCATCGCCGCCAGGAAGCTTACTTTGCAGACCACGAGAAAATTTTTTTTTCAGACGGGTTGAAGAAGTTGGAGCATCGCTGGGTCAAGTGTATCGAGCTAAAAGGAGACTATATTGAAAAATAAATCGCCATTTCTCCAAAATTTTTGTTTTTCTTTTGTAAGCTAAGTACTTATCGGACCACCCTCGTACAATCGATAATTTAATTGATTTACTAGATCCCCAAGACGAGATCTTAGTTTTCGGTGACTTCAACCTTCCTCACCTTAAATGGATCTCTTCAGACGACGAATCATTACATTGCCTCTAATCCCACTGCAGCCAAAGAATGTCTCTTCCTGATCGCCTAGCTGATTCCAGCCTTAACCAAGTCAGCGTCATTTTAAATTACATGGGCAGACAACTAGACCTCATTTTCACAAGTAACCCCTATAACTCCTCAGTTTCAGCTTGTCAGCTGTCCCTATCAACCATCGACAACTACCACCCTCCCCTTCTTCTCTCGTTCTTTCACAACTCCCCTATACAGAACTCTCCCCCCACTGTTCGAATGTCTCACGATTTCCACAAAGTCAACTTCCTTCAATTCAATGAATATCTCAATAGTGCTCCTTTTAATTTCAACAACTTTACCGTAAATGATGCCATATCCATATTCTACAACGAAATATTTAATTTTATCTCCCTTTACGTACCCTTTCCTTGACATAAAACCTCCTCCACCTCCACACCTTGGTATAATCGCAGGCTCCGTTCTTTGAGAAACAAACGGAACAAGCTTTGCACAACTTTCCTTCGTACTCAATTCCCAAATGACTTCTCTAACTATTTCGGTACTTACCTGCATTTTGTAGAGCTTTATAGCTCTCGTTGTCAACACTACTTAGTCGAGATGCAAACCAACCTTATAAATAATCCCAAGTCCTTTTTTCAGTTTGTTAATTACAAAAGAAAATCTGATGGCTACTCAAACTCTCTCTCCTTCAATTATGAAACTTCCAAACTCTCTCTTCTTCAATAATGAAACTTCCAATGATCCTCATAACATCGCCAACCTTTTTGCCACCTTCTTCAATCAATTTTTCATCCATGATTCCTTTGCATCCGATCCTACTTATTTCAACTACATATTTACCAAACTTCTCCTTTGGACCATTTCCCCCTCGTAGCGTCGAGCCCGATACCATCGAAGAAAGATTAAAGCAACTTAATGATGAATTCACTCCTGGCCCCGACGGCCTTCCTGCTATATTTAAAAGAAAAATGTTCCTCCTCCTTTTCTGTACCTCTCTCAAAAATCGTCAGCCTATCCTTTTCTCAAGGTGAATTTCCCCGGATATGGAAAGCATCTTATATAACACCTATACACAAAAAGGGTTCGAAGAATGACATTAACAACTACCGTCCCATTGCCAAACTGTCTCATATACTCAAAATCTTCCAAAGTATTTTGTATGATAATTTAAGTTTTCAATGCAAGTCTTTAATCTCCCCCAGACAAGACGGCTTCCTCAAAGGTAGGTCTACAACCACAAACCTTATCAAATTCGTTTTCTTCACCCTTTCAGCCTCACCTTTGAGCCCATCTTATTAAAGTGGATTTCCTCTTACCTGGAAAAAAGCCACTACAATGTTCGCCTTAGATCTGCCCTCTCTAACCCCTTCCTTGCTTCCTCCGGTGTCCCCCAAGGCAGTCATTTAGGCTCGCTTCTTTTTATCCTTATCATAACTGATATTGAAATGGTTATCAAACATCCCCACATCTCCCTACATGCCGACAATGCTAAGTTCTTTAAGATAATTTCCTCAGAACATGACTCTTCCCTTATTCAATCGAATCGGACCTCAACAGCTTTTCCACCTGGTGTTCCAAGAACTGCCTCGACCTTACCTTAACATTTCCAAGTGTCAATCTATTACTTTCTCCCGCAAACGAAACAAACCTCCTCCCCGCCTCTACTTTCTCTATAATCAACCCCTTTCTACAGTTCAGGTGATCCGTGATCTTGGTGTATTATGCGACCAGGAACTCAATTTCCTTGCACATATCAGCGATATAATTCTTAAGGCCAATCCTGCACTCGGCTTCGTGAAACGATGGTCTAAATCCCTACGTCACTCGGTCTCTCTACATAGCCTTTGTTCGCCCTATTCTCTAATACGCCTCTCAAGTGGGTCTCCTTACTATCATTCACACATTTGCAAAATCGAGAGTATTCAACGACGTTTTTCTCCGTTTTGCTCTTCGTGGCTTACCCTGGGACAATCCTCTGATCCTACCTCCCTATCAAGACCTCCTAAAACTTATTAATTTGAACTCGCTGGAAGAACAAAGTAGGATATCCGACATCCTTTTCATCCATCAATTCCTCTCAGGTACCATCGACTGCGCGACCCTTTATAACTCTACCTTTTTTAACACTAACCCTCGTAATACACGAAATCTACGTCTCTTCTTTGTACCCACCTCTCGTTAAATTATGTAAAATTCGTCTTCATTAAAAGAGCATGCGTGAAGCGAGTAAGGGAGTCGTTGACAAATATGTTGCTTCCTTTGTTGTTCTTGCTGTTTCTTGTGTCCTTTATGTTCTTACTGTTTCTAATGTTCTTTGTGTTCTTGTGTTACGGGTCAATTCCCACCAAAAAGAAAAAAAAAAAAAAAGAGTAAGAAGCAAGTAAAGGAAACGGATGACCGAATGCACCGGACGCGCTTTTGATGAGGAATCAAAACGTACCACCAGCAATTTGGGGTCATCGAATAATATCAGCAATCAGCAATTTGGGGTCATCGAATAATATCAGCAATCAGCGATTTGGGGTCATCGAATAATATCAGCAATCAGCAATTTGGGGTCATCGAATAATATCAGCAACCAGCAATTTGGGGTCATCGAATAATATCAGCAATCGGCAATTTTTACGTTTCACGACATAATTACAGGTGCAAAACGCCGATTGAAAAATTACTAAAAGGACAGAGTCGATTTGAGAGAGGTACCAAGAAGTTCGCTCGTTGCTCGTGCGTTTGTTGCGTTTGTTTAATTCGTTCGATTTCCATTTTGTTAAATATTAAGTACAATAATTACCACTTATTAGATTTTCCATTTTTGTTAAGTACAATAATAACCACTCATTAAATTTAAATTGTATCCTTATTAAGTGTAAATAAAATTATATTGGTGTTTTAAAAGAATTGATCGCGTCATTATTAATTGTTAGCTTTTCATATTGAATTCGGTTGCGTCGGTTGTGGTATTCGTGTTAAAACATTCCATCCAGCGTCAAAACATTAAATTCAGCTGTGATCTCCGTTGATAAACTTTGTCGAACGGTAACACCAGGATCCAAGACCCAGGATAACGCAAACCTGGCCTGACGACGAGGGAACTCCATTCCTGTAATTATTTTTTTTATTGTGCATAGCCGGACGAGGCATAACACAAAAATTGGTGGCAGCGGTGGGATACCAGGAGTTCAACCATCGATGGAGCATCTACTGCTGAACGTATTATTGTGAGTACAGCAATTGTTTCAAAAAAAAAAAAAACACTGAAAATTAAAGTTTTAATAAATAGGATCAATTTTAAAAATTATTTTCGCGCGTGACAATTTTTTTCCTTTTCCTTGTGTGTCAGTGATTGGCAAGTTTGTATTTTGATGTTTTCAAGGTTTCGCTCTTTGAACGCGTTAAATAGTTTGGAAAATAGTGAGCGTAGTAATAGTGAAGGTGAAGATAGTGAGGTTAGTTTAGAAAGTAGGAATTTTACAACAATGGCGAACGAGGTTCCGATCAATGTGCTTATCTCTTTCATACCGACTTTCAGTGGCACAAGCAATGAAGTCTTTAGCTTCATTGATTCATGTAACGATGCCATCGAACTGGCGTCAGATGCACAGAAAAATATCCTCTTTAAGTTTATTAAAACTAAAATAAAGGGTAATGCCACCACGATCCTTATGAATAAGGATATCCCGAACTGGGAAGCCCTCAAACGGGAACTTACAGAAGTGTTCCGAGAACCGCACAGTGCGCTACAGTTGCACAGGGAACTCATCTCTTTGAAACAAGGTAAAGATGAAACTGTGGTCCATTATCTACAAAGAGTAGAAACACTTCAAAGAAGGCTTTTACAGAGTAAAATGTCTGTTGTAAAAACCGAACACAGGGCAGGACAAATTGAGTATATTCAAAGTGAGACGTTGACTGTGTTTATTAATGGGTTACGGGAAAGGTTATCTTCTTATGTAATTACTCAGCGTCCTAAAACACTTAGCGAGGCTAGTAAATTCGCATGTGAAGAGGAACAGCGAATAAATCTCTTCAGAACTAATATACAAAAGGATTATACCAACAAAAATTTGGCAAAGATTAATTATCAGGAGAGACGTTGTTTTAATTGCGGCAAGCCAGGACATATTGCGAAGTTCTGCAAATTGCCAAAAAGAAACAACAATTATAATGCAACACAGAACAACGAAACTAAAGCAGGTCCTAGTACCGCAAGCTCTAGTAATAAATCCTTTAAACAGAAGGATTTTCGGTGAGCTGTATGGCCAATGAGGCACCCATGCAGCTTAAAGTATTAGATAACTTTGAAAGTCCTCATGTGGTAATAGAAATTAATGGAGAAGTAAAAAGGTTGATATTAGATACAGGTGCTGAGGTTTCTCTAATAAAGGCTAGTTGTGTTTACGAAGACGATGTAGACGCTGGAAAAACTATTAAGTTTAGTGGAATAGGTGGTAGAACACGTGAAAGTTTAGGACAAACCGTAGCAAGAATTAGGTTTATTCCCCTAGTTGGAAAACCGAGAGCTACAAACTTAACCTTTCAAGTAATTGAAAACAATCTTCTGCAACACTACGATGGGTTGATAGGGAACCACTTCCTAAGAGAGGGCGGTTATTCAATCAACTACGAGGAAAATGTCGTAAGCGGAAAGCTTGGAGTGATACCATTGAGGTATCTTAGTGAGGAAACAATAATTAGAGAAAGATCTGAGGTTTTTAGAACTGTTAGAGTTGATAGGAAATTAAATGAGGAAATTGTTATACCCAAACAGGAGATCACGAAAGGCGTCATAATACCGAACTGTATCACGCGTAACAATAACGGGAATTGTATAGTTTCGATAATTAACACAACAGATGAGCCGTTTAATATAAAGGATGTAGTAATAGAAGGAAATAATTTAAACGATTTCGAAATTTCTGAAAATAGAACCTACACGGTGTCAGGAAACGTGAGGACAGAACATTTGAGTGCGGAAGAGAAGGATAGTTTAATGGAAATAGTAAAGAAATACAGTGACATTTTCAGCATTGAAAATGAAAAGTTGTCAAAGACGTCAGCTATTAAACACAGTATACGCACTAAGAAAGATTGCGAGCCCATCTTTACAAAAACCTATCGATATCCTAAGGTCCACGATGAAGAGGTTCGTAAACAAATAGAGAAATTAAAGAAAGACGGAATTATTCGCAATAGCTGCTCTCCATGGAGCTCCCCATTGTGGATAGTTCCTAAGAAAGCCGATGCCAGCAAAAAGAAAAAGTGGCGAATGGTAATTGATTATCGCAAATTGAATGACGTGACAATTGCGGACAATTACCCACTGCCAAATATAAATGAAATCCTCGATCAATTGGGAAAAGCGAAATACTTTTCTACATTGGACTTAACGTCCGGCTTCCATCAAATTCCGGTTGAAGAGGAGGACATTGAGAAGACGGCATTTAGCACTCCTTATGGGCATTTTGAGTACACGAGAATGCCGTTCGGATTAAAAAATGCTCCCGCGTGTTTCCAACGACTTATGAATACAGTCCTGTCAGGCTTGCAGGGAATAAAATGTTTTGTGTATTTGGATGATATCGTTGTGTTTGGAAAGAATCTAGAAGAGCACAACCAAAAGCTAGTTGAGGTATTTGAGCAACTTAGAAAGGCTAACCTTAAACTACAGCCTGATAAGTGTGAGTTTCTAAGAAAGGAGGTTTCTTATTTAGGGCACGTGATCACAGATAAGGGAGTCAAACCCGACCCTGAGAAAGTTAGGAGCATAAACCAAATGGAACCACCTAGTAACACCAAAGGTATAAGATCATTCCTCGGAATGATTGGTTACTATAGAAAATTCATTAAGAACTTTAGTCAGGTTGCTGAGCCACTAAATAGATTATTGAAAAAGGACTTCGAGTTTAATTGGGGTAAAGATCAACAGACAGCTTTTGAAAAATTGAAAAGTCTTATAACAACGTACCCGATTTTACAATATCCCGATTTTGAAAAAGAATTCATCATAACAACTGATGCATCAAATCGTGGAATCGGTGCGGTACTCAGCCAGGAACAGAATGGGAAAGACTTACCGATTCACTTTGCTAGCAGAACGTTAAACAAAGCGGAGATAAATTATAGCACCACCGAAAAGGAATGTCTGGCAATTGTATGGGCAACGAAGCAATTTCGGCCGTACATATACGGAAAGAGATTCGTTATACAAACAGATCATAGACCTTTGACATGGTTATTTAAGGTCAAAGACCCAGGTAGCCGACTTGTCAGATGGCGCCTCAAACTTGAGGAATTTGATTATGTGATAACATACAAAAAGGGAAAAGATAATGTCGTAGCTGACGAGTTGAGCAGGAATGTCAGGATTACAGAAAAGGAGAGGGAGGAAACTTGGAATGATCTAATGGAATTAATAGAAGAAGAAGGAATCCAAATAAACGATGATACAAATGTAGATGGAAACACTGTGGAAAATACAGAAGATCAACAAGATGACGCGTCTGTAACAAGTGACTTTTCGATAACAAATTCCAAAATAGATGAAGATCCAGATTGTAAGGAGGAGGTAAATGATTCTGAAAGAAGGATGACCATAATGAAAGAGTACCATGAGGGGCTATTAGGAGGTCATACTGGACAAAAAGCGACGTATGCAAAAATAAGAAAAAAATTCAAGTGGAAGGGTATGCAAAAACAAATAGAAAACTTTGTTAGAAATTGTCCTCAGTGTCAGACTGAGAAAGTAAATAGAGCGCCTACCAGAAATCCCATGAAAATTGTAAGTTCAGCCGATCGAGCTCTAGAAAAGATCATGATCGATATAATAGGTCCTCTCGAAGAATCTGGAGAAGGCTTCAAATACGGATTAACCATCCAAGATGACTTATCAAAATATATTAAATTTGTACCTCTAAAATCTAAGGATATGCAAACAGTAGCACGAGCTATCATGGAAGAGTGGATACTCAATTTCGGAATGCCAAAAATTATTTTATCCGATAACGGATCAGAATTTTGTAATAATCTGTTTGAAGAGTTTTGCAAACTAGTAGGGATAAAGCACATTACCACCAGTGTAGCTTATCCACAGGCCAATGGTAGTGTTGAAAGGGCACACTGTAGACTTTTGGAATATCTTAAGTCAACCGGTCGTGAACTTAATAAACTTAAGAACTGGCACGAGAGAATGCCGTATGCTGGATTTTGTTACAACGGTACGAAGCACAATACGACAGGGTATACTCCTTATGAGTTAGTGTTCGGGTTCGATCAGAATAAACCCAGTAGCGTAGACCCTTATAGTGAAAGATCAATGTACGATTATTTGGATGATCTACGAGCAAGATTGCTTGAAAAACAAGATGTTGCAAAATCAAACACGAAGGCATGTAGAGAAAAATCCAAAATAAGATATGATAAAAAGTTAGGAAAAACCATAGAGTACAGAGTTGGTCAGCAAGTCTTAGTTAGGAATGATAGAAAGGGAAAGTTACATAGCCAATATAAAGGTCCATTTAAAATTTTAGAAGTAAACGAAAATAGTGTAGTAATTCAATTAAATAATAAACGACAGAAATTCAATAAATCTAACGTAAAACCATATATTTCAGGGCATTGTTCTTCATAACGATCGCCACGGGAATTGATATCAATGACAAAATGACCTACAAAACAATACCGGAATTTATTTTAACTATATAGGGGAAGCAAAAGAGAGCAGGAGTAAGGTAGGGTTAATAGTAGAACTAAATATAGATGGCCTTGAAGAATCAAGTTCAAACATAAGAAGTTTGATTAATGCAATTGATAATCTTTGCCTAGAATTAAAAGCAGGTTGCAAGGAATTTCAACAATCAGCTATGAAAGAAATAACAAAATTAAATCATAGAATTAAAATAATTTTAGGAATGATAGGTAAAACAACTAGACAGAAACGTGGATTGCTTAATGTAATAGGGTCCGGGTTCAAAGTCCTGTTCGGGACAATGGACAATGATGATGCAGAATATTATTATAAAGCCATTCAGGCCAATAACGAAAACGAACATCGAATAAAAAACGGAATGGAAGAGAATATAAAAATTCTGAGTCATCTTAACCGGCAAATTTTGGAAGGTGTTCAAAACAATAATGTAACATTTAGGAAAGTAAATGAGATAATTAATGAAATTAACAAAGTACATACTGCGGAAGGCAATCTTAATCAAAGTTTACTAATTACTTCCTATTTTGAGGAAATATCAAACAAAATAAACCATAAAATATTACTACTAGAAATTGAGGTAGAACAAATAGTTGATAGTATCTTATTCATTCAGGCAGGAATTTTACATCCTCGAATAATTGAGCCAGCTGAATTATTAGAACAGATCAGACTTTTAGAACAGAATCATATTTTTGGAATAGAACCTAAAATGGAAAACTACGGCGAAATTTTGAAAACTCTAGAAATTAAATCATTTGCCAAGGACAAGAAAATTATTGTCACAATACATATTCCGACAGTAACAAAAGACAATTTTGAAATATACGAAACAATTGCTATCCCAAAATTAGTTAATAATGGTGTTGTTATTATAGAATTAAGAAACAGATATCTTGTAATAAATAAAAATAAAGAAGATTTCATTTTAAAGGAAAATTTAGCAGAATGTAATAACCATAATAAACTATATATTTGTAAACCATTATTATTAAGAAGTACTGCCAGTAATAACTACTGTGAATTAAACTTGTTTATGAGAATAAGAGCAGATAATTGTAACGTTAAAATAATTAATTCAAACGTAGAAGTGTTTCATAAGTTAAGAGAAAATTCATATTTGTACACTATTTCTGAAGAAACAAATTTCAAATGTAAATGTAAAAACGAAACGAGCACGGGAAAACTTATTGGTACTGGAATCATCAGAATACATGGCGATTGCACTTTCGAAACCTACGATATTACGATAAAAACAATTAACAGTGACTCGGAAATTGAAGTTAAAGATAAACATTCATATGGTGAACTGGAAGATTGCTGCGTTAATGCCAAACTAAGGGAAATTACCATTAATCGAGAGCCGTTGTCAAAAATAACAACAAAAGATTTCCACGAACTACAAGATTTATCCACTGAGATTCAAAATCAGAAAAATTTCTGGACAAAAGCTTTGGAAGGAATACCAGAAAGATCACAGGGAATTCTTATGACATTGATGGGTACTATAACGGTGTTAAGCATTGGGTTTTTAATTTGGAAAAATAGCTGTGGAACGGGAAGGACAAACATTTCACTCTTCAATAGATGTTTTAATAGGCGAAATCGGGTTCATCCGGAAGTAACACTAAGCATAAGCACAACACCAAGACAATCGATAGAATCAATAGAAATGGAGCCACCCAAATCCAATCTAAGGATAAAGTACCCTTAGATATGTCTAAAAGGGGGACGTGTTACGGGTCAATTCCCACCAAAAAAAAAAAAAAAAAAAAAAAAAAAAAAAAAAAAAAAAGAGTAAGAAGCAAGTAAAGGAAACGGATGACCGAATGCACCGGACGCGCTTTTGATGAGGAATCAAAACGTACCACCAGCAATTTGGGGTCATCGAATAATATCAGCAATCAGCAATTTGGGGTCATCGAATAATATCAGCAATCAGCGATTTGGGGTCATCGAATAATATCAGCAATCAGCAATTTGGGGTCATCGAATAATATCAGCAACCAGCAATTTGGGGTCATCGAATAATATCAGCAATCGGCAATTTTTACGTTTCACGACATAATTACAGGTGCAAAACGCCGATTGAAAAATTACTAAAAGGACAGAGTCGATTTGAGAGAGGTACCAAGAAGTTCGCTCGTTGCTCGTGCGTTTGTTGCGTTTGTTTAATTCGTTCGATTTCCATTTTGTTAAGTATTAAGTACAATAATTACCACTTATTAGATTTTCCATTTTTGTTAAGTACAATAATAACCACTCATTAAATTTAAATTGTATCCTTATTAAGTGTAAATAAAATTATATTGGTGTTTTAAAAGAATTGATCGCGTCATTATTAATTGTTAGCTTTTCATATTGAATTCGGTTGCGTCGGTTGTGGTATTCGTGTTAAAACATTCCATCCAGCGTCAAAACATTAAATTCAGCTGTGATCTCCGTTGATAAACTTTGTCGAACGGTAACACCAGGATCCAAGACCCAGGATAACGCAAACCTGGCCTGACGACGAGGGAACTCCATTCCTGTAATTATTTTTTTTATTGTGCATAGCCGGACGAGGCATAACACTTGCTGTTTACATCCCCGCTGGAGAGGTCAATCACTTGAGAGATGAGTTTGTTTTGATTCGTCCTCTTTGTATAAGTTAAACACGATGCCGATAATTCCTCAAACATCAACAGAAGCCCAGACGGTCATCCGTTCCCACAACATATCAGTACACATCTGCAATGCAACCTCCACGCGCATACGGTCACTTCGTGGCAGCATAAACACTGCATCCTCACTATCACCGTTTTCCCAGGTATACTCGCCTTTTAACACCAAGTCGTACAAACCACCATCAGCGCCACCTAGCTCTACGTCGATTCAAAGTGTTTCCTCGATTTCTGCACACAATGCGGTCGTCGTTGCTGCTCTGCGTGGAAATCGGCAAGCTGCTGCCGTTCCAGATGAAAACTCCACTATGTCCTCCGCTGCCCTCGCACTCCCCATCGATGCACCAAATCCCACGCAAAAATACACTGACGACACCGCTCTACAAATGCATAGTAAATCTCCGATTTTTGTTAGTTCAGAACAACAAAGATCCAACAGTCCTTCCACTTATAGGTCATCTAAAGCATACGCAACTAAACGACTCCAGCTAGAGCTGCAGAAAATAGAGGAGGAGAAAAAATTAAGGGAAACGCGGGAACAAGAAGAACTCGAATTAAAAAGAAAAAGGGACGCCGAATATTTAAACAAAAAGTACGACATTCTGAGTCAGATTATGGAGTCAGAATCCGGTGATGAGGATGCCGAGGAAGAAGGAGGTAAAACCGCATCGAGACCCGGAGAGGGTAACTGGATGCCCTCGCTGAACCATTTGCAATCTACAATGAATGCCACTGCACGTCCCTCGACCTTTATGCCACAGCCCTCTCAACGTCAACAAGTCGAATCATGGATGGGCCTCACGGTGCCACAGTTGGATCTGCGACAACACTCGTTCGCGCCACCTACGAGCGCTCTACCATCCTCGGTAAATTTTCAAATGCCAATACAGATTGCTCAGCCACATCCTAATTTATTGACCTCACAATCTTTACCTTCCTTCCGCACTAACCAGCAAGTTAATAATTTAACCAAAAATCATATGGCAGCACGCCACTTAATATCACGAGACTTGCAATCGTTCGGAGGAGACCCGGCGGAGTGGCCACTTTTTATCTCCAACTTCAACAGGAGTACAGAGCTATGTGGTTTTACCGATGAAGAAAATCTAATGCGGTTACATAAGGCTCTTAAGGGTGACGCGCTTGCAGCGGTAAGAAGCCTCTTGATACAACCAATTGCATTCACCGTGTTATCGAAACCCTAAGAATGTTGTATGGGAGACCCGAGCTAGTTATCAACACCCTTCTGCATGCGATTCATTCAACGCCCCCACCAAAGGCCGACAAGCTCGAAACTATTGTCACCTTCGCGATAGCAGTGCAGAATCTTTGCGCTACGATCGAGGCTTCTGGACTTGTGGACCATCTTAATAATCCCATGCTAATGCAAGAGCTCGTGAACAAGCTTCCTCCCACCTTGCGTCTTAATTGGGCGATTCACAAACGAACACTACCTACATGTACACTCGCGCATCTAAGTACGTGGTTGTACACGATGGCTGAAGCTGCTAATGGAGTTCTCGTTTCAATTCCGTCTACATCGGTCGAGGAAAAAAGAATTAAGACCAGGTACATTCCATCACGTACTCAACGGTAACATGAGGAACCACGCCGACGCTGAATGAAGGAATGCAGATAGCGGATTAGTATTTAAGGTAGTTGTTAAGAAAATTTAATTCAGAATTAAGTTTACCGTGAGCCCCAGTGAACCAAAAAATAAAATAATTTTTTTTTTAAAATAAATAGAAGAACAATTTATTAACTTATACATTATGCGTTGCTTCGTTGTAAGGTTTGAGAACTTAACACAGATGATTGGCTTAGGTTGAAATTTTGAGCGAATTTTTTTTACATAGCAACACATAATTTCACAGTCCGCAACATCTATAGATAGGTCATCCCTGAAAATTTGTTTTGCCTTCTCAATTGCATTGGTGTCATTGACATTTGTAACACCAACAATGTCTATAGAGTTCATTAGCGATTCTTGTTGTTGCCAATTCAATTTAGACTCTAGATATTACATTTTTTGTCTAAGCTCTACGTTCTCTTTTCTCAAATCAGCAATTTTTTCCAATAATTTAGCATAGATCATTTGGAAAGTACATTGACTCTCGCTATTGATGTCACTGTTAGATGACTCACTATTTGACGGTTGAGTGTGGATTCTCCAGTTGGAACAGCACTAGTGTTAGAAGGAACGTTGTTGTTGGTGCGCTTCTTGGATCTTGCTGGCGTTAGATCACGCAGAGAGCGACGTCGTAAAACTGCATACTTATCACACCGATAGGCATTATTAGTTGATTTATCATCAGCATCATCTTTAGTGATATTCACACAATTTAAATGGGAAATGTGCTTGCAATTACCACAATTAATTTTTGCAGAGCAATTGCGATCTATTTTTTGTTTACACACTGAACAATTCATTTTAACTTAAGGAGCTTATTTGTTGTGATGTGTACCCCACGACATCTAAACAATTATATTCTACCTTGCACATACTCATATAAAGCACACCTTTTATCTTCTTAGGCTCTTCAATTTTCGGAGAGGCAAATCTATTTCATCATCACATAGAAATGAAGGTCCTAAAGGCCATGTATCCCTTGCGGCAAAACCCATTACAAGTGCGATTCTATCCGTGAATACGTGTGAACTCATTTAATTTCAACAGTTAGTTCATTTGAATCTATTGAATGTCCTCCCGCCATATATGTACTTTGGGAGTTATAACGATGTGTGATACACTCGTAGCCATAGTTTCCATTTTTTTTTTCCAACATTACATATTCAGTTTGACATCATAAACATAGAATGGTCTCTTGTATTTTACGTATGATGCATATCTGCAACATTATGCATTTATCGTATGTGAAACATGGTCTTTGGATATGTGAACTACATACTTTATCCAGATCCTTTTCTCATTTTCCAGCATGCCGAAAATTGTATCCGATAAGGAATTAGAAAAAAATTAGATGATTGGGTGGAAAGCGAGGATGATTTTGGGAGTAACGGATCTTTGGTTCATATGTTAGACCCAGCAGATTTTGTAACAAGCACAAGGCGGGACGCTGTAGAAGAAGACGGACTTAATGAATTGTTTAACTTTGATAGTTTGCCTGTTCATATTTTACAGGATAAGCAAGAGGAATCCACTGGATCAACATGCCTACGGAATTTAAAAAAAAAACTAAAAGAAAAATATAGACGAATTACATGGAAGCGTAAGAATTTCCAGTTTGATGAAGGACTATATTCATTTAAAGGAAAGACTTCATTACCTGATACTGTTCTGAAACTATTGACCCAATAAACCACTTTGATTACTTTTTTTCCGCTGAATTGATTGATATTATAGTTGCGGAATCAAATTTGTATTCTCTTGAGATTACTCCAGAATGTCCTGCATTATTAACAAGCACCCATATAAGAAAGTATCTTTGAATTTGCATCCTTATGTACGTCGTTCATATTTCAAATATTCGGCGATATTGGGTTCCGACAACTGGTAATGGCATAATAATGGGTACCATGACAATCAATGAATTTGAAAGAATTCGCAGGTACTTGCATTTTAATAAAACTTGTTAACCTAACTTTGTGGTTTTATTTTCTAACTAACTTAACTTAATATTAACTATAAAGTTTTTTGTTTCTTCTAACACACACACACACACACCCTTTAGTGTATGGTCTAATTTATTTCCCAGAAATTGCAATGATGCCATAATTCTGCTTATGTAAACCAACTGGAAAACGTAATCGGTACGGGGGCCCCCAAGAAAAAAGTTTCAACAAATTATTTTCCAGCGTGATTATTGCATAATTCTGTAACGTTGAAAAAAAAAATCTCAACTTTTTGCGATTATGTTAAATTCATGAAATAATATAAAAGATAACGGACTCGCGCTTTAACATATGCTGTAAATTATATCATAATTCGGTCTTGAACAAACAATAAACAAAAACAGAAAACAAAAAAATCTGTTTTTCTTTTTATTTTCCAGTTTCTGCTTTACTTTTAAAATAGACTGATTTCACTATAATTAGATATTCTGATTAGAACAGCTTAAATGACTTAGGAATTATAACAAGTGTCAATGACCTCGTATACAGCTTTTTTGTCCATATCAACACACGCCAGATTAGTCAGACGCAATTCAAACGACCTTGAACATGAGTTTCAAGTCAAATGACCTTGAAGACAAAAACGACCTTGAAGTCAAAACGACCTTGAAGTCAAAACGACCTTGAAGTCAAAACGACTGTTAAGGAAAGTGCCGGCGGAGACTAAAGGTAGTAGCTTCTCCCTAGTCGCTTATAGATGGAGCCACGGCACTCCTACTTGGCAGACCCCCAAATTTTCGCCTTGGCCTTTTTTTTGGTCGATAATCGGTAAGCGTGGACCATCCACGCAGAACTCAGTATTTAAAGTTAGTTTATTTGATCATCAGTTGATAAGAATAAAGCAATTGACCAGAAACAGTATCGGCTAAGACTACGTAAGTTGTTATAAACTAAATATGAAATAATTAATTAATTAAAATATTACAATAAAGGATTTGTAACTCAACAAAAAAAGGAATTTATTGTTTCCTTCCGAGTTGACAAATGAGTCTTGGTTGCAGCCCAACTTGCCGCAACAATTTACACAGTGGAAGTAAACGGATCACAGTGGAAGTAAACCATCTACTACATCTAAAGGATGCCGCCAAAAAGAACAAAAACCCCACAGCCTTTCACCTCATCCAGCAAAGTAGCCCGTTCGCCAACCAACAAAGGCCACCAAGAAGAGTACAACTGCTGCTCCTGTGATGGGCCAGATTCCGCCGGAAACATGGTTCAGTGCGACCAGTGCAACGCCTGGAACCACTACGCTTGTGCCGGTGTGGATAGCTACATACGAGAGGAAGCTTACATGTGTAAAGCGTGTACAGGTAAGAGCATCTGTTTATCTAGCTTTTCAGAGGCGGTACTCGCATCTACGCCGAGTGAAGCCAAAACTGCTGCACGAGTCATACAGTCTAGCACTGCAAACGGTGCAACTATGACATATACCGCACCTACGCCTTCTTTGCACTCTCTGACATCCTCGCCTTTTAACACCAAGTCGTACAAACCACCATCAGCGCCACCTAGCTCTACGTCGATTCAAAGTGTTTCCTCGATTTCTGCACACAATGCGGTCGTCGTTGCTGCTCTGCGTGGAAATCGGCAAGCTGCTGCCGTTCCAGATGAAAACTCCACTATGTCCTCCGCTGCCCTCGCACTCCCCATCGATGCACCAAATCCCACGCAAAAATACACTGACGACACCGCTCTACAAATGCATAGTAAATCTCCGATTTTTGTTAGTTCAGAACAACAAAGATCCAACAGTCCTTCCACTTATAGGTCATCTAAAGCATACGCAACTAAACGACTCCAGCTAGAGCTGCAGAAAATAGAGGAGGAGAAAAAATTAAGGGAAACGCGGGAACAAGAAGAACTCGAATTAAAAAGAAAAAGGGACGCCGAATATTTAAACAAAAAGTACGACATTCTGAGTCAGATTATGGAGTCAGAATCCGGTGATGAGGATGCCGAGGAAGAAGGAGGTAAAACCGCATCGAGACCCGGAGAGGGTAACTGGATGCCCTCGCTGAACCATTTGCAATCTACAATGAATGCCACTGCACGTCCCTCGACCTTTATGCCACAGCCCTCTCAACGTCAACAAGTCGAATCATGGATGGGCCTCACGGTGCCACAGTTGGATCTGCGACAACACTCGTTCGCGCCACCTACGAGCGCTCTACCATCCTCGGTAAATTTTCAAATGCCAATACAGATTGCTCAGCCACATCCTAATTTATTGACCTCACAATCTTTACCTTCCTTCCGCACTAACCAGCAAGAACCTTCAGTTAATAATTTAACCAAAAATCATATGGCAGCACGCCACTTAATATCACGAGACTTGCAATCGTTCGGAGGAGACCCGGCGGAGTGGCCACTTTTTATCTCCAACTTCAACAGGAGTACAGAGCTATGTGGTTTTACCGATGAAGAAAATCTAATGCGGTTACATAAGGCTCTTAAGGGTGACGCGCTTGCAGCGGTAAGAAGCCTCTTGATACAACCAATTGCATTCACCGTGTTATCGAAACCCTAAGAATGTTGTATGGGAGACCCGAGCTAGTTATCAACACCCTTCTGCATGCGATTCATTCAACGCCCCCACCAAAGGCCGACAAGCTCGAAACTATTGTCACCTTCGCGATAGCAGTGCAGAATCTTTGCGCTACGATCGAGGCTTCTGGACTTGTGGACCATCTTAATAATCCCATGCTAATGCAAGAGCTCGTGAACAAGCTTCCTCCCACCTTGCGTCTTAATTGGGCGATTCACAAACGAACACTACCTACATGTACACTCGCGCATCTAAGTACGTGGTTGTACACGATGGCTGAAGCTGCTAATGGAGTTCTCGTTTCAATTCCGTCTACATCGGTCGAGGAAAAAAGAATTAAGACCTGGAGAGCGAGAGGGATTGTAAATGCCCACCAAGAAAGAAGCGAACTACAGTATGATGAAAAACGGAACAAGTGTTATATTTGCGGCGGCAGCTGTAATTCGGTAGCAGACTGTAAACAATTTCAACAACTCGACCGTACCTCAAAGTGGGCTGAAGTGAGGAAGCATCAATTATGTAGACTGTGCCTCATGATGACGGTTCATCTCTTACGCTCATAGACGAAGAAGTAGCAAGGCAGTTAAAAACAAGAGGAACGCCACGACCCTTGTGCTTGAAGTGGACTGGAAATACGTCGCGATACGAGAGTCACTCCGAGTTGATCCACCTGCAGATATCGAGCACGGAACCAAATGCGAAAAGATTTCCTCTTACGGACGTTCACACAGTCAAAAGTCTCTGTTTGCCGGTTCAAACGCTTAATACGGATCACTTACAAAAGAAGTTCGCTCACCTGCAGGGACTCTCCATCGACTCCTACAATGAAGCAGTCCCGCGGTTGCTAATAGGCCTTAACAACGCTCATCTGGGGTTCCCGTTAAGATCTAAGGAGGGGAGTCTGCAGGAACCTGTGGCGTCTAAAACTCGTCTCGGATGGGTGGTTCATGGCAATAGCGTCGGGGAAAAAGACGTCCACGGTGGCACCGGTAAAAACTACAGTTTTCACCTCTGTGAGTGTAGCGACCTACATCGCCTAATGAAGGAGTTTATATGTGACGACAATTTCGGAGCCTCGAAAACCCAAAGGGTCATAATGTCTGGTGAAGATGTTCGAGCCTTAGATTTATTAACTACTCGCACCGTCTATAACAATGGGAGATATGAAACGACACTTCTCTGGAAGTTTGATGAAATCAGATTACCGGAAAGTTTCCCCATGGCCAAGAGACGGCTGGTATGTCTACAAAAACATATGGAACGTGACTTATGTCTACCCAACAAGGTAAACCGGAAAATCCAAGAGTATATTGCGAAGGGCTACGCCCGTAAGTGGTCGTGGTACCTGCCGATTTTCCCTGTAGAAAATTCTAATAAACCAGGAAAAATCAGAATCGTCTGGGGCGCCGCTGCAAAAGTCAAAGGAATTTCATTAAATTCCGTTCTTCCCGTTCTTCTTAAAGGCCCCGACTAACTAACACCTTTGACATCCGTCATCTACAAGTTTAGACAACACAAGGTGGCAATCTGCGAAGACATAATGGAAATGTTTCACCAGGTCGGCATCAGAAAAGAAGACAAGATTATCAGCGATTCTTGTGGGGTTGTGATTCGGAAGGAAAACCCGAGACATACGTCATGACGGTGATGACCTTTGGTGCTTCTTCTTCTTCTTCTTCTAATGCATTATAATTTTACTTGAAATATTACTTAAAACTAGACAGAGAAAAACGCTTAAATCTATCTTACTGAGCTATTTCTTAGAACAACTTACTGGCCCCATGCGGACTCTCTAAGTTAATACGATAAGTAACTTAAAACTATGTCTTTCGACGTCTAAACTATGTTGGCAATTATTATAAGATTAATTCGATTAGGCTAAGAAAAATGTATGAAAAAACTTAGCAAATGTGTTTTTTTTTTGTTTTTATATAAAATAACTTAAACTAGACTAAAAAAATAAATACACCTATCTATAGACTACACCTGACTAAGACTACTTAACCTACATGTTTTTTTTTTTTTTTTTTTTAATTTTATTCTATTCCTACTTCTACCTTATGCTAGGCATAGCTACCGAGCCAGCTATGCGAGCCAGCCACTGGTGTTGTTGGCTGGCTGGTGTACCCTATTACTCAGTCGCCGACGGTGTCCCCTCCAGCCACCAAAATCGTTGGTGCTGCCGGACGACGTCTCGCCCATCGTGACTCGATACCGCCATACTAAACCGTCGCTCCGGCTCGTGGAGCACAACCTCGCGCCCGTAGAGCAGTCGCCGTTCCACAGCGTTACGGGCCACGTGGAAAATTACGGGCACCGCATCTCTGTCCTGGATCAGCCCGTCCATGTCGAATTGGAGGAACGCTTCGGGGGGAACAAAGCCTTTAAGGCGCGCAAGCTCGAAATAGCGCTTGTTGGGGTAGAACGCCCCAGAGATCAGGTTGTTGGTCGAGGTCATGGCCCTCGCCATGTGCCTTCGAATTAACTTAATCAAAAAGTTATCTATTCGAATAATTTTGGCCCTGTTATATAGGACCTCATTGGAGTAAAATTTTATGTACTGAGATTCTGGTGTTCTGTGCAATCCAAGGCATGACCTCAGACACTGCCTCTCAAACACCCGAATCCTTTCCATCAAGCCAGCACTCACATTAAACCACACGGGGCATCCGTAAGCGATCATGGGCCTGACTAAGGCCATGTAGCAGATTACCTTTACCCTGCGGTCAAGATGGCTGCTGTGAAATAACCATTTTGCCAGAGCAAAAGCGACTCGAGCCCTGGCCAGAGTAGCATCCACATGTTTGTTAAAATATAGATACTGGTCCAGCCAGATCCCGAGGTACCTGACTACACTTCGATTAGCCAGTGGACGCCCGTGTGGTCCAATGATTGAGAACTGGCGCCAGTTCTTTCTAGTGTCCCTAGAGGCCCTAGACAACGCTGTTCTGAACAGAATGGTTTCTGATTTCTGAAAGTTGATTTTCAACTTCCAGTTATCGCAAAACTCTTGAATCTTTTCAAAGTCACACTGTAGAGCGTCTTAATGACCTCGACTTTCGGACCAGATCTGTACGCAACCAGATCGTCTGCGTACGCTATTGAGTGGTGGAGCGAACCTAGCAGATCACTGAGGTAAATATTGAACAGGATCGGCGAGTTCACCGTGCCTTGTTATAGTCCGTTTTTAATGTCAAATATTTGGGTAGAAGTCACGTTGGCAATTTTCACAACGAACTTTCTACCTGTTAACATATTCAAAATCATATATAGCAGTGGTTTACTTATGCCCAGCCGGTTGAGCTTGTAGTAGAGCCCTTCCAACCATATGGTATCGAAGGCCTTTTCCAAGTCAATCAGGCAGACACCCGTGCATTGGTTCTTGCATTTGTTCCATTGGATATCCGATACGAGTTTCGACGCAGCATGAATAGTGTCATGCCCCGCTTTGAAACCGAATTGGTTATCCGGGATGATATTGTTGTCCTCAACCCATTGAGTCAGGGCTTTATTGATCACCTTCTCGAAGACCTTGCTGATGCACGGCAGAAGACTTATCGACCGAAGATTCGCCGGGTTCGAGGTATCTTTACCTCTTTTAGGGATAGGTTGCATTACCGCTGTCTTCCAATGCGTCGGATAATAGGCATTATTCAGCGCATTGTTGAACAGGATAGTGTACCTCTCTACAGCGATTGGTGGGAGCTGTCTAAGCACGACATTGGGTACTTGGTCAACTCCTGCAGATTTCTTCTTCCTGAGTGAATCAAAAATCCCATGGAGCTCCACCCTCGATACGAACAGGATGTTAGGCCTAGCATTGGTGACGGTAGCGTTTGCCGGAAAGTCGTCATTGAACCAAGTAAAACCAAGGTTCTCAGATCGCCAATGCTCAATGTCATATCGAAGGTAGAAGTGATGAAGTAGGACTCTATTTTCCAAGTCGTGGTTTGGGCAAATGCTTTCATTCACCTTATACACTTCCTGGAAAACGACTCCCACCGCCTCCACCCTCTCCTGAGGATCTTCGATCACGAAGAAGTTGTCGTCCAAGACGGCACCCTCTGGATTCGTAGGATGCGTTCACTATCTGGCGATCTGGGATTTTCAACATCTGAATGTCATTGTGATTATTCCTCCGAAATATTTTATTTATTTGCGGGAACATGCTCGGACTACTGGAATTTATAGCCCAAATCTTGTTGCTCCAATGCAAATTTACAGATAGTCTGTAATTTTCCTTAATTAGATGTTGGAGGTTTCTAATCAATGACTTCAGCGTCCTGATTTCCGGATCTTGTCTTTCAGTAAACTGCCTGTACAAGAGTTTGAGTCTTGACAAGAGTCTACTTTTTTGTCTGTGGAGTGCGTCAATGGTCGCGTTTCGGTAGACGTTGGTGGTATCGTTGTGCCGTTGGCGTGGTATCGTTCTGTCCATAGTCTGTTTGATTATACAGTCCATGTCCTTGAGGTATCTGTCAATCTCTTCGTTTGACAGATTCCTATCGGATGGTGGGCAGGAGGCGCTCAAAGTGAGTGCTCTCGTCAGGGATCTGGTGAAATGTGGCCAGCGCACCCTACTGTAGTCGTAGGTGGTGTGCGCCGGGACGAATTCCCCCAAGTCCACAATTTCGTCGGGTAGTTTAACTACGGCACCAAGTCCGCAGTGGTCACTGTCGTATACGAAAGTCCGTAGACAGTTCGTAGACCATTCGTCTATGTCTGCCAGTCTGAGTCGAGTGTCTAGTAGCATAAGATCCAGATAGGAGCCGCTCCTGGGGAACGACCGACTATCTGTCGCAAGGATTTTGAGTTTGTACCCAATACCGTGTAGCCCCCACCAATTGCTTAGTATGCTCCCTCTAGTGTTGGGTGTGATGTCACCCCAATCGCTATGTTTGGCGTTTAGATCTCCGGCCAAGAGGTAATAGTTTTCGGCTGAGGTCAATCGCAGGGATCGAAAAAGTGAATCGAGCTCTGTAATGAAAACTGTGGGTAGAGGTGCATCAGGTGCGTAAGCTGACACAATATACATCCGCTTTCCGTTTTGGAGAGGGATGCACACAATGCATGCCTCTAGCACCTGGAACCTCCGCACTTCACTGCTATATATGACTTTATGATTTAATTTTTTATTAATGAAGATCGCGACACCCCCGCCTTGAGTGGCGTTGGGTCGGTCTCTTCGTATAATACTGTATGAACTGTGCCGGATTTTGTGCCTCTGGTTTAGCTTAGTTTCGCTAGCCAGCAGCACATCTGGGCTTTCGTCCTCTAACAATTTAAAAAGCACGGCTCTCCGTTCGATCCTAATCAGTGAATTAACATTCACCGCCAGGATTTTTAAGGGTCTCTCTGCCAGTGTACCCATTATGGTTGATGTTGCGCCAGGCCAGGCAGGCACGTGTAGATATAGTCCACTCGAGCCGCTTGGTCTTGGAGTTGCCGTTGGACCTGATTCAGCTGTACTTGAATGGCGAGCAGAATCGATTTCAGGTCTACCTCGGCCGCCGGTGCCTTAGAAACGGGCACTGGGGCTTTGGATGGCTGTTGTACCATGCTGCTGCGACCTGTCGCCATTTGGGCGTAGGTTAGTTGCGCCGTTACGGCTGGTGTTTGGATGCGTTCGAGTGGACGCTTAACTATCGCCTCCTGCTGACGGGCCTGGTTAGTTTTTTGAAGCTCTTGGAACTTAGGACAGCCCCGATAGTTTGCGGGGTGCCTTGCTCTTGCAAAGCACGCATTCGAGCTGCTCTCTTGGTGCGACATTGTCCCTCCCAAAATTGCACTTCTCGTTGCTGTGGCTCTTTGCGCATTTCACGCATCGAGGCTGCATTTCGCTGTTCTATGCGGCATGTCCGAACCTTTGACAGCGCATGCATTGAAGCATGTTTCCGCGCCTTTTTAATGTTTCCCACTTTACAACCTGATAGTGTACGGCATTAATGGCGCGTAAACCATCAAGTTTGCTATTGGGGGACAGCTGAACCAGGAAGAACGGCAATTGCCTGTTTTCCCGTCTGGACCGAGCTGTGGTAAATGGCTTGACGCCCCTGAACACGAGGTCGTCGCTCTCGAACTGTTTGAGCTCGGAGAGGAGTTCCTCCGGCTTCTTGGTTTGCGGATCGATGCCTTACAGGAGCATCGTCTGCAGCCTCTCTGTCTTCGGAGCGTATGAAAAGAACTCCGTCGACGACTTTTTTAAATACTGCTTGACAGTACTATGCTGCTCCACTGTGTTACAGTGGATCACATGCCTAGCCACATGCCCTAGCCTTTTTATTGTAAAGTTCTTACCTATGGCTAGCTCGCATAGCTCGATGGTATCTTTTATTTCCATCTGGTAGGTGTTGATTGGAGGCACCTTCTCCTTGGTTGCGCGCTGCTGTTGCTGCTGGGTTGGCTGCTGTTTCGCCTGATGTTGTTGTTGCTGTTTTGGCTGTTGTTGCTGCTTCTGTTGTTGTTGCTGTTTCGGCTGCTGTTGTTGCTTCGCCTTTTGCTGAAGGTTGGCCGGTGCTGCCTGCGTGGCTTTTTGTTTCAGCGGCTGCTGTTGCTGTTGTAGCTCCACCTTGTGCAGTTCCTGTATCCTCGCCAGTTTTTTGGCGGCAATTCTGGCGGCGACGACTTCGAGTCGCTCTCTCATCGCGGCCATGTTGACGGCGATGAGCTTTGCCTCTCTTTCGTCGTCGTCTTCCTCCCCTTCTTCGCCCTCTGACTCTGCACTTGTCAAAGCGACGAACGGATTGTTTGTTCCGGTGTATGAAGATTCCCGGACCACGGAATCCTTTTGCGGTTGTTGTTGTCTTGCTGCTGTTGGTGCTGAAGCCACCGTTGACTTCGCTTCGGTTGGCAGCTTTTCAACCAAAGGGTACGGCGCTTCGTAAGATTCGGCGTAGGGTTTACCCTCCTACGCCGCTTTTTGGCCATCCCTTTGTTTGGGACAGCCACCACTATCTCGTCGGATGACTCCGACTTTCTCCTGTCTTTATCTTCCATGCCCCCTCCCGGCGGCACACACACACACACACTCGGTCGCCCGAACTGCTTAATTTCACTTGGCGACAAGTGAAAAAAGCAGCTTTTCCCGACTGGGAATCGAACTCCAGAACTTTAGTTCTTGCCTCGGACCTCTAACCGATAGGCCAACGCGGCACTTCGTTTTTGTTTTCGTCTTTGTTTTCCCGTTTTATTTTATTCTCTTTCTGCGTTAGAGAGAAGCCGAAATGCGACTGGTCGCTGCGAATGTCTGTGATCGACTGCACTTTAGCGCTGTGCTACACTATTGGCGACACCACCGAAGCACGCACTTGAGTGTCTTTTATTTCCACTATTATTTTTTAATTTTTTTTTTTTTTATTTTTGATTTCAAGTTCTTTACAATTTTAATTTTTTATTATTTGGTGTTACTCGCATAGCCTACTATGCGAAACTGATGACCTTTGGTGCCACATGTTCTCCGTGCACGGCACAATTTGTTAAAAATACAAATGCTGAGCGCTTCGTCGGTGAATCCCCAAGGGATTCCCCAAGGGGTTCCATCAAGGAAAACCACTACGTAGACGACTTGATGGACAGTGTGACATCGGATGAAGAGGCCATTCAATTAGCCCGGGAGATTCGTCACATTCATAAGCAGGGTGGCTTCCATATAAGAAATTGGGATTCCAATTCTGCTGCGTTTATTAGGGCACTTAAGTCAGAGCCCATAGACGAAGTAAACATGAACGTCAACGTTGAACTAGGGACACAAAAGGTGCTTGGGACTGCCTTACGTTTAAACTAAATACGAGTCCCAAACAGGCAGAAATTCTTCTCGGATCAAGGCGCCTGACAAAACGCGAAGTCTTGCGGGTTTTGATGACGATCTTCGATCCATTAGGACTAATTGCTTGCTTCCTCATGTTTATAAAAATTCTATTGCAAGAGATTTGGCGTTCCGGGATTAATTGGGATGATGAGATCAAAGACGAGAAATATAGGAAATGGCAAGTATGGATAAGACAATTGGGCAAGATTGAGGCCGTTAAAATTCCAAGGTGTTACGTAGGCTCCAGTTGGGGAACAGAAACACAGCTCCACATATTCGTCGATGCTAGCGAGAAGGGGTTTGCTGCTGTAGCATATGGCGAACCTCCAACGGCGAATTTGTAGAGAGTAGCCTGATAGGTGCAAAAACACGAGTTGCTTCTCTTAAGTCGCTATCAATTTCTCGCCTAGAACTGCAGGCAGCACTCCTGGGTGCCCGGTTCGCGAAATGTATTGCAGAGTCGCACGGTATTGAGTTTCCTCATCGATACTTCGTCGGACTCCAAAACTGTTCTATGCTGGCTGCGCTCTGATCATCTAAGATATCGACAATACGTGGCCGTCCGCGTCAGTGAAATATTAGAACTCACTGAACTCACGAACTGGCGATGGGTTCCCACTGCAATGAATGTCGCCGATGAAGCTACAAAGTGGCGACGGCCCCCGGAACTTGCCCCAATGAGCCGATGGTTTAATGGACCGCCCTTTTTGAAATCCTCTCCGGATAACTGGCCACAAGAAACGGTCCTGGACTCTACGATTGAGGAGTTAAAAACGCAGTTCGTGTGCAATCATACTTCGGGAAGAGGGAATACCTTCCGGTTTAATGAAATATCCAGCTGGACGAAATTGCTAAGGAGCACAGCATATCTATTTCGATTTGTGCACAACTCGAGCACCAAAAGGACCAAGGAGCCTAAGATAACTGGAACCTTGTCTTGTGAAGAACTTCAACGCGCCGAGAAAGCATTATTTAAAGAAGCACAAGTTAGCGTATTCCCAGAAGAATTTGCAGACCTGAGCGCCAGCCGTTACGTCGAGAAAAGCAGCCCCATTTTTAGTTTATGCCCATTTCTAGACAAAGACGGTGTTGTCCGAGCATATGGAAGGCTCCGTCACGCGAAAGAAGTCAGGGAGGACTTAAGGCTACCCATTATTCTTCCCAGGTCACATCCGGTTACGTCGCACATAATCAAGGACCTCCACCGTCGATACAAACATCGAAACGACGAAACGGTGATAAATGAACTTCGGCAGAGATTCTATATAATCAGAATGCGATCCGCTCTCAAAACCGAAAAGAGATCCTGCCAAGAATGTAAGAATGCTAAGGCTCAGCCGAGCCCGCCAATCATGGCTCAACTTCCCCGGGCACGACTGGCCTCATTCTGTCGCCCGTTTTCTTATGTTGGAGTCGACTACTTTGGCCCAATGACAGTCAATGTAGGACGAAGAGTAGAAAAGAGATGGGGAGTTCTTCTAACTTGTCTTACTACAAGGGCGGTTCACATAGAAATTGCTCATTCTTTGACGGCGGACTCCTGTATTCTTTGCCTTCGCAACTTTATGGCAAGACGTGGAACACCCATTGAGTTTCATTGTGACAACGGAACGAATTTTCATGGCGCTGAGCGGGAGTTAAAAGAGGCTTACAAAATGATTCAGAAGGACAGAATAACGGAAGCTCTCACTACAACCACTACGAACTGGAGATTCATACCACCTGGCTCACCTCATATGGGGGGCAGCTGGGAACGTTTGGTACGTTCTATAAAGAATGTTCTCTACTCAATAAGACCGACTCGAAATCCGAATGATGAACTACTGCGGAGTATGTTTATATAAGCAGAAAATATTCTGAACTCGCGACCATTGACTTACATATATTCCAATCGACGTTGATAATCAAGAAGCTCTAACACCCAACCATTTTCTATTGGGCTCAGCGGGTAGCCTGAAGCCCGTAGCAGAATTCGACGATAATGTCGGAGTGCTAAGAAGAAATTGGCTCGTCTCGCAGCAGTTTGCGGGCCGCTTCTGGAGGCGCTGGGTGACAGAATACTTGCCCATGCTTACTAGACGTGCAAAGTGGTTCAAACCCGTGAAACCCGTTGCGGTTGGCGACATCGTGCTGGTCGTTGACCCTAATAGTCCACGAAACTGCTGGGCTAAGGGACGAGTGGTTCAGGTAAGAACATCGAAGGATGGTCAAGTACGAAGCGCCTTCGTACAAACGCAGAGTGGCATTTACGAAAGACCCGTGGTCAAATTGGCGGTCCTTGACGTCGAATACCCAAAGGACACGAGCCTAGTGGAGAAACTACCGAGGGGGAGTGTTAAGGAAAGTGTCGGCGGAGACTAAAGGTAGTAGCTTCTCCCTAGTCGCTTAAAGATGGAGCCACGGCACTCCTACTTGGCAGACCCCAAAATTTCCGCCTTGGCCTTTTTTTGGTCGATAATCGGCAAGCGTGGACCATCCACGCAGAACTCAGTATTTAAAGTTAGTTTATTTGATCATCAGTTGATAAGAATAAAGCAGTTGACCAGAATCAGTATCGGCTAAGACTACGTGAGTTGTTATAAACTAAATATGAAATAATTAATTAATTAAAATATTACAATAAAGGATTTGTAACTCAACAAAAAAAGGAACTTGTTGTTTCCTTCCGAGTTGACAAATGAGTCTTGGTTGCAGCCCAACTTGCCGCAACAACGACCTTGAAGTCGAAACGACCTTAAACGGTGGTGACTCATTTGTGACGCATTTTCTGGTCTGAAACCGGCATAGCCTAACTACTTTAAACTATTTTTTTTTTATTTATTTATTGACAACTGAAATTTGAAATTTAATTGTCGCAATGATAATGAGACAACTTAGTAGTCTAGTCTATTTAATTAATGTAATATGGATATGATAGCAAATAATTCACTTTTGGTGATTTTGATAACAGTTTCTAAGAATGTAAGGGTAATTTTTCTTGTCTTCAAAATTTATACACAGTTGTTTTAAGTATTTGTTAAGATAAATTCAAATAGAAGTGAATTTAAATGAGCCTAAGTTTACAATGGTTTTTTTTTTCTTTAAAAATAATAAAATTTATATGGCTTACAAAAATATGAACGTTGTAGCTTCTATTTCCATAACGATGTGGGGTTCCGGGAACTGCTGGTTAATGGATAGGGCGGCTGTCCACGATTTCTGGACTCCTTTTTGTCCTTGTTTTACATGGCTACTAAGAGGCCTCTTTTCCCTTTCACAAACACTGTTTCACTGCTTTGATGTGGCTTGGTGTCCACTTTTAACTTTCTTTTCTATCGCGCTTGGTTGTCGCGATTTTCGAAAGTCACATACACTAGTTCTGGCGGACCCCACAAGCGGACCAGTAGGAATGCAGTTAAGTGGGAAGGTTATGGTCCTACACTTCTGACCATAACGACGCCGGAAAAAAGGAAAAGAAGAAGAAGAACATACACTAGTTCTCAGTTCACGCACTTTGTTAGATTTTACTCAGTTCACGCACTTTGTAAGATTTTACTCAAACCGACTTGGTTATCGTCAGCCAAAACGCGCACTAACTTGGTTATCGTTAACTTATTGTGATATGTCTTTTTAGCAGCATAACGTAAACGCAAAACGCAAATAGTGTAACACAACAGTCCCTGGTTGGGCGCCAGTTAATGAAAATATTATTAATTTCTTTAAAAAAATATTTCTTTCGGGCAGATTGCCTGACCTTTATTACAACCGGTAACTTAAGACTAAAGACTACTTAATACTCCACATGCATTTATTGGTGATTATTGCTGAGTCGCCGAAAGAGTTGCATTTGATTAAATTATTTAATCGGGTGTTTTGGTCGTACCTATTTCCAGGTATTCTGTCTGTTAGGTGGTTTGAGCGGAAATTGGGTCGGGTGAATGAATTCGGAAATTTGATCTATTTCCCGTTAACTTATATTTTATACATATACATATATGTATGTATATCTTTTTTTGCTCACATATTTATATTTTTATTTTTGTTTTGTTTTTAGTTTTATTCTTTTTTTGTGATTTTTTGTTTTTTTCTTTAGCTAGCCTGCCATTGGTGTTGGGCAGGCCTTGCCTTGAAGAGGCTGCTCCTATCAAGGTTTCCGTTGACGGAGTTCTCTCCAGCCACCAAAAGCGTTGATGCTGGCGGACTACGTCTCCTCGATCCCGGCGTGAGACCGATCTACAGAACGTGAGGCGCTCGGGCTCACGGAGCGCGACATCGGGTCCGTAGGGGAATCGCCGTTCCACGGAATTGCGACCCACGTGGAAGATTAGCGGTACCGCCAATCTGTCCTGGATGAGCCCACATCTATCTAGATAGAGGAATTACAAAGCCGTTAGGCACACTCTCTCATGATATAAATCTTTGGGGTAGTAAGCTCCGAAGATCAGGCTATTGAATGAAGTCATTGCTCTTGCAACGTGGCTTCGAATCAGTTTGTTCAGAAAATTATCTATCCGTACAATCCTGGCCCTATTGTATAGGACCTCATTCGGGTAACATTTCGTGTACTCAGATTCGGGAGTCCTATGTAGCCCGAGGCAAGTCCTAAGACATTGTCTCTCAAACACCCGAATCCTTTCCATTAAGCTGGCTCTTACATTGAACCAGACGGGACATCCATAGGCAACCATGGGCCTGATTAAGGCCATGTAGCAGATTACCTTCATCCTGGAATCAAGTTGACTGCTATGAAACAGCCATCTTGTCAGAGCGAAAGCGCCCCGGGCCCTTGCCAAAGCAGCATTTACATGTTTGTCAAAATATAGATACTGATCCAGCACGATCCCAAGGTATCTGACTACACTTTGTCTCGCCAGTGGACGCCCGCCCGGCTCAAAGATAGAGAACCATCAACAATGACGTCGATCGTTGGACCTGATCTGTACGCGATTAGGTCGTCTGCGTACGTTATTGAGTGGTGTAGAGAAACAAGTAGATCACTCAGGTAAATGCTGAAAAGGATCGGAGAATTTACCGTACCCTGTTGCAGTCCGTTTTTGAGTTCAAATATTTGGGTAGAAGTTACGTTGTCAATTTTCACAACGAACTTTCTACCGGTTAACATGTCAAAAATCATATATAGCAGTGGTTTACTTATGCCCAGCCGACTGAGCTTGTAATAAAGACCTTCTAACCATATGGTGTCGAAGGCTTTTTCCAATTCAATCAGACAGGCACCCGTGCATTGTTTAAGACGTTTTCCATTCTGGGAGAAATACGACAGTTATTAAAGAGGTATTAAAGATTGTAAACAAAACCCTTGTGAACGCGTTAGCACAATTCTTTAAAATAATAGGTGGAATACCATCAAGGCCCGTATTAGTTTCTTCATTAAGGTCAGCAAGCGCGGATTTTATTTCCGAAACAGAAATACTTAACTGCCCTATATTAACAAAGTTTTCGGTTGGTCTACACGAGATATTTGATATATTATGAGAATTTATATAATTGGATTTAAAAAATTCAGCAAAGGCATTACAAATAGATGGTAAACTATTAAAAGTCGAGCCTAAATATTGCATAGTTATGGGAATTCTGTTTGATTTTCTTTTATTTTTACTATTTTGTTTTAAGTTGGATTCTATCGAGTGAATGTAGTTTCTATATAAGAAGTTATTTAGAACATTGAAATTTTTATCAAGTACTATATAGATACTGCGCAGATTCTTATCAGATGGAAATTATACCGTACTGGCTTAGAAGCATTCTTCATTTTTGTTTTGGGAACGAATTGATCGAAAGCAACTTTCAGAGACCTAAGAAAGTTGTTATAAAAGGTAGATAATTCGTGCAGATCAATAAAAACTGTTGCCTTTTTGGAAATTATAATTATAACTGACAAAATTTCTCAATTTAAAACAATATAATAATTTAAAATCGAAGACTAAAACATTGTGGTGAATTATATTTGGAAATATCGGGCATAGAAAATTATTTACAGAAGGACATAGGTCTTTATCAACAAATAATAAATCAAGAGTTCTGTTTAAACTATTTTTAAAATTATTCAATTGAATTCAATTGGAAGTTGTTAAAGAATCAATAAACATACACTCAATTTCATTAATTACATTATATGGAACTAGAGAGCCGTGGCGCAGTGGGTAGTGTGTCGGCCTCTGACGCACGATGAGCGAGTTCGGATCCCGATAATACCAACGCCATCGAATGTTCATTACGCGGCTTCTCTCCTCGGCGGGGAGCTGGCAAAACCCCCCGTAGTACACCTGCCTTGAAAAAGCTTCTCGACTCTTACCGTTCGGAATCCGTTCACCGTTCACTTGTGTGCAAAAAAAAAAAATAAAAAAAAAAAAACAAATCGCACACAACATAAGTGAATGAGAGAAGCTAGGCTCTGGCTCTTCATGAGCTGTAACGCCATCTAAGAAGAAGAGAGCCTTCATCAGAGCCAAAAATCCAATTAATATTTGCCAAATTAAAATCTCCTAAAAAAATTACGTGTTGCTTACAGTTTGTCTTGGAAACATAATGAATACAGTTATTTACATGTTCTTTATATAATTCTAATGGACTTTTTGGTGGAATATAACTTACTATTATTAAAATATTTTCATTACGATTTAGGACGACTTTCACTATTATTTGATCAATATCGAGAGATGTATTATTTGAAGTTGGCAATGCCATTTCAGTACAACTTACAAGCATAAGAAGAACTTACTGCAAGAAGGACACCTTCTCCCCTTTGCAGCCGAGTTGATTGGGGGCTGCTATTGGGGAGTGCTATTAAACACCTCAGCATTAATGTGATTATTATTTAGCCATGTCTCGGTAAGAGCTAAGAAATCCTATTGCTCAGAAGATGACGACAGTAGAAGTTGTTGCATTCTAGAGCGCATTCCCCCAACATTTTGATAGTAACCGAGGAAATTGTTTAAATTTGAATTTGATCGAGAAGGAAAATGAGTGTTGTTGGTAATATGTTGTGCTTTGTTGTTGTTACAAATGGGAGATGAGTACGATGTTGATGATGGCGATGATGAAGGTGTCGGTATTGGTGACGAGGGTGCCGAAGGAGGTAGCGGAGAAGACTGCGGTATGGTAACTGATATTGGGATGGATATAGCGAATAAGAGATAAAGAGATTGGAAAAGCAGAGAGAGTTGATCGTGTGGTTAATGAAAGGCTTAAGGAGAGTGACGATGATGATGAAATAAAAACAAAGATGATGGTGATGTTGTAACTGATGACGATAAATTTAAGCCCGTGCAGAAAATATTGGAGGCGCGGGTGGTGATTCCTTCGTATTCTCTTTTTTGTCCGTAGGTAAAATATATTTAACTAGGACACGACGAGGTCAAAGAGATGGGTCCATTATAGTTGTTAAATGATCTAGTGTTACACTCAGTTTAAATATTAAGAATTTTAGATCAGAAGCATTTGAATCTTTTTTAACAAGCATATAACACTGAAATGAATCAGAAGAAATGTTTGTCTTTTCTGAAATAAATTTTACTATGTCATCAGGAGTCGTAGTGTTAACGAATCGAGATAAATGAAGCCATTTTATTTTAGGTACAGCACAGAGATTTGATGACGTAGCAGTGCCAATTATTGTTTTCATTTCTCTTTTCTTTTTGAATTTTTTTTATTTTCAATTATATTGGTGTTAAAGTTTTTTTAAATTAATATTGTTTGATGATGAGGGAATAATGTTTATTTCTTTTTTCAATAGAAAAATCACTTGAAGTTGATTTATTTTTATTTTTATGAATAATTTATTATTATTTTATGAATATTTTATGAATAATAGACATTTTTTTAGCTAAAGTCTAATATTAATTGTAAGTTTATATATATAGTCGAAAGACATAGGTTTAAGTTGTACTGTTTGTTTTAGAGTGTCCGCCTAGGATCAGTAAGCTATTTGAATTTATTAGGATAGTTAAGCTAGTTTTAAGCATTTTTGTGAAGAATAAGATATAATAGTCAATAAAAATGAATTTAAAATCTAAAAAAAACAACTCCTACCCGGCAAATCTCCAATCGATCAGTCTCCTTCCGAGTATCAGCAAGGTCTTTGAGAAGGTAATCCATAGAGCCTAAATGGAATGAGGGCTATAAAATCATTCCGCATCATTGTTTATTTTTTTTTCATTAATTCATTTCTATTGAGTTAAGTAACAGTTAACAAACGTTTAAATACATAAAAATCCGACAAAGCCCTTTCGTTTGTCTGCAGGTATTTTAGTAATTCATTGTTATGTACAGATTTTTGTTACAAGGTTTTGCTTTACCATTGTATTAATTTACCATTGATATTTGTGAGAATCAATATTTAAATGATATAAAATAAAATTGTGATTAAAGGGACAATACAATAACAATAATAAACAAGGATGGATCAGTATATACTTAGATTTTTAACAAGGTGTTTTGTGAACAAAATACTTTTTTATAATGTTTTTCTTTCAGGAGTATGGCGAATATTAAGAAGATTAGTTGGCAGCTCATTCAGGACCGTCGGGATTAATGTGGGGAAAGAATATTTATTGTTGTAGAATTTGGCGGTTTTGTATCTTCTATCTGCATTTCTTCGGATGTTGTACGTATATTCGATTTCCGTTCTAAATCATTATAAAATCGTTAATCAGAGTTGTTTTGAATATACCTTCGATGTCTAAGAGCTCAAATTGGCTGCTCATCGTTGCACTTCTGATGTGATTGTAGAAATTTCTCCTTCTTACCAGAAGTTTCACCAAATAGTTTTGCTTGTTTGGAGTTTAGTGCAATAGGCCGATGTACCCATGCTTTAATACCATTATGTGTGATTCTTTTAATGCGAAGTTTGCATCCTTTAAGACGTCATAGTGGCATCAGTAACTCAAGTATTGTAACATGTATGAAGTTTTGCGAAGTTTTCGTTGAAGTCGCTCGACGTGTTGGTACCATTTGAGATTGTGGTTGACTACATATCATACCGAAGTACTTCAAGTTGTTAACAACTTCAATGAAAGTTTCGCATTTTTCATTTAGTGTATCGCTGAAGTTGATGGGAAGGCATTAGGTATTATAAAATTTAATTCGGATGTCATTTATATGCCATATTTATGCCGCGTCAAAACTCTTGTCCAATGGGTGCCTGCCTGACTGAATTGAAAAAAAAAACTTTCGACACCGTATGGTGACTAAGGACTTTTTTACAAGCTTATTTGGCTGGGCATAAGCAAATCATTCCTGTTACCTTTTTGTTATGTAAGAGTTAAGTTAAGTTAATTTAACCCGTAAGTATGGACACAAATCATTCTAAGACAAAGGAAAAATGTGCTATTTATTTCAGAGTGTCCGCATGGGGCCAGTAAGGTATTTTAAGTAATTAAAGATATTTAAGCTAGTTTAAAATACTTTTGTCAGGCGTAAGGTAGTTCTAAGAAAAAATAGATAAGAATGAATTTATAAGTAATCTAAAACATAATGGCCGATATATAAAAAAAACCTGTGTAGGAACGGGTTAAGAATATACCTGCAGCGATACCTCTCGCTTGTCGTAAAAGGCGACTAAAACAAAGGTAAACAAAAATCACATCTAGGCAATTTAGAAAACACCAAGGTGAGCCTAGGGACTCATATAACACCATTAAACTGCCCCACAAGTGTGCATGCAAATCAGTGGGTTGACACGACTGGAGATCACCGGTGTTGTAAGAGTAAGATCAAACAAAAAAAAAAAAAAAAATCTGGAGCATGCCCGTGTCCAAAAAAGGAGGAGAAGAAAGAAAACGGTCAAACCGTAGCATTATGGAAAAGAACGCTAAAAGGAAAAGCACTACCCCGCCAGGCACTACTAATGGTCGTGATCCTGGGACGAGCAGCAATGCTCGGGTCAGAGCTATAGGATTTCCGGGGGATAGCAAAGTAATGCAACGGCGTAAGCCACACTTTACAGTCGCGAGTTGAAACGTTGGAAGCATGAGTGGTCGCAGCTATGAGCTTGAAGAAATGATGGTTAGAAGGCGAGTAGACATCCTGTGCGTACAAGAGACGAAATGGCGAAACACCGGTAATCGGGCACGTTTCTTGGACGTTAAAACAAAAGCCTACAAGATGTTTTACTATGGATTGGAACAAGGAAAAAACCGAATCGTCATCATCCTTGCGGCAGAGCTACTTGGCAACGTCTTAACCATTTCAAAGTCCAGTGACCGTTTGATGGCTCTCAAATTGGTGATGCATGGTGAGGTGTGGAACATCGTAAGCGCATATGCCCCTCAAGTAGGATGCGAACAAAAAGAAAAAGATGCATTCTGGCTAGATTTCCACAACCTTGTTAAAATCATCCCAAAGGAAGAGCTTTTGTTTGTTGGGGGAGATTTAAACGGACATGTCGGGAAGACAAGCGAAGACTATGAAGACTACCACGGAGGGCTAGGATACGGCACCAGGAACTCTTCAGGTGAAGATATCCTAAACATGTGCAAGTCGTACGGTCTTATAGTGCTAAATACCATGTTCGTCAAACAAAGCCGGCACCTGATCACTTATAGCAGCGGCGGAAATGAAACTCAAATAGACTATCATTTGGTATCCAGTTTCATGAAAGTTATCCTGGGAGACGCGATCGCCCCTCAACACCGTCTCCTCCTGACTGAATTTTTTATGGAGGCGAGTAAGAAGTCAAAGCAGCAAACGAAGGTGTCTGAGAGAATCAAGTGGTATAAGCTGGATAAAAGCAAAGGCGAAGCTTTTATTACCAGCATGAAAAACTACCTCTTTTCCATTATCGATGAGGTCGGTAATGAGGAGTGCAGAGTACAAGACATGTGGGATTCCCTACAACAATCTGGCCTGGAGAAAGCCAAATCACTGCTCGGAACATCTAAAAGCCCCTGCCAACACGCAAAAGAAACCTGGTGGTGGTCAGACGAAGCCAAAGCAGTGATACACGAAAAGAAAATGGCTTTCCAAGCTTGGTCAAAGTGCTCTTCTACTAATAGAGAGGAAAAAGCTCGCCGTGAAAAGGTATATAGATATTGCAAAGGTATCGCGAAGAAAAAGTGCGCCGAATTCAAAGCGAAAAGCATGGAACGAATATATCAGGAGTTGGAAGAAATATCGTCTTTCGCGTCTGACAGGAACCAGACTACCCAGGAGCTTCGACAAAGCAATTTGAACAAAGAAGCAAATATCTTTAAGATAGCCGCAGATGGCGACAGTATTGCGAGGAACTTCTGAACGAACAGTTTCCCCGAGTGTACTTTCCAAGAGCCGCCCCGAATCATGCCGAAATATCCGACATCACAGTCGAAGAAGTTCGGTACGCGGTTAAAAACTCAAAGAATAGAAAAGCTGTTGGGCCGGACGGGATACCCTCTGAGTTCTGGAAAAAGATGGGAGACATCGGGTCTAGATGGCTCATGGTTCTTATCTCCAAACTTATGAGAGGCGACACTATGCATAATCAATGGAGGGAAAGCTATCTTCTTCCTTTGCACAAAAGAAAGGGTGATACGCGCAATTGTGATAACTACCGTTCTGTCAAGCTGATGTCGCACACCATGAAGATCGTTGAACGGGTATTAGATAGCCGACTGCGGAAAATAATACGACTATCTGATGACCAGTGCGGTTTTGTCTCGGGTAAATCAACAACAGATGCAATCCAAAGTATAAGAGTCATGATGGAAAAGCATCGTGATTCGTCAAAGGACTTGCACATGGTGTTGGTTGATTTCGAGAAGGCCTTTGACCGGCAACCAAGAGATCTTTTATGGGTAGCGCTAAGACAAAAAGGAGTTCCAGAAACATATGTGCGAGTGATTATGGACATGTACAAGAGAGCACCGCAGAAGTCACCGAAGAGTTCGCAATCAAAGTCGGTGTACACCAAGGGAGCGTCCTCAGCCCACTGCTCTTTATAGCAGTCCTTGATTGCTTGCTTGAAGGAAAAGTGACGGACCCCAATGTGCACCAGCTATTCTTCGCTGACGATGGAGCCATTATAAGTGATGATCAGGCGTCCCTACAACGAGCACTTGATGTCTGGGTGGACATTTTTGAGGGACCGGGTTTCGTATTAGTTCAAAGAAGACAGAGTATCTGTGCTGCCCGTTCTCTGACCCTCATCAGCCTATTCCAGACATTTACTTGAATGGAAGAGTGCTTCCCAAGTGTGAAAAGTTTAAATATCTGGGATCTATGATTAATAAAGAAGCAACTTGTGATGACGACATCAACCATCGCGTAAGCGTAGGGTGGATGAAGTGGCGGGAAAACTCCGCCATCTTCTGTGATCGAAAAATGCCCCCTAAGCTGAAAGGAAGGCTCTACACTTCAGTTGTACGTCCGGCGCTCACATACGGTTCACAATGCTGGACAATGCAAAAAAAATATGAGAGCAAATTAACGGCAGCTGAGATGAAGATGCTTCGCATGACAGCGGGAGTAACAAAGCGTGACGGAATTAGAAGTTCAAAGATCTGAGGAAGCCTCCACGTAAAAGAAACCATCACAAGAAAGATAGAGCGCGACCGACTCAGTTGGTATTGCCATGTTCAAAGGAGAGATCCTTTGAACCCCGTCCAAAAGGCAATATCAATCAACGTTCTAATTTCAACACGCAAAAAAGGCAGGCCGAAAAACAATTGGTGCAAACAAATGCAAAAACACCAGCATTTGATTGGCCTCAGCGATGAAGTAATCCTAAACCGGGAAGCCTGCCGCTACTTTCTGAGGTCAAACCGGCGGATCCCACAAGCGGACCAGTAGGTATGCAGTTAAGTAGGAAGGTTATGGTCCTACACTTCTGACCATAACGACGCCGGAAAAAAGGAAAAGAAGAATGGCCGAAATATAAAAAAACAATTCGGAGCTACTGCAATAACGAATAAAGGGGACGACGATAAACCAAGTGCACACACATTTGCGTTGCGAGGTTCAGCTGCAGAACTGATGTAAACTTAGAATTTGAGAGAGCACACAAAATAACCTAGACCTTGCCTTGTAAGGGCTGAAGTATCTACACATAAGGATTCCTATGGCGAACGAGCTCAAGATACATAATAGTGAGGGAAAACAACTTCACTCCAACGCAGATACTCGATCCCAACGACTATGTAAAATCGCATATACATATTGCATATGGCATATACTGTGAGCGGAGAGAGTCAAAAGAAATTGCCCCTTTTCATGTAGTTAGAACTGAAAGTAGAGACGAGATGTGGATCGCTTAGAAACAAGAGTCTGATATTGAATCGAATAACATGCGGAAATCTGATGGTCGAAGCATAACCGATAGAAACCCTGGTCTTAAAGCATTTTTTTTTTTATTATTTATTTTATTTTATTTATTTATTTATCTTATGATAACTGTGTACTATGAAGAACTGTCATTTCTTTTGTGTGTATTAGTTGTGGAATTTGAATAAAGAAGAAGCCATCAAAAACATAACTTGTAAAAAAAACCAAGTCTCGCAACTCAGTTCTTCTACCGTAAAAAGTTGTGAGATCTACGTAATACCAAGTCGGTTAATTTATTCAGCCCCTACTTAAGGGACCTTCTGTCTTAAGTTATTACGTAGTTAGCTAACCTAACAACATCTTATAGTGAACATATTAATATTAAAAATCTTTTATGTTTTAAATAAATAGATTGACTTGTCCATCGCATGCATCTCACAAGTAATACATATTATATTAAATTAGATTGTTTAGTGCGATTGCCAAGTCAATCTATATTTCAAGTCAATCTGTATTTCTTTCTCTCCGCTAGTTAAAGCAATTGGTCGAAGACTATCTGATCGAATACCCCATCGCGTTTAAAGTATTGTTAGAGGAAGTGATGACAGGTGCAAATTCCGCAGATGAATTGGTTGCACTAATTTAGTTTTTTTAATGTTTTAGTAATTTCTCGTCCTTATTGTTTACGCTGAAACGGACGAAACGGGATCATTCGAGGTTTTGAGTAGTGATCAGAATTCCTTTCGTAGTTGATAAACTGAAAGAAGGACTTAGGATCGTTAATAAGAATGGCTTGCGTTTCGATTAAATGGCGTTCATAGAGCGACTTATTCAGGTCGGTGAATTTTAGATAAATACCAATGCAGTTAGAAAAGTCATTGAGGGATTAAGTACGAAGGAAGATTGCCCACAGTTTGTTTCCTGTGTTTCTTAGTGAATGGAGCCTGTGATTATACCAAGGGGAGCAGGTAGATAAATGTTTGGATCGGGAAAGGGGAACGTATGAGTATTAATGAACTCGTGGTACTTAATAAAGAGGCACTTGAGGTTGGCAAATTCAGTAGGGAGGCCTTCCTGTTGAATGGAGACCATTACACTAGTCTTCGTTTTACCTTCATAGCAGACCGAGTCTGGTTTATTATCATGGATGGATTCAGATGATTACTCAGTTTTCTTAAATGAATATATGTTTCTAAAGCACTCGTTCATCATTGATTGTTGATGACATCAACAAAACACAAATTTATTTCGTATTTGTATTGCTTAGGTTAAGAATTTATTATTTTTTTTTAGCTGATTGTCCTGCTTAGGCTACGAGCAGGAGTACGTCTCCAATAATGAGTTCTTCGAGTTAGAGCAAATATATCAAGATGTTTATATCCAAATTAAAGAAGCAGAACAACGACAACTTCAACAGTCGCTATAGCTCCACAAGCTGCAATACATCGTGAAATAGAAATGCCAACCATAAGCTTACAATCATTTAGCGGCAAGAATGAAGAGTGGACATCACTTTGGGAAGTGTTTGTTCGATTAGTTCACGAGAACGGATCTTTAAGCGATGTTGAACGGATTCAATATTTAAAAAGCAATCTAAAAGGAGAAGCAGCATTTTGGGAACTGTTTGTTCGATTAGTTTACGAGAACGGATCTTTAAGCGATGTTGACCGGATTCAATATTTAAGAAACAATCTAAAAGGAGAAGCAGCAAGGATTGTTAAACATTTGGCATCGATATCAAGCAATTATGCAGCAGCTATAGAACTATTAACTAAGCGGTTTTAAAATCCAACAGCATCGGTCAATAACTACATACATTCAAAAAATGCTTACCTTGAAACCAGTTCGACATGAAAATGCGTTCGATTTGAAAACGATCATGGATATTTCAAAGAAGATCTTGTACGGCATCAAAAATTTAGGGGTCGACGTAAGCTCCTGGGACCCATTAGTGATTCAGTTGTTATATCCGAAACTTGACATTGAATCAAGAAAATTATACTAACAAGCAAGAGGAATTTCGAAAGAAAAAACTAGTGAATTTTTTTGCTTCATCGAAGGGGGATCCGAGGATTAGAAGGCATCCGCGAATTCAACCGTGGACACCAGTCGCAAGCACTAAGGGTAACAGATACAAAAAAACCATTTGACTACAGTCGCACAGTCGAAATGCGTTGTGTGCGGCGGATGTCATCAACTGTGTAACTGCAAAAGGTTTTTAAGTATGAAGACGATTACCCGATTGGATGTGGTCCAAAAGTCGAAACTGTGTTTCAACTGTTTGCGAGATGGACTTACGGCGAGGGTATGTTTTACGAAGAAGGGTTGCAAAATATGCGCACAACAGCTGTTACCGGTCGCTACCCACCTGTCCGCGACGTCGTACGAAAGGGTGCTCGGCCACCTGCGAAGACTGAACGTGAGTTGAGATGTCGAAATGGGCGCCACGCAATTGCCCTTCCGCCGACTTACCCGCAACAACAATCGCGAATCTGGTGCGAGACTCGCGTAAGACACAAAACACCTCAAAAAAAAAGGTAAAGGAATAACACCACGGAACGTTCTTATAAATTAACAATTTTAATTCCTTAGTCTAACTTAGTCTAGATTTACAATTTAATTCTTAAAACTACCCTTCACCATGTCTTAATTCAAAAAGGAACAAAAAACGAATTTACTATCAAAAAAAAAAAAACGAAAGGAAAAAAAAAAATAAGTACATATCAAGCCGCAAATTGGAGATTCGTACCCGTACTCTTACTACTCTAACCGGCGACTTTATTCTCACCGCCAACAGCCACTTCGCCACTCACTGCCCCAATACCCGTTCACAAGCAACGCGATACCCGGATCGGCGTACACAAAAGAGACACGACTTACCACCACGGACCACGACCCTATGGTATAATAGCACCAACGTCAAGAGTTAAATTACAGGATACCTTTGCGGTGGTCTCCTCTCAGCTGGCCGTACTAATGGTCTTGCCGTTCTTTTTCTTCTTTTTATGTCCGTCCTTCGACCATATATTGTTCCTGCAGAAAATGAGAAGTCGGATACCCACAACAACGTAGAACCAGCTGAAAATATCCTCACCAATTAATTTAGCACTACTTCAATTCAATACGGCTTTGGTCGTCTATCCTCAACTGATTCTCTAAACTACTTAACACCCGACCAGAACCTGCCGTACGCACACTACCTTTTTCTTTCCCTTATATAAGGAACATGTGGCGTGATGAGCATGGCCTGATTCTGGGGCGGACAAGCAATACATCACGTATGGAGGTATTGGCAAACGATGGCTGGGGATGGGGATGTCACCAATCTTGGTACATAGATGCTGTTCTCAATTCGTCAATTAGATCGCTTAGGGCAAACCTGGTGGTGGTGAGTTCACTGCTGACGTAATTTAGTTTGTTTGCAATAGCTTCAAGCAGAGGGTCGGGTTGAGAAAGAGGTGGAGCACTTTTATTGGATGAGTGGCTAAAATTAAATTAGGGAAGATGAAACGGTTTGCCGCAGATACCCTTGCAAATATCAGTATCGAAGGCACAGTGGGCAAAATCACGGTGATCTATATTAAACTAGGGCAAGAGCGGGTCACTCACGTTCAGAAAGATACTTTTTTTTTATTGTTTTGGTGTAAGTTGGGAACACTCGCGTTGTTTGGCTGCGTCAGAGAATTTCGATTGGGGAAAGACGGGTCACGCGCGTTTTAATATTTTATTGATGAGGTAGAAGTTTGTAAATTTGGAGCGAGCTAAAATGCGACTGCACAGGCTAAGGTTCGGAACTGAACTAATATTATCGTTGCCAATTATTAATATTATTAGACAATGGTAGCTCCACTTAAAGTGATTTCCATGCTGCGTTTGGAACTTTGTGATTCTTTCCTTTTAACTCGTCTATGCCATCTTATAGCTTCGTCTCTCACCATTTAAACGAGCCACATAATCGCATGGTGTGATTGGGAGATTATCTGGAATTGGTTGTTGTCATCCCCTGATGAACGAACTATGTCGCCTGTCCTTCGTGGATTTGATTAGATTTGTTATTAGCTTGATGCAAGCCTTATCAAAAAAAATTTAAAAAAAAACTACTTAATTAACTTAATAACTAGGTAACAGGGTGGAAACGATTAAGGAGAAGATGAAGGGTTGTGGTTTAGGGCAATTCTAAGACTGGACTTTTTGATGTGGAGGTCGAAAAGATTGGTGTAAGCTTTGCGCAACTTTCTGGACATTGGTTTGTGGTAGCCATAGTTTGTGCGATGAGTGTCAAGTTGTAAATCTGTCAAGGTCAGATTGGAGGGAGCAGAAGTCAATGGGCCGAGACGACTACGTTGTTGGACTTGTTGGATTAGGGATAGAAGATCTGAAAATAACATTATATTGGCGATCTTCTAGATAGTATTTGATCCATGAGGGCAGTGAGCTTAAGGAGAATAATTTGATGAACCGTTTTGTCAAAGGCCTTGCTGAAGTTAATGGCAACAACGTCTGCTTCTTTGCCGGCTTCGACTAGATTAGTGGTTGTCGATCGACCTTTTAGAAACCTATGATGGTAAGGAGAAAGTATGGGTTTGCAGTGAGAGAATAGTGTATCATAAACGATGTTCTCGAAAAGTTTGGATATGCATGAGACCTTGGCAATGGGACGATAGGTGGACACATAATTTTCCAGTCCTTTCTTGTGGACTAGAATGATATAAGCATATTCCCAAAGCTAGGAAAATAGTCCTTGCAAAACAGAGCTTTGAAATAAAGCGATAAGAGGTAAAATAAAATAGTTCGCGTACTTTTACTTAAACTATGGCAGGCAGACAGTCGGGACCGGGAGAGTATTCGCCCTTTAGGTTGCGTATTTTTTCGGCGATTAGGTCGGGAGTTATGTTCAGTGGGAAAGAGACGTCAGGAGACAGTCTTTCAAGTATCGAAAAAAGTCGTGATCGGGTTGACGATCCTGGTCGGTGAATAATTGGCTGAAAATATGTGCAAAAAAGTTGGCGATTATTTCGGGTTTGTTATTAAGAATATTAATAAGATTATTAATTACTAAGAATATTAAATGTAGCGGGGTAGAAAGGGTTTTTCTGTTTGTATTAATAAAGTTGAAGAAACACTTGGGGTCTGAGATAAGGGAGGATTGCATTCAGCTCAGGTATCGGAGGTATTATTGAATGATTCACATATGTAGCTGTGCAAATTTGCAAGACTGCAATTTTGGTTTCTCTTATTGCGTAAAGGGGGTAATTTCTTGGTAGACCAGGGTGGAGGTGAAGTGTAATTCTTTTTTGGTGAGTATGGGACTGAAAGAATGACGCAGCTGAGGATTTTGGAGTAAAATAGCGCATTTACGGATATGTGTGAGTTAGGATTAAGAAGGAAGTTAAAATTAACATTGTTGAGTAGGTTATTTAGTTTCCCAAAGCCAGCTTTCCGGAAATTGAAACAGTACGTATTTTCGGAGGGAAGAATAGTGAATTAAGTCTCGAGTGAATGCGTTACCGATAAAGGTGGATGAAGGAGGCTGAAATCTCAGGGCTCTTTGCTGACCGTAATTCCTCCAACATGGAGAATGTTAACATCGGTGACCTTGAAGAGCTATTGCATTCTAAACATTCGTTGATCACATCCATCCATGAAGAAAAATTCGACCAAAAATCTGATGGTGACCCTGAAACCAGCCTATACTTCGAATTCGTGAATTCGTTGACTCTTTCATTCGTAAATTCTCATTGTTTTTGCGCTTGTACCGTGTAATTGCTGAATGTCTTCGGTAACGCTACCTCCACAAATTTGAAATCAAGCGTTGCACCCTTGTCAGTTTGGAAGCTCAGTGAGGCAAAAAAAAAACGATCTTTAGGTGTATGACGTGCTTTAGGCAACGGAAGGAAAGTGTCACCTTAGTCATAATAAACCTTATTTATTATGACTAAATGTACTAGGTGCAGCGATCCCCTACCCGCTGACGGAGATTTCATTTCATGCTCAGCGTGTAAGGGTCAATTTCATTTTGAGTGCTCCACTGTCTCCTACACTACATACAGGAAAATAACCGCACGAACAAAAAACTCGTAGAAACTTCGTGGCAGTTAAGTTCACTAGCACGAAGTACGATGCGCTGTTACTTCATTGACAAAAAACAACGAACTAATTTAAAAACTGATGAATGAAAATGGCGAACACAAAAGACAAAACAAAATCAAAGATGATATTATCGCGAGTGTACAAGCGAGGGTCAATGAACTAGATCAGAGATAAATAGAAACGTCGAAATAAGAAATGTCGCTGCCGTGGGCAAAGCAATAAATGCTGGAATAAAAGAGTCAGACATAGAAGACATTCGCAATACCCCGACAGAAAAAACAAACAAATGACGAATATGGCAGTTAGGTTCTCGCGAAAACAAACCAAACAAATATTCCTGCAAAAATCGAAATCAAAGGGCAAATTAACGATGTCCTTTAGGAGGACATCAAAAAAGTTCGAACGCCAACCCAAAAGTTGGCCAAACTGTTCGTGGAATCAAACGCACGGATCTACTCACCATATACATTTATTTCAGAATCTACAGTAACAATGTTTTACCACCGCTCGATGTCGAATCCTCCACTCAACTGACTAAAGGCCTAACCATAATAGGCAGGAGCAAGCAGAAGCAAGCAGAGGGGAATGTCTTCTTACATTCAAAGCATATGATATGCCCACAATGGGAAGATACGACGTTTCGTTAAATGTTCGTTAACTGATGCGAGCAGAAGGAAGGTCTTCTTGAAAGAAGACATTACGGACGGAATTTTTGACAAGTGACATTTGAGGTTAGAAAAGAGTAAAAAGATAAAAGTAAATATGGAATACGAGTTTGTTAACAAGTTGATTTCAATTGTGCAGGACAATAAGTGCCTCTATGATAAAGCAGATGGCTTTTATTTCAACAAAAATGAAAAAGCCAAGGTGTGGGAAAACAATTTGACAGTTCCTTTCCTTCTGCTTGCTTCTGCTTGCATCTGTTCATTGTGGGTATCTTGACTATTCGTTGAAACAGAGGGGAGAATTTCGTTCGGTTCTGACATAAGCTTCTGCTTGCTCCTGCCTATTATGGTTAGGCCTTTAAGTGCTAGCAAGCAGAGGGGAATGTCTTTTTACATGCAAAGCATATGATGTGCCCACAATGGGAAGATACGACGTTTCGTTAAATGTTCGTTAACTGATGCGAGCAGACGGAAGGTCTTCTTGAAAGAAGACATTCCGGACGGAATTTTTGACAAGTGACATTTGAGGTTAGTTAGAGTAAAAAGATAAAAATAAATATGGAATACGAGTTTGTTAACAAGTTGATTTTAATTGTGCAGGACAATAAGTGCCTCTATGATAAAGCAGATGGCTTTTATTTCAACAAAAAAGAAAAAGCCAAGGTGTGGGAAAACAATTTGACAGTTCCTTTCCTTCTGCTTGCATCTGTTCATTGTGGGTATTTTGATTTTTCGTTGAAACAGAGGGGAGAATTTCTTTCGGTTCTGACATAAGCTTCTGCTTGCTTCTGCCTATTATGGTTAGCCTCATAATAACTCAATCCCTATCTCTCGCTGGCAACCAACGTTCTCGTATCCATATCGCTGAATCATGATGCCTGATTCACAATGCCGCGTGAGAGCGAGGCGAGAGCGGAGACGAGTATAGTGCGTGTTGTCAAATGATTTCCAAACAAAGGAAATATATGAAGTAAAACACAATGGCGCGAGACCCGACGCCGCAGGTTTCAGAAAATTGGAAAACACCCGCGGCGTGACAACGTGATATTTGTAATTTGACACTTGGAGAGCGGTTATTTTTTAAAAATGAATAAATTAAGTGAAGTATTACACAAATAGAAAAATTGATCGACTTGATTACAGAAAAACCGTTAATTTTTAACAAAGGGGATAAGTATTATAAGATCTTTTCCATCAAAGAAAAGATATGAAAGGAAATTTCCGAAATTGTAGGAGCTGATAGTATATATGTATGTACTTTTTTTTCTTTTAACTTTTTATGAGCCCAAACACCCACAACTGTTAACACCGTTTTCTTCAAGACGTTTTTCCTCATTTTTTAGTAATTACACTTTAAATCGCACGACGTTAAAACACAATTGACATTTGCTTCCAAAAAATCGCCAACGGGCCTCGCACAATTGTGCATTGAATGAACGATACTGTAGCGAGAAGAGATGACAGCGTTTCGCGTACCGTTCTCGCCACGCTTTCCCGCCGCATTGTGAATCAGGCATGATAGGTAGGCGCGAGTTACATCCGCCCAGTGACCTACATCCATTCACATTATCCCCAAATGACCAGCAATAACCTTTCCGCATTAAACTGCCAACAACTCCTCGCACACCACCAACACACGAACCCCCTTATCATATTCACCGCGATCATCGACTCCCTGACCCCAGGCTTCTTCCCAGCTCTACGACCATATGGACAGCCAACGGACCCCCGAACACCACCTGCGCACATAACCCCTTATCACCTCCAGAAGCTATGACCCAATTATATGAAAATACATTGTATTATGCTTTGCAATTTGTGATTGCACAGGTGATGTCCAATAACTGCAACTATGCGTCTGGGTGACATCCGTCGCAAGTTCAAGTTCTTGGAACTCACTTTTGCAAACGATAACCATGAATGTTAGGAATAAGAAATTCATTCGATTGTAAACCATTCGACCGACACGTCATAAAATAAAAATTGTATTTTTTTTCCGATTCCTTCCTTTGGAATACTTAAGTGGCGCAGTCGGTAAGATCCCGCGAACGGTCGAAACTCTTGTGAAGGAAAGTTAAATCAGTTAAAAACTCGTAAAAAAAAATTTAATAATATTGTAATAATAAACAGAAAAAAAAATTGTTTTAACAAAAAGAAAAATACATTTCTGTGACACCGCGTAAAAAAAACAAAAAACACAAAATTCAAAAGACATCCGTGTTCAATTTAAAATTAAAACTGTGGACTGTGAACTAGAAACTGAAAAAAAAAAATTTTTTTGATAAATAATTTTATAGCAAATTCGGCAATTCCCTTCATCGCGGGAGAACCATCAACAATGCTAGGCATAGTCATCGTAATCTGCTTGTGTTGTTGTTTAACTAATATATACTTCATACAATTTTACTATTATTATTATTATTATGCATCGCACATCAAAATTCATAGCGCAGAAACAGAAACACTACGATTATATAAGAAAACAAAATAATAAAACAAAAACCCTTTGTGAAACACCTTCTACCTTCTAATGTCAGATAAATCTAAAGCAAAGATAAGATACTTTCCATACAATCTCAGGCGACTATCTAAAAGTTTGAACTCAATCCCAGAAGACACAATCTCGTAAGCCCTAACATATCTCTCTCTTCCACTTCCTCAAACTCAATAGACATGGTTAACGAAAGCAATAATTCCAACCCAATCCCTATCCCCTTCAGCCAAACAATCAATCATAACGATATTTTTAACTCCTTGAGAATCCCTGATGCTATCAAAGATCTTCCCACGTTTGACGGCAACCCTCGCCTAATCTACGATTTTATTAATAATGTAGAAGAAATTTTACTATACATAAGGGGAACCTTGTTGACGGCGATCCGCAATAAAATCATAGGGCCAAGCGAATGAGATGCTTAATATGTATGTATGGCACAGCTCTCATATGGGATAATATTAAAAAAAATTAATCTTGCACTATTCCGATAAATGTACGGAAACGTCGCTTATCAGGGACCGACACGGCGTCAGACAAGGCCCGAAAAACGTAGAAGCATACTACGGCGAAATTATTGAGCTGCAATCAGCCCTTTGTAACACCGTACTAATACATGAAAACGACCACCGCTAAAAAGGACCTGTAGGCTGAAATGTGCCTCAATTTATTTTTATGCGGGTTAAACCAACCTCTAGGATCCAGAATAAGAACGATGAGACCCGACACGTTGGCTGCTGCCCTTTCCTACTGTATTAAGGAGCAGAATATATCTCTCTCTCTACCAAAAGCTATCCCAATTCCCTAGGTACAAGCCATATAACTATGGCCATCAACAACACCAGGCCAAAACTAACAACCATTATCGCAACCACTGGGAACCAAACAATAAATACTCTCGCTCACCATTCAATGGCGAACATGGAATGGGATTCCAAAAGCAACCAACCAATAACTACTCCCAGAGACATACTCGTACAAACTATAATAACAATAGGCAATACACCAGATCACAAGACCGAGACTCCGCACATCAACCCAAACAAACCCCTAATAATTATACACAACTTAAATTTAAAACAAGCCAGAGCCAACAAACCCGCAATACCAATTTTAATCTCAACGAGACGGACAACTTAAACACACAAGACATACTAAAACAGAACCCAAATAACTTTCAACAACTAGACTATTGCTTTAATGACGACGTAACGAACATCCAAGATTCCCCAAATTTTTCAACGCCAGCCTCGAACAACCAACGAGCAACATAGAACCAGTCCGACGTCTCCCAAATTTGCCTTATATTAACATCTCTTCACCTTTCGGTAGACCACTCCGCTTTCTTCTAGAAACAGGCGCATCAGTTTCATTTATAAACCCAGACCTCATACCCAATAACAAACAAATACCCTGCAAAGAAATCACTATAACCACTGTGTTCAAGAGCTATAAACTCGAAAAACAAGTAGTTCTACCCATTTTCTCTGAATTCTACCAAGATGGATTCCTTAATTTTCTATTATTCAAATTTCATAAATTCTTTGACGGACTCTTAGGAATCGATATTCTCCTACAATTGGACGCAAAAATTGATTTAGAAAACAGAACCTTAACCACTAGGATGCGACAAACCCTTTGATCATTGAATCTAGCCAATTATCCAACATAGTAACTATTCCCCGAAACTCAAAGCTATTAACCAAATTGCCCGTAAACAAAAAGAATGGATCTTTCTATCTAAACGCTGTGGAAATTAAACCACTTCTCTCTATAAGTCAAGGCCTCTATGAAGCAGAAGAAGGTTATAGTACCGTAGAGGTAGCGAACTACTCACACAAAGATTAAACCTTTATAGTAGAATCTGCACTTAATGTGGAACCCTACAACCCTACGGAATTTATTGAGATCCATAACTTCAACTCAGATATTGACGAAACTATACCTCAAAAGAACATCAAAGATCTGATAAGGATAGACCATCTAAACCCGGAAGAACACAAAGAGGTCCTCTCAATCTGCAAAGAATATAAGGATATAATTTACAAGGAAGGTGAACCGCTAACGTTCACGAATCGAATAAAACATCAAATTAATACAACGGACGATATCCCTATTCACACTAAGTCATACAGATACCCATTTATACATAGAGAAGAAGTGCAAGAACAAAATTTCTAAGATGTTGGAGCAAGGAATAATAAAAAACTGGATGCCAGCGGAAAACAGAAATGGAGACTAGTTATTGATTACAGGAAGGTCAACGAGAAAACAATCTCTGATCGTTACCCATTACCCAATATAACAGAAATTCAGGACAAACTAGGTAAATGCTTGTACTTTACCACCTTGGACCTGGCGAGTGGGTTCCATCAGATCGAGATGGACAACAAGCACATCCAAAAGACGGCGTTTACTGTCGAAGGAGGACATTATGAATACCTCAAGATGCCCTTCGGATTGAAAAACGCCCCGTCTACATTCCAACGAGTGATGGATAACGTGTTAAAGGAGGTAAGTAAAGTCTGTCTAGTTTACCTAGACGACATAATTATATATTCCACTTCGCTCCAGGAACACATTGAAAGCATAAAACTGGTTTTCAGTCGATTACGGGAGGCAAATTTTAAAATACAAATGGATAAGTGTGAGTTCCTGCGAAAAGAGATAGCGTTCTTAGGGTACATCATAACGCCCGAGGGCATAAAACCAAACCCCGCGAAGATAGAAGCAATAAAAAAATTCCCTGTCCCAAAATCCCGCACTGACATAAAAGCTTTTCTGGGATTAATAGGATATTATAGGAAATTTATAAAAGACCTGGCTAAGTTAACCAAGCCTTTAACAACTTGTCTAAAGAAAGGATCAGAGATAAAAATAGATCAAAATTATCTCGATGCCTTCGAAACCTGCAAGACCCTACTCACTAACGATTCCATCCTTCAATATCCTGATTTTAACCAACCTTTCATTCTAACAACAGACGCCAGCAATATTGCATTGGGGGCTATTCTATCTCAAGGGCGAATAGGAAGCGACAAACCAATCTGCTATGCAAGTCGCACACTGTCCACCGCCGAGTGCAATTATTCCACGATCGAAAAGGAGCTCCTGGCCATAGTCTGGGCCACACGATACTTTCGGCCATACCTATTCGGAAGGAAGTTCCAGATAGTGACTGACCACAAACCCCTCACATGGCTAATGAGCCTTAAAGAACCGAACTCTAAGCTAGTGAGGTGGCGCCTTAAACTTGAAGAGTTCGACTATGAGATCGTGTACAAAAAGGGAAAAGCGAACACAAATGCAGACGCCCTAAGTAGAGTAAAAATTTCCAACCCGATCGAAGAAAAGGAAATCTATAACAATGACGAGGACATGGATACAATACACGCGTTCAAGAAAATTTAAACGACGAAATAGGTATATCTGAAAAGCCCCTGAATGAATTCAACTTGCAGATCATCCTAGAGTCCAATGAACGGGGTTGCCCAATGACGATCGAAAATGTATTTAAGAATAAACAGAGACGAGTAGTACGAAGACCAGCTTTCGACGAAGACGAAATGACAGACATTTTCAAGAAATATTTTCCACCCAACAAAATGACGGCTGTATATACAGATGACTCGATTTTCTCAGTTCTTCAAACTACCCACTCCAAATACTTTTCACAAAGCAAAATCTTTCGCATCGTACGATGCACAGTAATTCTAACCGACGTGAGAAATACAGACAAACAAAAAGAAATCATCCGCAACTACCATGAACAATCGAACCATCGAAGTATTAACGAAACATACCTCCATCTAAAGCGAGAATATTTCTTCCCAAATATGAGGGACATAATAACAAGAACCATCAATAATTGCGAAAAATGCAAATTATTGAAAAATGACAGGAATCCACCAAAACCAATATTTAACAAACCAGAAACCCCCTTGAAACCCCTAGACATCCGTCACATAGATATATACACAATAAACCACAACCAAATTCTTACCCTCATCGATAAGTTTTCCTGCTTTGCGTGTGGGTACACCTTATCATGCAGAAGTAGCGTCACCGTCCTAAAAGCACTTAAAAATTACATTAGCCTTTACCGAATAATATCGTGTGTGATCAAGGCTCCGAATTCGCGGCAAATATCTTTCAAGATTTCTGTAAGAAGCTCGATATAGTCCTACACTCCACGTCATTCCAACAGACTAGCAGTAATGCTCCAGTGGAAAGGTTACATTCCACCCTAACGGATATCTATCGACTTATTCTATCAAAAAGAAAGCAAAAGAAGCTTTCAACAGATCATGAAGAGATATTATCCGAAACCTTTATCACATACAATAATGCCATTCATTCGAGTACAAAACACACCCCTTACGAAATCTTCTTTGGTAGGCCATACAAACTCTATAGAACCATGGATTTCTCAAATGAACACGAATATCTATCCAATCCAAACTAAACGAATTCCTTAACGAAATTTACCCTGAAATTCACGAAAGACTAGAGAAAATGACCAGTACTAGAATTGACAAATTAAACGAGTCCAGAGAGGAACCAGAGGAGATAGTCGAAAATGAGATTGTGTTCAGGAAGTAAGCGAGGAGGAATAAACTAACGCCTATATTTTCTTCTTCTTTTCCTTTTTTCTCCGGCGTTGTTATGGTCAGAAGTGTAGGACCATAACCTTCCCACTTAACTGCATTCCTACTGGTCCGCTTGTGGGGTCTGCCGGTTTGACCTCAGAAAGTAGCGGCAGGCTCCCCGGTTTGGGATTACTTCATCGCTGAGGCCAATCAAATGCTGGTGTTTTTGCATTTGTTTGCACCAATTGTTTTTCGGCCTGCCTTTTTTGCGTGTTGAAATTGGAATGTTGATTGATAACGCCTTTTGGACGGGGTTCAAAGGATATCTCCTTTGAACATGGCAATACCAACTGAGTCGGTCGCGCTCTATATTTCTTGTGATGGTTTGTTTTACGTGGAGGCTTCCTCGGATCTTTGAACTTCTAATTCTGTCACGCTTTGTTACTCCCGCTGTCATGCGAAGCATCTTCATCTCAGTTGCAGTTAATTTGCTCTCATACTTTTTGTGCATTGTCCAGCATTGTGAACCGTATGTGAGCGCCGGACGTACAACTGAAGTGTAGAGCCTTCCTTTCAGCTTAGGGGGCATTTTTCGATCACAGAAGATGACGGAGTTTTCCCGCCACTTCATCCACCCTACGCTTACGCGATGTTTGATGTCGTCATCACAAGTTGCTTCTCTATTAATCATAGATCCCAGATATTTAAACTTTTCACACTTGGGAAGCACTCTTCCATTCAAGTAAATGTCTGGAATAGGCTGATGAGGGTCAGAGAACGGGCAACACAGATACTCTGTCTTCTTTGAACTAATACGATACCCGTGTCCCTCAAAAATGTCCACCCACACATCAAGTGCTCGTTGTAGGGACGCCTGATCATCACTTATAATGGCCCCATCGTCAGCAAAGAATAGCTGGTGCACATTGGGGTCCGTCACTTTTCCTTCAAGCAAGCAATCAAGGACTGCTATAAAAAGCAGTGGGCTGAGGACGCTCCCTTGGTGTACACCGACTTTGATTGCGAACTCTTCGGTGACTCCTGCAGTGCATCTTACTCTTGTCGTTGCTCTTTCGTACATGTCCATAATCACTCGCACGTAGGTTTCTGGAACTCCTTTTTGTCTTAGCGCTACCCATAAAAGATCTCTTGGTTGCCGGTCAAAGGCCTTCTCGAAATCAACCAACACCATATGCAAGTCCTTTGAAGAATCACGATGCTTTTCCATCATGATCCTTATACTTTGGATTGCATCTGTTGTTGATTTACCCGAGACAAACCCGCACTGGTCATCAGTGCGGCATTCAACATTCACGGCATATGAATGTTAACATGGTAGTAGAGTCACACGACTCAGAGGCTACCCTCTAGTTATAAGGTAATTATAAAAAATTAATTATAATAATTATAAGTTTAAGACTAAAACTTAGAATAACAATAATACTATAAAAATGTTGACAGACGAATGTGACATGTATAGTACACATAATCACGGCATATGATTGGTACTATTTGTCCATTCACACAAAATATTTCACAAAAATCACAAAAACAAAAAAAAAAAATCATAATACATATTGTAACACTATATATATAAGTACGTTCACGGCATATGAGCGTAAACATGATAGCCTAATCACGGCATATGATTACTGAGGCTATCCTCCCTAGTTGTAAGATGAATACGTATATGTATACATTCTATATATACATATATACGTTACGGCATATGAACGTAAGCAGGATATCGTAATCACGGCATATGATTTGCGAAACTATCCAGCTATAATTGTAATATAGAATTCCTGCAACTACATAGAACACTGTACTCAGCAACCATCTAACCCTCACTCCTCCTTTCAGTTTCCAACCCATATTTCTCCAACTCATCGAAATCTACAATATACCTAAAAATCGAAGCATCGTTACACTTCAGTTAGGACCCGCGAAAACCATCATCAATTATCATAACTTCATCCACATTATCGACCTCGACATATACAATAATAACATACAAGACATGGCCAAAACACTAATCCTCCTAGAAAGAAACGCAAAAGTAACAGACCCTGTTCAAGTTACACATTTAAAACTAAAAGAACTAGAGCGAAAATTACTAACAATATATCCTAAGATCCGAAATAAAAGAGGCTTGTTCAACGGACTAGGATCCGCCATTAAACTCATAACCGGAAACCTAGACGTTGAAGATGCTCAAACCATCAACAAACACATCGAAAACATCAGAGCAAACATACACAATTTCACAGATACAATTTCAAACCAAAATGCAATTAACTTCCAAATGGTAGAAAGATTCAAAAATATTACTAACCATATTAACAGAGAACAAAAGACAATAGAGTTATACCTAGAAAAAACAGATAACAGAATCAAACGCAAAGAAGACACACTAATCGAAACCCAACTCCTCAACCAAATTAACCTTAACATTGATCTGCTAACAAATCACATTTCCGACCTTGCTGTGAAGCAGTAGTTCTGAGTAGGTTAAACATTATCCCTAAATTTATATTAAATCCTAACGAACTAAAATTGATAGAAGATAAATTGAAGAAACAAAACGTAAAAATCATTTCAACAGAACAATTGTATAAATATCTTAAACTTCAGGCATATTACAATGGCCTAATATATAATATACTAATACCGAATTTCTCGCTAAAAGAATACAATATGTACCTTCCCATTAACGAAACCAAATTAATAGTAACTGAGCCATATGTAATCTATAACGAAAAATACATACGACAAGACAGCACACTTTGCAGGTACCTACTATTGCCCCCAGCAAGCCCTAAGAGAAGAATTAGCAACATCCAGGTGTCTTGGCAAACTTATGCGGAACCAAATCGCCCATTGTCCACTTAATGATGTCGGCAAAATCAGGAGCATCTCGGAACCAGAACCCAATTTTATATTATTTATTAATGTACCAAAAATACTAATCAACTCTACTTGCAGAACGCAAACCACAGCAGTAGAAGGTACAGCGCTGCTACATTTCCAAAAATGCAGCATCAAAATCAACGGGATCTCATATGAGGACAATCCGGAAACATTCTGGGACCAAGTCCACGTTCCACCACCACCAAGTACCTACGTCCACGCAATATCTACGAACGATGTACTAAACCTCCAGAGGCTTAAGGACTTCGATTTCGAAACCGAGACGAAGCTGGCAACACTCGGAACCAGGACTCTACACCTTCATTATCTCTCTGGCACATCAACTGGTCTATCGCTAATCATCAGCTTAGCAGCTGCCATTATAATCATCAGCCTGAAGAAAAGAAGCAAGAAAGAGAAGATTCCCGTGTTACAATTCTTCGCTCCGGCTCCATTGACATCACTTTGGCCGTCGCTCTATGCTACGGGGGGAGGAGTTACATCCGCCCAGTGACCTACATCCATTCACATTATCCCCAAATGACCACCAATAACCTTTCCGCATTAAACCGCCAACAATTCCTCGCACACCGCCAACACACGAACCCCCTTATCATATTCACCGCGATCATCGACTCCCTGACCCCAGGCTACTTCCCAGCTCTACGACCATATGGACAGCCAACGTACCCCCGAACACCACCTGCACACACAACCACCTCCAGAAGCTATGACCCAATTATATGAAAATACATTGTATTATGCTTTGCACTTTGTGATTGCACAGGTGATATCCAATAACTGCAACTATGCGTCTGGGTGACATCCGTCGCAAGTTCAAGTTCTTGGAACTCACTTTTGCAAACGGTAACCATGAATGTTAGGAATAAGAAATTCATTCGATTGTAAACCATTCGACCGACAGGTCATAAAATAAAAATTGTATTTTTTTCCGATTCCTTCCTTTGGAATACTTAAGTCGCGTGTATCCGGTGCAGCAAAGAGGCAACCTGATGCGTTCGTGAATAACTGTGGGTACATGTTTGCACCTGAACAATCCAATTTTGTTAGATCAGCAAATGCAAGTCATGCTCCTCTCCCGTGGCTCGTGTTGGTCGTGTTAACTGGCACAATTAAATATGAACGGGTGTGTGACGTAATTAACAAAGAACAAAATCTGGTATACGCCAAACAAAGTGTTTACATAAGCACTCTACTCACAGCCCATAAATAAGAAAATGCGGTAATTAATCGAAAAAGGAAATTTCAGTATGTTAGATAAGACTTTTTCTAAGAATTTTGATATATGTATGTAATATGTATGTATATTGTTATGCGCCCAGCAAAAAACATAAGTCTTATATAAGGCTTATAGCAATTGAATATAAGCCTTAGTATGTAAGGCGTATAATTCATAAGGAATCCCGACTACATGCAGTATTCCTTATTTTATACCTTATTTTTAAATTGCCATGCCATTGGCCATAAGGCATATACCTGTTGCCTTATTTTATGCATTATTATAAGGAGTAAAATAAGCTTTAATTATTTTCTATTATACCTTAATATAAGGCATAAAATAAGCTTTAGTTACCTGATTTAGACCTTAGTATAAGGCATAAAATAAGCTTTAGTTACCTGATTTAGACCTTAGTATAAGGCATAAAATAAGCTTTAGTTGCCTGATGTAGACCTTAGTATAAGGCTTATTATGATCCTTATATAGATTTTATTTTAAGGTGAAAGAAATTAAAAAATAATTTATTTAAAAAGGTGTGCTTAAAATATACATTTATTTTTCTAATATGGATATAAAATATACAATACATACTTTAATTTACTCTTTTTAATTTTCTTTGGTCAAGTCTATTCTTGCCTTTTTTTATTGCTTCCTTTATGTCTTCCACGTATTCTACGAATGTTTTATAATAATTGCGGACAGAACCTGAATCGGATAATAATAAATTATAATAAATCATTCTTTACAGTTTAACAATAGTGAATTTACATACCATAAAGCGTCGATTCAAGAAATGTATAATTTTTTATTAATATCATTTTTTTTCGTCCTTGCCAATTTATTTCTCCCAAGAAGTCGTCCGATATTAAGACGCTAAGCATTTGCCCACTTCCTCTAAATTTGGATCAGAGAAATATTTTCTGCAAATTTACAAACTTATTAAAACAAAATGTACCAATGAATAAATATATATATGTATGTATATAATATGTATTTTACTTACAAGTTCCCTGCTTTCTCCCATCGTGACATCGGATATCTCGCACTTAATTTTATTTACAAGCCGCTTATAGTGGCGTTTGGAGAACCCGGCAGTAGCAGCCATAATATTTTTTTTTAAACAAAAACACGTCAAATTATTATTTTTATTTACTTCACTTTTGCTTCACTTTTCTATTAACTGTCTATAATAACTTTACTATTCAACTATTCTATTCACTTATTATTCGCACATCTGAATCGCACAAAAGTCTTCACGAAATGAGAACAATTACTCTGAATTGTTCTGTTTAACCCTAGAAAAACCAAAGTGGTCAAATGACCGCAATCTCATTTATGATCGAACATACATATGTGCATTTCCAGAACCCAGCATTGTATCCTTTTTATTTTATGACTCAATATTCAATTTTGTTTACTGATAATACGTTATTAGACGGCGCGCACATGGTCTTTCTAGGTACTTCAAAATTTCCGTCATGTACAAACATCCTTCCAGTATATTATTTTCGGCGTCATTATATACTATGTACATATATGCCTTATTATAAGGCTTAAGTAAGTCTTTGGAAACAAGTCCCTTATTTAAATCCATAAATAAGGCTTATATAAGGGACATCTTTTGTGACCTTATTTATACCTTATAATATGGTTTATATAAGCCTTATATAAGCCTTTTTATAGTTTTAAAGTAAGGTTTTTATTTTTCGTTTCCCTTATTTATACCTTAGCCTTATAAATTTCGATACAATTTTTGCTGGGCGGTCGTTTTTAACACAATAAAAAAAAAGACTCTAGCGAGGATCCCTTGTCGGGCCAGCTTTGTATTCCGGGTTCGGGGAATGCTGGTGTTACCGTCGGAGAAAGTTTAATTGGAAATCCACCGATGGGATGGTCGAATGACAACCAAGGCGATAGCGAAAATAAAACAAAGGGCACTGATGTTAAACTTTTACATATGTTTTTTATTCAAAAACACAGTGACTACAGCACTACAATCACTAAAAATCGACTTCTGAAGGTTACAATTTTCCGATGTACTTACATATAGTCTAATTATTGCTGACATTTGATATATTAAAAATTGGGTCAATAAGTGATTTCCTTATTTCAATTTATTGCTGATGTACGAATTGGGTCAATAAGTGATTTCCTTATTTCAATTGATTGCTGATGTACGAATTGGGTCAATCAAAGAGAGTAAGAATGAAAAGGTGCTGAGTCGGTATGCGTGCGGTGTTTTGCCGTTTCCTTTTGTTTTTCTTCTTATTTTTTTTTTTTGTTGCTTGCTGCCTGCATAACACCCCCCTTTAAACACATCTAGGGATATCTTATCCTTAGATTGGATTTTGGCGTCTGCATCTCGAAGTTTTCTGTTCGTTGTTCAGGTGTGCTGTCCACTCTAAGGGTTATTTCGGGATTTACTTGGTTTCTTTTATTAAAACATCTGTTAAACAGAGCTAAAGTTGTTTTTTCGGAGTTGCATTTCCACATCATATAGACTATGAGCAGCACGCTAAAAACTCCTGATATTGAGATAAGTAGACCCTGTGAACGTTCGGGTATCTTTTCTAGAGCTTTTGACCAGAAACTTCTTTGTTGTTGTATTTCCACTGATAAGTCCTGTAGTTCATGTATGTCCTTCGCTGTAATTTTGGACATTGGTTCTTGGAAGATCTTAATGTCTCTTAGTTTGGCATTTACACAGCAGTCGTCTAATTCTCCATAGGAATATTTGTCTCTCAGCAATACGTCAGTGTTTTTGTTCGATGTTCTAATAGTAGTATCATATGTTTCTAGTTTACAGTTTTCACTTAAAGTTATTATACCTGTGCCAAAAAGTTTTCCTGTTTCTGTGTTATTATTACATTTACATTTAAAACTAGTTTCATCGGTAATTGTACAATATATATGTAAAAATGAGTTACTTTTAATTTGGTGATAGATTTCTACTTTTGAATTTATCAATTTAATGTCACAGTTGTAGGCTCTATTTCTCATAAACATATTTACTTCACAATTTGAATCACTTATGGTGATTTTAAGTAGTTGTGGTTTACAAACAAATAATTGGTTAACAAATTTACAATCTTCTATATTATGCTTTATGTTATATTCTTCTCTCATTTGGTCAATAATTAAATACTTATAATTTAAAGCTATAGTCAATATTCCGTTTGTAACAATTTTAGGAATAGCAATTATTTCATACACATCGTAATTGATTTTTGTTACTGTTGGTACACTAACGACAATAATTATGTTTTGCTCTTTAGCAAACGCTTTTAATTCTATGAGTTTTAGGATTTGCGAATAGTTTTCCGTATTTGGTTCTATTGCAAGGATTCTATTATGTTCTGGATCTCTTAATTTATTTAGTAGGTCGGTCGGTTCAATTGTTCGAGGATGTAAAATCCCTGCTTGAATGAATAAGAGGCTATCTACAATCTTTTCTACTTCTAATTCCAATTGCATTCATTTATGGTTAACTTTATTTGATTCTTCTTTTTCTTTTTCCGGCGTTGTTATGGTCAGAAGTGTAGGACCATAACCTTCCCACTTAACTGCATTCCTACTGGTCTACTGGTCCGCTTGTGGAGTCCGCCGGTTTGACCTCAGAAAGTAGCGGCAGGCTCCCCGGTTTGGGATTACTTCATCGCTGAGGCCAATCAAATGCTGGTGTTTTTGCATTTGTTTGCACCAATTGTTTTCGGCCTTTTTTTTTTTTTTTTGTGACACGGGCATGTTCAAGTTTTTATTTGTTTGATCTTACTCTTACAACACCGGTGATCTCCAGTCGTGTCAACCCACTGATTTGCATGTACACTTGTGGGGCAGTTTAATGGTGGTATATGTGTCCCTAGGCTCACCTTGGTGTTTTTTAAATTGCCTAGATGTGATTTTTGTTTACCTTTGTTTAGTCGCCTTTTACGACAAGCGAGAGGTATCGCTGCAGGGATATTCTTAACCCGTCCCTGCACAGAGGGGTTAACTTTATTTGATATGTCTTCAAAATACGAATTAATAAGGATGGTTCAATTGAGATTGGCTTCGTCATTATTAATTTTATTAAGTTCGGTTATAACGTTGCTAATTTTGTTCATAGTAATTTTACTGTTCTTTACGCCCTCTAATACCTCTTTATTTAAATAACTCAAAATTTTTATGTTTTCCTCCATACCGTCTTTAATACGCTGCTCGTTTTCAGATACGCTTTGGATTGCCGTATGATAGTATTCGGCATCCTCATTGTCCATGGTTCCAAAAAGAACTTTAAAACCTGAACCAGTTACGTTAATTAAGCCGCGTTTTTCCCTTTTTGGTTTACCCATTATTCCTAAAACTGGTCCGATTCTTTGGTCTATCTTAATTATTTCCCGCTTAGCTGTTTGTTGAAACTCTTTACATCCTATTCTAGATTCTAGGCTAATATTATCTATTGAATTTATAATAGTTCGGATATTCGAGCTGGACTGTTCTAACGTGTTTATGTCTAAATTTATTATGATTGATACTTTATTATTTACTTATTTCTCGGCTCCTAAGTGATTGAAATATAAACCAGTATTATTTTGTAGGTCTTTTATTCGGACGTTCTCTGCGGTAATCTGCCCGATGAGCGAGATCCTGTAAAATAAGGTTTCACGTTAGCTCTATTGAATTTTTGTTTTTTGTTTTGAAGATTTACTACTAGATGATCATCGTGAACCTCCGAAATAGAAAAAGGACCCTTATAAGTACTTTTCAGTTTTCCTTTTCTTTCATTCTTTACTAGTACCTTTTCACCTACTTTATATTCTATTCTTTTCCCAATCTTCCTATCATACCTAAGCTTAGATTTTTCCCTACATTCTCTGGTATGTTTTTTAACGTTTTCCTGAATGTCGAAAAGATTTGCTTTAAGTTCATCTATATAGTCATAAATCGTTGTATGGTTCACAATATCCATCTCACTAGGTCTATTTACCTCAACACCGAAAACAACTTCATATGTTGTGTATCCTGTTGTATTGTGGGTTGTGCTGTTATAACAGAAACTTGCATAGGGCATTCGCATATGCCAATCCTTTAATTGGTTTAATTCCTTTCCTGTTGTCTTAAGGTATTCCAATAACCTGCAATGAGCTCTCTACGCTCCCATTAGCTTGTGGATGAGCTACACTGGTTGTTATGTGTTTTATCCCTAATAGTTTGCAGAATTCCTCAAAATGGGAATTGCAAAACTCTGTGCCGTTATCGGATAGGATTAATTTTGGCATTCCAAAATTCATTACCCATTCTTCCATAATAGCTCGCGCCACTGTTTCCATATTCTTATTTTTAAGTGGAATAAATTTAATGAACTTCGAAAGGTCGTCCTGTATGGTTAAATCAAATTTAAATCCTTCTTCCGTTTCCTCCAATGGTCCGATAAGGTCGATCATAATTTTCTCAAGGCTCTGTTAGCTGAGCTGACAATTGTCATTGGATTTCTCGTGGGGGCTCTATTTATTTTCTCAGTTTGACATTGGGGACAGTTTCTGATATAATCTTCGATTTCTTTTTGCATTCCTTTCCATATGTATTTCTTTCGAACCTTAACGTACATAAGTAGCCTTCTACCTGTATGACTCCCTATAAGACCCTTATGATATTCCTTAATTATAGCTAATCTTCTATCCGGATTATCAACCTGTTCTAACATTCTAGAATTTTCATTCTTCGTATCGTCTTCCTGATGATGCTCAAAATCGTCTATTACTAAGTCTTCTGCTTCTATTTCTTTTCTACTTATACTTGCTAAATTTTCCTCATTCTCATTATTTACATCAATACCTTCTTCCTCTAATAGACTCATTAAGTCTTGCCATGTCTCTTCCCTTTCTTGCTCGGTTATTCTTACATTTCTACTGAGTTCATCGGCAACCACGTTCTCCTTACCTTTCTTATAACTAATGTTATAATCAAACTCTTCAAGTTTGAGGCGCCATCTTACTAGTCTGCTCCCTGGATCTTTAACCTTAAAGAGCCATGTCAGAGGTCTGTGATCAGTTTGGATAACGAATTTGGTACCATAAATCTATGGTCTAAATTGTTTAGTTGCCCATACGATGGCCAGGCATTCCTTTTCTGTGGTTGTACAGTTGATTTCTGCTTTGTTAAGAGTCCGGCTTGCGTAATGTATTGCAAGATCCTTGCTGTTATGTTCTTGACTGAGTACGGCTCCAATGCCTCGTGTTAAATTGTGTGAGGAATATGCATGTGTAGGAATAAACAAGGATGTAAGAAAGCGATCGGTTGTCACTTCAACCTCGGACTTGCGTGAGGACAGTCGTGATCAGCCGCTTTAATCGAATGTAACCATAGGTATAAGCGTTTAATAAATTCTCTTTTCTGAATTGTGCGTTCTTGAGTTTTTCTTTTGTTTTTATTAAGAAATTATTATAAAATATGTCCTTTTATTAATTTAACAACTGGCGACCGTGACAGGACAGGAAGTGTTTTTTTTAAGGTTGTGAATTGTGTAACTTAAGAAAGTATTTTGTGCTCAAGAAAAAATGGAAAGATCGAAAAGGAAGAGAACTGCCCAACGTACTGCTTTTACTAAAGCTTTGAACACTTTTAACGATTCTGCTGCTGGTGCTACGGTGAATAAAAATGAAGTCACAGTTTTGTTTCAATTGTTAGAAGGAAGAATGAGTGAATTGAATGTAACTTCTAACGAAATTTTGGGTTTGATATTTGATTCCGAAACAGCAATAGAAGTAAATATTCAGCAAGAGTACGACGATGCAAATGAATATAAAAATAAATTTTTAACGGCTAAACTCAAATGTAATTATCTAATATCTCAGCAAAATGTAAGTGCGGTTCAATCGAATGTTACACCTCCTATTGTGACTGATAAAAAGAAAACCATTAAATTACCCGAAATCGAATTGTATAAATTTAGTTGTGATATTCATGAATGGTTAAAGTTTTGGAGTGTATTTAAGCAGATCCATGTAGATGTTAATATCACCAACGAGGACAAATTTCAATACCTGAAACAGTCTATGGTCAATGATTCTCGTGCGGCTCGATTGGTGAACAGTTATAATTATGATAAAGTGATTAAAAGCTTAAAAAATCGTTTCGGCCGTGATGACTTGCAGATTGAAGTGTGTGTTAGAGGACTTTTACAATTAGTGTTGCAAAAAGCAGTGACACCCTCAAAAAATATAGATTTGTCAGCTTTATATGATAAAATTGAGTCTCATTTAAGGTCACTTGAGACCCTTGGTGTGACCAGTGATAAATATGCAGCAATGCTTTTTCCGCTTATAGAATCGTCTTTGCCGGAAGAGTTATTGAGAGTTTGGCAAAGAAGTGCAGCAAAAAGTAATAGAGAAAATGATGAGGGCTCTGCGGCATCAATATCACAGGATCGGTTGACTCAATTAATAGTATTTTTGGCAAATGAAGTTGATAATGAACTACGAATTTCTATGGCTGCGAAGGGTTTTGATTCAACTATTGATAGTTGACAATCTAATGTTGGAACAATTACAAGGTCGAGAAATCGCGTTGATCGAGGTAATGAGCAAAAAAATGTATCAAGCGCGGCTGGTTTATTTACAAATAATAAATTAATTACGTGTCCTCCGTGCAGGGACGGGTTAAGAATATCCCTGCAGCGATACCTCTCGCTTGTCGTAAAAGGCGACTAAAACAAAGGTAAACAAAAATCACATCTAGGCAATTTAGAAAACACCAAGGTGAGCCTAGGGACACATATACCACCAGTAAACTACCCAACAAGTGTACATGCAAATCAGTGGGTTGACACGACTGGAGATCACCGGTGTTGTAAGAGTAAGATCAAACCAAAAAAATCTAAAAATCTGGAGCATGCCCGTGTCACAAAAAAAAAAAAAAAAAAAAAAAAAAAAAAAAAAAAATAAAGGCAGGCCGAAAAACGATTGGTGCAAACAAATGCAAAAACACCAGCATTTGATTGGCCTCAGCGATGAAGTAATCCCAAACCGATAAGCCTGCCGCTACTTTCTGAGGTCAAACCGGCGGACCCCACAAGCGGACCAGTAGGAATGCAGTTAAGTGGGAAGGTTATGGTCCTACACTTCTGACCATAACAACGCCGGAAAAAGGAAAAGAAGAAGAAGAAGAAGAAGAAGAAGAAGAATAAATTAATTACGTGTGTGTTTTGCAATGTAAATAATCATGAAAGTGTAAATTGTGAAAAAGCTAAAAGTATGGATCTTTCCGCAAAACAAGAGCATACAAAGAAGAATAACGCTTGTTTTAGATGTTTGAGAATTGGGCATGTTTTCAAGCAGTGTCGCATTAATGTAAAATGTTCTATTTGCTCGCGTAAACACGTGGATTTAATGTGCCGTGATTTTAATAGAAAGGAAAGTTCTTGTATAAACAATGAGTCAGTAAAAAATGAGTGTAATTTGGCTAGCATATCTAGTGATCCAGAAGTATTTATGCAAACTCTTCGCGTTAAACTTCGTAACGGAAATCAAGAAATAATCATTCGTGCGATTATACATATGTAGATACTGGATCACAAAAATCTTACATTACTAAAGAAGCAGCATCGCGTGTATTTTATGAGCCTTTCGCAGAACAATTGATGACTCATTCTTTGTTTGGCGGTGCGAAAACTGGGACAGTTCCGCATAAAAAATATCGAGTTCATCTGCGTAGCTTGAATAATAGCTATTCTTGCAATTTTGTAGCTCTCGATCAAAGTGTTATTTGTGAAGAAATTCCATGTATCAAAAGCGGTGTGTGGTTCGACGAACTGAATCACTTAAATATAAAAATCGTGGACGTTTATAACGAAAATCGTGCGATCTCAGTGTTAATAGGAGCCGATATTGCTGGAAAATTATTTACTGGTCGGCTTCTTCGTTTGAAATGTGGCTTAGTTGCCGTTGAAACTTATTTAGGCTGGACATTAATGGGTAAAGTTCCCGGTACTAAGCAACGCGGCGATCCTGCGATAAATGCGATCTCGATTTTCGCAAGAAGTGACAATTTTTCTGACTTGTGGAGTTTAGATGTATTGGGTATCAAAGATCCCATCGAAGTTAAAACGAAACGTGAACGCGAGCTGGAGACTAGCAAGAATTTTTTGAAAGTTGTTAGTATTAACGAAGACGGTCGTTATGAGGTTAAATTACCGTGGATTGAAAATCACCCAGTGATATGTGATAATAAAGAACTTGCCGCGCGACGTCTTCAATCTACAGTGAAAAAGTTAAACAACGATGAACTTTTTGGAAAATATGATGCAGTTTTTGACGATTGGATAACCGAAGGTATTATTGAAAGGGTACCCAAAGATGAAGAGGATAATTTTGCTTATTATTTACCACATCGTCACGTTGTCAAGGAGAACAGCACGACTAAGATATGTACGTCCCGTTTTCGATGCATCAGCCAAGGACCGTCGAGGAACATCGTTGAACGAGTGCGTTGAAATTGGACCAAATTTAATTGAATTGGTAACTTCTACTCTACTGCGATTTAGAGAAGGTAATATTGGTGTTATTTCCGATATAAAAAAGGCATTTCTACAAATTAGCATAGACATAAAAGATAGAAATTTCTTAAGATTTCTGTGGTTTGACAAAGACGGAAATAGTGTAATATTTAGACATTGTAGAGTAGTTTTTGATCTTTCTTGCAGTCCTTTTATTTTAGGTGCTATTATTTACATACATTTGAATAAAATCATTGATAATCTAGAAGATAATGTTAAATATAATATTTCCAAGGAAAACGTTGTAAAACTTTTAAATAGTTTTTATGTTGATAATTGTGTTACGAGCGTAAATTCATTCAATGAGTTAAACAAATTCATTTATGATGCCAAAACGATGATGGACTTAGCTAGTTTTGACCTTCGAGGGTGGGAGTTTAATGGAGATAACTCTCACGAAAACCAAGCTGCAGTTTTGGAACAAACAACTCGATACCCTGTCATTAAATGTACCGAACATCGATGATTCATGTAATAAAATTAAAAAAAGAAAAATTTTATCACTCGCGCATCGTGTGTTTGACCCTCTAGGTTTTGCGAGTCCTGTTTCATTATGCCCGCGCATTTTATTACAAGAAACTTGGGCACAAAAGTTATCGTGGGACGAAGAAGTTGACGACGATGTCAAAAAGAAATTTTTAAATTGGGCCAAGGACTTAAAAAATTTAAATAAAATCGAGATACCGCGGTGTGTGTTAGGAGATGTTTGCGATAATGATCGTATAAGTATACATACATTTTGTGATGCGAGTCAAGTGGCCTACGCGGCCGTTTGTTTTATTCGTATAGAGAGTGTAGGCGGTGTACGCATCTATTTCTTACAAGCCAAAGCACGTGTAGCGCCAGCCAAGAAAAAGGGTAATGACTCACGACACAGTATACCGCGCTTGGAATTATTAGCCGCAACTATAGGTATCAGGTTGACGAAAGCAATAATAGACTTGTTAAGCATTAAAAGATACGATATTTTTTATTGGACAGATTCATCCACCGTTGTTGCATGGATTAAAAGAGAATGTACATAACTGGTCAATATTTGTTCATAATCGCGTTAAAGAAATTCGTGAATTTTCCAGCCCAGAACAATGGAGGCATGTACCCGGACATTTAAATCCTGCCGATTTGCCATCGAGGGGTTGTACTGTAGATCACCTGATAAATTCCAGATGGTGGGAGGGTCCGAAATGGTTACAACAAAAATCTGGAAATTGGCATAGTTTCGTATCAAGTTTTAATGAAAATGAAATAAATATCGAGCTAAAAAGGTCTGCTCTAAAAGCGCAAACCAAAAGTATTATTCTATTATCTGCAATAAAAAGTGAAGAAATCAAAAAGAATAAACCGTGGTATGTTGAAAGGTTTTCTAAGTATAGCAAAATCGTACGTATATTAGCGTATGTTTTACGATTTTATAAAAAGTGTAAAAATAAATCGAAAGGAAATAAAGTATTTGAAAATATAGTAAATGCAGACGACCGAAATAAAAGAAAGGTATTACTATTTATAGAAATAAAAAATGCGGATAACTTTCTATTAAAATTAGTTCAGAAAGAAAGTTTTATTGACGAAAATGATAAACAGATCAAACATTTTACGCCTTTCAAAGATAACGATGATTTAATACGCTTTAAAACGAGGATTACGTTAAGAGACGATTTATTTAATTTCGTGTGTCCAGTTGTTCTATCAGGTGATCATGATATTGTTCGTTTAATTATTAAAGAAAATCATGAAAATATGAATCACGCTGGAGTTGAAATCTTAACGAATGCTATACGAGAAAAGTTTTGGATTTTAGGAGGTCGAAAAGTTGTACGCTCAGTAATTAAAAGGTGCGTAAATTGTATTAGATTTGATTCTAAACCGTTAGAATCTACTCCTCCACCTTTGCCGTTAAATAGGGTTAGAGACGCGGCCGTCTTTGAAATCGTAGGTATAGATTATACAGGCCCGATTTATCTTAAAGGAGGACAAAAAACGTGGGTATGCTTATTTACGTGTGCTGTATACAGAGCTGTACACACAGAATTGGTGACGTCACTCTCTACAGCTTCATTTTTAATGTCGTTGAGGCGTTTTATTGCTCGGAGAGGTAGACCGCGCGTTATCTACAGCGATAACGGCACAAATTTTGTCGGTTTGAATAACTGCATGAATCAAATAAATTTTGAAAAATTAGCTATAGAAGTTTCAATTGAACAAATAGAATGGAATTTCGATCCACCCGCTGCAGCTTGGTGGGGAGGTTTTTGGGAGCGATTGAACGGTATTTTAAAAAGATTGTTAAGGCGTACGTTAAGAAGGTCTTGTTTAACTTATGAAGAAATGTTAACTGTTTTAGTAGACTGTAAATCTGTTATTAATTCAAGACCGATTACTTTTATGTCAGAAAATGTACAAGATTTTACGCCCATAACTCCGTCAATGTTTTTACAGGAGATTAAAGACATTGGCGTCGTAGATTTAGATAAAATTGAAACTACACAGTTAGATAAAAGATTTTTATATAGACAAGAAATAAAAGACGATTTAAGGAAAAGATTTCGTAGCGAGAATTTAGGTATTTTGATATACAAAACATCGAAAAATAAAAGTACTAAAGAGATAAATGTCGTTTTGATTGAAAATGAAAATACTAAACATTTTGATTGGCCTTTGGCGACAGTAAAAGATTTAATTGTCGGGAAAGATAATAATGTACGCGTCGTGCGTTTAACTACAGCCACTGGTGAACTGATAAGGCCAATTCAAAAAATTTATCCATTAGAAATTCATTGTAATAATTATGTATCTGATTCTAAAAATGTAATAGTTAATAAGTTAAAAAATGTACGCCGATCAAGAAAACCGCATGAGCAAAGCGATAGTGTTAGTGTTGATGAGAAAGCACCGCCTGTGGAAACAAGAAGTGGTAGAGAAATAAAGCAACCAGAAAGACTTTCTTATCAGTAAATGAATATGTTTATTTTAATAATTTTTTATTTCCTTTTGTCATTTTATTTTTTTTTATGTGTTTTGTACTTTTGTAATGTATTATTTTTCTTCTACATAGATATACATGTATCTTATATTCTTTTGTTTTTTAATCGCATAGTATCTCAATTACTGTATGGATTGAGATGAACACTGTAAAGCTCATCTCAATGGTGGGAGAATGTTAAATTGTGTGAGGAATATGCATGTGTAGGAATAAACAAGGATGTAAGAAAGCGATCGGTTGTCACTTCAACCTCGGACTTGCGTGAGGACAGTCGTGATCAGCCGCTTTAATCGAATGTAACCATAGGTATAAGCGTTTAATAAATTCTCTTTTCTGAATTGTGCGTTCTTGAGTTTTTGTTTTGTTTTTATTAAGAAATTCGCAATTATAAAATATGTCCTTTTATTAATTTAACACCTCGATTGGAAGCGTCAGTGGTAATCACAAATGGTTTACTAAAATCAGGATATTGTAGTAAAGGGTGAGTAGTAATTAATTCCTTTAGTTTAGTGAAACTTTCTTGCTGTTCTGGACCCCAAATAAACGGAGCATCCTTTTTTAGTAGTCTATTTAAAGGTTCGGCAATATTACTGAAATTCTTTACGAATTTCCTATAGTACTCAATCATGCCGAGAAAAGATTTTATTCCCTTAGGATTTATAGGTGCTTCCATATTGATGATACTTCTAATCTTTCTAGGATCTGGTTTAACGCCTTCGTCCGTTATAACATGACCCAGGTAGGAGACTTCCTTTCTCAAAAACTCGCACTTGTCGGGTTGAAGTTTAAGATTTGCCTTCCTTAGCTGTTCAAGTACTTCTACTAATTTTTCATTGTGTTCTTTCAAATTCTGTCCATATACGACGATGTCGTCTAGATAGACAAAACACTTAATGCCCTGTAATCCTGCCAGAACTGTGTTCATGAGTCTCTGGAAACAGGCTGGAGCATTTTTCAATCCAAATGGCATTCTGGTATACTCGAAATGCCCATATGGAGTACTAAATGCTGTCTTCTCTATGTCTTCTTCTGCCATTGGAATTTGGTGGAATCCGGACGTTAAATCCAAAGTGGAAAAGTATTTGGCTCTTCCCAATTGGTCTAAAATTTCTGCGATGTTGGGCAGAGGATAATTGTCTGCTATAGTCAAATTATTTAGTCTGTGGTAATCGATAACCATACGCCATTTCTTTTTCCCACTTGCGTCAGCCTTTTTCGGGACTATCCATAGTGGTGAAATCCAAGGGGAGTTACTATCACGTATTATACCGTCATCTTTTAATTTCTTGACCTGTTCACGAACTTCCTCCTCGTGAACTTTTGGGTATCTATAACTTTTGGTGAATATAGGTTCCGAACCAGATAAAGTACGTATCTTATGTTTCACAACCGATGTGTGTGAAAGCTTTTCGTTATCTGTACTGAATAAGTCACTGAATTTTTTAATAATCTCCATTAGGCTTTCCTTTTCCTTTTTGTTCAGGTGATCAGTGCGAACATTCTTGGATACCCTCTGAACTCTATTTTCAGCAATATTAAAATCGCTCAAATTAGCTCCTTGTATGGATACATCCTTCAAAGTGAACGGTATGTCCGTTGTGTTTACAATTGATACTAGGCATTTTCCTTGTTTGTTCTCGGTTACACAACCTGGAATGATGATACCATCGGTAATTTCCTGTTTTTGTATCACGATCTCTGTATCTAGATTGCCCTTTATCTTAACAGTTCTGAATACCTCAGTTCTTTCTTTAATAATGTGTTCTTCGTTCAAATACCTTAGTGGAATCTCTCCGAAACTACCTACTATTACATTCTCTTTGTAATCAATAGTTAGACCGCCTTCCCTTAAGAAATGATTCCCAATTAATCCATCGTATTCTCCTAATAGACCGTTTTCAATGACATGGAATTTAATCACATTTGGCTTTAATTTGCCAACCTCACAACAGAATGCAATTTTGGTTTCGGTTTCTCCTAAGGTCTTACAGGATTTACCTCCTATTCCCTTGAACTTCATTGTTTTCTCGGCATTTACCTCGTCTTTATATATGCAATTTGCTTTGATAATGGAGATCTCGGCTTCCGTATCTATTATAAACCTTTTTATTTCGCCATTAACTATTCCCGAAATATGAGGACTTTCAGAGCTGTCCAAAGCCCTTAACTGCAATGGTGTCTCACTCGCCATGCAGCTTACCGAAAATTTCTCTCTTTGAATTGTGCTTCGGCTGGAGTGTATGGTTGATTCGCGTTCTATTTAAATGGGTTTCTATAGGTTCCATTTTGATTTCTTTTTGGAAGTCGACAGTTTTTCGCGACATGTCCAGGTTTGCCACAATTGTAACATCTTATGATTTGGAAGTTGATCTTAGCTAAATTTCTCGAAGTGTAGTCTTTTTGAGTGTTGGTTTTAAACATATTAATGCGTTGCTCTTCTTCTTCGTTTTCGGGCGTTGTGTTATTACATATGTACGTCGACAATCTTTCCCGCAACCCGTTTATGAAAACCGTTAAGGTTTTGTTTTGGATGTATTCCAGTTGCCCATCTCTATGTTCTTCCTTTGGGTCAGCGAGCTTACTTTGTAACAGCCGTCGCTGCAGGGTTTCGACTCTTTGCTGGTAGTGAACAACGAACTCGTCCCTATTCTGCCTTATAGAAATTAGTTCCCAATGAAGCTGTAATGCACTGTGAGGTTCCCTAAATATGAGCGTCAATTCTTTTTTGAGAGTGTCCCTGTCTCTGACTTCCTTATTCATTAAAATTGTGGTAGCATTACCACGAATCTTTGTTTTGATAAACTTAAAAAGAACATCTTTTTATGGGGGAGACGCTTATTGGATAGCATCATTGCATGAATCAATAAAGGTAAAAACTTCGTTGCTTGTACCGTTAAACGTAGGGATGAAGTTGATCAGGACGTTTATGGGAATCTCAGCCATTCTCGGGATTGAACCACTACCGTTATTAATTTCGCTATCACTAGCTGTACTATTCTCGCTTTCGTTTTCGATATTATTACTATTGCGCAGGGAATTAAGTGAACTGCGGAATGCTGAGAACATTTAGAGCACTATTATTAATTTTATATGTACGAATGTATAGGAAATAATTGCTTTACAATAAAAGAAAATTACACACAATATAGTACATAATATGGATTCCATCGATGAACTTCTGAATACTTGTTGATCCTCGGTGAATACCAGCGCTGCCACCAGAAAATCCAGAAAATGTGTTATGCCGTCGTTTTTAACACAATAAAAAAAAAGACTCTAGCGAGGATCCCTCGTCGGGACAGCTTTGTATTCCGGGTTCGGGGAATGCTGGTGTTACCGTCGGAGAAAGTTTAATTGGAAATCCACCGATGGGATGGTCGAATGACAACCAAGGCGATAGCGAAAATAAAACAAGGGGCACTGATGTTAAACTTTTACATATGTTTTTTATTCAAAAACCACAGTGACTACAGCACTACAATCACTAAAAATCGACTTCTGAAGGTTACAATTTTCCGATGTACTTATAGTCTAATTATTGCTGACATTTGATATATATTACAAATTGGGTCAATAAGTGATTTCCTTATTTCAATTTATTGCTGATGTACGAATTGGGTCAATCAAAGAGGGTAAAAATTAAAAGGTGCTGAGTCGGTATGCGTGCGGTGTTTTTCCGTTCCCTTTTGTTTTTCTTGCTGCCTGCATAACAATATATTTAAGGAAGGATATGTCTAGTTTCGAAGACATAAGCTTCTTAACTTCTCTATACAAAATACGACTTCATTTTGCTTGTACATAAGTAGGCTACTATGTTTTAAATAAAAGCATTCTTCACATTAAATTTCCTTAACTCCTCACGATATGCAATTGGAAAAGCTTCAACAATGTTTTTTATGTAAAAATAACCGTCAATGGTGGCTTTTGAATTGTGACGGCATTTTACTCGAACGTTTCAATTAAATTCTAAAAGTGGAAAAAGAGAATAATGAAGTTAAATGAGTTTTTAGCTATTTGCTACGACTTGGATTCGGTTATAAACTTTTTAGTGCAACATAAAGTATTACCAAGTTCTCGCAAATTTTTAAAATGCAGGAAAAACATGACTTTGAATAAGCAATCTTTAACTTATCCCTGTACCAATTCCTATTTCGTTTATAATTCAAAAAAAAAAAAAAGTGTAAAAATTCAGTGCAACAAGAAAAGTAGCTTGCTGTCCGGAACTTGGTTTGCAAAATCGTATTTACCACTACAAAAAAGTTGTAAATACATATATCGGTTACCATCTTAGGGCCACCACGTCAAACTTTTTTGCAATTTGAGTAGATTTAAGTTCATCAACAGTTGTGAATTAGGCGAGTTACTGCCGACTTTATGGGCAGAACAAAACTCTAAAAAATTGTCGTCGAAATCGATGAGGCAAAAATAGGAAGAAGGAAATTTAATAAAGGACGGTTATTAAAAGGTCAATTGATTTTCGGTGCCATTGAACGATCCAACGGACGGATTTTTATTCAGTCAGTTCCGAATAGGTCTTCAGAAACTCTATTGGAGATTATTAAAATCACTTGTATCGTGTCTGATTGTTGCCGAGCATATAAATGTCTGAATGATGAAGGATATAAACATCTTCGTGTCAACCATGAAATAAATTTCGTAAATCCGGATAATGGTGCACACACCCAGAATAATGAACGCACTTGGTCTCCTTTCAAGTATTAGCAAGGTTTTCGAGAAGGTGGTCCATAGCCCATTAACCCTGTCTAAATGGGTTGAGGACAATAAAATTATTCCGGATAACCAATTCTGTTTCAAAGCGGGGCATAATACTGTTCATGCTGCGTCGAAACTCGTGTCAGATATCCAATGGAACAAATGCAAGAATCAATGCACGGGTGCCTGTCTGATTGACTTGGAAAAGGCTTTCGACACCGTATGGTTAGAAGGTCTTTATTACAAACTCAGTCGGTTGGGCATAAGTAAACCATTGCTATATATGATCTCTGACATGTTAGCAGGTAAAAATTTCGTAGTGAAAATTGCCAACGTGACTTCTACCCAAACATTTGATATTAACGTTTGACTGCAGCAGGGTACAGTCAACTCGCCGATCCTTTTTAATATTTACCTTAGTGATTTGATAGGCTTCTCTTCACCATTCAATAGCGTATGCGGACCATTTAATCGTGTACAGATCAGGTCCAACGATCGACGTCATTGTTAATCTTCTGCAACGTGACTTCGAAAAAAATCAGCAGTATTGTGATGACTGGAAGTTGAAAATCAATTTCCAGAAATCAGAAACTATTTTGTTCAGAACGCCTTTGTCTATGGCCTCTTGGGATACTAGAAAAAATTGGCGCAGGTTCTCAATCTTTGGACCGGACGGGTGTCCACTGGCAAAACAGAGTGTAGTCAGATACCTTGGGATCATGCTGGATCAGTATCTATATTTTGACAAACATGTAGATGTTGCTCTGGCGAGAGCCCGGGGCGTTTTCGCTCTGATAAGATGGCTGATTCATAGCAGCCAACTTGATTCTAGGGTGAAGGTAATCTGCTACATGGCCTTAATCAGGCCCATGGTTGCCTATGGATGTCCCGTCTGGTTCAATGTGAGAGCTAGCTTAATGGAAAGGATTCGGGTGTTTGAGAGACATGTCTCAGGACTTGTGTCGGGTTACATAGGACACCTGAATCTGGCTACACGAAATTTAACCCGAACGAGGTCCTATACAATAGGGCCAGGATTGTACGGGTGGATAATTTTCTAATAAAACTGATCCGAGGTCACGTTTCGAGGGCAATGACTTCGGTTAATAATCTGATCTCCGGGGCTTATTTCCCTAATTACATGTACCACGAGAAAGTGCGCCTTAGCGGCTTTGTCCCCCCAGAGGGATTACTCTATTTAGATCAATGTGGACTGATCCAGTATGAATTGGCGATTCCGTTAATCTTCCACGTGGCGGGTAAGTCCGTGGAGCGGCGACTTCTCTACGAACGTGATGTTGCGCTCCGTGAGCCCGAGCCCCTCAGGTTTAGTAGATCGGTGTCACGCCAAGGTCGGAGAGACGTCGCGTCGTCCGACAGCATCAACGCTTCTGGTGGCTGGAAGGGACTGCGTCAGTGGTTAATTTTAATAGGTCGGCCTCTTTAAGGCAAAGCCTGCCACATGCCAATGGCAGTCTTACATAGACTAGGGTAGGTTAGAAGAGGTTAGAGTAAGTAAGGGCATGCTACGGCAGGCCAGGGTGGCACGTAGGTTTAGTTTAGTTTTAGCTTTAATTTAAAAAAATAAAAATTAAAAACAAAAAAATTACAAAACAATAATGAAAAAAAAAATATATATGTATATTTTAGTTAAAGTAGGGTTAAGTTAGTCTCAGTTATAAGTTTCTTTATAAAAAAAAAGAGGATCTTATTCTAAGTTTTTTTAAAATATCACTTTTTTTGGCCTAAATTATTTATTTATTTTAATTGTTTTAAATATTACAAGTTAATCGTAAGGCCGAAAGCCAAAGCTTTCTATTTGCTTTAGAGTGTCCGTATAGGGCAGGTAAGGTATTTTATGTCAGTTGTTGTTTAAGCTACAATAGTTTTAAGCATTTTTATCTAGGGTTAGTGTGTTCTACAAAATTATAAACACAAAAGTGAATAAAAAAAAATAAAAAAAATGAACGCACTTGGAGGGAAACACGAGAACCTATTCCTCGTTACGGGATATAGAGAGAGCATTATATAGGTTACTTAAGTATATTTTTATTTCGGCGGAAACATAGTTTTAACCGACGAATTGATGCATTTTTTAATGTAATGGCGGATGCCTTTCCGGTAACAATATAGAGTTAAGGAGTGTCCCCTCAACAATATACATAGTACTACATATATACATTATTAAAAAAATATTAACATCCAGTGCAATAACGATGAATTTAAAAATTATTTAGTTTTATTTTGAATAATAAATGCGAAATTAGGCTACAAATTTTGAATGACGGCCTTATTTTCTCACATTTTGTATGCAAATTACGGCAAAGAGGAGAATATATAAGGGGGGCATGCTGCCCTTGCTTGGGATCGCAGTTGGATTTGGAATCGGTGCCAGTTTTGGGTCTATTTCTGTTCATGTTTCACATGTTTTCTATACATTTAAAGAAACTTTGCGTATACCCAATCTCGCACTTACTCCAAATCCAACAGTAATCCCAAGTAGGAGGGTTGCAGGGGCAGCATGCGCCCCCTTCCATGTTTCCCTAATGTCACCTAACTTCTTCTTCTTTTCCTTTTTTCCGGCGTCGTTATGGTCAGAAGTGTAGGACCATAACCTTCCCACTTAACTGCATTCCTACTGGTCCGCTTGTGGGGTCCGCCGGTGTGACCTCAGAAAGTAGCGGCAGGCTTCCCGGTTTGGGATTACTTCATCGCTGAGGCCAATAAAATACTGGTGTTTTTGCACTTGTTTGCACCAATTGTTTTTGGGCCTACCTTTTTGGCGTGTTGAAATTGGAACGTTGATTGATATCGCCTTTTGGACGGGGTTCAAAGGATCTCTCCTTTGAACATGGCAATACCAACTGAGTCGGTCGCGCTCTATCTTTCTTGTGATGGTTTCTTTTACGTGGAGGCTTCCTCGGATCTTTGAAGTTCTAATTCTGTCACGCTTTGTTACTCCCGCTGTCATGCGAAGCATCTTCATCTCAGTTGCCGTTAATTTGCTCTCATACTTTTTGTGCATTGTCCAGCATTGTGAACCGTATGTGAGCGCCGGACGTACAACTGAAGTGTAGAGCCTTCCTTTCAGCTCAGGGGGCATTTTTCGATCACAGAAGATGGCGGAGTTTTCCCGCCACTTCATCTACCCTACGCTTACGCGATGGTTGATGTCGTCATCACAAGTTGCTTCTTTATTAATCATAGATCCCAGATATTTTAACTTTTCACACTTGGGAAGCACTCTTCCATTCAAGTAAATGTCTGGAATAGGCTGATGAGGGTCAGAGAACGGGCAGCACAGATACTCTGTCTTCTTTGAACTAATACGATACCCGTGTCCCTCAAAAATGTCCACCCACACATCAAGTTCTCGTTGTAGGGACGCCTGATCATCACTTATAATGGCTCCATCGTCAGCAAAGAATAGCTGGTGCACATTGGGGTCCGTCACTTTTCCTTCAAGCAAGCAATCAAGGACTGCTATAAAGAGCAGTGGGCTGAGGACGCTCCCTTGGTGTACACCGACTTTGATTGCGAACTCTTCGGTGACTCCTGCGATGAATCTTACTCTTGTCGTTGCTCTCTTGTACATGTCCATGATCACTCGCACGTAGGTTTCTGGAACTCCTTTTTGTCTTAGCGCTACCCATAAAAGATCTCTTGGTTGGCGGTCGAAATCAACCAACACCATATGCAAGTCCTTTGACGAATCACGATGCTTTTCCATCATGACCCTTATACTTTGGATTGCATCTGTCGTTGATTTACCTGAGACAAACCCGCACTGGTCATCAGATAGTCGTATTATTTTCCGCAGTCGGCTATCTAATACCCGTTCAACGATCTTCATGGTGTGCGACATCAGCTTGACAGAACGGTAGTTATCACAATTTGGCGTATCACCCTTTCCTTTGTGCAAAGGAAGAAGATAGCTTTCCCTCCATTGATTAGGCATAGTGTCGCCTCTCATAAGTTTGGAGATAGCCATCTAGACCCGATGTCTCCCATCTTTTTCCAGAACTCAGAGGGTATCCCGTCCGGCCCAACAGCTTTTCTTTTCTTGGAGTTTTTAACCGCGTACCGAACTTCTTCGACTGTGATGTCGGATATTTCGGCATGATTCGGGGCGGCTCTTGGAAAGTACACTCGGGGAAACTGTTCGTTCAGAAGTTCCTCGCAATACTGTCGCCATCTGTGGAGAATTTTTTCGTCTTCCACAAGGAGTTGGCATTCAGCATTGTTAATAAACTTTGGGAAACGAATCTCCTGAGCATTTCTTCTTCTCTGGGCGGCTATCTTAAAGATATTTGCTTCTTTGTTCAAATTGCTTTGTCGAAGCTCCTGGGTAGACTGGTTCCTGTCAGACGCGGAAGACGATATTTCTTCCAACTCCTGATAGAGGCCTTCCATGCTTTTCGCTTTGAATTCGGCGCACTTTTTCTTCGCGATACCTTTGCAATATCTACATATGTATATACCTTTTCACGGCGAGCTTTTTCCTCTCTATTATTAGAAGAGCACTTTGACCAAGCTTTGAAAGCCATTTTCTTTTCGTGTATCACTGATTTGGCTTCGTCTGTCCATCACCAGGTTTCTTTTGCGTGTTGGCAGGGACCTTTAGATGTTCCGAGCAGTTATTTGGCTTTCTCCAGGCCAGATTGTTGTAGGGAATCCCACATGTCTTGTGCTCTGCACTCCTCATTACCGACCTCATCGATAATGGAAGAGAGGTAGTTTTTCATGTTGGTAAGACCCAGGACAGAGATGCGGTGTCCGTAATTTTCCACGTGGCCCGTAATGCCGTGGAACGGCGACTGCTCTATGGGCGCGAGGTTGTGCTCCGCGAGCCGGAGCGACTCCGGTTTAGTATGGCGGTGTCGAGTCACGATCGGCGAGACGTCGTCCGGCAGCACCAACGTTTTTGGTGGCTGGAGGGGACACTGTCGGCGACTGAGTAATAGGGTACACCAGCCAGCCAACAATACCAGTGGCTGACTCGCATAGCTTAGGGCTATGCCTAGCATAAGGTAAAATTCGACAAAAAAAAAAAAAAAAAGATATATACATATATAAAATATATATAATGTACATATTTTAGTTAAGTTAGAATAAGATAGGTTTAGTTAGATTTAATTAGTTTTAGATAGGCTTAAGTTTTATATAAAATATACAAAAATGATCATATGCTAAGTTTTTTCTTAATAAAAACCATTTTTCTTAGCTTAAGTTAGATATTATAATGTTAATTGAATTTTATATAGTCGTCGAAAGACATATGTATGTTACAATTGTTCTGTTTGTTTTAGAGTGTCCGTAAAGGGCCAGTAAGATAGTTAGTTTTGTTAAGATAGTTAAGCTAGTTTTAAACATTTTTGACTACGGTAAGATAGATATAAGATAATACTGAATAAAAAAAAAAAAATCTAGGGTAATTATTCGGAAAAAGGCCCTACTCACCGATTTTGATGAAATTTCAGTATGTGAAAATAGTAATTTCAGTATTGTCCTGACAATTTTGATATACATATATATTTTAGGTCGGACTTTCCTAGTTTCGAAGATATCAGCTTTTGAATTTCCCATACAAAATACCGATTTGGCTTGTTTAGTTCAATCACATTTCTGCCTGAAACTATGCAATATGTTTTAATTAATCCCATTTTTCACGTAATGGGTTTTGTAACTCCTAACAGTATGCGGTTTTCAATTGTTTAGAAAATGCATATATGTACTTACATACAAAGTAAGACATACTTTGAAAAACATGTCAAGTGTCATGACAGAAACATGGAAGGGGGGCATGCTGCCCCACTGCAACCCTCCTGCTTGGAATCGCTGTTGGATTTAGAGTAAGTGCGAGATTGGGTATAACCCAAGTTTCTCTAAATTTATACAAAACATGTGAAGCATGGACAGAAAAAGACTTTATATACAGCCAGCGTCACTTACTCCAAATCCAACACCCCCCCCCCCCCATCAGGGGGGTTGCAGGGGGGCATCATGCCCCCCTTACCGCACCTGGCTTGTTTTTGAAAGTGCTATATACATACAGATGTTTTTATGCAGCTTCTAAACTATTGAAAACCGCATAATGTTAGGAGTTACAAAACCTTTACGTGATAAATGTGATTATTTAAAACTTGTTGCATAGTCCCAGGAAAAACTATGATTGAACTAAACAAGCCAAATCTGTATTTTGTAAGAGTTTGCCCTTTTTCTAAACAATTACCGACTCGTCTTATAAAACTACCAACACACATTTTAGAGCTTATCAAAATTCGAAATTTGCACAGAAGAAATTGGCAAAGATTTCATCAGCCTATTTCAAAAACTTTAATGGCATATTTCAATAATTGAATAGTCAAGAATATTCAAGTCTTTCGCAATGAAATGTGGGGCAGAAGATTGTCTAATTAAGATAAAGCTTCAAAACCTTTCTGGAACATTGCAAAAATCATTAGAAAAAAAGCAGACAAATACCTTGCCTTAAAAATCGTACTAATGTGTTTTTCACAGACTCAGATAAATCGAAAGTGTTTGCTTCGAATTTTTTAGCCAATCACAAAGTATCACAGCATTTAGGCAATGCTTATACTAGTAGGCTCGTTGAAAACGCGCTCGAAAATTTTAATGTCGCCCTCTGTGAAACACCCCTAAGTGAATATGTCTCTGAAGAAGACATTAAGGAATAAGTTAAAAGCTTAAAAACAAGAAAGGTAGGAGGCGTTGATAATGTTAACAATTTGTACCTTAAGAACCTGCCTAAAGAAGGTATTATATTTCTAACTTACATCATTAACATTTGCCTTAAGTTGCAATATTTCCCCGATGCTTGGAAAATAGCAAAAATTGTCCCAATCCAAAAAGCAGGAAAACCTCCTAATGATCCTCAAAGTTATAGACCAATAAGCTTATTGTGTAGCATAAGTAAGATTTATGAAAAAAATACTTAATAACAAAATTATCAGAACTATCGAGGAAAAGAACATTTATCCTGATGAGCAGTTTGGTTTTCGGCCTGGCCACCTAACTTCTCACCAAGTTCTCTGGATATGCCATTTAATTGAAACAACAAGCAACAGGAAGATTAACGGGCATGCTATTATTAGACATAGAAAAAGGTTTCGATTCTGTGTGGCATGATGGCCTCGTTTACAAATTGGTAAACAATAATTTCCCTCTATTCATTTGTAAAATTGTCCAAAATTGTTTGTCGAACCGTGCTTTTCAAGTATGTATAAATAGTAGTGCGTCTGATTTAGTTATGTTTAATGCTGGTGTACCCCAAGGTTCAGTTCTTGGTCCAGTCTTGTACAACATATGTATGTACATATACATATATGTACATCTGATTTTCCGAAACTGACATGTTGCCATGTTGCAATTTATGCAGATGACATAGCTTTAATATCATCGCATGAGTTTGGTCTTAATATTGGGATGAATTTAAGAAATGCGATCGATATAATACAAAAATATTGCTGCAACTGGAAAATCAAACTAAATGCAAATAAAATTCAAGCTATCTTTTTTACGCGGAAAATAAAGATTTGTTATTTGCCGTCTAATCAATTTATGTTTAACGGCCAATCGATACCTTGGAAAGCGTCAACGAAGTACCTAGGGATCCATCTTGATTCCAGATTAACATTTTCCAAGCACATTACAGAGACACTAAGTCAAGACACTAATAGTCTGTTCAATCACGCTGTTCTGGACTGTTCCGGACAGAAAAGTATGTACACCTTTTGCTGTTCAGTAACAAACATTTCTGTCCGAAAGTGTTCTGCTTGGTGTTCAGTGACGGTGTTTCGGACACTTCAGAGCACGATTTTCTGAACCTACTCTGGAGTCAGAACAGATTCGTGGAAAGTGTCAAAAGCAGCTGCCATAGAAAAAACACTGAAGACCTCGCTAAAACATACATACATATCATCACTGATAAATGTTGTTGACGATTTCACTATCAGGGCCCACCACAAATCTTCCAAAGCATTTTTATGTGAATTCACTTTTGTTTATTATTTAATTCTAAAACATGTTTATTACAATCTGACATACATATGTATAAGATGTTTTCCGCTTTTTGACAACTAATATACGGCTGTACTTTTCTGTTCTAACTTGATCTGACAGTTTTCACGAATCTGTGCTGTCCTGTCCTGTTCTGTTCTGATCTTTTCGTCATTGAACACAGTTTAAGTAAGACTACTGTCAAATGCAAAACAAGTGTTCTATACCGGCTCGTAAAAACTAAAAATAAAAACATCAAAACACGCATATTAAAATCCTCGGGTTACTTTTAAAGGCTTGCGATAGCACAAGTCACCACCGTCAACTGAAGTTATCACCAGAAATTCATCGAGGAAGGTAAATTTTAATCTTTTCCACTTCTCTTTAGTCTCTGGTTACCCATCAGCTGGCAGCAACTTTGGCGCTAGCGCTCCAGCAGACTTTGTGGGATTCAAGCTCAACACAAAAGTAAACAACAACTAAAGCTTTTTGCAAAACACTGACGGCATATCGTGGACACCAACCAAACGACTCGCGTATGCCTAAAAGCATGCTCACTTGCTCGCTTGCAAGATGGGTGTGTAAAGATCGCCCCAGCGGGCCAACCCTTCTCCTATATCTATAACCTACCCGTCTACCAACTTTAACTCCTTCCCAACGACAACTACAACATCAACTCCCACTTCAACAACTACAACAACTACAACACTAAACACAACAACCAATGTAACAGTAACCAACAACAATGTCATGACAGCTCCAGAATGAAATATCTAACGATATTGTTTGATAAAAAAAAAGAAAACTTAATTGAAACAACACAAGTGATTTTTAAATATAGATACTTTATTTAAGACACTGAGATCTTATTCGATCTCGTTCGCTTCGTAGATCACCCTCGACTCTCAACTACAGATTTTATTTCTTAAATTATACCTCGGTAGACAAAGAAACAAAAGGGGACAATTATGATGTCTTTGTTCATATGAGTATATGGTCCGAGTATGGACAAAAGTGTCTAGTATTGCATAAGTGGTTCAAGTGGATTGAGTAGAATGGTAAATGAGATCTCTTTATCGAAACCGCTGTGTAGGCAGTTCGGATCCATTCACCAGAACTATCAGCTTAAAATATGTTGGTTCTTTCGGGTTCAGTATCGGGGTGATTGGATATGTCACTCCTCCCCACTTCAGATAAAGGAACGTCCTCGTGACTCTTTGTAGTTTTAATGCCCTTTTGATTCTTTTTCTTTACAATGATGAGGTAGGTACTAATGATAGATAAACATATGACTATAGCTAACAAAGTAATTCCTCCAGCAGAGGTTTGTTTAAATAGTTTTTTGTGATTTAAATGCAATTCCTCCAAAGTTATATTATCTAATACATTTTTTATTATTGTTTTATCAATTTCTGGTACAATGATATTTTGTTTTACATGCCAAGCGGCTTGGATACTTTTGTTATTTATTTGAATTTTACAGTTTTCGATTTTAATCAAATTATTACCATCAATATTTGTTTTGACGATACCACAATTGTTTATTAATTCTTGTTTTCTTACATTTTTAGTTATGACAGTATTCTCGTTTATTCTTATAATTTCCTCTAAGGTATTTACTCTAAAGGTACAATTTATATTGTTGTCATTCATTATATTTGAGATACAGTCGTCATAGATGGGAAATAATTTGCCATTTTGAACTTTCATTAAATTATTGTTATTGTCTTTTGTTAGTTTATCGTTTATATAATCGAAACTTAATTCTTCGTATTGCTCATTAGGTATTGGCACAATTTTGAATATGGTCTTAGGATAAGAATAAATAGGTAAAGATAGAAAAAAAATGAGCAACTCGTCTTTTTGCCATAGAGATAGTTTTACAAATTCTAACTGATTTGTAGTTATGTGTTCAAATGATTCAATGTCGAATAATTTTGGATTGAAGATACCAATTTTTGCTAAGGTTATAGAAAGTTGTATTTCTTTAATGTGGTCATGGAATTCAGTTATTTTGTCTTTCAAAGCATTCGTTATATTATTAAGGTTATTTAACATTTTTATTTCTGCATTAATATGTTTTGTTAGTAGGTCGCTATCTTCATTTGTCAGAGCATTGTTCTCTATGTTTTCTAGTCGATTGTTAATCCTTATTTGATCGTCTTCGTCTAATGTGCCGAAAAGATATTTAAATCCTTTTCCTATTATGTTAATCAAACCTCTTTTGTTTCTATTATTGGTTGGTTCAAATATTTGAACTTCTGATTCCATTGCAATCATATGTTTCAGTATTAGTTTCGTCTTCAAATAATCATTAGCTATTAATGTGTCTTCAAGAATATTAAATGTGGTTATTATATCAGTTTTATTAATTGTATAGTTTAATTCGTTATAATCCTGAATCAAAGGTTGGTCTCCTGTTTGCATTATTATGTATCCCTGTTGTGTAGTAAGCTTTTGGATCTGAACGACTTGACTTGTTGCGATGGCCGTGATTGCCAAAAGGACAGCTATGCTAAATTGTATTACATTATGATAAAGTAGGTGGCTCGTTGTGGTAGATTTATATGGTTTCACTGGTTGAGTTCCTAGAAGAGCCAGTGTTTTGATTGTTAGTTTTCTTACTTTTTTGGAAATCGTATTTAAATTTCTTTCTCGTTCTGCCCTGTTTGTCTACTCTAACTATTGTATGCTCTCCCTCTTGTCTGACTGGATGTTTTATTCTAATAAATGGGTTATCTGATTTCAAAGTTCTTTTATTTTTCATATATCTACTTTAAGTCTACTTCATAGTCATTTCTTGTCTTATTAATGTTCCCTATTCTTTTTTCCTTAATATCTTGCGGATTGCTATTTGGTTCTTTATTTTCAAAAAATACTACGAAGGGACGGCTATTGGTTGAAGAATGTATTAGGGTATGGTTATATGTGAATATGATTTGTTCAATTGCCATTAATTTTAATTCTTCATCTGACCCTATATTTATTTATCTTAGCTTTTCATTTAGACTTGCATGCAATTGAAAATCAGCAATTCCTGTCTTTCCAGTGGTGATTTCTAAATTTATATTCAACTCTTTCAACCACTTTTGCATCAATTCATTTATTAAACATGGATCTTTGTCCATTTTTATTGTTTCTGGGACACCCATTGTATTAAATATTTTTAGCAATGCTCTTTTTGATTCTAGCCATGTACGTGAAGATATAGGTTCCGCCATTGCATATTTGGAATAGAGGTCAATACATGTTACATAACTTTGCTGCCCCCAAACCCAAATATCTGTCACAAATTTTTGGTAACAGGTGGAGTTCTTTTGAAAGGTCTGTTTGTAGCCTGATGCTCAAATTTACAAGTGTTGCACATTTCACACTCATTTATTATTTGTTGAGAAAGTCTAGCGTGATTTGAGAAATAATATTTTTCTTCGAAAATTTTAATAACCTTATTTATACCTGCATGAATTTCGTCTAAGTGTATCTTATAAATAATTTCCTTGAATTGTTCGTAGTTCTTAATGTCTTCTACTGCTGAATGTATCGTGGCTACATCTGATCTTGCTTCTTCTTGATTATTTTCCTCATTATTATAGTTTTCCTCTATGTTAATTCGTGATAATGCGTCGGCAACAACGTTTTCTTTACCTGGTAAATATTTAATATCGAAGTCAAACTCATTGAGCCTTATCTTCCATCTTTGTAATTTAGCATTTGGTTCTTTGAGATTGTGTAACCATTGTAAGGGTCTGTGGTCGCATAATATCTGGAATTTTTTGCCGTATAAGTATGGTCGAAAGTACTTTGTCGCCCAGACTACTGCCAACAATTCTTTTTCAGTGGTCGAATAGTTCAGTTCATGTGCATTGAGTGTTCTACTCGCATAGCAAATGAGATGATGGCTTTGGCTGAGCACAGCTCCTATTGCAAAGTTGCTGGCGTCCGTTGTTAGGACAAATGGTTTTTCGAAGTCTGGATGTGTCAGAATTGGATCAGAACTAATTAATAACTTTAATTGCTCAAATGCTTTTTTATATTCGTCAGATTGGGGATTTACCGTTTTAACATCACCTTTTAATTGTCTTGTTAATGGTTTAGCAATTTTGGAAAAATCTTTAATAAATTTCCTGTAGAATCCTGCCATACCTAGGAATTGTTTAATTTCTTTTTGGGTTTTTGGTAATGGATTTGCTTTTATTCCCTCAGTAGTAATTACGTGACCTAAGAATTCTGTTTCTTTTCTTAAGAATTCGCATTTGTTTAATTGAATCTTAAGATTTGCTTCCCTTAATCTTTGGAATATTTTCCTAATTGAATCGATATGTTCTTGTAAGGATGTCGAATAAATGATTATATCGTCGAGATAAACCAGGCAGATTTTATTCACATAATCAGACAAAACGCCATTCATCAGTCTCTGGAATGTGGCTGGCGCATTCTTCAGACCAAAAGGCATTCTTTTAAACTCATAATGCCCGTCGGCAGTAGAGAATGCTGTCTTGGGAATACTGTCTTCTTCTATCTCAATTTGATGAAAACCTTTAGCGAGGTCGATCGTTGTGAAATAGTTACACTTTCCCAATTTGTCAAGAATAGACTCGATATTAGGAATTGGGTATTTGTCATCAACCGTAACATTGTTAAGTTTTCGGTAATCGATGACAATCCTCCATTTCTTTTCGCCACTAGCATCCATTTTTTTTTGGAACAATCCAAATTGGTGCTGAGTATGGTGATTGTGAATACTTTATAATATCCTGCTCTAACATTTCTTTTATTTGTCTTGCTACTTCTTCAGTGTGGGCGTACGGATACCGATATAATTTGGTATATATAGGATCCTCGTGTTTTGTTTTAATTTCATGTTTTATTTGGCTCGTGAACGTCAAATTTTCACCTTCACGAAAACAAATATCACGAAATTCGCTAAGCGTCTTCTTTATCTCGATTTTCTCTTCCCTATTTAAATGATCTAATCTGAATTCATTCTCTTGTGTTTCTATATTCTGTTTATTGAAAACTAGATTGTAATTTTCCTCTTTTATTTCGTTTGTACAATAAAGGGTATATTTCTTATTATTTAATATTAGTTCCCTATTTTTATAGTCGATGTTACCACTTAAGACATTAAGAATGTCATTTCCAATTAGGATGTCGTAGAAATCACTGAATTTATTAATGAATAATTTCAACTTTCCCTTAATTTTACCTACTGCATCTATTAGCTGTATTTTATCAACTTTAGTATATCCTGTCATAGTCCTAATTGTTCTGCTTTTAGTATCTAGCACTGGTGATTTTAATGTTTCTGGATTTATAAAGCTTAAAGTAGATCCAGTGTCTATTAATGCTTTATATATTTTATTTTCAATTGTTAATTCAATGTATGGTAATCTCCCGAGGCTGGTTGATGAAAATTTTCTTCAGCGACTTCCATAGGCCTTGGGTCGCCATATTTTCGTATTCTGGATTGGTTGCTGTTATCTTCCCTAAATCTTTTAATGGGAACACGGTGACTTGGGTTATAATTTGGCCTGAAGGAGTTTTGATTCTGGTTATTATTGTTATATTGGGGCCTATCAAAGTTTTGCCTGAACGAGTTATGATTTTGTACATGATTATTATATTGGGGCCTAATCGAGGTTTTCCCGAACGAGTTATAATTTCGGGTATTATTTTTGTATTTTTGCCTATTGTTGTGGTAGTTTTGCATAACTAAGTTATGTTCCACCAATAGAGAAAACGCTGGTTCGATATTTGTTATGCCGCGAGACAAAATGAAAGCTTGCGTATGTGGTGGCAAACCGTCGCGAAAAACTTCGAATGCTTTCTTTTCACATTCTGTTGTATAAATGGTTTTAAGAGGCTCTATTTCGTTACTCAGGTTTATTCTATCTTTAATTCTACATAGGTGACCATTAAATTCTTTATAAAATTCACTTATATCATTTTTGAATAAAATATTTTGAAATAATAATAATAAGGTTGGAATACTGGTTTTCTCACCGAATTCCTGTATGAGTGCCGATTTCAATTCGCTCCATGTGTTGATTGTCCTTTTTCTTGTGATGGTTGTCGCCTCACCGTGGATAGTGTTGATGATGTTTAATAGGAATAGTCGTTGTTCATTCTCCTCGAATTCGTTGACGTATTCTGTTATGGATTCTATGCTCCGGATATACTGGGCCAGGTCCTCTCTCTTGCCGTCGAAGGGCTTAATTGATCTTAGCGTTTTGATAATAATGTCTTTCTTAAGATCCATTTTTCACTTGTTTTTTTTTTGTTTTCACTTTTATTTATTTCAAATATTCTTTTACTTAAAAACTCGTATATTTTAATTGCAAATAATTTAGTTCACTTTTTCACCTTTATTTGTTTCGAATATACTTTTACTTAAAAACTCGTATATTTTAGTTGCAAATAATCTAGTCCACTTTTTCACTTTTATCTGGGAATTTAGATTCTTTTACGGATACCAACGATTGATATCCTACCGACTGCGCCAATGAAATATCTAACGATATTGTTTGATAAAAAAAAAAGAAAACTTTATTGAAACAACACAAGTGATTTTTAAATATAGATACTTTATTTAAGACACTGAGATCTTATTCGATCTCGTTCGCTTCGTAGATCACCCTCGACTCTCAACTACAGATTTTATTTCTTAAATTATACCTCGGTAGACAAAGAAACAAAAGGGGACAATTATGATGTCTTTGTTCATATGAGTATATGGTCCGAGTATGGACAAAAGTGTCTAGTTGACAGAAATGCAAAAGAACGCTGCTTGTTTACAGAACCGTCAGAGTGGTTCGATTGAGTTATGGTATTTCGGCAACAGCGAAAGGGCGCTGTCCGTTTACGCTATTACATAAGTGGTTCAAGTGGATTGAGTAGAATGGTAAATGGGATCTCTTTATCGAAACCGCTGTGTAGGCAGTTCGGATCCATTCACCAGAACTATCAGCTTAAAATATGTTGGTTCTTTCGGGTTCAGTATCGGGGTGATTGGATATGTCACTCCAGTATCGTTATCATCTCAACCTTTAACAATAACAACAAATCACATCGCTAATCCAGACGTCTTGCAAACAAAAAGGTGTAGGACGTCCCCTGAAAAAGATAACCAAAATAAACCAAAAAAATCTAAAAAACAAAACACTCTTAAAAAGTACTGGCTGAACCAACCTGCGAAGACTTCTCACAATCGTTTTGACATCCCCTCAACGGACGACGAAATCGACGAAAGTGACAATCCAGAAAAAAACGAAGGAGAAAACGTCGAATCAAAGACACCGAAACCTCCCCCCAATATATGTACATATGTCCAAGGCGAAAAATACATTCACGTCCTTATCCAAGCACTCGACATTTCTACAAATATGAATGCCTACGAACTAAAAGTACTACCAAACAACGCAATTTAAATTCAACCCTCCACAAACAAAAAGACTTGTCAAATTTTTCAGACGACCTATCCGAAATCAAACAAATGATGAAACAGCTGATAACGCAGATCCCTAACATGATGAACATTCTAACCTTATTAATGACTAAACAAATAAAACAAAACAAAGTAAATATTGGTTGGGAGCAATATAAGGATTTTTATGGAATGGACGTCACGAGGTGCTTTAAGTGCAAAGGTTTTAACCATAGAGCAATTGACTGCAAAAAAGAAGAAATTTGTACGAAGTGCCATGGTAATGTCCAGTATATATAAAGAAACTGGAAACGGAATAAAGCTGGGTATTAGCAACCAAACAATGTTAAGGGGTATTATGCAAATATCCGAGGTCTCATACATAATTTTGAACATCTAGAAATCTTAGCAGACAAAATTAATCCGGATTTCATGATACATACTATCGGAAACGCACGTTACTGACGATATAGAAGAATCAGAAATAACATTAAATGGGTACAGTAATATTTCGTGTTTATCTAATTCAACAAGAACAGGAGGAGTAAATATTTACATAAAAAATAAGTGGAAAATAGACAAAATAGTAAAAAAATCAATAGACTGGGAAAGCTGGATAATAGCATGCAATATTAAATATGACGAAATGGAAATGAGAATTGTGGATCACCAGCTATTACGAGGGAAGATTCAACCATTTCATAAATGACAATTTAGAAAACATATTAGAAAACAGTAAAAATGTGATTAAAGCCGGAGATTTTAATATAGATCGGGATAAAAACGACAAATGCAAAAAGGAGTTGCAGAGGATTTTTGAAGACAACTGCTTAAAACAAATTGTAGAAGGATATTTAAAAATAACACATAATACGAAAACCTTAGTCGACTACGTAATAACAAACATGATTAACATAAAGATTCAACCCAGAGAGGACGAAAAGATATCTGACAACGAAACCATAGAAATAACAATCAACCAGAACAAAAGGCAGAAGGATAATCAAAAGATAGAAATATTTAAATACAGGAGGGACTTATTTGCACAAAAATTGGTTATGAGAAATCGAGGATACGATGAAACAAGAAACTTACATGACAATGTAGAAAGACTCGACAGTGTACTAAATGACATAATCGACGAATTTTTAGATAAGGGAAGGGTAAAGTTTGACAACAATACAAGCAAATGGTACAATAACGAACTAAGGCAACTAAAAACTAAAAAAATTATATATTACCAAAGAGCCCAAATGTCAGAAAACAACCAGGACTGGACAAGGTACATAGAAATAAGGAATGAATACAACACCAAAATGAATTATGCCAAAAACAATTTATAAGACTAAAGATAACCCAAGCAACTGGACAGAAACAAATGTGGAAAGAAATAAAAAATCTAGTAATCGGACAACCTAGGAAAATAATTAAAAGTGTTATACACATATTCAACAATGTCGAATATGATAAGAATAAGGATATTGCTCAAAAGTTTAACGAATATTTTGTGACAAGTATATGTTAAAATACATACAAGATTCCATTGAACATATTGCTTATGTAAATCACATCACACCAATGGAGACCACTTTTAAATTCAGACTAGTGACATTTAATGACTTATATAAGACATGCGCCGCACTAAAAAACAAACCAGATGCGGGAAAAATAACACCCAAACTATTGTTGGATAACTGGAACAATTTGGGACGTATATTATTAGAAATAGTAAATAAATCATTGGAATCAGGGTAATCAGAATAAATCCCGGAATCGTGGAAAGAATCAGTACTAATTCCAGTAGAGAAGGTAATGAATACAAAAAAGTGTGAAGAATTCCGACCTATAAACACGTTAAAGACAATGGAAAAAATCTTAGAAGCAGTAGTTAAAGAACAAATTATAAAGTATATTGACAAATACAAAATGTTATCCAATTATCAATCCGGTTTTAGAAAAAATTACTCCTGTGACACAACCGTCAACTACGTAATTTATGAATGGAAAAGAAATCAAAACCTGACATACAGAAAACAACGGACAAAAGTGAATAATAACTTATCCAATAGCAAGGATATAAATATGGGCGTTGGGTCCGATACTATTTATTTTATATATTAATGACTTGCCAAACGTTCTAAAACATTGTAAAATCATATTATATGCTGACGACACGCTTATTTACGCAGAAGAAAACGATCCGTTCGAACGTTGCAGAAAAATGTTAATCGACGACTTAAAAGAGGTAAATAACTGGTTAAAAATGAACAGACTAAAACTCAATGAACAAAAAACGAAATGGATGGAAATTAACTTTACTTCTGATCATAACCTACAAATAAATGGACGAGGTATTGAAAAAGTGGACCACATCAAATACCTAGGAGTTATTATTGACAATGATTTGAAATTTACAAAACACATGGATTATATATGCAAGAAGATAGCCAAGAAGTTAGGATTTTTTGGAAGAATTCGAAACAAGATGGACATGATGAGGGCAATAACTAAAGGGTCCGCCATCTAACGTTTTTTTTTTCAAGTAGTGCTTATTTCGTGAATGGTAACACTTAGCTCATGTCTGATTTGACAGATAATTAGTTTCATCCTTCCGCTGAACGAATATGGTTGTGTATACGCTTGAACAACGCTGGGAAATATTGCGACATTACTTTGAAAATCATGGTAATGTTGCAGAATGTGTGCGAAAATTGCGTACGGATTTTGGAAGAAGAGAAGCACCGTCAGCTCCGTATGTTCGTTATCTTGTGAAAAAAGTGAAAGAAACTGGCATCCTCATCGATAAACCAAAGCGTGAAAAGCCAAAAACAGTGCGTACACCCGAGAATATTGCTGCTGCGGCAGAAAGTGTGCGTGAAGCGCCATCAACATCAATTCATCGTCGTTCTCAACAATTGAACATTTCGGAGACATCATTGAGACGAATTTTGCATAAAGACCTTGGTATGATGCCATACAAAGTCCAATTGGTTCAGGAGTTGAAGCCAACTGACCATCCAATGCGTTTTCGCTTCGCTAAGTGGTCTTGGCGGGTATGTAAACAAGCAAAATTGTCGCATTTGGGGCACAGAAAACCCGCACGCATACATTGAAAAGCCGGTGCACCCAAAACGAGCCACTGTTTGGTGCGGATTTTGGTCCAGAGGCATAATTGGGCCATTTTTCTTCGAAAATGAGCAAGGAGTGGCCGTTACAGTCAATGGCGGTCGTTATCGGGGCATGTTGAACGAATTTTTGTTCACAAAAATTGAAGAGGAGGATATTGGCAACATTTGGTTTCAACAGGACGGCGCTACGTGCCACACAGCCGAAGCTACACTCGATGTTTTGCGCCCTGTTTTTGAAGATCGCATTATCAGCCGCAGAGCTGATGTCGTTTGGCCACCTCGGAGCTGCGATTTGACACCGTTGGACTATTATTTGTGGGGTGCCGTCAAAGATAAGTGTTACGCCGACAAGCCAGAGACAATTGACACTTTAAAGGACAATATTCGTGAAGCCATTGGTGAAATACAGCTGCACACAATCGATAATGTGCTTAAAAATTGGACCGATCGTGTAGGCTACTGCATGGCCAGCCGAGGCAGCCATTTGAATGAAATTATTTTCCATTATTAACCGGAAGGATTGTACTTTCAAATAAAAAAAGAAATTTGAGAAAATATTCAGTAGTTTTTTTTATAGCATTTTCAAAAAAAAAAAAATTATTTGGCGGACCCTTTATATATAATTCCATAATCAAACCGCATTTTGAATACTGTGCGACAATAATGTACTTAAGCTGTAATCAAGGACAGCTAAACGACTTCAAAAATTACAAAACAGAGGAATGAGGACTATATTAAAATGCAACAGGATGACACCCATTAGGCAAATGCTAGAGGCATTGAAATGGTTAAAAGTTGAACAACGACTGCAACTAAACACTATTACTAGCTATTTTCAACATCAAGAATGGAAATGCGCCAAGCTATTTGACAAGTAACGTAGTAAGGGTAGCGGAAATTCATCCATATAGACTAAGAAACACCAATAACTACAGAGTGGAAAGGGCAAGATCATCAGCAGCGGAAAGCACTATAATGGTAAAAGGTTTACGACTGTTCAATGGCATGCCTGACGATGTTAAATTAGAAACAAACCGTAGAATCTATAAAAAGAAATGTATTGGAATTATAAAAAGAAGACAAATGTAAAATATTAGTAAATTATAAAATGTATAAAATGTAATGTAAATTAAAGTATGCTTATACTAATAAAATAAATTAATAATAAGAAAAAAAAATAAACTAAACAACGGACAGTAATACATATCTAAAAATATGGAACTCAAATGGACTGATCCAACATGCACAGGAATTAGGACAATTTATCAAAAACAACTCGATCTACATCCTCCTAATACCAGAGACATACTTCACAAATAAAAGCTTCCTAAATATCCCCAAATATAACATTTTCAACACAAACCACCCCAGCGGACGAGCTCGCGGTGGTGCAGCAATCATAATCAGACAAGTAGTTAAATGCTATGAAAATGAAGGATACAAAAAAGATTATCTATAAGCGACGAATATTCAAATCCACGATACGCAAGGACCGCTTATAATTTCTTCATTATATTGCCTAAATTCATTAGCACCCTGGAGTATGGAGAATTCTTAAAGCATATAGGACCACGCTTCATCGCAAGAGGTGACTTCAACGCAAAGAATACAGTTTGGGGCTCGAGACTGACCAACAAAAAGGGAAGTAACCTTATGGAAGCATTGACTAGCTACGGGGGCCTACGGACCCCAAGAAGAAACTAGGCCTTATAGATTTTTGTATCACTAGGCGAATCAACTTAAACCTTCTCACAATAAAATCTTGTCTTTATCTGTCTTCTGACCATTCACCTATACTAATTGGAACGAAACTATACCGCACTTAACAAACCATAAGATAGACTGGAATGCGTATCGCGAATTAATTGACAAACAAATTGATATTAAAATCCCACTAAAATCTACCGAGAACCTAGAGAGCGCAGTAATACACTTCAACGACTTGCTCTACCTTGCTGCAATGAAATCGACACCTACACTGAAGCAACCAATTAAGAACTATGCACCCACGTCAAACTTTATTAGACAAAAAATAAAATATAAACGCAAACTAAGAAAAATTTGGCAAACAACCAGATCATCACTTGACAAAGCTAAACTCAATAAATCGACGAAAGAACTAAAAGGCAGTTATACTGGCTCTTGGTTATTTATTTACTTATTTATTTATTTGTTTACTTGTGTATTTATAAATGTATATAAATATATTTATTTATTTATTTACTTGTTTATTTATCTATTTATTTATTTATTTATTTATTTCTTTATTTATTTATTTAATTAATTATTTTTTTATTTAATGGTTTATTCATTTATTTCAATTTTTTTTTTTTTTTTTTTGTTTTCTACATTGAAGGCCCCCTTGCGGGAAAGGGGAATAGAATATTCCCGCGGCATGGAATGCCAGTCGTATGAGGCGACTAAATTCCAGAACCCACTTCTAAGCCAAGGTGTTGAGGTACCCGTGCCGATGGCTGCATGGTCAGTTAGTGGTTAAAGAGTACTGGCCGTTAACGGTCCCCTCCGATGCCCAGGCAAGGTCGGTTGCATAAGTGCCTTATCCCAGTATGTCAGCTCTGCATGTCACGGCAGCAGCAGCCGCCGCGCCCTCCTCGCGTAAACCCCCCAGCAAGTTTTCCTCCTACGCGGAAACTGCGAGAGATCACCTCCAGGTCGCGCTGGGTGACTCCTCCAACGGTAAAGCGGTGCTTGACAGATGGCCGAGCATCGAGGCTAAGCTTACCGTAATGACGGTGGGCCTGGGTTTGACTCCGAAGAGATTGTTAGGGGTTTCCGGGTTATCAAATGCGCTGACCAATTCTCCAAAGACTTCCTTAGCGAGTGCATCGCTAAGGTTAACGATGCCTGGGATGAACTTAAGATCAAGATCATCCCCGCTAAGGATATCCCCAGGATACCAAGGGCACGTATTTGGCTACCCCGGACGACTATAGACAGCGGAAAGGTTCTCCAATGTCTCAAGTTGCAAAACCCCAACATCCCCACGGAGGATGGAACACACAGAACAACTCCCAAACTTACTTGCTCTCCATCAATGAAAAGTGCTTGGAAGTACTGAAGGAGGCAAACTACAAAATGAAGTTTGGCGTCAGGCAAGCCAAACCCAAAATCTTTCGCCCGACAGGCCCTGGTGACGATCTAGTTGAGATCGATGCAACTGACAAATTGCTGGAGGGCCTATCGATCGAAACGGAAGACCAACCTCAACTACACCAAGAGCAACAACAAAAGCAACAACAGTAACTACAATATGCTTAATGTCATACAGTTTAATCTCCAGCACTCGAAATGTGCGTCGGAGAATCTGCTAGTTTTCCTGCGGGAGGAAAACATTGACATTGGCATATTGCAGGAGCCCTGGGTAAACGGTTCTATTATCCGAGGGCTCAACGACACCAACTACAACATTTTTTACAAAAAAAACAAACCGGTAAGCCCAGAATCTGTATATTAGCTAAGAAACATATTAAAGCCTTTTTATGTCCCCACCTTAGCTCCGAAGATTTAACAGTCGTTAATCTGGAAGGTTCTGGCCAGCCGAACCTCATTATAGCATCAAGCTACATGTCGCACGATATGCCATCTCCACCGGTTGAAGTGCAACTACTGGTCAGGCAACTTCAAAAGGGTAAGGATACCCTTCTTCTCGGATGCGACGCCAACGCCAGACACTCTCTATGGGGCAGTTCGGAAATCAACGTAAGGGGTGAGTCTCTATTTGATTTCTTAATAACCTCCAAGCTCAATATATGTAATGTAGGTAGCTCCCCAACCTTTGTATTTCCGAGTTCGGAAGCACATCCCGGTTGGGAGGAAGTACTTGATATAACCCTAATCTCCAATTCCACCAATTATAGGGTCGGCAGCTGGAGAGTATCCAATCTAAAATCGTTCGCAGACCACAAATGGATACTCTTCAATGTGAATTTCAGTGCCGACCCCTCCATCCCCTTCAGAAATCCTAAACGTACTGACTGGAAAAAATTCAGCAGGATCATTAACTCCAAATTCAATAACCTACCCCATCCAGACATGGAATCGGTAGAACAACTGAACACGAAAGTTAGGACCTTTGAAAAGGCCATGGTCACGGCCTTCAAAGTTTCGTGCCCAGTTAAACACAGCAAAAAAACCTTCCCACCGTGATGGAATGAGGATCTCTCCGTTTTAAGGAAAATGACAAGAGACCTCTTCAACATCTGCCACAGACACAAATACTGGAAACCCTACAAAGACTGCCTTAAACTCTACAAAAAGGCCATTAGCAAAGCCAAAGCTCAGGCGTGGTCAGAGTACTGCCAGTCTATCGAAACACTAAAGGATGCTGCCAGGCTGAGCAAAATCCTATCCAAACAGCACCAGAATCCATCCTACATTATACGTAACGACGGTGTTTAGGCAGATTCCACAGAAGAGTCCCTGGAACTTCTCTTGAACACCCACTTCCCCGGATGTAAAGACTACGGGACTACTACGCAGGTCCTTCATCACACGCAGCACACACCACGGGACGATGCTAATTTGATCATCAATCCCGATAATATATCTTGGGCCATCAGCAGCTTCCCACCATACAAGTCACCGAGACTTGACGGGATATTTCCTATAATGCTACAAAAGAATTTGGGCAAGGTTATACCCTGGCTAACGGTGATTTATCGAAGTTCGCTGAAACTCAACTACATCCCCCTAGCCTGGAGAAGAGTTCGATGTATCTTTATCCTGAAGGCTGGCAAGCGCGGTCATGAATCCGCAAAGGATTTCAGACCTATCAGCCTCACATCCTTCGTCCTGAAGACCCTCGAACGCATCTTAGACAGGCACATCCGCGACTCCCTAGGAAACACAAAGTTTTCGAAGTCCCAACACGCCTACATTAAAGGCAAGTCCACTGAGACCGCCCTGCATGAAGTCGTGCAGACAATCGAAAAATCCATCCACCATAAACAATTTACCTTAGCTAACTTCATAGATATAGGAGGTGCTTTCAACAACGTTCACACTGAATCGATCCAAGAAGCCCTCACCACGGCAGGGGTAGAGGGACTTGTTAGCAGATGGATCATATCCATGCTCAGAACTAGGATTTTTCAGGCCCAGATGGGCAACACCACTATAGTAAAGACCGTAGATAGAGGCACACCCCAAGGTGGGGTAATATCGCCTATCTATCTATCTATGGCTCTTGGTTATCGATAAAATTTTGAAAGAATTCGAGAGAATCGGAATAAAGGCGGTTGCTTATGCTGACGACGTGGTCATCCTAGTATCGGGAACGTTTCCTTCGGTAATTAGCGAAATCTCAGAGAGAGCTCTGACTAAGCTAAGCGCCTGGGCCTCAGGATGCGGCCTAAGCGTCAATCCGAGTAAAACAGAACTGATGCTGTTTACCACCAAATATAAGATACCGGCCTTTAATTTCCCTCGACTCAACAACCAGTCATTCTCCTTGTCTTCCGAGGCTAGATACCTAGGAATTATCCTAGACCCCAAGCTCAGTTGGAAGATAAACATTGAACATCGGGTACGGAAAGCCGATCCGAGGCACTTAACGTACTCCTAAACCTCCTCCCTCTGGACCTCTTCATCAGATATAATGCAGCCTGTAGCGCCATTAGACTCAGAGAACCTGGGTTCTGGTCATCTAAACCCTACGGTCATAGCAAGGTGCTGGACCTATTACCTAGTGACCTGGCCACGACTGCTACCGATTTCACGACACCCATACACAACCCAAATAAAGCCGCCCATGTCCACTTCCCATCCAGGATGGCATGGAAACAGGGACTGCACTCTGAGAACCATCAGGTAGCTTTTTTCACCGACGCGACGGTTCGAAAATGGAGTGTGGGGTTGGCTCGGGTATCTTCTCAGCGGAACTGAATATCTCCAAATCGTTGCGACTTCCAGACTCGGCCAGCGTGTTCCAAGCGGAAATACTAGCGATTAAGGAAGCTTGCAAGATACTCACGCGCTATCCTATTACCAAGAGAGATGTCAATATATACATATATTGATAGCCAATCAGCTATCAAAGCCCTCGACTCTCACTCCACAAAATCCAAATTAATTGCACAGTGTAAGGATGTAATCAGCTGTGCAGGAGACTATTTCAACATTACTCTCATTTGGGTTCCTGGCCACAGGAAAATAGAGGGAAACGAAAAGGCTGGCGCTTTAGCAAGGCATGGCTCTTCCCTCGACTGTTCTTTGCCGGAGGCAGTACTCCCCCCCATCAGACTGGTCAAGGCAAACCTTCTACAACACTTTCTCTCGAGGGCGAACTCCAGATGGTGCAGTCTTAGCAACTGCGTCATATCAAGGAAAACATGGCCCTCCTATAACGGGAAAAGAACCCTCGACCTAACTAATAGACCCCGACAAGAGTTTGCCAGAATTGTAGCCATCTGTACTGGCACTGGCCTGTCGGTACCCACGCTGCTAAGTTAGGCATCCCATTCAACACCTACTGCCGAAGTTGCAAGAACCCACTGGAAAAGGAAACTCTCACCCATTTCCTGTGTGAATGTCCGGCTCTAGCTAGAACCAGACAGCGCCTACTCGGCAAAATCTCCTTCGACGACCTATCAGAATTCAGGGAAATAGGATTCTGAAATATCATCAAATTCCTTAATTCTACAGGATGGATATGAAACTCTAATAATAGCACACTAGGTCACTGAGTGGTGGCATCAAAACGGCGCATAAGCGCTAATTGGATCTGGCATCTTGATATCAGGCGGCCACTCCTACCTACCTACCTACCTACATTGAAGGTTTTAACGTATTTTCCTTCAAAGAATAACATCCTCATATTGTACATTCGTATTCATTTTAATATAGTAGATATAATTATGCAGTAGAAAGATATATGTAGCTTAAATATCAAATCACTGTATATTGCGCGATGGCTCAACAGTTGTAAAATTTTGACGTAAAATCTATTTAAAAGCCCTTTTCATCCGGAGCAAAGCAATATCGAATGGTGATCGATTATAGGAAACTGAACAGAGTTACTACAGCCATTCGCTATCCCATTCTGGAAATCAACGAAGTGCTTGCTCAGCTTGGTGAAAACAATTTTTTTACGGTTCTCGATCTTAGAAGTGGTTTCCACCAGATTCCTTTGAAAGAATCCGACGTTGAGAAAACCGCATTCTCTATAAACGACGGTAAATATGAATTTACCAGACTTCCCTTTGGCCTTAATAACACGCCATCAATCTTTCAACGGGCAATCGATGACATCCTGCGAGACCATATCGCTAAAATTTGCTATGTCTATATCGATAATATAGTCATCTTTAGAAAAACAGAAGCCGAACATGCTCAGCACATAGGAAAAGTTTTCACCACACTCCATGATGCTAATAGGTGCCAATTTTTCAAGCAGGAAGTCGAGTTTTTGGGGTTTTCACAAGGAATAAAAACTAACCCCACAAAGGTCCAGGCAATCCAAATTTTCCTATGCCAAAAAATCTAAAAGATTTGCGATCGTTCCTCGGTCTGTCAGGCTACTATCGTCGCTTCGTGCAGGATTATGCTAAGCTAGCGAAGCCCCTGACATCCCTTTTAAGGGGGGAAGAGAGACGTACGTCCAAAGCACAGTCTGCAAAAACGCACAATTCTCTTGATCCTACTGCTATAGATTCATTTAATAAAATTAAAAATTCCATTGCCTCCAACGACCTAATTCTGTCATATCCCAACTTCAACAAACCTTTTGAATTAACCACCGACGCGTCGAATTATGCCATTGCCGCTGTTCTTTCCCAGGATGAAAAGCCTATTACATTAATTTCCCGCACCTTAAACTTAACCGAAGAAAAATACGGAGCTAACGAAAAGAAGATGTTAGCAATAATAGGGGCCTTGAGATCGCTGGTAACTATGCATATGGGTCTACACACGTAAAGATTTATACTGACCACCAGCCTCTTACATACGCCCTCAGCAGTAAGAATAACAACAGCAAAATGAAGCGCTGGAAAGCAATTTTGGAAGAATATAACTACCAGTTGCAGTATAAACCAGGGAATATAAACCAGTCCCGTCCTCCTCAAAAAATAAACGCTTTAACCTCTACAGTTCACAGTGACGAAAGCTCGTCTCACACTTTAATCCTGGTTACCTTAGACATTTCTTTACACAGCCCTCATACACTAAAGAAAACATTGTCTCCATCTTCAAAAGTACGCTACACGCGAATTATAATCGACGATTTGTCTAGTGAAACCGAACAAGAAGAACAGATTCTTAAAACCCATACCCGTATAGAAAAACCCGTGCGTATAGAAATGCTCTGCAAAACAAAATGCGGCTACTGGAACCGTTCAATTTTTCGAAAATGAGTGCAAAAATAAGTAAGACAATGTGTGGTATGTAAGAAATACAATTATGACAGGCACCCCAACAAGCCGGAAATTCAAGCAACACCTATTTTTCAGTTTCCTGGGCAAACAGTCCATCTGGACTCGTCCTCACAGCGCTTGACAAATTGTCGAGATACGCTCAAGCGAGAATTCTGAAGTCTAGAGCTATTGACAATATTCGCCAACCGTTGATACTCGGAAGGAGACTTGTTGACCGGAGATTTGCCGGGTTAGAGGTGTACTGACCCCTCTTGGGGATTGGTTGCACCACCGCTGTTTTCCAGTGCACTGGATAATATGCATTATTCAGTGCATTGTTGAACAGGATAGTGTACCTCTCTAAAGCCACTGGCGGAAGGTGCCTAAGCACAACATTGGATATACCGCCGACTGTTTGCCATGAAATCTTCATTGAACCTGGTAAAACCAAGATTCTCTGATCGCCAATGATCGATATCATTTTGAAGATAAAAGTAATGAAGCAGGGCTCTGTTCTCCAGGTCCTGGTTTGGGCGAATACCATCATGCACATTGTACACTTCCTGGAAGACAGCTCCTACTGTCGCCACCTTCTCCTGAGGATACTCGATCACGAAGAAGTCGTCATCCAGGATGGCGTTCTCTGGATCGATGCTGACTGTTCGTAGTAAACGTTCATTGTCTGACGTTCTCGGAAGCTTTAGATACTGAAGGTCATTCTGATTGTTTCTCCTAAATATTTTCTTTATTTGCGGGAACATACTCGCGTTATTGGATTTTATAGCTCGAATTCTGTTGTTCCAATGCAAACTTACAGATATTCTGTAATTCTCTTCGATCAACTGTTGGAGATTTTTAATCAGTGACTTCAGTGTCCTGACCTCCGAGTTTTGTCTGTCAGTAAACCGCCTGTACAAGAGTAGTCGGTGGCGTGGTATTGTACTGTCCATCGTTTGCTTAATTATATCGTCCATCTGTTTAAGGTACCTGTCAATCTCGTAGTTTGACAGGTTCCTATTGGACGGTGGGAAGGAGGCGCGCGAAGTAAGCGCTCTCGTCAGGGAATTGGCAAAGCGTGGCCAACGCGCCCCACTATAATCGTAGGATTGCAATTGTACATGCTCTCCCAACTCAGCGAATTCGTCAGGTACTGTGATTACGGCACTAAGTCCGCAATGGTCACTGTCGTATGTGAAGGTCCGTAGACAGTTCGTAGACCATTCGTTTGTGTCAGCCAGTCTCAGTCGAGAGTCAAGTAGCATAAGATCCAGATAGGAGCCACTCCTTGGATACGACGGACTATCCGTTGCGAGTATCTTAACTTTGTACTCTATATTGTGCATAGCCCACCAATGGCTTAGTAAGCTCCCCCTAGTGTTGGAAATTTTATTTTCCCAATCACTATGTTTGGCATTTAAATCTCCAGCCAAGATATAGAAGTTTTCATTCGAGTTCAGTCGCAGAAATCGAGCTCTGTGATAAAAAAACGGGGTTGAGATGCTTCAGGTGCATAAGCCGCAACAATATACAACCTCTTACTATTCTGTAAGGGGATGCACACAATGCAGACTTCTAGCACCCGGAACCTCCGCACTTCACCACTATTTATGATTTTATGTTTCAGATTGTTTTTTATGAATATCGCAACTCCCCGGCCTCGCGTGGTGTTGGGTCGGTCTCTTTGAATTACTTTATAAGAACTGTGCTTGATTTTGTGCTTCTGGTTTAGCTTTGTTTCGCCAACCAGAAGCACATCAGGGCTTTCGTCCTGCAGCAAGTTAAAAAGCATGGCTCTCCGTTCGATCCTAATCAATGAATTAACATTCACCGACAGGATTTTTAAGTATCTCTCAGCCAGCGCACCCATTACGATTCAAGGTACGCTAAGCCCGGCAGAAGCGAGTAGATCCGATCCACTCGGGTCGCCTGTTCACGGATCTGCTGTTGAAGCTGGCCGATCTGCCCTTGAATGGCAAGTAAGATCGAGCGCAGGTCCACCTCGACCTCCGATGCCTTGGGAACAGGCACGGGGGCTTTGGGAGCAACCGTGGGTTTTTGTACCGTCAGTCCCGGACCTGCTGCCATTTGGGCGTAGGTCGTTTGGGGCGTAACGGCTGGTGTTTGCAAACGTCCCGAAGGACGTTTCTCCTCAGGCTTCTGCTTACGAGCCAGACTTAATTTTCTAAGTTCTTGGAACTTAGGACATCCTCGATAATTTGCAGGGTGTCCTCGGTTCCTACAGAGCATGCACTCTAGTTGCTCCCTGTCCGCGGCTTTGTCTTGGGTTAGGTCGCATTCCTCGTTTTTCTGGTTTTTTGCACACTTAACGTATCGAGGCTGCATCTCGCAGTTCGACGCGGCGTGCCTAAACCTTTGACAACGGATACATTGTACAATGTTCCCGTGTCTCTTTAATTTTTCCCATTTTACAAACTGACTGCCTATGACATTGATGGTCTTTAGGCCATCAAGTTTGCTACTGGGTGTGAGCTGTACTAGGAAGAAAGGTAGGGTCCCCTTTTCCCTTTTGGCCCTTACCGTGACATACGGCTTGACTCCCATGAACTCGAGGTCCTGACTCTCAAACTTTTTGAGCATTTGGAGCAGTGCCTCGGGGTCGGTAGCCGGATCTACGCCTTTTAGGAGCATTGTCTGCAACCTCTCGGCCTTGTACCTCTTCTTTAGCTGTTTCTTCTGCTGCTTCACTTGTGGTTGGTGATGTTGTTGCTGTTGTTGCTGCTGCTGTTGCTACTGCTGTTGCTGCTGTTGTTGCTGCTTTTGTTGTTGCTGCTGTTGTTGTTGCTGCTGTTGTTGATGTAGTTGCTTTGGCTGTTTCCTTTGTTGTGGCTGCTTCTGTTGAACCTGCATCTTTTTCTGCTGCTTTTCTTGCGGCTGTTTCTGGAGCTGTTGCTGCTCTTTGCGTGAGGCTTGTTGTTGTTGCTGTTCCTTCTGAGAGGCTTGTTGTTGTTGTTGCTCCTTCTGTGAGGCTCGTTGTTGTTGCTGCTCCTTCTGTCGCCTTGCCGCTTGTTTGGCAACAACGGCATTTAGTTTTTCTTGCCAAACTCGTACGTTTAGAGATGCGGTAAGAATCTCTTCTTCTTCGTCGTCTGTCTCTGATAGTGGCAAAGCGGCGAAGGAATTGTTTTCACCGGTGTAGTGGCCTTCCCCACCGTCTGAAAGGTAGCTAAAATTTTCCTCGACTACGATTGCTGAGAGTTGTTTTTGTTCTAGTTGTTGTTGTTCTTCTTCTTTTTTTTGCTGCTTCTGATGTTGATGCTGTTGACGCCCCTTCCTTCACTTCGAATCGCAGCTTTACAATCGGAGTGCAGAGGGAGAAGCGCTTAATTAAGGTGGACTTGGAGGTTACACGTCGTCTCTTCTTTATACCGACGTCACTCGGTGGAACAGCCGATGGCGTCGAGAACTCGGCGACTTCGATGCCGAATCATCGGATGATGCCGTATGACGTGCGGGCCTTCCACCGCCGTCTTCCGACATTTTAATCTCCGTATTATGTAGCCTTGTACGGGATTATCGTATGACACTCTCTTTTTCAGAAAAAAAATAAAATGTTTTGCCCTAACCGGGGAGCCGAACTCGCGAACTCTTGGCTAGCGACCAGGCACTTAAACGCTGGGCCGAATTGGTATTTTTTGATCGCTCGCCTAAATGCGTACTAGAGCTTTTGTGATGTTTATTTGTACACTACTTACAATTAGTCGAAACACGTCCGTAGCCTTTCGTAGTCGCATTCACAGAAGTTTCCAAGAGTTATTGGAACGCGACATTTATGAATATAATTTCTCCATTCACTCCACAACAGGGAAAAGGCCAATCGAACTATTTTTCGGTCGGAACGTAAGCACTGACCCAGCCTTATATGAAAAATGCAGGCAAGAAAACACCGCGAAACTCAGAGCAAAACAAAAGGCTGATATCACAAAACACAACAAGAAGCGTCATCCCATAAAAACAATTACTTTCCAGGCGAAGAAATATATGTGCGAATAAACAAGCGATTAGGATCAAAACTTACCCCTCGGTTTAAAAAATAAATAGCAAAGGAATACTACAATACAACCACACTAATTGAATCAAATAGAGTAGTGTAATATTAAAAGTTAACACGTTGAATGCCACGCTAATTTTACATGGCTTGCCCATCAGGCCTCAGTATGTGTTGCGTATTTTGATGAAATATTATTTTCAACAGAACACTTAATTCCTGGAAACATTCATGAAGCATTTAATTCATTGAGGTCACCGGTGACCCCCGTGGAGCTGTGAACAAACTCAGTGCCGGTCTCCGGTGACCCCCAAGGCATTCAACGTGTTTTAAACACAGATACACGTGTATTTCGCCATATTGCGAAAGTTCTTCAAGCAGTGACCAGATAACAGGATTCTTACCATGTAGAAATTGACTTGAATCAGAAAGTGAAGGTGAGCCTGAAAGCGACGATAACCAGGACCAGGAAATAAATTGGCGCATTCCCCAGGACAAGCAAGCAAATACCTCCATTTCCCGCTCTTCTGGAATTAGCAGTGGCTGTGATCCTGAGATTTTCAGTTATACCGAACCGTATATTTTTTATTTTCTCTTTGCTACCGAAGAAGTATTTAAAATTATTGCGGTTCAAACGAATATAGTATGTATATGCTGCACAAATAAAATCAGAATAACAGTCGTATCGGCTTAATAAATGGTTTGAAACTAATCCTAATGAAATAAAGCGCTTTTTTGGATTGATCATATGGATGGGACTAGTGCAATTATCTCAGATAAATCTATATTGGAGTACAGATGAAGGTTATACCAAACATTCCCACGTACAGTAATGTCAAGGAATCGTTTTGAATTACTTTTGAGGTTCGTTCATTTTAGCGACAACGAAGAAAATTACCCTAATATTCGATTGTGTAAGATTATTGAAATTATATATATACTTAACAGTAATTTTAAAAAATATTACAACCCAGAAGAAGTGTTATGTGTAGATGAATCATTAGTGCCTTTTCGAGGACGTATAAAATTTCGTTAATATTCGAGACAAAAACGTCATCGATATGGAATTTAAATTATGTGGTGGAGCAGGTTACATTTATTCGTTTCAAATATGTACCGGAAAAGAAGAAAATACAAGTCAAGTCGTCAAATCGTCTGCAGTTGTGATGTCTCTTTGCAAGAAAATATTGGGAAAAGGCCATACCATTTGCACAGATAATTGGTACACAAGTGTTGAGCTAGCGGAACAATTAATCGCCATGCATACACATTTAGTGGGTACGCTGCGTAAAAATCGTCGAGCAAATCCACAAGAAGTAATACATAAATCAAAAATTATAATCTGGAGAAGTCATTGGTAGAGAAAATGGAAAAGGCATAACAGTCTTATAATGAAAGGATAAAAGGGATGTGGTTATGCTTTCCACTAAATTTTCAACGGAAATGACGACTCTATATAAAAAATGGTATTCATGTGATAAACCAAAAGTATGTCGAATATAATTTAGTTGATCTATCGGATAAAATGATAGCATATAGTTCACCATTGCGTAGAACTGTAAAATTGTATAAGAAGTTAACAGTAGTACTGCTATTAGATACTTGTATTATGAACGCATTAGTAATGTTCAAACAGGTAACTCATAGAAATATAGAAATTTCTGAATTTCGAATGAAAATAGCCATGTATTTAACAAAATGCAAAGATAGTGAAACTGATGATTGTCTTTCTTCACGTACGAGCCTACTGAGAAATTCACGTCATGAATTTAAACTTGGTTAAGGTCATTAAACTTCAAAGGGAGCGGGTGGAAATGGGTAGCAGGTAGCCCTGACCACGATGACTTCGAATTGATTAACGAATTAACAAATTAAGAGAATTAAAAAATAGTAATGTTATTAAAGATTATATTGTAGAGAATCTTCAGTACTGAGCTAAGTTACAATAATAAAACAAATGTTACTGGATGTTACTTGGATATGCCATCCACTGGGCTAAAAGTGGAATCATTAATTCCGTTATTTTGTCAGACCGTGAAGTCAATTTTATAGTAGATACTTTAAGAAAAGAAAATATTACTTCCAATAATATAGATGAAGCCTTGGAGTTTACCGAGGAAAAGGTTTTAGATTTACCGAGTACCCTAAGGACTCTTGCGAAAAAAATATTGTTAAAACCCATTAAAAAAGATAATCTTATAAATAAGATTCCCTTTGAAAAAATTATAAAATGTCCTGAGAATATTTTCGGATTTGTTCTAGACTGTAAGACTAATTACAAATTGTTTTTATGTAGTAGAAATAATCTTGTAGATATAAGCTGCACCACCTGTATACCCAATCTCCTTAAAAGCACCACTCCAAACTGCACCAAAACGAATTCCCATCACATCCCTTCCATAAAAGAAATTTTAACAGGCATCCTGATGTTGAACCATTATGACGGGAAAATTCGAGTCAATGACAAGGACGCGAATCTCACCGGAACGTTCACCATAAAATTTGACAACGCAATAATCCGCAACGGAGACACAACCTACTCAATAATAGCATCCAGATTCAAGCCCCTGCCAGCAATCGTACAACCCGATTCCATCCAGGGCAATTTCGATAACTGCTCTCGTCACAAATTCTGAAAGAACTCCATGTACATATATTGTAGGCAATTTGTAAATATGTCGACTTGGTTACCCTATTTTAACGAAAATGTACGCATTTATATACATACAAGTACTTATGTCCCTAACTTGACTGTATTATCGTATGATATATGACGTATTATCATCTTACTGTATGACCCGCTCTCAAATCGACCCATAGTCCCGCAAAGTATGTAGAAGTTAAACTATTATTATTATTTTTAGGTTTTTAAAAAAAGTTTATTGTCGGGCAGAGGTTCCCCGTTCGTACAAAATCAACTTAATACTAACATAAAATCTGGCTTATTTATACCCTAAATACTAAAGCTAGTGCAATGCAAGTCATCCGGTGACGGAGTGTTCTCACAGGTGAACTCGTATTACACCTGCCGTACGTGATGGAATGTAGCGGTGTCGTTTAGCCCAGACAGTGCGTCAGCTTATTCTGTTGATAGAGACATTGTATGTTGTGGGAACGTATGCTTCTGTGGGAATCTAATTTATTTGGTGTTAACTCCTCCCTCCTTAGAATGATGCGTCCTCGCGAACTTTATGCGAGAGGGATGTTGTAGATGCTAGGATATCTGCGAGAGGATGCTGGATAACCGATGTCGTTTTGGCTTGTTATTGCGACCACAGGTGATGTTGGTATTGGGTTAACTTGAGGAGTTGCGCGTCTGCTATGGTATCCTAACACAGCTATTGCAAAAAATACTATTGTGAGAATGGCGTATGTTGCTATTTGGTGCCTGTCCTTCTCTATTTGGATTTGGGTCAGGTGTTGCATGTTTTTTGTATGCAGTTCCTTCATTAGTTCCAGTGAAAGGATTTCCTCTATTGCTGAGTTTTCGGATGCAGGATGTAGTGTAGGTGGTAAAGCTTGGATGTGTACTAGTTCTTGTGAAACATACTGTTGATCGTTGATGGTTATTGTATCATTGGTGAACTTGATGACATACGTTCCTTTTAGTGCTTGGGTCTTATTGTGAACTTCTATCGTACCGTTGAACTGGTTGAGTATGACGAGTCCTGCTGATATCTCTTCCACTTGGGGGATGTGTTGGCTGTTGGTTGCACTGCATGTCGCGTTCCTATTTTCTATCAAACCTATTATACACTTATCGTTACTTATATCTATGAGACTTGATCTCTTACATAAGGAAATTTCGTCAATTCTCTTACAATTTATCAATCCATTGTGTTTTTTTATTGGAATTAATATTATTTGTTCGTACATTTCTTTTTTTGTTTTGGGTATATTGATTATATAAAGTAGGGTACTTGAATTGGAAGCAATTTTTACATCTGCAAACTTAAGTGCTTGCTCTGTGTTTGAAAATGGTAAAACATCCTTATCGATAGTCTTAATTATAACATCTAATTCATTTTTGGATAAAATATTCGAATTTATAATATTGGCTTTAGCCAATTCTATTGCATATATTATATTTCTTAATTCTTCCTTTATTATTTTTATCTTATATAATAGTATTACATTGAATTGATATTCTATCGTACTTTCTTTCTTTACATTGTTTATAATATCATTGGTTGTTTTTATTAAAGTATTTATTTTTTCTCTATATTGATCATTAATCATAATTTGGTCATTATTGTTACTAATTATATTATTTATTTTGTTTCTAAGGATCTCAAAGTCCTCGTGGTCGGGTGTACCCGCTATCCACTTCCATCCTGTGCCGATGAAATTTAAGGATCTTTTGGTTCTTTTAATTTTAACGTTTTCTATTAAGTTTCCTATCTGTTCGATGTCATGGTGTAGTAAGGAGAAGAAGGGATTCGTCTTGGGGACATGATTTTGGATGATGTGAAATGTTTCCGATACGAACTTTTCATATGGAGTTATGTCAATGGTGTGGATGAACTTAATATTACCCTCTGCGATTTTTGCCAATCCATTATTAAGGATGATAATAGGGGAGTTGGAATAGTCAAGGATGTTGACGTCTCCTCGACTGGTTGTTAGCCATCTGTGGGATATGAAGGAAAGGAAGGGATAATTTTGCTTAATTTCTAATATTGGATTTATGCACTACTTTTCCGGATTCGGTTACAATGGTTGTGGATCTATCTTCTTTTACTTTTTCTTTTTTGTATCTTGCTGATAGTTTCGAACCTAGTCTTTTATTAACCTTTATGTAAATAATATCGCCTGGGGAATAACATTTAGTGGAAGGCCTGTTTTTATTGTGGTATGTTAAGTCGGCATCTTGTTTTGTCTTTAATCTGTTCATATTCTCTAAATGAGCCTTACTAATTTCTACGGGATCTGTGCTAATGTTTCTACTAAAGAATATGTCGACGGTCTTTTTATTTGTAACCGAGTGAACTGAGAAATTATACGCATTTACGGCCGCCTCTAGAAGTTCCGTGAAGGAGTTATGGATTTTTTTGGATTTTAGGCATCTCATGATTTCAGCGAGTGTTGAGTGAAATCTTTCCACTTGGCCATTAGATGTACTTGCGTAAGGAGGTGTAGTGAATACTTGGATTCCTAGTTCGTTTCCTAGCATAAATGTGATTGAGGATGAGTTAAAGGATTTTTCGTTATCAAACACGACGACTTTTGGTATACCGTAGCCAAAGATGATCTCTCTTAGCGGCTGCCTTATTTCTTCTACAGCTTTGGACTTTAAGATTTTCACGAGAGCGTATTTGGAAAATTTATCTATAGCCGTGAGAACTAATTTTCCGTCTGTAGAAAAAATGTCGATGTGTATGATTTCGCCTGGATATTTCGGGATTGGAGTGGACTGGATTTGGACTTTGTTTGGATGACGATCATATTTACTCTGTTTGCAGATTGAACAGAGATTTGTTACTTTTTTTACCTTTTTTGTCATTCCAGGGAAATAGTATTTTTCCAATATTTGAATTTTGTTTTCCCTGTCGTTTCGGTGAGCGCGATTATGGGTCTGAATTACAATATTGTCTTGTTCTTCTTCGCTTTTAACGTCCTCGACCTGTTTTTGTGTAAAGCGTATTCGATAAGCGCTAAAGTGTGTTTTGTAGATATTTTGAATCATTCCCATTATATTTTCGGCTGTTTTAATGCAATTTATAACTGTAGGATTAAGGCGTTTTTTAAGGATTTCAATTAACATGGTCTCATTATAAAGGGTGAAGTGATGGTATGTCTATGGTAGGTTGGGAAGACAATTTCAAAAGTTTCGCTATGGGGTGTGCCTTCTTGGAGGAAAATCTGATTCTTAAAACAGTTTATGGGGGTGTCGATGCTGTAAATTAGGCCGTGAGATGAGCTTTCGTCACTGTGAATGGTTGGTGTCAAGGAATTAATTTGAGTATGTTGAGGTGGTCTCGATAGAGCGTCAGCTACGACATTGCTCCTTCCTGGCTTGTACTTAAGCTCATAATTGTATTCCTCTAGTGACGCTTTCCATCGCTTTAGCTTTGCATTGTTGTTTTTGCTGCTAAGGGCATGAGTTAAGGGTTGATGATCCGTATAGATGAGAACTTTTGCCGAACCGTAAAGGTAATTCCTGAGGGAGTTTAGTGCCCATATAATGGCTAACATCTCCTTCTCATTAGCAGCATAGTTCTCCTCTGTTTTACTCAAGGTTCTTGAGATGAAAGTAATTGGCTTATTTTCCTGCGACAGGACGGCGCCTATGGCATAGTTCGACGCGTCTGTTGTCAGCTCGAATGGTTTTTTGAAGTCCGGATAGGTCAAGATTGTGTCATCAGATACTAGTGATTGTTTTATTTTCTCAAAGGCTCCTTGGGCATCATCGTTAAGATGTATAGCTTTTTTGCTAGAAAGATTTTTGGACAAACGTCCATCCTCCCCCCTTAAAAGGGATGTCAAGGGTTTTGCAAGTTTTGCGTAATCTCGGATGAATCTCCGATAATACCCTGACAGACCAAGGAAAGATCTTAATTCTTTAAGGGTTTTTGGAGGTGAAAAGTCTTTTATTGCCTTTACCTTTTCCGGATTGGTTTTAATTCCTTTTGAGGAGACAATGAAACCTAAAAATTCCACTTCTTGTTTATAGAATTCACATTTATCGAGCTGTACTTTCATATTGGCGTTGTTCAACGTTTCGAAAACCTTACGGATGTTTTTAAGGTGCGTTTCTTCGTCGGGGCTAAAGATGATTATATCATCAATATAAACGTAAGTAGTAGGGCTATGCCGGTTCTAGACCAGGAAATGAGTCAGAAATGAGTCATCACCGTTCAAGGTCGTTTTTTTGACTTCAAGGCCGCTTTGACTTCAAGGCCGCTTTGACTTCAAGGCCGCTTTGACTTCAAGGCCGTTTTGACTTCAAGGTTTTCCGTTTTTTTGTTTATTGTTTGTTCAAGACTGAAAAAAAATCATTTTTGATTTCCCCCCATTCATTTATCCATGACCCATAAAGTAAGTATGTATGTATGTACATATGTATGTGAACCTGGAAGCAATGTGTTACCATTGAGTGTCATCATAATACCGATTTTACAGAATTTGTTTACTTGGTTCGTGCAGTCATTTGGGTCACCCAAGTGCGTAGCTTGTATAAATGACCACTCGACGTTCAAGCACAAAAGATCGGTTCGATTGGTTATGACCTCGCGCATGTGGTCGTTTGGTTCGCTTAAGTGCGTTGCTTGCATAAATGCCCTTAGCCGGGAGATGTTCGTTATACATCGAACATTAGAAAATGCTTATTCGGGGTTATAGAGTCGATCGCTTGTGCAGTGTGTTTATATGTTTATGCTATGATTTATATGACGTTTTTTTTAGTTTTAGATGGGATTGCTGTGTTCTAGACATGCGGTAACGTGTCATCTGACAGGAAGGCCGTTCATGTGTTGAGAGCTTCATCGTCGGTTGAGGGGGATTACTAATTTGGTGTGTGTTGCTACATATGTGATTTTAAGGTCGTTTTTGAATTCAAGGTCGTTTTGACTTCAAGGTTTTTTTGGTTGCTGAGTGTATGCATGTGGCTTGGGTGGGGTTGTTTCAAAGGCCTTTTTCGTTTTTTTGGTTGCTAATCTGACAACAAGGCCGTTCATGTGTTGGGAGCTTCTTGGTCGGTTGAGGGGGATTAATAATTTGGTGTGTGTTGCTACATATGTGATTTCAAGGTCAGTCATAAGTAGGTTTGAGCTTTAAAGTCGTTTTTCAGCTCCTCATCTATGTATGTACGAACGAGTTTATAAGAACTGATTCTGATCTTCGTCTGATTAATCTGGTGTGTGTTGCTATGAACAAAAAAACAAAAATCTGTGTACGGGGTCATTGACACTTATTGCATTTTATTCTGATCTGCGTCTGATTAATCTGGTGTGTGTTGCTATGAACAAAAAAACAAAAATCTGTGTACGGGGTCATTGACACTTATTGCATTTTATTCTGATCTGCGTCTGATTAATCTGGTGTGTGTTGCTATGAACAAAAAAACAAAAATCTGTGTACGGGGTCATTGTCACTTGTTGCATTTTATTCTGATCTGCGTCTGATTAATCTGGTGTGTGTTGCTATGAACAAAAAAACAAAAATCTGTGTACGGGGTCATTGACACTTATTGCATTTTATTCTGATCTGCGTCTGATTAATCTGGTGTGTGTTGCTACGAACAAAAAAATTAAAATCTGTGTACGGAGTCATTGAACTTGTTGCATTTTTAATATACCGTAATAACAAATAATATGGATCCTCAAATTAAAGAAGTGATTGAAAGACAACAATCACATTTATTGAGTTTCCTTTTGCGGAGAAATAGTGATTGTGATAATGCTGCGAATATTGAAGCAAATTTAAAAAACTGTGAAAAAGATATAGAACTTTTAAAAAGTTGGTTACCTGATGCTAAGTTTACCGGGCAAAATTATTATCTTACATCAGCACTCGGTACATTATCATCATACAAACAACTCTTTGTTCCACAATCAAGTGAGGAGATGTTAAAGTGGGAAGATCTCCCGAATTCGGCGTTTAAAAAAAGAATCAGATCGGGTGTTATAACCAATTTAAAACACGCCGATCCTAAGCTTTTTCTGAGGGATTGCAGACCAATAATTATCAATCAACTGCAGGAGATAATCAACGAGTACATCAACATAAAAATTAATGCTGTTTTCTGTGGTGAGTTCCGGAAATATGATGATAATGAGGAGATTAGACAGGAGATGAAATATATAAGTACGAAAAATGTATGTATTAGTTTAAGTGATAAAAATATCATAGAAAATATTGTATGTGAAAATTTGGAAAGCCAATTAATAAACAAATTTGATGAGTTTCAAGAAAAAGATAGTGGATGGGCATTGGCATCCATTATAAATATTGTATTTAATATAAGTAAATATATACCAATGCAAGGTAGTTCCTATATTAAAACCCCGTTAAGTATTGCATATAAGAGAGCGTGCATTAATGTTAAAAATAATGACAATGCATGCTTTGCATGGGCAGTAGTATCTGCTTTATTTCCAAGTAGAGTACATGCTGATAGATTATCAAGCTATCCACATTATACGAATGTACTAAATTTAAATGGAATAACCTTTCCGATGTCATTAGATCAAATTGTATTGTTTGAAAAAAACAATAACATTTCAATAAATATTTTTACCATGCATAAAGAACAACGTGATAAAAAACTTAATATATATTCTCTGAAACTTTCTAAATACGTATGTAAAGAGAGAAAACATATTGATTTACTACTGCTACAAGAAAAATCTTCTGATCATATTGTTTTAAATCAGCACTACATTTGGATAAAGAACATTTCGGGGCTTCTTCAAACTGAATTAACCAAAAATAATCATAAATTATTTTTTTGTAATAGATGTCTTTCATATTTTTATTCTAACGAAAAACTAAATAAACATATGGAGGATTGCATAATCCAAAATAATTGTAAAATAAGATTACCTGAAGCAGATAACAAGATGATAAGTTTTAAGAACTTTAGAAATAAATTAATGGTACCTCTTGTAATATATGCAGATTTAGAATGCATTTTAAAGAAAGTAGAGAATGGTAATAAGTATCAAGAGCATATTCCATGCTCTATTGGATATTATGTTAAAAGTTCATTTGAATCCAATTATACAACATATGCTTCATATCATGGTCCAAATTGTATAGTTTGGTTCATGAATGAGCTTAAAACATTAGCATTTCTATTAGATTCAGACCTTTCCTTTCAAATGCCATTAGGAACACTTTCCACTGAACAGCAGTTGAGTTTTCAATCTGCACAAAAGTGTTTTATTTGTGAAAAAGATTTCACATTGAATGATGTCAAGGTGCGTGACCATTGCCACTTAACTGGCACATACCGAGGTGCCGCACATTCAACTTGCAATTTGAATTATAAGGATTCATTTACAATACCGATAATTTTCCATAATCTTAGTGGATATGATTCACATTTCATAATCAAAGAGATTCATAGAATTGGTGATGGTGTGGTGAATGTGTTACCAATAAATAAAGAGAAATACATATCATTTTCAAAGAAGTTATTCAAATCGAAAATTAATATGAGATTTATTGACTCCTTTAGGTTTTTAGGAAGCAGTTTAGATTCATTATCATCCCTATTAAGTACTTTCCCAATACTTGAGTCTGAATTCCAAGGTTTAACGCAATTTCAAATGGATCTATTAAAACGGAAGGGTGTATATCCCTATGATTATTTAGATAGTTTTGAGAAATTTACTGAAAAATCCTTGCCTGAAAAACATTTCTTTTTTAACAAATTAAACAATGCAGCCATAAGTAATGAAGATTATTTCCATGCCCAACAAGTTTGGAATAATCTAAATATTAGAACAATAGAAGAATATTCAAATTTATATTTGAAAACAGATGTTCTTTTATTGGCTGATATCTTTGAACAATTTCGGTATAATTCTATTAAGACCCATAAATTAGATCCAGCTCATTATTATACCCTACCAGGTTACACATGGGATGCCATGCTCTATTATACGAGAATTGAGTTAGAGCTTCTTGATGATATAGATATGATTATGTTTATTGAAAGAGGGATCCGTGGAGGATTAAGTCAATGCTCAAAAAGATATTCAGAAGCTAATAATGAGTATTTGGATAATTTTGATGCTTCTAAAGAAAAACAATTTCTCATGTATTGGGACCTAAACAATCAGTATGGTTATGCAATGAGTCAGTTATTACCGACGGGGCATTTTAGATTCATTGAAAACGTTCATGATATCACTGTTGACAAAATATCTTCCCTATCAGATAGTTCAGCTAAAGGATACATTTTTGAAGTCGATTTGGACTATCCTATAGAATTACATGATCTTCATAGTGACATTCCCTTTTGTCCAGAACTATCATGTCCACCCGGCTCTAAGCACCAAAAGTTATTAGCCACTCTCACTAACAAAGTCAAATATATCCTTCATTACAGGAACTTAAAACAAGCTCTTTTGCATGGACTTAAATTAAAAAAAATTCATAGAATTCTCGAATTTGATCAATCTGCATGGCTTAAGCCGTATATAGATTTAAATACTAAATTAAGAGCTGAAGCAACAAATAAATTCGATATTGAAAGATATAAATTATATAATAACGCAGTTTTTGGTAAGTGTATGGAAAATGTCAGAAAATATAGTAATGTGAAGTTAGTTACAAAATGGGGGGGAAGGCATGGTGCACAAGCATTAATTGCATCCCCCTTTTTTAAAAATAGTACTGTGTTCAATGAAAATTTGGTAGCAATTGAACTTGCAAAATCTGAAGTAAACTTCAACAAACCAATCTATATTGGTTTATGTATTTTAGATATTTCAAAAACTCTAATATATGAATATCATTATGATTATATGAGGCCAGAATTCGGCAATAATTGTACAGTTATGTATACGGATACGGATAGTTTGATTTATGAGATACGTTGCCCCAATATATACGATACAATTAAAAGAGACTGCAATCGGCGGTTTGATACTAGTGACTATAATCAAGAAAATACATGGGGAATTCCGCAAGTAAATAAAAAAGTTGTAGGTCTTATGAAGGATGAAATGAATGGACATATAATATCACACTTTGTAGGCTTAAGATCCAAAATGTATTCAATAAAAGTAAATAATAGAGAAAAAATTAAAAGGGTAAAAGGCATAAAAAAAGCGGTTGTTAAAAAGGAAATTAATTTTGAAGATTTTTTTGATTGTTTAATTGAAAATAACAAGAATAAAATTGTAACACAGAATTTAATTAAGTCTAAGGGACATGTTGTAAATAGCATTGTGCAACAAAAAATAGCTCTAAGTGCTTTAGATGATAAGCGATATGGTATAGAAAATAGCTACCACACTTTACCGTGGGGTCATTACAAAATAAAATAAACTTAAAACAAAAGTAATTTTTGTTTCCTTCCCCCATTCATTTATCCATGACCCATAAAGTAAGTATGTATGTGAACTAGGAAGCAATGTGTTACCATTTAGTGTCTTCATAATACCGATTTTACAGAATTTGTTTACTTGGTTCATGCAGTTATTTGGTTCACCCAAGTGCGTAGCTTGCATAAATGACCACTCGACGTTCAAGCACAAAAGATCGGTTCGATTGGTTATGACCTCACGCATGTGGTCGTTTGGTTCACTTAAGTGCGTTGCTAGCATAAATGACCAGTTCGATTGTTTATGACCTTAGCCGGATGTTCGTTATACATCGAACATTAGAAAATGCTTATTCAGGATTATAGAGTTAGAAAATGCTTATTCAGGATTATAGAGTCGATCGCTTGTGCAGTGTATTTATATGTTTATGCTATGATTTATATGACATTTTTTAGTTTTAGATGGGGCTGCTGTGTTTACAACTCCAACAGTTAGGATGGGGAAAAAAAAACGTGCCTATCTAAACTTTGCAAGTTTGTATAACATAACTTTGTATTTATCCCAACTGAGATAAGAAGAAGAAGAAGAAGAAGTGGATATAAAAAGGTTAGGATTTTGGACAAAATCCATCAGTACTTTGTCAAGCCTGAGCAGAAATGGAGAGAGCTACAATTTTAGAAAATATTCTGCTTAGGGACCCACATTCACTGAAAGTGGTACAGCAGCAGCAGCAACAACAGCAGCAGCAGCGACAACAGCAGCAGCAGCAACAGGAGGATCTGAAAAACAGTGTGCTGGAGGGGTTTTTCGGCAGTGGTATGCTGTCTACACCAGAACAGCTGCGACAACAGCAATGGTTGCAGCAGTCACCACCAAATCATCATCAACAACAACAACAACAACAGCAGCAGCAACAACCACAACAACAGCAGCAGCAACAACCACAACAACAGCAGCAGCAACAACCACAACAACAGCAGCAGCAACAACCACAACAACAGCAGCAGCAACAACCACAACAACAGCAGCAGTTACCATCATCGAAAAAGCGCAAGGCTGAAGAAAGTGTGGACAGCATTTTGGAGCGCTTTAATGCAAACAAAATGTCGAGCACTTTTTTTATTAACAAGAAAACCATTAATATAGCAGAGGTAGAAGTAAATAAATATTATAAAATAGAGAAACTAAAAAAGATCCAAACACGCTTTGGGAATCGGCTATTAGCAGAGTTCCCAAGCACTCAGTTTTTTTTCCCAGCCCATATGGCTGAAAAGTTTCAGGATGATGAGATAGTCATCCTGAACAAAAATAATCAGAATTTATTTCTTGTTGCCACGAAAGAAGGTAACAAGAATTTAAGTTTCCAAATTATCAATGAAATACAGGTGAGCCAAAAACAATTTGCGCTCAACCAATAAAAAATTAATAATAATAAAAAAAAACCGAACTGTTTTTATTTTTGCAGTATGTCCTTTCACTTGTTATCGTTTTAAGAAGGGACGGTCAGTTCACTTTAAATTTTTCTTTTCTGATTTTTTTTTCAGCCATAGAGAAACAAAATGGTAAGCAAAAGACGAACATTATCTTGTTTTAGTTAGTTGGAAGTTTTTCTTACAGATCGTTGTTATTAAGCAAGCGCAGAGGAGAAGAGATTCCCGAAAATTTATCATCAACATTGTTTGAGTTTTCCCCCAAATGAATATATAAATTGGTGGCACACTAACATATGAATGACGTAGACAATGTCAAGCCAATGAAGCTTGACAAAATTGGTGAGGAAGATATTGAACTTTTGAATCAATTCAAGAAGAAAGTAAAAAACATGTTCTATGAGTGCACAACAAAAGTAGTAGATCTTCAAACAACTGAAGGAGAAGTAGGGACAAGAAACATAAAGAGGTGCAAGAAACATACGAAATATCGTGCAGTTAAGCTAAAGCTCTCAGGATTTGCTAAAATGTGTCAGTCCTTTTCGAAGAACGGTGGATTTTGGAGGTGTTGTCATTCTACACATTAAAGATGACAAACTTAAACATTTCTGCAACTTTGACGGAACTCAAGGAGTTCATACAACTACACAAGGAGAACATTCTAGATGAACATTTGGAGACGTTTCAAAACTGCATTTCAAGGTTATCTGAACATGAGAATATTTATATTGTTAAATCAAAATATGATCGTCATTTCACAACATGTTCATGGTCATCAGATAGTTGCCAAGTCGGGCCAGATACTTGTTTTTGTGTCATGTTAGATTCTATGTTGATAAGAATACGAAAACTAATGTCATTGTACGCCAGACTTAAATAAAAGCGCATTGTTAATGTAAGAGAAAAGAAGAAATACCTGTAGTTAAAATTTTTTTAATAAAACAACTTTTTGTTTTTTTAGACCATATTAAAATTTGTTTTTATTTATATATATATACTGTAAAGAAATTTTAAACATAAGTGTCCACAATTAAAAGAGTTGTAATTTTGGTGCCTGGAATAATTATACATTATGCCATTGCCTAAATAACGAATTATTTCTTGTGGTGGTTGCAAGTTGCCAAAACTATCAAAATATTCTACGTGATTTTTATCTTTTCTATATGCCACCCAATGTGTGCCAGGCCCTGTAGATATGTCCAAATTGACAATTCCACATTCCGCTTCAAGTGGAAGTTTTGGGAGCGCGTCACGCATGAAAACACCCCTAAAATTTGGTAAATCGCTTGCAAATTTCCTTAAATCAACATCAGTAAGAGCCCGTTTGGGTAGCATTTTTAATAGTTTTTTGGATTTGGACTCAAATATAATCCATATCCCTTCTTATAGGGTTTAAGATATAAACCTTTTCCCAGAGCGATAGCCTCCATATTTTTATTATGGCGATTCGATTCTTCTAATTGTTTTTTGGCCGCTTTTGCCTCATTTACAACTCGTGCAATAGTAGCTCCACCGGCTGACAAGCTTCCAATGGTCCCCAGAGCAGTCAATATTGGTATCAAAGGTAAGAATCCTCCTATTTTAGGTATAGGTATTATTCGGGGGACATTTATTGATAACCTTTTTTTCCCCTTAAACGATTTTTTTACAACTTTATTTGCAATTTTTATTGCACTCTCTATATCCTCCGGTTTTTTTTGATTTAAGAGTTTTGTTGCTGCCCTTATGGTCTTATTGAAAAGATTCTTTCCACATTGAGATTTTTTTCTTCCGATCCCCATCCCAAATTTAACTTTTGCTTTCATTGCATTCGTAACAAACCATGCATTTGCACGTTCACCTATACTACTATTAGTGGACCTAAGTCTTGCCTCAGCTTTGTCGGCCAACACTTGATCGGCTATGTGTCGTTTATTTATATCGTTAGTTTGAGAATAGATAATATCATGTTGTCTGCACGCACTATCTAATGGGTTAATTCCCTGATCACCTCTAGCAAGCCGTTTTTTTAATTTAGTACCAGGCCCACAAAATTGATATCCGGGTAAATGAATTTCCACAGGTAATGAGTTAATTAATTTGTTAATTAGTCCCCTCCCAGAGGCTGCTTTATTACGACTGATTCGATTTTCATATAATATTGTCATTTTATTTTGATTATCTATCTTATCGCTTATAAAGCTTCCTTAAAACTGTGAGCGATTGAATAAAGGAATACACTTTTAATATGTTCTTGTCAGTTGTCAAAATGCATTTTATCAAACAACATAAGAGTATATCAATACGAAATATAGATTTCTCTACCGGAAATTTAGGTAAAAAAAAGCACAGCTCATTGCTACCCAATTCAATAAGAGCCCTAATTGTTGGACCATCAAATTGCGGAAAGACTAATGTAATGATCAATTTAATAGAAAGTCCGAATGGACTCAAATTTAAAAATATTTATCTATACTCAAAATCTACATCCCAACCGAAATATAAATATTTACAAGAATTAATTAGACCAATTAAAGGTATGGGATTTTTCCCTTTCACCGAAAACGAACATGTTTTAGCACCGGAAAAAGCGAAAGGTAATTCTATTATGATATTTGATGATGTCGCATGTGAGAAACAAAACCATATAAGATCATATTTCTGTATGGGACGACATAAGAATATCGACAGTTTTTACTTATGCCAGACGTACACGCGGATTCCAAAACATTTGGTGCGAGACAATGCAAATTTGATCATTGTGTTTAAGCAAGATGATTTAAATATGCGCCATATATACAATGATCATGTGGGTGCCAATGACATGTCATTTGAAATATTTATGCATTTATGTAGCAGGTGCTGGCAAGATAAAAATGGATTTCTCGTCATAAGCAAAGATGACCATATTGATTGTGGTCGTTATAGGAAAGCTTTTGACGTTTTTATACAACTATAAAATGTGAGTTACACACTATCATCTAATCAGTATTCTGTGAGATTGCAACTCACTCAAATATGAATATGAATGAGAAAATAATTAAAGATATAATTAAGACTCGAAAGATATTGAGAAAGAAATTTCGAGATATAAAACTGGGGGAAGCTGATACGCGAAATTATCTAGAGACTTCATTAAAACCTGTCACTAAGCCGCTCAAGGAACTAGTTGAAGAAACAAAGACTTTAAAGAAGGAACGACAACCGAACACGTATCCGAATAAAAATAATATAAGTACAATAGAAACAAGTACTCCATTGAAATCGAGTATGAGCAAACTTTTCAATGATACAAGTACTCTTCACAGTAGTAGTTATGCTGCTGATGCCGATGCTGCTGTTGAGGATGAAGATGATGATGCTGATGACAATGATGAATATATGTCATTTTCACAATCAGATGATGGAAAACCCTTTGTTGATCTTACAACGTTGGAAAAGGCAGGCAAATTAGATAAGTTATATGGACCTTATCGAGATGTTAATGACAAATGGAAATTTGGTAATACAGCGTTTGAGTTGAATAATGATAAAATTTCAATTGCTAACCGGAGTTGGTCTAAGACACCTGGACTCTTTGAGCTGATCTTTTATAAAGTTCCAAAAAAATATGACGATGCAGATTTGCAAGCTTATAGAGAAATGTTGACACTAACAAATGCACATAAACGTAACCATAGTGCTAATGAACAAATAAAAGGTACTAAGGCATACAAATATATTAAAATAATTAAAAAATTATTTGTTAAAAACAAAAAAACCACAAACATACATAAAGGTTCCGGTATAATGAGATTAAATTATAAGAAACCCAACTACGTATATTGGAATGATCCTAATGAGTTAATAGATAGACTAAGACTCCTTATCGCTTCACAATCAGCTGGTCATACAAATCATAATAATGAAATAATGTCGATTATTGAAGAGTTGCGCGAAGAGAATATAATTGTGTAAATATGAAGTCAAATAGATCAATTTCAAAATGGTTATTGACAAGTTTGGACGTTCCTCCTATTGCAATCAAAACAAAAGGTATTCCAGAAGACTTATTTCAAAAGTCGGAGGCTTTCAATTAGACAGCGATGCACATATAAATATTAGTTTCAAGCGTATTAAAAATCTTGGTAGTCCTATAGCAAGCAGTGATGCCACAAATAAATTATTTGTTGATAATTGTATAAATGAACTAAATTCAAAACTTAGAAATGAAAACAGTAAAACATTGTCTAATATCAAACAGGACATTGATATAATATATGAACAACTTAACAGTATACAGAAAACAGTTGAAGAAAACCTTAAAGTCCATACATTTTATATTGATGAAAAGGTTCATGCAATCGAGGATATTTTATTTCAACAGATTATAAAACCCACCCCATTTGGGCTACAACATAATCAGTCCGATGACGAACGTGAGAAGAGGATTGGTGCAGGAACTTCACCGTCAAGCTCGTAAAACTTTTAAACGGCGGAGGGTAATAACAAAAGGAATAGATGACCTTTGGCAGGCTGATCTTGTAGAAATGGGGAACTATTCCAGCTATAATAATGGCTATCGTTACGTGCTGACTGTTATAGATACATTTTCAAAATTTGCCTGGATAGTGCCATTGAAAAATAAAAGTGCTCCTCTTGTGGCTAATGCTATGAAAGGTATATTCAAGTTGGGGCGAAAACCAAAAAATTTACAAACTGATGATGGCAGGGAATTCTTTAACAATGAATTTAAAAATTTAACTCTAAAATATGACATTAGGCATTATTCAACACAAAGTGTACTAAAGGCATCAATAGTTGAACGATTTAATAGAACTTTGAAGGGAATGATGTGGAAAGAGTTCAGCTACCGGGGATCATATCGATGGGTTGACATATACAAAACCTTAATTGATAATTATAACAACAAAATACATAGAACAATTAAAATGGCGCCAGTTAATGTTAATTCTTCTAATGAAAAATCTTTATTGAAAACTGTTTACAATCATTTGAAAATATTCAATGAGCCCAAATTCCATGTTGGCAATAATGTACGAATAAGTAAATATAAACATACTTTTGAAAAGGGATACACCCCCAATTGGTCGACAGAGATCTTTCAAATCAAAACCGTACAAAATACAAATCCGGTTACATATATTCTTAAAGACTATGACGGTAAATCAATAAAAGGTGCATTTTATGAACGCGAACTACAAAAAACTAGATATCCAGACGTTTATCTTGTAGAAAAGGTTTTAAAAGTCAAAGGAAACAGAGTTTTTGTAAAGTGGTTAGGATTTTCGCACCAGCATAACTCCTGGATTAATAAACGTGATGTCTTGTAATGAAATTTAATCAATCAATAAAAATAATTTTCTAACATATAATTAGTTTCATTTCATTGTTGACTTTCATCATGTCAATAGCTCTCACATTAAGTGGGAACTCATCTCTTCTTACTGCGGATTACTTTCCACCAATTAATTTAAATAAGAATTATGTGTGCGGATTGATCGATTTTCATACATATAACTCTGTACCAAATGTCGATATAGATAATAATTTATTTCACATAAACGATTTGGTTTTTGAAATTCCAGTCGGTTCATATGAGTTCGATGATATTGTCGAATACTTACAGGGAAAATATAAAGAAAAGAATTCGAATGGAAAACTTGTTATTGAGGCAAATTATAATACGCTTCAGACAGAAATAAACAGTACGGACAAAATTTATTTTAATAAAGGACGATCGATTGGATCACTACTGGGGTTCAGTGAAAGAATATTGGAGGCAAATCAAAAACATACATCAGATCAACAAATAAATATTACAAAAGTTCACGTTTTACGTGTGGAATGTAATATTGTAACTGGATCATATATTAACAATTCGCCAGCACATACAATCCATGAATTTTCATTGAGTGTCAGTCCAGGGTATAAAATTGATGAGAGCCCAACAAATGTTATTTATTTCCCCATCAGCACTCAACAAATAAGCACGATTGCAATTCGAATTGTTGATCTAAACGGCAACCTAATAAATTTTCGTGGTGAAAGAGTAACGCTCAGACTCCATTTAAAACCGTTGGATCAATGATTATTTACAATAAAAATATCTCAGGACTGACATCACCAGTCACAACTTTACTAACAGTCAAACAAAAAGGACTTAAAACACCACATGAGAGATTAGTACCAATATCGGTAGCTAATAAACAATACCTTAAATCAATAGGTTTACAATTAAAAAAAAAAAATCAAAAAACAAAATATGAGTGAAATACTAAACATCGTACAACATCCAATTTCTGACGAAAGCATTATAAGAAAGGAATTTCATAGTTACATACCATATTTGCAAGCATTTAAAAGTAGTGATGAAATTCGTATATCTATTCAGAACCAAGATATTTTTATATTACCTAGCGAAAGCTATATTAATATTGAGGGATTTGCTACTCTAGATAATGGGGCAGTTTCATCGAATATTAAATTGAAAAACAATTGCGCAGCATATTTATTCGATGAAATTCGTTATGAAATTAATGGATTCGAAATTGATCGAACACGACATTTAGGCGTAACTACAACACTAAAAAACTATGCTTCTCTCAATAAGGATGAGAGTCTGATGTTAAAAAATGCCGGATGGTCTAAATCTGATGATATCGATTTAACAAACGGACATTTTAATTTTTGTCTACCCCTTAAATCGTTAATGGGTTTTGCCGAAGACTATAATCGAATTATTGTAAACTCTAAACATGAGTTGATTTTATTACGTTCAAAGACTAATCAAAATGTTGTATATTCAACAGATTTAAAAGAAAAAGTACAGCTAAATATAAACAATATCACCTGGAAAGTTCCTCATATACAATTGGCTGATACTTCGAAACTGAATATTTTCAAAACAATCAAAAGTGAAACGCCCATAACATTAGCATTTCGTAGTTGGGATTGTCATTTCAACCCAACTCTAACTCAGGGAATGCATCACTTGTGGAATGTTAAGCTTTCACAACAAAATGAAACGCCTCGCTTTATATTATTAGCGTTACAAATTGAGGGCAAGTTTAAACATTGCGATGTAACGGATGCTAAAGTACATCTCAACTCAGAGACATATCCATATGATGACCTTAATCTTAAATTTGATTGTGATCGTTATGGCGTTTTATATGAAATGTATGCAAAATTTCAACAAGGCTATTACTTGGTAAATCCAAAACCTCTTCTTACACGTGATGAATTCAAGAGAATTGCCCCCATTATTGTTTTTGATGTATCACATCAGAATGAGGCAATCAAAGCCGGACCCATTGACATAAGAATTGAATTCAAGACATCTAAAAATCTTCCAACTAATACAGTTGCATATTGTGTACTCATACATGATCGAATAATAAAATATACTCCACTTACTGGTGAAATCAAGAGAATTATTTAAAATAAGAAACTCTATAAATTCTATCAATTGAAGAGCAATCACTCTATCAGTAACATACATACCTTCACATAGACATGGCTGGAAAAGCAGTAATCACTTTAGACTTTCAAGGATTTAAGGGAAATAATAATGTGTTCATTATAAAGGAGCTGGCTATTACTTTTAATTCTTGGGAGTTTCAAAATTTTTTAATTAAGCAGCCGTATGAGTTCAGAAATTTATCTATGAAATACCAAAAACAAGCAAATTGGTTGACGAACAATTATCATGGTTTAGCATGGGACGATGGATCTGTATCTTTTAAAAGTGTCAAAAAGTTTCTACAAGAAAATCTAAAAAATTGTGACGTTTACGTCAAGGGAGCCGAAAAAAAGACATGGGTTGAACAGTTTCTTCAAAAGACTGCAATTGATTTAAATAATCTCGGATGCGATAATTTGAAATCTTTAAATAAGATGTTTCAAACAACTACACGCTGTCACCACCAGCTCCAACACCATCATCAATTTTGTGCGCTTAGAAATGCTGTAATTTTAAGGAATTTTATAAACACAGAAATGTAGAAAAACAACTTTCATTTATATTTATTGTTGTATATTAAATATTTACATATATATATATATATCTTGTTATTATATATCTTGTTATTTTCAATTAAACAATCAAAAAAATCTTCAAAATTAATTTCCTTTATATATATATGTATATATATATTGGCTAAAAGATAACGGACTCGCGCCTTATCATATGCTGTAAATTATATCATAATTCGGTCTTGAACAATAAACAAAAACAAAAAAAACAAAAAAATCTGTTTTCATTTTTATTTTCAGGTTCCGCTTTATATTTAAGCAAGGATTATTTTTAGAATACACTGATTTCTATAATTAGATATTCTGATTAGAACAGCTTAAATGATTTAGGAATTGTAACAAGTGTCAATGACCCCGTACACAGATTTGTTTTGTTCGTATCAACACACACCAGATTAGTCAGACGCAGTTCAAACGACCTTGAACTACCTTCAAGTCAAACGACCCTCAAGTAAAACGACCCTCAAGTCAAACGACCTTGAACGACCTTTAAGTCAAACGACCATGAAGTCAAACGGCCTTGAAGTCATCTTGAAGTCAAAAACGACCTTGAAATCACATATGTAGCAACACACACCAAATTAGTAATCCCCCTCAACCGACGATGAAGCTCTCAACACATGAACGGCCTTCCTGTCAGATGACACGTTACCGCATGTCTAGAACACAGCAATCCCATCTAAAACTAAAAAAAACGTCATATAAATCATAGCATAAACATATAAACACACTGCACAAGCGATCGACTCTATAACCCCGAATAAGCATTTTCTAATGTTCGATGTATAACGAACATCTCCCGGCTAAGGGCATTTATGCAAGCAACGCACTTAAGCGAACCAAACGACCACATGCGCGAGGTCATAACCAATCGAACCGATCTTTTATGTTTGAACGTCGAGTGGTCATTTATACAAGCTACGCACTTGGGTGACCCAAATGACTGCACGAACCAAGTAAACAAATTCTGTAAAATCGGTATTATGATGACACTCAATGGTAACACATTGCTTCCAGGTTCACATACATATGTACATACATACATACTTACTTTATGGGTCATGGATAAATGAATGGGGGGAAATCAAAAATGATTTTTTTTCAGTCTTGAACAAACAATAAACAAAAAAACGGAAAACCTTGAAGTCAAAACGGCCTTGAAGTCAAAGCGGCCTTGAAGTCAAAGCGGCCTTGAAGTCAAAGCGGCCTTGAAGTCAAAAAAACGACCTTGAACGGTGATGACTCATTTCTGACTCATTTCCTGGTCTAGAACCGGCATAGCCCTACTACTAACGTAACATATCCTGCCAATATGGTCGCGAAGAATGTCATCTAGGGCCCTCTGGAAAATTGCGGGCGCATTCTTTAAGCCGAACGGTAACCTTGTGAACTCATATTTACCGTTATTGATCGAAAAGGCGGTCTTTTCCATATCCGATTCCTTTAGGGGAATCTGGTGAAACCCACTTTTTAGATCAATGACCGTGAACCAGTTATTCTTACCCAGATTGGCTAACACTTCGTTTATTTCTGGGATTGGGTATCGGTCAGCGATGGTGACGGTATTAAGCTTGCGGTAATCTATTACAAGTCTGAATTTCTTTTTTCCAGAAGCATCTGCCTTTTTGGGGACAATCCACACGGGTGAATTGTAAGGCGATCTTGAACGTCTTATTATGCCATCCTCTAGGAGGCCTTGTACTTGATTTTCGACTTCCTCCTTGAGTGCCATGGGATAGGGGTAGAATTTTGAGTATACGGGAGTGCTTGTGGTTGTTCTTATTTCTCCCTTAACAACAGTTGTGCAAGTAAGTTTGCTGTTGGGATCGTCGAATAGTTGGGGAAATTCATTTATAATAGCTTGAATCTCAGACTTCTGTTGGCTAGTCATATGGTTAGTACGAATGTTTATGTTATTTACAGACTGTGCAGTAAGTTGTTTGATTTTTACTTTTACGGAACCGTTGACCATCATATAATTGTCCTTTACATGAATGACTGCTGAAAGGTCTTTGAGGCTGTCATTGCCAAGAATTCCGTGGAAAGATTTTAGTTGAGGCATTAGGAAAAATTTAATTTTGATATCTAAGCCGAAAAGGTTGATGAAGGTATGTTCACTAACTTTAACATTTCCTCCTAGGGAATTAGCGTAAAAGGGATTTTCGTTAGGTAAGGGATTTGGGACTAGGTTGGGTTGAATATAGTTCTTATTTGACCCAGTGTCGATAAGAAATGTTAGTATTTTTCCGCTCTTCGTTCGACATTCGAAATAGGGAAGAGAGGAACAGCTTAGTCTAAAAAATGGATGTCGTTGAATTCTTGTGGTTCGTTTTCGTACTGTTGCGATAGTGGGTCCGCGTACTCTTGTAGTGTCTGTTCGTGTTGGTCATTTTCGTTCTGTATTGCCTGTTCGTAATTGTTTAGGTCTTCAGGAGTTATTTCCACTTCGGTGTTCAAATGGAAGTTGCGCTGTATTTTTGATGGATGAATCTGCCGTGATGGTGGCGCACTGGTTCTTTTACGCGCAGGTGGCCAATTCCTTTGTTGTGGCCTGTTCATGTAGTTAACATTGTTCGTCTTAATGGTGGAAGTGTCCATCGGTTCTGGTGGTTGTTGGTGTCTTTGATTCGTCTGTTGCTGATTACCGTTCCTAAATGGTAGTGGGGGTCTTTGAGGAAACATTGGCCGCGGGGTAAAATTGTTCGAAGTTGTAGGTCTCGGAGCGAAATTATTGATATGTGGAACGGTCCACCGTGGTTGGTGCCACAGTTCTGGGAAGTAATGCTGTCGATTCTGGGGTTGCGCGATTTGAGGAATACGCCTAGGTGGGACAGGAGGCTGTGGTTGGTGTGGTCTTCTGGTATTGTTATGAGTTGCCATTGCATACTGCGCTCTGAAGTTCTGGTTTTCGAGCTTGAGACAAAGGTGTAATGCCTGGGGCAAGTCCACAGGTTCTCGTATGCCGAGAAATCTGGGCAAATCACCTTTTAAGCCTCGTATAAAAGTGTCTAAGGCCTTGTCTCGGTACGTATGCATTAACAAATTTAAGGCTTCTCCCCCAATATCCATACATGAAATTTTGTTTAAAATTAATGAAAGGTGTGAATATACTTGTTGATAAAATTCTTGGACTGAGGAATTACCCTGTACCAAGGACGTCATCTGGTATTCTAACGTTCCAAGGTCTCGTTTATCTGCATAATGCAGTGTTAAACAACGGGTAATACAGTCCCAATCTAGCGGGGTATTATAGGATTCGAGGACATGATCCGCATGACCAATAATTTTGTTTCGAATAACATTTATGATCCCGAAGTACTTTGGCGATCCTTTAATGGGATCATACATTTTTAAAATACGTTCTGCGCTTTTGCGCCAGGAGCTAAATTCTCCCGGTTGGCCGGAGAATTCGCGTAAACTCCTGACAACATCAGGGATTTTATCGAGTTCTGCGAGATTTCCTCGTTGGTCTTGATTAATGGTTTGATCAATTCCCGTGAATTGATCTGAATTCGGGTTTATTATTGATTGGATAATACTTCTTCCTTCAGTTTGTAGTGTTTGAGTGATTATGGAGGATATTAATGATCGCAATGCAGGGGGTGCTACAGGTAGTTCGTCAGGATTAATTTGGTTGGGATTAGGTGGTGGCACATTTAATACCGGGGGCCGGATAAGATTGGGATTAGACATTTTTCTTTTCTTATTAAAGGATTTATCGAAAGAGTAGGAAGAAATGAAATTATTTCCTATAGATCCTTATATTTCACGCAGATGGATTTGTTTCTTAAGTGTAGATATTAATGGAAATACTTAGATATTTATTATTTAAGTGACTATTCTTAGAGCTAATATTTGCTTAGTCACTATTTATATTCTTAACTTTATAACTATTTTAGTTAAACTTTTTTTTCACTGTTTTCTTAGTCACTATTTATGTTCTTAGTATTATAATTATTCTAGTTTCGCGGGAGGATTACTTTGGCTCCGCGGGTCGCGAGAGATTACTTAAGCTTCGCGGGGTTCCGGGACACAGGTGTTGTTACCAACGATTTGCACTACTTGAGGGCTTTATAACGTCGGAAAACAGAAGAGGATATTTTTTTACGCACTACTTGAGGGCTTTTGTCACTAAAATATCGCGAAAACCTGTGTCCCTGCTCGGGCGCCAGTTAAACTATTATTATTATTTTTAGGTTTTTAAAAAAAGTTTATTGTCGGGCAAAATCAACTTAATACTAACATAAAATCTGGCTTATTTATACCCTAAATACTAAAGCTAGTGCAATGCAAGTCATCCGGTGACGGAGTGTTCTCACAGGTGAACTCGTATTACACCTGCCGTACGTGATGGAATGTAGCGGTGTCGTTTAGCCCAGACAGTGCGTCAGCTTATTCTGTTGATAGAGACATTGTATGTTGTGGGAACATATGCTTCTGTGGGAATCTAATTTATTTGGTGTTAACTTAGATGTAAAGGGTCCGCCATCTAACGTTTTTTTTTTTTCAAGTAGTGCTTATTTCGTGAATGGTAACACTTAGCTCATGTCTGATTTGACAGATAATTAGTTTTATCCTTCCGCTGAACGAATATGGTTGTGTATACGCTTGAACAACGCTGGGAAATATTGCGACATTACTTTGAAAATCATGGTAATGTTGCAGAATGTGTGCGAAAATTGCGTACGGATTTTGGAAGAAGAGAAGCACCGTCAGCTCCGTATGTTCGTTATCTTGTTAAAAAAGTGAAAGAAACTGGCATCCTCATCGATAAACCAAAGCGTGAAAAGCCAAAAACAGTGCTTACACCCGAGAATATTGCTGCTGCGGCAGAAAGTGTGCGTGAAGCGCCATCAACATCAATTCACCGTCGTTCTCAACAATTGAACATTTCGGAGACATCATTGAGACGAATTTTGCATAAAGACCTTGGTATGACGCCATACAAAGTCCAATTGGTTCAGGAGTTGAAGCCAACTGACCATCCAATGCGTTTTCGCTTCGCTAAGTGGGCCTGCGATCGACTTACAGAAGATGCCGATTTTGCCAAAAAAATCATTTTTTCAGATGAAGCTCATTTTGATCTTGGCGGGTATGTAAACAAGCAAAATTGTCGCATTTGGGGCACAGAAAACCCGCACGCATACATTGAAAAGCCGGTGCACCCAAAACGAGCCACTGTTTGGTGCGGATTTTAGTCCAGAGGCATAATTGGGCCATTTTTCTTCGAAAATGAGCAAGGAGTGGCCGTTACAGTCAATGACGATCGTTATCGGGCCATGTTGAACGAATTTTTGTTCACAAAAATTGAAGAGGAGGATATTGGCAACATTTGGTTTCAACAGGACGGCGCTACGTGCCACACAGCCGAAGCTACACTCGATGTTTTGCGCCCTGTTTTTGAAGATCGCATTATCAGCCGCAGAGCTGATGTCGTTTGGCCACCTCGGACCTGCGATTTGACACCGTTGGACTATTATTTGTGGGGTGCCGTCAAAGATAAGAACGACAGCTTAAAGAATCTTTCAGCTATTATTCATACAAAAGAATACATCATGCTCATAAATAACCAAATAAAAGTGCGTATCAAACAGATGGCTTCACAATCCGTGAACGCAATCAATATCCGAACTAATCACATGTCTCCAACACAAAAATTGGCCATTGATAAAATTATTCACGACTTCCCTAAACTATTTGACGAACCCAACGAAAAACTAACATATTCCACTGTAGTAAAGGGAGAAATTAGAACAACATCTGATTCACCCGTATATACAAAATTTTATCCCTATCCCATATCCCTTAAAGGCGAGATTGATAAACAAATAAAACAGCTTCTCAACGATGAAATCATTAGACCTTCACGCTCCCCATACAACTCCCCTGTATGGGTAGTACCGAAAAAAGCAGATGCTTCTGGAGAGAAGAAATATAGGCTGGTAATAGACTACCGAAAGCTGAACAGCATAACCGTTCCGGATCGGTATCCGATCCCTCAAATTAACGAAGTTCTTGCACAACTCGGCCAGAATAAGTGGTTTTCCGTAGTAGACTTAAAAAGCGGGTTTCATCAGATCCCCTTAAAAGCATCTGATATCGAAAAAACGGCCTTTTCGGTCAATAACGGGAAATACGAGTTCACGAGACTCCCGTTCGGCCTCAAGAATGCTCCGTCAATATTCCAGAGAGCACTTGACGACATTCTTCGTGAACATATTGGTGTAATCTGCTATGTTTACATCGATGACATAGTCATCTTTAGCAAGGATGAAGCCGCACATGAAGTAAATATTCGGAAAGTGTTTCAAACACTTCATGCAGCGAATATGAAAGTGCAACTGGATAAATGTGAATTCTACAAACAGGAAGTGGAATTTCTAGGTTTTGTTATTTCGCCTCACGGCATTAAGACCAATCCAGACAAAATAAGAGCAATCTAAGACTTTCCCTATCCAACAACCCTGAAGGAACTTCGCTCTTTCCTCGGCCTGTCAGGGTATTACCGCCGCTTTATTAGGGACTATGCCAAGCTGGCGAAACCCCTAACAGCCCTCTTAAGGGGGGAGGATGGACGATTGTCCAAAAACCTCTCAAGCAGAAAAACCATCCACCTCGACAAATCTGCAAAAGAAGCCTTTCAGACAATTAAGAACACCCTAACATCAGAAGAAGTTATTCTCGCATACCCCGATTTTACAAAACCCTTCGAGTTAGTAACCGACGCCTCAAATTACGCCTTAGGCGCTGTATTATCACAAGGAGATAAGCCCATCATGTTCATATCTAGAACATTAAATCAGACAGAAGAAAGCTACGCAGCTAACGAAAAAGAGATGCTAGCTATAATCTGGGCTCTTAACAACTTTAGGAACTATCTCTATGGAACAGCAAAGGTTATAATTCACACCGACCACCAGCCTCTTACCTATTCCTTCAGCAACAAAAATAACAATTCGAAACTAAAAAGATGGAAAGCCATTTTGGAGGAATATAACTACGAGATCAAATATAAACCAGGAAGATCCAACGTAGTTGCAGATGCCCTCTCCAGGCCCCCCATCCAATCCCAAATTAATTCCCTCACTCCAACAATTCATAGCGATGAAAGTTCGTCACATGGCCTCATACTCAGTGTTGAAACACCAATAAATGCATTCAAAAATCAAATTTTTCTCAACACCGGTAACACAAGTAGCCAACAATTCAAAATAATCTTCCCAACATATCATAGACATCTTATAACCGAACAATCGTATACACCCAATAGCTTAATCGAAATCCTTAAAACTAGACTTAACCCCACAGTAATTAATTGTATAAAAACAGAGGAACCAATACAAGGGATGATTCAGGAAATCTATAGGGATCATTTCACTAACTATCGCATCCGATTTTCCCAGGTCATAGTTGAGGACGTTACTGATGAATCGAGGCAAGAAGAGATAATCATTAACACCCATCAACGTGCCCACAGAAACGATCGTGAAAACAAACAACAGATTCTGGAAAGATATTATTTTCCTGGCATGTCTCAGAAAATAAAAAGAATAATAAAATTATGCGCTATTTGTAAAGAGAGCAAATACGAACGCCATCCCAGCAAAGTCCAAATACAGTCCACCCCTATTCCAAAATATCCTGGCGAGATCGTTCATATAGATATCTTTTCTACAGAAGGAAAATTGGCTCTCACAGCAATCGATAAATTTTCCAAATACGCTCTTATCAGAGTAACAAAATCGAAAGCTGTTGAAGACATAAAGCCTTTATTACGAGAAATAGTCTTCGGGTATGGCATACCTAGAATTGTCGTGTTTGACAATGAAAAATCCTTTAATTCAGCTACAATAAATTTCATGCTTAAAGACGAACTGGGTATCCAGGTGTTTACCACTCCCCCGTACACAAGCACATCAAACGGCCAAGTCGAGCGTTTCCACTCGACACTCGCTGAAATTATGAGATGCTTAAAATCTGAAAAGATTTACCATTCCTTCACGGAATTGTTAGATGCAGCAGTTAATGCCTACAATTTCACAATACACTCCGTCACAAACAGGAAACCCGTCGATATATTCTTCAGCCGGAATATCGGAATTGAAACCGAACAGATCATAAAAGCCCATCAAGAAACTGTAAGCAAATTGAAATCAAAACAGGAAGCAGATTTGGCATACCATAACAAAAATAGACCACCCACTATAAACTATTCCCCCGGAGATGTTATATTCATTAGGATCAACAAACGATTAGGTTCAAAATTATCAGCAAAATACCGCAAAGAAATAGTAAGAGAAGACAAACCCACAACAGTCATTACAGAATCAGGAAAAATTGTCCACAAATCAAATATAAGAAAATAAAACCAATCTTAAATCTCTATTTTCGTTCTGCAACCCAACAGGTATTTCACTGGAACTAGTCAAGGAAATGTTAAAATTCTTGACTATACTAATTCCCCACTCATCATCCTCAATAATGGAATGGCAAAAATCACAGAAGGCAACATCAAGTTCGTCCACATTATCGAAATAGGACCATATGAAAAATGTGTGTCTGAGGTTACTTCCATCATGCAAAACCGTATTCCCCCAACTAATCCTTTTTTCCCTCTCCTTCATTATGAAATTGAGCAAATAGGAAAACTAATTCAAAATTTAAAATTAAATAAGGTTAAACGATCGTTAGATTTCATAGGGACAGCGTGGAAGTGGATAGCGGGTAATCCCGACCACCAAGATTTTAATATAGTAAGAAATAAAATAAACAATATTATCGAAAACAATGAGAAACAAATTATAATAAACAGACAATACGAAGAACGTATAAATAATGTAACTAAAATAACAAATCAAATTTTAAATAGTATAAGAAGAGAAAGTATAATTGAGTATCAATTAAATGTTGTATTACTATATAAAATAAAAATTATTAAAGACGAGTTAACTAATATTATATATTCAATTGAACTTGCTAAAACAAATATTGTAAACTCTAATATTTTAGATAAGAATGAACTAAATTTAATTGTAGATAAGATGAATAAAGAAAAAATACCATATCTAAATATAGAACAAGCACTTAAGTTTGCTGATGTTAAAATTGCCACAGATCATAATAGTTTGTTATATATTATTGATGTTCCTGAAACTAAAGCTGATTTATATGAAAAACTAATAGTGATACCAACTAAGAAAAATAATAACCTTGTTTATAAAATTACACATAGGCAAGTTAACACGATCGGCTGTCCCACCTGCCGACGAAATTAGATCCACGCAGTCAACACGACCAATTGTCCCACCTGCCGACGAAATTGGATCCGCGCACTGCATGATTTCGTATGGGAACTTAGAAATGCATGCAGTGCAATTCACGATCACACATCCGCTGGACTTTGGTCATAGGCAACCTTGGGTCTGCGTGGGAACTGCAACTCGGCAGTTTAATATTAAGTTATAATTTCATTTGTTAGGATAGATTAAGTTAGTTCATTTTGGGAAGCCACTGGGACCGGACGTGAATAATTAAACTAATCTTTATAACGTAAATTCCGTGTTTTCATTAGAAGAGCCAGTTGCCGGCTCTATAAAAATTAATTTTTTATTCCAAAAGGACTGAGAGTCCTTAACTGGCGCCCGAGCAGGGACCGCCCGCGTCGCGAGTGCTGAGTAGCTAGAAACGCAAAGAACAAAACGAATTAAAACAAAGAACAGAAATTAATAAAAAGTTAAATTAAAGCTAAATGAAAAAGATCCCAAGTGAAAAATTATAGGATCTCGAGTGAATATTTAGTAAAAAACAGAATATTAATAAAAAGTTAAATAAAAAAAAAAGGCAAGAATCCCAAGTGAAAATTATATACAAAAAGAAAGATCCTGAGTGAAAGCAGTGTAGAAAATAAAAAAATAAAAAAAATGTTTCCAATATAAAGTTGAATTCATGCCAAATATCCTAAGTGAAAACCATATACAAAAGAAAAAGATTCCAAAAGGACTGAGAGTCCTTAACTGGCATATTTTAAGGAAAAACAAAACTGTTTATGGAATTATAAATAAATGCAAAACTATCGATGATTTATCTTTATGTAAAATGTCAAATGTTCTAGATTTAAGTTATGACCAATGTACACCTAATTTACTAGAAAATAGAAATGCATCATGCAATGTGACCAACAGCCATCATGTACCGCAGGTTGAGGAAATAACATCAGGATTGCTCATCCTCAATCAGTTCAATGGCAGCATAGAAATCAACAGGACATCTCAATCGTTAAAGGGAACCTTCGTCATCAAGTTCGTTAACGATAGTGTGACGATCAATAAGCAACGATACTCCTCAGAAGAAGCATCGCGTATCCATCCCTCACCACCAACACTACAACCGTCAACGGAAGACTTGGAAATGGAAGAAGTCCTTTCCTTACAACTTATGAAGGAACTGCACATCAAGAACGTGCAACATATCAGCAAAATCCAAGAGGAAAAAGACAGATACCAGATAACTTCGTACGCAATCTTCGTGATAGTATTCCTGGCTATTCTCGCAATAGGATGTCAAGGACGGGTTAGGTCAAGATCTATTACAATAGAAGCACCACCACCATCTGTAACCCCAATTCAAACCGGGATTATTCATCCCAGCAGCTTCCCAGAGGTATCCCAGCATCTTCAATCTTCCAATAGTATAAAAATGCGAGGACGCATTGTCTTAAGGAGGGAGGAGTTAACGCAAAATAATATCTTGCTTTCACACAAATTCTGCTGACACCATGTCTGGGTCAACAACGGAAACATCGCCAACCGTGGGAGCAACGCTCGCGTGCACTCATCGATCGTCACACGAAACTCCACAAAGTGCAACCTTGCACTTCACCTGGCTGATGCAATAGAGTAAGCGTAGGTTACATTATTAGATATTAAGTTAACGTAAGTCACTCTGTATCCGAACGTCGTGAAATAAAGTTGTTTTTTTTTAGACACTTAAACTAATAAAAGTGTAATTTGTATGTATCTGGAAAATGAAAGCATAATATGAAACTGATTTAGTGATGCACATTTGCGACTTAAAATATACGATATACATATACACACATGAATGAAAACGGATTAAGTGAAATTTTAAATTCTATTAATCTGAAAACAGAAAGAGAAATAGACAAATACATATATAAAATAGAAAAATGGAAATGGACAGAAATTAATATATGTACATATACATATGTACATATAAAGAACAAAACAATTTGTATAAAATAAATGGTTTTAACAGCGAATACTCAAACAGACAATCAGGCATTATATTGGCATCGCAATATAATAGATCGAGCCAGATAGTGATAGTGATAGTGACACAATAATCTGTGTCTACAGACCGCCACATACCCATACATAAACGGTTTCATTAATGAACTGGCAACAAACATCGATGGAGTGAGAAAAAAAAAGACGGTAGTGATTCTAGGTGATATGAACCTCAATGTTATGGATCAGAATGAGTCCCATGCAAAAAAATATCTATCAATGATTGCATCGAAAGAGCATTACAATCCGACAATCGGGCCGATCTCGCTCCAGACACAAGTACTCTGTACATTTTAGTTCGTGCCATAGGCAAAAAACTTGAGTCAGCGGTTATATGTAGAACCACAGAATAAATAGTATACAGAAGTTGCATCTCATACAAAGCAAATTTTGTTCTAGGGTTCCAATATTGGCACCCTATTGAACAGAGAGTACAAGCATGAGAACATGCAAGAGAGTATACAAAAAATTGAGAAGCTGGTGCGAGCGAAAGAGAGTAGCATGTGCGTTTTCGGTGGTTTTGTTTTTACGAGAGCAAAGCAGCTTACGATGTGTATGCAAGTGTGTGTGTGTGTGTATGCATTGATAGCTTCTTCTATCGTAAGCTTGCATGGTGTTGTATTGCTTTTCTTGTTTTCGATTGTGTGGATTGGATTCGAAATCACTTGGGAATTGTACTTTCATGCGAATGGATGTGTTTTCCTGCGCTTATATATCGACTCGGTTTTTACTTTGTATTTTGATATTTAACTCTATTTTTGATCTTGAATTGTTGCTTTTATAATTATTGACAACTTTGGATTATTCTTTGAACTTATTATTATATATTGATTGTTGAGGGGTTGTCATACGATTTTGAATAGGAAAAATGGATTCTGTACCGGCAGTAGGTAAAATTTTCCAAAAGTCCGGCATTCGATGCTGCATAAAAACATGCGGTAAATCTAGGCGATATGGTGAAAAGATAAGAATGTTTAAGTTTCCTCCCTATGACTCAGCTATGGGTCAAATTTGGCGAGAGAAATGTAATATTCCAACAAAAGATTACACAAAAAAATTGTTGATTTGCGCCAATCACTTCTCAAGTTCTGACATTGGTAAAAAAAAGTTGAAATTCGGAGCTGTTCCGGTATTTAACTTAGAAGTTATTGAGGAAGATTACAAGTCGTTGGAGCTTAATTGTCCAGCTAAAAAGAGGCAAACAAGTGACTCCCTAGATGGATGTTGTAATGACTGTGAAAAATATCTGAAATCAGCTAATTTTTACAGAAAAAAATATTACGACATGGTAGCAAAATATAAAAATCTCCAAAGCCAAAGCAATGAGTCAAAAACATTTTGCACACTTCTTCTTAGTCCACGACCTAAAGAATATAAGCAAGATGTAAAAGATTTGGTTCAAAACATTTATTATGTCTCACAGTCAACGTACCAATTTTTGAAGAATAAATTCCATCTAAATTTGCCACATATCTCTACTGTTTATCGATGGGCCCATGTAAATTCCCTACAACCAGGTTTTAAAAATAACGGTTTAGAGTTAATAAAAAAGAAGTGCTTAGATTTGAACCAGTACGAAAAGAATAATATGATTCTGCTGATGGATGAAATGGCGATTAGAAGGGAATTGCGATACAATTCCAAATTAGATTTAGTGGATGGATTTGAGGAAAATGGGGTTGAAAGAACTAACCAGATTGGTAAACAATTGTGCGTTTTTATGATTAAATCAATGTTTTCCAACTGGGCGCTTACATTTAATTACTTTGTTTCAAAAAATGGACTTTCTGTCGATTTACTAAAAAAGATAATATTACGAAATTTAGCAATTTTGAACAGTTTTGGCATCATAGTTAAAGTTGTAATTTGTGCCCAAGGGTCCTCTAACAGGAAGTGTTTCTTGGAATTGGGAGCTACTTTAGAAAAACCCTATTTTATGTATAATGGTAGTAAAACTTTCTGTGTATATGATTTTCCACATCTAAATTAAGAAATGGTTGGCTTCAATGTGACCTTACAACACCAAATGGAGTTGCTAGTTTTAAAGTAGTTAAGGAACTATGGGAAATGGTCCAAATCTAATACAAAAATGTGTCTTAAACTTACAAGCCAGCACATATTTCCGAACTCTTTCGAAAAAATTAAAGTAAAACTAGCCACCCAAATTTTTAGTAGGACTGTTCAAGCAGCAATTAAAACTGTTATTGAGACAGTAGGCTTTAAAAGTTGCTCAAAAGAAGTTTGTTTATCTACGGCATGCTTCATAGGAAATATTGACAAAATATTTGACTGCCTAAATAGTGGTTCGATATCTTCCAAGAATTGTTATAAGTCTGCAGTTCAACTTAACAGTCCATCACACGAATATATAAAATTCTTTCTTGAATACCTCAATGAAATCTCATTTGTTGACAAAAAGAAAAAAGTATTTTTTTTAGATGGAATGAAATTTACCTCAAACGCTGTATTACAATTAGTAGACGAGCTATTTCAAAAAAAATCCCAAATATTTTTTTTAATGAGAAGAGCATTAAACCAAGATAAGCTCGAAAATACGTTCTCGGTTCTAAGACAAAAGGGTGGAAATAATATTAACCCCTCAGTTGCTGATATAAACACTTTATTAGCACGCTTAATGTCTGCAAATATAGTACAGTTGAGTTCTTATACAAATAGTTGAGAGCTGATACAAATAATGAAGAACTCAGTCGAAATGAAAACTCTGAAATAGATATTAACATAGAAATCATTGATGATTTCGTATTAAATGATGACTTTCAGAATTGTTCGGAATTTAGTATCGATTTGGCGTCTTTAAGATACTTCATAGGTTATATCGTCTACAAAATGATACCGAAAATTAACTGCGATATTTGTGTTTCTATATTGAGAAAAGAAGACGAAGTATCAACAGTTCCTAGTGAACTTTTCATATTTCATAAAAATTACAATTCTCTTAAAGATTTTGGTAACCTCGTTGCTCCTTCACAAATTTTCTTGGAAATTAGCAAGAAACATATTACAGTGTTTAGCAATATTTTTGACACACAACCACAAACTGTTGGTATAAAAAACTTGATAAAATCCAAATGCAAAAATGCCACACCGCAATGGTTTTCCACATGTTCTGATCATAAGGAAATAATATTGGACTACATGATCTTAGTACTCTTGAGGAAGCATTGCTCGTGGGCTTCAGAGAAAAAAAATTTTACTAAAGCCCGCAAACTTAAAATCCTGTCGCACTAAAGTTTTTGGGTTATTCTTCCCTACATATGTATATCAGATTGAAATTTGCACAAAAATCCCAAATAATGGAATAACGTTAATTGGTGTTACCCGGCCCTTTTAGTTTACATCGAAAAAGTACGCGTACGAATACCAAGCGCAACTTTCAACTGAAGAAAACTAAATATAGAAATCTAAAACTTGAAACAAAATTTTGTCAACACCACGTGCATTCACGACGTTGGATAGCAACACAATACACACACACACATAAACATTTTAAGATTGCTCTCTCGTTGATTCTCTCTGATCGTGGCTGCTCTCTGGTTGTTACTCTCTGATCATGCTTGCTCTCTCGTTGCTTGATCTTCCCTTCAGTTGTTCCGCCCGCACCATAAAGTGAAAAATCATCGCAGGCCGAGATGCGGCTTCTGTATACTATTTATTCTGTGGTAGAACTAAGCATATCCGATCATTATGCTATATTCTGCAGGCAGAAAGGAGACCCGAAACAATGCAACAATACATTCATAGCCGCACAACACTAGTTGGGATGAAATTGAGCAATATGACTGCGTAAACGAAATCTATGAACAATTTAGAAAAAGATATATGGACATAATGAAAGAGGCAACAATGACGAAAAAAAGAAAAGCGAAGAAATATCGAGTGTGAGTGGATGACATGGGAACTAAAACAGGGTTGCAAAGAACGGGACAGGTTATACAGAAGATACAAGAACAATAGAAGAAACCAAGAATACGAAAAGGACTACAAGACTTTTCGAAACATCTTAAACAAGAGGATAAATGCAAACAAATTTGGATATTACAAAGAAAAATTTCAAAATGTAAAAACAAATACAAAACAAACATAGCAGCTTCTCAAACGCATATTAGGAAGAATATCTCTAAATCTGGATGACACCTTGTCCAAAAACTTTGCAAATGAATCGACCATAGAAGGTTTAGCGAACAAGTTTGCAAATCAACTATCACGTGAGGTTAGCAACATAGTGCACTACATAGTGTAGTCGGCAAACTTTCATCGGCACAACGTCAAGTGCAGTATGCTGAATGTATCTGTATACCTTAAGCAATTCGCTGTAATTCTATCACTTTAAATCTGTAAATTGATCAATAAAAGCATAACATAGTCTCATGTTCCTGAAATGCTTTATAGTGAGACCAACGTACAAGAGTGGTACATAAAATTACATACTAAACTACAGACCTATTTCTATGTTGTCAGTAGTCGATAAAGTACTTGAAGGGATGATTGCAGAAAGACTATAGCCATCAAAAACATAGCTTGTAAAAAAAACCAAGTCTCGCAACTCAGTTCTTCTACCGTAAAAAGTTGTGAGATCTATGTAATACCAAGTCGGTTAATTTATTCAGCCCCTACTTAAGGGACCTTCTGTCTTAAGTTATTACGTAATTAGCTAACCTAACAACATCTTATAGTGACCATATTAATATTAAAAATCTTTTATGTTTTAAATAAATAGATTGACTTGTCCATCGCATGCATCTCACAAGTAATACATATTATATTAAATTAGATTGTTTAGTGCGATTGCCAAGTCAATCTATTTATTTAAAACATAAAAGATTTTTAATATTAATATGGTCACTATAAGATGTTGTTAGGTTAGCTAATTACGTAATAACTTAAGACAGAAGGTCCCTTAAGTAGGGGCTGAATAAATTAACCGACTTGGTATTACATAGATCTCACAACTTTTTACGGTAGAAGAACTGAGTTGCGAGACTTGGTTTTTTTTACAAGCTATGTTTTTGATGGCATCTCATTTCTTTTTGTAGATAGTCCTACTTTTCTTCCTTTCCGGTACCTTCTACTTTTTGAATACCAACAACAGATTTTCTTAAAGCCCACTCTGTGTCTTATGAGCTTTTCTTATTTTTGTAGGTTGTCTTCCTCTTTTTCTTTTCCGGTACTACTTCTTGAGCTTCAGCTGCAGTTTTTCTCAAAGCCCACTCCCTGTCTCTATGGGTTTTTCTCGGAGGCTTTGATGTTACAATTTTTGTCAAGTCTGGACGGTAAATGCTTCTTAATCTATTGTATTCACAAATTGAGGATTCCTGCGCTTTAATATTTCCAAAGTCGACATTAATTAGATGTAAGCCGCCCAGACTTGTAACTCTCGAAAGTGCCACGTAAGCTTGACCGGATGTGAATACTGCAGAACCGATATCCATCAGCGCATTATTTAGACTTAGGCCCTGACTTTTGTGTATAGTTATAGCATAGGCTATACATATAGGAAACTGTTCGCGATGAACATAAGCTCTATTAATAATTTCAAATTTAGTTTTGACCGGCCCAAGCTCGTAAACCTGTTCTTTATCAAATGTAATGTATATTTTCTTAATTATTTTTGTATTTTCCGGATCAACCTTTACTCTTTGCACTATATCGATAGAACCATTAACTAAACCAAGATTCACGTCAATATTTCGCCTTAACATGACTCTTACTCCTATTTTTATAATTATGTTCTCTTCTAGGCCCGCAGTCATAGAAGCATCGTCTTCATAATTTTTTATGCATTCACGAGCTCTTTTTGTTAGATATCTGGGGCAATCTATGCTATCTACAGCTGTAAGTTTTATTTCGGGATGTGGGAGAGATCTAAGCATTGCAGTATTTAATTGTTGACATATGTTTTTTGTAGGTAATAAGCAAACGGTATCATCAGGAAGTTTCGAGAGGTGTTCAATTATTTCAATCAATCTGTTTTCATTTGAATTGGTTTTTAGAGTTATTAATCTAGTCGAGAGTAAGTCGCGGTCTTTTTGTGTAGTCACACCTAATCTCATTCTATTTAGCATTTCAACAAAGTTAGAATCATTGAGCTGTCGCATGTTAATAGTAAGTTCATCGTATACGAACAGTTCAATCCACAGATTCGGCATACTGAGGGAACCTAACAACTTGTTAGTTTCAGCAGCTGAGAGTTTTTAAAAGGTGACTTTTCTCTTACCGGCGGAAGCTGTAAAAGATCCCCGAAAAGTACAAGATGTTTTTTTCCAAACCACCCATTCTGATCATCGCTTGTGTCAAATATCTCAGACAAGCGTAAATGAATATATGTTAAAGTAACGTTGGATATCATCGACACTTCGTCTATGATAAACAACACTACTTCTTTCAAATCTGATCTCAGAACTTGGAGCACTTCATCGGAAAGTGGCTTGTACCTCGGTGTTTGCTTGTGTTCCACAGGCAGCTGCAATAGTCTGTGTATAGTCAATCCGTTCACATTGAATGCAGCTATGCCTGTTGGATCACTAACTGCCACTTTTTTGTTTAAATACATCTTAACCCAAACTTTCAGAGTTTTTATTAAAAAGCTCTTTCCAGTGCCACCAGTTCCACTCACAAAACAGCGTAAAACGTCAGCGTTATTATCAGTTGTGTCCATTTTATGTGTGATCATATCGAAGACTCTTTTTTGATCGGCATTAAGTTTTGCGATCATACTTTGAAGATCAGTCTGCTCTTCTTCTACCAGATTGATTCTGTGAAAGTCATCCATTGCGTTTGCAGCTTCCACAGCTTCAAAGTCTAAAGGGTTTTCAGGACCATCGTCATCATCAACAATTTCCCTTTCTTCGTTTATCTCAGCAACTTTAGATTCTATCATTTCACATGCTTTTTGTATCTTATATCTTGACTCTATCATTGAATTACCATAATCGACTCCTTCTTTTAAATCTTCTTTCGCCAAATTAAAGGCCTCCGTGTAAGTATCACACCCCATTTTGAGTTCATCTAAGGAACGCCATGGCTTGAATAAAAGAAGTAAAGAGAAGAAATATTTCCCTGGTACTTGTTCTCCGTCGTAGAAATAGTGATTGATCAAATATGGGTTATCTCTTCTTTTCAGGAACTTTTTACCGTCATTTATCTCGTAGCACTCGACTTTAGAGGAGACTGGGCGTGTTTTAACAATATCGTAATTTTGAGCGAACCTGTACAAGTTAGTAGTCTCCCACTCTGACACCGAACATACAATTTGTTTTAAATTTGATTTAATTATAAGTTCATCAATAGGTTATTAAATATATGTACATAATAAAGATATTTATTTTATATTCCGTCAAACACATGAACCACATTGACCACTAAACCCAATTCTCCAACCGCCAATTGATTGTTGCATTGCATATTTTTAGGAGTTAATCGCCATCTAGATAAATTGAAAAAGGATACATACAGACACTATCCTATTAGTAATAATATTTGGTGTATCTAGAAAACTGGACCAAAATTGCAAAATGTTTTAGTTTTTCCTTGATTTATACACTAAACACTAATTGTATTCTAAATTTCAAGCTTCTATGTCTGCTAGAAGTGCCCTAGAGTTTTGATGATCGGTGAGTGAGTGAGTGAGTGAGTGAGTGAGTGAGTGAGTGACAGAATTAAGAAACTTTGACTAGTTATAATTCTTAAACTACTGGTTCAAATTTAATGAAATTTGAAATATACCGTGTCTATGCGATGCCTGCTTGGTTACTGAAAATTCAGGTTTCTAGTTTGATCCACAACGAAGTTATAGGGGGTCGAAAATGGCCCGAACTGCTTCGAGAAAAGGATGGTACGGCCGTGCCGCTTTTTTGCTCGACTTGGCGATCAATACCTGGAAAGAAACAATATTTTAAACAAAAACCAATTCGGGTTTTGGAAGAACAGAAGCATAAATCAGTTATTGGGAGAGTTCACCAATCAAATAAACAGTAGCCTGAATAGAAATCATAACACCATAGTTCTATTCATCGACTTTTAAAAAGGCCTTCGATATCCTGAGCCACGGAAATATATTACGTCAGCTAGACAGAGTCGGAGTGATATTAAAGTGGATTGAAAACTACCTAGAAAACCATAGCTTTGAAGTTAAATTTAAAGATAACTATAGCAATCCAGAAAAAACAACATAGGGAATACCGCAAAGATCAAAACTCGGACCACTACTTTTCATTATATATGTAAATGATCTAATTTCGGTTCTTCGGAAGAGTAGGGGATACGCGTACGCAGACGATGCAGCTATAGTAGTCAATCACAGATGTGCCGAAACGGCAATAAAATAATGCAAGAAGAATTCAACGGAGTTACAATGGTGCTATGATCACGGTCTCTTGATCAATGCAAAGAAGACAAAAATAATGCACATACATATGTACGCCCACCACATATCCAAAAAGTATTATTGAAAATTAAAAGACAACTGTTTTCATAATGCAAGGAACCCTATGTAACTTGAAAGAGATGACAGCTGCGAAACTTTTATAGAATTATTGGCATTACTCAGCTGGTGCTAAAAGGCATTCCTATCCCGATATCCAAGAAACCGAAGTACCTGGGAGTCATCCTAGATAGCAAGCTTCTTTGGTCAAAGCATGTTGAGTCCAAAACCACCAAAGCGCTGTTAGCTTTTTGGCAATGCAAAGGTGCCTTTGACAAAATATGGGGCCTATCGCCGAAAAGGGTCCTTTGGATCTACACGGCAATGAAAAGACTGATAATCTCATATGCATCGGTTGTTTGGTGGAGCAGGCTAACACGCAAACACGCTGTGGCTTCACTCACCAAACTCCAAAGAGCGGTTTGTCCCAGGTGCACGGGGGCTTTCCCCAGCACACCGGGAGCTGCTCTAGATGCTATGATGAATCTTCCACCCCTTGACATATACATATATCAGAGGGTGTGCCTTGAAAGACATTTCTCGCCTAAAGAGAAATGGTCTTTGGTACAACTCGCATTGGAGTGAAAGTGTACTTGTGGGAGAAATATCCTACGACCCCTGTCTCATGGATATGCCTTCTGACGCAATGACACCTGCCATACTGCGCTGTAATTCCACAGTCACATTTCCATGGCGTCAGGACTGGCTTTGGCCTAAACATGGACACTAAACCTGGAATGGAAAGTCTTCGCACTTTCACAGATGGCTCCAGGACCGGGCAGGGATCCGGCGCTGGAGTTATCTTTGAGCGCGAAAACATTCGACTGTCCAACATTCCTCTATCCAACTCCAAATTAGTGCATGAACCTTTTTGAACAAAGTCGGAAGACTAAATTCACTTAGGCTTGTATGGGTCCAAGGTCACTCTGTAATCCCAGGAAACGAGATCTCCGATGAACCCGCCTTAGGTGTACCTGCTTCCACGGTCAAATCTGACATCAATGACTGGGTCTTTAATACACTCAGTCGTAGATGGAGGGAATACCAGGATGCAGGATGACTAAGCGCGTACGCTGATGTCTGCAAGAAGTCCGTAAAATTTTTCTTATCTTTAAGGAGAAATGATTGCAGAAGGCTTACGGGCGTCATTACGGGCCAGTACACTTTTACCAAGCATCTCTACGTGCTTGGCATCAGTGAGACGCCTACCTGTGCTGCATGTTGCGAAGAGGATGACACAGCAGAACACTTTCTCTGCGACTGTCCCGCCTTCGCTCGCGCACGGTGGTGCACCCTTGGGACTGACGTGGTGGGTGCCCAATCTTAGTTCTACTCTTAGTTCTACATCACTGAAGCCCCTCCTCACTTTTCTCCGGACTACGGGGAAAATACAATAAAGACAAATAGAATTAACCCGGATACAGATGAAATTATAATAATTTGACAGAGAAGGAGAAAGAGAGAGAACCCGAACCGAAGAGAAAACATTTGAAATCGATTAAATGAATTTTGATAACACAATCCACTCTCAAGAGGAGGAACAAGCTGATCACTTTCTAATTTTACATACCGTAGTTAATGGGTTCTTTACGCAAATAATTAAATTAAAATTAAGGAGTCTGAAGTATTTGACAAGAAGAGGAAAATATACATTAGTTCTCCAGACATAGAAAACGGCTTTATGTCAGAGATATTTAGAAGGTTTGTAAAAAAAGGAAAAATGGGTATATTGTTATATAGGGTCCGCCATCTAACGTTTTTTTTTTTCAAGTAGTGCTTATTTCGTGAATGGTAACACTTAGCTCATGTCTGATTTGACAGATAATTAGTTTTATCCTTCCGCTGAACGAATATGGTTGTGTATACGCTTGAACAACGCTGGGAAATATTGCGACATTACTTTGAAAATCATGGTAATGTTGCAGAATGTGTGCGAAAATTGCGTACGGATTTTGGAAGAAGAGAAGCACCGTCAGCTCCGTATGTTCGTTATCTTGTGAAAAAAGTGAAAGAAACTGGCATATCCTCATCGATAAACCAAAGCGTGAAAAGCCAAAAACAGTGCGTACACCCGAGAATATTGCTGCTGCTGCAGAAAGTGTGCGTGAAGCGCCATCAACATCAATTCACCGTCGTTCTCAACAATTGAATATTTCGGAGACATCATTGAGACGAATTTTGCATAAAGACCTTGGTATGACGCCATACAAAGTCCAATTGGTTCAGGAGTTGAAGCCAACTGACCATCCAATGCGTTTTCGCTTCGCTAAGTGGGCCTGCGATCGACTTACAGAAGATGCCGATTTTGCCAAAAAAATCATCTTTTCAGATGAAGCTCATTTTGATCTTGGCGGGTATGTAAACAAGCAAAATTGTCGCATTTGGGGCACAGAAAACATGCACGCATACATTGAAAAGCCGGTGCACCCAAAACGAGCCACTGTTTGGTGCGGATTTTGGTCCAGAGGCATAATTGGGCCATTTTTCTTCGAAAATGAGCAAGGAGTGGCCGTTACAGTCAATGGCGATCGTTATCGGGCCATGTTGAACGAATTTTTGTTCACAAAAATTGAAGAGGAGGATATTGGCAACATTTGGTTTCAACAGGACGGCGCTACGTGCCACACAGCCGAAGCTACACTCGATGTTTTGCGCCCTGTTTTTGAAGATCGCATTATCAGCCGCAGAGCTGATGTCGTTTGGCCACCTCGGAGCTGCGATTTGACACCGTTGGACTATTATTTGTGGGGTGCCGTCAAAGATAAGTGTTACGCCGACAAGCCAGAGACAATTGACGCTTTAAACGAATAACGATAAGCTCGTGATGTTCCAAATGTTCTGAATTTTAAAACAAAATAATTATTATAACGTTTTTTTATTGTATAATCTCGGCTTTTTTTTGACTCATATAAGTCGCGTCGCCTCGTTTTGTTTTGTTTGTTCATTTTAAAGAATGCCTAGAAGAAAGAACACCTTCAGCGTAAAACTTCGTGAAAAGTATCCTTTTCTCGAAAAAACAAAAAATGAAAGTGATGTTTTGTGCAAAAAGTGCGGAGGTATTTTTTCCATTGCAAACGGCGGTAACGCTGATATTTGTCGTCATATAAAAGCAAAAAAACATCTAGACGCAGTACATGCCGCTTCTACCAGCACATCTATAAAATCGCATTTTGCATCGGATTTGGAAACAGATTTAGCAGCAATGGAAGGAGTGTGGGCTTATCATGTGGTACATTCAAATCAAAGTTTAAAGTCATCGGATTGTGCCACAAAAATATTTAAAATGTGTTTTAAAATGGAAAAGTTTTCGTGTTCACAGAAGAAGTGTCAGGCAATAGTACCTAACATTTTCGCGCCGCATACACAGCAATTACTTGAAAAAGACTTGAAAGACACTCGTCATGTTTCAGTGTACACAGATGCATCAAACCACGGAAATATTAAACTTTTTCCTGTGCTTGTTCGATATTTCGTTCCCACTGACGGTGTGCGTGTGAAAATTTTAAATTTAACCCAAGAGTCTGGTGAGAATTCCACAATGATATCGGAACTTATTGAGTCTGCCGCTAATAAATTTGAACTGAAAAAAAAAATTGTCAGCTTTTGCGGCGATAATGCAAAGGTTAATTTTGGTGGAGAGACTCGTGGCGGCCAAAAAAATGTTTTTTATCGATTGAAACAGTGGCTTCCGCATTTGATCTGCATTGGCTGTGTGGCACACATAGCACACAATTCATTGAAATTCGCGTGCGATGAAATACCGTTCGATTGTATGGGTTGTTGTTAAAATATATTCTCATTTCTACCTTTGTACGCGTGACTGCATTAAAAGAATTTTGTAGGGAGGCAGAAGTGCAATATGAAAAACTGCTCGGATATGCAAAAACACGATTCTTAGCTCTCGGACCAGCCATCAAGCGTATTTTGAAACTTTATGATCCTCTTCGGACGTATTTTCGGGAACTGACAAAAGGAGAGAACAAATTCAAGGAATTTTTCGAAGAAAAGTCATCGAAATTTTGGTTAATGTTCGTGCAAGAACAGGTAGGAGAAAGAACGAAATTAACTCTATCTCTCACCCTCTGATTTAATTAACTCTGTTTCTTCTCTTTTATCAGGCTGAATTATTCGCCAAATGCGTGCTGAAAATTGAAGATGAGAATGTTACGGCAATTGATGTTATACGCTATTTACATGAGATCGAGATGACACTTAAAACGCGTCAAGAAGATGTTTTTTTTATCGCCCCTTACAGCAGCAGAGTTGCAACGACTTGTTGACAAAAGATACAATTCGGATGAGCTGACTGTTGTACGCAATGATTTTTTTGGTAATTTTTCCTGCTGTTGTACAACTCTTCAACAATTTAATACTAACTCAAACTTATTCACAGCCTCTGCACTCTCCTATTTCGATATATGGACAGTGCCATTACAGCCATTGAAACTTTTTTCGTGGGCAACATTGAGAGAAACACCAAAATGGAATGATGTGGCAGCTGTCATGAATAAGTTAGGCGAACTCCAACTGTACGATGCCAATGAAAAAGCGGCAGATTTACACACACAATATAGATTTGTGAAAACTACTGCACTGATGACAAAATATCGCAGTGGAGGGGCCCCTCTCACGTTTCCACTGTGGATCGCTGGGTTGAAATATTCAATCATCTAAGAAACACCGATTGCGATTACAATGAATTTGCTACGATCGTTGAATACATCTCATGCTTGCCAGGAACTTCATCGTCGGTGGAACGAATTTTCGCTGCAGTCAACAAAACTTGGACGTCAGAAAAAACTCGATTAGATGTGGAAACATTAAAGGCGATTCAATTCAATTTCAATTCAATTCTTTATTGATACATCATAAGTAGTTTACATTTTGATATAATTATCTGCAAAGCCTTAGGGGCTTATCTGCAGAAGATTAGTTACACAATATTGTTTCTTATATGAGTTGAGCTTTATATACAATAAATAATTTCTAATCCAGTTAAATTTATTTATTTTTTATTTTTTTTGTGTCTTTGATCCTAAGTCAGAAAAAACTGTTTCGCTTTTTTCAACAAAAGAGATTTTGAAAGATTTTTATAATTATTTGGGAGTTCATTAAATATTTTGGGTACTACTACTTCATATCGCCTTCGTCCGTACTCATTCCAATGCCGTGGGATATTGTATCGTCCTTGCAGTCTTCTGCGTGTGTTGAAGTTATGTTGAGCTGTGACTTTGTAAGTGTCATCGTTCCAGAATATTGAAATAACTTCCATCTTATAAAGTTGTTCGATGTTAAGCAGTTTCCTACTGTTGATGTTTTGTTGTCGATTGTAGTGCTGTCCTGTCTTTGCGCTATGTATCATTTTGTGGATTCTTGCTTGTATATGCTGTAACGACCGAATCTGAGGCGCATTTCCCCATGCCAATATACCATGCCGTAGATGAGATTCCACTAATCCAAAATAGCACTGTCGTAGAACATCTTCCGTGCATACGTTACTGAGATGGAAAAGAGCATAAGTTGACTGCCTTAGTTTTGTCTCAAGTGCTCTTATATGATAGCTCCATTTAAAATTGTAGTCTACGATGACCCCTTAGTTTTTTTTTAGTTTTTAATTCATTTTTATTCTTAACTTCTTAGATCTATCTTACCCTAGACAAAAATGCTTAAAAACTAGCTTAACTATCTTAACAATCTAGATATCTTACTGGCCCTAGGCGGACACTCTAAAATAGACGTAACAACTTAAATCTATGTCTTTCGACTACTATATCAACTTACCACTAACATTACTATATCTAGCTTAAGCTAAGAAAAATGTTTTTTTTATTAAAAACTTAGCATATGATCATTTGTATTATATATAAAACTTAAGCCTACTTTAATGTAACTAAACCTAACTTATTCTACCTTAACTAAAATATATATATATAAATTATATACATAATATATATATTTAATATATATATCTTTTTTTTTGTTTTTTTTTGTTTTATATACAATATATATACCCTACTACTACCTACCCTACCCCACCTTACCCTACCTTAGCCTATGTAAGCCTGCCATTGGTGTTAGGCAGGCGATGCCTTGAAGAGGCTGAAGCTCTCAAAGTGTCCACTGACGTAGCTCTCTCCAGCCACCAAAAGCGTTGATGCTGTCGGACTACGTCTCCTCGATCCCGGCGTGAGACCGATCTACAGAACCTGAGGCGCTCGGGCTCACGGAGCGCGACATTGGGTTCGTAGAGGAATCGCCGTTCCACGGACTTGCGACCCACGTGGAAGATTAGCGGTACCGCCAATCTATCCTGGATCAGCCCACATCTATCTAAATAGAGGAATGCTTCTGGCGGCACAAAGCCATTAAGGCGCACTCTCTCGTGATATAAATCGTTGGGGTAGTAAGCCCCGAAGATCAGGCTATTGACCGAAGTCATGGCTCTCGCAACGTGGCTTCGAATCAGTTTGATCAAAAAATTATCTATCCGTACAATCCTGGCCCTATTGTATAGGACCTCGTTCGGGTAAAATTTCATGTACTCAGATTCGGGTGTCCTATGTAGCCCCAGACACGTCCTGAGACATTGTCTCTCAAACACCCGAATCCTTTCCATTAAGCTGGCTCTCACATTGAACCAGACGGGACATCCATAGGCAACCATGGGCCTGATTAAGGCCATGTAGCAGATTACCTTCACCCTAGAATCAAGTTGGCTGCTATGAAACAGCCATCTTGTCAGAGCGAAAGCGCCCCGGGCCCTTGCCAGAGCAGCATCTACATGTTTGTCAAAATATAGATACTGATCCAGCACGATCCCAAGATATCTGACCACACTTTGTTTCGCCAGTGGACGCCCGTCCGGTCCTAATATTAAGAACCTGCGCCAGTTTTTTCTAGTGTCCCGAGAGGCCCTAGACAAAGGCGTTCTGAACAATATAGATTCTGATTTCTGGAAGTTGATTTTCAACTTCCAGTCATCACAATACTGCTGAATTTTTTCGAAGTCACGCTGCAGAAGAGTAACAATGACGTCGATCGTTGGACCTGATCTGTACGCGATTAGGTCGTCTGCGTACGCTATTGAATGGTGAAGAGAAACTAGCAGATCGCTTAGGTAAATGCTGAAAAGGATCGGCGAATTTACCGTACCCTGTTGCAGTCCATTTTTGATTTCAAATGTTTGGGTAGAAGTCACGTTGGCAATTTTCACTACGAACTTTCTACCTGTTAACATGTCAAAAATCATATATAGCAATGGTTTACTTATGCCCAGCCGACTGAGCTTGTAATAAAGACCTTCTAACCATACGGTATCGAAGGCTTTTTCCAAGTCAATCAGACAGGCACCCGTGCATTGGTTCTTGCATTTATTCCATTGGACATCCGACACAAGCTTCGACGCGGCATGAATAGTGTCATGCCCCGCTCTGAAACCGAATTGGTTATCCGGGATGATTTTATTGTCCTCAACCCATTTAGACAGAGCCCTATGGATCACCTTCTCGAAAACCTTGCTGATACTCGGAAGGAGACTTATTGACCGGAGATTTTCCGGGTTAGATGTGTCTTTACCCCTCTTGGGAATTGGTTGCACCACCGCTGTCTTCCAGTGCACTGGATAATATGCATTATTCAGTGCATTGTTGAACATGATGGTGTACCTCTCTACAGCCACTGGCGGAAGGTGCCTAAGCACAACATTGGATATACCGTCGACTCCCGCGGATTTTTTCTTCCTCAATGACTCGAAGATCATCCGAAGATCCTCCGTCGATATGAACAGGGTATTAGCCCCCACATTGGCGATGACATTGTTTGCCATGAAATCTTCATTGAACCTTGTAAAACCAAGGTTCTCTGATCGCCAATGATCGATATCATTTCGAAGATAGAAGTGATGAAGCAGGGCTCTATCTTCCAGGTCGTGGTTCGGGCGAATACTATCATTCACCTTGTACACTTCCTGGAAGACAGCTCCCACTGTCGCCACCTTCTCCTGAGGATCCTCGATCATGAAGAAGTCGTCATCCAGGATGGCGCTCTCTGGATCGATGCTAACTGTTCGTAGCAAGCGTTCATTGTCTGACGTTCTCGGAAGCTTTAGATCCTGAATGTCATTCTGATTGTTTCTCCGAAATATTTTATTTATTTGCGGGAACATACTCGCGCTGTTGGATTTTACAGCACGAATTCTGTTGTTCCAATGCAAACTTACAGATATTCTGTAATTTTCCTTGATTAACTGTTGGATATTTTTAATCAGTGACTTCAGTGTCCTGACCTCCGAGTTTTGTCTGTCGGTAAACCGCCTGTACAAGAGTTTGAGTCTTGTCAGGAGTCTACTTTTTTGTCTGTGCAGTGCGTCGATTGTCGCGTTTCGGTATACGTTTGTGGTATCGTGCTGTCTTTGGCGTGGTATCGTACTGTTCATTGTTTGTTTAATGACATCGTCCATTTGTTTGAGATACCTGTCAATCTCGTAGTTTGACAGGTTCCTATTAGTCGGTGGAAAGGAGGCGCTCGAAGTGAGCGCTCTCGTCAGGGAATTGGCAAAGCGCGGCCAGCACACCCTACTGTAATCGTAGGGGTGCGTTTGGACACACTCTGCCATCTCCGCGAACTCGTCAGGTACTGTGATCACGGCACATAGTCCGCAATGGTCACTGTCGTATACAATGGTCCGTAGACAGTTAATAGACCATTCGTTCGTGTCTGCCAGTCTCAGTCGAGAGTCTATTAGCATGAGATCCAGGTAGGAGCCGCTCCTAGGATACGACGGACTATCCGTTGCGAGCAACTTGACTCTATATTCAATGCTGCGAAGAACCCACCAATGGCTTAGTAGGCTCCCCCTAGTGTTGGGAATGTTATTTCCCCAATCACTATGTTTGGCATTTAAATCGCCGGCCAGAATGTAAAAGTTTTCTACCGAGTTTAAGCGCAGAGATCGAAAAAGTGTCTCGAGCTCTGCGATAAAAATATTGGGTTGAGGTGCTTCAGGTGCATAGGCTGATACAATGTACATTCTCTTTCCGTTTCGGAGAGGAATGCACACAATACAGGCCTCTAGCACCTGGAACCTCCGCACTTCACCGCTATATATGACTTTATGTTTAAAATTGTTTTTAATAAAGATAGCAACTCCCCCGCCTTGAATAGCGTTGGGTCGGTCCCTTCTAATTATTTTATAAGAACTGTGCCGGATTTTGTGCTTCTGGTTTAGCTTTGTTTCGCTAACCAAGAGTACATCGGGGCTTTCGTCCTGCAACAGGTTAAAAAGTACGGCTCGTCGCTCGATCCTTATCAGTGAATTTACATTCACCGACAGGATCCTCAAGGGCCTCTCTACCAGCGTACCCATCACGACCTTAGGTGCGCTAGGCCCGGCAGAAGCGAGTAGATACTATCTACTCGGGTCGCCGTTTCCAGGATCTGTTGCTGGAGCTGCCCAATCTGCCCTTGGATTGCGAGCAAGATCGAACAGACATCCACCTCGGCATACGATGACCCCTAAATACTTGTAAGTTGACACATTTTTTATAAAAGTTTCGCAGCTGTCTTCTCTTTCAAGTTGCATAGGGTTCTTTGCATTATGAAGGCAGTTGGTGTCATGTAATTTAATTTTTAATAATACTTTTTGGATATGTGGTGGACGTATGTGCATTATTTTTGTCTTCTTTGCATTGATCAAGAGACCGTGATCGTGGCACCAGGTTGTAACCGCATTAAATTCCTCTTGCATTATTTTTATTGCCGCTTCGACACATCTGTGATTGACAACTATAGCTGTATCGTCTGCGTACGCGTATCCCCTACTTTGACGAAGAACAGAAAGTAGATCATTTACGTATATAATGAAAAGTAGTGGACCGAGTTTTGATCCTTGCGGTACTCCATATGTTGCTTTTTCTGGATTGCTATAGCTATCTCTAATTTTAACTTTAAAGCTACGGTTTTCTAGATAGTTTTGAAACCACTTAAATGTCACTCCACGTACACCAATTCTGTCTAGCTGTCGCAATATATTCCCGTGGCTCAGGGTGTCGAAAGCCTTTTTAAAGTCGATGAATAGAATTATTGTATTATGATTTCTATTCAGGCTAGTGTTTATTTGATTGGTGAACTCTCCCAATAACTGATTTATGCTTCGGTTCTTCCGAAACCCGAATTGGTTTTTGTTTAAAATATTGTTTCTTTCTAGGTATTGATAAAGTCTTTCTGCGATTATCCCTTCAAGTACTTTATCTACTACTGATAAGATAGAAATAGTTCTGTAGTTTAGTATGTCATTTTTAGTACCATTCTTGGATATTGGTCTCACTATTGAGACTTTAAGCAGTTCAGGAACATGAGACTATGTTATGCTTTTATTGACCAATTTACAGATTAAAGGTGATAGAATTACAGCAAATTCCTTAAGATCTTTCGGTCGTATGCCATCTATTCCTGGTGATTTATTGTCAGGTAGTGTTGACAGTATATTCTGCACTTCCCTCACAGTCACTTCCTCCAGATACATTGAGCATACTGCACTTGTCGTTGTGCCGATAAAAGTTTGCCTATTACACTGGTGCACTATGTTGCTAACCTCACGTGATAATTGATTTGCAAACTTGTCCGCTAGACTTTCTATGTCCGATTCGTTTGCAAAGTTTTTGGACAAGGCGTCATCCAGATTTGGAGGTACTCTTCCCAATATGCGGTTAACAAGCTGCCATGTTTGTTTTGGGTTTGTTTTTGCAGTTCGAATTTTTTCTTTGTAATATGCGAATTTTGTGGCATTTATCCTCTTGTTTAAAATATTCCGAAAAGTTTTGTAGTCCTTTTCGTATTCTTGGTTTCTTCTATTGTTCTTGTATCTTCTGTATAATCTGTCCCGTTCTTTGCAAGCCTGCTTTATTTCCCATGTCATCCACTCACACTCGATATTTCTTCGCTTTTCTTTTTTTGTCATTGATGCCTCTTTCATTATGTCCATGTACCTTTTCCTAAATTGTTCATATATTTCGTTTACGCAGTCATATTCTTCAATTTCGTCCCAATTAGTGTCATTCATTCCTTGTACAAGTTTACGCCTATTAACGTATTGTTGCATTATTTCGGGTTTACTTTCTGTGCTGTTTTGCGTAGCAAGCCTGCAGAATGTAGCATAGTGATCGGATATGTTTAGTTCTATAACCGCTGACTCTATTTTTTTGCTTATTGTATGAACTAAGATGTGATCTATCAGAGTACTTGTGTTTCGAGCCAGATCAGTCCGAGTGTCGGATTGTATGACATTGCTAAGCCCTTTTGCTGCAATCATTGATAGATATTTTTTTGCATGGGACTCATTCTGATGTTTGACATTGAGGTTCATATCACCAAGAATCACTAGCGTCTCTTTCTTTCCCAATATATCGATGTTTGCTGCCAGTTCATTAATGAATCCGTTTATGTATGTGTGTGGCGGTCTATAGACACAGATTATTGTGGCGTTAAGCTCATCACGCTTAATTTTTAAAATCAGGCTGTCGTAAAAACCGGTTTCTGGCTCACTTCCATTGAATCTTTCCTTAAGTTCGAAAGTAATGTTATCTTTTAAAAATATTGCGATGCCACCACGTCCTGAGTGTCTGTTAAAATATTCGCTGTTAAAACCATTTATTTTATACAAGTTGTTTTCTTCTTTATATATATTAATTTCTGTCACTGCAATTAAGTCTAGGTCTTGCAAAAAGTCATGAATACTTAGCATAAATGCGTTCCAAGTTTTTCTCGCTGATCTTTTGTTAAGATGTAAGCACGAGAATCCATTTCTGTATTTTATATATTTTTTTATTTCTGTTTCTCTTTTCAGATTAGTAAAATTTCACTTAATTCATTTTCATTCATTTGTATGTATACTTTTGGTCGCTAGTGTGTTTATTGTTATTATTATTTTATTTTATTTATTTATTATTTTTTTTTGTTTATTATGCTCTCATTTTCTCAATATCATCCTCGGTGGCTATTTCGATGACGCGGCCGCCGTCTGTTCTCCTGACTAGAATTTTGTTGTTGGCAAACCAAACGTACTTCCAATTCACCGCTTTTGCTTGTGTTTTTGCTAACCACAGCATTTTCTTATTGTGGGTTGTGAGTAAAGTGCTTATGTAAACACTTTGTTTGGCGTATACCGGGTTTTGTTCTTTATTCATTACGTCACACACCTGTTCATATTTAATTGTGCCCTTTGCCTTCGATTTTTGCAGGAATATTTGTTTGATTTGTTTTCGTGAGAACCTAACTGCCATATTCGTCAACTGTTTGTTTTTTCTGTCCGGATATGTGCGAATGTCTTCTATATCCGACTCTTTTATTTCGGCATTTATTGCTTTGCCCACCGCAGCGACAATGTCAAGCTTATTCTCGTTGTTCTGCATGGGGATATTTTTTATTTCAACACTGTTTTCTATTTGTCTCTGATCTAGTTCATTGATCCTCGCTTGCAGATTCGCGATAATACCGTCTTTGATTTTGGTTTGTCTTTTGTATTCGCTAATTTCATTCATCAGTTTTTCAATTAGTTCGTTGTTTTTTGCCAGTGCGCTGTAAATTTCGTCATACTTCGTGCTGGTGAACTCAACTGCCTTTGCATAGTCTTTGATCAGTTTTTTGATTTCTATTAATTCAGTTTGTACAGATTGAGATGTTTCCTGCTGCAATGAGCCAATTTGTGTGCTTGTGCCTGCTGTTGAGCGTGGGGACTCCACTGGCCTGGCTCTTTTGGATAATTGGACGTCTTCATCACTCCTAGTTTTCCCTCTACATATTCCACATTTCCACGAGTTTTTTGTTTGTGCGGTCATTTTCCTGTATGTAGTGTAGGAGACAGTTGAGCATTCAAAGTGAAATTGCCCCTTACAGGCTGAGCATGAAATAAAATCTCCATCAGCGGGTAGGGGATCGTTGCACCTAGTACATTTAGCCATAATAAATAAAGTTTACCGTTTAGATGTTTATATTTTTATAATGAACTGTTCAAAAAGAAAAAAAGAGTGCAGTTCACTTTTCAGTAAATCAAAATCACAATTAACATAAAATCCAAACCAGTGAATGTATTTAATAATTTTACGGGAAATTTAAGCTGGACCTTTAGAGAAACACGTCTTAAGATCACGAACTCACTCACTCTCTTTCTGACCATCAAATGCAATTTGAAGTATACATACATTCCTTGACTTCTTTAAATATCTCAAATCGAAGCCGGAATTGCTTCATAACATTGCATCAAAAAACAAATACAATGCAACCGCAGAAAAATCCAAAATGTTATTTTTTCCCTTTTTTTTATTTTCATTGAATAAAAAATGTACTGCGTAAGTACTGTTTTTTTAATGTCGGTATACTGTTTTTTATTTCATTTTTGAGAGAAAAGTACTGTTTTTGGTCAAAAAAAAGATACTAGCGTTACGTATAACTGATATCCGTCCGGGCCGAGATTAACTTGTGAATGAGGTATTAGCGGAAAATGGGGACGTTTTGTCATTTATCATATATTAGAATTATTCATTTCCTTACGATGTAAAACAATCGTAAGAACTTTGAGTCACTGCACACGCACCCGGGCATTGGTCAGCTTTCGTTTTTATGCACATCGACCGTAGTTATCAAGCAATTTATAATGATCTTTTTATTGTATTGGTCAATTTGATATTTTCCATTACCCAGTGTCTCACGCGAATAAATTCGTAGCAGTACCCATCAGTCAAGGCATATCTTCGATTACCCGCAATTCTATGGGAGTTGTTGTTTCTCTATCTTTTTGATATGCAAGATATTGTTCAATTCTTAGAAAATTCTTCGAAATTCCTCCTACAAGAAGGAGGGAAAATAAAGCGGCGATTACTGGAGTGCAGGAGAGGAAGTTTGTTGTTTTTATTATTATCTTATCATATCCGGTCGTAATAATCGTACTACCTGACAGGCTGTGACGAAAATCGGATCAACATATTCACTGTTGAATACTTCAGTGCCAGTTAGACAATGCGGCAATATAAGGAACGAAAATGTCATAGTTGTAAGGGCTTCTGTTGAAAATGAGCCAAATCAGACGCCATTCACAGAAATTGAGAATCTGACAAATAACATTGCGGCTAATTTTGCTTAAAGATCTTAGACTACACCTTACGAGTTTGAAGTTCTGAAAATTCTCCGTCAAGACTCTGCTAAAGTTTGAAGAAAATTCGAAAAATCATCTTCAGCGATGGAGCTAAGTTTTGGAACAATTGCTTGGTCAATAAGCCATATATGCATTACTGGACATCAACAAATTGTTTGTGATTTATCACTGACACATCTGGGTATTCAATTTGACTAGTCCTCATTGAGTAAAATATTCCTGAGGTAAATTAGCTCCACAAACGGACATCCCGTGAAAGGAATACACAAAAATTAAGGATCGGCTCGTGGAATGTCCGAAGTTTTTACAGACCGGGTGGTTTCCAAACAGTACTCAACGAAATAAGTATGTAAATACTTTGTTTACGATTTTTCCAAAGAAATACATTTGTTATTTATTTTTCAAAAGTGTTGTTAAGACTAATACTTAAATCTAACAGAGTTGCTCTTAAAGTTATGCGACTGTGGGAAACGGGAGATAGTGGGCGTGAACAAATGCGGTTTTTGGGATGGATGTAAGGTGAACCTTTTGGGAAGGTGTCGGATTGAGAATGTTCAAAGTATCTGCGATGCTCGCGGAACATGCGGGTGAAGCGTGCGATTTGTGCTGCGCGTGTAGAATTTCCGGCAGCGGTTGGTGTTGTGCAATCATATCCAAGAATTTGGATCAGTTACATTAACTTGTATAAATTGAATATCACAGATATACAAGAAGTTCGACTTTCAAACGGATCAAATATTAATACCCACAATCTGGAAATAGGAGTATTCTCCAACAACAAAATTTCATAGAACTTAATGGACGTAGTTTTGTTACAACGTCCATTACAACGCAAAATCCGAGGTTCCTGCTATAACTTAAAAATGTTTCAATTTTGCGACCATGTCATTTTGGTGATATCTTTCAAATCTGTTATTTATTATTCATTCACTGATCCAAATGATAAAACTTCATTATCAAAATGGGTGTTCGTTAATGCAAACGTTGCGCGCATGGGAGTACCTGAAAGTACAGCAGAACCCAAGGCAGTTCCCCGCCGTACACAAGAACTTGGATTTTCGCAGACTTTGGCAAATATTGCCAACTAACTCAAGAGCTCAACGTTCATGACAATAGACAACACCGTTTGCTCGCTGACTGATCTTCGGAGCGTTTGGAAGAAGACCCCAATTTTGGCCGAACAAATTGGTGAAAAGGCGCATTTTTGGATGAATGGCTGTGTTAACAACCAAAATTGCCGTATGTGGGACGACACCAACCCACACGAATTTCAACAGCATTGGGCCGTAATTTCGCAAAAAAGACGTCGGTGAGGCGGTCATCGTTAATGGCGAGCGCTAGAGAATTAACCAAATTCTTACGGCCTCAATTGAACCATATGGAGCTGGGCGACATGCGGTTCCAGCTGGATGGCACTACGTGCCACACAGCGGACGCCACGATTGACATTCTGCATGAACGATTCGAAGATAAAGTTATAACCCGGACAGGTGAACTGTATTGGCCACCATGGTCATGCGATTTGACTCCGCTAGACTTTTTCTTGTGGGGTTCCCTGAAGTCGCAGATCTATGCGAATAAAAAATAACCGACCGATGCCCTTAAGGTGAACATAACACAGGCCATTGCTGATATTCTGCCGGATCTATGCAGAAAAGTGGACTACTCAGATCCGTGGAGTATATATATATAGTATATAAGTATATATTTCATATATACTTATATGCCATGGCCCTTCTAAATAAAAAAAGAAACTTCTTTATCCTCACACACGGCTTGTTTTATTCCATTTCAACATTTACCCTTATTGAAAACTCTTTATTTCACAATTTCTCATCTTTCAATGCGAAAATCGTAACGATATACTAACAATAGGAGAAGAAAGTCTGCGAGTCTCGCCACACGATAATTGCCTCAGACAATACGAGTAAGTTTTACTTGCCCAAAAAATGGAATGCCTGGATATCACCGGATGGAAGCACAATCAAAATTATCATTTTCTGATAGATAGAAAACACGTATGGTTACCGAACCCAATTACCGAGGAATATCTCTGCTACCAAGTTGTTACAAGGTTTTTTCAAATTTTCTCTTAAAGAGACTGACATTACATGCTAAGAAAATAATCGGAAACTACCAGCGTGGCCTTAGGAGGCACCGCTCGATGAGTGACCAGATTTTCACTTACGACCATATAGTGCACCACATATTCGTAGATTTTAAATAGGCGTATGACTCAATAAACATATCGAATATGTGGCTGGGAATTACGAAAAAAAGGTGGTGAAATTGATACGAATATACCTAAAAGGGTAACAAAGGACGAGGTAAAGTAAAGAACTCTTTATCCGAAATATTCGAGATACGTGAAGTCTTAAAATAAGGAGACACCTTGTCAACACTTCTCATTATTTTGGTGCTGGAATATGCATTGAGAACCTTTCAGAAAATAAAAGAGGAGTATCCCTTAATGGAATCACATCTGCTCTAACTCCACCTAGTGGTTGGAGATAGCGAGGAAGTAGTTAAGAAAAATGCAGAAAGTTTAATACTGTCAAAACGGAAGAACTTTAGAAGTATTGTAAGTAAAGAGAAAACCAAATACGAGTACATAATCACTGACCGATATGGATGGATCAAAACCTCAAACCTAACTGTAATCAATAAACCCTTTGAGAAAATGGGCGAATTCAAATGTAAATACATAAATATGACTGCAAAAAACCTCGTAAAGACCGAAATAAAGAAAAGGCTACATATGAGCAACGCGTGCTTCTTCGTGATGAAGGAACTATTGAAGGTAATTCTTTTGTCCCGCAATGAGAATCAGTATTTACATACAAAATCCTCATTAACACTTCGATATGAAGATATGAAAATTGGTTTCGGACTAAGATAGAGCAAAATAGACTTCAGGTCTTTGAAAAGATCTTAAGGAGAATCCACACAATCAAAAATGTGAGGAACCCTATTCAGGCTCAAGAACTGTCCGAGTAATAATAAAATCGCGGAGATTAGTATGAGTACGTGGAACGAATGGGCAATAGTGAACAGTCAAAAGAATAATGAGTGAAAAACCTGAGATAAGGAGGACAATATAAAGATAGATCTAAAAGAATGGATTCCTGGTTCGAAACGGTATTACTTGCTGTAATACTTCCGAATTGCGATTATTATTTTTATGCTTTATTCTTTTTGTTTCCAATTTCATAAAGTTAACATTGTTTTTGACTTCATTTTAGATACATATCTTAAAGTTACATTAAATAAAGAATACTGTTGAGTCAATTCTGTAGTCATAAAACAACTAGAGGTGAATGAATTTTACAATAAATTACACAAATTTTATTTGGTTGTGGGGTTGTGGGTTATGAGTGTGACTGGTGAACTATAAGTGATGACAACAAATATAATCAATAAACGATACTTAATATTACTTAATATACACAGCATTCGAAAAAAAGAAAGCAAACAAAAATAAAAATAAAAATAAAAATGGTTGATTATTCTATATTAATTAGAAGGTTTTTGACTTTTGAGCTATCCATTGTAAAAAGCCATTTTTTAACTTTATTTAAAAACAGGGTAGGAACATTTACAATTCTTAATTGGTATGGTAGTTTATTAAATAGTTTAGGTGCAGATACAGTAAAAAGTTTCGAGTGGTGAGTTTTGAGTGAAGCTGGTATGTTAACGAAGGCCTTATTATTTATTCTCCAGCTATATGTGTTTGAGCCTCTAAGAGTCGAAGAGTAACGACTACGCATAAAAGAAGATTTTAAGTACTTTATAAACATAACGGTAAAAAATGAAGGAGATAAAACAGCGGCCAGCTTCTACTAAATCATCATTTTTACATTTAATTCTTATAATATGCTTTTGGGCTCAAGGGTGTTAGAATAAGCACTTCTCCAGCTGGAAATGCCATACTGCAATTTCGAGTGAACAAGTCCGTAGTATATCCTCATTAAGAGTTTTTTGTGAGCAATAAGGTTGTAGCTTAAATATATTTCGCGTGACGGAGATTTCCAGATCATATTTTTGTCAATAACAACTCCCAGGTATTTAAAGTTTTCTACCGATTCTATGTTAAAGCAATTGGACTTACAAACAGCATTTAAGACGTAATTGAGCAGCAAAGTGAAAACGTATATTGAGTCAACAAAGCCGGACGTTTTTAAACTACAAATCATAATCTTTGCTTTTTCGCTTATAAGTCGTCTGCGAACGCTGTAACTTTACCTCTAAGATTTTGACAAAATAGGGAATTTTGATATATTAAAAATAGAATAGAACCCAGGACAGAACCTTGGGGTACATTAACATGTATTTTTAATTCATCGCTAAGAACCCCGTCTAGGTTAACGCTCTGTGATCTGTCTTTCAGATAGAGTGTAAACCAACTATACACCGAGCCTTGAAACCCTTACAGCTTAATGGTAAAGTGTAATGGTTAACCATATCAAAAGCCTTCATTATATCGATGAATAAAACTATTGGTGTACTATTATTATTAAAACCTTCACAGATTTCACTGCATAATTTCAATATCGCATCCTTCGGGGACCTATCCTCATGAAAGCCGAATTGCCAAACGAAACGAAACTTATAGATAACAGTACTTTAGGTTAAGCCAAAAACACTATATACTCAAAATTATACAATATAAGCACGAAACGGACATTCAAAGCTTGAAAATTATGATGAAAAAAAATAAATATCTCCGGTACTGTTAAACGTATGGGATTAAAATGGACAGATGAACTTATTGAATCATTTAATATTTGAATTTATAATGTTGAATTATTTTATATAATGTACAATACTCACACAAGTGACGTCACCGCCTGTGGCTGAATGCGCTTTTTATGAGTTCGGCATTTGTCAATTGTCAATTGTCAATTGCCAATTAACCCCTTCACCTAATCTCAGTGATGCAAATCCCTCGCCACCTTCTTTCCACACTACCAGCAATGCAGCCCGCTCAACAGTTCCAGTTTGAGTTTGGACGAAGCCAATGACTTTCCCATACATAGACCCAACGTATGCAGGTATTTATCCGCCTACTATAGAAGTGCTCCCGTTACGAACGTTGTGCAAATGGCAAATGGGTACTCGTATGCTCCAAGCGTGTCGTTAAACAACTTTCAACAAAGCCCTATGCATATCCCATCTATAAACGTAACAACATTCACTCAGCAAATATTGGTAGTGGAAACACCTGGTAAAATCATTTCAATTTTTCGTCGAGACACAATGCAACATCGGACTTAAACCTGACTTCGTCGCAAATAGCAGCTCGTCAGGTCAGAGCCAAACAACTGCCGATCTTTTCTGGCCTATTTTCATAACAAGTGTAGTTCAGTCAACAGATTTTCCGACCAGGAAAACCTTCTCAGCCTTCAAAAGTGCCTCAAAGGCTCAGCTCTGGAAGCAGTCCGGGGAAAACTTTTGACACCAAACACAGTTAACAATGCCATCGATACCCTGAAGATGCTCTTTGGGTTTGCAGATATTCTCCATCAAAAAATGTGAAGAAAGCTGCATATCAGCCTAGAAAAATTAGAAACTTTGATCCATTTTGCACTTGCTGTACAAAATTACTGTCCACTATTGAAGCTATAGGTTTTGGAGATTATCTAAACGATCCATCACTGCTGTCTGATCTGTTAGAAAAGAGCGACCTGAAGCTCGAACACAGAAGAAAAGAGGCCAACAAGACAGCGACTTTTAGTGTACGATATCACAGATAAGACAGTGAAAACCATCGTCTTATTTAATGTTCCACCTTATCGTTTTCTCAAGAAACACCTAGCACAACGTTGTATTTCACGTAAACAATGCGGAATCGACGGTTGCAAAATGCCACATTATTCTCTCCTTCGTGCTCTAAAACGTAGCTGCCATGATCGTGAATAATTCAGAAGTGTCACCTAGTCACTGCGGCCTCTGATTAAAAAATCCTGAGTTCATGATAAAACTTGGTATGCTTTTGAGTGAACTAGCAACGATAATGCCTGCCAAGGTGTTTGTGTCGTGTATTGATGAGGCAGTTACAGTGGCACAGTATGTGCTCTGCTGTTTCTGCCTCTTCGTTACACATTCTGCAGGTGTCATCTTGTGTGATGCCCATGGTTTTAAGATGTTTGTTGACCGGGCAGTGTCCAGTGAGGAATCCTGTGACGAATCTGACTCTTAGAAAGTTTAAGGAGTTGTTTCGTTCTTTTAATGGAAGTGGTTGGTAGGAACACCTTGGCTTATCTGCTACCTTCTGTTTGTGTTCAGTAGTGGTTGCCCGTGTATCTCAACCATTCCTTTATGTAGCATTTGATGGTGCTGATAGGTATGCCGCAGAATCGTCTTGGCATCATTAATGGTGTTTCAGAGCCTGTTTTTGCTAATAGGTCTGCTTTTCTATCCACATGAGGTGGACTCTGTTTGTGTTGGGCAGCTCACGTAATAGTTGTAAGCAGTCCCATACCAATTTAGAAGTGACTCCGTAGCTTTTGAGTGCTAAAAGTGCAGCCTTGCTGTCAGAGAGAATATAAATGTTTTTATTGGTTATAGCTCTGTTTATATTTTCTCTGAGGCAGAGTTCAATTGCGAATGTCTCTGCTTGAAATACGGAGTTGTATCTGTCTATGCTGTGATAGATGTGTGTTCCAGTGTTAGCTACGTATACTGCAGCCCCAACACCTTCGTTCGTTTTGGATCCATCTGTGTACCAAACATAGGATTGACGATCGAAGGAAGGTCTATTTGCTCCCAGGTGTGTCGAGAGGGAATTGTGACCTTAAAATGTTGGCTGATGTTTTACCTTGGAAGACAATTGTCTATATGGGGTATTTTTAGGATTTCATGCCTGTTTAGTTCATTAAGAATGTCAGGATGAAAGTGCCTGGAATTAGAGTCATCCTCCGCTATAAGTTTATGAGCGAATAATATTGCTTGTTTTTCAAGTTGGAGGGTGATAGGTCCGTGATGACTTCTAGCGCTGCTGTGGGGGTTGTTCCATAGCTCTTGTAATACAGATACAAGCTAGTCTTTGTAGTTTGTTAAGCTAGGCAAATAAACTGATGTTTGTTTTGTTTTGTGCCACTAGACGGGCGTAGCGAATATGAGGATTGGTCTGGTAATGGCTGTATATAGCCAGAGAGATATCTTAGGATGAACGCCCCAAGTTTTTCCAGTGGGACTTTTGCTGGTCCATAGAGAGATTCTGGCTTTCTCAATGGTCTTTGTGATGTGAGAGTTCCAAGTGAGTTTTTTGTCCAGTGTTGCACCTAGATATTTGGCTTCGTTTGAGAACTCTATTGTTTCACAAAATAGAGTGGGTTTTTAGAGTTTATGCCCACTTCTTCTTTTGGTGAAAGCGACTATGGTGCTTTTTTTAGGGTGGACATTTAGTCCAACTTTTTTGTACCAGCTCGCAACAAGGTTGAATGCCCTTTCGAGGAGTTCCGAGATTGTGCCTTCGAATTTTCCTCTAATTAGGATCACAATATCATCAGCATAGCCTTGGACATAGAAGCCATTGTTGCTGAGTATGCTAATTAGCTCATTGACCACGACCATAGGATGGGTGAGAGAACTCCGCCTTGGGGGGAGCCTTTCGTGGTTTTTACACTGATTTCATCATTGCCTAGAGAGGTGTTTATTTTCCTGTTACTAAACATGTATTGAATCCATCTACATCTGGTATTATCTACCGCTGTGCTGTATTGTCGAAAGCACCCTCAATATCAAAAAAACAACCTATCGTAATTTCTTTGTCGCTTAGGGATTTATTGATCCGAGCTGTTAGTTCCTAAAGAACATGCGTGGTTGATTTCCCAGGCTGGTAGGCATATTTTTTGTTATAAAGCGGTGATCTTTTGAGAGGACTCTCTCGTATATGTCTATCCAGTATTTCGTGTCGGTAGAAATTTGTTGTTGGGCTTAACCCACGAAGTGCACCGTACACTTTTGAAACAACCCTGTTTACATGTGTGTGCCAACTAAAACTTTAATTAAAATATATTCCGAGTTTTTAATCGTCTCTACATAATCAATAACTGATTTGTTGAGAAGTATTGGAGGGAGATCTTTTTTACTTCGACGTCTATTTATAGCAATGGCTTTTGTTTTTTCCGGATTTAAATTAAGCTCATTTACTATTGACCAGTTATATATATTTAACAAGTCTTTGTTTACATAGTCTACCATTTGGCTTTTGTCAAGTTTTGAAAACATTTTATATACTTGTACGTCATCAGCAGCATATGCTCATAAAATGAAAAACATTTCGAAATGTCATTTATAAAACACGTAAACAAAAGCGGACCTAACACTGATCCCTGAGGTAAACCGGACGGAACATGTAAACATGGCGAACATTTACTATCGTGAGAAACGAACTGGAACCGATTAGACAAGTAAGAAGACATAAGTTTACATAAAGAGCTATCGAAATAAAACTGCGACTTAAGTTTATTTAAGACTATTGAATGATTGACGCAATCAAAAGCCTTTGAAAAATCCAGAAAAACAACTATTACCATCATATTTTTGTCTAAGCCATCGCGTATGTCTTCACAAACTTTCAATAAGGCCATGGTGCAGTTGTGTTTGGCACGAAAACCTGATTGATATTTAGTTATTAATTTATTATTGTGAAGATACATTTTGATTTGTTTACTTACTATTGTTTCTAATGCTTTGCTCAGAAAAGGAAGAATAGCGATCGGGCGATACTTAGAACCATTTGGAGAACATGCCTTAGCCACAGGCAATTTTCCATATATCCGGAAAAACAGAGGTGGTTATTATCGTTAAAAATATATGTTATTTGTGTAAGTATGACCTTCGCGTGGCTGCGCACCTTGTCGCGGTGCGAAGGCTCAGTAATTGTCAATGACTCCTGAAAATTCACTCTCTATGTTGGGACATGAATTCTGACAATTGCGACGAAATCTGGCAGAACGCTTAACTCGAGGTTATCCCTCTCTCGATGCTTCCGCTTCGCACGTTGGCTTCAATATGGATCCCTCCACCGGTTCCCGAAAAGGACGAATCCATATTGAAGCTAATTGACAAGTAGAATAAAGAGCTTGACACTCGCAGCTGGAGAATAATTTCTTCAGCCAAGAGTAAGAACGGAGTGGGAAAGGACCTCATGGTTACCATTGACCAAAAGTCACTCGACCACATCCGCAGCAGATCTGGCAGCATCAAGTTCGGGCTGGGAACCCTGAAGGTAAGGCTTCCCAATGAACGCGGCAAGTCAAAGGAGGCTGCGAGTGGTGCAAATTAATTTACACCACTGCAAAGCAGCCACCGACGACTTGATGATGTACATGCTGCAGGAAGACGTGGATATAGCCTTAATCCAAGAACCATGGCTCATTAGGAACAAAATTCAGAGATTAAGGTCTAAGGTGTATAATTTAACTATCCACATACCGAAGGTAACCTACGAACCTGTATAGTCGCCAAGAAATACTTAAACATTTTTCTCCTAGGTACATACAGCAATGGAGACCTCACAGTGGTAACGTATGAACAACAGGACAAATCAATTTTGCTCCTATCGTCCGCATAATTGCCATACGATGAGGAAGACCCACCTCCAGACGCAGTCCGAGCACTTGTGCGACATGCCAAGTCACGCGGACTGTGTCTATTGCTAGGCTGCGACGCCAATGGACACCACACTCAATGGGAAAGCAGCGACATCAATAAAAGTGGTGAGTCCATTTTCGATTTCAGTATCTCCACCAACCTCAATATTTGCAACAAAGGTAATACACCCACGTAACCGGGTTAGGGAAGAGGTAATTGACCTCACTTTACTAAGTGAGTCTGACTCCATCCGAGTAGAGAATTGGAGAGTGTCCACTAACTATTCCTTTTCCGACCACAGCCGGATACTCTTCAACCTTGACGTTAATAAAGAAAAACCGAAACCTTTCAGAAACCCTCAGAAGACAGACTGGAATCTTTTCTCAAACCTAGTTGCCAACAGGTTAGTACCGCCACAAGCCACCACTAATCCTGATCCAACTTACATTGAGAATTCAGTCGAAAATCTTGTGAGAATTCTGAAAGCGGCATTCAACAAATCCTGCCCTTTGCAACGTGCTCGCAGGAAGACCAGCGCAGTCTGGTGGACCACAGAGCTAAAGCAACTCAGGACCAGGATCCGAACTCTATTCAATTCAATAGAGCAAGAATAATTACAAATCCAGCTTCAACGAATACAAGAGCAAAACAAGAGCAGCAAAATCTAAATCTGGCGGGAGTTCTGCGAATCAATAGAGGATCTCAATGAAGCCGCAAGGCTCAGGAAGATCTTATCCAAGGCCCCAGCGTCCCGGGATTCATCCTTAAACCAGATGGTTCTTGGACAGAATCCAGTCAGGAATCCCTAGAACTGCTGACTGAAACCCACTTACCAGGCTGTAAAACCCCGGAAACCACAGTCTCCTTCGAGACGACGGTTCCTACGGTTCACACAACCGAAGAAGTAATAAACAAGATTATCACAACGGATAAAGTATCATGGGCAATAAATTCGTTCAAACCCTTTAAATCTCCGGTGCTGGACGATATCTTGCCAGCGATGCTTCAAAAAACACAGACCCACACTGTACCCCATCTCGTAAGCATTTTTTCCAATTGCCTGCACGCGGGGTACGTTCCAACACAGTGGAAAGCAATAAAGGTAATTTTCATACCTAAGGCAGGTAAACCATCGCATACTGCTGCAAAGGACCATAGGCCAATTGGTCTCTCGTCGTTTCTATTAAAAACCTTGGAGAGACTCCCTGACTTATACACCAGAGGACTCATCAACTCACGCAACTTATGCAACACCCAACACGCCTACCTTAAAGGCAGATCAGTGGAAAGTGCTCAGCATAGTGTTGTCCGTGAAATTGAGGGCTCGCTGAACCTAAAAGAGTTTACAATGGCAGCCTTCCTCGACATAGAGGGGGCCTTCAACAATGTAAACACAGAGGCTATAATAACAGTTCTAGAGGACATAAAAGTAGACAAATCTATTGTAATCTGGATTGAAAATATGTTGAAGAACAGAATTATCAATGCAGACATTGGACACAGCTCTATAAGGAACGTGACAACTAGAGGCACACCACAAGGAGGAATTCTCTCCTCCCTACTGTGGCTTCTTACAGTTAACAAAATTCTCAAATTCTTTATGGAGGAAGACACAAAGATCATAGCGTACGCGGATGACCTGGTTATCTTGATAAAAGGTAAATTTCTACCAACTATCAGTGAACTAAAGGAATCTGCGCTGAGAGAACTCTCCTCGTGGGCAAGACAGAACCGTCTGAGAATAAACCCCCAGAAAACCGAGCTGGTCTTGTTCACCAGGAAAAGGAAAATTCCGATATTTGCTTCCCCAAAGTTAGAGGGCACTCCACTCAAACTCAAAGCGGACTCAAAACTCTCCTGGAAAAGGAACCTGGAGGAAAGGATGAAAAAAAGGATTGAACGCTTTTTATGCATGCAAAAAGACCTTCGGAAAAAGATGGGGCTTGCAACCTACATCATTCATTGGATGTACCCAGCAATCATCAGACCCATTTTAACTTATGGGGCCCTAGTCTCGTGGACTGCTAGCAGCACGAAAAGCTATATGAACATGCTCAACATAGTACAAAGGTCAGCCGCTGTTTGTACAACGGGAGCCATGAGAAGCACGCCGCCAGCAAGGTTGGACATTATTCTTCATCTCCTCCCCCTGGATCTATTCATAAAGGCTGCGCTGAAAAGAGCGCTCTCTGACTAAGAGAGTCCTCTCTGTGGAAGCAAGCCAACTATGGACATGCGGCCATACTCAGAATAATAGACGACCTGGGAAGGAAACATGGCTTTAGTAGCCTCGCAGCTACGACCGACTATATTTCCCCCCAAAATGACTTCTCTCTCAGTATACCTATCCTTTTCCCCGACAAAGAAGAGTGGCTATCAAACGCCGTTATCAACGACCACGAGATCAGTTTCTTCACCGACAGATCGAAAATGGACACAGGCACTGGGGCCGGGTTCTACTAAGATACCCTCCACAAACAGGAATCATTCCTCCCTGATCTATGCAGCGTTTTTCAAGCAGAAATCCTGGCAATAGAGAAAGCAGCCAAACACCTACAGGTAGCCGATATCCCACCATCTGTTATCACTATCTTCGTAGACAGCCAGGCTGCACTGAAGTCAATAGAATCCTGTATAACGAGATCAAAGGCTGTCAAGAAATGTCACGACTCACTGAAGTCCATCTGACACCACAAAGTTAAACTCTGCTGGGTCCCGGGCCACAGCTCAATCGCAGGGAACGAATGAGCAGACGAATTGGCCAGGCAAGGGTCTAAAATGGACATCAGCGAAGTGGACACGTCAATGCTACCATCGATCAGCGCAATATACTGGATCATAAACGACACAATCATCAAAGAGGCCAACTCGTCTTGGCTTACAAGAAACGACGGCTACACGACAAGATCATCGTGGCCAGAGCTCAATGTCGGAAAAACAAAGAAGCTTCTGGCGCTGGACCGTAACTCGATCCGTATGCTCGTCGGAGTGATCACAGGACACTGTCCCATTGGAGCAATGCTCCGGAAATGGGACTCGGGATCCAGCGATCTCTGCCGGAGCTGCGGCGATGAGGAAGAAACTGAGACGATCCAACATCTGCTTTGCCACTGCCCAGCTCTCCAGAATCGACGCCTAGTGTCGCTAGGTCAAAGATTCTTTACAGAGATTGCGAACGTGGCTAATGCAGATATATCGGATCATCTAAAATTCATTAAGAGCACGGGGTGATTTCAGCCACCACGTGATAGGACAGGTTAATTTTATGTGTACCCACACAAATGAAGGGAACCACAATGGGGCTCTTGGCCTCCGAGTGGATGTGATGCTTAACCATCACACTCCCCTTCTCTAACCTAACCTAACCTAACCTGGGTAAGTATGACAGGAAGTAGCAGTTTAATAAAGTTAGGACTTACATCATGATTTGACTCCTAAAATTATCTCACCTACACATACTTCATCGACACAGGCGATTGAAAAAGGAGCTACTAGTAGGTTGTTACTGGTGGAATTGCTTAGTAGGTTTGTGGTACCGGAAGCTGGTTGTATGAACGCCCTATTCAGTTCCTCAAGATCAATATTTATAGGGAGCACTTCCTTTCTAGAATTTAGTCCAATTTGGCGTATGTTTCTCCAAAATGTAGAGCTCGAATCATTCACATTAAAATATTTTTCGTAAAACAATTTCTTATTTGTACGAATGAGAAATGTTACTGCATTACGAGCGACGGTGAATTCTCTTAAAATAGCTGAACATTTATATCTTCTCCATCTGGAATACAAAAGTCTTTTTATGGGATCACGAACTTCTTGAGTGAACCACGGGTTACAAGTTGTTTTAATTTTTTTTTGTCCGAATAGGTACATGCTTATCAAAAAGATAATGAAGATTATTTTGGAGAATCTCGATTTGATTATTCACATCATTCGTTGTACATATATATGGGGGCCCAATTTAAAGCTTGACAATCACTGAACAGTGAAATCACATCAATCTTTGCTAAACTTCTATATTTCTTCTTCTTCTATATACCCCCATGCATAGCTGGTCCTGAAGATGGTAATTAGCATTAGCAAATTCTCCAGGAGATTTGAATGGGTCAAAGGAGTTTGTCGCCCATTTTGTATTTCCTTCATGAAAGATTGCCCTTGATCTCTTCCAGTCCTCTCTGTTGAGTCTGGTTGCACTGATCTGTGGAGGTATACTGGAGAGAGTGGTGATGTTGGAGTCTGGAAAGTGTGTTAATATTTTTAGTGTTTCTGGACTGTTTTCCGCATATGTGCCATCTGCTTTCTTCAACAGACCAATTTGATTAGTGTGCGTTTTGGCGAGTACTCTGTGGATGCGAACACTGCTTTGCATGGCTGAGAGACTGCTGCAGAACTTTTTCCATGAGTCTTTTTTAGCTCTTCTAATCTCTTGGTTTTAGTTGGTAAGTGAGGCGCGGTATGATGTCCACTTTCCATTGAGCTTGGGTTTATTGAACAGTTTTCTGGTCAATGCTCCTAGCTTGGAGAGTTTATTATTCCACCATGGAGTGGTGCGGTTTTTGAGGTAGCCAACTTATTCTGGGTTCTACTTTTCGTTAGACTTAGTAGGAGCTGCAGTCAGGAATTGTACACTACGATCGAGGAAAAACGAACGAGCTCTGCCAATCATGGAGTCAACATCAAAATATATTCCGAAGGAGAAGAGATGGGAGACTTATGATGGGAGATGGAACTCTTCTGTGGAAGCATGATGAAATCAACTTTCCTGATTCAGTTCCTATGGCCAGACACAGACTACATTGTCTCGAGATGAAAATGAGCAGACATTCTGTCTTGAAGAACTTCCTTATTGGCATTACCTTATTTAAAGTTACAAAGACTAAGGCAACGTCAGAAGAATAGCGAAGAACAGATGGGAAACCATGGTACCTACCAATTTTTATAATGAGAAACATCAACAAAAACAAGACTAGAATCGCTTGGGAGGCAGCTGCTAAAATTGACAACATGACCTTGAATACCTACCTAACTAAAAGCTCAGATTACTTGGTGTGCTCATCCGGTTTCGTGAGAGGACAAATGTCCTCAGCGGCTACATAAAACAGATCCATCAAGTTTTGGTGCGCATGGAAGAACAACAGTTCAGAATTTCGCATGGCGTGACGGTGACACTTCGAAAGAACTGGAGGTATGGTATATGTTATTCAGGTTATGACATTCGGAGCTTCAAGCTCTTCCTCTTTAGCCAACTTTATCCGAGACAAGAACGCTGATTGTTGCCCCAAAGCAATAAAAGCCATCAAGAAATACACATTCGTGGATGACTGATTGCAGAGCGAAGAAACAGAAGAAGAGATGATTGACCTTGATGGTTTGAGGGATTCACGCCGAAGGGGAGTTTGAAATGTGAAACTGGTCATCTAATTCTCGACGTGTGTTAAAAGCCTTAACACAATCCGGCGTGGAAATAAAAAGACCCTTTAATGAATTCAACGCAATAGGCGAAAAGGTATTTGGTCTTTGGTGACAAGCGGGATACGGATGCTTTTTCCCTTTCTGAAAACAAGTCTTAAGGACCGTGATGTCAATCTTCGACCCGCTGGGCCTATTGGAGTTCTTCGTCATTCGCGCAACAATTATTCTTTTATTCTTCAGAACATTTGGCGTTGTAGAGTAAATTGGAACGAGCCAATAAAAGATGCTGAAAATGAATAAGGGTTACAGAGGATGGATCAAGTCCCATTGATTCGACCAATTACGACACCAAGATGCTTCCACAACCTTAGCAGCAGTACTAAAGTTGACATTCACGCGTTCGTTGATGCCAGTATACATGCATATGAGGCAGCATGTTACATACGATTCAGCAAGAAGGAAGCAGTGTGTTGTTCATTCGTAATGTCAAAAACACGAGTAACCCCATTCAAACCAATTTCTGTTCCTAGGTTGGAGTTGATACTTGCATTCTTGGGCTACGATCGGCTAAATTCGTCGAAGCTGAACTGTCTCCACAAAATGCAAACGATGTTTCTGAACAGATTTGAAAAATGTTCTGTAGTAAATCAGTTCCGATGCGAGGAAGTTTAATCAGTTTGTGACTTTACGAATTGGCGAGATCTGCGGGAATTCCAAAATAAATGAATCGAGGTGGGTTCAATCAAGCAGAGACGAATCTCACTGGCCCATAGCGCAGATGGAGGGCTACTTAAATTAGGAGTCAGAAGCTATCTGTCATGTTGATGTTAACGCGGAAGTCGTCAGTAACCATAAAGGCGCAATACCAGATGTGGAAAGGTTTAGCAAGTGGGAGAAACTTCTAAGCTATCAAAAATAGATACTGAAGTTTATCCAATTGACAACTAAACGCATCTACGTATCGTCAAAGCTTAAAATATCAGCATTTGCAGTTGCCAGCAGGAAGAACAGACCCGCAGTCCCAATTTCACCAATTATGGTCATTCTTTCGCAAGAACGAGTTACTGTATTTACGCTGCCTTTCACCTTTACGGATATACATACGTATTACTTCGGGCCTATCAACATAGTCATCGGACGCCGAACAGAAAAGCGATGGAAAGTGGTAGTCTCATGCCTTGATACACCTTGACAGATTGGTTCTTATTAGTTTTCAAACAGTTTGTCAGAACAGATCGAAAGAAAATCTTCCACAGAAGTAGAAAGGGCCTACCCAGAAATCGAATGGATATTCATTCCACCGTCTGCGCCCCACATGGATGATGGTTGAGAAAGAATGATTCTGTCGGTAAAATCTATATTGGTGGATATTCTACCAGAAGCTGGAGTTTGGGAAGTGGTCTTGCCTTAGCGGATGTGGAAAATATCCTGAATTCTAGACCGTTGACTTACGTGCCACTTGACTCTCCAAGAAGTGAGGCGCTCACGTCAAATCACATCCTACTTGTAAGCTCGAGCAAAATACGGGAACTATCCAGCCAAGACAATAGCGGTATGCCATTACGAGGAAACTTTCACAGGCGCCGTGAGTCAGCCAGCAGATCAATTTTGGAGGCGTTGGTTACAAGACCCGAAACAACAAATGGCTTCAGGCACCAAGAGATCCCTAACGTCTTCAAGATATCGTGTTGATTGTGAATGAAAACGCGAAGAGGAACTCATGGAATCAGTTGATCACAGACCAGTGAAGGAGTAGGTAGTGTTTCGGCTAGCAAAGTTTAAAAACAATTATAAACAATATAATACAGGATACGTAAACCTTGACCAGCCGTATTTTGCACAAAAGGTTCTTGTACGTTTGCACACTTCAGATGGGCGATTTCATTCGTGAATTTATCCTACTGCATCAGTGCTAGCAAAGTTTAGAAACAATTATAAACAATATAATACAGGGTACGTAAACCTTGACCAGCCGTATTTTGCACAAAAGGTTCTTGTACGTTTGCACACTTCAGATGGGCGATTTCATTCGTGAATTTATCCTACTGCATCAGTTGGAATATTTTCTTTCTTGATTGGCTTAGTTCCACCGCTAAGAGAGGACCATTCATCGGCCCGATTTCCGCCAGCCTTAATGCAATTTTTTCAGCTGACAAGTCTTGGCTTTTCTTAATTTTGATTATTAAGGCCCTTTGCCTTAAGTTGTGGATGTACCTCAATATGTAGGCGACTATTCTTACCGCGTTCTTAAAAGAATTTTTATGGTTGAAGATAGCTAAAATTCCCTAGTTTTTAGTTTTAAATTCACTTTTATTTCATATTATCTTATATCTATCTTACCCTAGTCAAAATGCTTAAAACTAGCTTAACTATCTTAACAAATGTAACTATCTTACTGGCCCTAGGCGGACACTCTAAAACAAACAGTACAATTAAAACATATGTCTTTCGACGACTACATAAATTTACTATTAACATTATAATTACTCGTAACTAAGCTAAGAAAATGTATTTTTTTTATTAAAAAACTTAGCATATGATCATTCTTTTTTGAAATATTTTATATAAAACTTAAGCCTACCTTAAACTAATTAAACCTAACTAAACCTAACTTAACTAAAATATATATACACAAATATATACATTATATATATTTTATATATATGTATATCTTTTTTTTCACATTTTATTTTTATATATTTTTTTTGTTTTCAGTTTTATTCTTTTTTGTGATTTTTAATTTTTTTTATTTTTTTTTTTTTCGTTTTTGCCCTATCCTACCCTTACCTACCCTACCCTACCTTACCCTACCCTAGCCTATTGCCAAAAAGCGTTAGACCGATCTACAGAACCTGAGGCGCTCGGGCTCACGGAGCGTGACATCGGGTCCGTAAAGGAATCGCTGTTCCACGGAATTGCGACCCACGTGGAAGATTCGCGGTACCGCCAATCTATCCTGGATCAGACCACATCTATCTAAGTACAGGAATGCTTCTGGCGGGACAAAGCCGTTAAGACGCACCCTCTCATGGAATAATTCATTGGGGTAGTAAGCCCCGGAGATCAGGTTATTGACCGAAGTCAATGCTCTTGCAACGTGGCTCCGAATCAGTTTGATCAGAAAATTATCCACCCGTACAATCCTAGCCCTATTGTATAGGACCTCGTTCGGGTAAAATTTCGTATACTCAGATTCGGGTGTCCTATGTAACCCGAGACAAGTCCTGAGACATTGTCTCTCAAACACCCGAATCCTTTCCATTAAGCTGGCTCTCACATTGAACTAAACGGGACATCCATAGGCAACCATGGGCCTGATTAAGGCCATGTAGCAGATTACCTTCACCCTGGAATCAAGTTGGCTGCTATCTTGTCAGAGCGAAAGCGCCCCGGGCCTTTGCCAGAGCAGCATCTACATGTTTGTCAAAATATAGATACTGATCCAGCACGATCCCAAGGTATCTGACTACACTTTGTCTCGCCAGTGGACGCCCGTCCGGCCCAAAGATAGAGAACCTGCGCCAATTTTTTCTAGTGTCCCGAGAGACCCTAGACAAAGGCGTTCAGAACAATATAGATTCTGATTTCTGGAAGTTGATTTTCAACCTCCAGTTATCACAATACTGCTGAATTTTTTCGAAGTCACGCTGCAAAAGAGTAACAATGATGTCGATCGTTGGACCTGATCTGTACGCGATAAGGTCGTCCGCATACGCTATTGTGTAGTGAAGAGAAACAAGTAGACCACTCAGGTAAATGCTAAAAAGGATCGGCGAATTTATTGTACCCTGTTGCACTCCGTTTTTGATTTCAAATGTTTAGGTAGAAGTTACGTTGGCAATTTTCACAACGAACTTTCTATCTGTTAACATGTCAGAAATCATATACAGCAGTGGTTTGCTTATGCCCAGCCGACTGAGCTTGTAATAAAGACCTTCTAGCCATACGGTGTCGAAGGCTTTTTCCAAGTCAATCAGACAGGCACCCGTGCATTGGTTCTTGCATTTATTCCATTGGATATCCGATACAAGTTTCGACGCGGCATGAATAGTGTCATGCCCCGCTCTGAAACCGAATTGGTTATCCGGGATGATTTTATTGTCCTCAACCCACTTAGACAGGGCTCTATGGACCACCTTCTCGAAGACCTTGCTGATACTCGGAAGAAGACTTATCGACCGGAGATTTGCGGGGTTAGAGGTGTCTTTACCCCTCTTGGGGATTGGTTGCACCACCGCTGTCTTCCAGTGTACTGGATAATATGCATTATTCAGTGCAATGTTGAACAGGATGGTGTACCTCTCTACAGCCACTGGTGGAAGGTGCCTAAGCACAACATTAGATATACCGTCGATACCCGCGGATTTTTTCTTTTTCAATGACTGAAAGATCATCTGGAGATCTTCCGTCGAAATGAACAGGGTATTAGCCCCCTCACTGGCGATGGCATTGTTTGCCATGAGATCTTCACTGAACCTGGTATAACCAAGATTCTCGGATCGCCAATGATCGAAATCATTTCTAAGGTAGAAGTGATGAAGCAGGACTCTGTTCTCCAGGTCATGGTTCGGGCGAATGGTATCATTCACCTTATACACTTCCTGGAAAACAGCTCCCACTGCCGCCACCTTCTCCTGAGGATCCTCGATCACGAAGCAGTCGTCATCCAGGATGGCGCCCTCTGGATCGATGTTAACTGTTCGTAGCAAACGGTTATTTTCTGACGTTCTCAGAAGCTTTCGATCCTGAATGTCATTCTGATTGTTTCTCCGAAATATTTTATTTATTTGCGGGAACATACTCGCGCTGCTGGAATCTACAGCACGAATTCTGTTGTTCCAATGCAAACTTACAGATATTCTGTAATTCTCTCTGATCAACTGTTGGAGATTTTTAATCAGTGACTTCAGTGTCCTGACCTCCGAGTTTTGTCTGTCGGTAAACCGCCTGTACAAGAGTTTGAGTCTTGTCAGGAGTCTACTTTTTTGTCTGTGCAGTGCGTCGATTGTCGCGTTTCGGTATACGTTTGTGGTATCGTGCTGTCTTTGGCGTGGTATCGTACTGTTCATTGTTTGTTTAATGACATCGTCCATTTGTTTGAGATACCTGCCAATCTCGTAGTTTGACAGGTTCCTATTAGACAGTGGGATGGAGGCGCTCGAAGTGAGCGCTCTCGTCAGGGAATTGGCGAAGCGTGGCCAGCGCGCCCTACTGTAATCGTAGGGGTGCGTGTGGACGTACTCTGCCATTTCCGCGAACTCGTCAGGTACTGTGATCACGGCACATAGTCCGTAATGGTCACTGTCGTATACAATAGTCCGTAGACAGTTAATAGATCATTCGTTCGTGTCTGCCCGTCGAGAGTCTATCAGCATGAGATCCAGATAGGAGCCGCTCCTAGGATACGACGGACTATCCGTTGCGAGCAACTTGACTCTATATTCAATGTTGCGAAGAACCCACCAATGGCTTAGTAGGCTCCCCCTAGTTTTGGGAATGTTATTTCCCTAATCACTATGTTTGGCGTTTAAATCGCCGGCCGAAGTTTTCTACCGAGTTTAAGCGCAGAGAACGAAAGAGTGTCTCGAGCTCTGCGATAAAAATATTGGGTTGAGCTGCTTCAGGTGCATAGGCCGCTAAAATGTACATTTTCTGTCCATTACGGAGAGGAATGCAGTTGATCACAGACCAGTGTAAGTGGAAGGTAGTGTTTCGGCTTGTTTATCTAATCTAATTATCTGATCTAACTAAGCGCCCCTCCCTCACTGCTTCGACTGAAAAGCTGCAGGTCGAAGCGAGGAAAGGGGCGCCATCACCAACACCATCAACGTCGAAAGCAGCTGGACTACAACAACCAAAACCAGCGATCCCCGTGGAAGCGGATACTGCCTACCTTTCCTATGGTAGGGAAGGCCGCTACACGGGGGACAATAACCCCTTTGCCCCCCTTTTATATTCGGCTACGGAGGAAGAGCGTAGCGAACTGGAAGAAAAAGAGCATATCCTACGTGCCCAGCTGCAGGCCGTAGTTGATAAGCTGAAGCAGATAAGGAAGAGGGATTTAGAACAGGCAACAGCCGCCCCACAGCAAAAGCAGCAACAACAACAGCAGCCGTAGAAAAAGCAGCAGCAACAACAACAGCCACAGCAGCAGAAACAGCAGCAACAACGACAGCCGCAACAGCAACAGCAGAAACAGCAGCCGCAACAGCAGCAGCAACAACAACAGCCGCAGCAGCAGAAGCAGCAGCAACGTCCTAAAAAGGAGAAAGTGCCACCCATCTTCACCTATACCACGGCCCTACGAGAGACCATCGATCTCTGTAAGTATGCTATGCTATGCAGCCAAAAACGCTATGCTGTTCGGTGCAAGACACTGGAGCAGCATAAGCGTATAAAAAGCTTATTAAAGGAGTCCACAACGGAGTTTTTCTCCTTCACGCCGAAGGCCGAGAGGTTGCGGACAATGCTCCTTAAAGGCGTGGAGTCGATTGCAGACCCCGAGGAAATGCTCTCAGAGTTCGAGAGTGACGACCTCAAATTCGTGGGGGTTAAGCCATTCACTACGGTTAGCTCCCGACGGGAGAAGCGAGTTATTCCCTTCTTCTTGGTACAGCTCACACCCAGCAGCAAGCTGGAGAGGTTAAGGACTATCACCACCTTAGCGTCCCAGACTGTCACATGGGAAACATTAAAGAGGAGCGGAAACATTTTGCAATGTATCCGCTGCCAAAGGTTCGGGCACGCCGCGTCGAACTGCGAAATGCAGCCTCGATGCGTTAAGTGTGCAAAGAACCACAAGAACGAGGAATGCGACCTTGGGAAAGACAAGGTGGCGGATAGAGAGCAGCTCGAGTGTGTCTTGTGTAGGAACCGAGGGCACCCTGCAAACTATCTATGATGTCCTAAGTTCCACGACATCAAGAAAGAAAACCTGGCCCGTAAGCAGAAGGTCGAGGAGAAGCGTCCCTCGGGTCGCTTCCAAACACCAGCCGTCACATCCCAATTGACCTACGCCCAAATGGCGGCAGGTTCGGGAAAGACAGTACAAAAGCCCATGACTGTTCCTAAAGCCCCAGTGCCTGTCTCTAAGACACCGGTGGCCGAGGTGGATGTCTGTTCGATCTTGCTCGCAATCCAAGGGCAGATTGGGCAGCTCCAGCAACAGATCCTGGAGACGGCGACCCGAGCAGATAGTATCTGCTCGCTTCTGCCGGGCTTAGCGCAGCTAAGGTCGTGATGGGTACGCTGGTAGAGAGGCCCTTGAGGATCCTGTCGGTGAATGTAATTCACTGATAAGGATCGAGCGACGAGCCGTACTTTTTAACCTGTTGCAGGACGAAAGCCCCGATGTACTCTTGGTTAGCGAAACAAAGCTAAACCAGAAGCACAAAATCCGGCACAGTTCTTATAGAATAATTAGAAGGGACCGACCCAACGCTATTCAAGGCGGGGGAGTTGCGATCTTTATTAAAAACAATTTTAAACATAAAGTCATATATAGCGGTGAAGTGCGGAGGTTCCAGGTGCTAGAGGCCTGTATTGTGTGCATTCCTCTCCGAAACGGAAAGAGAATGTACATTGTATCAGCCTATGCACCTGAAGCACCTCAACCCAATATTTTTATCGCAGAGCTCGAGACACTTTTTCGATCTCTGCGCTTAAACTCAGTAGAAAACTTTTACATTCTGGCCGGCGATTTAAATGCCAAACATAGTGATTGGGGAAATAACATTCCCAACACTAGGGGGAGCCTACTAAGCTATTGGTGGGTTCTTCGCAGCATTGAATATAGAGTCAAGTTGCTCGCAACGGATAGTCCGTCGTATCCTAGGAGCGGCTTCTATCTGGATCTCATGCTAATAGACTCTCGACTGAGACTGGCAGACACGAAGGAATGGTCTATTAATTGTCTACGGACCATTGTATACGACAGCGACCATTGCGGACTATGTGCCGTGATCACAGTACCTGACGAGTTCGCGGAGATGGCAGAGTGTGTCCAAACGCACCCCTACGATTACAGTAGGGTGTGCTGGCCATGCTTTGCCAATTCCCTGACGAAAGCGCTCACTTCGAGCGCCTCCTTTCCACCGCCTAATAGGAACCTGTCAAACTACGAGATTGACAGGTATTTCAAACAAATGGACGATGTCATTAAACAAACAATGAACAGTACGATACCACGCCAAAGACAGCACGATACCACAAACGTATACCGAAACGCGACAATCGACGCACTGCACAGACAAAAAAGTAGACTCCTGACAAGACTCAAACTCTTGTACAGGCAGTTTACCGACAGACAAAACTCGGAGGTCAGGACACTGAAGTCACTGATTAAAAATATCCAACAGTTAATCAAGGAAAATTACAGAATATCTGTAAGTTTGCATTGGAACAACAGAATTCGTGCTGTAAAATCCAACAGCGCGAGTATGTTCCCGCAAATAAATAAAATATTTCGGAGAAACAATCAGAATGACATTCAGGATCTAAAGCTTCCGAGAACGTCAGACAATGAACGCTTGCTACGAACAGTTAGCATCGATCCGGAGAGCGCCATCCTGGATGACGACTTCTTCGTGATCGAGGATCCTCAGGAGAAGGTGGCGACAGTTGGAGCTGTCTTCCAGGAAGTGTACAAGGTGAATGATAATACTCGCCCGAACCACGACCTGGAAGATAGAGCCCTGCTTCATCACTTCTATCTTCGAAATGATATCGATCATTGGCGATCAGAGAACCTTGGTTTTACAGGGTTCAATGAAGATTTCATGTCAAACACTGTCATCGCCAATGAGGGGGTTAATACCCTGTTCATATCGACGGAAGATCTTCAGATGATCTTCGAGTCATTGAGGAAGAAAAAATCCGCGGGAGTCGACGGTATATCCAATGTTGTGCTTAGGCACCTTCCGCCAGTGGCTGTAGAGAGGTACACCATCCTGTTCAACAATGCACTGAATAATGCATATTATCCAGTGCACTGGAAGACAGCGGTAGTGCAACCAATTCCCAAGAGGGGTAAAGACACATCTAACCCGGAAAATCTCCGGTCAATAAGTCTCCTTCCGAGTATCAGCAAGGTTTTCGAGAAGGTGATCCATAGGGCCCTGTCTAAATGGGTTTGAGGACAATAAAATCATCCCGGATAACCAATTCGGTTTCAGAGCGGGGCATAACACTATTCATGCCGCGTCGAAGCTTGTGTCGGATGTCCAATGGAATAAATGCAAGAACCAATGCACGGGTGCCTGTCTGATTGACTTGGAAAAAGCCTTCGATACCGTATGCTTAGAAGGTCTTTATTACAAGCTCAGTCGGCTGGGCATAAGTAAACCACTGCTATATATGATTTTTGACATGTTAACAGGTAGAAAGTTCGTAGTGAAAATTGCCAACGTGACTTCTACCCAAACATTTGAAATCAAAAATGGACTGCAACAGGGTACGGTAAATTCGCCGATCGTTTTCAGCATTTACCTAAGCGATCTGCTAGTTTCTCTTCACCATTCAATAGCGTACGCAGACGACCTAATCGCGTACAGATCAGGTCCAACGATCGACGTCATTGTTGCTCTTCTGCAGCGTGACTTCGAAAAAATTCAGCAGTATTGTGATGACTGGAAGTTGAAAATCAACTTCCAGAAATCAGATTCTATATTGTTCAGAACGCCTTTGTCTAGGGCCTCTCGGGACACTAGAAAAAACTGGCGCAGGTTCTTAATTTTAGGACCGGACGGGCGTCCACTGGTGAAACAAAGTGTGGTCAGATATCTTGGGATCGTGCTGGATCTGTATCTATATTTTGACAAACATGTAGATGCTGCTCTGACAAGATGGCTGTTTCATAGCAGCCAACTTGATTCTAGGGTCTTAATCAGGCCTATGGATGTCCCGTCTGGTTCAATGTGAGAGCCAGCTTAATGGAAGGATTCGGGTGTTTGAGAGACAATGTCTGAGGACGTGTCTGGGGCTACATAGGACACCCGAGTCTGAGTACATGAAATTTTACTCGAACGAGGTCCTATACAATAGGGCCAGGATTGTACGGATGGATAATTTTTTGATCAAACTGATTCGAAGCCACGTTGCAAGAGCAATGACTTCGGTCAATAGCCTGATCTTCGGGGCTTACTACCCCAACGATTTATATCACGAGAGAGTGCACCTTAATGGCTTTGTGCCGCCAGAAGCATTCCTCTATTTAGATAGATGTGGGCTGATCCAGGATAGATTGGCGGTACCGCTAATCTTCCACGTGGGTCGCAATTCCCTGGAACGGCGATTCCTCTACGAACCCGATGTCGAGCTCCGTGAGCCCGAGCGCCTCAGGTTCTGTAGATCGGTCTCACGCCGGGATCGAGGAGACGTAGTCCGACAGCATCAACGCTGTTGGTGGCTGGAGAGAGCTACGTCAGTGGACACTTCGAGAGCTTCAGCCTCTTCAAGGCATCGCCTGCCTAACACCAATGGCAGGCTTACATAGGCTAGGGTAGGGTAAGGTAGGGTAGGGTAGGTAGTAGTAGGGTATATATACGTATACAAAAAAAAAAAAAAAAAAAAGATATATATATTAAATATATATTATGTATATACTTTATATATATATATTTTATTTAAGGTAGAATAAGTTAGGTTTAGTTACATTAAGGTAGGCTTAAGTTTTATATATAATACAAAAAATGATCATATGCTAAGTTTTTAATAAAAAACATTTTTCTTAGCTTAAGCTAGATATAGTAATGTTAGTGGTAAGTTGATATAGTAGTCGAGAGACATAGACTTAAGTTGTTACGTCTATTTTAGAGTGTCCGCCTAGGGCCAGTAAGATATCTAGATTGATAAGATAGTTAAGCTAGTTTTTAAGCATTTTTGTCTAGGGTAAGATAGATCTAAGAAATTATGAATAAAAATGAGTTAAAAACTAAAAAAAAAACGGAGAGAATGCACACAATGCAGACTTCTAGCACCTGAAACCTCCGCACTTCACCGCTATATATTATATAATTTAATGTTTTATATTATTTTTTATGAAGATCGCAACTTCCCCGCCATGAGAAGCGTTGGGTCGGTCTCTTCTAATTATTTTATAAGAACTGTGCCGGATTTTGTGCTTCTGGTTTAGCTTTGTTTAGCTAACCAGGAGTACATCGGGGCTTTCGTCCTGCAACAGGTTAAAGAGTTCGGCTCGTCGCTCGATCCTTATCAGTGAATTTACATTCACCGACAGGATCTTCAAGGGCCTCTTTACCAGCGTACCCATCATGACCTTAGGTGCGCTAGGCCCGGCAGTAGCGAGCAGATACTATCTACTCGGGTCGCCGTCTCCAGGATCTGTTGTTGGAGCTGCCCAATCTTCCCTTGGATTGCGAGCAAGATCGAACAGACCTTTTTTTTTCTTTTTTTTTTTTTTTTTTTTTTTAACATTTATTTACATTTACATTTATTACATTTTATATTTTACATTTGTACATTTGGTTGGTCAAGAGTTATGATGAAGCGAAATCTTTTACCGAGAGGAAAATGGTTAGAAAAACCTCTCGTTTGCCAAAAAAAAAAAAAAATATATATATATAATATATATAATATATAATATATATATATATATATGTATATTTGTTGATAACAAACAAACAATTATTAAGAAATAATAACAAAAAAAGAATAATAATATTTATACAGACATAAGTAAATAATAACCAAAAAATAATAAAAAATAAATAACGTGTAATAATCAAATAATACTAAATAATAAATAAGGAAAATAAATAAGTAGGTAATAAATAAATAAATTTAAAACAATTAAGTATATAAAATATGTGCAATAAATAAAATAAATAATAAATAAATAAATAAATAGATAAATAAATAAGTAATAGATAAATAAATAAAATAAATAAATAAATAAATATTTGTTTGTTTCTGCTGTTGTGGATGTTGTTGTTGCTGCTGCTTCTTCTGCGGCTGCTGTTGTTGTTGCTGCTTTTGCCGGAGGGCGGCTGTTGCCTGCTCCTTCTTTTTTAGCTCTTTCATCTTTTCGATTACGGCCTGCAGCTGGGCGCGTAGGGAGCGTTCTTTCTTTTCAAGTTTACTACGCTCTTCCTCCTCTCGGGGACCACTGGCTTAGGTTGTTGTTGTTGTTGTTGTCCAGCTGCTGTGGACGTTGATGTTGATGGTGTTGGTGATGGCGCCCCTTTCCTCGCCTCGACCTGCAGCTTTTCAGTCGAAGTAGTGAGGGAGGGGCGCTTAATTAAGTTGGTCTTCCCCCGCCGTCTCCCGACATGTCTTCTCGCAACTGGTGCTACTGCTGTTAGTCGCAGAAGTAGCACGAAAAAAAAACGAGAAAAATTGATTTTTCCCGACTTGGGACTTGAACTGCCGACTTTCGGATTACGAGCTCGGCACGCTACCCACTACGCCAAATTTGGTTCCACGTTTCTTTCGCTCAAACCCGCACTTCTACTATTTTTTGTCTGTTTTGTTTTCTTTTTCTTTTTAAATCAGCCGAAACACTTCTTATCACTACACTGGTCTGTGATCAACTGAGCTAAAATTCCCTCCTGATACGGGGGTGTATTGCGACAAGCGGTTCCCACAAATGGCTGATCCTCATCAATTGGTTTGTATTTAGGTGGCCAGATTGAGGTGGTCCCATGTAAGAACCAAATGTTGCAAATTTTCAAGTCGTTCAGGTGCTATCCCACGTGAAAGCACATCAGCTGGATTTTCCTTTGACGGGACATGGTGCCATTGTTGAACTACTGTATTTTGTCGCATTCGCGATACTCGATTAGCAACAAAAATAGGAAGCGAGGCAGAGGATGATGAATTAATCCAAGCGAGAACAATTTCTGAATCGGTCCATAAGAAAGCGGCATCATTGTGTATCATCAGGTCCTTTTGTAAGCGAAGTAAAAGTTGAGTGGCAAGGCAAGCGGCACAAAGCTCTAAGCAGGGAATGGTTGTTTGTTCTGCCAACCTTGTCTGTTTTGATGGTGCTACTCTTGATTTAGCGCATAATAATCACACAGTGATTATATTATCAATGCTAACGGATCGGACGTATGCTGCTGCTCCATAGGCCTTTTCCGAGGCGTCAGCAAACACATGATATTGTATGTTTTTTGTCGCTCTATGTGAAAATATGTGTCTATCAATTTGATGTTATTGAGCGCCTGCAGACCTTCTCGATACTTGAGCCATGTCGTCCGCATTTCTTGAGGTAACGCTGCATCCCAATAAAGCTTCAATTCCCACAATTTCTGGAGAAATATTTTTGCAACGACTACCACCGGAGCCATGACTCCCAGCGGATCAAACAAATGTGCAATATCGGAGTATGCAGACCGCTTAGTTACCTTAACCCTATCAATCCAGGATGTCTTGACACAAAGCTGATCGGATTTCGGCATCCAAGTAAGTCCAACTGTTTTGATGTGGTCATCAACATTGCTGCCGAAATCGAGCTCGGTTTCTCTATCCTCGAGCGGTATACATTTCAGGAGAGATGCATGATTCGCGCACCACTTCCTTAGCTTGAAACCACTTCCTTGCAAAATTGTTTGTAGTTGGAATTGAGTTATTAGTAACTCGGCAATTTTGCCGAGCCAGTTAATACGTCGTCTACGTAAAAATCTCGAGCCAGTACCCTTGATCCCAATGGAAATCGTTCCTTGTTCTCTTGAGCTAATGTTTGAAGACACTTTGTGGCTAAGTATGATGCAGAGGTGGTGCCTTAGCTAACTGTCTGAAGCTTGAAACACTTCAATGCATCGTTTGGGCTGCTTCTCCAACAAATTAACTGGAACTTTTGATCTTCTTTGTTTATGAGAACTTGTCGGTACATTTTCTCAATATGTATCTGCGGTAAACACATATCTTGGCATGCGGAATTGTAGCAGCATTGAAAAAACGTCATCTTGAATGGTCGGACCAGTGGACAAGATATCATTTATTGAGAAGTTTGTGGATGTTTTTGCAGATCCATCAAAAACTACTCTTAGCTTAGCAGTGCTACTGTCAGGTTTTTGAACACAATGATGTGGTAAGAAATAATATGGTTTGGCAATTTGATGAAGGTTCACTTCTCGCATATGACCCAATTGTTGATATTCCTCCATGAACTGTCTACACAGTCTTTTTAGCTCTGGCGAATTCGCAAGCCTCCGCTCAAGTGAAATGAATCTTCGCAACGCAATATCCTTCGATTCTCCCAAGCCAGTGGCCGTTGGAATCTCTAGTTGTAGTTTGAGCGAAGTGGGCTTCACAATGTTTCTCTACTTGAGTGAAATTCTGTCTATCCAGATCCTCATCTGCGGTGCAAATTCCGCACGACGCCACCATGGGATTGGAAGTGTGAGTGGGTACCTTGCCTACCACTGTCCAACCAAATACGGTATTTTGCAAGGTCTTAAGTTCGTCTCCCAAGCTTATTTGTCCCACAACCAAGGTTGAATAAAACATTTCGGCACCGATGAGCAAGTCTATTGGTCCTGGTCGAGCGAATTGTGAATCGGCTAAAACAATATTGCCTGGAATTTTCCAGACTGATGTAATGATGGGCCTTGACGGCTGTGGTGAAATGATTTTTGGAAGAATATGTGCTTCCAATCTGGCAGAGAACCCGTTGATTTTTGAACTTATCTCCACATTAATTCTTCGGTGGGATACCCGTTTACCTTGGCCGATGCCTTCAACATATAATGTTTCATAAGTCTCCTTCAAGCCTAGGGAATTGACTAATTTCTCTGTTATAAGATTGATTTGAGATCCGGAATCCAATAAAGCTCGGCATGGTATTGGGCAGCCTGATTGGCTCTTTATATGGACTATGACTGTACCAAGTATCACGCTTGAAGTTTTGTATCGGTCGTTGAAGGTAGAAGAATTGGTTCCCGCTGCAGATGTACAAAGACTGACTGAATCTGCCGTGGACATTACCTTGCCTGTTAATGTTGATGCCTTCGGGTTTGCTTGCTATTTCCTCCAAATGAAGAAGTGTGTTGTGCTTCTTTTGACATTTGGTACAGCATCGGGAAAGACAATCATTTGGATAATGTCCTGGTTTTAGACAGTTTGTGCAATGCTTTGATTTTTGCACTAGGCTTAGGCGCAGTTGTGGGCTTAATTGCAGAAATTTCTGACAGGAGAACAGCTGATGGTTGCCCTTGCAGGAAATGCACGAAGACCCCGATGCAGCTACCGTCGTGAACGCCTTGTTGGATCCTGATCTTTTGCGTTGGTCTTCCAGACCCCTTCTTGCGTTTACCCCTAGCGTCTCTAAGAATTGAAACCTTACTTCCAAAAATTCCAAGAATTATTTCATGGAAGGCAGACTCTTGGGATGCCTTAAAGATTGCTCCCAAAGTATATATGTATTCCGATCGAGCCGTTTAATGAGTATGTGCATTAAAAGAGGATCCCAGTTTTCGGTCTTTACACCCAGGTTTTTAATGCTAAGTAGGCACTCTCGAGTGATATCGTGCAGATTTTTGATATTAGATGGTATAAGTGATAAGTGTGGTGTGGTGTGGAGCGGATATAAGAAAAAAAATAAAACGAACGCACTTTGAATTAATTTTTGAATACAACGTATATTTTCCTTTGTTTTATAACCCAGAATATTCTCTATATACATATATATACATTTGTACATACTTGACATTTTTAAACCTTTTAAAACCATATTGTACTAGAGCTTAGTAAAACTTGACTTATGGTGATTTTACATTTTTTTATACTAATTAATTTTTTTGTTTTTTATTAATTTGATTTAAATAATTTTCATCGCCAACATTCTCCCCGGCCGTGGACTTGTCCACAACCTTAAGTTCATGCTGACCTGGCATCACTATAGTTGGCTGTGAAGTTAGTCTCCATTAATTACAAAAAAAAAGAGAAACAATTGGATCAAAGTTCGCCTTCAGCTTTTAAGTTGTCTCTTTCATTCCAGTGTTGATGCCCTTTTGATACGCGATCAAGGGATAGATGTGGTGTTGTGTTTAAAGTGTAGTGTAATGTAGTTTTTGTTTTGATGGATTCTACGCGATTAGTGTTTAAGGCTTAAAATAAATTCGTGGATGTAACGCATTGTGCCGTGATAGTTTGATTTTATTTAATGTAATTAACCGAATTGCCGTGTAGTTATTATTTCATTGTAATTTGTTATTATATAGTTGTTATTATAAATTATAAGTCAAATATATGAAAGATGTATAAGTGTTTAAGTTGTTTTTATTTACATACATTTCAATAGGTTAGATTGTTATCTTAATAAAGATTTTGATTTAAAATAAGCAATTGTGCGTTTTATTAACGGAAAGTGATTACGAGTTTCGAATTAACGCGAAATGTATTCGGGTGGTGATTTTATGCGGGGATGTTTGTGATTTGTAGTTAGAATAAAATTATTATTATTATTTTTTTTTAATAACCTTGGGGTTTTTATAATATTATGAGTTGTTCATATTATAATATAGTATGATCCGCGTTGGTGTTGTTATCCGGGAGTAAACAAAGTTTCGTGATCGGTCGTTTGAATTCTCCCCTTTGTGTTTTGACGCTTACCACTCGGATTAAGTTGTCCGCGCCTGGGTGTACATTTGTGATACGGGCCAGCATCCATTTAGAAGGCGGTAAACGTTCGTCCTTTACGAGTACAAGATTCCCAACTTGTGGTTGTGCTTCCTTAGTAAGCCACTTGGGACGTTGTTGAAGTCGTGCGAGATATTCGGAGCTCCATCGCTTCCAAAAAGAGTGGAACATCCGTTGAACTCGCTGCCACCGATCAACATAACTAACGTTTTGTTCTGCTACGTCCGGTTGCGGTATGCTCCTCGTCGGCTCTCCGATGAGGAAGTGTGCTGGAGTTAACGCAGTGTAGTCATCTGGATTATCCGACAGAGGGGTAAGTGGCCGAGAATTCAAACATCCTTCTATTTGCGTCAGAAGCGTATAGAACTCCTCAAATGTTAGTTTCTCATTACCAACGATTCGTCTCAGATGATATTTCACCGATTTGACACCGGCCTCCCAAAGACCTCCAAAGTGTGGCGACGCGGGTGGAATGAAGTTCCATTTGGTACCGTCGTTGGCTAAAGAATCGGTAAGCTCATTGACATTTAATTTGGCAGCGGTAAGTAATTTCTTGAGTTCGGTGTTTGCACCTACGAACGTGGTACCACAGTCGCTGAAGATCTCCTTACAGATACCTCTTCTCGATGTGAAACGCCTGAAGGCAGCCAGAAAGGCTTGTGTTGTCATGTCACTTACCAACTCCAAGTGAATAGCTTTGGTAGCCAAACAAATAAACAAGGCAAAATATGCCTTTATGGACTTCGCTCCTCGGCCCTTCCATGTTTTCAGATCGATCGGACCAGCATAATCTACCCCCGTGTAAGTAAATGGTTTTGATATTTGTACTCTTGGGGCAGGTAGATTTCCCATTAATTGGCTTGATGGCTTCGCGCGATATCTGAAACATATGGTGCAAGAATGAATGCATTTCTTGATGCTGTTCTTGAGGTTCAGAATCCAATACTTGTTTCGAAGGTATGCTGTCATCTGCTGGATACCTCCATGAAGTGTTTTATCGTGTGCGTCCTTAATTATTAATTTACTCAAGTGATGACTGGGTTTAAGGATTATAGGATGTCGTTGGTTGTAATTTAATGTTGAGTTGTCCAACCTACCTCCTACCCGTAGAATACCATCCTTGTCGACAAATGGATTCAAACTCTTAAATCCTTTCGCTTCGCTGTCACCAAACATGATGGATTGTGTTGACCGGAGGATGGGAAGGCTCGCTGCTTGAATTTCCGCAGGTTGCAGAGAATCCTTAATCCGAAGTTCGTTGGATGTGCGACAATTCGAGATGAATCTCCTGCAGTACGCGAGAACTCGCAAGAGTTTTTGCAGGCTCGAATATGTCGACACCAATTCGTCCAAGTCTTCCCGCTTTGCTATTCCGTGATGCACGCGAATCGGGCGTAACTCCTCATCTCCCTGGAATTCTACTGGTTGTCTTGGTTCTATGAATTTCCAGGTACTTGTGAGGAATTCTGGTCCATTCCACCAGATCGACTTCGACACTAAATCTGAAGGCATAACTCCCCTTGACAACAAATCAGCAGGATTCTGAAGTGATGGGATATATTTCCAGATACTGCAATTGGTACGCCGCTGAATTTCTGCAACTCGATTGCCAACAAACGTTTTCCATTTTGATGGATGTGACGATATCCAGGCTAGAGTTACCATGGAATCAGTCCATGCGTGGATTTGACTGATTTCCAAATTTAGGGTTTTTTTGACATACTCTAACAGTTTGGCTAGGATGACTGCAGCACAAAGTTCGAGTCTTGGAAGTGTCACCGTCTTAAGAGGAGCCACCTTCGTTTTGGATATCAGCAAATGCATCGCCACCGTTCCATCATCCTGTAGAACTCGTAAGTATACTGCTGCCCCATACGCTTTCTCAGAGGCATCACTAAACCCATGCAATTCCAGGTTCTTTGACTGTGTCTGGCAATGAATCCAACGTGGAATCTTGATTTTTTCGACATGTGGCAATTCCCGTTGAAACAATCTCCATCTTTTCTCCATGGCGGTCGAGAGTGGTTGATCCCAAGAAAGTCCGGCGCACCATAGATCTTGCATTAATATTTTTGCCCTTACGATGCAAGGTGAGATCCATCCAAGAGGATCGAACAACTTTGCTATGGCCGACAGGACAGTCCGCTTGGTTGCCGCTTGTGTTGCGCCAACATCCACATTTTGAAATGAGAGCACATCTTCAGCAGGAAACCATCGAATGCCTAACGCCTTGATGTTGTCAGAGTCAGATAATGGCAGCGTGAGCCCCGCTTCCCGATGTTGAAATGGGATTTCCTCAAGAATTGACTCCACGTTGCTTACCCATTTGCGTATGTTAAAACCTCCTGTTAACAAAATCAATCTGGATTCTTTAACCTTTTGTGTAGCTTCCTCAATAGAGTCTGCTCCAGAGATCAAGTCGTCAACATACATTTCGTTCCGGATTGCTTGAGCTCCAACTGGATACCGATCTTGTTCTTCCGCCGCCAACTTGTGAATAGTTCGAATAGCGAGGTAAGGTGCACTTGCTGTTCCAAACGTGACAGTATCCAAACGAAATATTTTTATCGGTTCCGTTTTAGAATCCCTCCAAAGGATGAGCTGGTAGTAAGCATCCCCTTTCTTCATCCGAATTTGACATCTTTTCGATGTCCGCAGTAAAAGCATATCGATAAATTCGCCATCTTAACAAAATATCAATTATGTTTGTCTGTATTTTAGGTCCAACCATCAGATGTTCATTCAAAGATCGGCCATCTACGCATTTTGCTGCTGCATCGAAGACAACTCTCAGCTTAGTAGTTGTACTGGAGGACTTCAAAACCGCATGGTGGGGAATAAAATAGTGGTATTGCGACTTCAAGACACTATCAGATATCTGTATTTCTGACATATGCTTCAATTGAATATATTCGTTAATGCACTGAATATATTCGCGATGTAGTGTTGTGTCTCCTTCTAGTCTTCGTTCTAAATGTAGAAACCTACGCAAAGCTCCTTGCTTCGAGGGACTAAGCGCAGGTTGACTTCCACCCTTGAATGGAAGACGTACCTCATAGCGGCCATCAGGCAATCGATTGGTCGTTTCCACGTAATTCTTCTCACAGGCCACATCCTCTTCATTTTCCACCATATACTCAGGAGCCTCTTCTATCTCCCAGAATCTCCTCAATTGGGTGTCGAGGTCCAACTTTTGTAGAAAGCTCCTGACCAAACCGTTGGGCTCTACTGGCACTTTTCCCAATAAGACCCAACCCAGGTGAGTTTTCTGTGCCATTGGAGACAGTTGGTCCGAACTACGTCTGATCTCTGGAAGGATTATCTCCGGGTAAACATCGCTTCCGAGCAGCACGTCAATCGTTCCCGGTCGATGAAATTGCGGGTCCGCCAATGCAAGGCCATCCAGATGCGTCCAAGTCTTAAATGGCAATCTTTTGGCTGGGAGAAAACCTGTCAGAGACTTGAATATATAAGCTCGTGTGGTGGTTATAAATTCTGTGTGGAGAGAGCCGAACACAATGTCTACTGATTTACGACAGGTGCCACTGTTAATCTTGCCCAACCCGGACACTTCGATATAGGTGTTTTGTGTCGGCACCCTCAATACCTTAACAGCGTCTTCGCTGATAAACGATGCCTCGGATCCGGGATCAATTAGGGCTCTCAACTGGATATATTCTCCCGTTGACGTTTGAGCCTTTATCACAGCTGTGGCTAGTAGAACTTGCTGGCTGTTCCTTTGTTGTGTGTGGAAGTTACTGATGGTGTTTGAGTTAGAGGATGTGGATGGGGATGATGTGGAGTTGTGAGTGTGTGGTGTCGGGTTTTGTGAGATGTTGGGTGCGTGTGGTGTTGAATTGGTCGGAACGATGCTTGTTTCTGGGTTTTGAATATTTGTGTGTAGGAGGGAATGGTGCCTCTGTTGACAGAAATAGCACCGAATATTGCTCTGGCACTGTTGTGTTGAGTGGCTGTACGCCAGGCAATTTCGGCAAACTCCTATCTTATCAACTGTCTGCGACCGCTCTATTATGCTCATTTTTAAGAAGCGTCCACACGTTCGAATAGCATGCTGTCCCTTCTTGCAGACAGCACAACTATATTGCTCCTTTGTCTTTGGCCGTACGTGAAAGGTGTGTTTGGTCGACTGCGGTAATGGGTTCTTCTGACCCTGTCCCTTATTCAACCCCGGCGGCACACTTTTCCGTTGTTGATCCACTATCTCTAGTGTTCTGAATTTTGTCTCCAGAAACTCTTTGAACTCCTCTAAGGTTGGCAGTTCTTTGCTCGCACCCAGGCGTTCCTCCCAGGATTGTTGAGGGGCGGAAGGCAGCTTTTGAAGGAGTATGTGGATGACTATCAGATCCCAATGATCAACAGGAACACCGAGGTTTTCTAGGGAATGTAGGCATTCTGAGGAGGTGTCCAGAAGCCTTTTCAGTCCCGAAGCACTTTCATTGTGTACAATTGGTTGGCCAAAGAAGCACTTAAGCTGTGCGTTCACCAACATACGCTTGTGGTCGTATCGAGATGTTAGAATCGACCAAGCTTTCTCATAATTTCCTCGATCTATGTTCAGATGTGCCAACAATCGTTCTGCATCCCCTGATAGACTCGACTTCAAATAATGAAGTTTCTGAACCTCGGAGAGCGACTCATTTCGATGGATTAGCGCATCGAACATGTCGTAAAAGGCTCGCCAGTTTTCGTACTTGCCTGCAAAGGTTGGCAAGTTTATTGTTGGCAACGCAGCTCGCTGTGCACAGCGTTTTCTTTGACAGGAGCGGGAGGTGCAGCTACCTCATCGAGACAATCGAGCAGGTCAGTTTTGTAGTCGAGATAGACCTCTTGAATTTGATCAAAAAGTATCTCGCACTGCTCACTGTCCGTTGCACTGACTGCGTTTTCGCTCTGGACCATCCCTTTCTTATAGATGTCCTCTAGAATGACAAGGCGACCATTGAGGTAGTTCCTCGTTCTCCTGGTTGTGCCTGTCTTCCGGAAGTTAACATAATCCTTTTGAATGATGGCCAGAGTATTTTTAAGTAACTTCGACTCCTGTGATGTCATTTTATTTTTTGTTTTTTATGGGAAGAAAATTTAAATTTTGTGACACCGTAGATTTTGTAGAAATGTTGATGTTTGTGTGGAGTTTAGAATTTTCTTTAGATTTATCTCACTGAAGTGATATTTCACGGCGCGAGAACCCGATTAGCACAATTGATAAAATAAATATTCTCTTCCTTTTGTGTTCGTGTTTTTATTGCCGAATCCGGCTCGAAGGACCAAAATGATAAGTGTGGTGTGGTGTGGAGCGGATATAAGAAAAAAAATAAAACGAACGCACTTTGAATTAATTTTTGAATACAACGTATATTTTCCTTTGTTTTATAACCCAGAATATTCTCTATATAAATTAAACTATTTTACGTTTATATTTCTTAAAAAAAATATATTTATTCTAACTGAGTGCCTTCACGGCTGACTTAAAACTAAACTAACAATTCGAATCTAAACTTAAACTAGGTGCATGCCCAATGCAGCCAGACGCCTCGTCAGCAGCGGATGTTCGGCGATAGCTCAGGTGTCTTGCAGGTATGTTGCGTCCGTTGCCTCAAATGTCCGGCAGGAATTTGACCTGATGTAATCACGACTGTTGTGGATGTTCTTGGTCGTGGGAAAGGTATCATGCGTTCTTTGCATGATCCAATGTTTCTGGCGTTAACTCCTCCGCCCTTAAAAGGGCTGTAAGGGGTTTTGCCAACTTTGCATAATCCTTGATAAACCTGCGGTAAAATCCCGACAGACCAAGGAATGATCGCAGATCTCTCAAAGTTCGGGGATACGGGAATTTGGTGATGGCTTCCACTTTATTTGGGTTGGCTTTTATGCCAGTAGAGGATACAATAAAACCCAGAAACTCGACTTCTGTCTTCAAAAATTCGCACTTATCCAGTTGCACTCTGAGGTTGGCTTGTTGGAGAGTTTCGAAAATAGTTCGTAAATTTTCGAAATGACGATCGACATCTGCACTGAACACAATTATGTCGTCAATATAAACATAACAGATCTTACCAATGTGTTCTCTTAGGATATCGTCTAGGGCTCGCTGAAAGATAGATGGTGCGTTCTTTAGCCCGAAGGGAAGTCTTACAAATTCATACTTCCCGTTATTGACAGAGAATGATGTTTTTTCGATATCGTCTTCGTGCAAGGGTTCTTCTTTTCCTTTTTCCGGCGTTGTTATGGTCAGAAGTGTAGGACCATAACCTTCCCACTTAACTGCATTCCTACTGGTCCGCTTGTGGGGTCCGCCGGTTTGACCTCAGAAAGTAGCGGCAGGCTTCCCGGTTTGGGATTACTTCATCGCTGAGGCCAATCAAATGCTGGTGTTTTTGCATCAATTGTTTTTCGGCCTGCCGTTTTTTTTTTTTTTTTTTTTTTTTTTTTTTTTTTTTTTTTTTTTTTTTTTTTTTTTTTTTTTTTGTGACACGGGCATGCTCCAGATTTTTTTGTTTGATCTTACTCTTACAACACCGGTGATCTCCAGTCGTGTCAGCCCACTGATTTGCATGTATACTTGTGGGGCAGTTTAATGGTGGTATATGTGTCCCTAGGCTCACCTTGGTGTTTTCAAAATTGCCTAGATGTGATTTTTGTTTACCTTTGTTTTAGTCGCCTTTTACGACAAGCGAGAGGTATCGCTGCAGGGATATTCTTAACCCGTCCCTGCACGGAACGTCTTCGTGCAAGGGTATTTGGTGGAATCCACTTTTTAGGTCGATCACCGAAAAATATCTGTTCTTCCCCAAATGCGATAATACTTCATTGGTTTCAGGAATTGGGTAACGATCTGGTATTGTTATAGCATTAAGTTTTCTATAATCAATTACCATACGATACTTCTTTTCACCTGAAGCATCCGCTTTCTTTGGTACAATCCAAACAGGGGAATTGTACGGCGACCGTGAAGGTCGAATGATTCCATCATTTAGTAGTTGTTTGATTTGGTTGTCAATTTCCTCTTTTAGTGCCATGGGATATGGGTAGTGCCTTGAATAAACCGGATCTTCGGTCATCAGTAACAGTAAGTTTCTCATTTGGTTCGCCAAAAAGGTTTGCGTATTTTATAGTCAATGAATTTAGTTTGTCTCGCTGTTCCTGTGTCATGTGTTGAGTTCTAACGTTAACGTTATGAATTGATTCAGAGATTTGCTGTTTCAATCTGATTTTTATGCTATTCTTTATAGTCATGTAATTTTCTTTCGTATATATTACGGCTGACAATTCCTTGAGACTGTCGTTCCCAAGAATTGCGTGAAATGATCGGAGCGATGGGAGAAGGAAGAATTTAATATTAGTATCGGGATCGAAGAGATTTATCATGGTATGGTGGGTGATTTCTATATTACCACAGACTGAGTTTGCGTGGAATTTTTTCTGGTTAGGGATGGGATTTTGAACTAGGTTTGGTTGAATGTAATTCTTGTTAGAGCCAGTGTCTATCAAGAATTTGAGAATTTTTTTGTCTCTCGTCCTACACTCAAAGTATGGTAGCGACGAGTTCGTTAATCTAAAAAATGTACGTCAACGAAGTCAGTAAATGGTTCTGTCGGTTCTTCGTCGATTTGTTGGTCTATATAATCGTTAAGGTTTTGATCGTGTCCAGTCTGATTGGTCATTGTCGAAATCATGGCATTGTAGTTATTAACCTCTTGACACTCTGCCGATGTATATTTCTGGGGATCCATTCCGGAAGTTTCCAGATGGAAATTTCTTTGGATCTTATTGGGGTTTGGATATTGTTGTACAGGAGGTAAAGGTCGTTTTGGAGCCGGTGGCCAATTTTTCGTCACTGGCCTATTCATATAGTTAACGTTATTCGTACGGATGGTGCTAACCTCCATGGGTTCGGTCCTCTGAACAGGTTGGTTTGGCAAGACATTATTGGGTTGTTGAGTATTTCTTTGGGATTGGTATGGGTTTGTTTGGAAATTATATCGTTGAGTGAATTGATGATTTGGAGGGTGAGGTTGAAATGATTGTCGTTGAGTGGTTGGAAATTGATTAAAGTAGGGACGCGGTGGAGGACGAGGTGGGAGATACGATGATTGGGGTACATATGCCAATTGTGGGTAGAATAGGTGTTGGTCTAGTCCTTTTCGTGACGGAATTGGTGGAGTTGGTGGAGGTTTCCTAACCTGGCTAGTATTATGTTGAGCGTAGGTGGCTCGAAATTGCTGGTTCTCGAGCTTTAAACAGAGATTAAGAGCTGTAGGGAGGTCCGCCGGTTCCCTTATACCTAGGAGCCTAGGCAGGTCACCTCTAAGGCCTCTAATGAATGTATCTAGTGCCTTATCCCTGTAGGATGACGTTAGATGGTGCAACGCTTCAGGTGGCAATTCCATGCTCGAGATTTTATTTAGGATCAATGATAGGTGGTTGTACACTGCCTGGTAATAGCTCTCCACGGTGTTGTTACCCTGCACTAACGTTGTCATCTGGTACTCTAAAGTTCCCAGATCACGTCTATCTGCATAGTGAAGTGTTAAACACTTCGATATGCACTCCCAGTTTAGGGGTGTGTTGTAGGATTCTAAGATTGCGTCCGCGTTACCTGTGATTTTATTACGTATGATGGTAAGTATGCCAAAGTATTTTGGCGTTCCCTTATATTGGTTATAGATATTAAGGATCCTATCTACACTCTTACGCCATGAACTAAACTCGCCAGGAGTTCCGGAGAACTCCCTTAAACACCTCACGACATCTGGCACTTTGTCCAGATCACTAAGGTTAGCGCGTAAGTGTTCATGGATGGTCTCGTCAGTTCCCCTATGGAACTGATTTTCAGGATGTAACATGGATTGCACCGCGTTCCTGCATTCGTTAACACATACGCGAGCTGCAATACCAGCAATTAGGGCTTCCAACTCTGGAGTGGCGTTCACATTTACGTTCGTATTCGAAGTGGAAGGTGTTATGATCGGATTCTCGGTATTCAATACCGGTGGACGTAAAATTGGGTCGGTCATAGTGGCGGTACGTTTAGACATGAGGATAAGGAGTCAGAGAAGGGGCTAAGAAAATGCATAGAGATTGCGGTAGCAATGTTATCTAAAATATTTTAACACTAACACTATTGATATTAACTATTAACTGAGGTTATTATTACCGAAGATATCCTGCATATATTTTTTCACAATAATTATTACTATTTAATTTTATCACTAATATAATTTTGTTTCTACTGTGTTATTGTACTATAATTATTACTAACTTATTCGGATTTAATGTATTTTGTTCTTACTATGTACGTATTTTTGATTTAAATGAAAAGATTCCTTAAGACTATCTTACATTAAAAAAATTAACATGTCCAACGCTGGTGAAGAGGCAAATTCCTTTTCGTCCTTGGTGATGAGGTTACTGGGGCACCTTCCTTCACTCTCCCTCGTTGGTTGCAAGGTCAATCGACTTTTGCTTTTGGATTCGGAACCCAGATGAACAAAACACAGCACTTTGTCTCTTTGTCACTACACACGCGGCGAGCTTCTTTAGGTCGTTTTTGCTTAGTGTATTGACGCGAACTACTTTAGGTCGACTGAGACGGGTTAAAGTACACGAACTACTTAAGGTCGATTATCGCACTTTAATTTAACTGCACTGTGAGTAAATTGTTCTTTTCTGGGCCCCACGTTGGGCGCCAATTAAACTATTTTACGTTTATATTTCTTAAAAAAAATATATTTATTCTAACTGAGTGCCTTCACGGCTGACTTAAAACTAAACTAACAATTCGAATCTAAACTTAAACTAGGTGCATGCCCAATGCAGCCAGACGCCTCGTCAGCAGCGGATGTTCGGCGATAGCTCAGGTGTCTTGCAGGTATGTTGCGTCCGTTGCCTCAAATGTCCGGCAGGAATTTGACCTGATGTAATCACGACTGTTGTGGATGTTCTTGGTCGTGGGAAAGGTATCATGCGTTGTTTGCATGATCCAATGTTTCTGGCGTTAACTTATACATATATATACATTTGTACATACTTGACCTTTTTAAACCTTTTAAAACCATATTGTACTAGAGCTTAGTAAAACTTAACTTATGGTGATTTTACATTTTTTTTATACTAATTAATTTTTTTGTTTTTTATTAATTTGATTTAAATAATTTTCATCGCCAACAGTCTCATTGTTACTTGTGGGTTGATCTATTAATTTGCTTAACAAGGCCGTTACTAATAGTCGAGTATTTTCATAGCGGCTTGTGATGGTTTCCCAAGCAGCAATATAATTTGCATCGGATGTGGAAAAATGCTGAATTAATCTTTCAGCTTCTCCAGTCAGAGTGGTCTTCAGGTACCACATTTTCTGACATTGTGGGATTGGTTGAGTGTGAACTAATTCTGTATATAGATCACGAAATTGAACCCATTTGGAGTAATCCCCATCAAACTTCGGCAACACTACCTTTGGTAGTTTCGATTCTGTATTGGCTGTTGCGGATACAGATCTTGGTCTTGATCGACTGTAAAGAGTCGTCAGTGCGTCTTGTACTTCAGCCTCTGTTGAAAGGTAAGCATCTACATCATAGACACTTGTATCGGACTCTTCTAAGAGGTCCCATATTTTGTAATTGGAGCCTTGTACAGCCGCCCAGTGCTGCTCGATGGTCTTAAGCATTATTGAATAATACTCTTCGGTGTGCTCCTGATTATCTTCGATCGACGGTGTCGATCATTGACGACTGTTTCCTTATTAATCTTGATATGGCACTACTAGTTTCCACAATAGTAGTCACTTGGTGGGACCTTTGGGATAGTGCCTGTTCCTTTAGGCCTGATGGATAAAAGAGTGCGTTTAGTCTCTTCGTACATTTGCTCAACCTTGTCATAGGTGTTTGACTGTACGTAAGGCGTGTCCACCTTTACGAAATCCTTAATGCTCTCGTGATTCTCTTCAAATTCTCTCCATAGAGCTTCTAATGTCTGTAGTTTTTTCTCCTTGTATTCATAGGTCTTACGGTCAGCACCGTTTTTGCCAATGTTTGTTTTCAGCCTATGAAGTTCTTCAAAGATTGCCTTCTGACGGCCCACAATCTCATAAACCTGCATTTCATCCATGGTGAACTGTGTTGTGCGGCTGATTTTTACTTCTTGATTAGAAGGGAACAAGGAATCTGACGATGTCGGGTGTTTGTGTCGATGATATCTGGAACGCTGCTTCCTGCCAATGTTTTAAGCCCTGGTAGCGCCTTGGTGGTATAGTGTGTGTGTGTGGAATGTTGCTTCCTACCAGTGTTTTAAAGCCCTGGTAACGCTTTGACAGTGTTGTGTGTGTATTTGGAATGGTGTTTCCTACCAGTGTTTTAAGCCCTGGTAACGCTTTGGTGGTATTGTGTGTATAAGAGACAACCAGTGTTTAGGCCCTGGCAACGCCGTGTGAATTTGTCGGATGCTCTTACGTGACGAGATCACGTCGGGGTCACCAATGTTTAAGTCGGAACTTTTTTGAACCGACTTGCTGGACAGGGTACGTAAACCTTGACCAGCCGTATATTGCACAAAAGGTTCTTGTACCTTTGCACACTTGTAGAAATTTCAGTATTATTAAGCTCTACTGCGGGTGGGAATAGACAATAATTACTGGGTAAGAACACTCGACAACCTTGATTGTTTGAATGATCAAATTCTATTGCCTTACAATACTATTTATACAATAAATTTGCTTACTTAGCTAAAGCCAAAATCACACCAAATATATAAAATAACAAAAAAAATTAATAGGAAATATGATATATGTTATGTACATGAAATTGCTTGCCTTCGTGGAAAATTGAGTTGAACATAGAAAGAAAATAAAACAGAAATGGAAAACTGCTGACTTCTGGGGGAAATTGAATTGAACATGAATTGAAAATACAACATGCAAAAAAACTGCGGGCTAATGTAAAAAATGTAAATGAAAGAAATCGAAAATATAGCTGTTGCTGGGTGCAAATACTGAAAATGTTGGTATATTTTAATCTGATGGATCAAAATATACACCATCAACGTCGAAAGCAGCTGGACAACAATAACCAAAACCAGCGATCCCCGTGGAAGCGGACAATAACCCCTTCGCCCCCCTTTTATATTCGGCTACGGAGGAAGAGCGTAGCGAGCTGGAACAGAAAGAGCGTATCCTACGTGCCCAGCTGCAGGCCGTAGTTGATAAGCTGAAGGACATAAAGAAGAGGGAGTTAGAGCAGGCAATAGCCGTCCCACAGCAAAAGCAGCAAAAACAACAGCAGCCGCAGAAAAAGCAGCAACAACAACAACATTCACAGCAGCAGAAACAGCAGCAACTGCAGCAACAACAACAGCCGCAGCAGCAGCAGCAAAAACAACAACCGCAACAGCAGCAGCAACAGCAACAACAACAGCCGCAGCAGCAGAAGCAGCTGCAACGTCCTGAAAAGGACAAAGTGCCACCCATCTTCACCTATACCACGGCCCTACGAGAGACCATCGATCTCTGTAAGTATGCTATTGGTGTAGGCAATTTTGAAATCAAATGTTTAGGCCAAAAACGCTATGCTGTTCAGTGCAACACACTGGAGCAGCATAAGCGTATAAAAAGCTTATTAAAGGAGTCCACAACGGAGTTTTTCTCCTTACCGCCGAAGGCCGAGAGGTTGCGGACAATGCTCCTTAAAGGCATGGAGTCGATTGCAGACCCCGAGGAAATGCTCTCAGAGCTCAAAGAGTTCGAGAGTGACGACCTCAAATTCGTGGGGGTTAAGCCATTCTCTACGGTGAACTCCCGACGGGAAAAGCGAGTTATTCCCTTCTTCTTGGTACAGCTCACACCCAGCAGCAAGCTGGAGAGGTTAAGGACTATCACCATCTTAGCGTCCCAAACTGTCACATGGGAAACATTAAAGAGGGGCGGAAACATTTTACAGACAGAAGGTCGAGGAGAAGCGTCCCTCGGGTCGCTTCCAAACACCAGCCGTCACACCCAAGTTGACCTACGCCCAAATGGCGGCAGGTTCAGGAAAGACGGTACAAAAGCCCATGGCTGTTCCTAAAGCCCCAGTGTCTGTCTCTAAGGCACCGGTGGCCGAGGTCTGTTCGATCTTGCTCGCAATCCAAGGGCAGATTGGGCAGCTCCAACAACAGATCCTGGAGACGGCGACCCGAGTAGATAGTATCTGCTCGCTTCTGCCGGGCCTAGCGCACCTAAGGTCGTGATGGGTACGCTGGTAGAGAGGCCCTTGAAGAATCTGTCGGTGAATGTAAATTCACTGATAAGGATCGAGCGTAGAGCCGTACTTTTTAACCTGTTGCAGGACGAAAGCCCCGATGTACTCTTGGTTAGCGAAACAAAGCTAAACCAGAAGCACAAAATCCGGCACAATTCTTACAGAATAATTAGAAGAGACCGGCCCAACGCTACTCAATGCGGGGGAGTTGCGATATTCATAAAAAATAATATAAAACATAAAATTATATATAGGGGTGAAGTGCGGAGGTTCCAGGTGCTAGAAGTCTGCATTGTGTGCATTCCTCTCCGTAATGGACAGAAAATGTACATTTTAGCGGCCTATGCACCTGAAGCACCTCAACCCAATATTTTTATCGCAGAGCTCGAAACACTCTTTCGTTCTCTGCGCTTAAACTCGGTAGAAAACTTCTACATTCTGGCCGGCGATTTAAACGCCAAACATAGTGATTGGGGAAATAACATTCCCAACACTAGGGGGAGCCTACTAAGCCATTGGTGGGTTCTTCGCAACATTGAATATAGAGTCAAGTTGCTCGCAACGGATAGTCCGTCGTATCCTAGGAGCGGCTCCTATCTGGATCTCATGCTGATAGACTCTCGACTGAGACTGGCAGACACGAACGAACGGTCTATTAACTGTCTACGGACCATTGTATACGACAGTGACCATTGCGGACTTGATCAAAATACCTGACGAGTTCACGGATTGTATTTGTATTTTATTGAGGTTAATAAATAACACAATGCTACAAGACAATAATATCTTTTAAGAAGCATAAATTATTTAAATGACAAAGTGTGTAAATTTTAATTAATCGAACAAAACTTAGGCCTGAACTAAAATAGAATATGATATAAAGCATGTATGTATGTATAAATATAAACATAATAAGACAATCAATTATGTATTAAATCGTGATACTGTGGATCAAACGTTTTCTTTGGAATTCGGCAATCGAGTTTATTGTCTGCAGATCGTGTAGAAGACCATTCCACAGACGAATTGCAGATACGAAAAAGGAATGTACTCCAATGCAATGAGTGAATCGAGGTAAAATTAGTTTGAGGCCGCGGGCTGAGTGCGCAAATGTTAACATGTGATGTAAGTAATCAGGACACATGTGATGAATAATTTTGTACAATTTAAGAATATTACGATACCTCAGAAATACATCCAAACTTAGATCAGGTCCTGCGGTGTTTGATTTAACAGACATAATTGCTTTAGTAATAATAATATTCCGTGATACACTTAAAGATGAAACCATTGGACATTTCGAGGGCAGAGGGATTCGCAATTGGCACAACATAAGATGGACTATCTGAATCAGGTTTAAAGTAGCTGCTTACATCATTTGGACACAAGGAACAATTTTGAGCCTTAGTCTCTGTTACACCCAGATTTGCTAAATTTCTCCACAATATTTTTAGGATCCATTTTAGAGTCAAGTTGGCTTTTTACGTATGAACGTTTGGAGTTCTTAATCAGTGAGTTGACTTTATTTCGAGCCACACAGTACTGTCTTTTATTGAACTGTGTCGGGTTCCTCTTGAAACGTCTAAAAAATAGTTCTCTTTCTTGTATAAGCTCTCTAATATCATTTAAGTACCAGGGGCAATTTTTGGACTTGATTTGTTTCGACTTAATCGGAACATACGAGTATATGTACATCAAATAGAAACTTCACAAAACTATTAAGGATGTCTACTTTTTGATTAATATCAGGTATTAGATATAAGTCAGACCAGTTGAGATTATAAAAGGTTTCTAACAGGTTGGAATAATTTAAATTTTTAAATGACCTAAAACTAATAGTATGTATTATCACAGTTATATTTATTAACATTACATTTTACAGAGCAAAACAATATGTCATGAATAAATTCGCTAGTAGGTGTCAGTTGATCAACACATAAAATGTTAGGTATTAGTAGATATTAGTTAAAAACAGGTGTATTAATGAAGGGTTAGTAGAGGATTGGTAGCATGTGGGGTAACGAGTATTTACTAGCGAAAGTCCTACTTTATTACAGAAATATTGACAAAGACTAAATGTGTTATTGCACTTAAAGTTATTAACATTAAAACCACCACCGACCAGGATCTTATCATACTTCGAACTAAAGCCCATGAGTATATCTTCTAGTTCGGCTATATTGTTTTCGTTAAATTTATTGGGCGGTGAATAGACAACCACTAAAAGTATTCTGTCAGCATCATTGTAATTTTGCACACAAAGAAACTGTATTACAGATTTATATGACGAATAGACACATTTAGCTTTAATATTACTTCGAATATACATACATACACCACCACCAGTTCTGTCCTTACGGTCATTTCGGAAAAGAGTGAAACCAGGTAGTTGTACACTTTGTGACGGCCTGCTACTTGAAAGCCACGTTTCAGAGACCAAAAGCACATCAACTTTTGAGCTACTAAAAATTTGATATATGATAGTATATTTAGAAGAAATGCTTCCAGGGTTAATATGGCAGACATTGAGACCTCGCTTAAATCCACACATTGCGTTAAGAACAGCCTTTATACCGTCATGATGGTTTCGATTCATAATAATTAGATTTAAATGTGAATATGCCGAAAACTTGAAACATAATCTGAAACAGTATCACAATATACAGAGAACAGGCAAACGACTTCAATATACCAATACTTATAATTAAAATTGAGTGCATAGCTAAGCTAAACCCCATAAAAATTTAATTATTAAATTAACTTTTAAACAATTCTGTAAGAAGTACAACAGCAAAATAAAAAGTTTTTTTTTATTTTTATTTTTTTTTTATCTAAATTAAAAAAAAAAGAAACAAATGGCAACTCGGAAATGGGGACAGTTTAAAAAGAGCAAATAACAAAAACAAATAAATACCTTATTAAGAACAACAAATATATACATAGCAATATAAAGAGAGTTCAAATTGTTTAAAGAATCAGAGAAAAGATCAACTAAGTTATATTTTTCGTACCTCAGCAACAACCTCTTCAGCTGCGACGTCATCAGAAGAAATGTCAGGGGATTTAAACTCACAAAGCCGATCAAGGGAGAATGCGTTAGCGATGGGTATAGGTTTTTGCGTAGGTGTTTGTGTTACGAAGATTTTCCCATTTCTTGTCAACACAGAGTGGATGCATTTCCTTTGCCGGAGAGCATATGCTCTTCGTATAATTCGTGATTTGAGATGGCAGGGTATGTCCAAACGCACTCCTACGATTACAGTAGGGCGCATTGGCCACGCTTTGCGCTCACTTCGGGCGCCGCCTTCCCACCGTCCAATAGGAATCTGTCAAACTACGAGATTGACAGATACCTCAAACAAATGGATGATATAATTAAGCAGGCGATCAACAGTACGATACCACGCCAACGACAGCACAAACGTATACCGAAACGCGACATTCGACGCACTGCACAGAAAAAAAAGTAGACTCCTGACAAGACTCAAACTCTTGTACAGGCGGTTTACCGACAAAACTCGGAGGTCAGGACACTGAAGTCACTGATTAAAAATATCCAACAGTTAATCAAGGAAAATTACAGAATATCTGTAAGTTTGCATTGGAACAACAGAATTCGTGCTGTAAATTCCAGCAGCGCGAGTATGTTCCCGCAAATAAATAAAATATTTCGGAGAAACAATCAGAATGACATTCAGGATCTAAAGCTTCCGAGAACATCAGATAATGAACGTTTGCTAGGAACAGTTAGCATCGATCCGGATAGCGCCATCCTGGATGACGACTTCTTCGTGATCGAGGATCCTCAGGAGAAAGTAGTGACAGTAGGAGCTGTCTTCCAGGAAGTGTACAAGGTGAATGATAGTATTCGCCCGAACCACGACCTGGAGAATAGAGCCCTGCTTCATCACTTCTATCTTCGAAATGATATCGATCATTGGCGATCAGAGAACCTTGGTTTTACAAGGTTCAATGAAGATCTCATGGCAAACAATGTCATCGCCAATGAGGGGGTTAATATCCTGTTCATATCGACGGAAGATCTTCAGATGATCTTCGAGTCATTGAGGAAGAAAAAATCCGCGGGAGTCGACGGTATATCCAATGTTGTGCTTAGGCACCTCCCGCCAATGGCTGTAGAGAGGTACACCATCCTGTTCAACAATGCACTGAATAATGCATATTATCCAGTGCACTGGAAGACAGCGGTGGTGCAACCAATTCCCAAGAGGGGTAAAAACACATCTAACCCGGAAAATCTCCGGTCAATAAGTCTCCTTCCGAGTATCAGCAAGGTCTTCGAGAAGGTGATCCATAGGGCCCTGTCTAAATGGGTTGAGGACAATAAAATCATCCCGGATAACCAATTCGGTTTCAGAGCGGGGCATGACACTATGTATTCATGCCGCGTCGAAGCTTGTGTCGGATATCCAATGGAATAAATGCAAGAACCAATGCACGGGTGCCTGTCTGATCGACTTTGACACCGTATGGTTAGAAGGTCTTTATTACAAGCTCAGTCGGCTGGGCATAAGTAAACCACTGCTATATATGATTTTTGACATGTTAACAGGTAGAAAGTTCGTAGTGAAAATTGCCAACGTGACGTCGGTGGGTACGGTAAATTCGCCGATCCTTTTCAGCATTTACCTAAGCGATCTGCTAGTTTCTCTTCACCATTCAATAGCGTACGCAGACGACCTAATCGCGTACAGATCAGGTCCAACGATCGACGTCATTGTTACTCTTCTGCAGCATGACTTCGAAAGAATGCAGCAGTATTGTGATGACTGAGAAATCAGAATCTATGTATGTATATTGGTCAGAACGCCTTTGTCTAGGGCCTCTCGGGACACTAGAAAAAACTGGCGCAGGTTCTTAATTTAAGGACCGGACGGGCGCCACTATCGAGACAAAGTGTAGTCAGATACCTTGGGATCGTGCTGGATCAGTATCTATATTTCGACAAACATGTAGATGCTGCTCTGGCAAGGGCCCGGGGCGCTTTCGCTCTGACAAGATGGCTGTTTCATAGCAGCTAACTTGATTCTAGGGTGAAGGTAATCTGCTACATGGCCTTAATCAGGCCCATGGTTGCCTATGGATGTCCCGTCTGGTTCAATGTGAGAGCCAGCTTAATGGAAAGGATTCGGGTTTTTGAGAGACAATGTCTCAGGACCTGTCTTGGGCTACATAGCTACATAGGACACCCGAATCTGAGTACACGAAATTTTACCCGAACGAGGTCCTATACAATAGGGCCAGGATTGTACGGATAGATAATTTTTTGATCAAATTGATTCGAAGCCACGTTGCGAGAGCAATGACTTCGGTCAATAGCCTGATCTTCGGGGCTTACTACCCCAACGATTTATATCACGAGAGATTGCGCCTTATTGACATTGTGCCGCCAGAAGCATTTCTCTATTTAGATAGATGTGGGCTGATCCAGGATAGATTGGCGGTACCGCTAATCTTCCACGTGGGTCGCAATTCCGTGGAACGGCGATTCCTCTACGAACCCGATGTCGCGCTCCGTGACCCCGAGCGCCTCGGTTCTGTAGATCGGTCTCACGCCGGGATCAAGGAGACGTAGTCCGACAGCATCAACGCTTTTGGTGGCTGGAGAGAGCTACGTCAGTGGACACTTTGAGAGCTTCAGCCTCTTCAAGGCATGGCCTGCCTAACACCAATGGCAGGCTTACATAGGCTAGGGTAGGGTAAGGTAGGGTAGGATAGGTAGTAGTAGGGTATATATATATATATATATAAAAGAAAAACAAAAAAAAAGATATACATATTAAATATATGTACATATATTATGTATATAATTTATATATATATATTTTAGTTAAGGTAGAATAAGTTAGGTTTAGTTACATTAAGGTAGGCTTAAGTTTTATATATAATACAAAAAATGATCATATGCTAAGTTTTTAATAAAAAACATTTTTCTTAGCTTAAACTAGATATAGTAATGTTAGTGTTAAGTTGTTATAGTAGTCGAAAGACATACTTAGATTTAAGTTGATACGTCTATTTTAGAGTGTCCGCCTAGGGCCAGTAAGATATCTAGATTGTTAAGATAGTTAAGCTACAATAGTTTTTAAGCATTTTTGTCTAGGGTAAGATAGATCTAAGAAATTATGAATTAAAATGAATTAAAAACTAAAAAAAAAAGGAACTCATGGAAACGGGGCATCTTTGCGGACCTTCATTACTCAAAAGAGAAGACAGCTCGCAGTGCAGTTGTGCGAGCTGCAGATGGCCTGATCACGAGACCGATCGTAAAACTAGCGAAGTTGGACGTTCGTGAAAAACATAATAGTTATAGTAAAATATAATACGTAGTATAATAGGAAAACCGCGACGCCTAAGAGGGGGAGAATATTGAATCATTTAATATTTGAGTTCATAATGTTGAATTATTTTATATAATGTGCAATACTTACACAAGTGACGTCACCGCGTGTGAATGCTGAATGCACTTCTTATGAGTTCGCCATTTGACAATTTTCATCCTCGGGAATATAAGTCCTATATGCGTTCATGGGCCTACGAAAGAAAATCGTTAATCGACTCAAAGATGATTTCTATGATCTTTTGGATCGAACATAGGACACATAGGAATCAAGGACACCAAAATTGTACTCGGGGATTTTAACGCAAACTGGGTAAACCGATCATAGGAAATAGCCTACATAGCCTACATAACACCACATCCGACAACGAACTGAGGCTAATTGACTTCCCAACAGCGCGTAACCTCCTTGTAGCAAGCACACGATTCCCACATCCAACATTCATAAAGTAAACTGGCGGTCACCAGATCAGTCAACCATCAATCACGTTGTACGAACTTTCCGAGGAGCCAACATCGACTCGGATCACTATCTTGTTTAAGCCAAGGCTCGAATGGGGTTATCAAGGATGCTACAGAGTCGAGCCAAGGACTACACCAAGAGTTTGACGTCGAAAAGCTACAATCGCAGAAGACCGCTAGGATCATCGTCGATTCCCTCAACCTCTCGCAAAATTCGATGACGCCGGCACAATCCACGGAGCAATATTGGGAGCATTGCCAGCTTGCCATTAGAGATGCTGCCTCTGATGTGCTGGGTTTCAAACCGCCGCCAGCTAGAAACCCTTGGTTAGATGAACAATGCAAACAAGCCCGTGTAGCAAATCAAACCGCCTACAATGCTATGCTACATAGACTGATGAGAGCCACTCGTGAGCCCGACGAACAGAAAAGGATAGAGGAACACACGCTTTTAAGAAAGAAAAAAAGAGAGCACGAAAAGTGTGAGATTGAGGAGATGGAGGGATGGAGGGATGGAGGGAGCGTGGTAGTAGCACGCTCGCAAGTTTTACCAAAAAGTAAGACGAACATGCCAGGGCTATAAAGCCAGAGCAAAAGCATGTAGGGATGAAGACGGGCAACTAGTAGTAGAGTCACCGTCGATACTGAGAATATTGAAAAACCACTTCTGTAGACAGAATGGTCCATTCGCAACGGACGAAGATACAAGAGAATTCCGTCAACCTGGCCTAGGTGAAATTAAGATTGTTATTTCGAAGCATAAATTAATAAATTTGCGGGTGCAGACGGCCTTTCTGCTGAGCTATTTAAAGCGGCTGGAGGTGAGTTGGTAGAGCGCATGCATCAGCTCATCTGTAAAATATGGCCGGAGGAAAGCATGCCCGACGAATGAAATCTCAGCATGCCCAGTCCATAAAAAAGGAGACTCCTAACTACGCCAACTAGAGGGGATTAAGGTAAATCCACAACAGATCAAATCTTCAAATTTCGGCAAATTTTGGAAGGACCAATGATTTGTAAAGCAATATAAAACAGTGTGCATAAGGACGATCTATACAGAACTATACAGAGCTCCATTAAGGTCGGTAGCGAACTAACTACACCTTTGATGTTAAGACTGGATTTAGACAAGGTGACAAGGTGCTAAAAAAAACGCACAACACCAACATCATGGCCGGAACGTCACAATTGGTGGTTACAAATGTGAAGTGGTCCAGGACTTCTTCTACCTTGGCTCACTAGTGACCAGCGACAACAACACCAGTGCTGAGATCAAACGCAGAATTACTATTGCCAATTACTGCTTTCTTGGGCTCAAGAGGTAATTGAGGTAATTGAGAAGTAGAGCCCTCTCTCGAAAAACCAAGGTAGCACTATATAAATCACTGATCATCCCGGTCCTCCTTTACGGCGCAGAGGCATGGACCTTAACGAAAACAGATGAGGATGTCCTTGGTCGCTTCGAAGGAAAATTTCTGCAATGTTTGATCCCGTTTATGTAAACGGAGAGTGGAGGAGAAGATACAACGACGAACTGATAGCACGACGATATTATTTGATTCCAGAACTCATGTGGCTTGTTAACATATTTTTTAGCACACTCTAAGCGCTTTAAGGCATTTTTCTTTGGTAAAAAAGGTTATTTTCGAGCTACACAACCTTTGTACCCTTTAATATGTACTAAGTTCCGGATAGTTTGAGGATTTACTACTGGCCCTCCAGATTCTTGGAGACTTTCAGCAATTTGGTGTGCTCCAACTTTTGGATCAGCCTTGATCATTCTTTCAATAACTCGTTCATCGCGCCTAGTTAATATTTTTTTCAACCTCTGCCTGCCGCAACATCGTACGAATTGTTTTTTTTTCGAATTTTTTTACGACGGATTGAATTGTTAAACGAGGTCTATTAACTATTTTGCTAATATCTGTAACTTTTCCCCTCATTCTTTAACTTTACAATTAATTTTTTTTCATATCTATAGGCACTTTTTGTCGTTAATTTCTATTTCTTTCCATTTTATTAAATCGTGTCAAACGAATCAAAATATAAGACTTTTTACAGGAAAGGAACAGGGTGTATGTGCAATTTTTTGAGGTATGTTTAACCCTTGTGCTACCAACCGGGTACCCATCGACGCACATTTTGTTGAATCATTTTTTTCTAAAAAATAATTTGCTAATAATCTCCCGGATCCCCATCATTTGACCGATTCTTCATAGATTTATGGACTAACAGATTTATTTTATTTATTTTAACCAAGAAAATTTTCGTTTTAAAAAAAAAGACTCATATAATCCAAACGGACCGCATACAAAAATTGTGGATTTCGTATAAAATTTGAATATTTTTATGCAAAAAGGGAGTAAATAACTATAAATAAATAAATAATATTCATTTCCAATTATTTATTTATTAAACTCATAATCTTATTCTTTTAAATCAATAAAAAAATCGAATTAATTATCACATTCTATACAATTTGTTATTTTCACAGTATGCTCATCGCAGACTGGCTTTTTACATTCAACGCAACACTTTCTGGTCTTTTTTCGTTTGCGAATAGGTGTTTTGTTGCAAATGTAGCACGATCCAACAACAAGTTTCCTGCCAGTGTTGTCACATGGTTGATTATCAACAGTTGATTGAACTGCAATCGGCTTGTCATAGTAGCTTTCGATCGCTAGTTTTGTTGAATGGTGTCGCATGATCTGTTGATTCGAAGCTCGCTCTTCAATCAATGGCATAGCCAGTTCTTCAGCAAGCTGGCGCAAAAGTCTCCTTTGGTTCGTTCTCTTTGGTATCATTTTATTATTTTCATGGTAAACAATATAGGCAGCAAGAGAGGAGATGTCGAGGATATTATAAAAAAAAGCGAGTGGCCACCTGCATGTTCGTCGTTGAGTAGTGTATCTCGCGCACAATTGATCCATATTATCGAACCCGGCTTTGTATTTAAAAAACAATATCATTTCTGGTTTTTCATGTGCTGCATCAGACGTCTTATCATCATAGTGCATCGTACTGAGCAAAATCACAGCCTTGTTTTTCTTTGGCACATAAGAACATATCGTAATTTTTTCATAAAAGCCAAAAAGAGTTGACAGGGGTTCTCTTGTTTTCGTAGCTTTCATTTCTTGAGGAATGTATGGCTTGTTTTTTTTTCAAAGTACCAACGACAGTGAGGTTCCACGAAAGAAGATTTTTAGCTAAAGGCAAAGTCGTGAAAAATCTATCCATACATATGTTTCGACCAGATCCTTTGAAACCTACTGCAAGTTCTTTGACAACTCTTTCTCCTTGATTGACATCTTGAGTATTACCTATTTTGCCTGTATAAATAATTCCTTTGAGCGGAAAACCATTATCTGCATCACATATCCATCGTACTTTTATGCCATATTTAGCAGGCTTCGTAGGCATATACTGAGTGAACTTCGTTTTCCCCCGGAAAGGAAAAAGTTGTTCATCGATAGTCAAATTTTCTGTTGTTTTGTAAATTCCAGCCAAGTTTGCATTTTCATAGAATATTCCTAATATCAGTAATTGGTGCAGCTTTATCATTAGCTGTTCGTGCACGACGTGTGTTCTGATCATCAAATCGTATAGACCTGATTGGAATCGTTGTCGTCCCATCGTTTCACGGTACAAAGGGAATGATGCTTTCTTCCACATATCTTGTACATGATCGGTATTTGAATTATTTGCACCAGCACAAACCAAAATTGAAAAAAGGAATACATTTCTCCTTGTGTTACTTTCTTCCATGTGCGTGACTCATTTTCAGGATGCTTACTGTTATAATCTTGATATACAGTTTCTGCTTTTTTGTTCGTGTGATGTACGATGATATCGACTATTTCAATGAACATGATTTTCTTGAACGTATCGGCAATCGATATCATTTCTGTACTTCTGTGAGGCACAGCTCTTTGCCTGACAATATTCTTTTTCTGTACTTCTGTGAGGCACCGCTCTTTGTCTGACAATATTCTTTGAAGGAGTTTGATGATTCCGTTGTATATGTACTTTTATTCCAAATAGTTTTATCTTTAGCCACAAACGTTGTACATATTACAATTTGATGTGAAAATTATTGTACTTGAAAAATTATTTTTGTTACATCAATATACATATGCACTATATCCATACTGACACACACACGCACTGTAATAGAAAAAATATTACCTTGTGATACTTCAGCAGCCTCATCTTCGCTCTCTTCCTCAGATTCGTTTTGACTTTCATCTACTTGCTCTTGCATCTGACATTCATTTCCACGATCTGCGTGCTCAACAAAATCTTCCTCATGACTGTTTTCATCATCCGATGCGGTGAGATATTCATTAGTCCGAGAATCATGGGACAAATTACCTATGGGAAGCCAGTCGTCGTCTTCACTGTCGGAAGCCCAACTCTCATTGTCTTCCTCGCCCAATAACTGTTTCAAGTACTCGTCTTTTTCTGCCTCACTCAATCTTATCAGTAAATACAATAAATGTATGCATTAGCCGAAAAATCGTTTCGTGTAACTTTAAATTAGCGAAATTTTTACTGGGAACTTTACCTCAAAAATTCAGCTCTCGATAACTCCTCCATCTTTTATATTCCGTATAAAAAGCGTAATTGAAACTGTTGTCGTGAAAAAAAGAATGAACTGAAGAAACTGCTTATAAGTACCGTTGAGACGCAATATTCAAACTAACTGATTGTGCGAAGCTATACGCTACACTCCTCTCGAGGAATCAATACGAACTAAAGTAAACTGCTTTTCATGTTCGTTTCCAATGTTCCTCTGGTATAAAAGAATATAGAGACCCTCATTTCCGTTATTATACAATATATTTATTTACAAATGGAGAAATTTAAACCGGACAGGGTTGTAAAAATATGTAATTAGAAACTTTTCGATATAATTCTACAATTTTCATTAACAGACCAAAGCGGACAAATGACCGCAATCTTATTTATGATCGAACATATTTCCAGAACCAAGGCATTGTAATAGTTTTTATTTTATGACTTTATGACTTTGTTTACTGTATTTACTGAATATCTTCTTTAACTATAATGAGTAACCATAAATGAAACATTATGCCTCTAATGTATAAGATAATTTTGAATTACAGTGGAATTTTACTTACAAATTAATATATGGGTACCCGGGTGCCCTGGTTGGCCAATAGTGTAGATTAATTTGGTTGGTAACAGGGGTTAAGGAGATGTTTTTTATTCTGTAAATGAAATATTAGAGTACAAAAAGTTAACTACTTCTTTGCATACCAGTCTAATGAATAATATGTATTATATTTTTTTTTTAGTTTATGTCTTTTTTTACAAATAAAAGCTCTTTTGGGGTGGAGTTCCGAATAGTACTCACCCCCGATTTTTTTGTACGTGTAGTCTGATGTATCAAAGTTAAAAATCCAAAGCGGTTTTTGGCGCAAATGACTGGAAAGGACTAAAAGGATGTGCTAAATTTGTATATCCTGCAGAAAATAAACTCAAATATCTTGAAAGTTAAAACAGCTATATTTATAAGTGATATCGCAAATTAAAGCAGAAATTAAGTGCTTTTAACTGATAATAAAATTATAGTATATAGTTTACAAATATTGAAGATATGAAGTATTTTGGAAAAATAGGTCAATATTTTCAAGGAAAAATTTTTTTTTTGAAAGAAAGTGTATTATGAAGGCATTTTTTTTTTGGAATTATAAAACTACATTCGAAAACCTTTTTAACGATATCAAACATGCTATACTTTTCGTTAAACATCACCTTAAGAGAGGAGTTTTTTTCTTTAGAAGTGACATTCATCAAGCTTGGGTGAGCCCTGGGAGTAACATTTGTATAAACAAATGTTTTTCCCCTCGTATAACGGCGATAACGCACCCAAGTAAAGACAACCGAGGATGAAAAAGCTTTTCGTCTCTTGTTGAGTAGAAACTGTCCACAAAGGTAGACCTCAATTTTCCGCGATTATTCATATTTTGTATTTTGCAATGGATTTAACGTATAATTTATTTCAATCAGCAAGTATTTTAAGTGGATTCTTGGACTAATTCCAGCGACAAAGTATTGTCATAAGCATAAAAAATATATAGTATTAAATGAATTGAAATTAATATGTGGATTATTCGAGTGTCGTAAGACAAGCAAATACTATCATTGTGAAAGTGTTGCAAATAATACGTGGTTTGAGAGATGTCGTATTTCACCTGAAGTTTGCATACTAATTACATATTGTTTTTCTTTCAATATGTCATTTGAACAAACCATCCGGGAAAGTTCAATTATTGATGGAAAGCAAGTTTCCCGTGAGACAGTTTCGGATCGGTTTTCGTTTTGTCGAGAAGTCTGTATGCTGGCGTTAGACGAACAATTCGAGGAAGAGGGTCAAATAGGAAGTGTTGGTCAACTTGTTGAGATTGACGAATGTAAAATTGGTCGTCGCAAATACCATAGGGGGCGTGTTGTTGAGGGTTCTTGGGTCTTAAGCATTATTCTTCGTGGGAGTCCTTCTCAATACCGTCTCGAAATTTGTCCCGAAAATAAAGAGACAAAAATACTTTAATAAGTCTAATACAAAAACATGTGAAGTTGGGAACTACTATCCACACAGATTGTTGGAAGGGATATATGGACTTAGAATCTTTCGGATATCATCACTTTACTGTCAATCATTCCTGGTCAATTTCTCGTCAATTATCTCGTGGTGGTGTCTGTGTCGACAATATGGTGTAACATTTATGCGAATTTTTGTGGCGTCGTCGCGTCAAAAATTGAACCAAGATCCTTTTAATCAGTTGCTGAAGGATATTAAGCGCTGTTACCCTGGTCAATGATTTGTATTGTCAAATTGACGTAAATTAAATATTATATTTATATATATAATAAATATTTATATTGTGTATGTGTGTGTGTATCAAACTGTATATAAATAATGAAATGTAAAATAAATGTTATTGTAATTTGAATTTTGATATAAAAATGTTATATTTAAAAGTTATTATTCAGGACTGAATTTGTAAAGAGAAGATGGAATAATGATAAATATTAACAAAAGAGTACTCCTGCCCGATTTTGATAAAATTTGAGTATATGGTAAAGGGCATTCTAATATTTTGATACACATATGTATGCACAACCTCATACTTTGCACCTACCCCAACTTTGCACCTACCCCAAATCCTACAGTGAGCCCAAGCAGGGGGGTTGGGGGGGGGGGGCTTTACTGCCCACCCAAATTTAATATATCGACAGACCAATACAAATGTTATATTGACACGCTAGGGAAAAGATTTATTGCAGGAGGCGACTTTAATGCAAAAAACACAGACTGGGGCTCCAGATTAACAAACAGAAAGGGGAGTATCCTTCTAAGAGTTCAAAAATCACTTAACGTGGACTTTCTCAGCACAGGAGAACCAACATACTGGCCCACAGACATGAACAAGAAACCTGATCTTATAGATTTGTGTATACACAAAAGTATACCCAGGACAAGACTAACCGCAAAAACTTCCCTTGACCTCTCTTCTGACCACTCCCCAATCATAATCACCTACGAGACTAAAGCTACCGCGTTATTCCACAATACAAGTATTTACAACAAAAGAACAGACTGGCAAACATTTAAGGACATCCTAACAAGAGACCTACCACTCAGAATCCCCTTAAAATGCCCTGACAACATAGATAGTGCAATAATTTACCTTAACGACACTATAATAAATGCATTGAGCATATCTACGCCACAACTTGCCCCAGGTGAACGTGACTCCTATACTCCCAATATATCCTAAACAAAATTAGACACAAACACAAGATTCGAAAACTATGGCAAGCGAATCGCTCTCCTGAGCTAAAGGCCAAACTAAATAAGACCATAAAAGAACTAAAGCACATATTGCAAGAGCATAAAAACAAACAACTCAACAATTATTTGAAAAACCTGACGCCAACTTTTCAAACGAATTACTCTCTCTGGAAAGCCACAAGAAATTTAAAACAGACGATTTCACACCAACCACCAACCAAACGAAAACAAATCGTGGTCTAAGACAAACGCAGAAAAAGCCGCAACATTAGCGAACTTCTTTGCCAACTGCTTCACAAACGAAAAAGACAATAATCCAAAACACGAATGAAGCAATTCCAATCAAATTGACTACCAAAAATGAAATTGGCTTTCATATTAAGAATAGTATCAAGACTAATAAATGCCCTGGTTACGACATGATAAACGGGAAAATCTTAAAAGAACTACCTGATCACGCCATTATTTATATCAGGAATATATTTAACGCTATAATTCGAATTAAATACTTCCCAAAAGCATGGAAAGTCGCTGAAGTACACGCCATCCCCAAACCAGGAAAAGACATAACAAAAGCTAATAGCTATCGTCCCATCTGCCTTTTACCAGTTTTATCCAAAGTCCTGGAAAAAATCATACAGAAAAGACTACAACCAATACTTGACAACAACAATGTTGTACCGAATCACCAATTCGGGTTCAGACAACACCACTCAACTATACAATAAACACATAGGGTAATAAACAAAATATCAAACGACCTAGACAATAAAAGATACTGCTCAGCAGTATTTCTTGACGTATCTAAAGCATTTGACAAAGTCTGGCACAAGGGACTACTTTACAAACTTAACAAAGCCTTACCATTAGACTTTTACCAGCTAATTAAAAGCTATCTTGACCAATGACACTTCTATGTAAAACACCAGGAAGAATACTCTAATTTGCACATAGTTCAAGCTGGCGTTCCCCAAGGTAGCGTTTTGGGGCCACCACTTTACTTAATATACACTGCAGACACACTCGTATGTACCTACCCCGACATCGCAACACTCCATGCTAGCAACATTTGCAGACGACACTATCATACTGCAATCTGACAAAGGCGTAAATGACGCAAATTTCAATCTACAAAACCATTTAAACAATACAATGGAGTCGTTCACAAAATGGGGTATACAAATAAACGAAGATAAGACTATCCAGGCTATCTATACCACTAGAAAAATTGACAATCCACCTCCTATAATAATTAACAATAAGAACATAAAATCCAGCGATCACGCCAAATATCTAGGTATGGTTATTGACAGAAAACTAACATGGAAACAACACATTGTAGAAAAGAATAAACAAATAAAAGACAAGCTCCGAAAATGTTACTGGATGCTTGGTAAGAATTCTAGACTGTCAATAGACAATAAACTTCTTATAATAACAATAACTTATAAAACTATGATTAAATCTATCTGGACATATGGGCTACAACTATGGGGCACTTCCAAAACCTCAAACATCCAAATAATTCAACGTACACAAAACAGAATCTTAAGAACAATTACCAACACAGAATGGTACGTATCAAACACGGAAATTCATAAAGACCTTCACATAACAACTGTTGCAGACGAAATAAAAAAGTGCTATGTCAAATACCAAAGTAAGATTTTACAACATACAAACGACGAAATACGCAATCCCAAATGACGAACTAACACAAATACGAAGACCTAAACGATACAGACCAACAGACCTAATTGAACGGTTTGGGTAAGTACTGGGTACATCATCATGAAAACAAAATAACATCTGGCGACAACAACGAGCGACAAGGGGCGCACAAAACCTCCAACGTTTCGGGTGGATTAAATCCCACTTGTGCCAACTACTCTTTAAACAAATAAAAACATAATTGTAAGGGACATTGCTCCTGCAATGTACGTAAACCCTGATAAACTGTAAAAGCTTCAACTAAATGTTAATTTTAAACAGGTGTTGAATAAACGGGATTAAAAAAAAAAAAAAAATAAATGTGTCAAAATACCTACAATTTTTTGCAATTTTTTGATCCAGTGTATGTATCTTTCTCACACCTAAATGTTCATGCAAAATCGATTGTATTACAGTGTGCGATATCTGTCTGTAAGTCACATTCCGATCTTCTTTAATCATATTGCGCACAGCATTTATGTTTCTCGGAATGACAACCGATTTTGGCCGACCTTCCCGACATTCATTATTGACGGACGCACGACCATGACGAAATTTTGCAAACCAATTGTAAACAGTCTTCTCTGATGGTGTTTCATTACCAAAAGTTGCACGAAGCGATTCTATGCATTGTTGTTGAGTAAGGCCTTTTTCAAAATTATAAAAAATCACCCAACGTAAGCCTTCACGGGTGATTTCCATTTTCTAAATTGCCACTGGCTTCGCAATAACAAACGGCAATGTTCACAAATACAGTGGTGCCAGACTCATTAAAGCCACCTATTGTTCGATTGTAAAAACTTAAAAGGCAGCCCTCGTATTGACCACTACATAACTAACTTTTAAATCAAATAAGAATATTTATGGCCCTTGATAACCTATTACCCGATATTGTCGGGTAGCAAACAGTCGACACTGCCGAGTGCCCGCAAAATCGGGTACTACCCGACTACCCGGGTAATTGTTCAGATGGGTATTACCCGGGTAAAATCAAGAGCACGTTTGTTTTTACAAAAAAAAAAAACGTTACGAGTGGAGAATAAAATAACGGAACGAACTTCAATAGAAATAGCTACATACATACATATGTACATATTTCTAATCAGGATTTTTAATACTAAAGGTCCCCTTTTGCCCTTACAATTGTGGGTATAACGACCTTTTTAGTGTTTCTTGGTTCGACCTGAAGCAGTGTTATAAGTACCTACTTTATTTGGTGAAGATTGCGGTTCGGAAGTATCCACGGTTTTTACGTTAAACCAAACTGCAAGATAATTCTTTCTGGTCGCAATGTTATACAGAGCCACTGGAAGTCGTTTATATGTACATACATATGTATGTATGTACATACCTCTGCAAGTTTCATTGATCTACAGTGCTCCACAAAAGTCTAGGTACAGCGCATATGATTTATGAAATTAGACTACCGTTTGATAATTATTGCAAACTTTTTTTACGTTTTTATATTTTTCAATTAGTTGATATTCCTAGACTTACAGCGAAAAAAAAATTCTCCAAATTTGTCGTTTTTATGAAAAAAAATTCCATTATAGTCTTGAAACTGCAAAACTTGCTTCCACAAAAGTCTTGGTACACCTACGTAAAATTTAAAAAAATAACAACAGTAATAAAAAAATACCTAAAAAACTTGTACTTCTCAATATTTTGTTGGAAACCCTTTCATTTTGAGTACAGACTGAAGTCTCTGTGGCATTGAATCGACTAATCTTTTAGTATAATCCTTGCTAATATTGTGCCACTCTCTCTGTAGGATTTCTTTTAATTGTTTTTTATTAGAAATGTGGTACGTTCTTAATTGTTGGTCCACTTTGTCCCAAAGGTGCTCTATAGGGTTCAAGTCAGGGCTCTGAGGCGGTGTCGGCAATGTTTTCATGTTATAGAGCAACCACAATCGAACCCTGTGAGCGGTGTGCTTTGGGTCATTGTCTTGCTGGAACAGGAAATCGGTAGGCATTCCCAATTTAGTGGTACTTTCCTTAAGATTATTCTTTAGAATATTCAAGTACACATATTGATCCATTGTATTTTCAATGAATACTAAATTTCCCACTCGAGCAGCTGACATACACCCCCAAACCATCAGCCCTCTACCGCCATGTTTCACAGTCTTGATTGTGTGTTTCGGATTGAAGGCATCTCCTGTTTTTCTCCACACTCTTATTCATTGGTCTACAGAGTCTTGGAGTAAGGTCCTTTTCTACAATGAATCAAAATTTTGCATATTTGGATCAAATGGCCGTCTAAGAGTGTGGAGAAAAACAGGAGATGCCTTCAATCCGAAACACACAATCAAGACTGTGAAATGTAGATTGGTACGAAAATTCAGACTCCAAAGCTGTTACTCTAAAATATGTAAATACAACAGAGAATCAAATGATAAAAAGAAAGCATCTTATTAACAAGCATTTTAGCAAGTTTGTATAAATTCATATTTGCAAAAAAAAATCGCTTTTCTAAGAAATAGCAGAGGCGGCTAAGATTTTTTTTTATTTTTATTTTTTTATAGATAAAAATAACAAAACAAAAACAAAGAACCTACTCGTATATTGGTAAACGTACATACATATCTATATGTATGCATGAAAACATTTTCGTGCGAGGCGCGAGCATTTTAAATACTGAAAAGTACAAATTTTCTTCAGGAAAAAATCCCAATCCGCCGTCCCTTTAGTCTCTTCACAGTAGTGTTTCAGAGATCGAAGAAATTTAAATAACAAATTGTAAGTCGCAATTTATGCATTTTATTTCAAAGTGTAGTTTATCAATATTTATAAGAATACTTGAAAAAGTAACTCAAAACGTATATCGTAAATATGTAATTGTGCTACAAAACAATCCCCATTTTATATGAATAGAAAGCTTTCGCAGAAAGAGAGAGTGGGTAAACAGATTTCAAGTGAAAATTCTCTTTAACAGTCGCTATGAAATTTAGATACAATCTGACGTTCGATTGGTGAACTTGATGAGTGGCACTTGAACCGTATTTTAGCTTGGTGTTGTACATATACATACATATTTGCTATCAGAACTAGCAGACTTTCCTTCGGTTGTGTAGTTTAACAATTTTAGTTTTACAGTGCAAATTATGGTTTTGAATTTTAGTTCACTAGTGTAAGTGCGAAAGTTACGGCGAAATTTATATTTCCTTCTGCTGTGAGCGAGCAAATCAATTTCAGAGCAAGGTAAGAGAGTCTGCAATCACTTAGCCACGTGGTTTTATACTATAATTTGGGCGATGCATGCATATATGTACATATGTACATACATACATATGTACATATGCATGCATGCAATTTTTCTATTTCTTATTTTAACTAACTTATTGTAGACAAAAATTCTTAAATCGAACCTAATTATTTTAACTAATTAGAATTACTTCACTGGCCTTATGCGGACAATCTAAAGTGTGTACCTATAAAGCAAATTCTTAAAACCTTACGAATACCTAATTATAATAAGTGAATAATGTGTAATGTGCCTTTTCTTCCTTCTTGCTTGCGAGCTGATCGGTAACGGATTTCCGCTTTGCTAATTTTATAAGTTTGGAATTTAATAAAATGTTGTTTACTCATATAAAAGGAGGAAATCTTTTTTATTTATAATTGGCGCAGTCGGTTAACTATACGGGTACAAAGTATTAAAGACAAATAAATCTACAAAAATATAAAACGCAATCAAATAAAACACGTGCGCTTCTGATAACTCATTACGACTGTACATTTAGCATACAGTGAAGTGAACTAAAGTGAAAATTTATCAAAATATAACAATCATACAAGAACAGTAAATCAGTGACAAAAAAAAACCAAAAACCTGCAATATTATTAGATCAAACACTTAGTTAAATATGCTGCACAAACATTCGCATCGAAACCCGTTAAAAAGAGCTCCCGCTTAATTAAACATCGATCATTTAAGAGATCTTCACACCAATTCGATTAAACTAAGCAAAATACAGAAGCAGACTTTGGAAAGCCGCAATATTGCAAAATGGCCGCTATTCACGTGGTAGAAAAATTAAGATTAATTTTAGATTTAATTAATAAGATTCTTCATTACGACGGTGACCATGCATGTACGTTAGATTTTCTGGACAGGGTAGATTCCCTTAGAAGCATTCTGAGTGATTTTGACGAAAGTTCATAGATGATTCTAACAGGATATATTAAGGATAGAATAGTAGGAAAGACTAAAATAGAACTTCAAAATCATGGTAAAGTAGACACGTGGGAACAAATTAAAGGCATTATTAACAGCAGTTTTGTAGAAAAGCTATCAGCAAATACGTTGATCGTTAAAATAAGAACAGCTAGGTTGACTTCAACAATTGAAAATTATTACAACGAAGTAGCTAGCTATTTAAGTCGAATCAATTATATTTATACTCTAGGATACATTTATAGGATACATTTATAGATTTATACAGAATTGCTGTCGATGTTTTTGAACCAACCAGACCATAATTTCATGTAGAAATCCTCAAAGTTTAGCTGAAGTGTATAAGATTATTCTTGAGGTTAATCAACAATTTTTAGGGCCCACAAGTTTTAGTAATCAGCTTAATTCAAATAATATTTTTTCCATTAATAAAAATCAACTCAACACATTTAATCGCTTTCGACCAAGTAATAATTTTTCAATGCAACATAACAATAATTATTCACAAATAACTACTAGACCTATTAATGCAATTTCACACAGAGTCGGCAATCTCAACAAACATTCTCCCGAAGCCCTAATAACCACCAATCTCAGTAATCTAATAGATACAAAAGAGACCAAAACGAGCCTATGGAAATAGCTAACAACGAAGGCAGTCAACGTGTTATATGCCACACTTGTAATCAAGGGTGTAATCAAGGGACGACAATGACATTTATCATATAATTATTATCAGTAAAAACAATACCACTTTAAGATTTCTGATAGAATGCGGCGCAGAATTTAGCATAATTAACGCTTCTGTTCTGTTGGGGTCATTTTATGACCAGAAACGACTTTAGTGCTTAATATCTCTTCTAATATTCATTTGATTTCAATTTCCTTTCTAGTCAGTGCATAAATTTAGGAATATTTTTGAAAAATAAAATCGGATTGATTACAGTTACAATACAGTCCAATACAGTTGAATACAGTCCAATATGCGATTTAAACTATGTGTACGCACTTACTTTTCGGGTCATGACCCACGCACTAAAAATTGATTACAGCTGCGTTGTTGGTTCTATTCCTTTGCTGAAATAACTATATATTTTTTATGAAAGTGCCATATTTTTGTAAGGATTTTTTTTTTTTTCTGTTGGAACCGTGGATAGTGTTTTTATTTCTCTGACGGGATAGTTCGTTTTTCAAATAGTTTAGATTGAAATAAGAAAAAACAAAGGAATTATGACTGAAGAAAGGGAAATGAGAGTTTTTTCATATTTTTTTCGTGAGTTTTTGTTATGACATTTAGTTTTTGTTATGGATTTAGAAGATCCGATAGTGACATCTGACAACCCGACTGAATATTGGAGTAAGGATCGGAATATAAAGTGGACAACAACACTTCTCGGAAATCAATTCGCACGGGCATCTATAGAAAATGTTATTCATAGAAATCATATCATAAGAAATATAACAACTGACAATTTTTTTACTAGCCATTCGTTAGCCTTGGAACAGTTAAAAAAAGAATTACTCTAGTTGGGACAGTTCGAAAGAATAAGAGGTTTCGACCCGTGCACGCTACAGCTAAGCAGCTCAGAAAGCTTCCAGTGTTTTCCAGCAAATTCTTCTTTCATGAGAAAGAAACACTTGTGCAATATGTACCAAAGAAGTATAAGTTGGTCACCTTGCTAAGTACAATGCATCGCGACGGTAAAGTGTTAGAATAACATTCAAAAAAGATTCCCGAAATTATAGAATTTTGCAATTCGACACAATGGACCAGTTAGTACGTACATATTCATGCAAGCAACAAACTAGCCGGTGGCCAGTAGCTCTATTTGCCAATTTTATAGACATTTCTGCGCTAAATGCTTATATATTATGGACAGAAATTCAGCCGAACTGGAATTGTTTACATGAGCTAGGAGAACACTTTGTTCGGCCGTGTATTGTTCGACGGAATCGTCTTCCAAGAGCTTCTGCATCCATCTTTCGCAATACTCAAACTAATAGCATTGGGTTAACATCAACATCATTACCACCCGTTAAAAAACGTAACACAAGTGACCGTACGCGCTGCAAGTTTTGTCCTCCGAGTAATGAGAAAAAGACCTTCACCTGTTGCACAGTTTGCAACAAACCAGTTTGTCCCACCCATCGGCATGCAATTACAACAACATATTACCAAGACCACCCTCCAAATTAATAATTTTCGTAGTTGATTTTATAAAAATATATTCAAAATCAAAATTGGGTCATTTATTACCCGAAACGTAACACGTGTGATTTTTTTCTAACAGAACAGAAGGGTTAATAAAAAGATCTGCAATCCCAAGTGGAAAATACCATCTGGTATACAATACCTAAGAGCCATTGGCCGCACTATCGAGTAAAATACAAAATACAGAGTCCCTTAGTTTAGTGAGTTCCATAAACATTGTTATGTAGAATTCATAGAATATCAATTCCACAACTTCTTTGATGGGCTCATAGGTAACAATATACTTAGCAAGTTTAATCCAACAATAAATTACAAAACTAGGTCACTTATCAGGGACGAATCCACATTACCTTTATATTTCAATTAAGAAAAAGAAATTTTTTCTTGGAATGTATTTTTTGAAGAGACTTTTGAAAAAGACATGGAATGGAATATTTGCATCTCATTTAAGCGTGGTTGATATTTTTAAATTGAAATCACTCCTCAAGTCATTTAAATGCATTTTTTACAAACAAGGCGAATGTCAAATAATGTTACACATTGGATAAAAACGAAAACCGAGGTACCAATCTATAGTAAACTCTATAAATATCCAGAGATTGATGTTAAAGGAGTATACACGCAAATCGATGAAATGCTGCAACAGGGTATTATAACCCCCAGTAACAGCCCATACAATTCGCCCATTTGGGTAGTCCCCAAAAAGGGTGGCAAAAAAGGCCAACACAATGGCGAATTGTAGTCGATTACAGCAAATTAAACGAACAGACCATAGACGATAGATTTCCTATGCCGAGGGCTGATGACCTGTTCAAAAAGTTGGGCAAGTGCAGTTTTTTTCGACAATCGACTTAGTGAATGGATTCCATCAAATAGAGGTAGAACCAAACAGCGATAGACCAAAGACTGCTTTCTCAACCAAAAATAGCCACTTTGAGTTTATTCGGATGCCGTTGGGGCTGAAAAATGCCCCTGCGACATTTCAGAAATTAATCAAATCGGTATTAAAGGCGTTCATAAATAAAAATTGTGTTGTTTACCTGGACGACATTCTAGTGTTTTCAACTATTATAGTTTCGACGAACATTGAGATTCCCTAAAGACAATTCTGCAAAAGCTTAAGGAATCTAATTTGAAAATTCAGATTAATAAGTGTAGTTTCGCCCAATTATCTACAAATTATCTCGGACATCTTCTTCTTCTTCTTTTCCTTTTTTCGGCGTTGTTATGGTCAGAAGTGTAGGACCATAACCTTCCCACTTAACTGCATTCCTACTGGTCCGCTTGTGGGGTCCGCCGGTTTGACCTCAGAAAGTAGCGGCAGGCTTCCCGGTTTGGGATTACTTCATCGCTGAGGCCAATCAAATGCTGGTGGTTTTGCATTTGTTTGCACCAATTGTTTTTCGGCCTGCCTTTTTTTTTTTTTTTTTTGTGACACGGGCATGCTCCAATTTTTTTTGTTTGATCTTACTCTTACAACACCGGTGATCTCCAGTCGTGTCAACCCACTGATTTGCATGTACACTTGTGGGGCAGTTTAATGGTGGTATATGTGTCCCTAGGCTCACCTTGGTGTTTTCTAAATTGCCGAGATGTGATTTTTGTTTACCTTTATTTTAGTCGCCTTTTACGACAAGCGAGAGGTATCGCTGCAGGAATATTCTTAACCCGTCCCTGCACGGAAACAAATTATCTCGGACATACATACTATAGTAAATAATGGCATTAAACCTGATAATAACAAGATAAACTCTATTTTGTCCATGTACCTACCAAAGGATAAAAAACGTATTAAGCAGTTCCTGGGCATCACGGATTATTACCGGAAATTTATAAGGGACTATGCAAAGCTTGCATATCCGTTAACAAAGCACATAAAAAATCGGTGAAAAAATTCAAACTACTTGAATTCTTAAAATTAATGGAATGATGCCATGAACATTTTATTTGTGTACTTTATACTAAAAAATTGCCCGACTCAGCACGACAACTTGTACCACAAAATAACAACTATTGCTAGCTAAAGCAAAGGCCAGAAACTGTTGACCTACGCCTTGTAACAATAAGTGTGCACTTTTTGTTGATGTCATCGACAAAGGCGAACAAAGGTAAAAATAACAAATAAGCAATACAAAATAAATTTGTATTTTGTTGATGTCATCAACATTTTGATTCCTCCGAAGTTGTTGCCCAATTGATCTCAAAATTACTACTCCGAATGTGGTTTTGATCTTTCAGTTCGATGTTGGTAGAGTTTTTAGTTGGACACTTGCCGTACTTAAGGACCACAGCCAATAGGCAAATTATAGCAATGGCGGCTGCAAACATTGAACAAAGCCCAATTGTCCAATACCGATGCTCCTTGATTTTCTTCCAGTTGTGGGTCATGTAGTCGGTTAAGTGCCTCGACAGCTTCTTGATAATTGAAATTTGAAATCTCAGTCACGTCTTTGTTAATTGGGATGACGGTCTTATTTGTAAAATAAACCGGAACTTGAGGTGATAACGATGTGCTTATATGTAGTAGTAATTGATTTGCCAAAGTGCATCATTATTCTCCTTTCCTTGATTAATTTCGCTTTCAATCGTATGAATTTGAATTGGATGACGCAGTCTGGAGTGATGGAAATGATTCCCGTATTATTTAAAAACACTTCTTCTCGAGTAGGTCCGCAGTTTACAAAGACAGTAGTTGCTTCGGGTGTAACGAACATCCAGGTGTTTCGTGTCCACAATTCTTTCCATACAGTGTCTATTATTCTTAGCGTGCTAGTTGAACATCGCTGGAAAGCTAGTTTCTTATATAGTTGCTGGACAATACAATCCTTACTCTGCTCAATACTGTGAAATATTGATGGCCGGAGGATTTATGTTGTTTCATTGAGAGTTGGTGCCTTGCTTATATCTTCCAGTGGTATTTCGAAATACCTCTGTAGATTATATTGTAGTTGACTCCAAGCACCGACTGCTGTAGTTGTACTTAGCGAAATGTCTGCTCCTCGATCTTTTCAGGAACAGTGTTAGGTTTAATCAGGTCATATTCATTGGCATCACTGATCATGAAGTATCCATCTACTAAAATCTCTGTTGAAGTTGAGGACCTAGTTTGTCCATTGGATCTGGTAATACCTTCGTCTCTGGGCCAAGTCTCTCCGCGCACTTCTTAATGATTACCTCCATGCTCTTGTGTGACAAGAACTCGAACAAATGATTACGTTTAAGATATGCATTTAGCAACTTATTGTATTTCGTTTCGATTTCTCGCATGTAGCTAAGTGCAATTAGATATGCGTTCATCACATGTACATATATTTATTTTATTCTCGTCAACAATGATCTACCAAGATTCCATCTTGTTAATCTCCTCTAGACCAGCATTAAGCTTTTTTGTAAAGATGCTGATTTTAGCGTTGATTCTGGCCTCCGTCTCGTTCACACTGGATATTGTAGACAACATGATCTTACTATTTGTTTTGCTACTTTTTATCAAGGCCTTCTGGTTGCTCTCTAGGTCTTCGATGTCATGGTATACTCGTTTACTCCGAATATTGAGGTGAGAATGGTTCCTAGTAATCCTCGTTTTTGCCTTCGTAAAGGTATTACTTGAAGTCTGTTGAAAATTGAAAGTACGTTCTTCCATTCTTCTTCCATGTGATGAATCAATTCATCGCATTGACTCTCCTTTGTTAATGATTTTGCCTTGTTGCACAAGTCAGCCATTTGATCTCTCGTTTTGTTCATGTTAACTTGATCCCGTAAGATGTCTGTGATTGGAAATAGAACGCTCGTACGTAGCTCTCCTCGTTGAATTTTGGCTGTTCCAATTTGTTCCACAAATAATCCAGTCTCCGGGTGTGTTATTGTATATCTTGTAGCCTCCGGCATGACGGATGCAAATAACGACAGAATCACAAGAGCAGTAGAGAAGCTTGATGTTTGGTTTTTATCTCTCAGCTTCCTCTTGGGCCTGCTGGATGACTGATTAGAGGGATGTAAATGTTATTATCAGACTTCATGTTATTTTCTTCGGTTGGTAGTAAACACACCTTTGCTATTGGCCGCTTGAATGTTCCCTTCTCTGTTATTACTGTTACTACTCTGATAAGCCCATCAATTCCGCTGTGCACTGCGATTATTTTGCCTAGAGGCCATTTCGTTGGAGTCAGAAGCTCGTTTTTCAGCAGCACCATTTGCCCAGGCTCCAAATTCTTTGCGCGTTGCTTCCACTTGTATCGCTGTTGCATCTTGTTTATGTATTCCTCGTACCAACGTTTGCAAACATCTTCTTTAAGTTTTTGAATTAACTTCCACCTTTTTAAACTACTCTCTGCCATGTCCAGAATGACATCATGCTGTGGTGCTATCAGTGGTGATCCAATAATGAAGTGACCCGGTGTTAATGCATCTAGATCTTCAATGTTGTCTGTTAATGGACAGAGCGGTCTTGAGTTCAAGCATCCTTCTATTTGCACCAGAATGGTATTCATCTCTTCGTATGTTAATTTTTGCTCTCCTATGATGCGATTCAAATGGTATTTAACTGATTTAACTCCTGCTTCCCAGAGTCCACCAAAATGTGGATGTGGAGCTGCCGGTGGATCGCATTTTCGGTTAGCGTGGATTGTAATGCGTCAATAATATTTTTTGCCCCAATAAAATTTGTTCCATTATCGCTGTATAGATGGTTTATATATCCTCTTCTGCTGATCATACGTCGCAATGCTGCCATAAGCCCATCCGTAGTTAAATCAGAAGTGAGTTCAATGTGCGCTATGTAAGCTTTATGCGATTTCACACCTCGAGTTTGTGAGCATCGTATGTTGATTGGCCCTGCGTAATCTATCCCACAATGTGTAAATGGCCGTGAAAACCTTACTCGAGCCTCCGAAAGTTGTCCCACTTTATGCATTGATTTATTGTTGCCTTGACAGTGTTTGTTCCTCGGATGATAAAAAATTTTCTCCGAATATAACTTTCTGATGCCTCCTCCATGTGTCCCAGTTTAATATATTCTTGCATGAAATTGGAGTATTCAATCCGAAGGCTCTCGTCTCTTGCGAATCGCTTTAATGCGATCCTTTAGTAGTGGTATTTGACGATGTAATAACTGGCAGCACTAGATCATCTACCTCCAAGCTGATCTTTTTATCGTGAATTGACTGAATGGGAAAGTTGCATGCTGCGATAATTTTTGTAGCATGGCCGTTGATTCCATTGATTTTTGACTCATACTTGACCAGTGGAATCCTTAATTGATGGGCCAACTTCACTAGCTAGTAATACCATCCTATTCCCATAACATGCGGTAGCGTTTCCTGTTGATGATGACGCTTCTTCGTTTGATGTTCTTCCTATTACCGGGACTGTAGTACCTTCACCTCGAGGGACATGGAGTAAGGAATTATGCTATTGTGTGCATATTTTGCAACCCTTCTTCGTCAAACATTGCCTCGCCCTATGTCCATCTCGCAAACAGTTGAAACACAGTTTCGACTTTTATACTACATCCAATGTGGTTTTCGTCTTCATACTTAAAAACCTTTTGCATTTATACAATTGATGAGATTCGCCGCACACACCGCATTTCAACTGAGTGACTGTAGTCAAATGGTTTTTTGTACCTGTTAATCTTAGTGCTTGCGACTGAGGTTCACGATTGAATTCACGGATGCCTTCTAATCCTCGGAATCTACTTTCGATGAAGCAAAAAAATTCACTTAGTTTAGGAATTTCTGTTGAAGTTCCTCTTGCTTGTTGGTATAATTTTCTTGATTCAGGGTCAAGTTTCGGACATAACAACTGAATCACTAATGGGTCCCAGGAGCTTACGTCGACCCCTAAATTTTTGATACCATACAAGATCTCCTTTGACATGTCCATGATTGTTTTCAAATCGAGCGCATTTACATGTCGAACTTTTTGAATGTATCATAGTTGTTGACCAATGCTGCCATAATTGCTTGATGTCGGTGCCAAATGGTTAACAATCCTTGCTGCTTCTCCCTTTAGATTGTCTTTTAAATATTGAATTCTTTCAATATCGCTTAAACATCCGTTCTCGTGAACTAATCAAACAAAGAGTTTCCAAAATTATGTCCACTCTTCATGCTTGCCACTAAATGATGGTATGCTTATAGTTGACAATTTGATTTCACGATGTGTTGCAGCTTGTGAAGATAGTTGCCACTTGTTGTTGCTGTCGTTGATCCGCTTCCTTAATTTGAATATAAGCATCTTGATAAATATGCTCTAACTCAAAGAACTCATTATTGCACACGTACTCCTGCTCGTAATCAGCTTCTTCCAATGAAAACATGATTTCGTCGTTCATTATCACCAACTTTGTCCAGTGTTTCTTAATTTGATCCAATTTAAAATGTCAAGTAAACTGCGTTTTGGGTCAAATCTTGCTGAGCACTTCTTGATATTAGTTGACACTTTAGTTCTTTCTGGATCAGATGAGTTGTTCGTTGATTGTTGATCATGAGTTAGTCCTTGTCTTACGTGCGCTGACCGTGAAGCTTGAATGTCTGCATCGCTTGATAGTGGCATTGGCGTAGGTTGGGTATTTTTCCTGATTAGTTCCAATTTTGCCTTGAAAGTACCCTTAATCTCGAGATACCTCGCTTCAAATTGGCATACATACTTTTTCGCAAAATAGTCGTGCTGCGGATTTGTCTTTCGTAGATCCTCCAAATACCCATTATCAATTTGGAAGTTGCTCCAGTGCTGTTCTAACTGCTCGAGTCGTCTTGTGAAGTACTCTACAGAGTATCGAGATTCTCCATCTTTCTTGAAGTTAATCCACAATCGATGAACTTCTTTCGTGATTCTAGTTTGATTCAACGCGATTTCTTCGATTTCACTCATTTTCTATTTTCACTGTCTGATTATTATATTGGTCTAGTACCAACTTTAACAAATCACTTTTCACTGTTCCGGCTAATCCGGCTCGAAGGACCATGAAAAAATTCAAACTACTTGAATTCTTAAAATTAATAGACTGATGCCATGAACATTTTATTTGTGTACTTTATACTAAAAAATTGCCCGTCTCAGCACGACAACTTGTACCACCAAATTACAAAATATCTGGCAAAGGCCAGAAACTGTTGACCTACGCCTTGCAACAATAAGTGTGTACTTTTTGTTGATGTCACCGACAAAGGCGAACAAAGGTAAAAATAACAAATAAGCAATACAAAATAAATTTGTATTTTGTTGATGTCATCAACAATCGGTAAAAGTCAATCCGTCCGACTTAGGTTATATTCGCATTCGAAACATTAAAAAATATTATTAACCTCCGATACAATCCCAAAAAGACAACTCAGACGCTTACAATTACGCCTTGGGTGCTGTTTTTAGCGAAAATAATCATCCTATTTGTTACGTCTCTCGTACTTTAAGCAATCATGAAAAAAAAACTATTCAACAAATGAAAAAGAGCTCCTTGCGGTTGTTTGGGCGATAAAATATTTTCGAACGTATGTACATATGTACCTGTATGGTAGAAAATTCGTGGTGCGTACAGATCATAAGCCCCTTATTTGGCTAAACAGCATATGTATGTATGTATATGAACCAAACATGAAGCTTCAACGGTGGAAGATATTTCTTAATGAATATGATTTCAATATCGAGTACCTGAAAGGGAAAGAAAATTATGTGGCTGATGGCCTAAGTAGATATGTAGATAACGAGGATACTATAGGTAAGTACGTTGTAGATGATGAAATAAGCTTAAGAAATATATTCAGCAACGAAAACGCTGATAATAACTGTTAGTGAATGAGCGATTCGACCCGAGAAGGAGTAGAATAAAGAAACACCAGCAGATACAATTCAAACGTCATAATTTATTCAGATATACATACGAGTATTAGATTAGACTTGTTAACCCGAACCACCTCCTGAGAGCGCTTACCAAATTCAAGTGCCCCAGCATGGATTGCATCTGCGTAGTCACGCCGCGCATGCGTGTGCGTGCGATTCTGTGAATGCGTGTGCCTACTCGTCTGCGTGTATGTGTGTGTGTGTGTGTGAATGTCAGGGAATGCATTGCGCGATATTTAATATGTACAATGTTGGGATGCAACTGCAGAAAAATGGTTCGATGGAAACTACAGAAAGTGGTTCGATGGTAACAACAATGAGGCAATTAACAAATTGTAGAAATAAGAAACAAATACAGTGATCACAAAAATCACTTTACAAATTATAATAACAAAATATCTAGTAATAAACAACAACAAATAGGAAGGAACGAATACCAAATATAATATAGTAACATAAATCTCAAACATCCCGGCCTCCCTGGAACTAGTTTTCAGGACATCGGGAACACCGCTAGTTTTGTAATAGGACGTATGCAGGTGCCGTTCTTAGTGGTAATGGTAGCCACCCGTGTGAGTTTGTCCGGAAGTCCTAGAAGCCATTTACTGGGTGATAGATTGGGCTCCTTTATAACAGCTAGGCTGCCTGGCTTGACATCGGTTTTGACATGTTGCCATTTGGAACGCTCTTGGAGAGTGGTGATGTACTCCATCTGCCATCGCTTCCAAAAGCCTTGGACCATGCTTTGTATACAGGGTGTCCCACGAGCAGTGTGCCAAAAAGCTAGAGCGTGTAGGTCTGGTCAAGACAAGAAAAAAATCGTATGGGAGGGGGGGGTCTATTCCCCCCCGTTTAGCCGGGAGGGGCAATTTTCTAAAAAATTTACTTAATATGGAAAAAAAATTATTAAAAATCAACAGTTACATCCACAATGCCGTGATATACTTTTTTGTAAAGCCAGAAACCTCTTCTTTCATCTTGTTTTTAAACGAAGCTGTTTTAAGGAATAGTTTTTGAGAAATTAATTTTTAAACTCAAAATTTTGAAAAAAAAATTAAAAAAAAAATTTCGCACTATTTTTTTTCAAAATTGTATGTAATTAAGTACTAATTTTTTTCAAAAATTCAATTCTCTTGTTAGTTTTTAATTAAAAACAGAAAACCGGATGCAAAAATGTCTTGTAGTCTTTGAGAAATTAAAAAAAAAACCTGAACCACTTTTTTCTAAGGAAAACCTTTTTTTTGGTTTTAACGCGGCTGGACTTGTAGGCAAATTAATGTATGAAACATTGACCTCTTTTTTATTATTTTTAAAAAATTCGGAGTTTTATGAGGATACAATAAAGTAACACAGTATTGGAATAACCCTGGATTAATCCTTTCTTTTCATTGATAACGCCTGAAAACTGACCTGCCAATTTCGTCTGGGTCCGCCCGCTGCCGATGGGTTCTACCCGCTAGGACCTTTAGACAATAAAACCGCAATTTTTCTTTATTGAAAAACAAAATATTTGCAAACCAAATGTAAATAAAAGGCATCGCATTTTTAATAAAAAACCATTTCCAAATTGGATGTTAACTCATCAACACATTACGATGTCAAACTCATACTCTCGAGAAGAATTAACGGACATGCACTTCTGCTACGGTTTAGCTAATGGTCGAGATCGTAAAGCAGATAGACTCTACGCTGAAAGATATCCCAATCGGAGGTGTCCCAGTCGTAGCATGTTTTCAATAATCCACCGACGTCTGCGAGAGCACGGAGTGCTAGAGCATCGAAGAAGCGAAAGATCAGTTACAGATGGATCAGTAATCTTAGATGAAAGAATTTTGGATTTGGTCCGACGTAATCCCTCCCTTACTACAAGGAGGATAGCTATTATGCTTGGAGTGCCCAAATCTAGAGTATGGAGAGTGCTTCATACCGAAAACTTACACCCGTACCATTTTAGGCCAGTTCAGGAACTCACCTCAAACGACAGGTTTTTGAGAGCAGAATTTTGTCTATCATTACTGCTTCGAGATGAAACTGAATGAAACTATTTTGCAAGGATATTCTGGATGGATGAAGCACAGTTTACCAGAGATGGAGTTACTAACTTCCACAATTTGCATCATCGGAGTAGCACCAATCCACACAACAAAAAACAAAATAAATCACAACACCGCTTTAGCTGTAATGTTTGGCTTGGTATTGTTGGACAAACTGTAATCGGGCTCCGGTTTTTGAATGCCGTTATTAATGGAGAATCATACCTGCAGTTCCTAAGACACCTTTTGCCCGATTTGATGGACAACGTTCCTTTGGCCATATCAGATAATTTAATCTACCAGCAAGATGGAGTACCAGCACACTATAGCTTACGGGTTCGAAACTGGCTGGATGATCATTTTAGTGACCTTTGGATCGGAAGAAGGGGCCCCACGGAATGGCCACCTAGATCACCAGACTTAACTCCTATAGATTTTTATGTGTGGGGATTCATGAAGAATTATGTCTACGAAGAGGAAATAGTATCTTTGGAACAACTGAAAGAACGGATTGAAGTCGCTGGAGTCAAATTGCAGGAAAATTTGTCAAGCATAGGCTTATGTGCAGCCAATAGAAGGAGATATAATCTTTGCCTTCTAAAAAATGGGGATCATATTGAAAATGTATTATAATAAAACTCCGAATTTTATAAAAATTATAAAAAAGAGGTCAATGTTTCATACATTAATTTGCCTACAAGTCCAGCCGCGTTAAAACCAAAAAAAAAGGTTTTTCTTAGAAAAAAATGGTTTGGGTTTTTTTTTAATTTCTCAAAAACTACAAGTCATTTTTGCATCCGGTTTTCTGTTTTTAACTAAGAACTAATAAGAAAATTGAATTTTTGAAAAAAAATAGTACTTAATTACATACAATTTTGAAAAAAATAGTTCAAACAATTTTTTTTTTATTTTTTTTGCAAAATTTTGAGTTTGAAAATTAATTTCTCAAAAACTATTCCTTAAAACAGTTTCTTTTAAAAACAGGATGAAAGAAGAGGTTTCTGGCTTTGCAAAGAAGTATATCACGGCAATGTGGATGTAACTGTTGATTTTTAATATTTTTTTTTCCAAATTAAGTAAATTTTTTAGAAAATTGCCCCTCCCGGCTAAACGGGGGGGAATAGACCCCCCCTCCAATACAATTTTTTTCTTGTCTTGACCAGACCTACACGCTCCAGCTTTTTGGCACACTGCTCGTGGGACACCCTGTATAATGATATGGGTGCTGCACTGAGTGGTTGCAGGACAGAGACCAAGATGCATTCTAAGAAAATGCACACCCTCGCACTTTGATTCCCGGGAAGCAAGAGATAAGCAACCAACGGACGCGCAGAAACAGACGACGAGGCGAAACGTGTCGGAAACGAATAACGAATAAGCATCCACGGGTAATCCTATGACCGTTGGAATGCATGTCGTATCGTATTCCTCACGATCGACACTCGCCCACGCCTACTTCAGCGGACCGCATGTTACCCCTCCTTCCCCAGTCAATTTTTAATACCGTCCAGGGACGGGTTAAGAATATCCCTGCAGCGATACCTCTCGCTTGTCGTAAAAGGCGACTAAAACAAAGATAAACAAAAATCACATCTAGGCAATTTAGAAAACACCAAGGTGAGCCTCGGGACACATATACCACCATTAAACTGCCCCACAAGTGTACATGCAAATCAGTGGGTTGACACGACTGGAGATCACCGGTGTTGTAAAAGTCAGATCAAACAAAAAAAATGTTCGGCCTGTGTTAGACCACACGGGCGCATTTATTAAACGTAGAATACATATCAGTCTTTTTTCAATAAAAATATAAGAAGTAAATATAATATTGTATAAATGATTTCAATGTTTTAGTAATAAAAAACTCATTATACATTTCTGTATGAAGTTTTTCTATTTATTTTTTATTTTATAATATTTTAACCAAGAATGTGCGTTTACAAAATTTTTTTGATTATTTACACTTACATTGTAAATAATTGTAAAAATGTAAATAATTGTAAAATATTGTAAATAATTATAAAATATTGTAAATAATTGTAAACTACTGTAAATAATTGTAAATTAAATGAATTTTTTTGTAATAAATATTTACAATACTTTACAATTATTTACAATATTTTACAATTATTTACATAAGGAATAGTTATTTACAAAACATACATTACTTACAATAAAATTTCAGACCTGTAAATACATGCATTTACATGTAAATAATTATTGTAAATTATGTAGGTACAACCCTGATTTTAACACTCACATTTATTTAATTTTACAAAGTATTGGCGTATGGTATGAGAAATACTTACACATTTCTGCCTTTTATTCAAATGATGTTTTGTACTGTATTTTATTCTTTTTTTTTGGTGGCATATTCACTTAATAATTTCACTTAACAAACTTTGCTCAATTTTTCAAATGGTTGCCCGAATAGTGTTGCGAAAATGGAAAATATCAAAAACTAGCAGACATAGAAGCTTGAAATTTAGAATACAATTAGTGTTTAGTGTATAAATCAAGGTAAAACTAAAATATTTTGCAATTTCGGTCCAGTTTTTTAGATACACCAAATATTATTGCTAATAGGATAGTGCCTGTATGTATCCTTTTTCAATTTATCTAGATGGCGATTAACTTCTAAAAATATGCAATGAAACAATCAATTGGCGGTTGGGGAATTGGGTTTAGTGGTCAATGTGGTTCATGTATTTGACGGAATATAAAACAAACTACATAAAGGAATATTTAATTAAATCCGGTTTAAATCACTCCAGCATTAAGTTTTTGCTAAATTTTATTACATAGTGCACCACTTCAGACAAATACCTTTCCAACGGTGTATCGCACTTGATTGTGCGACTTTTAGTTTAGGAGGAGAAGCGTCTTCACCGGCGTATTATATAAGCGGCGTTCACACTCTACGATTTGTCTATCCGACTTGTTGGACGACCAAATAATGCCTAGCGTTCACATCATACAACTTGCTTGACAGACTTCATTTGCGAAAAAAATTCGAAGCGTTAACATGGCGGCGCATGCTCTTGTTACAGTGATGATTATTGATGAAATACTCGAATATGAAGAAAAAAAGGAAGAAAAAAGGATAAAAACGAATGTGGATTAAGGCCATGGGTCGAAAAACGTAATAATTTCTCAATGGTAACGTTCTCAATGAACGCTCTTTTGACACGTCGTTCGACTTGTCGTATGGAAGTTCAATTTTTTCAACTTTTTGACTTTGTTGATCAACTTGTCGTAAGGTGTGAACAGTTGTCGTACGACTTCAAAGCATTTTTTCACTTTTGCTTGTGACTTCAGAGAGTGAACACCAATTTTGAGCGGAATGAATGATATGACGACAAACAAGGAAAAAGAATTTTGGGTTGATCTTTTTGAAGTGTACCGGTAATTTTCAGAAGTATGGAAAATTGAACTGTACAAAAATAAAGTACTTTATTTAGTACGAAGCGTACGGGGTGTTATTAGATAAATATAAGCAAATTGATAAAAATGCATATTGCATTTCTCAGTATTGTATTTTTTTTTCTAATACATATGAGGCCTTATTTTTCTCAGTAACTCCTCATACGTTACTGCATCCATTCGCAAATGATTATGAAAATCCTCTGACGAATATTCGTACAATCCTCTTAACAACGTTACCATTGAGAAATTATTACGTTTTCCGACCCATGGTTTAATCCACATTCGTTTTTTACTTTTTTCTTGTTTTTTTCTTCAATTTCGAGTATTTCATCAATAATGATCACTGTAACAAGAGCATGCGCCGCCATGTTATGGCTTCGAAATTTTTTTCGCAAATGAAGTCTGTCAAGCAAGTTGTATGATGTGAACGCTAGGCATTATTTGGTCGTTCAACAAGTCGGATAGACAAATCGTAGAGTGTGAACGCCGCTTTACGATTTGGCCCATCAAGCAAGGTTTTCCAACAAGTCGGATGGACAAATTGTAGAGTGTGAACGCCGCTATATATAGATTACTAAATTGTCCAACCTTTATTAAAGTAACCCTGGGTTTATGTCTTGAATATTGTTAGTTGTTTCTGCTAAAATACCATAGGTGGCGCAGAAAAAACAGCAATGCATCATATGTTGAGATAATTGACAAAAAAATTAAATGCAAATAATAGTAAAAATGGTGTTGAAAAATCCATTTAAAATTTAGCAGTTGCACATATGTATACCACTATTATAATAAAAAATACTTACACAGTACATTTCTGCCTTTTATTCAAATGATGTTTTGTACTGTATTTTATTCTTTTTTTGGTGGCATATTCACTTAATAATTTCACTTAACAAACTTTGCTCAATTTTTCAAATGGTTGCCCGAACAGTGTTGCGAAAATGGAAAATATCAAAAATTACTAAATTGTCCAACCTTTATTAAAGTAACCCTGGGTTTATGTCTTGAATATTGTTAGTTGTTTCTGCTAAAATACCATTGGTGGCGCAGAAAAACAGCAATGCATCAAATGTTAATAAAGTTTATGCGCTTGAAATCGTATTTTCGTATAGAAATGTTATGTGAATAAAATTTAATCAATTAACGATTGCGAAATAAAAGACACATATTTAAGTTGATGAGTGCTTACTTTATTATTTTTATTGATGACAATTTAATAGAAAAATATGCACTCAGAGTCAAGCAAACAGTTTAACAAAAATCGTACTTCAAATTACACCCCCATTTAATCCGAAAGACGTATTCTACGTCAAAAAAAGGCAGGCCGAAAAACAGTTGGTGCAAACAAATGCAAAAACACCAGCATTTGATTGGCCTCAGCGATGAAGTAATCCCAAACCGGGAAGCCTGCCGCTACTTTCTGAGGTCAAACCGGCGGACCCCACAAGCGGACCAGTAGGAATGCAGTTAAGTGGGAAGGTTATGGTCCTACACTTCTGACCATAACAACCCCGGAAAAAGGAAAAGAAGAAGAATTATTAATTAGTTTTGTTATGTTACTTATGAAATGGGGAATGACAATCGTATCATGGAATTTACTATGTATGTTTATTACTAAATTCTAAGTTTCTTATTTTATTTTTACAATTTTCGAATCGAATTATGTTGTTATCTTTAATCACGATTTTCTGATTGACACAATCTTGATCGATATTAGTAATATTAAAATTCTTCATCACAACAATGTTTACATTTATATTATTAATGGATTCTTCTTTATTATACCTATAATTACATACATTGTTAACATTTAGTAGATTTCGAATGCAAATATTTGGGTGTAGTTTTAATTTCTTCTTTAAAGCAATTTCATCTTCATTCAAGTAGATTTCATTATTTCTAATAATAACAAAAGTGACATCGTAATCTATTTCTTGAAAGTCGATATTGGGGGTTGGTACAATAGCTGTATTATAATATTTACTGTATTATAAAATTTATTATAATATTTGTCTTCACAAAATATAGAAATATAGGAAAATAATTAGCTTATCTTTCAACACAACTGCGTTTTTTAAGTACGGTCAAATATCAATTGTAATATTAAAAAATCTTAATTCATACATAGTAAACATAAACTCTAGTAAAGGGTCCGCCATCTAACGTTTTTTTTTCAATTAGTGCTTATTTCGTGAATGGTAACACTTAGCTCATATCTGATTTGACAGATAATTAGTTTTATCCTTCCGCTGAACGAATATGGTTGTGTATACGCTTGAACAACGCTTCGTTAAGTGGGCCTGCGATCGACTTACAGAAGATGCCGATTTTGCCAAAAAAATCATCTTTTCAGATGAAGCTCATTTTGATCTTGGCGGGTAAACAAGCAAAATTGTCGCATTTGGGGCACAGAAAACCCGCACGCATACATTGAAAAGCCGGTGCACCCAAAACGAGCCACTGTTTGGTGCGGATTTTGGTCCAGAGGCATAATTGGGCCATTTTTCTTCGAAAATGAGCAAGGAGTGGCCGTTACAGTCAATGGCGATCGTTATCGGGCCATGTTGAACGAATTTTTGTTCACAAAAATTGAAGAGGAGGATATTGGCAACATTTGGTTTCAACAGGAAGGCGCTACGTGCCACACAGCCGAAGCTACACTCGATGTTTTGCGCCCTGTTTTTGAAGAACGCATTATCAGCCGCAGTGCTGATGTCGTTTGGCCACCTCGGAGCTGCGATTTGACACCGTTGGACTATTATTTGTGGGGTGCCGTCAAAGATAAGTGTTACGCCGACAAGCCAGAGACAATTGACGCTTTAAAGGACAATATTCGAGAAGCCATTGGTGAAATACAGCTGCACACAATCGATAATGTGCTTACAAATTGGACCGATGGTGTAGGCTACTGCATGGCCAGCCGAGGCAGCCATTTGAATGAAATTATTCTCCATTATTAACCGGAAGGATTGTACTTTCAAATAAAAAAAGAAATTTGAGAAAATATTCAGTAGTTTTTTTTTATAGCATTTTCAAAAAAAAAAGTTATTTGGCGGACCCTATAGATTTATTTTTGAAAGCAGAATGTTATCTTTCATTTTAATTACTTGTTGTTTTAAGGTAGAAATGTATAGGTACATATAACTGTAAAAGATATTTCGTTCCATCAGTTTCTTCAAGTAATTTATTTGTTAATACTGTGACATTACTAAAAAATTCACTAGCTTTCGACTCTGTTTCGTAAATATGTTTTTTGATAGTTTTAAAATTTTGGTTAATGTCGTCATTTATCTGTATTTGCTTATTAGTTGCATCAGTGAGTTGTCTAAGATTTGCCTTAGAGTTTTCAATGTAGGCGTAAATTTCTTTCACATCTCCACTATCCATTGTTCCTGCTAAAAGACCTTATCCCAAATATTAATCAAACCTCTCTTGTATCGCCTTGCGCCTAGGTAATTCCTGAAGCTAAAGAGTTCTTGTTTCACGCTTTCTATTTCCCTTTCGATGAATCTAATTTCGATACCTGAATGTTTTGACTTAAAAGATGCAAAACTCATCGCTAAGAGATAAATTTTTTCTATGTATTGCGTGACATTTACAATATGTAGAAACTTATCATAATGATCCACTATACACTTTTCCTCTAATCTAACCATTGCGTACCCATTGTCATTGTGTATCGGAGTTATTACGATCTGTTGTCCGTTCATTTGAAGTATCAGTGTTGATAGTAATCATTGTGGTTTTCATTTTGCCTGTAATTATAATTTTGGAATTTATTCTTGCGTTTAACTTGTGTTTTATAATTTTTTTTTAGTTTTCTTTGTATTTGAAATTAAATAATTGCCTTCTATTTTATAGTTACTAATTTTTTTATACTTAGGGTCTGTTTTTCCTACTCTTTAATTGTTTACGAATTCGTTTTCGAATTTATCCTCCGTTTTCCTGTTTTGATTCATCGTATTAATCTTAATAATTTTTTTTCTCTTTTAAATATTTGGACAGCTTCACTATATCATATCTTCTTTTGAAGTAATGTTATTAATAAGGTATATAGGTCTTGTTTGCGTGCTCGAGTGAATAGAATTATTATAGGAAACGATTGCCTTAAATACTTTTTCTTCCAGGCTATCTTCATTGCTTTGGTCAGCATTAAATAGTCGAATATGTTCATTTAATGCCGAATGTAATCTTTCTACATCCGCATTCCCAGTTTTTACGTAAGGAGTTGTAATACTTAGATTGATATTATTAATTTTTAAAAATTGTCTTATAGACAAGGTATCTAGGTTCATTATCTGTAATTATAAGCTTCGGTTTGCCTAAATATTGAATTCTGAACCTGAGGGCTTCTACTATTGAGATCCACGTCCTATTTTTCAATTCATGCGCTGTCGCATACTTAGTTAATTTGTCTATACTCGTAAGGTACATTACATTCCGTTTAGGAAACCATATATCTACATGGACAATATCATTGTGTTTCTCTGGTGTATCTGTATGGTTGAAACTATGTTTGATTGGGTTTCTATCAAATTTACCTAGGTTGCATATTTCACAATTGTTAATAAATGTCTGTATTTCTTTTTGAAGATTAGGGTAGTAATAATGTGCTTTTATTTCAAGAAAGACTTCATTAATTCCTCGGTGATTGTTTTTCAAATGTTCGTTTTTTATTTCCCTTAGCAATTTTTCTTTATCAGTAATATCTTCAAGCTTAATGTTGGATTTCATTATTTTAAGATTTTTATTTTTTGCGAAGTACTTCACGTAATAATCTTGAAATTTTACGAATAATTCGTCACTAAAACAAAATATAACAACTAATCCCTTTTCTGGCAAGTGTTTTCTCATAATTTCCAAAAGATCGCCATCTAGTGTTACTTTTAACGTTTTTCGAAAATGATTTTAGTGTTAAACGACTCTTTGTCATTTCTGACATGACTTCTTAAAAATATTAATGGGTTTTTTGGTAATTAAAATAAAATCAGTACTGTCAGTTTCTGCACTGTGTACAGTATCAATGTCATTATCGAATAATTCGTTAAGATTTACCAATACCTCGGTTTCTTCCGATTCTTCGTGTTCAATTCTACTAAGACCGTCGGCAATGACATTCTCTTTACCTTTTATGTATACTATTTCAAAGTCGAACTCGTTTAGTTTAATCTTCCATCTTTGAAGTTTACAATTCGGTTCTTTTACAATAAATTATTAAGCCAACTAGATGGTCCGTTTTTATTGTAAATCTGCGGCCAAAAAGGTAGGGCCTAAATTATTTTGTGGACCACACTATCGCTAACAGCTCTTTTTCGATGGTATTATAATTGCGCTCGTGACCATTCAATGATCTACTTGCATAACAGACAGCCCTATTGCCTTGCATAAGAACTGCCCCAAGAGCAAAATCACTAGCATCTGTAGTCAAGGTAAATGTCTTGCTAAAATCCGGGTGGATGAGAATAGGATCGCTTTTAATCAATTGTTTCAACTTTTCGAACGATTTTATATAGTCTTGATCTTTAATGTTAATTTTCGAGTTTTTCCTTAGATATTTAATGAGGTGGTAAGCTACTTTGGAATAGTCTCTAATGAAGCGCCTGTAATAACCTGTGATTCCTAAAAATGACTTAATTTCTTTTTGAGTTCTAGGCAATTTGATTTTATCTATAGCTTCAACTTTATTGGGATTGGGTTTTATTCCTTGTGGCGTAATTAAATGGCCTAAAAATTCCGTTTCTTTTTTTAGAAATTGACATTTTTCTATTTGAATTTTGAGATTGGCTTTCTCTAAACATTTCAGTATTGTATTAACGACTCCAAGTGTTCCTCTATACTCGTGGAAAATATAACGATATCATCTAAATATACGAGGCAAATTTTATCAATATATTCTTTTAATACATTGTTAATAAGCCATTGGAACGTTGCCGGTGCGTTTCGTAAGCCAAATGCATGCGAAGAAACTCGTAGTGGCCATTAGCTGTTGAAAAGGCGGTTTTATGTACGTCTTCGGGTTCCATCTCTATTTGATGGAAACCCTTCGCCAGGTCCAACGTCGTAAAATAGATGCACCTTTCCAACTTGTCGAATATATCGTCTATATTCGGAATTGGGAAACGATCTTCCATGGTGATATCGCCACTTTGGACAGTTTGAGTCACTTGACTTTTTGGGCACGATCCAGACTGGACTATTGTATGCACTAACGAATTCCCTAATTATACCCTGTTCGAGCATTTCCGAAATTTGCCTATTCACTTCAGTTCTATGAACTTCAGGATATCGATATAATTTTGAGAATATTGGTATGTCATGTTTAGTTGCTATTCTATGTTTTATCTCGTTGGTACAGGACAAATTTTTCCCATAGTAAAATACATTTTGGTGCTTTCTTATCACCATTTTTTTCATGGTTACTCAAATGATTGGAACGGATCAACTCCGGTATGTTATGGGTGGTAACCACACTATTAAAAATGTCAATGGTTGTTTCTTTATAATCACTTATAGTACTATCTGATCATATGTTTCTTCTTTACTCAGATACATCCGGAGAGTAGCATTTCTTGTTACTAGTCTCCTGTTTGGATAATCTACTACGCAACCTAAGTCCCGTAAAATATTATTACCTATCAAACCGTCAAATTTTGTATTAAAATTGTATTCTAAAAATTCGCAATAGTAATCCTCAACCTTAAATTTACAAATTTTGTTGATGACCAACTCTCTTCTCATAGCCTTTACTAACACCTGTACATCATACTTTCATTTAGGGTGACAAATTTCTTCATTAATGATACTGTATTCTGCTCCAGTATCTATTATAAAATACAGCCTTCTTACGCTATTCTCTATTCTTATATAGGGTAATTGTTTGTCCCGCTTGCACGAAAATTTGCATTAGAATTACCAATTTCCATTGGTTCCTGCCTGCTTTGGTTTCTTTCATCTCTAGTATTAAATGAATTTCTTATACGATTTGATCCCTGTCTAGTCCTATCTGAATTACTATAATTATTGTGGCTAGTTCTTCGGGAATCTTCGCCGTTATAGTTATTTCTCCTAAAATTATCATTACTAAAAAACCCATTACCGTTGTTATTTCTATTCCATCCATTATTAAAGGTTCTAAGATTAAGGATGCCAAACGATACATCGATATTTGCAAAACATCGATGTTTCGTTCACAAACATCGATGTTGCGATAACCGATACATCGCCGATACATCTACGTCAAAACTGTCAAACATCGACATCGTTCATTGTATTCGTTAAACTTTGCCAAGATGTGTAAAACATTACTCGTTTTTCTTTTTTGCATTTCAACAGAACCTGAACTCTCAAACTCAAAATTGCGTTTCCTTTTTTGTTTAGAGTGTTCAGAGCTTCAAAGTTGTATTACTTTTTCGTTCAGAGGACGGTTTCTGAGTGTTCAGATCTGGGAGGATATAAAATCTCTTCTTCCAAAACTTGCAAGGATTGCAATAATATATCTTCCCATCGTCGCCACGTCTATTCCATTCGAGCCTTTGTTTTCGGAGGCTGGGGCAACCACCACCCAGGGCAGAAACAGACTTCTGGGGACCAGATTGTCTAAGCTTCTTTTCCTCATCTCAATTTCTCAGTTGCTTTCGAACAAATAAAAAATAAATAATTAAAATTATGTCTCTTAAATTCCAATTAATAATCACATACGAGTATAAATAAAAAAATCGTATGAACAAAATATGTTTCATTTCAATGATGAATCTTATTGTTTTGTGGTATAGTTGAATGGAAATTGGCTTAGGTTTTTGAGTTGAAACAGGTAAGACTTAACTATTTTGTTCTGTACAGTAGGTCGTATGTATAGCCAACAAAAACATCGGAAAAACATCGATGTATCGTTGTTATAATCGATGTTTTTTAACATCGGTTTTGTCGCAAAACCATCGATGTTATCAAACATCGATGTTTTTTTTAACGATGTTGCATCCCTATCTAAGATCGCTATTATTTCTATTAAAACTGTTAGTATCGCGTTCCGTGCAGGGACGGGTTAAGAATATCCCTGCAGCGATACCTCTCGCTTGTCGTAAAAGGCGACTAAAACAAAGGTAAACAAAAATCACATCTAGGCAATTTAGAAAACACCAAGGTGAGCCTAGGGACACATATACATACTACCATTAAACTGCCCCACAAGTGTACATGCAAATCAGTGGGTTGACACGACTGGAGATCACCGGTGTTGTAAGAGTAAGATCAAACAAAAAAATCTGGAGCATGCCCGTGTCACAAAAAAAAAAAGCAGGCCGAAAAACAATTGGTTCAAACAAATGCAAAAACACCAGCATTTGATTGGCCTCAGCGATGAAGTAATCCCAAACCGGGAAGCCTGCCGCTACTTTCTGAGGTCAAACCGGCGGACCCCACAAGCGGACCAGTAGGAATGCTTGTGGGAAGGTTATGGTCCTACACTTCTGACCATAACAACGCCGGAAAAAGGAAGAGAAGAAGAAAACTGTTAGTATCGCTTCTATTATAATTTGCTCTATTATTAGAATTGTCATTTTGGTTCCTGTAATTGTTTCTCCTCAAACTATCGCTAAAATTAGGTTTTGGACGACTTTGGTAATTGTTACTTGTATTTTTGTGAACCTTTCTTTATAAGCCTGCTCTAAAGTAGAAGGATTCCTACCGAAAATCATGGTCCTTGTCGGTTCTGGTAAGTTTTCCCTAAAGGCATGGAGTGCAATTCTATTGACTTCTGATGTACTATATGTATCGTCATTATGAGCCAAGATTCTATTATTAAGCCTGTTTCTGTAGGACAGCTATGGTACAAAATAAAACACAAAAACCGAAATATAACTTTAATTTTTTTTTTTACAAATAGCAGCTTCGGCTGCTGGGGACAGACTGACTCCAACATCGATCACACCTCGACCACGTAAGAGTGTGTAAGATGTAAGATAACAGCATGATACAAGTGTTGCCAATATTTCCTTACAATTCGGCTAAACCTGATACATAATCGACTCGATTATAAACTTATTTCCTCTTTTTAAATATGTATGTACATTATTTCTTCTTACGAATGTATGTTTCATATACTTAATGATTTAGAACTGTTTAACAATAACACATTTTTAATACAAACAATATTTCTCAGCACAATCGTATTATTAGGATCACAATAACGAATATATACAATAAATACATAGATATGGATAAAATACGAGTTATTTTCATAAAAGTTTGTTATTTCATATGTACACCGAAATAAATTGAATTTAGAGAATAAAATGGATTAATGTGGATTTATAATAACCAGGCGTAAGCTTATAATCATAGTTCTGTAACATATGGTTTCATATTGCAAGGGGAACAAACACCCTTATATGGAATCCGAGAAATTTGAATACCATCAACATCTTTCACGATATGTATATCTATCGTTCGGTAGGGTTTTAATAATTTCGTAAGGGCCTCTGAACCTAGTTAATAGCTTCTTATTTGTGCCTTGCGTAGTGTCTATGTTTTTTAGCATTACCAAATCGCCCACTTTATACAATTTTGGGGTTTTGTGCTTTTGATTGTAATAGTATTTATTATAGTCTTGATTTTTACGCATTTGGTCCGACGCTTCCTCCCTGATAGAGCCCAAGTCTGCACGCATTTCATCCTTTAGAGACGGCAGATGTTGAAAAATGTTGTCACAGAACTCCCCCTTTTGATTGACCCCGAAAAGAAGCATGCTTGGTGTAAATCCCGTAGCTTTGCTGACGGTGTTGTTTAATCCAAATTCGACTTTTGTTAAATACTGCGACCAATTACCAGTAGATTCCTCATTGCATTCTTTTGAGAACATAGGTGCTAGAAGTCGGTTGACTCTTTCTACCTGGCCATTCGACTGTGGAGAAAGGGTAGCTACTTTAATGTGTTTGACGTTACAATTTTGTAAGAAGTCGGCGAACTCTTCTGATGTGAAACAAGATCCGCGATCGGATACAATTGCATTTGGTCTACTGTAAGTAGAAAAGTATAATTTAGACATGCAATTGACTCTGAACTTTTCGTTGTATTAATGGCAAACAGTTTTACGAATTTAGTGAATCCATCTATTATCACAAGTAAATATTTTCTTTGGTTAACCGTAGTTGATAGTGGACCATAGTGGTCAATATGCAAAATATCAAATGGTAATTTGCCTTTAGGAATGCTATGCAATGTTCCTTCTACTTTTCCAGATTTAGGTGAAAAATATATACATTTTAAAAAATTCGAGCCTTTAATTTTAGTTTTCATTTCAGGAAACCAATAAGTTTTGTTGAGATAGTTGAAACACTTGCCTACACCAAGATGACATAGAGAGTCATGATGTTTTTGAATGACCTGTTGTTCCATTTGCCTTGGGACGAAAAACCTAACACCTCTCTTGACTTTTCTATAGACCAACCCATTCACCATCTCATAAAGACTGCTTTCGGTTTTCTCTAATTCAGACATTATAGTTACAATATTAGAATCTCGTTTTTGAGCAACAGCTAGGGCCAATTCAAATGAATCATCTTCAACAACTAATACGCTTGTACACCTACTTAACGCATCTACATGGGACATTCTGTTGGAAGCCCTGTGTTGAATCGAGTAATCATAGTTTTGAAGTTCTAGTGCCCAACGAGAAATCCAAGGGTTTGCTTAACGTTTGAGTTAATGACTGACAATCCGTGATAATTTTGAACTGAATTCCCGTCAAGTAAATACTAACTCTTCGAAGGGCATAGACGATTGAAAGCGTTTCTAACTCATAACTATGATATCTCGATTCCACATCAGAAACTCTTTTCGAAAAATAGGAGCACGGGTGAAATTTCCCATCCGTTTGACGTTGTAATAGGATCGCGCCAAAACCGATAGTACTTCCGTCACAGTGCAATTCTGTTTCATTAGTTGGACTATATATTACTAGTCGTCTCGAAACTATTTATTTGTTCTGGACCGAAACGGTAAGTGGTGTCCTTCCGTAAAAGATCGTAAAGGGGTTTTGTTATGAGAGAAAAATTCAAAATGAATTTCCTGAAATATGAACAAAGCCCGATGAAGCTCTGGACATCGCTTTTAGGGATAGGAAATTCAGTCACCGCTCGTAAATTTTCAGAGTTGGGACGAATACCTTTGAAAGTAACAGTGTACCCTAAGTACGATATTTCCTCGTAATCAAAGCGACATTTATCTAGCCGAAGCTCTAAATTGTTTTTTTGATATTGTTCGAATCATCCACGGCATCTGGCCGGCAGTGCGAAACAGCAAACCCAACGGGAACTCACCAGCGTACATCACACCAACAAAACACAGCTACATTCAGAGCGTGAGCAGCGGGCACCGGGTATCACGAGATGCCTGCATGCAAACAAAAAACAACAACGCGCAGAGTGACGACAACAAGACGAAACCATTTGTTTGGTGCAAAGAAGGACACACGAGAAGATAAGAAGGAAAACTTTCGATGTTTACATGTGCGGCGGGGCGACAGCTTGGCGGGATTGATCACCGGTACATCATTTTGGTGGTTGATGGAAATTTCGTCACTTTTTCTTCGCCACGCAGAGCGATCGGTTCATACGATGTAAAATACAGTCCACTTGATTAGAATAAAACGAGGATTTGGTTGTTTTTTCATTCTTGCTTTTTTTTTATCGTAACAGATATCAACTCAATTACACATTCGAGATTCTCCACATGACTTTCAATACTTTCGCTGGCGATCAGTAGATCATCCATGTAGATCAACAGTTTATCTTCATTAATTAACTTCCTAAAAATATTATTAATGAATCTTTGAAATACCGACCGTGCATTCTTTAAGCCGAATGGCATTTTCAAATATTCGTACTGACCCATCTCGGTTACGAACGAAGTTAACTTAATAGAACTATCAGCCATTGTGACGTGATGAAAGCTACTGCGTAAATCCAATACAGAAAAATATTTTTTATTTCTCAACCTGTCGATCAAATCCTCGAGGGGATAATTGTCTTTCAGTGTAAGATTATTTAAAATTCGATAGTCAACGCAGAGACGAAACTCGTCGTTTGGTTTTTGAATTAACACGATTGGCGAAGAATAGGGAGAGTCACTTTCGCGTATAATCTTTCTTTTTAAAAGATGGTCAAGTATTTTTTTGTGATTATAAGGCAATCTACGCGGGGTACAATAAAAGGGTTCATCCTTACTTAGACGAATCTCCATTTTAAAATTATCATGCAAATTCGAGGCTGACTGACTTTTTTCTTTCAAGTAAGCATCGGACACAATTTGTATAACCTTTTCTCTCATTGCATGTGGAATATTTTTATTAATATTAAGATCTATACTGGTATTCAAAATTCGTTCATCATCATTTAAAATGTCTAAATTCATAATTTGTTGTTCAAAATCTGCATGCAAAATATTTGTTTCGTGATTACCTGTTTCGGCCTGTTTATTTACCACATTCACAATATCAGTTTTCTTCAGTTCCATTCTATTCAAGCTTAAATAATCACGACCTAGAACGACAGGATATCTTATACTTGAGTCACTTATTATTATTATTTTTTTTCTTAGTGACTAGAAATATAATTTATTATATATTAACATTTAATAATATGTGTATATAGATTTCATTAAGTTTTAAATGATAATTCAAGGGCGTATATAAGCCTCACCCAATGTTTTCCAAGCATTTTTATCTCTGGCAATTCTTTCCCACCTATTACAAATTTGGCATATATCATCTCTCCAACGTTTGATCTGTCTTCCAGTTCTTCTTGTACCATTTCTTGGGATCCATATTGTTGCCTTAGAGGTCCAACGGTTATGTTTCATCCTTGCTATATGTCCAGCCTAGTTCCATTTTTGTTGTCTGGCAGTTTCGACTGCATCTGAGAAATTCGTCATATTTCTGATGGTTTCATTTGTATTCGTTGTCTTCTGGATATTTTTAAAATAGATCTTTCCATTGCTCTTTGAATTGTTCTCAGTTTTTGAGTTGATTTGGCAGATAGATTCCAAGTTTGGGAGCCGTAAGTCATAACTGGAAGTATAGTCGCGTCAAATAGATATTTTCTGGAGCTTGAGCTAAGGTTTGAATCGAAGATATGTTTATGCCTCCAAAACTGCTTACAGCTATTTGATATCCTTCTTTTATTTCTTTTTCTTCTCTGTTTTCGAGTGAGATTAGCTGCCATAGGTAAACATATTCTTCAACATATTCTATTGTTTTATTGTTTACAATTATTTCTTGTTGTTCGCCTTTGCTCATTAGTTTTGTTTTTTCGGCATTCATTGTTAGACCGAGAGTGGCGCATCCCTTTTCTAAATCTTGTATCATCTGTTTCATGACTTCTAGTGTTTTTGCCATAAGTACAATATTATCCGCAAATCTTAAATTGTTCAGGTATTCACCGTCTAATTTAAGTCCTAATAAATCCCAGTCCATTGAACGGAAAATATCTTCTAGGACGGCGGAGAAGAATGCAGGTGAAAGTGGGTCCCCTTGTCGAACTCCTCGACCTATATTAAATTTTCTACCTTTGTTTTCCAAAGAAATTCTAGCAGTACCATTCATGTATAGGACTTTGAGTATTCTTATTATTTTGTTGGATATACCTTGGTTTTTCAGTGCTTTCCAGATTGTAGCATGTTCTACTGTATCGAAAGCTTTAGTAAAGTCAATAAAAGCTAATACTAAATTTTGTTGGTATTCGTTACTTTTTTCAATGATTTGGTTGACTGTTTGTAAGTGATCTGTTGTGCTGAAACCTTGGCGAAAGTCGGCTTGTTCTCTTGGTTGTTGTTCATCTAGGATTTTGCGTATGCGTCGGAAGATACATTTTGCAAAGACTTTATATATAGTTATATTATGTTTTATTAAAACGAAATCGATTTAAAGGTTTGTGTTTGCTTTATTTGTTCATTACTTTATTTCCTTATTACACTGTCGAAATCAACTGAACGCTTACACGTCTGCGAACCAAGTGGCCGATTCAATCTCGATCATCCTCTACGAAAGACCTGAGGCTAAAGAGAATCGCCACGTTAGAGAGCCGATCACGTACAATCGGTGTTTGCAATGAACAAACGCCGAAAGTCGTTCAGGAGGATGCTCTCTTGTTGGGAGTGATAAGAGCTTATGTAATACCTCCCCCACCAGGAACTTTTTGGTCCCCAAAAAGCAGATGCAAAAAAAATTAAATTAATAACGCTTTCGTTGATTTTCGACAGTTTCACATACAATGTTTACAGTATTTGTTTTCTAAGTTTACATTATCTAAAATTTGCTAACAATATAGAATAATAATATAGTTCATTAATCTTCTTCTTCTTTTCCTTTTTCCGGCGTTGTTATGGTCAGAAGTGTAGGACCATAATCTTCCCACTTAACTGCATTCCTACTGGTCCGCTTGTGGGGTACGCCGGTAGCGTACCTCAGAAAGTAGCGGCTTCCCGGTTTGGGATTACTTTATCGCTGAGGCCAATCAAATGCTGGTGTTTTTGCATTTGTTTGCACCAATTGTTTTTCGGCCTGCCTTTTTTTTTTTTGTGACACGGGCATGCTCCAGATTTTTTTGTTTGATCTTACTCTTACAACACCGGTGATCTCCAGTCGTGTTAACCCACTGATTTGCATGTACATTTGTGGGGCAGTTTAATGGTGGTATATGTGTCCCTAGGCTCACCTTGGTGTTTTCTAAATTGCCTAGATGTGATTTTTGTTTACCTTTGTTTTAGTCGCCTTTTACGACAAGCGAGAGGTATCGCTGCAGGGATATTCTTAACCCGTCCCTGCACGGAATAATATATATAATATAGCTCATTAATATTCAATAAATTACAATAATCGGTTTTCTTTTATTCAGATTGAAACTAATTAGAATATAACTTATACTGATATTATTAATTCATTAATTTTTTTTTTTTTTGTATATATATATACAATATATATATACAATATATAGGTATATATAATGGAATGACAATACTTATTTTGTACTCATAGATAAATTTATTTTCAGCATAATGAAAATTAGTTGTTTCAGTTCTTTGTTTTCTTTTAACTTAATAACAGAACCATAAATAACCACTTTTGTTGCCTTTGACTTATAGTACCAGAAAAAAAAAATAACCCATCGATAACGTTGTTAATCTAATTCATTTAAAATATGCCTTTGTAAAAACGCTGAACGCGTTCATTGTACGGATTGTCAAATGTCATAATCAGAGATGAAGATCTCTGGTCATAATTTTCGTATGACGTCGGTTATTTTAAGGAAAAATTCAAAGTTTCAACAACTTTAATAGTAACAACAGAGTCTGACGGTGAATTTTCTTTAATATTTATCTTGATATTTATACATTCTTTTTGTTTGTTTTTTATAGTATTTTGTGTTTCTTTTATTAGACAAGTCAATGACGTAGTTCCCTATAGTTTTATAATGATGTAAACGTTTGTATTTCGGCTTAGTTTTCCCTATAGTTCGGTTTTTTACTAGTTGAGTACAAAGATCTATATTTTTCTTTTCATTGTTTTGGTTAATCTTTTCAATCCTTTTTATTTTTTCACTTTCGTATCTTTTAGCTAATACGTCAATGTCGTCCCTACTTAAATTTTTTGTAATAAAGTTAATCAGTTTTTCCTTTGTTGTCGAATGTACCGTGTCGTAAATGGTAATAATTTCAAATATCTTATCATCTAACTGAGAATTGTCTTTGTCCGCGTTTTTCAGCCTAAGATGTTCGTTCTATGTACCGTGCAATCTTTCTATGTCTGAATTCCCCGTTTTTAAACGTCCTGTATTTTTATGGTGATCGATTTCGTTATCCTTAAGAAATTGCTCGACAGCAGCATGAATAATACATGTTTCGCCATCGGAGACTATCTTTTTTGGTTTCCCTAGATAGCGTATTCGTTCTTTAATAGCTTTTAATATTTCCATCCAGTTTCTATGTTCCAAGGGGTAGATGGTTGCATATTTTGAGAACTTGTCGATGGTGGTAAAATACATTTTGTTTCGCTCGGGAAACCAAATGTCTATATGTACTATGTCATTCACGTGTTGAGGTGTTTCAGTAATTTGCATGTTAATCTTATGGGGACGTCTGTCATGCTTAGCGATGTTACAAGTCTCACAGTTATTAACGAATTTATGTATCTCATTTTGTAGATTCGGGTAAAAGTATAGCGATTTTAGTTCAGTCCATAGTTCGTTAATCCCCCTATGATTACTCTTAATATGTCTCCTTTTGATTATCGTTAACATTTCGTTTTTATCTGTTATATCCTTGAGCTTTAAACTTGACTTAAGTATTCTGAGATTCCTATTCATAGAAAAATGCTTAACGTATAAACTTTGAAACTTTACAAATAGTGATATGTTGTCGCAAAAAATGCAAATAATACCCTTATCTATCATCAATCTTCTCATTATTTCAAGTAAATTACTACTTCCCTCTTTAAGTTGTACAATATTCTGTACCTTTCTATGAACTATTCTCATTGAGATATGTTCCTTAGAGCCATAACACAAGTATATCTGATTTTTATAAAAGTTTATTGGTCTATCTGTTATATAAATGTGTAAAGATTCATCATCTTCTGCACTATGAACAGTCGCGCCTGTGGACAACAAGTCATTGCCTTCGGTATCCAAATTTTCATTATTCAGTATGTCCATTGAGATAATATCTTCTTTTTCATTGAATTTCTCCTGATCAATATACCTACTCAAGCCATCGGCTACGCAGTTCTCCTTACCTTTAAGATATTCTGTGGTAAAGTCATATTCGCTGAGAAGGATCTTCCAGCGTTGAAACTTCATGCTTGGTTCTTTGAAATTATGAAGATAAATCAGAGGCTTATGATCGGTGCGTACTATGAACTTTCTTCCGTATAGATAGATTCTAAAATACTTGATGGCCCACACAATAGCGAGAAGTTCCTTTTCTATAGTGGAATACCTTTGCTCGTGGTTGTTGAGGGTGCGAGATGCATAGCAAACTGGGTGGTTGTTTTGACTCAAAACAGCCCCAAGAGCATAATTCGAAGCGTCAGTTGTTAACACAAAGGTTTTACTAAAATCGGGACTAGTCAAGATTGGTTCACTAGTAAGTAAGAGTTTTAATGTCTCAAAAGCTTGTTTGTAATGTGGATCAGACGTGTTAACCTTTTCAGATTTCTTTAGGTATTTAATCAGAGGATAAGCCACCTTAGCGTAATCTTTGATAAATTTCCGGTAGTATCCGGTTATTCCTAGAAATCTCTTTATGCCTTTTTTATCTGTGGGAATAGTCATTTCCGTTATTGCTCTAACTTTATTGGGGTCAGCCTTGATCCCATTGTTAACAATAACATGTCCCAGATAATTAGTGCTTAGGTTAGCAAAACTACACTTGCTCACATGGATTTTTAAATTGCAGTGACTGAGTCTTCGGAAAATTTTCCTAAGGGAATCAAGATGCTCTTCGAAACTTGTTGAAAATACAAGTATGTCATCCAAGTAAACGACACAAATCTTATTAATGTAATCTTGCAAGACATTGTTCATGAGCCTTTGAAATGTTGCAGGAGCATTCTTTAGCCCAAAAGGTATTCTGAGGAACTCGTAGTGACCATTCTTGGTCGAAAAAGCCGTTTTAGGTATGTCGCGGGGGTCGACTTCAATTTGGTGAAAACCCTTTACCAGATCTATGGTAGTGAAATAATTGCACTTACCTAGTTTATCGAATAAGTCGTCAACGTTTGGCATTGGAAATCGGTCTTCTGTTGTCTGAGCATTCAGTTTCCTGTAATCGATTACAATTCGCCAAAGCTTTTTCCCGTTTTTGTCATCTTTTTTAGGGACAACCCAGATTGGTGAATTATAAAGACTACAACTAGGTCTAATTATTTTTTGTTCCAGCATTTCCTTTATTTGCCTATCGACTTCACTGCAATGTATTTCGGGATATCGATAAAATTTTGTATAAATTGGCGTTTCAGTTTTTGTGTGAATGGAATGTCTTATTTGATTTGTAAAAGTTAATTTATCACCTTCTCTATAAAAAATATGTTTGAATGAATACACTAGTGATCTTAATTTAGACAAATCCTGTTTATTAAGATGCTTTGCGAATACATCGTTGGGTATTTCGTTTTCAAATTTCTCAATACATAGTACATAAGGACGTAAAGAGTTGTTATTTGCTTGTATCTCTTCATCATAATTAAAATAAAATGGTATGCTTGCATTATCTGTTAACAGAAGCCTTTTTTTATAATTAATAATTGGGTTTAGGTCCATAAGAATATTATTGTCAATTAGTCCATCGAACTTATCATGAAATGGATATTCGAGAAAGTCTACCATACCATTTGTTTTTTTAAATTCAGAAAAAAGCGGAATTCTAAAGTACTTATTTACTTCGATCACGCGGTCGAGAACTTTTAATGAATGATATTTTGAAGGTATTTGCCACTTTGGACTACAGGTATTTTTGTTAATAATACTAAATTCTGCACCGCAATCGATAATAAACCTAAGTTGTTTTCCTCGTATCTGTACTACTATATAGGGAAGTCTTTTCTCTGATCTGATTGAAAATTTAAGCATTTGCATGGACAGTGATGAGCTTGTTCTTGAACTCCACTTTGGACCTTTTGTGAAGGCTCTTCATTAAAGGCCAAATCCATCGCCTCACCCTGAAACTGTCTGTTCGTGTTGCCATTTGTTTGTCGAGAACGGTAACTATTTTGTCGTTGTGTAGTGTAGTTTGTATTGTTGATTTGTCTGGGTCGGAAATCGAACGCGTTATTTTGAGATGTACTGCTCCTTTGCATGGTGTTATTGTTGTAAAATTGTCTGGGGTTTTGAAAAGTGTGCTGTATTGTTGGATTGTAATTATCGTTTCGAAAATGGTTATTGTACTGTCTTGTTGAGTCGTTTCGGTGCTGTCTTGTGTTCTGTAAATTTGACGGATATGACGTATTGCGGAAACTTTGAGATTGAAAACCGTTCGGCCCTAAGTTTTGATGATCTATCTCGGCAATTATTTTAAACGCACTTTGTAAGGATAATGGATTTCGACTTAAAACTATAGACCTTGTAGGCTCAGGCAAATTATTTTTAAATACATCTAACGCTATCCTGTTATTGGATTCTATAAAATTTTTATCTATCATATTACTTTTTAGCAACATTGAATTATTTAGCCTACTCAATTGCGCGTTAACATCATCATAAAAATTCTGGATCGTTGATGTCACTCGCAAGGTACGCATTCGATCGATTAAATTTTCCACTGATAAATTTTCGCCAAACGCATTTTTTAAAATTTCCCTTATTTCAGACCAACTTACCAAACGACCATGTTTTTGTAACTCTACGCGTGCTTTGCCTATAATCTTATCTTTAATATAACCTGTTAATAAGGTTGTAGTGTTTAAGTCAAAATCAATAAAAGTGGTTACGACGGCATCTACCCTATCAAAAAACTCCAACATGCATTCTTTTGAACCATCAAAATCGGGTAATTTATTAATTAGTTCTAAAATAAGCTTAAATCTATCGGCTGCACTCAAGATCTCCATAGCAACTTTAACACGTACTCACGTGCCGCCAACTCTTGATCAGGAACCAGGCCGGAACTGCTGTACTCACGTGGGTCGAGCGCTGCTGAATCTTGGACACGGAATTGATTTTTTTTTCCTTAATCAGCGAAGAATTCACTTTAATTTTTTGTTCGAATAATCCAGTTCGATTATGAAAAATGTTTGTACGATAACACAATCGCCTTATTTTTATTTATTTAAGGTTTTTACACGTTTTTCACAAACACGCGGTTCTTGTCTTTTACGTTTTCACAAACACGCAGTTCTTGTCTTTTCGTAGATGGTGTTTTCGTTCGTCTTTTGTTTTTCTTAATTACCGAGCAGCTAAAAGCTTTGCCGACTGCGCCAGTTATATTATGTTTTATTAAAACGAAATCGATTTAATGGTTTGTGTTTGCTTTATTTGTTCATTACTTTATTTCCTTATTACACCGTCGAAATCAACTGAACGCTTAGACGTCTGCGAACCAAGTGGCCGATTCAATCTCGATCATCCTCTACGAAAGACCTGAGGCTAAAGAGAATCGCCACGTTAGAGAGCCGATCATGTACAATCGGTGTTTGCAATGAACAAACGCCGAAAGTCGTTAAGGAGGATGCTCTCTTGTTGGGAGTGATAAGAGCTTATGTAATAATATACCTAACTGATATTAGGCTTATGGGTCGGTAGTTATTCATATTGGTTATGTCACCTTTTTTTATGAAGCAATATGATGGTTGATTCTTTCCATTGTGTTGGGACCTGTTCAGTTCCTAAGACCATGTTGAATAAATTCGTTAGACTGGTTGTTAGTTTTGATTCTCCAATTTTTAGCATTTCCGCTTTTATTCCATCATTTCGGCAGCATTTTCCGTTTGATAGTTCTCTAATTGAAGTTTCTATTTCGGTCGGTAGGAAGGCTGGGATTTCTTCGTCATCATTGGCTATATCTAAGGTTTCGTTTTGTAATTCTGTACAACTCAATTTAGAGGTGAAAAGTGTTTCGTAGAATTCTGTGGCTATATTGTTTATTGATTTTCTGTTTTGTATTGTCTTCTTGTTCTTTTTTAATTTTAGTATCCATTCTTTTCCTATGTTTAACTTTTTATTTGTATCTTTTATTGACTATGTTTCTTCTATGGTTTGTTTTATAATTCTGTTGTTATAGTCCTCAATATCTCTTCTCACAGCTTTTTTACATTCTTTTCTTAGATGATATAATTCGATTCTTTCCATATTTGTCAGTTTTTCCTTTTGTCGTAATAGTTCTCTTCTTTTAATTAGATGTTTTGTTGTTTTTGTAATTTTGCAAAATTGAGTCACTTACAACAATTAAATTTAGGCCAACACAGTTATTTAAAAAACATACTTGTGAATATACCATACCAAGTACATGTAACGGACTACCATTAATACCACAAAATTTATAACTATTAGCATCAATAGGATTTGTTAAAATTTGTGGTACACATTGCTGCTGGACAAAACTAATCGGGCTTCCAGAATCCATCAGTGTACGCAGAGTCGTTGAGTAATTTGATGTTGGTTCACTCCTTCCTTTAAGAGTGTACCTAAGTAGATGTTCGAATTTATTTTCCGTATTGGTGACCATATCGATTTTCCTGCATTCCACTTGATCTTGATGCTGCACCTCTTCAGGATCATGAGTAGTTGTTCCCACCGTTAGCACTGCTGCCTTCACGTTGCATTCGGATGCCCGATGACCAAAGTTTCCGCACTTGAAGCATGATCCTCTTGCCCGCCGTGGCTTGGGACAACTGCTGCTGTAATGCCCGCTATCATTGCAGTTGAAGCACTTTACACTACCGGGTTGATTAGACTTCACATCTTTCAAGCGAGAGTTAACACTGACTGAGCTGCTGATAAATGTCATTGAAGATCGCATTTGTTCGTACTTCTTTATAAGCATTTAAAGTTCGGAAACGGTATTCGCTCCATATAATATTATTTTATTTGTATGAGTGTCTGGAATGCCGTTTATAATGTACTGCAATAAATCAGCCTCCTCCACGTCAGAGAGAGATGCAATTTCTTGCATCGATTTCGGAGTTGGTTGTGAATATCAGCACTGGTCACTTTCTTAGCAAACTCAGCGCATTCGCGAGTCCCATCCCATAACTTCCGAACACTCCTCAAACTGCTTTATCCATTTCTCGATGGAGAAATTATCGTCACCAGAGAACTTGTACATTGAGTCTTCAATGTCTTTGAAGTGAAATAACGGGGTAGTCTTTAGGGGTTCATCGAGGCATGCAAGATGCGCTATTTGCTGTTTTAATTTGGAGATTTCTTGTTTTTTAATGAGCTGGTTTCGTAGGCGCTCGATCTCTGCATCGAGCATACCGTCGTCTGAATTAATATTTTCTCCGCAGACAGAAGGTGAAGATGTTTCGTTTTCAACAGCAATCTCAGGCACATGCTCATGCAGTTCAGTACTGGACATATTTTCCCATGCTTCTTGTAGACGCAATATGAGTGTTGGTTTATTTCCCGAGGTCATCAAATTTAGTTCACTTAATTTTTCTTTTAGTTGGCACATAGTAGATTTTTGCAGAAAAACACGCATACGATTTAACATTTCACTATCCATTTTGCATATTATATATACATATAAGTATATATTTTTTGTTTTGTGTAAATAATTCCGTATGAATTAATTAAACGTTATTTCTCCGTATGAGATTATATTTTAGATAATTCCGTATGAATTTATAAGTAGAACGTCATTACATTATACAAGTAACAGTATTAAAAACGGACACGATTGTTCTTAATCCCACTTCTGAGATTGTAGGACAGCCATGGTACAAAATAAAACACAAAAACCGAAATATAACTTTAACTTTTCTTTTTTACAACTAGTAGCTTCGGCTGCTGGGGACAGACTGACTCCAACATCGATCACACCCCGACCACGTAAGAGTATATAAGATGTAAGATAACAGCATGATACAAGTGTTGCCAATATTTCCTTACATTTCTTAACATATTTATTTGAAAATAATAATTTTCTATTGTGGAATCTAAGCGACATAACTTTAATTGGTCCATAATTTTAAAACTATCTTCCGTTTCGCCAAAATTATTCAATAAAAATTCCTTTAACTGCTCCCAACTTTCTACTAGACCATATCTGTGTAAGGTCTCTCTAGCGCGACCGACACATTTGTTTCTTATATATCTCAACAAAATTCTTTTATTATTTTGATCGAATTCCTCGATAGTTGACAAAATGCCTTCTATTTGGTTGATGAAGACTGGCAACTAATTAGAATCAGAGCCATCGAATGTCTCAATATTATTGATACAGCTTAATACTAGGTTAAAACGATTAATTACCTACATGTTATTCCATAATTCATTTAATTCAATAATAATTCAATTCATAATTCTCAATAAATGTACACTATTTCAATATTTTAGATTTAAGATGGTACATACATACATACATATTTTCCGTGCAGTGACGGGTTAAGAATATCCCTGCAGCGATACCTCTCGCTTGTCGTAAAAGGCGACTAAAACAAAGGTAAACAAAAATCACATCTAGGCAATTTAGAAAATACCAAGGTGAGCCTAGGGACACATATACCACCATTAAACTGCCCCACAAGTGTATATGCAAATCAGTGGGTTAACACGACTGGAGATCACCGGTGTTGTAAGAGTAAGATCAAACAAAAAAATCTGGAACATGCCCGTGTCACAAAAAAAAAAAAGGGGAGGCCGAAAAACAATTGGTGCAAACAAATTCAAAAACACCAGCAAATGATTGGCCTCAGCGATGAAGTAATCCCAAACCCGGAAGCCTGCCGCTACTTTCTGAGGTCAAACCGGCGGACCCCACAAGCGGACCAGTAGGAATGCAATTAAGTGGGAAGGTTATGGTCCTACACTTCTGACCATAACAACGCCGGAAAAAGGAAAAGAAGAAGAAGATGCGGGAGAAGATTCTGGTGAATGAACCAAGGAGTGGTGACGAGATTTACATGTGCGACATCGAAAGCTGGATCGACAATTGTTACCCGAATGGCCGCTACGAAGACAATTAAAACAAAGCGAATTGTGTTTTACGAAATTTCGACGCGAATCAATATCTAGTGACACAAATTGCGAACATTGTGGCAAAATATGATCACCTTTACACTTAGGTAGCTCGGTTTATTGTCAGAAGATGCAGCGAAATGAGATTTCACCTGACCTTGCGATTTACTCCGCGAAGCTATCGGACGAATAAGGGATTGGCACGATTCAAGTGCATCACACCTCGATTGCAAAAATGTCAATAGTTCAGCAACAGTGCAATCGTTACGAGAACCAACTTCCGCTGCCCACGCTTGTTTCGCATCATAGTCGACCTTATCCACGGATCTCGACCGGTTTGATTAATAGCGTTCAGTCCCCGAATGATTTCATCCGCACCATCTGATAACTTCCGAAGCATCTGCACATTATTCGCATGAATCGACGGCAATGACAAAAATGATTGAATATACGATTGTACGATTAGATGAACACGATCATACCTATTTTCAAGCCGTTCCCACGCTTCCACGTAATTGGAATCGGAGATTGGTATGTGCTTTATTATATTTGCAGCATCATCCCGTAGAAACATTTTTAGGTAGTAGAACTTTTGCGTGGTTGAAAGATTGGGTTTGCAGCAGTGAACAGATCGCGGATAATATTTGCCCGAGAACAATGGTATATTAATTTTTGGTAAGTTAACTGTTGTAAGGCGCACTCTCTCGTGATATAAATCGTTGGGGTAGTAAGCCTCGAAGATCAGGCTATTGACCGAAGTCATTGCTCTCGCAACGTGGCTTCGAATCAGTTTGATCAAAAAATTATCTATTCGTACAATCCTGGCCCTATTGTATAGGACCTCGTTCGGGTAAAATTTCGTGTCCTCAGATTCGGGTGTCCTATGTAGCCCAAGACAAGTCCTGAGACATTGTCTCTCAAACACCCCAATCCTTTCCATTAAGCTGGCTCTCACATTGAACCAGACGGGACATCCATAGGCAACCATGGGCCTGATTAAGGCCATGTAGCAGATTACCTTCACCCTAGAATCAAGTTGGCTGCTATGAAACAGCCATCTTGTCAGAGCGAAAGCGCGTGATTTTCAACTTCCAATGATCGAGGAGTTAAAAACGCAGTTCGTGTGCACTCATACTTCGGGAAGAGAGAACACCTTCCGGTTTAATGAAATATACAGCTGGACGAAATTGCTAAGGAGCACGGCATATCTGTTTCGATTCGTGCACAACTCGAACACCAAAAGGACCAAGGAGCCTAAGATAAGTGGAACCTTGTCTTGTGAAGAACGTCAGCGCGCCGAGAACGCCTTATTTAAAGAAGCACAAGTTAGCGTATGACCAGAAGAAGTTGCAGACCTGAGCGCAAAATGTTACGTCGAAAAAAGCAGTCTTCTCCTTAGCCTATGTCCATTTCTAGACAAAGATGGTATTATTCGAACCCACGGAAGGCTCCGACTTAAGGCTACCCATTATTCTCCCCAGGTCACATCCGGTTTCGTCGCACATAATCAAGGACCTCCACCGTCGATACAAACATCGAAACGACGAAACAGTGATAAATGAACTTCGGCAGAGATTCTATATTATCAGAATGCGATCTGCCCTCAAAGCCGAAAAGAGATCCTGACAAGAATGTAAGAATGCTAAGGCCAATCATGACTCAATTTCCTCCGGCACGACTGGTCGACTACTTTGGCCCAAAGACCAAAGTGAGTTATGGGGTGTTATCTTAACTTGTCTTACTACGAGGGCGGTTCACATAGAAATTGCTCATTCTTTGACGACCAACTCCCGTATTCTCTGCCTTCGCAACTTTATGGCAAGACGTGAGACCCCCATCGAGTTTCATCGTGACAACGGAACGAATTTTCATGGCCTTCAAAATGATTCAGAAGGACAGAATAGCGGAAGCCCTCACCGCACCACTACGAAATGGAAATTCATACCACATGGGTCACCTCATAGAGGGGGCAGCTGGGAACGTTTGGTACGCTCTATACAGATCCTGAACTCGCGACCTTTGACCTATATTCCAATCGGCGCTGAAAATTAAGAAGCTCTAACCCCCAACCATTTTCTATTGGGCTCAGTGGGTGGCCTGAAGCCCGCAGCAGAGTTCAACGATAATGTCGGAGCGCTAAAAAGAAATTGTCTCGCTTCTGGAGGCGCTGGGTGGCAGAATAATACTTGTCCATGCCTACCAGACGTGCAAAGTGGTTCAAACACGTGAAACCCGTTGCAGTTGGCGAAATCGTGCTGGTCGTTGACCCCAATAGTCTGCTAAACCGGTGGGCTAAGGGACGAGTGGTTCAGGTAAGAACATCGAAGGACGGTCAAGTATGAAGCGCGAGCGTGGACCATCCACGAATAGAGTGGCAGAACTTTATATTTGTTATATAGTTTATATTTGATCATCATTTGATTTATCATAAAGGCAATTGATCAGGATTAATATCGATTAAGATTACGTAAGTTATCATAAAGTAAATATAAAGCAATTAACTAATTAAAATATGTACAATAAAGGATTTGTAATTTCCGAGTTGACAAATGAGTGTCGCTTGCAGTCCAACTTGCCGCAACAGTCTCCATTTATCTGGTGAACAGTCAAAGCCTAGTTTACTTATAAGTCCCTGCATATCATTGCATATGTAAGACCACTTTCTTCTTTAAAAAAGTCTACCAGTTCAGCATCACATCGATAAACTGAAACTTTTTCACTCGGATGAAGTAAATTATATTGCTGAAGTCTGGAACCTAAGAGTTCAGCTTGAGCTTTAGACAAATTTAGGTTTCTAACTAAATCATTTAGTTCACCTTGACGAATTATATGTGGTTCATTTTCATTTAAAACAGAAGGTTGTGACGGAAAATTGGTCTGAGTTGAAACTTCTAATTTGATGTCGCTTTCCTGGTCCTCCGCATCATCATTGGAGGTTACGGTGGTGTGTAGTCTTCAATATGGGGAAGCGCTTTAGTTATTGATTCATGTCGGGATACACAACACTATCTCTTGTTTTGCAAGAATATTCTTTCAGTTTCGTTAGTCCGTAACAGACAGACAGAAGGACATCAAAAATTTATAAATATAGATTAGAAAATGTTTTCGATTGTACAATTGTTAATAACTTTTAGATAGTTTCCGCTTAATTTTATTTTTCTATCATTACAATTATTGGTTATCTCTTAAATTTTTAAATCTTAAATTTTTGCAAATTATAGTACTATTATCAATTTCCTTTATTTCTATTAATTCATTTCGTTTTGTTTTACAATTTTTGTTTACAATAAAGCTTTTAAGAGGTTCAAGATCTTTCATATTCATATTTTGTGTTATTTGGTTCGAAAAAATAATGATTATCTTGTTCTATTTCTGTTTTATTGGCTGTCGGTATTGTTGTTATTAAACTGACTGGTATCTATCTGAAATTTTGATTACCAGTATAAAGGTATCTACGCTATATTTAAGTTTACCTACTTTTACGTTTTTTAGTCTCGTTTATCTGATCTGTTGTTAAAAGACTAGGGTGTATTAACCCGTGTTTAACTGAGGCTATATTATCAATTACTTGGTTTAGCCTTTCTTATAACATTCTTTATTTTGCTAACTGATCTAATTTGAGCTTCTTCTTTCTATCTGCTTCTCTTGCCTATTTAAGATGAGATATGCTTTCATTTAGAGGTACCTTGATTTTTATCTCTTGATTAAGATGGCTTGCTACATTTTCTTGTTTTTTTTTCTAATATATTGAGGTGATCTGCTATTTCTGGATAGTTACCTATTTTAAGTTTGCTGATATTTTCTACGAACATATTAATAGTCTGCCTTATTTCTTTGGTGTTAATAATGTGTTATATAGTTACATGTGGTGTTTTGAATTATTTCTGTATTTCGTATGTTAATTATGGTATATCCGTTTCTTATTGTCAATCTGTCAGTTGTCAATTCGCTGTGGTATGTGCTGTGCAGATAATTGGGGTCTTTCTATATTTACCGGATATTCCTTGTCTCTTTTTTTTAATCCTGTATCTAGGTTGGTTTTTGTAGTATTATAATTCCTTTTGTAGTTTTTGACTGGTATAACCTCTCTTGTTTCTTTATATTCTTCCCTGTTGTGATTTAGTTCCTCGGTTCTTTTCTCTTTTCCTAGCTGTACCTGTCTTACTAGGGTAACTACGTCTGCATACATTGCTTATTCTGGAGACATTTTTAAAGTGGACTGATGCCTGTTATTATAATTATTAATTGCTCTGTGATCTTTCTGAGCAAAGGATTAATCTGACTTTCTCATGGTAACTCGTTTTTCTTGTAATGTTAATTCGTACTTGCGTCTGATTGATTTTCGTTCGTATTTCGTTTCTAGGCATATTTTACAGTTATTAAGCAATTTTATGATTTCTTTAACTAGTTTTGGATAGTAAATTTTGTTTTTGAGGCTTTGTTGCCTTGTGTGATATTACAAAAATTGTTTGTGGTCTTCCTTCTAATTTCTCTGGCTCTTCGAGTTGTAGTTATGAATCCTATATTATTATTGTCGTGGTGGTCTATTTGAATTTTATTGAACTCGTGGTATAATAATTCGGTGTATATTCCCGTCAGGCCTGGTTTTATGTATCTTCTTAGCAAATCTGTGCAGTATTTTTTTATTTGTGGTCATATCAACAAATATTATTCTTTTATTGTTGGTAATTTCTATCTCCTTGTCGATATTGACTAGTATAAATTGTGTATTATATTTATTTACTATGGTTTCTTTTATGGATATGTGGTCCAATAACACTGTTCAACAAAAATCAATTTTTTTTCTGTAACATGCATAAAACATAGTGTTTCTTAAGCAAAATTACATTAGAAAACAGAAAATGACTTCAGATTTTCTCTATCACCCATAGATTTTTTGCTTTAATGTATTGTGTTTTATACTAAATTTAAATCTATATCAATATGTTTGTCATGTTACACTTACTTTAACATTTTTGCGGATGTTTTACGACGATATTTTATTCCTGTGGCATCTAGGAGTAACGTCCGGCAGTAATCAGCAAGCATAGTAGGACTCCATTTACCTTGATATCGCTTTTCCATTGCTGCGATGACCTGGTGAAGCCTTTCTCCATGTTCGTCGCATACTGCACCCAAGTTCTTCAGAAGGAAATCGAGATGAGAATCTAGAAAGTGAACTTTAAGTTACATGTTACGTCCATTTCCTTGTAAGCACTAAGCAATTCAGTTACAAGATCTCTGTAATTTTCGGCTTTCACATTTCCAAGAAAACCTGTCACAACAGTTTTCAAACAGTTCAAAATCGGTTAGCATGTTGTCAAATTCACTATTTTTCAGAAGTTTCCGTATTTGTGGTCCAACAAATATGCCCTCTTTAATTTTTGCCTCACTTACTGTCGGAAATTTCTCTTTCAGATTTAAGAACATTATCATCTACCGCTTTGCATTCACAGTTTGATATCGACCAGCTGATAGTAGGTGTTAGCATTAATAATGTTCACGAGGTTTATTTTATATTAAGTTATATTCCACCGAAAAGTTATCTTGAATTATATAAAATTCATATAGACAATTGTATGCCAGTTTTGAACAGTATTAAAGAAAATCAGCTTTTTCAGGAGATTTTAATTTGCCTTATATCAAATGGTTACAGGATCCATGGTTACAGGAGACAGTAATAGTTTGATTCCTTTCAATATCAATAGTGAGAGTGAAAGTATTGTTGTTGACACTTTCTCCGAATTTGGCCTTAATCAGATGAATTATTATCCTAATAAATTAAATCGTTTTCTTGACCTGGTTTTCATAGATAAAGAGTTAAGTGTGAGTATCGACAGCCCTAAGCCACCATCTTTGCCAAACTCTGATAACCATGTCGTACTTTGTTTAATTTTTAAATTCTTCAAATATCTAAAACGAATTTCTGACCAAAATTATAAATATAATTTAAAAAAATGTAATTTTAACGAAATATCGAATTTAATAAATTCGTTTGATTGGATGCCTGTTTTAAATAGTGAAAAAGTGGAAGTTGCGTATGATACTTTACCGACTCAATAAATGAGGCAATTGATTTATACACTCCGAACTTTATCCCGAAATCATATTCAAAACCTCTTTGGTTTAACAAGAAACTAATAAATATAAATAATAGAAAAAACGAAGCTTATAAATTAGCTGGCAAATTGAACAACAACAATATTCTCTATAATAGGTACCTTTGGTTACAAAGGGAATTCGATTTTCTAAACAAATTTTTGTATAAGCAATACGTTTTTAGTATGGAAACAAAACTTAAAACTAATAGTAAATGTTTCTGGATGTTCATAAATAATAAAAAACGATCTACTGATATTCCCAATTCGGTCCATTGTCTGGGTGAAACTTCAAGTGACCCTTCAAAAATTTGTAATTTCTTTGCTAATTTTTTTCGTTCAGTATTCAAACCTTCGTGTTCCGGAACCACATCATTTGTGGATAATTCACCGGAACAAATCAACATTGGGGACCTGCAAATCAGTTGAAGTGACTGAAGTGAGAATTAAAAAAATTGAAAGAAGACACACAAACAGGGTACGGTGGTTTTGCTCCCATTATTTTAAATAAATGTGCTTGTGCCTTTGCAGTTCCACTTGAAGCTATCTTCAATCGCTCTCTCCGAGAAAGTGATTTTCTGACGGTATGGAAGTCTTCTTCTATAACCCCTACTTTTAAGTCGGGGTTAAAAAACCTGTTAACGAACTATCGTCCTATTTGCAAGATATCTGCGATTCCAAAATTGTTCGAAAAAATTGTCTATAATAAACTGATATTTCTTTTAAAAGAAGTTATTTCCCCATTGCAACATGGTTTTATAGGTGGAAGATCAACGACAATTAACCTTACCGCATTTAGCAATTATGTGTTATGTTCCTCTTCCCAATTTTTAACCACCCATCAATTTCCCATTTACAGTCTTCCCCCTCAGTACCACCAAAACCTCAAAGCCAACGGGTCAGCTTTAATCTGAACCCAACTAGTTCTTCTGCCAATATAACCGTATCACCTTCAACCCTAGCACACGACCCGGATCCAAACTCAAAACTCGACCTTAAGTCTGGAGCTAAGTATCCTAATTTTCGAAGCTCCCACATCCTTAATCCCTCTAACACCTCTGCTACAGCCAGATCCTCATCTCTCACAGCATCTTCAAACCAATTTCCTTCAACATCAGTCCCCTCCAAATCTTTCGTTGATCCCCTACTGCCACTGTCAAACTCACTCAGCAATCTGTTGACCCCAACGAATCTCGATACGCACTCTCCAGGTTAAGAGACAAAAAAATCTATGAGAACATTCGACTCTTCTTGGCTTATTTTCATGACAAATCAGACTCGGTTTGCTATGAAGGTAAAACAAACACCAGCGTAATGGTCTCGATTCAACAGGAAGGTCTCCCCACCGATTTCACTACCCTCAAGAAGCTTTTCATTAAATATCACGAGTTTTTCAATATCTCACCCAAAAAAGTATCAAACGATCTTGATACCTTCAGACATTATATACACTCAAAGCGCATATCGCACCTTCAGCGTAGCAAAGCTGACCATGATAGGTTTTTTTCGGCCCTAAAAATCTCACCCTCCCTGCCACTCTAACGCCCCCCGAAAACCTTCCTCTTACCTTTTATTATCAGAATGTAAGAGGTCTGCGTTCTAAAACTCAGGCAGTCCTGCAGCAATCTCATGCGTTACCTTTTGAAATCTTTGCCTTAACCGAAACGAACCTAATCCCTAGTATAAACAACCTTGAACTATTCCCATCCAACTTTAACGTTTACCGCGATGATATTAACCGACCTACTGATGGTTGTCCATGCCGCGGTGTTCTTCTAGCTGTCCGACTCCTATCTCATAGCAACTTCATCTTCGCCATGTCTCGACTTTGCTTCCATTAAGATTGTATTACCCCGGTTATCGCTCTACGTCATCTGCTTTTACATTTTGCCATCACAACCTACTGAAACATATAACTTGGCCATTGATACAATCGATAATTTAATTGAATTACGAAATCCCCAAGACGAGATCCTAGTTTTCGGTGACTTCAACCTTCCTCACCTTAAATGGATCCCTTCAGACGACCAATCGTTTTACATTGCCTCTAATCGCACTGCAGCCAAAGAATGCCTCCTCTCTGACCGCCTAGCTGATTCCAGCCTTAACCAAGTTAGCGGCATTTTGAATTACATGGGCAGACAACTCGACCTCATTTTCACAAGTGACCCCTTCAACTCCTCAGTTTCAGCTTCTCCGCTGTCCCTATCAACCGTCGACAACTACCACCCTCCCCTTCTTCTCTTGTTCTTTCACAACTCCCCTATACAGAACTTTCCCCCCACTGTTCGATTCTCTCACGATTTTCACAAAGCCAACTTCCGTCAAATCAATGAATATCTCAATAATGCCCCTTTTAATTTCAACAACCTTACCGTAAATGATGCCATATCTATATTCTACAAAGAAATATTTAATTCCTTCTCCCTTTATGTACCCTTTTCTCGACATAAAACCTCCTCCACCTCCCCTGGTATAATCGGAGGCTCCGTTCTTTGAGAAACAAACGGAACAAGCTCTGGACAACTTTCCTTCGTACTCAATCCCCAAATGACTTCTCGAACTATTTCGGTACTTACCTGCATTTTGTAGAGCTTTATAAATCTCTCTATCAACACTACTTAGTTGAGATGCAAACCAACCTTATAAATAATTCCAAGTCCTTCTTTCAATTCGTTAATCACAAAAGAAAATCTAATGGCTACCCAAACTCACTCTCCTTCAATAATGAAACTTCCAATGATCCTCATTACATCGCCAACCTTTTTGCCACATTTTTCAATCAATCTTTTACCCATGATTTCTTTGCACCCGATCATACCTATTTCAACTATTTACCAAACTTCTCCTTTGGACCATTTTTCCCTCGTAGTGTCGACCCCGTTATCATCGAAGAAAGATTAAAGCAACTTAACGATGAATTCACCCCTAGCCCCGACGTCCTTCCAGCTATATTTTTAAAAACATGTTTCTCCTCCCTTTCTCTACCTCTCTCAAAAATCTTCAGCCTATCCCTTTCCCAAGGTAAATTTCCCCGGATATGGAAAACCTCTTTTATAACACCTATAGACAAAAAGGGTTCGCAATCAAAGTCGGTGTACACCAAGGGAGCGTCCTCAGCCCACTGCTTTTTATAGCAGTCCTTGATTGCTTGCTTGAAGGAAAAGTGACGGACCCCAATGTGCACCAGCTATTCTTTGCTGACGATGGGGCCATTATAAGTGATGATCAGGCGTCCCTACAACGAGCACTTGATGTGTGGGTGGACATTTTTGAGGGACACGGGTATCGTATTAGTTCAAAGAAGACAGAGTATCTGTGCTGCCCGTTCTCTGACCCTCATCAGCCTATTCCAGACATTTACTTGAATGGAAGAGTGCTTCCCAAGTGTGAAAAGTTTAAATATCTGGGATCTATGATTAATAGAGAAGCAACTTGTGATGACGACATCAAACATCGCGTAAGCGTAGGGTGGATGAAGTGGCGGGAAAACTCCGCCATCTTCTGTGATCGAAAAATGCCCCCTAAGCTGAAAGGAAGGCTCTACACTTCAGTTGTACGTCCGGCGCTCACATACGGTTCACAATGCTGGACAATGCACAAAAAGTATGAGAACAAAAAGTAACGGCAACTGAGATGAAGATGCTACGCATGACAGCGGGAGTAACAAAGCGTGACAGAATTAGAAGTTCAAAGATCCGAGGAAGCCTCCACGTAAAAGAAACCATCACAAGAAATATAGAGCGCGACCGACTCAGTTGGTATTGCCATGTTCAAAGGAGAGATCCTTTGAACCCCGTCCAAAAGGCGTTATCAATCAACATTCCAATTTCAACACGCAAAAAAGGCAGGCCGAAAAACAATTGGTGCAAACAAATGCAAAAACACCAGCATTTGATTGGCCTCAGCGATGAAGTAATCCCAAACCGGGAAGCCTGCCGCTAATTTCTGAGGTCAAACCGGCGGACCCCACAAGCGGACCAGTAGGAATGCAGTTAAGTGGGAAGGTTATGGTCCTACACTTCTGACCATAACGACGCCGGGATAAAAAAGGAAAAGAAGAAGAAGAAGATAGACAAAAAGGGTCCGAAGAATGACATTAACAACTACCGTCCCATTGCCAAACTGTCTCATATACCGAAAATGTTCGAAAGTATTTTGTATGATAACTTAAGTTTTCAATGCAAGTCTTTAATCTCTCCCAGACAGCACGGCTTCCTTAAAGGCAGGTCTACAACCACAAACCTTATTGAATTCGTTTCCTTCACCCTTTCAGCCTTAGAAAATGGCAAGGAGGTCGATGTTATCTCAACTGACTTCAGTAAGGCCTCCGATAAAATTTCACACAGATTAGTACTCTTCAAACTGTCTTCTCTTGGCTTTGAGCCCATCTTATTAAAGTGGATTTCCTCTTATCTGGAAAATCGCAACCCCTTCCTTCCTTGCTTCCTCCGGTGTCTCCCAAGGCAGTCATTTAGGCCCGCTTCTTTTTATCCTCACCATTAAAGATATTGAAATGGTTATCAAACATTCCCACATCCCTCTATATGCCGACGATGCTAAACTCTTTAAGATAATTTCCTCAGAAAATTACTCTTCCCTTATTCAATCGGATCTCAACAGCTTTTCCACCTGGTGCTCCAAGAACTGCCTCGACCTTAACATTTCCAAGTGTCAATCTATTACTTTCTCCCGCAAACGTAACAAACCTCCTCCCCGCCTCTACTTTCTCCATAATCAACCCCTTTCCATCGTTCAGGTGATCCGTGATCTTGGGGTATTATGCGACCAGGAACTCAATTTCCTTGCACATATCAGCGATACAATTCTTAAGGCCAATTCTGCACTCGGCTTCGTGAAACGATGGTCTAAGGAATTTTCCAATCTCTACGTCACTCGGTCTCTTTACATAACCTTTGTTCGCCCTATTCTCGAATACGCGTCTCAAGTGTGGTCTCCTTACTATCATTCACACATTTCCAGAATTGAGAGTGTCCAACGTCGTTTTGTCCGTTTTGCTCTTCGCGGCTTACCCTGGGACAATCCTTTAATCCTACCTCCCTATCAAGATCGCCTTAAACTTATTAATTTGAGCTCGCTGGAAGAACGAAGAAGAATATCCGACATCCTTTTTATCCACCGACTCTCAGGTACCATCGACTGCGCGTCCCTTTATAACTCTATCTTTTTTAACACTAACCCTCGTAATACACGAAATCCACGTCTCTTCTATGTACCCACCTCTCGTACCTGCTATGGCTCCAATGAACCTATCTCCCGTATGCTGCGGAATGTTAATGCGAAAAACTGTTTCGACTTTAACATCAGCATTCCTTGTCTAAAACTCCGTCTCAATCGTCATCTTTCTTAGTCTCTTAGAATGTAAGTTAAATTAAGTATGTAGCTTGAATTAAGCACAATAAAATATGTGCTTAAAATATGTGGGGGGTATAGCCCCCACCAAAATCAAATCAAAATCAAAAAAATTCCCTTGAACAATGTTTTCAATGTGACGCAGTTTACACAGATTTCTCAAAGGCGTTTGACAGAATAAATCACTCCATCTTAGTTGCCAAGCTGAAAAAATTAGGTTTTCACTCTAATTTTTTTAAGTGGTTAAAATCTTACCTTGCTGACAGAGTTCAGTACGTTCGAATAAATAACGTTCATTCGGATCCCATCAATGTTACCTCCGGTGTTCCCCAAGGTAGTCACTTAGGACCGCTTCTATTTTTAATTTTTATAAACGACATTCCAAGACTTTTTACAAATAGTTTTTGCTTGATGTACGCTGACGATCTGAAACCTATTCTTAAGCATAAAATCTATCCTAGATTGCTTTAACCTACAGAAAGATCTATCTAATCTATCTGTTTGGTGTAATATAAACGACCCTCACCTAATTGTTTCAAAGTGCCACAGTTTAACTTTTTCCCGTAGTGCTTCACCAATTACCTTTTAGTACATATAACATAACATAGGTGGAACTGCATTATGTAAATTAAATGAAAAGAAAGATCTTGGTGTTATATTTGACATTAAGTTTAGTTTTTCAAGTCACATTGACTATATTGTTGCTAAGGCAAGCTCAATGCTGGGGTTTATTTACAGAAATGCCAGAAAATTTTTACCAGAAATTTCAGACCCAGATTACTTTACTTCGCATATGTCAGAACGGTGTTAGAATACTGAGAATCGAAAGAATACAGAGATGTTTTACGATAATGGCTATCAGAATTTCACATTGGAATATCAATATGCCTTCTTATAATTCAAGGTGTTTATCACTAGGTATATAAACTTTGGAAACTCGGCGTAAATATTTCGAAGTAATGTTCGTGAGAGATGTTATTAATTATAAAATCAATTGTCCCGATTTGCTTTCCATGTTGAGTTTTTACGTTCCTAGCCGTGAACTCAGACAAAGTAGAATGTTTCACGTTCCTTCACATAGAGTAAACTATGGTTATAATGAACCCATAAATCGCTGCTTATGACAGACGTCCTTGATTTTAATATGTACCTAAGTAGAGATTGCTTTAAGAAAAAATTATTATCCTTATTGAACACTGGTGATTAGTTATTAATTATTATCCAACAATTGTTATTAGGTAGACCTTGTGCTTTGCTTGATGATGATGATAAATAAATAAATACATAGAACCCTCTACCGGTCCGATCTAGAGCTTTAACGAAATTTTTCATTAAGCCCAATTTGATATGGAGCGGCGGTAGAAACACGTTTTTAGGATCAACCAGGGGTTCATTAGTAATATTTTTTACACCCGGTGTTAGTGCTCTTCATTCATTCTTTCTGCATATAATGACGACTTCGTGCACTGCTGTCCCATTCGCACAGAAAACAGCAGTGTTTTGTATACCCCAGCTGCAGTCAAACAAGAAGCGCTATAACTTTTAAGTCTCCACAGATTGACCATTTATAGTCTTTATACTGAATGCGTTTTAGGAGTTATCACATATTCTCGTATGATTCCTTCATATGAACAGCGTGAGCTGTAGGTACAGATGGATATTTATTGCCGTTGTGAAATAAAACTGCTTTTAAGCTTAGTTTACTGCAATCAATAAATAGGCGCCAATTGCTTGGTTCATGTTTCTGTCCTAACACATCGAATAAATGTTTAACATTCATGCAGTATACTAATGTCCCTTCTTGAGCGAAACAAGGTGCAAGTCCTTTTTGACGTTTTCGGAAGACACTTATATGAGCATCACCTTCTAGGAGATTCCATTCTTTTAATCTGGATGCTAACAATTGTGTTTGAGAGTCTGGATCATTGTCGATTTCCTGTTCAATTTGCATATCATCGTTAGTTGCATCACTGGCACATTCAAGTCCTTCGTCCAAACCCCACGATTCTGGTGGTTTTGGAATAGGATATTTTTTGCTATGTTCGACAGGCCGTAAAGCTGATGGTAAATTGGGATACTGCACAGTATGCTTGGATTTTGGACCGATGCCATGTACGTTAGTGAGACAAAAATAACAATCTGTTGCATGATCTTTCGGTTCTCTCCACACCATTGGTACAGCAAAGCGCGTATGACGTTTTGCACCTTTCAACCAACTTGTTAACAATGTTACACAAGGTTTACAACATACATACATATGTGAGGAGCCCATGACTCATCTTGATCTTTACATTTACATTTATTTATTTATTAATAGGGATGTACATTAAGATATTTATCTTTTTTTTGTACTTAGTACATTAATTTCCGTAATTACATTCATTGAACTTATAACTAATTGAAATATACATACATATTTATGAGGTATGGGAATTGAGGTTCATTGTTGATGAGTAGCAAAATGGTGTAGGATTGCACTTTTAAAATTGTACGAGTTTGAAATTGATCTTATATGATGTGGCAAAGAATTCCATAATCTAACTGTATGAATGAAGAATAAAAAAAAAAAAAAAAAAAAAAAAAAAAAAAAAAAAAAAAAAAAAAAAAAAGATAAATTGATTGTTATTCAATTACCCATGTACTTTATTTATTTATTTATTTATTTATTTATTTATTTATTTATTTATTTATTTATTTATTTATTTATTTATTTATTTATTTATTTATTTATTTATTTATTTATTTATTTATTTATTTATTTATTTTGTTATTTTTGTTATATTATTTACTTATTTATCTATTTACTGAAATATTTCGTTATCTATATACATACATACAGTCATATATTTTGTATATACATACATATATGTATATATTGTTTTTTTTTTTTTTTTTTTTTTTTTTTTTTTTTTTCTCTCTCTTTTGCTCTTAAAAGGAGGTTTTTATTTGTGTTTTTCCTTCAATTTATTGATATTATTATTTATAGCGCAACCAAATTATATTCGTAAAATAACTATTTCAGAAGTAAGATACTAGCTATCATATCTCTGTATTGTAAAATGTGTGATAACTCCAACTTTTGTCATTATACACGAAATAAAGATCTATCTATCTATCTATCTAACGCGAGGAGGATAAGAAATTACAACAATATGGAACAATGTTTGTGGTTCTTAGAGAGCGAGTGAAGTTAAGTCTGTTATACAAATACGGCGGACTATGACTATTAATTACTTTGTGTAAGAACATGCAATTTCTAGCATTGATGTACTGCTGCAAGTCGCAACCCAGTAAGTCTCGAGTGTACGCAGATATGTGTTCCTACCGCGCAATACCATAGACGTAACGCACAGCATCATTGAAAGCTACTTGTAACTTTCGTTGAGATAGTGAGTCAAGGCTACTATATACAACTTCAGCATAAGTTATGAGTGGTAAGATTAAGGTAAGTACTAGTTTCTTACGTATTGCCAGTGGAGTAAAATATGCAAAGAGCCACAATTTTCGTAGACATCCATAGATACGGCCAATGATTATGTTTGTGTGCTTGTAGCCAGATAGATCTCGGTTTATGATATATCCAAGACTAGTAGTAGACTCGACTGCCTTAATCTGAGAGTTATTGAGGTATATGTTCTGTAAAAGATCTATATGAAACTGTTTTTTGATATTGGGATTACTTGCGATTTTGACGGGTTTAGTTGTAATCCATTATTAACTGACTAAGTGTAGACTCGCTTCAGATCGTCATTCATTTGGTGAGCAAGTTCATGTAGGTCGGAAAACGGTTTAGATAACAGTAGCTGGACATCATCAGCATATATATGTACCGAGAAGTGTTTGCATACGTCCCCAAAAGGGACGAGCTATGTCCTCCCCTTTGTGACCTATTTGAAAGAAAACTTCTCAATAAGCGAACTGTCCTTTCGTTAAAACCGAAATTGTTCGTTAGTTTCCAACATAAGATATCATGGTTTACTTTATCAAAGGCCTCCGAGAAGTCAAGCAAGCAGAGCAGAGAGACTTTGTTCTTGTCAAACTATTGTCGTACCTCTTCAAGGAGGTTTACAAGAGCTGTGGAACAACTGTGGTTGGCTCTGAAACCCGATTGTTCAGCATACAGCAAGTTATTAACTGATAGGTGTTTGGTAATTTGATTTGCTATTATTTTCTCGAAGACCTTAGATAAGCAGGGCAGAATGCTTATTGGTCGAAAATCGTTTGGAGACGTTGGAGAAGTTTTCTTAGCAATCGGCAAGACTCGGGCCACTTTCCAAGGTTGTGGAAAAGTGGACGTGATCATGCACCAATTTATTACGTGGGTAAGATGGGAAACAATTAGGGGTAGAATGCGTTTAACAAAACGAACTGGTATGCCGTCTTCACCAACGGACTCAGAGTTGATCGCAGTGACGCATCGGGCAATTTCATCTTCTGTGGCTACCGTAAATTCCAAGATAGGAAGTGAGGGTACAGGCTCTGCCGTCTGATTTAAAAAGAACTCACTTGCACAAGGATTTTCTCCTAGAAAAGCTCGATTAAGTTTATTAATTAATCTATTACTTAATCTCCTACTTTAATTCCAAAATAAAGTTCGTAAGCTTTTCGGACAAGTTGAGTGAAATTACGTTTTTGGGATTTAAAAGTTAATTCCACACACATAACAAAAATTGTTGACATTATTCAGACACTTCCTAGGCATTGTATTTACTTGTTAAAACACGGTTATACGCAAACGTGAAGATGTAGAAAACAAACAAGATAGTTGCTACTTTTCGCGATACGAGACAGAGAATAACTCCGTACGATATTATGTATGTATGTATGTAGAATATCACACGCTACTGAGTTAGATGCATATTTATTACATCAAACAGACAGGAATGAACTTGTCTGAACACGATATGTTTGTCAAAGCACGCATAGTGGTGTAATATTTATTCCTTCACATAAACAACTCTATTTAGCATGCGTTGCATACATACATGTAAATATAAAAATGTTCTTCTTCTTTTTATTCTTTTCCTTTTTCCGGCGTTGTTATGGTCAGAAGTGTAGGACCATAACCTTCCCACTTAACTGCATTCCTACTGGTCCGCTTGTGGGGTCCGCCGGTTTGACTGGTGTTTTTGCATTTTGCACCAATTGTTTTTCGGCCTGCTTTTTTTTTTTTTTTTTTTTTTTTTTTTTTTTTTTTTTTTTTTTTTTTTTTTTTTTTTGTGACACGGGCATGCTCCATATTTTTTTGTTTGATCTTACTCTTACAACACCGGTGATCTCCAGTCGTGTCAGCCCACTGATTTGCATGTACACTTGTGGGGCAGTTTAATGGTGGTATATGTGTCCCTAGGCTCACCTTGGTGTTTTCTAAATTGCCTAGATGTGATTTTTGTTTACCTTTGTTTTAGTCGCCTTTTACGACAAGCGAGAGGTATCGCTGCAGGGATATTCTTAACCCGTCCCTGTACGGCCTAGGCTTCTGTTGTCATATTGGTTTTTAGAGTGCCGAAATCAGTCTGAAACACGAAAAAATTTGCATGTCACAAAATATGTGTTGAACAATGTAATTGTTGTTCCTACGAGTGGGTAGTAGCGTTATCGAATTTACGGTTTGATTGTTGGGTTTTCCAATGTATTCCGGGATTCTGCTAAGGAAGCCCGCTATTTTATTCTCTTTCCCTTTCACATACTCAATGTCGAACTGAAACTCTTGTAATTTTAGTAGCTGATCTTGAGTTAATAAACTGTAACGCGAATTCGACCACTTCGATAACAATTTAATTTTATTTACGATCACGACTACTGTGCTCGGTGGCTGCTAAACGACAAGTGAAGTTCAAATGGTAAAATGCATCGCTCGAATGGTAGGATACATAATTCTTTTCTCGCGCGATGATACCGTTGGGATCATACGATCCGCGATCCGATCAGTTGTCGCTGGTTAATACATAAGCTATGCTGATCGCACTGATCGCACGAGTATTCCATGGATTTACATATACATAACTTTACATAATCTGGTATTAAGGAACAATTACAGTGGTGTGAAAAAAAAATTTTTACATTCACATTAATTCATTATGTTTGATTATAATTTTAATTCATTTCATAACAGTAGCCATCTTTGATTTTTTTGGCTAAATTCCTTATCTTTGTATCTTTCGTCAAATATTTGATTGGCAGAGGGTCTGTGATTATCTTGAACCTTCTGGCCCACAAATATGGCCTAGAGTATGTGACCGCCCGAGTTACGTCACTAGACGAACATACCCCAAGCCACAAATGTAAATATCCCAAGTCACAAATGTATATATCCCAAGCCACGCATGAGAATAACGGGGCTTTTGGCTAAACAACGAAGTTGACTATCACAACTCTGTGGGACATAGGATCATTCTAAAAACATCCGCCCAACCGAAAGGAGCTCCAAGCATACCAAGAAAACAATATACGTAACTGAAATTTAAAATCGTGTGGGAGTTAGCCTTATTACGCTGTAACACATAAGTATATGTGTATTTGAAATTTGAATAAATAAAGTGTTTTAAATATATTTTAAATATACGCCTACGGCGTATACGTAACTGACATTTAATAAATATTTAAAATCGTGTGGCAGTTAGCCTTATTACGCTAACTATATATTAATTTGAATATATTTTAAATATACGCATACGGCGTATACGTAACTCCCGCACAACTGCTAAGAACTCTTTGTCTGTGGTCGCGTAATTATTTTCGTGATCATTTAAAGATCTCGAAGCGTAACACACTGGTTTGCGTGTTAGTACCGCATTTATCGCGTAGTTACTGGCATCAATGTTTATAAAAATCTTGAAATTTCAATATAGGGTGTAGCGGAAAATCTTGGATATATTTGATTTTATTAGGTTTGGGCTTTATGCCCTCACTTGTTAGTATATGTCCCAGTTTAGGTTAAATTATGGTCTGCAAGTTTTGGTCGGCTGATCGAGAAAACCAATATGTCGTCTAGGTAGACAACGCATATTTTATTGATTTGGTCTCGGATAATGTCGTTCATTAACCTTTGAAAAGCAGCTGGCGTATTTTTCAGACCGAGTACATATTCGTACAATCCGTTTCGTGCTACTAATGTCGTTTTTGGAATATCCCTTTTATTCATGTTAATTTGATGAATCAGGGCTGTATGAAATCAAGTACAAGTACCAGTACCAGTATTATAACAGGTATTTGTACTTGTACTTGAGAGTATTTCTAAGTTCTTGAGAGTACTTCTAAGTACTTGAGAGTACTTCTAAGTACTTGAGAGTACTTCTAAGTACTTGAGAGTACTTCTAAGTACTTGAGAGAACTTATGGATACTTGAGCAGTACTGCGGTACTTTCAAATACTTCGGAAAAAAAATGAGAGCTATCGCGATGGGTTGCACGAGTTACAAGACTAGCCCGCCACCTACAACAACAACAGAAGTGATTTCGGAAAATGCTTATCAGCGTCTGCTAGACTTCCATAGTTACAAGAACAACCCGCCACATACAACAACAACATCAATAGCAAAGAGCAAATTATGACCTGATGTGTTAACTTAGATCCTGGACTGTACCATTCCAAATACTTTGTCCGAGAAACAGAGCAAAAGTATACTTTATATGACATATCATTTGAGAATCAGAGAGTACAGTCACTGTAATGGTTTGTAATTGGTTTGTTTTTTATTGGTCAAAGAATATAATGATAGTAATATTTGCGATTCCTTAAAATATTTAAAATAAAATAAATTGATGTATTTGCAAGTACTTGAATACTTGTAAGTACTTGAAAGTACTTGTAGATACTTGTAGATACTTGAAAGTACTTGAGATACTTGAAAGTACTTGTAAATACTTGAAAGTACTTGCAGGTACTTGAAAAGTACTTGTAAGTATTTTTTAATACTTGAGCCATTATTGAATTAAAGTATGTACTTAAGTACCAGATACTGAGCTTGGAGGCATAATAGTCGTTCAGCTTCATCGATCTCCGTGACTGTGAGTTCTCGTCGTTCGGCCGATTCCCGACGACAAAGTCGCACGAATCTGAGCACCCAGGTCACAATTCTTCTCATCTTTGAGTATTTGGAAATTCTCGATATATTAAATATTAAATTACTTACTGCGCTGACGTGCAGGAGAAACTTCGTCCGCACCTCTTCACGCCATACTTGACCGCTGATGTCATCTGGTTGCGGGGCCATTCCTCCTCTGAGAGCATGAGGGAAGATGGACTGCTCAGCCATTTGTTGTCAGATATTTGCAATCATGGGTCGAAGATACGCAAAAGCTCTCGTTTGGTAGGGCACTTGCCAACTTCCATAACTTCCTTGTTGACTTTCCGAAATTACAGTCTGAATACGAAAGCATCTTTAACCGGGCTCCAGCACATGCCCAGAACCTTCTCCAAAATCGTTTTGATATCCATGTTCACAATTTCATCCCGCTGGCTAGAGTGTGAATCCGCAACGGCTTGCAATACCTCTCTTGAATTTGATCTGAAGGGCCTCAAATTGAAACCCGCTTCGGCATGGATGCGGACCTAAGCCGTGGTCCGCGACTTCGATCGCTTCTTTAACGTCGTTGAAGCTGTCGACGTAATCATCAACGTAGTGATGATGGATGATTGACTTCACGGCTCTGGGATGGCTCTCTGATAATCTGAATGCATTCAGGTTTTTAATAAATTCGGCGAACATGGGGAGCAGCTACCGCCAAATGTCATCGACTGCATGGCATATCTCTCAACCGGCTCATTCTCCTCTTTCCCTTCACAGAAAACGTTGCAAGTCTTGGTCTTCGGGCCGGATAAGGACTTGGTGATACATCTTCTTTATATCAACCGTAATGGCTATACGCCTCATCCGAAAATTGAAAAGCACGGCAGCTAGAGATGGGCGGTCATCAGGTCCCTTCATCAGCAACGAGTTCAAAGACACACCGTTAACTTCGGCGGCCGCGTCGAAAACCAGGCAGATTTTTCGGGGCTTGTTCGGAATCTTGACCCCAAAATGTGGCAGGTACCAGGTCCTACGACCCCTGGTTTCCTCTTCGGTCCATCGCGAACTCAGAATCCCTCTTGAGCCTCCTCTCCAAACCCTGAAGACGAAGTTTGGTCATCTCGTAACTATCAGGAACCTCGAACATGTCTTCTTACAGCAGCAGTCTGATACCGACCATTGATTCTTACGGTTTCAGACTTCAAGATTCGCAACGCCCTCCCGTCTGCTGCGCACACAGGCATCTTCCTTCACGGACAGGTACTACTTCCATTGACAGGTACTCCTCGCAAATCCTATCCAGATGTGCCTCTTCCTCCTGAGCGATTTGGCTATTATGCAGAGCAAACTCCTTGCCGATAGTTGATCTCTCCGACTTCACGTATACGACCCAATCGAGCTTTGGTTCTGCAAGGATAAGGCCCTCGTTGGCCGACTTAATGGTTCATAAAGGCACGCCGAGGTGGCAATGGTCAAGGCCAATCAAAATGTGAGGCGTCGCATTCTCGTAATGATTAAGCGTACTTTGACTCCAGCATTGACCCAGTTGTTGCAGGTCAACGTAAGGGGCCATCCATAAATCACACGAATTTCATTATTTTTGCTGGTCACATTTGTGAGACCCCCATCCATAGTGTGACGTCACATACTTACAATTAGATACCTTGAAATAATTATTGAATTAAAACAGCAGTTCCGAAATTTGTTTTATTTTAATTTAAATGCTTTTTTAATAAAATTAACATCAAATCAAACATTGCAAGAAATTAACAAAACAAAAAACGATTAATTATATTAATTAAAGATCAAACTTAATCATCTTGAGTCCATGGACTTTGAACACACTCCTTCAAATTATTTATAACTGGCAGCAGCCACTTCGTTCTCGTTTGGATTGTTTATGTCGGGAACATAAATGTTTAGCGAGTTTGAGTAAACTGACGTGTTTTTCATCTCGTCCGGTAATACGTTTTGATACATCCGTTTTTGGTAGTTTCTACTCGTATCCAACGCAAGAACAGATAGCCCAGTGTTTTGTGTTTCTCTATTAAGTGTTCAATATTGCACATACATAATCAGTGTTCGCAATAAAGCAAAAAGACAAAACTCGCTAAAACAAATTGTCGTTGTGCCAGACTTATTTCCTTGTAAAAGCTCACTCAAATTAGTCCAAATCTGTCCGCTTAGACATGCCGTTTGAGCAAAATTCAAATTAAGCTCCTCCATGAACACCCGTTCCAAGAAACAACCGGCCACCAACTCATCTGCGTCAACACCTCGACAGCTTAACACACTTACACCCACAACAAAGAACGCAGGAATTACTACGTTGGACCATTTCACCATTATGGAACTTGAAGAGCGTTTGATTAAGCAGACGGAAACCATTCTTGCACGCTTCGCAGAGATCAACACACTGCGCAATGGTCTCGCGCAGCAAATCGCGCTCGTGGAAGAAACTTGGACTAAGCTTTTCACTGAGTTAAAGACATCTCTCAATGATTTAGAGCATCGTATAGAGGAATTAGAGAAAACAAACGCGCACCCCGAAGCAACGGACAAAGAGTTAACTGACTTAAAGCTACGTTGCGATGCACTTGAGAGAAACGAATTGGCTATGGATGTTATTCTCTTCGGAGTTCCCCAGCTTCCCGAAGAAAACTTAAAATCCATTTTTCACCACCTTTGCCATTCCATTGACTGCAGGCCGCCTTCATTAGTAGCTATTTTCCGTGCCCACAAACGAAACAGCCCCAATGACCCACCAATAATCATCAAATTTGGGTCAATACACGAGCGAAATTCAATTTTAAAATCATCGGCTCTCCACCGCAAGACTCACGGTAGGCAACTCTGTCTGAGTGATGTTGGCTTGGACTCAAGCAAGTACATTTACTTAAATGAGAGTCTCGCTGCTATAAATCGCTCCCTGCTCCAACTCGCAACACATATGAAGCGTCAAGGTCAGCTGAGCTCTGTGTTTACCAAGCACGGATCGGTCATCGTAAGAAAACGAGGATCTACCAACAACATATTAATGATAAAGAGATGCTGAACACAATTGCCGCGAGATAGTTATCAGCGAAAAACGAAGAACAAATTAACAAAAACTACAACAACAAACAACATTAAGTTCTTCTATCAAAGAGTAATTTCTCCTTTCTTTTCTTTTTCTTTTCTCTACAAACTTTTATTTTCTCTTTTTGTTTACTTTTCTTGAGTGTATCTTATTTGTTTATTATTATTTATTATTATTATTTATTATTATTATTTATTATTATTATTTATTATTATTTTTACGTTATTATTCTCATTGAGTTATTATTAATTTTTTTACTTTTTTATTTTCGTCATTAGAGTATTACTTTTGTTGTTACTTTAAATGAGTTCTGTTTTACATTCCTGGGGTAGCTCCTCGGTTGAAACAAGGACATTGCAACATTTCCAAAAATTCGGCAATGGCAAAGGTTTTGCGGCAATGTAAACTAATAGTGTGGGATGAATGCACGATGGCGCATAAAAAATCTTTGGAGGCTTTAGATAGAACCTTAAAAGATCTACGGAACAACCAAAACCAATTTGGTAGCGCTGTTTGATTTTATTATCAGGAGATTTTCGCCAAACATTGCCAGTGGTCCCACGTTCAACGCAAGCTGATGAACTGAATGCATGTTTAAAGTCGTCCAATTTGTGGAAACATGTCAAGGTATTACATTTAAGCAAGAATATGCGTGTCATGATGCAAAATGATCAATCTGGAGACATATTCTCTAAACAACCCATTGATATTGGTAATGGCAAATTTCCTATAGATGGGCTGACTGGCTGCATCACCTTTCCTGAGAGTTTTTGTCAGTTAACGCAATCAAAAGCTGAACTCATTCAAAAAGTGTTTCCAAATGTTGCTCAAAATTACTTATTCCATGATTGGTTGAGCGAACGAGCTATACTGGCTGCCAAAAACATTGATGTAAATGAAATAAATTTCAAAATTCAAGATAACATTCCTGGCGAAATGAGGACATATAAATCAGTTGATACGGCAACTAATGAAGATGATGTCGTGAACTATCCACCGCAATTTTTAAACTCACTTGATTTGCCAGGATTGCCGCCTCACAATCTTCAATTAAAGGTTGGATCTGTAGTTATAATGTTGCGAAATATTAACCAACCGCAACTTTGTAACGGCACACGATTAGCGATAAAAAAAATACTGAATAACGTAATAGAAGTAATCATATTGAATGGAAAGTATAAGGGAGAAGACGTTTTGATACCCCGCATTCCAATGATTCCGACTGACGTACCATTCGAGTTTAAACGACTACAGTTTCCAGTACGGCTTGCTTTCGCTATGACTATAAACAAATCTCAGGGGCAGTCATTAAATGTTTGTGGTATTAATCTAGAAAACCCATGTTTCTCGCATGGTCAATTATATGTTGCCTGTTCCCGTGTTGGAAAACCATCTGCTCTGTTTGTTTACGCGGCAGGTAATCAAACAAAAAATATCGTATACCATAAAGTACTACAATAAAAATTTAACTTAATTTAGAATAAGTAAAAATAAAATTAAATATAATAAGTAGGTATCATAATAAGAAATCAGAAATTTTAATTTTCAGTGTGATTTTTTAGTGACTATTAAAAGAATTTTAAGTGTTTTATAATTTTTATTTTTTGACATAATGTAATTGTTGACTTATCAACTTTCCTTTTTCTTTTTTTATCTTACTAACTGACCCGGTTTCCCGAATAGCAGAATAAGTATTACAAAAAAAATTAAAAATTCAAGAATCGACTGTTAGGCGGTACGAAATTCGCCGGGTCAGCTAGTTTGTAATAAATATTGTGATTCACGCACATGATTTGCGTACCAAGTCAATTTCTTAGCCTGTTCAATATTCAGTCTAGTATCTGTTGGCCCAATGTATTCGACAACCACAGGAAAATCATCAATGATCAATTGGCTCCCAATATTAACCAGCACAATGCCTTCTAACTCCAAATCAGTAGTTCGATTACAGGAATCGAGATGTGAACCGAAATTGTCATATTTTAATACAACACCAGTAAGTTCGCGAGTAAGAGGCGCCATTCGTCGTTCCACTCTTGGAAAGCACTTCTTCCTGGAGCATGTGTGGCAATGTAAACGTCATCCAAGTCAAAATCTTTAAAATGCTGTATAGCTGAAACTATAACTCGCTCGTATCGTGGATTTTCGTCGGGACCACCATTGCAAGTAAAAATAAATACGGGTTTTACAAAACCTTCTCGAGTTCTCATAAATTTTTCGAAAGCAGGCATTGCAGAAAGTCTATGAATGTCTGTGGCATTGGTCTCTGCATTAGAAGAAGAATGTCTTCCACTACGAATGAATTGCCACGTATGTAGGCCCAGAGTGTGTCACAACTTCAGGTTTTCCTTCACCATCTTTTTTTATTACAATACCTGCATAAACAGAGGGAATAAGTTTATGTTTTTACCGCGACCACGAAGTTATGATCCGGTAATCTTACACTATAACCAAGGTGCATTAATATTGGTGCTTGAGCGTTTGCTACTGTAATACCCAATAACACGAGTGCTTTGTCATCCATTGATAAAAAAAAAACTTGATCAGCGACCAAAATTGAAGCTAACGATTCAAGGTTTCTTATCGTAGCAGTACAGAATGTGTCATCTTTATGTTTTGAATGTAGCGTAGAATCTGATTTACATAGTTTTACAGGAACAGTTACGACGTGTGTATTTCCTTCCTCTGTATTGACTCGTCTAGGAAGAAGTCTCAAGTATAACCCTGATCGACTGATAGTATATTCTTGATGAGTTGAGTTCTCAAAGTGTGCGGACGTATTTTTAACAAGCTCTATTTGAAACAGTCGAAATAAAAACTACAACAAAGTAAACTAACTTTTTTTATTTCCTTAAAAAACAAAAATAAAAACAAGTGAGCCGTTCTACATTTACATCAGTAAATTAATCTTAATTTATAAATTTTGGTAAATATTAATTCTTGTGTAAGATGTAAAGACCCGTTGCCACTTAATGGTGAGTTCATAAACTGCTCAAACTGTAATGGGAATATGCACTTTGAGTGTAGCTCTGTCTCACAGAATTCCTACAGAAAAATGGCAGCATCAGCAAAAAAGGATATGTACTCGTACGTCGTGCAGGTTGAAGGACAGAGAGCAAGCAATGGAAAATATCCCAATGGCAAAAAGATCAAAGACAGCGGAATCTCCAAAGGCAAAGTCTACGTCTGATACAAAACCCGACAACAGTTCAGTAAATAAAAGATGATGCTAAAGCAATGGAGTTCACTCCCACTAAATGTGATGAAATGTTTAGCGAAAAACAACACATTGTTACAAAAACTAATGAATGAAATAGAGGAATACAAAAAATAAATCGAAACAAAAGATGCCCAAATTACACGCCTTCAAACACAGGTCAATGCATTAACACAAAAACAAATTGACAAGAACATAAAAATTAAAATTGTCCCCATGCCGAACGCAGAAAATTCTGCCAATATAATAAAGGCACTAGGGGGCATATTTCTATACCCGTCGGGGGGAATAAATAACGTCAGTGAAATAAACTTCCTAATCGACGTGAATCGTTCACGTTTGGTAATGTAAATTGGGATTCCAGTAGTCGTTCGAATCGAATTTAACTGTCATATTCTGTCCGCTGCTATTCAATCGCGCCAAATTGTTTTTTAAGCATGTAAGTAATATTTAAATGGATTGGTGGTTTTTTCAGGGATTCCATTTTTTTACAGGAAAAAAACAAGTAACCGGGAGCAGTTTTCATGCTCAATTGTACTGTTTTCATGTACCTTGTGTACTAACAGGCGAATTGTTCCACATTCATTAAGGAGTCATGTATACTTCCTAACGCGCATCTATAAAACGAATCGCTTGTTTATGGTCACAAATCTAAATCCACACAAACTCAGATAAAATTCCGGTAATTTCAAATTTAATACGAATTAAATGTCAAATAAGGAAAGGGAGTTCGAACGATTCGGGAACGATAAAGTAGTGCTCCCGGCGGATATAGGAATGGCAAGGGAGTGCGAAAGTGAATCGAATGTGCGGTTCGAACGTTCGATTCGAACGACTATAGAAATATGCCCCACACATAAACGAACAATTAAAAGCACACTTTAAAAAGCTTCTTTCGTTAGCCAAAAGAAAAGCAAAAAAGTCAAACTGTAAATATGTATGGTTTCGGAATGAGAAAGTTCTTGCAAGAAAAAATGAAGGAGAACTTATTATCGAATTACAAACGATCAAAGATATAAAGGGTCCGCCATCTAACGTTTTTTTTTTCAAGTAGTGCTTATTTCGTGAATGGTAACACTCATGTCTGATTTGACAGATAATTAGTTTTATCCTTCCGCTGAACGAATATGGTTGTGTATACGCTTGAACAACGCTTCGCTAAGTGGGCCTGCGATCGACTTACAGAAGATGCCGATTTTGCCAAAAAAATCATCTTTTCAGATGAAGCTCATTTTGATCTTGGCGGGTATGTAAACAAGCAAAATTGTCGCATTTGGGGCACAGAAAACCCGCACGCATACATTGAAAAGCCGGTGCACTCAAAACGAGCCACTGTTTGGTGCGGATTTTGGTCCAGAGGCATAATTGGGCAATTTTTCTTCGAAAATGAGCAAGGAGTGGCCGTTACAGTCAATGGCGATCGTTATCGGGCCATGTTGAACTAATTTTTGTTCACAAAAATTGAAGAGGAGGATATTGGCAACATTTGGTTTCAACAGGACGGCGCTACGTGCCACACAGCCGAAGCTACACTCGATGTTTTGCGCCTTGTTTTTGAAGATCGCATTATCAGCCGCAGAGCTGATGTCGTTTGGCCACCTCGGAGCTGCGATTTGACACCGTTGGACTATTATTTGTGGGGTGCCGTCAAAGATAAGTGTTACGCCGACAAGCCAGAAACAATTGACGCTTTAAAGGACAATATTCGTGAAGCCATTGGTGAAATACAGCTGCACACAATCGATAATGTGCTTAAAAATTGGACCGATCGTGTAGGCTACTGCATGGCCAGCCGAGGCAGCCATTTGAATGAAATTATTTTCCATTATTAACCGGAAGGATTGTACTTTCAAATAAAAAAAGAAATTTGAGAAAATATTCAGTAGTTTTTTTTATAGCATTTTCAAAAAAAAAAAAAGTTATTTGGCGGACATTTTATATATGTATGTACATATATAAAAAATAATAATAGTGAATTTTCTTGTATAACCCTAAATGTGAGGTCCATGAGAAAAAATTGGAATGCTTTTGTGTTATATGTAAATGATTTTTGTCGAGTATTGATAAATAAATATAACTAAGGACGAGAATTATTTGTATAACATTGAAGGATACAACCACGAATTTTCTAATCGAAACAAATCAGGAGGAAGAGTAGCAGTATATATAAAAAACAATGTACAATACGAAAAAGTAGACAGAGTGTCAAGTACGTATGAAGACTTTTAAAAAGTGTCCACTCGGATACAAAAAGAAACAAATTCGAGAACAATAAGCTATAAACAATCTTTATTATAAATTTTGATTCAAAAGGTCGACCGCATTCTCCGCGTGTTCAAAAAGGAAGAAGGAGAAAAGAAAACCATTTGTATAACATATTCATTAGACTGTTATAATCCAAAAGCTTTATAATAGTTTGAAGAATGAAAGAAAAGGCTGAATATAAATATTTTCAACATCCTCCCGGACCTTTCCGTCTCTTCCGGGAAATAACTTCTGAATTATTGCCAGATTCCAAAGTGGCCGAGATAATGATGAATCTTCCACAAGTACTACGTCCCCAACTTGAAGCGTAGAGCCCGATGTATTTTTGACATGATGCAGTGACCTCAACTGGTACAGGTACTCCTTAAACCATCGTTTTTTAAACGCAGCCAAGAATCGTAGGCGTTCCTTCCATCGTTTACGTAGATCCTTGCCAGTGGGATGATCAGGAGATGATTAATCTGAATTGCTACAGGAACCGATTAGAAAATGTGCAGGTGTAAGGGGTGAGAGGTCTAAGGAATTATCACTGCAATACGTCAAGGGTCTTGCATTTACAACACCTTCAACCTCCGTCAATAATGTGTACAGCTGATCAGCGTTCAGCGTTGCTTTCTTGACAGCTGTTCTGAGAGCCGATTTGACAACACCTATTAGTCTCTCCCAAAAGCCTCCCCACCATGGAGCTCGTTCGATAATAAATTTGCATTTTATTCTCGAGTCGCTCAGAAATCTTAAGAAGCGTTCATCTGCCTTAACCCCTTTTAATTGACTTAATTCAGAGGAAGTTTTTTTGAATGTGGTTGCATTATCCGAGTATAGAATGCGGGGAGCGCCACGCCTGGCTATGAACCGCCGGATGGCCAGCAAGCAACTTTCAGTAGTTAAGTCATTTGTACATTCCAAATGAATTGCACGGATTGCCGCACACGTTAATAACAAAATATAAATCTTCCTTCGTTGACCCTCGTTATCAATGTATAATGGATCAGCAAAATCGACACCAGTAACTTCAAAAGGACGTGATGAAAGCACTCGATCTCTAGGAAGTGGCGCAAACACTTGTGTAGCTGCTTTGCCTCGCAGAACCTTACATGTGAAGCAGTTCTTCGTTACGTTTTGTATTATTTGGCGTCCCCTTATTATCCAATATTTCGAACGTTATTGGGTAAGAACCGCTGATGGTCCACGATGAATTTCTCATGCACATCGATAATGATAAGTTTTGTAATGTGAAAAGATTTTGGCAAGATAATTGGATGACATAAGTATTTATTTAAGGTCACCTGCTGAAGTCGGCCGCCTACCCGCAAGATTTCTTCGTTAGGATATAGAAAGGGCGAAAGAGAAATTAATTTAGAATTGGAAAGTATACCCTTTTTTTGTCGAAGTGCTGCAATTTCTTCACGGAAGTGCTGCCGTTGCACTTGTTTGACCCAATATTTCTCCGCCAAATCGATCTCTTCAGCGGACAGGTAATTCATCAACGGACGACACTTAGATTTGAAGGCGTCGACAGCTCTAAGGACATAAGCTGTTACCCTCAAGAGATGCCTCCAGTTACTAAACCTTTCGGCTTTGAGAACAGGTGCGCTGGGGTGGTCTGTCATGTATTCTAGTGTCTCTTCTTCGTTCGGCTCCCCCAGAGATGTTAGCATACAAAGTGGTACAGTATTCGATTTGATTGACGATGGTAATTTTACTGGTTCTTCATTAAGCCATCCATCCGATCAGGCCCGGTACGGTATTTTAATACATGACCACCGCAAAAGAGATGTAAATTTGATCAAGCCATTGGAAAACAGTATGGTTAATAATTTTCGTACACTTTTTTTTTACGTTTTCGCCTACACCAAGAAGGTCCATTTTTCCAAATGGACGAACCCAAAGAGACGATGCACTTATGCCGGCGTGTAAGAAGGTCGGCAGGGTTCTCAGCACCAGGGCAATATCTCCAAGATAATATATCGGACAGTGTACGAATTTCCTTCACACGGTTTTCAACATAATGTTGCCAACGCTTTTCCTTTCCCTGGATCCAGTGCAAAACAATCTGTGAATCAGTCCACAAAAAGACACAATTAAACTTAATAGAAAGATTAGTACGCAGATAATCAAGTAGACGTGCTGCGATTAGAGCTGCAGCCAACTCCATCCTTGGAATGGTCAAATCGTTCTGACCGTTGTCTTTGAGCGGTGCAATTCTTTCTTTAGCGCAAATAAATCTCACTGATACATTTCCGTCCTGGCTAACAGCTCTGGCATAAGCTGCTGCTCCAAATGCTAACCGGCTTGCATCCGCGAAGATGTGTATTTGCACGTTTGACATAATATGCCGAGGTAATGCCATGTCGTTAAGTTCGTTAATTTCGTTACAACATACAGACCAAATAGATTGCAGATCTACTGGTAAATATTCATACCAATCGATTTTCCTTCGCCAAATTTCTTGAAAAAGGATTTTTAAGCGAACTGTCCACGGCGCTAGAATGCCCAAAGGGTCGAATATTTTTGCCATGATCTTTAATACATTTCGTTTTGTCCCCGGAACGGATTCGCCTTTGAGCAGACTAATCACAGGATCCAGATCAACTTCCAGTTCATCCATTGCTACAATCCATCGTAAGCCAAGCACCTTTGGAATATCGGAAACGACTCTATTTTCAGCAAACTTTCGTCGAATAACATCGCTGTTTGAATTCCACTTTTGGAGTTTCATTGAGGCGCTGCCGAATATCAAAGTGGCTTGTTGATAATTCGTCTTGCTGTCTCCTCTTCGTCCACGCTTAGGATCATGTCGTCCATGTAGAAGACTTTCCGTAGCTGCTTGCATGTTTTTTCGTATTGCGGCTCAGCCTCTTTAAGCAGTTCCTGTATCAGTGCACCAAGAATATATGGACTACTAGTCACTCCAACAGTCAATCGTGCTATTCTATAAGCCTGTATAGGTGGCAGACTTTTACTATTTTTTAGTTTTTCGCTAAACCATAAGAACCGGTGACTATCTTTATCTGTAGGGTGAAGCAATATTTGCAAGAAGGCCTTCTCAATATCGGCAATAATAGCAATCCTCCCCTTCTCAATATCAATATCGGCAATAATAGCAATCCTCCCCAAGCGAAAGTTTAGCAGCTGTGACTAATAGCTCCGGTAAAAGGTTTGGACCAACCTCCAAGATATCGTTGAGCGATAAACGATTTGGTGCATGTGATGATGCGTTGAAAACGATGCGCAGCTTTGTTGTCTTCTTATCCTCTCGGTAAACTGGATGATGAGGTAAATAGTAGACCCGCCTTTCGTTTATTGCATTTATTGGAACAATTTCTGCAATTCCAGTGGACAACATTTCCTGCATTGACGGATCATATTCGGTGAGTCTTCCAGCTTTGTTCAACTTTCGCACCAAAGATTGCATTTGTGCCAAGGCTACAGTTCGATTGTCATGCAGAGTGGATGTCAAATCCTTACAGGGAAGGGATGCTTCGAACCTATCACCATTTCTATGAATATGTAAGGATAAATTCTGACTCACATTTGGTTGTCCTTCGGGCGCTATTCCTAGAACATCCAGACGCACAAACGTTGAGTGTTGGATGAACTGAAGATTTTATACCCAGGGACGACGGGCCTTGAATTGTCCATCCAAAAACCGTCCGAATAGCTGTTAATCTGGCCGTAAGACGTTTGTGCTCGCCGGTTGCAAATTGCCAATATGTATCCGCACCAATTAGCACACTAATTCCCTCTTCCGGTTGTTGTCCCTACGCTCGAGCATCAGCTAAGGCTAAATTGTGAACAGAAATCGCTGCGTCTTTAGTTGGTATAGAGAGCACATCCACACATATCTCTGGAACCTCGATTGCTTCTAAATTCACCGCTTGATCATCATACTGGCTGCGTAGCACCATTCGAACCTTATTATGCAATTTGCTAGGTTTAGGCTGCGAGCTACCAAAGGAAAGTACACTTAAATTATGCATCCCAACGACAGTCAAATCGAGACGTCGAGCCAAGGCAGACTTGATAAATGATAATTGGCTTCCGCCGTCTAAAATCATGTGAACAAACACACCAAATGCACCATGTTCACTGCTAGCATAAGCACATGCCGTTTGCAAATATATATCCTGTTGTTTTGATGCAACCGTATATAAATTCATTGATGATGATGATGATGAATTATACGATTTGTCCGCTTTTGTTTCAATACCATTCCGCGATGACAACTTCGAAATCGATGTATACGGTGGATGACATAGTGTTGTCGCGTGACGTCGATTGCATGTTTTGCATACGATCCCTTTTACCTTACACATTCTGGAATTGTGCCCCTTTTTACAGCATCGGTAGCATCGACCTTCCTCACCTAATAATTGTTTTTCTTGCTCCAACGTTATAGCACTAGATGCACAAATCCTCGTTTCGTGGTTTGCAGCTTTACAAAATAGACAATTTTCTTTCGATCCAGCAGCAAATAAGCCCACAGCTGTTTTGACAGGTTTTTGTTTTGATACACCCGAGTGAGCTGAATTGGATTTCGCTTCATTCGCCTTTTCCAGAGACTCGACCTCTCTCTTTAAAAATGTTAGTAAGCAATTTACTTGTTTATCACCAGCTGACAACTTTGACAGGGGTTCAGAGACGGATTCACCACTTACCACACCATCGACGAGTACATTTTGAAGACGAGAACTTTCGGTATTTTCAATAGAGTCATCGCAATACCGGTGAAAGTCTAAACGCAAGTCGTGTGGAAGAGAACGCAACAACACTCCTTTTAGCATAATAAAATAACTGGATGATGGAATGCCCAGAGCTGCTAGCGAGCGAGTGGAAGCTAGTACTGAAGTGTATAGTCGTCTCAAAGCGAAAACGTCGCCTTTTGAAGTCACTGGCTGAATTGCAAGTAATCGCTGCATAGTATGATCCACTATCTTGTCGTTATTTCCGTACTCTTCTCTTAGCAAATTGATGGCTGTATTGTAATTTGCCTCGGAGGGAGTAAGGCCAACCAATGCTTCAGCTGCCTTTCCGAATAGAGCTGTTTCAAGGTAGTTGAATTTGTCGATTGTTGTCAGGGACCTATCTTCATGTATCAATACGTGATACTGTTCCCAGAACGGGACCCATTACCGCCAAATCGTCTCGGTTGCAGCTTTTTTAATTTAACGGCACCTGATGAAGCATTTGATGACATATGTAGCAATTGCTGGTATGGAAGTTGAATTTTCAGGCGGCATTGACGAAGCTTAGACAAACGGTGCTTTAGGCGTGTTATTGTTGCAATGGCCTTGTCTTCGTACTCGGCCACGATATCTGTTTCCTTTATGAAATCGTCCGGTTTTATAGAAGAACTTACCCCAATATTCGCCCTTTGTAAACTATCATGCGCGGCGGTTAAGCGATCCAGCATGACTAGGAGTTCTTCTTCGATGGTATCGAGGCTGCTTAAATTTTCGTCGATTTTCGCTTCGTCAGACTTGAGATATTCAGTGGCGGTGTTCACGAGTTTGGTCACTTGACCTCGATATGATGCGCGACTAGCTAACTCCATTTTGATTTGAAGCTATTAATAAATTCGTTATGCCCGATCGCTACGTTAAAGTCTTTCCGTTATCTTGCCGGGTTTCGGCACCAGTTTTAAAATGTCCACTCGGATACAAAAAGAAACAAATTCGAGAACAATAAGCTATAAACAATCTTTATTATAAATTTTGATTCAAAAGGTCGACCGCACTCTTCGCGTGTTCAAAAAGGAAGAAGGAGAAAAGAAAACCATTTGTATAACATATTCATTAGACTGTTATAATCCAACAGCTTTTAATAGTTTAAAGAATAAAAGAAAAGGCTGAATATAAATATTTTCAATAAAGACATCTCCCTAAATGTTAAGCTTGGTAACTTTGAAGCTTCAGTTATCTCAATCTACAGACCACCAAGGTCCAATATGAATTGCTTCATTCATGAACTTAATGAACATATCGACGCAGTTGGAGCGAAAAGAAATTTGATTGTTATGGGTGACGTAAACATTAACACTAAAGACGAAAATAATACACATGTGAGTAACTATCTTTCTATGATAGCGTTCAATTCAAATCATGTACATAGTTACACAGAAAATAAACGAGTTCAACTGGGAAGAGCTAAACATTTTTACGGATGTAAACGAATTTTATTTACAATACAATATTTTTAAGAAAAAAAAGAAGCACAGAAAATAGCTGGATAACGACTACATTGAGACATGATCGTAAGGAATGCGATAGACTATATAGACGATACAAAAACAACAGACTAAACGAAGAATATCTAAGAGAATACAAATTATATCGAAACGAGCTGAACAAGAAAATAGCGAGGACAAAAGCTCACTTCTATAAGCAAAAATTCCAAAATTGTAAAAATAACCTGAAGGAGTTGTCAATTCAATTTTAGGGAAAAAACCAAGAACTTTCATCCGAAGTCCTCAACATAGCACACGAATGCAATCAACAAACCTTTTTTGGTCGTTCAAACAGTGTGCCAAATTCAATTTACACCGATCATGTATATGTTAGGTCAAAAATATTCTAAGCTCGTTAAACCGCAACAAATCGGCGGGAATAGATGAAATAAGGCCAAGAAACCTGAAAATAAATGCACAGACTCTTTCCCCAGTGATAACGAAACTTATTAATATGAGTATTGATCAAACATCAATCCCCAAACTGCTGAAAATGTCAGTTGTTCGACCAATTTATAAGAGCGGAAAAAAGAACGAAATTTTGAATTACAGGCCAATTTCAATTCAGTTTTATCGGCTGTAGACAAAGTTATGGAAGAAACACTGGCAAAAAGATTGTACGAATACGTAGAGATATTTAAAATATTAGAAAAGAATCAATTTGATTTCAGCAAAAACAAGAGCATCAATCAACTGCTGGGAAACTTCGCAAATAAATTGTATAAAAGTTTAGATAAAAACCATAGCTCAGTAGTTTTATTCATCGATTTTAAGAAAACTTTCGACACATTAAGCCACAAACAAATCTTGAGACAACTGGAAAAGATTGGAGTACGAGGAAATTCTTTGGCATGGTTCGAAAACTACTTAAGAGATAGAAAATTTAAAGTAAAAATTGGTGAATATCTTAATGGAGAAGAAAATGTAAAATATGGTGTTCCCCAAGGACCAGGTTTGGGTCCACTATTGTTTATAATATACACATATATCAACGATCTGCTGTCAGTGCTGAAATACAGTACGGGATACGCGTATGCGAACGACACAGCGATTGTAGTCAGCCATAAAAACGTAGAGGAAGCTGTAAGACTAATTCAAATAGACTTTAATGGAGTCACAGCCTGGTGCCCTGATCATGGATTAATAATAAACGCACAGGTTTCTCAAAGGTTATGCATATTCGTCCGCCGCATATCCAAAAAACCAAAATGATTATAAAAATGCATGACATTGATTGCTTGCACAAAACCGGATGTAGCGATCTGATAGGAGATGATGACGACTGGAAAGAATATATATAGATAATGTGTCAACTTACAAATAACTCGGGCTAACGATTGACTACAACTTTAAGTGGAGCTACCATATTGATGAACTAAAAAAGAAACTACGTCAATCAGCTTACGCAGTCTTCCATCTAACCAATCTCTGCACATCTGCAGTGCAATGCTACCTCGGATTAGTTGAATCACATCTGATGTATGGTATACTAGCTTGGGGAAAAGCATCGCAAATGCAACCCCTACAACAGCTTCAAACACGACTTCAAAAAATAGTGCGAAAAGCAAAACAACACAGCGAAGAGCAGTATCAAAGGAACTTGACGATTAATATGCTGAACATCTCCCAAATCCACGATTTGGAAACCCTATCTAATCTCTACAACGACAATACCTACAGAATCCAAACGCAACAGACAATAAACACTAGAAGAAGACAACACCACTTTTATGAGATTCCGAGGTTCTGGAACGAGTATGGGCGAAGGACGTATGATGTCGCAATTCTAATGGTACTTAACAAACTCCCTAGAGAGTTTCGCAACCTAGCAAAAAATGAAGTATTGCTAAAGAAATGTACTTAAGTTTATAATTTCAAATATAGGGTCCGCCAAATAATTTTTTTTTTTTGAAAATGCTATAAAAAAACTACTGAATATTTTCTCAAATTTCTTTTTTTATTTGAAAGTACAATCCTTCCGGTTAATAATGGAAAATAATTTCATTCAAATGGCTGCCTCGGCTGGCCATGCAGTAGCCTACACGATCGGTCCAATTTTTGAGCACATTATCGATTGTGTGCAGCTGTATTTCACCAATGGCTTCACGAATATTGTCCTTTAAAGCGTCAATTGTCTCTGGCTTGTCGGCGTAACACTTATCTTTGACGGCACCCCACAAATAATAGTCCAACGGTGTCAAATCGCAGCTCCGAGGTGGCCAAACGACATCAGCTCTGCGGCTGATAATGCGATCTTCAAAAACAGGGCGCAAAACATCGAGTGTAGCTTCGGCTGTATGGTACGTAGCGCCGTCCTGTTGAAACCAAATGTTGCCAATATCCTCCTCTTCAATTTTTGTGAACAAAAATTCGTTCAACATGGCCCGATAACGATCGCCATTGACTGTAACGGCCACTCCTTGCTTATTTTCGAAGAAAAATGGCCCAATTATGCCTCTGGACCAAAATCCGCACCAAACAGTGGCTCGTTTTGGGTGCACCGGCTTTTCAATGTATGCGCGCGGGTTTTCTGTGCCCCAAATGCGACAATTTTGCTTGTTTACATACCCGCCAAGATCAAAATGAGCTTCATCTGAAAAGATGATTTTTTTGGCAAAATCGGCATCTTCTGTAAGTCGATCGCAGGCCCACTTAGCGAAGCGTTGTTCAAGCGTATACACAACCATATTCGTTCAGCGGAAGGATAAAACTAATTATCTGTCAAATCAGACATGAGCTAAGTGTTACCATTCACGAAATAAGCACTACTTGAAAAAAAGAAGTTAGATGGCGGATCCTTTATGTTCTTTTTATTCGCTCTTCGTTCTTCGTATAGTCTTGGTTTTTATTAAATTTATTGTATATAATGTAATCAGTTCAAATTATCTAAATATAAATCTTTTAAAGTAAAGAACTCAACACCTAAAATGTACCAACATATTAAGAATCAGTCGTCTGCAGACAAGCCCTCCCGGCTTCGTAGATAAAAATAACATGTTTACATACTTGAAATTTATACGTAATAAAATTAAATTGAATTGAATTGAAAATAGATTTGCTGCTGCAAATTCGGTATTACAGACTTTCACAAAGCTCTAATTTTTTTTTGTTTTTTCGAGTCACGACTTTTTTTGTCGCCCCGCTGCGCTAATCTTTCGCTTCAATTGGTTTTTTTTTTGCTGAATATCTTTCCTCAAAGTTGCTATTCTTTTTATTGCTTCATCTGTAGCCATACCAGTATCGCGTACAAGCTATTGAACTCAGATTCTATAATTACAATTTTATTCCTAGATGCGCTCTAACTAGGCTTTGGTTTAGGTATTGTTTGAAGTACCTGGCAGTCATTTAATTATATAACGATATCTTTAGTGTCTTCTGGCATGTCTTGCTTAGTATTTCCCTACAATTAAAAATAAACATGTAAAATGTTGAATATGGACATTTCCATACTATATTTTCTAAAATCACCTACTATAATATAATTATGAAAAAAGTAACTCGAATTGAAAGACAAGTTCAAAATGGCGGTGATCTTTTATAATAATTTTAATACAGTCCTGTCGTCTCCCCGGACTCTGAAGTAAATTTTATCTCGATTTTAAATGTAATCGATGCAATGTAATAAATAAAGTAAAACACAATGTTAGACAACATTGTGATCCCAAATTAAGTTGCTAAAAGCACCTGTGTTATGATGATTTCCATATAACCAATAAAAGTACCACAAACACACAAATCAGATGCAGCTATTTTTTTTATTTAATAAACACCTGTCCCTCTGGGGGAATCGAACCTTGCGTCAATGGTAATTTATCTAAAATCAATAACAATTCTTTTGTGTAATTAAGAAATAATCGAATAAGATCACTTATCACCTGTGTACATAGGTACCTACTAAGTGTTCCGCGGAACGACCTAGCAATTAGAGCTCTTGATTTTGGACGTGTATTTAATTACACGTGTATTCGTGTCACATGTACTCGTGAACAAAATATCTATTTGCACGTGTACACGTCTATACATTAAATTCACGTGTAAATAAAAATACACGTGTAATTATAAAATGAAATGCCCTTGAATTATGTTGAATTATGAAATTCGAGAATTTGCTTTGCATTTTTTTTTAATCTAACCTTGGGCAGCCTCTGAAAAAAGTTCTGTTTGATGACTCTTCGTTCTCTACACATTTACCGCTAGTTCCACGACAGCAAAGCCACTGTTTTTTCTTCTTTGTAGCTTGTTGAAAATACTGGAACAACATATGATGCCTTTAGAAAATGATTCTGCTATAATGAAATCGTTTAAAATCAGTTTTTTCAGCAATTTGCAAAAACGGTTTGATCTGAAATGTAATGGCACACCTGACGTTTCTGTAAGACAAGCAGCATCTTTACTTGACCCGCGATACAAAGACTTTGTGCATGAAGATTTTGATGAAAGAGCTCCCTAAAGACGCTACTAGTGAAAAGTTCTCCTTCGGAACATACTATTGAAGAAAAAAAATTTGAACTAAACCGGTACTATTGAAGAAAAAAATATGAACTAAACCGGTTCACCGCATACAGCATGTAAAACTCATATTCCTACACCCCTATTTTGAACGAAAAATGGTTGCTAATGCTAAAACAAAGCAAAATAATGAATGAGATACAAATGTGTTTCATTTTATTTTCTTAAATTTACATAATAGTTATGTGTTTTAACTGATAATTATGGTTTTTTGTAAAACATTTCCCTTTAGTTACGTGAAAAGAAAAGTTTTTCTGTCTATAATGGGAGTGTACGAATATGGGTTTTGCATACTGTATATATTTTCTTTAATTACACGTGATATACTAAATATAGGAGTAATATTAAATACACGTGTAAATATAAATACACGTGTTCCTACACGAACATTTTAATAACAGGTGTTTATTACACGTGTAATAGAGGGCTCTACTAGCAATACCTAGTCAGTTTAGTTTGGTTGTTATTACAAAATTCGAACTTACTTTTACGTCCTCGGACTCCAGTTGCATTCGTGATGTTGACGGCGAAGGAATTTTCGAAAAAAATTCACAAGTGCCGCTTTTTTTTCTTAAGTTTTATTTGCAATTCTTTGATTTTAGATTCCACTTTTCCTTCAACATTGTCACTACTTTTCAAACTCTTCCATAAATTGTTAACTTCTTCTTGTTCATTTTGTTTATTTTTATCAGCATAAGCTGCACTGTATGCTTCATATACGGTAAAGATTACCTAAATTACTCTTTATATTCATTTTAAACTTTTTTTTTCTTTATTTCATAACAATATCTACAACGGTATTATTATTACAATTATTTACTATTATTTCAAAATAATTGTTACAAATAAAATACGTTGCAAGGTATTGAAAAAAACAACTGAATACAATTTTTTGTCTAAAGCAAGACAGTGACGAAAGTACTTAACAAGTTCAACTAAAAATAGATCAATAGTTCTATTGATGGGGAAGCAATAGAAGATTTAAATTGAAATTAAAAGAGTAAATTATAAATATTTATAGAAATTTTAGGTTACATCATTGGACTTAATAAAGCATCAATTTCAGAATGGTTGAATGAAAAAAACTATTTTTTTACTGCCTTTAGGAATACTGTTTTCACTCTCTCACACCTAAGGATCTCTGGTAATCTATCTAGACACGCGGTAGCGTGTCAAGCCAAGTTCAAGCGAACAGAACTGGCGAGCAGCACCGTGTGTAATATAACACGAACCATTTGGAGCCACTTTTGACCCCCTCATATCTTAAAAACTATTGCATCTAAACATGTCAAATTTGGCACATATATTGAGACTTGCGAAATACATATGTGCTCCAAATTTCATAAACACACCTTAAACGGTTATTTAGATATTAACGTCCAAAAATCGTCATTTTTATCACTGACCTACTGTTAATCACAAAAGTAAGTAAGCACCCAACGCTAATGCATGTTAATTGAAAAAAAATAAATTTAGATTAAGAAAATTGCCACTGTGCATTCAAAATAATGTTAAACATCTGCCCATTGTCTGATGACCACACATAACGGAAAAAGATATTCGCCGCCGGCAGTCTGTAACTGTTTATTTAGCTAATATATGCATTTTGAATGTCACAAAAGTAAGTAATCAGTGCGGTTCGATGATTGATTACTGTCTGGACCAGTCATTTTGGAATTTTATTGTGCTTTACTCATTGGTAAATGTTTTAGATAAATCTATTATACTATTTATTATATAACATTTTATATTGTTTATAAAGGGTCCGCCAAATAATTTTTTTTTTTTTTTTAAATGCTATAAAAAAAACTACTGAATATTTTCTCAAATTTCTTTTTTTATTTGAAAGTAGAATCCTTTCGGTTAATAATGGAAAATAATTTCATTCAAATGGCTGCCTCGGCTGGCCATGCAGTAGCCTACACGATCGGTCCAATTTTTAAGCACATTATCGATTGTGTGCAGCTGTATTTCACCAATGGGTTCACGAATATTGTCCTTTAAAGCGTCAATTGTCTCTGGCTTGTCGGCGTAACACGTCCAACGGTGTCAAATCGCAGCTCCGAGGTGGCCAAACGACATCAGCTCTGCGGCTGATAATGCGATCTTCAAAAACAGGGCGCAAAACATCGAGTGTAGCTTCGGCTGTGTGGCACGTAGCGCCGTCCTGTTGAAACCAAATGTTGCCAATATCCTCCTCGTTCAACATGGCCCGATAACGATCGCCATTGACTGTAACGGCCACTCCTTGCTCATTTTCGAAGAAAAATGGCCCAATTATGCCTCTGGACTAAAATCCGCACCAAACAGTGGCTCGTTTTGGGTGCACCGGCTTTTCAATGTATGCGTGCGGGTTTTCTGTGCCCCAAATGCGACAATTTTGCTTGTTTAGATACCCGCCAAGATCAAAATGAGCTTCATCTGAAAAGATGATTTTTTTGGCAAAATCGGCATCTTCTGTAAGTCGATCGCAGGCCCACTTAGCGAAGCGATAACGCATTGGATGGTCAGTTGGCTTCAACTCCTGAACCAATTGGACTTCGTATGGCGTCATACCAAGGTCTTTATGCAAAATTCGTCTCAATGATGTCTCCGAAATGTTCAATTGTTGAGAACGACGGTGAATTGATGTTGATGGCGCTTCACGCACACTTTCTGCCGCAGCAGCAATATTCTCGGGTGTACGCACTGTTTTTGGCTTTTCACGCTTTGGTTTATCGATGAGGATGCCAGATTCTTTCACTTTTTTCACAAGATAACGAACATACGGAGCTGACGGTGCTTCTCTTCTTCCAAAATCCGTACGCAATTTTCGCACACATTCTGCAACATTACCATGATTTTCAAAGTAATGTCGCAATATTTCCCAGCGTTGTTCAAGCGTATACACAACCATATTCGTTCAGCGGAAGGATAAAACTAATTATCTGTCAAATCAGACATGAGCTAAGTGTTACCATTCACGAAATAAGCACTACTTGAAAAAAAAACGTTAGATGGCGGACCCTTTAGTTGAGAAAAATTGCACCAAGAGGAAAGGAGCTAAGCAAGGATTTGAAGGAAGTGGTAATAAAACACTTTTTAGAAAAAAAGTCAGAACGCGAAATTAGTAGAATTCACAATTAGTACCATTCACAAAATAATAAAAAATTATTAAAACAAAAACACCTCGAATGTGGAAAATGTTAAAAGATCTAGACGTCCTCGCAAGTTTACTGCAAAAGAAAGCTGGCTGATCGTAAGAAAATTGAAGCAGAATCCAAAAATTAGTGCACCAAGTATACTGACAGAAATAGCCAATGAAACTGGTAAAACTTGTAACCCTTAAACGATTCGCCGCGTGCTTTATGAAGTCGGGTACCATGGTCGAAATATTCGGAAGAAACCATATGTTAGTAAAGCCAATCGACGAAAGCGAATTTAATTTGCCAAAACCACGAACATCGGCAAGCGGAATTCTGGAACACCGTTATTTTCTCTGACGAGAGCAAATTTAACATCTGTGGTTCAGACGGACGTGGAAAAGTTTGGAGAAAAAAAATTCCGAATTCGATCAGTTAAATATGTCAGGAACTGTGAAGCACGGTGGTGGAAGTGTAATGGTTTGGGGGTGCATATCAGCGTCTGGTGTGGGAAATTTGGTATTCATTGATTCTTTAATGAATCGATTCGATTACCTTGACATTTTAAAGAATAATGTGCCAGAAAGTGCCCGAAAATTGGAGAGGTCTTTTGTTTTTCAACAAGACAATGACCCCAAACATACGTCCAACATTGTCAAGGAAGGGCTGTTATACAATGTTAGAACTCAGCTTAAAACACCACCACAATCGCCAGATTTGAATGTAATTGAACATTTATGGAAGCACCTCGACCGAAAGATAAGGGCACATGAGATAAACACCAAAGAAAACGTGTTCTTCAGGAGGAATGGTCCAGAATTGGACCAAATCTGACGCAAAAGTTAGTGGATTCAATGCCTTCACGCAATAAAGGCTGTAATAAAAGCTAAGGGCTACCCAACAAAATACTAAATTCAATAGCATATACCCATTATTTTATTCGTACTTTTCATTCATTCGAACTGCTTACTTACTTTTGTGATATAAATTTTCCATTGTTTTTAGTTAAGTTGAAATATCTTTTTTATGTTTAGTTACTTTCTAATTATGAATATTCCTGTTTTGAAAGAAATATATGAATTCTTAAAAATTGAGATTATCTGGACTATTTGACTTATATAAATGTCAATTTTCTATCCACCATTTCATGAATGGGGTGTGCTTACTTACTTTTGTGATTAACTGTACATATCAAAACTATAACCCACTTCCAGATGACCTAGAACTATGAAATTTGGCAAGTAATGTCGTCATATACTCTAAGTACAGGAAAAAATCTGAAAACTATACATTTGCAATTAAATCATAAGAAAAATTGTCTTTATTTAAAACTGATTTTATGGGAGAGGGAGGTGAAGTATGAAATGGAGTAACGCATACACAACTCTTTATTTTTCGAGGCTGCACGTTTTTTTGTCTGGTGATGCGCTTCAATTGTGTTCGTCACTAACACAATGAAAGGATGTTCACAGATACAATAGAAATGAAGGAAGAAGAAGGAAGATAAAGAAAAAATAATACCATTGATCACAACAAAATTATGTTTATATGTACATACTTACATATACATATGTATGTATCTATGAAGGTAAAGATGAATGTACGAATTTACATACATCCTTGAGTAAATTGAATGTGTAAATTAACGTGCGACAAATCAAATCTACGTGAGAAAATGTGCCGACGCAGCGTCTGGGAGATTCACAGGCCCAGCAGAGAGTCAACAGGCAACGGTCACCCGAGCACCCACGCTAAAGAAGAACGCGACGGTCACCTGAGTACCCACCGCCGCACAGTGGTCTCCCCCATAGGCCAAAAGGTAAAATGCAAAAGTTAATGGTACCCATATTTTTTGTTGCAAATAATATCTCTGATAACGGTTCATGTTGACAACAGTTGAATCACTCATCTACGAGAAGTTGTTCATGGCATGATCAGTCGCTAAAGTTGTATGTTTGGTTGCAGTCGTTGGCGATTTTTAGTGCAGATTTATTTTATTGCGATTAAATTAACTGTTTTTTTTTTTCTTTTGAGGCATAGGCTGTGTAATTTCAATGATGAATATTGAAGACCAAGGTATGTAGATAACTTTAAACTTATTCACCCCCCTTATTGATGTGCATAGTAATATTAAAATTGTTACTAAAGTAAGTACATCAATCGTTTGTTTTTTTTTTTTAAATGAAATTTTGACAAGGCATACGTTTTGATTCGTGTATTTTCGTCTAATTTAGTTTACATAATTACTTAGGTGATTTCTCTTTTGTTAAGAACGTATATATCATTTTTTGCGAAAATGTGCTAAAATTTAGGAAATTTCACTATATGTAGAACCATTTTTTGTTTTTTAAGGGTCAAGTAAAATAGTCAAGATCCGTAATATATTTTATATATGGCGTAAAGTAAAGAAGACTGGAGGTGCTACTAAGCATAAGGAAACGTTTGGAACCTTTAAGCAAACCTACAACATGGAACACACAAAACGTTTATTCAGCAGGATATATTCGCTATGCCAGTCCTTTTTGACGCGATGGAATAAATGCTCACGGAACGAGAACTTCTTTCTAGCAAAGTACAGTGACTGGCTTGACAGTACAGAAGACTTCACTGATGTGAGTAAGGCCAATGATTCTAATAAATTTCAAGGAAGGCCAAAAAAGACGTTCCTAGAATGCTCGTCCTGAACAAAAAGGAGGCGTATTGCTAGCTTGGCTACTAAGGATCAAGATGTCGTTTCCGCTTTGATGCAATTGCAGGCAACCGAGGTTCCGCAACTTAATGTAAATGACACCTTAAAATTATTAGTTGATGCCAAATTAACAAAAAAACAATATCAAATTATAAGGAATGTGGTTTCCGTGCAGGGACCGGTTAAGAATATCCCTGCAGCGATACCTCTCGCTTGTCGTAAAAGGCGACTAAAACAAAGGTAAACGAAAATCACATCTAGGCAATTTAGAAAACACCAAGGTGAGCCTAGCGACACATATACCACCATTAAACTGCCCCACAAGTGTGCATGCAAATCAGTGGGTTGACACGACTGGAGATCACCGGTGTTGTAAGAGTAAGATCAAACAAAAAAATATGGAGCATGCCCGTGTCACAAAAAAAAAAAGCAGACCGAAAAACAATTGGTGCAAACAAATGCAAAAACACCAGCATTTGATTGGCCTCAGCGATGAAGTAATCCCGAACCGGGAAGCCTACCGCTACTTTCTGAGGTCAAACCGGCGAACCCCACAAGCGGACAAAACTTGATATTTTCCCGAGTTATGCTAAGGTACTCAAAGCAAAGCAAGATTGTTACCCAAAGCTAGAAACAATAACGATCACTAATTCATCAGCCGAAGTAACTCTCCAAGGCCTTTTAGATCACACCGCGAAACGGATTGTAGAATCACAGCAGCACGTTCTCAAAATGGCGAAAGATGATTTGAGTAATTTGACAGTTATTGGAAAATGGGGCTTCGATTGAAGCAGCGGATAATCGGAGTACAAACAACGAATTTGGGGTAAATTTAGTGATAGTGATATGTTCGTGACTTATTATGTCCCTATTCACAAATAAATCCAAACGCGGACAAGAGAATTGAATGGCAGAATAATCGTCCTGGATCCACCAGATACTGTCGTCCTATCCGTTTTCAACTTAAGAAGGAAACTGCAGAGTTGAGCAGGGCCGAACAACAATACATATTAAGTCAAATCGACGATCTTTCTAGTACTATTATTACTATGGAAGATAAGATTTATAATGTAAACCATGAGCTCAAGTTGACAATGGTGGATGGGAAGGTGAGTAATGCCTTAACCTATACCGCGTCCCAACAGGTGTGCTATATTTGCGGTGCCAAACCAACTACAATGAACGATATTGAAGGTTCCTTGCAAAGACAAATTAGTTATGATAGTCTAGAATTTGGTTTATCGCCTTTGCATGCGTGGATACGTTTTTTTTAATTTTTAATTCATGTATCCTATAAACTTGATTTCAAGAAATGACGAGCGGGAAAAAACTAGAGATCTTTTCTGACCGCAAAAAAAACACACATACAGGATGAATTCAAACAAAAGACTGGTCTTATAATTGATAAACCGAAGTGGGGGAAATTCAAATGATGGCAATACGGAAGATTTTTTGCCAACCCTTCATTATCTTCAAAGATTACGGGCTAGAAGAAGTCCATAATTGAAAGATGTTCTGTAGTCCTCAGAAATATTGCATGTGGCTATACTATTAATATCCAGGCTTTTGAAGAGTATGCCTCACAAACAGCAAGAGAAATTGTGAACGAATATCCATGGTATCCAATGCCAGCTTCCGTGCATAAAGTACTGATCCATGGTGGACAAGTTGCCCAACATGCGATTGTGCCTATAGGCCAGTTGACCGAAGAAGCTGCTGAGGCTAATAATAAAAACATTAAGATGTTTAGGTGAAGAAATACGAGGAAAATTTCAAGAGTAGCCATCAATACCGATTTATTCAATCGATTGTTTCTTGCTTCGGATCCGTTTTTAGCTAACGCAAGAACTTCACAAAGGCTTGACAAATCAATCTTAAGCAAAGACGTTTTAAAACTCCTAATGTAAAAACTTCTTCTATATTGATTAAAATAGAACAAACTAAGCTTTTTAATAAAAATTACATTACAATTTATTTTGTTAAATGAATTTTTGGATTATGACCGGCGATCCCATACATATGAAACCACTGTGCGCCGGAAGGAATGCATGCAAGTGGCTGCACTCGATTAGTACTTAAGGTAGAATAAGAATTCTATGTGAGTTAGATTTAAGTTTGATTTCGTGTTGTAAGGGCAACCTATGCCCGTTTGAATTGAAATAAAAAAATATTTTTCTTAATTAAATAGGTTTAAAATAAATTAATTGGCGCCCGAGCAGGGGCGCACACACCCGCGGTGTGTAAAGTGAAGTAGAAGTGTTATAAATAATAATTAGCGAAAGTGTTCGGCCAGCGGCCTATGAAAAAAAAAATAGCTCCAGTGCCATCAACCACTCGCGACCGACTTTCAGTGACTCCAAGGCCATTACGCGCTCGCTACCGCATTTTACAGTTTACCTCAAGTAGCTCGAGAAAGTGCTCGAGAAAGCACTAACACTTGATACTTCATGACCACCCGCTGGTCCAGTGAACATATGGTATAAGTAAAAACGACAAAGTGAAAAGGAAAAAGCAGTTAGTGAGAAGAACGCATAGATAAAATTTAAAGAGAAAGGGAAAATAATAAATATAATAAATAAATAAAAAATATAATAAGGAGTGCATCAGTGGATCCGCTGGGAAGAAAGAGACAGAAATATACTCTCTAGTGCAGCTAGAAGGAACTCAGAACTCCTCTAGTAACCCATGTAAACTGTGTGTCTGCGGAACCCGAGTCACCGGCCCAGGATAAAAAGGAACAATTCCAGGACACCGACATGGAGATATTGCTGATTTTACTTTAGTAAGTTGTAGAAGTATAAGAAATTTGACAATTATATATAATTATAAGTATACCTATGTATATGGAATAGAAATTCAAAAAAGCAAAAAGCTGTTTCAATAAATTAAAAATGTGTAAAGTGAAAAAAGAAAAGAATAAAATATAAATAAATAAGTAAGAAATACCAATTAAAAGGGAAATTAAGAATCAATAAAGTGTGAAATTATATGCAAATAAAAAAAAAATTGAAATAAGAGGTTAAACCAATAAAGTAGAATTAGTAAAATAGTAACAAAAGAAAAGAATAAAAGTAATAATTGCAAATAGTAAGTGTGAAAGTAGAAGCCAATAAATAAAGTTGAAATAAGAGGTTAAACCAATAAAGTAGAATTAGTAAAATAGTAACAAAAGAAACGATTAAAAGTAATAATTTCAAATAGTAAGTGTGAAATAATAAAAATTGAAATAAGAGGTTGAACCAATAAAGTAGAATTAGTAATTGCAAATAGTAGATTATAGTAAAGAAGAAAAGAAGGAGGAGAAAAATGCCAATTACTATGTCCCAAGATGTTGACCCTACACCAGAAATACCCTTCGCATCCACCTCCGTCCCAATAAATATAAACCCATCCCCACCTTCGCGATTAAGCACAGGCTCCGTTTCTGGTGCGCCAGGCGACACAGAACATATCAAATTGAATGAAAATACAATCGGCTCAACTATAAGTGAAAAATGATTGCAATTAGATATGACAAAACCGCCAACCCATACATTTGGCCTGAGAGAATAGGATTCCGACGATTGCATTATGATAACCAGTTCAGAGGGAGAGTACGATGACGACGTAGATGATTTCCTGTCGCCACAAATTCTCGAGTTAGATAATTGTTTTCACTCGCAAGAGGCACATCTATCCTATCCACTACCTAATACCACAGGCACTGCACCTCTGCCCGAAGCTCGAGAACCAAAGCTTCAGAGCAAACGTCATACACGCTGGTCAAGGCGCCGTAAGAAAGCCACATGCCCCACACCCTAATCCTCCATTTCGTGGGCAAAACGCCACACCTCCACACAACCCGAATAGAAGCCCCATTTACCAGCCAAATGTAGCTAACTTCAGCTATTTCCAACGCTCAAATCCCATTCAAAACCCACCCCCACCTAATCCCTTTAAACGCCAGAACCAAGTAACATACAACCATCCCTCGTCGAAAAACCATTGCCAAATGAAAAGTGTTCACCAGTCTATAGCAAGCACTACCCATTTCCCATATCACTCAAACAAGAAGTCGAAAAGCAATTCTCCAACCTTTTAGCAGATGGCATCATCAGGCCATCCAGGGATGTCGCCCTATAATTCTCCCGTTTGGATTGTCCCAAAAAAAAAAAACGGACTCCACGGGAACAAAGCAGTTCAGAATGGTGATCGACTATCGGAAGCTTAATAGCGTAACTATAGCCGATCGTTATCCTATTCCCGATATAAATGAGGTCCTTGCTCAACTAGGCAAGAACAAGTACTTTATGGTTCTTGACCTTAAGTCCGGCTTTCATCAGATTCCATTGAAGGAATCCGATATAGAAAAGACCGCATTAACAACGGAAAAAATGAATTCACCGGACTTCCTTTTGGCCTCAAGAACGCGCCATCAATTTTTCAAAGAGCTCTCGACGACATCCCCCGAGACTATGTATGTATATTGGAAAAACTTGCTATGTCTATATCGACGATATAGTTATATTTAGCAAGAACGAAATCGAGCACGCTAAGCACATAGAAGAGGTCTTCGAAACTCTCTATGATGCTAACATGAAAGTGCAGCTTGATAAATGTAATTTTTTCAAGCAAGAAGCAGAATTCCTCGGCTTTCTCATTTCATCGGAAGGGATAAAAACCAATCCTGCAAAGGTCGAAACCATTAAAAATTTTCCCATTCCAAAGACTCTGAAGGATTTGCGCTCATTTCTTGGCCTGTCAGGCTACTATCGCCGCTTCGTCAAGGATTACGCAACGCTTGCGAAGCCCCTGACAGCCCTCTTAAGAGGGGAGGATGGACGTGTGTCCAAACACCAATCCGCGAAAAAACAAATCTTTCTCGACTCCAAAGCTTTGGACTCTCTTAACAAAATCAAGAATTACCTTACCTCTAAAGACCTCCTCAAGCGTCACAAATAAATTCCCTCACGCCTACAATGCATAGCAATGAGAGCTCTTCACACAATCTCATCCCTAGTGTCGATGTCCCCATCAACGTGTTTAAGAACCAAATTTTAATCCAAATTGGCGAAGTCCCTAACCTAAAGTTCGAAATTGTTTTTCCTACTTATCACAGGCACACAGTTACCGAGCCAGAGTTTACCGAGGAGAAACTGAAAGCAATTTTGAAAAAACTTCTTAACCCCTCTGTAATTAACGCCATAAAAACTGAAGAGAACCTCATGGGTGTCATTCAGGAATTGTATCCAATTTTTCAAATTACAAAATTAGATTCACTCAGTCCCAGGTTACAGACATTACCAATGAGCAGGAGCAGGAGAACTTGATCGTCAAAACCCACAGAAGAGCCCTTCGTGACGAGCAAGAAAACAGAATCCAAATTCTCAGGGAATATTACTTCCCAGCAATGAAAAGAAAAATAAGACGGATAGTCAGATTGTGTGCGGTCTGCAGAGAAAACAAGTACGACCGTCATCCGAATAGGCCGGAGCTGTACCCCAATACCCACGTCCACCTCGATATCTTTTCAACCGCAGGAAACCTCGTCCTCACTTCAATTGATAAGTTCTCGAAATATGCCTCAGTTAGAAGTCCAAGGCCACAGAAGACATTAGACAGCCGTTTCGTGAGATACTTTTTTCATTTGGGTTGCCCGAAATTGTCGTGATAGACAACGAGAAATCCTTTAATTCGGCATCCATTACCTTCATGATGGAAAGCGACCTCAGAATCACGGTCTTTAAAACACCTCCCTATATGAGCAGCGTCAATGACCAAGTCGAGCGATTCCATTCGACACTCATCGAAATAATGAGATGTCTGAAAACGGAAAATGTTCGGAAAATGAGAGAGCTGTTCAGGAATATAATTCGTCTATACACTCCGTCACGAATAAGAGACCAGTTGACGTATTCTTCGGACGTAGGGTAAGCCTAGACCCCGTGCTCTACGAAGAAGCACGACAAGAGACGATGCAGAAAATTGCCAACAAACAGGCTGCCGACTTACATTTTCATAACAAAAATAGAAAACCACCGAAAGACTACGCACCAGGAGACGTAATTTATGTCGGACAAAATAAACGACTAGGTACAAAACTCACTCCAAGGTACAAGAAAGAGATTGTGGCTGAAAATAAGACAACAACCGTCCTCACCCAATCGGGAAGGACAGTCCACAAAACTCACATCAAAAATATCACCGATTGACATCTAAAGACACCTACGTACAACACTTTTAACTTTTCATTCTAGCCTGATCCTCCGGCTTAGTCCCGCAAAGACAGAAACGGACGTTATAGACTATTCAAACGCACAATTGGTTGCAATATAAACAGGAACAGCGAAGTTGCAGATCGGTACATTTAAATTGATCCATGTGATCGACCTGGCATCTTATCGACGACATAGAAAAGGACACCGAGAAACACCTTTCCACTCACCCCCTGTATCCCTTCCTTACCTATGAAATTTCCCTTATCCGGACCTACCTCAAGAGGTTAACACCGAAAATACAACACAGTCGCTCCTTAAATTTTATTGGCAGTACATGGAAGAAGTGGATTGCAGGCAATCCCGACCAAGCAGATTTTCAAATTATTAATGCAAAAATTAACAATGCACTTAGAAACAATAATAACCAGGTAGTCATAAACAAAGTAACTTTAAATAAAATTGCGGAATTAACAAACAAAACTAACGAGGTAATTAAAGCTGTTAAAGAAAATAATAATGCCAAGAACGATTTTGTAAACAGAATAAACAGAGTAAAGGGTCCGCCATCTAACTTTTTTTTTCAAGTAGTGCTTATTTCGTGAATGGTAACACTTAGCTCATGTCCGATTTGACAGATAATTAGTTTTATCCTTCCGCTGAACGAATATGGTTGTGTATACGCTTGAACAACGCTTCGCTAAGTGGGCCTGCGATCGACTTACAGAAGATGCCGATTTTGCCAAAAAAATCATCTTTTCAGATGAAGCTCATTTTGATCTTGGCGGGTATGTAAACAAGCAAAATTGTCGCATTTGGGGCACAGAAAACCCGCACGCATACATTGAAAAGCCGGTGCACCCAAAATGAGCCACTGTTTGGTGCGGATTTTGGTCCAGAGGCATAATTGGGCAATTTTTCTTCGAAAATGAGCAAGGAGTAGCCGTTACAGTCAATGGCGATCGTTATCGGGCCATGTTGAACGAATTTTTGTTCACAAAAATTGAAGAGGAGGATATTGGCAACATTTGGTTTCAACAGGAAGGCGCTACGTGCCACACAGCCGAAGCTACACTCGATGTTTTGCGCCCTGTTTTTGAAGATCGCATTATCAGCCGCAGAGCTGATGTCGTTTGGCCACCTCGGAGCTGCGATTTGACACCGTTGGACTATTATTTGTGGGGTGCCGTCAAAGGTAAGTGTTACGCCGACAAGCCAGAGACAATTGACGCTTTAAAGAACAATATTCGTGAACCCATTGGTGAAATACAGCTGCACACAATCGATAATGTGCTTAAAAATTGGACCGATCGTGTAGGCTACTGCATGGCCAGCCGAGGCAGCCATTTGAATGAAATTATTTTCCATTATTAACCGGAAAGATTGTACTTTCAAATAAAAAAAGGAATTTGAGAAAATATTCAGTAGTTTTTTTTATAGCATTTTCAAAAAAAAAAAAGTTATTTGGCGGACCCTATATAAGCTAAACATAGTTAAAGAAGAGTTAACCCATATAATGTACGCCATACATTTTTCAAACGCAGGAATTGTAAACCCATTAATTTTAAGTAATGCCGAATTTAACTTTATAAAGAATACATTAGAAAAAAAAAATAACTTATTAATAGTGAACAGGCAGCCGATTTTGCTGAAAATTTTGCGACAAATCAAATCTACGTGAGGAAATGTGCCGACGCAACGTCTGGGAGATTCACACGTCCAGCAGGCAACGGTCACCCGAGCACCCACGCTAAAGAAGAATGCGACGGTCACCTGAGAGCACCCACGCTAGAGAAGAACGCGACGGTCACCTGAGTACCCATCGCCGGAAGGAATGCATGCAAGTGGCTGCACTCGATTAGTACCTAACGTCTGACTTGGCTAGTTCTCATATATGAACTATTATTAATTACTACTAAAACAGTCATGGAAGAGCCCTATGTTCGATGGCTAGTTTCTACCAGCAAGCCAAATTTTCGGAAGAGAGGATGAGAACTTACAGCTTTAGAACTTGCGAAGGCTATTATATAATTCGTATATGAAAACTAGCCAAGTCAGAACCTAGGCTTCAATATATTATCCTAAGTTCTAAGAAGAAATGCTTTTTTAAGTTGTTATAAAATATTTTATGTTGTTATAAATAAATTTCAGGACTGACCATTCAACTTGGCACCCATTTAGATCTCACTTCTTTTGTCGTTGAAGTCAATAACCAAGACATATATCATAATATTGAACTTGGCTCCCATTTCACATTAATGTTTTTGATTGGATAAAACAATCGCGAAGCAGTAACATAATAACAATGAGAAAAATGGGTTTTTTTGATGGTGGGTACAGTTACGAAATTCCGGGTGTTGATTCACAAACCATAGTTGTCTTGCCCTCTAGCTACATAGTATCCGGAATTACAAAAAAATATTTTGAGAACTTTATAATAATAAAGGTGCCTTAATGGAAGAAAGGCGAGATATTTGAATAGCTCAAAACTGGGTGTCCTGCGATTTGTTTTTAAAATTATCCTCATTGCATGCTTCTGCTTCATCAATAAAGGTTCTATTTTGTTGAAATAAGTACTTCACCAGCAAGAAATTCCAACTCCAATTTGGATTTAAATACACCATTGTAAACCAATTTTAAAACCGTTAGATTGCAGTACATATTAAGATGATATATTTGTCTTATAACCCCGTTCAGATACTGTTCCAATATATTGAATGGTTTTTCCAACAAAGTTTTTAGTCCAGCATAACATCTAAATATTTAAAACTTTCAACGTGCTCCATCAAAAAGCAATTTTCATGGCAATCTATATGATTATTGAATATCATATCTTAAAAAACAAATGGCACACATTGGTGCATGATAATATGTATATATAAAGGAAGTTCTCTGAAAATTTTGCCTTTGATATTAAATATCATAAACTTCGTTTTGTTGCTAATTATTAGTTTATGATAATTGAACCATCTTCTTATTATATCTAGGTCATAATTTACATCTGCAAAGCTTTAAATTAAATTAGTGTTGGAATAGAAAAGAGATGTATCATCAGCAAAGGCCTTTAAAGGGTTGTAAAAGCAACGAGTTGACGTATATTTAAAAAAAGGATTGGGCCAATACTGATCCTTGAGGAACACCCATACTTAAGAAGCCTTTAGAACTGTAAACATTACTAATTTTTACAACTTGATGACGGTTTGACAAATTGAATGAATGGAGCCTCTAAAACCGGCTTTATAAAGCTTATCAAGTAGCAAACTGTGATTAACCATATCAAAGGCTTTTCTTATATCAATAAATAATGTAGATGGTATCTGAGAAGTATTTAAACTATTATATATGTATTTCGCCAGTTAATTCCAAAAGGGCACTTTCAGTCGATTGCCACATCTAAACTCAAACTGACAATCACTTAAAAAATCAGTGCTTTCTAAAAATGATAACATTCTAGATTTTATTCCCATTTCAAAAACTTTAAAAAAAAACAGATAAAATAGAAATAGGACGAAAATTATTTAGTGACATTTTATCACCTTTCATATGCAGCGGTAATACTACTGCAGCTTTCAGACTTTCAGAAAAAAACTCCTTTATGCACACAATAGTTAAAAATATAAAAATAGGACATCAGAAACATGAAATGCAATTTTTTTTAATACGAAACTTGAAATATTATCAGTAGATGATGAATTTGAAATTTTCAGTAACATAATAATTTTAGACATTTGAAGCACAGAAAAATCTTCAAAGTAAAAAGTGTCCGATTGAATATTGTCATGCACCAAATAGGACTCTCAGACTGGTGAAGGATTAACTACATTGGAAACACCATGATTTGAAACGATATTTACAAAAAAAATATTAAACAAATTAGCTACGTCCAACGGTTTAGTTACAATTTGATTATTATTTTGAATAAAAATATCTGACTGAGGTTTATTTTTATTAAGTATATTATTAACAACCCCCCATACTCTTTTAGAGTTGCCAATGTTTCTCACTAATTTATTACTGGAATATGAATTTTTTCAAAGTGGAATTGCATATTTGACGTCTTTACATAACTTTTCATAATATTTCTTTAATCTCTGGTTACTTGGATGTTTCTTGATAATAAAGGAAAGCTTATTTTTCTTTTTGATTTTGTAAAGTAAAGATGGAGTCATCCATTGTTTAAGACATTTAAATTTATTATTTTTTTGCATATTTTTTTGGCTACAATTAACAATATGATATTGTAATTTGTTTAAAAACAAATCGAATGCAACTGACGGAACGACTGCAGAGTAGACCTCATCCCAAAGCTCTGTATTTAAATTTGATCTTAGGACGGCAAAATCATTTTTTTGGAATTCAAATTTTTCAAATTTATTTGTTCTATATTGACAACAACTGAGCTGTATTCCAGTTAAACAATGGTCATTTATCATTAAGTCTTGGATAATTGTTTTATAATCAACTGGATTGTTTCTATGAAATTTTAAAAAACATGATCTAAACAAGAGTTAAACCTAGTTGGCTCATTTATCACGGACTCAAAACCAAAGGATGATAGCACAGCTAAGTAATTATCCATTGTATCACATAAAATGTTAAGATTAAAATCGCCCAACAGAATTACATTTTTACATTTAAGGCTACCCAAAAGTCCCGATATTTCATCCAAAAAATATCCTACTGAACACTTATGTATGTAGTCTGTAAACACAGATGAAACAATAGTCTACACCAGATATTTCGCAACGTACAGTTATGTCTGAACTCTCATATTTGTATTTTTTAATTTCACAATTAATTACATTAGAACTATAATATACGACGACACCACCAGCAGCATAAGTTTCATTACAACCCGCTTCAAATGTATAATTTGGAATAACATCATAAGAATTATTTTCTTCCTCAAAGATCCAAATTTCTGTTAGAAAATTAAGTGTGGTAAATGAACTAGGGGTGTGAGATGAGAGAGAAAAGTATTAAAATTAGTACGCATGCTGCGAATGTTTGGTGAATAACAGAAAAACCAGATATTTGTTTCGTAAGTAAGGTGTGGGTAATAAGGCCTAGCTAAGGGAGATTTGAAATAAAACAAAAACTATTTATCAAAATGAACAAATTTTATTGTAATTTAATGTAACAGATGTATTACTATAATAAAATAAAAAAACATGGCAACTTCTGCCTTAAACAGAAAAAAAATTCAATATTTTTAAAAACCTTAATAGGCCATATTAAACTATGGTCGGGGTAATAGGGTAATAATGCTTAAAGTCTTAAAAACAAAACATTATTTCTTTGTTTAACAGCCATCAGGGCACTCAAAATTGTCTTTATCATCCGCGGATAAGCCTCATGATACCACTTGCCGCATTTATAACACTGCCTCATATCAGTCATTTTGTCTACCTCACAAACGTGACATTACCAACTCACCTGATTTTCTTTTCCACCACTTGAACCTTTGGGGGTTGCGGTCTTTTTTATTGTATTTTTAACCTTGTCAAACAGGTCTTTGGTGACTGATGTTCCTCTGTAATTAATGGTTTTTCTTCTGATTGTTGTGAGTGTTTTCTCAGTATTTTTAGCTAGTGTAGGAATAAGCTGATTAAATCCTATTTTTTTATCTGAGCAAGCGGCACATTCTCTACATCATCGTCCGATGATGGCAGTTCGTCACTTTAGCATGTTGATTAAAGTTATGATTGATGCTATTAAGCTCGCAATATTTATAGACCAAACGTCGGAGGAGTGTTACAATCAATCCTATTTCAGCGAACCTCATAATTCTACTTACAAGATTAGTTTCCTGTTCGTCATTCAGTATGGGTTTTCGACCTAGTGTTTTTTTTAAACAGCCAGTCTGAAGATGATTTCTAATAGTTCTTCTGGGAACTTTAAACCTCTCAGTAGCTTTATAAGTGCTAAGTATCCCTCTTTGTACTGCTCGGACAGCCGAATCTAAATCATTTTCAGACCAGATTGCTCGTTTGGGAGGCATCGTTGTTTAAGTCACTAAGAAAATAATAATTCAATAAATTAATTAGCAAACAGTTGTAATTACGAGTACTTACTAATACGTCTAAAATTTTGAAATAAACTTTAAAATAGACAAATATTTATAAAAAAAAGAAGGTGATAATAAGGCCTACCGTAACATTTTGTAGGCCTTAATAACCGCCGACACTATTTGTTGTGGAATCTGAAAAATTATTCCATTAAAAAAAAACTTTGTAAGCGCTGTGTGTGTCCTCTCTGTCCAAGTGTCAAAATAGTAGAGCGTTCAGCGCAGCCACTCGACATATTGTTCCACACTGAAGTTCAGTGGATCGCGATGGTTTTAAGACCAATGGAACTCGTTTGACAGTTTCCGGCACTTTAGAAGTGACACTTGAACGGGGAGGACACACAAAGTGTAAGTATGGAAAAAATCCTTGTGCATCATGAATTATAAAAACACATTACAAAATTACAGGAAATAAAACGTACCTTAAATTAACAGAGAAAAAGGACGTTCTTATATGGCCACCTCCCCGCGTAGCTTCGGAGGAAAATACAACACCTTTTATTTCACTTTTTTGAAGTGTCATCGGAATCTTTCCCTTTTGGATGCGCGAGTTTCTCATCGTCACGTGGGCAGCAAGTGCAACGTGCAACGTTTAAGAAGCGAAGAACTTTTTTGAAGTGTCATCGGAATTTGTCCCTTTTGGAAGCGAGAGTTTCTCATCGCCATGTGGGCAAGTGCAACGTGCAACTATTAAGAAGCGAAGAACTTTTTTTAAGTGACATCGGAATTTTTCCCTTTCGGATGCGAGAGTTTCTCATCGCCACGTGGGCAAGTGCAACGTGCAACGTCTAAGAAGCGAAGGACTTTGAAGCCATCATCGGAACAGCATAAGGGGTTGAATCTCGCTAACCAGGTCGTGATCGACAGCAATCAACCACCAAGCAACATCCCTGAAGAACGAGTATGAGTACCTTTTTGAATTTGTTTGGGTTTATTGGTTCGGGGTGTCTTTCGGAAATTCGTTGGCGGGTAGTTGAGATTAGGATAGCGTAGCATGCCACCAAAAACGAGAATGCAAGCACAGATAGGTGAAAGCCAAGATAGCGACGATGGTGAGAATTCAGACGTCATGAACACCACGATGCGCGACACGGAGGCACTAACTCTAAGCACAAATATCGAAGCAAGGCTTCAGGAAATGATGCAAATGATCTAGAATCTTCAGGCTGCAATTATAAAAAGCAACCAGGCTTCAACGCAACGTGGGGATGCACCAAGTGCGGCAAGTGCGGTCGTGAATGATAGCGCTGTAGCGACGGCATTAGGCGAGTTGACTCGTACCCTTTCATCACCAAGGCAGGAACAACAACGGAAGCTGTATGACCTTCCTGAGTTTGACGGAGCTCCCGAAGTATGGCCAATGTTCAAAGAATCATTCGAGATGACCACGGAGGAGTATCTCTACAGCGATAGGCAGAACATGCTGCGGCTCCAAAAGGCCTTAAAGGGAAGGCAAGGGAGGCGGTAGAATGTTTACTGATCCACAGTAGTAATGTCAGGCAGGTGATGAAGACCTTAAAAGACAGGTTTAGACGACCGGATCAGTTAGTAAAAAGCCAAATTGCTAGGGTTAGGAGCGTCGTACCTATCGCCGAAAACCGCATTGAACAAATAGTTCCCTTCGCTACCAAGGTGCAGAACCTGACGTCGTTTTTGGAGGCCGCAGACTGCAGAGAACACCTTTCAAATCCTACGCTGATGGAGGAATTGTTGCTGAAACTGCCCATACAGGGGAGACTCGATTGGGCGCGATACGCAGTAACAATTGAGTCGACGCCAACAATAAAACACTTAAGTACATGGCTGCAGGAACTATCGAGCATGGTAAGTGCGATTTGTGTTAATTTTACCGAACCACAGGCACAGAAGGAGACTAACGCACGTCAGCGATCCCGATTTTTTCATGCTGATATGGCGAATGCAAATGGCAGGCCTCAAGTGTGTAACATGTGCTCTGGTAAGCATAGCATCTCGAATTGTGAACAATTTTTGAGATTAGATATTAGACAGCGATGGCGACTCGCGCGCAAGAAGAGACTGCTTCAATTGCTTGAGTGGGAACCACAAGAGCACCAATTGCGAAGAACGACACACATGCAATGAAAGCGAATGCACTAAGAAGCTCCACGAACTCCTGCATAGCCCTCGTGAGTACATCAGCAGCAACCAAAATATACAGCAACAACAGCGACGAGTATGCACAAGTTCGATCATCCACCCGGAGACTTCGAATGTCCTCTTTAAGATACTTCCCGTAAAGCTATATGCCAACGGTAGAGAGGTGAGTTGTTATGCGTTCTTCGACGAAGGCTCAGCCGTGTCGCTGGTGAACAGGAGTCTAGGTGATTCACTTGGATTGAAAGGTCCGACAGAAAATCTGAAATTACAATGGTTCGGGGAGAGAACAGCGACCGAACAATCGCGCCGTGTCAGCATGAACATATCGGGTGTTGGTGAAAAATCAAAGAGGTTTCCTCTCAGAGGAGTAAGAACTGTGAAGGATCTACGGTTGCCTACTCAGACTCTGAACGTGAATGAGTTGCCGATAAAATACCGCCATAATATCAAGAATCTTCCTACTACCATGTACACCTCAGCCACACCGGAGTTATTGATCGGTTTGGATAACGCGCACTTAGGCATACCTCGGAGGGCCGTCGCCAGGGCAATAATGGACTGATTGCTACTTCTACCAAGCTAGGATGGGTGGTCTATGGTCCCACAACGAGTGGTAATGTAGATAGGGTAAATCAGTCTTTTTTCGCGAAGTCTGGCATCACAGACGACAGTGATTTGAATCAGCTGGTAGTGATTATATTGCCAATGAAAGTTTGGGGGTATGCGTCGTAAATGAACTTGCGGAGCCTAGTGAAGTGGCTAGGGCAAGGCAGTTGCTTGAAAATACCACCGTGCGTATGGGGTCCCGGTTTGAGACGGGACTACTATGGAGATGTGAAGGTGTCACACTCCCTGAGAGCAAAGATATGGCTCAGAAAAGATTTTTATCCTTAGAAAAGAAATTCCACCGTGATGAGAAATTTCGTCAAGAATATATAAGCACTATGGCGGATTATTTGCACAAAGGTTATGCAAGGAAGCTAAACCAAGCGGAAGCAGATTGTAAATTGCGATTGGTGTTCGACGCTGCAGCGAAAGTAGGTGACACATCGTTAAACTCAGCACTGCTTGCCGGTCCAGATTTAGGCGAACCACTGGCGGTGGAAACCGATAGCCGTCTGTGCTGACATCGTTCAAATGTTCCACCAAATCAGGATTCGAGAGGCTGATCAGATGGCACAGCGATTCCTATGGAGGAACGATCCGCAACACTCGATTGAGGAATATGTCATGACTGTGATGACATTTGGATCTAAATGTTCGCCGAGCTCGGCTCAGTATGTTAAAAAAACGGAATGAGAAAGACTTTCGAGAAAAATATCCAGAGGCCGTAGCTGCAATTGTACACCATCATTATGTCGACGATTATGTTCATTGTTTCTTCACTGAAAGCGAGGCGATACGGGTTACAAATGAAGTCGCTTGGATCCATGCTCAAGGTGGGTTTGAACTGAAAAAATTCGTTTCCAACTCGATGATAGTCAACGAAAGGCTCAACAAATGCCAAAATATGCCAACCGTTTTAAATTTCGACCAAGGAATTGCCAACAATAATCAGAAGGTGCTGGGCATGCATTGGGACACGGAACAAGAGCTGAAGTTCGTGCTAGGCTTCGGAAGAGTAAATTTCGCTTTGTTAAAGGGAGATAGGAGGCCCACCAAACGTGAGGTGCTGAGGATAACGATGTCAGTTTTCGATCCATTTGGCCTGGCTGCTGAGTACTCGCTGATAGCGAAGCTGTTGCTACAACTAACCTGGCGCAGGCAGGTGGATTGGGACGAGTGTATTCCCCAAGAGGCATATGAGGCATGGACGATGTGGCTCAACATGTTGCAGCAGGTGAAGAGACTAAGCATACCACAATGTTACAATGTGGCTTTCTCAAGGGCGCAGCCGGAGTTACACATATTTACTGACGGCAGTGAATTGGCGTACGCTACAGTTGCTTATTGGAGGGTGAAGGATACGGAATCTTCGTAGGCGAGCTTGTCATTCATAGTCGGGAAAACGAAATGTGCACCAATGAAGCTAACATCAATACCACGTCTCGAGCTACAGTCTGCGGTGCTGGGAATCGTCAATTGATATTAAGTAGTCATGAGTCACCAACTCGGATCGTCATGTGGAGCGACTCAAAACAGTCCTGGCGTGGATAAAATCCGATCATAGGCGCTACAAACCTTACGTTGCTCATCGTGTAAATGAGATATTAGAAAACACGGCAATATCCGATTGGAGGTGGGTACCAAGTGCTCTAAACCCAGCTGATTTCGGGACTCGCATAAATTTAAAGAAGAGGGAGTCGTTCTGGATATCTGGTCCGAAGTTCTTGCACCAGGAAGAAGCCGAATCGCCTCAGGGTGAGCTCAGTGAAGACACAACAGAGGAACTTCGTCCAAAATATACCTTGCTTCACACCAGTATAGCGCGCGACATCTTCACAAGATTTTCGTGCTTCCTCAGATTAAAAAGGGTGATCGCCTGGATATTGCGATTCCGAGATAACTGCTTAAAAAGGACAGCTGATCGCGAGTGGGGACGATTGAGCATAAGGGAACTCAATAATGCGGAACTGGCAATCTGCCGTAGTGTACATAGGGAAGCTTATCCTGTCGATTACCATTCCTTAGAGGCCAATGAACAAATAGAGCGCCAAAAGTAAAAAGAAACTTAATAAATCATTATTGAAACTATAATACATTTTTTAAATATAAAAAGTAAACAAAATAGGAAATAACGGAAAACTAAAGCGCAAATTTATAAACACAAATGTATTTTTACAAAAAATACTTACGATTGAATATAATGATTTCTTATTATTTGGACCGCACTATCACCTCTCACAATAGATGATACAACACTGATGACGATGAGCGAGCGAACACGTGGCGACAAGTCTGATGCGTCATTTGTGAGTGTTACCTGCAGAGGCTGGTCGTGAGTGTCTGCTACTATTTTAACTTACTTTTTCAAACTTAGGCCTTATAAGCCGACAGGCCTTATTACCCGCACACCTTAGGTATCACAATAACAATATAATCTCAAAATAGCAGAACTAAGAAAACGACGACGTTTCATTCGCGAAAGTCAATTATCAAATGAAATAGAACAGATATCACCGCTAACACGGCGCGTGACACTAGTAGAGCGAGTGGCCGACAAAACAATTTGAACCTTATGTTTCTACAGATTGAGTTGCAAATGTTTTTGAGTTTCTCGTTAATAGTTCAAAGTTCCTGTTTTACTTAACACTTAGATTAAAATAGATTTTGAAATGTGACGCCACGAAATGTAGGACCCCTCCCATCCCCTTGTCACACAATCTCACACTTCGTCGACTCCCTCCCTCCCCCTTAACGTGTGACGTAATTTATTGGTGGCCCGTTACTCAATGTCTGCACGGGAAAGTTCAAGTCGTCCACTGTCATCACGCTCTTCATTTCATACCGTTTAGCACCTTTCTTGTCGGCACTGATTTGAAGGTCGACTACGTACGAGTTTCTTGACGAACCACTGCAATGTGAGGTGCCTTGCTTGACCACTTAAACCCAGTTTATTCGCTAGACTTGAGCTCATAATTGTCACCGAAGAACCGTCGTCCGACAAGGAGTACTCTTGCATTACGACATCTTCACCGTATAGTCTGACTGGCACTACTCGGAACAATTTTTTTTTCTTTCTTGACAGCGTTACAACTCAGCATGAGCGTTTCCGGCGTTTCTGCGTCAAGAAGCGGTGCAGTCGATGGCGCGTGGTCTTCGTGCAGCAGAATATGATGATTCTTTGTACAACCCCCCAATTTCGCATTTCTTTGATGACTTGCAGAATCTTGAACGATGGCCATAGACAGGAAAAACATAACCTGTTATTCTTTACTAATCTTCACCTGCCTGGAACGTCTAACTTGTTGAAGCTGTGACAATCAACTACTGGGTGTGGTCCCCTTTCGCAATATCGATACTTTTGGTTGCCTTGCGTTAATCTACGACGTTCTTCGGCTTCGATTTCTACTCTTTGGTGTTAGTCGACTATAGAGCACTCGGATCGACGAGACTGACCAATCTTGCTACTTCGCTCGGCCACTCGTCGAAGTGCCTGATCGTTGGGTATGGCTGGATGATGATGCTGTGCTGCGCCCACTCCATGCTTTTGCTCATCGGTAATTTGCTGACAACCTCATCTAACAGCATGAGGTTCGACAAGTGTTGATAAATTCAACGGCTTCGAGTTGTGCACGTAGCTCGCGCAACTGTCTGTTGATTTCTTTCATTGCCGTCGTCTCTCTTTCCAGGAAGGAATTGGGTGATCCCCCCAAATTAATTAATTTATTTATTTATTTATAATTAATCTACAAGTTACTTACGTACTAACAGATTTTATAAAGTATACAAACATAGCATAATAAAAACATTTGATATACAATATATATAAAGAACATTTTCATATGAAAATTCATTAAAAGGTAAAAAGGCATAATAATGTGCTTTTAAAATGAAGTCGGTTGTCAGATAAGTCGAGGTGTTGAGAATATATGTTAAAGACTCTGATTATCCTTGTTAGAGGTTCATTTTTTCCGTATTCTGTATTATGGAATATTTCAAATAATAAACGTTGAACACGGAGCGACCTAGTGGGCTAATAAAATTGAATCATTGCTAGAAGACAAGGGCATTTTATTTGATTGGAAAGTATGTCCCTAACAAACATTACGTCATGAATGGTTCGTCTAGTCTTTAGGGATTTTATCCCAAGCAGTTGGCACCTTGCAATGTAGCTCGGGTGAAAATACCAATGCATTTTGAAAAAAATAAATTTGGTAAATCGTTTTTGAACTTTTTCGATACGGTCGGAAAAAGTAATAAAGGAAGGATTCCAGACAACCACCGCGTATTCAAGGAAAGGTCTGATCAGCGAAATGTATAGAGATAATAGTGTATATGGATTGGTGAATTCTTTAGCGTTACGCTTAATGAAGCCAACAGCTGAATTGGCTTTTGATAAAATATAGCTAATATGAGAATAAAATGAGAAAGATGAGTTAAGCATAACTCCCAAATCTTTGACACTATTCGCCTTAGTGTAGAATCAATGGTGTAATTAAATTGGATAGGGTAGGTTGATTTCGAGAAAGAAATGGATTTACACTTCTTTAAATTTAGATTAAGATGGTTATTATTGCACCACTCGAAAACGTTCTCTATATCTGACTGTAATAATAAGCAGTCACTAACACTTTTAATGCTCATGAATATTTTCATGTCATCGGCGTAAAGCAAACACTTACTGTGGTTAACTGAACGAATAATATCGTCAATGAAAATTATGAACAATAGAGGACCCAAATGACTTCCTTACGGTACACCCGAAATGCATTTTATTTGCATAGATAACGAATTTCCGATTTGAACTCTTTGGATACGGTTTGAAAGATAAGAGGATATCCAGCAAAGGAACTGGGAGTGGAATCCGGAAATTTCAAGCTTATTGATTAGCAGCGAATGGTTAACGGAGTCAAATGCTTTACTCAAATCAGTATAAATTGCATCTACCTGATTTTTGTTTTCTAACTCATTTATTGTGAAAGAAGTATAAATGGATAGATTGGTTGAGGTTGAACGACCCGATAAGAAACCGTGTTGCGCTTCCGATATGTGCTCTTTGATGATGAAATCTATTTTATTTTTTACTATACATTCAAAGAGTTTTGGAATTGTTGAAAGCTTGCAAATGCCTCTATAATTTTCTACATTATTCTTGGAGCCCGAATTGTGAATGGGAACTAGGTATGATTCTTTCCATTCGTCAAGAAAAACTCCTTCAAATAAAGAACGGTTGAATATGAGAAAAAGTGGGTTGCAAAGTGAATTAGCACAATTTTTAAGAATAATTGAGGGTATGCCGTCTGCACCATAATTGAGTTTTGGCTTTAAACTACTAATGGCAAGGGAGATGTCGGCTGAGCTTAAAATTAAGGATCCAATGTCTACTAAGCTAGATAAACTTTTTCGAGTTTTAAAATTAGGGTTTGTGTTATTGGAATCAGAAAAAGTGGACTGAAAGAATTTTGTAAATAGCTTAAGGGTAGAGTCAATGTTATCAGATTCTTCTTCCTTGAGATACATTAAATTAGGAATTCCCACGGATTTTCTTTTGGAGTTAATAAATTGCCAGAAAGATTTACTATCATGTCTTATATTGTTTTCAATAGAGAAAATGTAATTTTTATAAAGGAACTTGTAAAGAACGAAGAATTCTTTACGTAAATTACTAAATTTAAGATAATCAGAAGAATTCTTAGAGTCTTTGAATTTCTTAAAAGCCTTGTTTTTATGGTTCTTAAGGGTTGATAAGTGTTTATTATACCAAGGTGGTTTACACGAGGCACGCACCGTTGACACGGGAACATACTTCTCGAATCCTGTCCTAAGGATTTTAACAAAACGATTATACATTGGTGTTAAACTTAAGTTGCAAAATTCATTATGCCAATTTACACTATTAAGCATATTATTCAATTCAATAAAATTAGTTTTAGAAAATTTAAAATATTTTTTTGTTGAAATAATTTCTGGTTTAAGATAACTATAAAAAGATAATTATATATAAATTTGTTTATGATTCATTGAATCCTTTAAAAGTGGTAGAGGAGCAATATCAACATTAGCAATAATCTCATCAGTGCAGACAAAGATTAGATCAAGAATTTTTAAAATAGAATTTTTTACAGGATTAATTTGTTTTAGGTTCATTGAGTTTAATTTATCTAGGAAAATATATTCATAAGCATATGTAGGTAACATTCAATGGAAAAAGAAAGATATTGGAATCAGAGCTAATCCAATTTAGACTGGTAAAATTAAAATCCCCTACGATACACAAATAATCAGAGTCATTACGTATATTAGTGACATGATCTAAAGGGTCCGCCAAATATTTTTTTTTTTTAAAATGCTATAAAAAAAACTACTGAATATTTTCTCAAATTTCTTTTTTTATTTGAAAGTACAATCCTTCCGGTTAATAATGGAAAATAATTTCATTCAAATGGCTGCCTCGGCTGGCCATGCAGTAGCCTACACGATCGGTTCAATTTTTAAGCACATTATCGATTGTGTGCAGCTGTATTTCACCAATGGCTTCACGAATATTGTCCTTTAAAGCGTCAATTGTCTCTGGCTTGTCGGCGTAACACTTATCTTTGACGGCACCCCACAAATAATAGTCCAACGGTGTCAAATCGCAGCGCCGAGGTGGCCAAACGACTTCAGCTTTGCGGCTGATAATGCGATCTTCAAAAACAGGGCGCAAAACATCGAGTGTAGCTTCGGCTGTGTGGCACGTAGCGCCGTCCTGTTGAAACCAAATGTTGCCAATATGCTCCTCTTCAATTTTTGTGAATAAAAATTCGTTCAACATGGCCCGATAACGATCGCGATTGACTGTAACGGCCACTCCTTGCTCATTTTCGAAGAAAAATGGCCCAATTATGCCTCTGGACCAAAATCCGCACCAAATAGTGGCTCGTTTTGGGTGCACCGGCTTTTCAATGTATGCGTGCGGGTTTTCTGTGCCCCAAATGCGACAATTTTGCTTGTTTACATACCCGCCAAGATCAAAATGAGCTTCATCTGAAAAGATGATTTTTTTGGCAAAATCGGCATCTTCTGTAAGTCGATCGCAGGCCCACTTAGCGAAGCGAAAACGCATTGGATGGTCAGTTGGCTTCAACTCCTGAACCAATTGGACTTTGTATGGCGTCATACCAAGGTCTTTATGCAAAATTCGTCTCAATGATGTCTCCGAAATGTTCAATTGTTGAGAACGACGGTGAATTGATGTTGATGGCGCTTCACGCACACTTTCTGCCGCAACAGCAATATTCTCGGGTGTACGCACTGTTTTTGACTTTTCACGCTTTGGTTTATCGATGAGGATGCCAGTTTCTTTCACTTTTTTCACAAGATAACGAACATACGGAGCTGACGGTGCTTCTCTTCTTCCAAAATCCGTACGCAATTTTCGCACACATTCTGCAACATTACCATGATATTCAAAGTAATGTCGCAATATTTCCCAGCGTTGTTCAAGCGTATACACAACCATATTCATTCAGCGGAAGGATAAAACCAGAGATGATGAACGAGATATGCAACTTTCGTACGTCTGTTCCCGTGACACCCTAAATTTTTCAGGAAATTTTGACAGGAGTTTTTGTACCAAGCCGACAACCCCCGTTATAAACGACTCTATCCGTGAATACGTGTGAGCTCATTTCATTTTACCGCAGTGTACTCTCGCCACACACACTCATGGAATTATAACAATGTGCGCGATTGTTTACATAATTTTGACAGGACTTTATGTACCCACGTGCTCGCACAGCTTGTAGGCAAACGTCGGCGGCCATTTTAAGTTGCAGGTCTCATTGGTTTGTCTATGGATAAAACTAATTATCTGTCAAATCAGACATGAGCAAAGTGTTACCATTCACGAGATAAGCACTACTTGAAAAAAAAAACGTTAGATGGCGGACCCTTTATATTCCATGAATGGTTCTCGTATATATGTTGCATACTTCTAGGTGGTATATAACTAGAAACCAAAAGCAATCGATTATTTAACATAGAATCAAAAGTTATTGAAATACAAAGTTGTTCGACATCTGTGATCAATAGGGAAATTTCTTTACAAGTAAAACAAGTACGGACTGCAACAATTAAACCGCCACCACGATCCTTCCCTGTTTTGCATCGATCAATCCTAAACGAGTTGTATAGTTTCGGGTTGAAAATCTCGTTCGATGAAATATCCGGGTATAACCATGTTTCAACAATGACGATGACATCGTAGAATGTATGTATGTGATGTGTTGTTAAGGATATCTGTTATTTTCGTCCGCATGCCGCTTGCGTTGTGGTTATAAATGTTAAGAGGAACGGATAAGGAGGAGGCACATTTCAGTTTGGGCCCGGTACTGATCCTACCGGACCTATCTGGTTTTTTGACTTTGGGGTATTGGAGAAGGTTTTAAATTGTACTCCAAGTGGCCAAATCGAAGGGTCAAGAGCTTTTCCAAATGAATAGGCAGGAATACCCAACTTGAAGTTAATGTAATGAAGCGATTGTAGATCAGCATCTTTTTTAATTAGTTTTTTACAACGAAGCACATTTTCTGGGAGCTTTATCTTATGTGCTGCGTATGAAATAATGTTTTCTTCGGTGACATTTGTATTAAGCCGAGAGAGGTGCAAGAATTTCAGTTTCGGTACAGAAGAAAGTATTGCCCCTTCCTCTTGAGTATCGGCAGTCCCAAACAGTTTTGTAGGTCGTTGACCTCTTTTCTTCTGTTTAGCAATCATCCACGGATTATTGTCTTCCTGCGGCTGGTCAGTGATAGAGATTTTTTGTATGCCAGTGCTTTTTGACGTCGAAGGTGGAAGAGATGGTATTATTACATGGGGCACAGGGGACGTTACGACGTTTGATTTGCATACTGTTGGTCTAACAATTGGATGAATTTGTGCTGTTGCAGTGGTTTGGCTAATCGTAGCTTCCGATGTTAGGGCGTTATTTTGAGGAGAAGAATTAGTCTTTTTAGCACTTACACTGGATGGAGAAATATATGATTTGTGGAGGAACAATTTGATTTCTCCGACATCGTTTTGTAGTTGAGCGAAAGCCGATTGTTATTGGATATCATTTAATTTTCTTATTTGTTAAAATAGTTTTCGTAGTTGCTTTGTATTGCCCTAGCTGTCTTATATATATATATTTTTTTTTTTTATTAAATTCATTTTTAATATAAATTTCTTAAAACTACCTTACCAGACAAATATGATTAAACTAGCTTAACTAACTTATATATACCTTACTGGCCCTATACGGACACTCCTAAGTAAAAATAACAGATTTAATTACCTTTCGGACTTATAAAAATTATAATTATAATATAATAATTATTATAATATGTTAATTAAAACAATTTAATACTTAAGCTAAGAAATTATTTGTTTTTTTTTTTAAACTTAGCATCAGATAACATTATAGAACTTAAACCTTACTAAAAACTACCTTAACTAAAATATATATGGTGGTCCGATAAGTACTTAGCCTTCAAAAGAAAAACAAAAATCTTGGAGAAATGGCGACTTATTATTCAATATAGTCTACTTTTAGCTCGATACACTTGACCCAGCGATGCTCCAACTTCTTTAACCCGTCTGAAAAATACGTTTTCTCGAGGTCTGCAAAGTAGGCCTCCGTGGCGGCGATGACCTCCTCATTCGACTGAAATTTCTGCCCGGCGATTGACTTGTTCAAGTTTGGAAACAAAAAGAAGTCGCACAAAAACCGACGTGCGACCACGTTGAAACCAATTTTTGATGGTCGCGTGGAAGATTAGTGATACCGCCAATCTATCTTGGATTAGCCCAAATTGGTCTAAATAGGAGAATGCTTCTGGTGGGACAAAGCAGTTAAGGCGCACCCTCTCGTGATACAAGTAGTTGGGGTAGTAAGCCCCGGAGATCAAGTTATTGACCAAAGTCATTGCTCTTGCAACGTGGCTTCGAATCAGTTGAAAATTGTCCACCCGTAAAATCCTGGCCCTATTGTATAGAACCTCATTCGGGTAAAATTTCGTGTACTCAGGTTCAGGTGTCCTATGTAACCCGAGACAAGTCCTGAGACATTGTCTCTCAAACATCCGAATCCTTTCCATTAAGCTGGCTCTCACATTGAACCAGACGGGATATCCATAGGCAACCATGGGCCTGATTAAGGCCATGTAGCACATAACCTTCACCCTGGAATCAAGTTGGGTGCTAAAGAGCGAAAGCGCCCCGGGCCCTCGCCAGAGCAGCATCTACATGTTTGTCAAAATATAGATACTGATCCAGCACGATCCCAAGGTACACTACACTTTGTCTCGCCAGTGGACGCCCGTCCGGTCAGAAAATTGAGAACTTGCGCCAATTTTTTTAGTGTCCCGAGAGGCCCTAGACAAAAGCGTTCTGAATAAAATAGATTCTGATTTCTGGAAGTTAATTTTCAACTTCCACTGAAGTAAATGCTGAAAAGTATCGGCGAGTTCACCGTGCCCTGTTGCGGTCCGTTGTTAATATCAAATGTTTGGGTAGAAGTCACGTTGGCCATTTTCACAACGAACTTTCTACCGGTTAACATGTCAAAAATCATATATAGCAGTGGTTAACTTATGCCCAACCGACTGAGCTTGTAGAAAAGTCCTTCTAACCATACGGTGTCGAAAACTTTTTCCAAGTCAGTCAAACCACCTTCTCGAAGATCTTGCTGATACTCGGAAGGAGACTTATTGATCGGAGATTTGCCGGGTTAGAGGCGTCTTTCCCCCTCTTGGAGATTGGTTGCACCACCGCTGTCTTCGAGTGCACTGGATAATATGCATATTCAGTGCATTGTTGAACAGAATGGTGTACATCTCTAAAGCTTCTGGTGGGAGGTGCCTGAGCACAACATTGGATATTCCGTCGGTTCCCGCGGATTTTTTTCTTTTCGTCTTTCTTTTTCTTTTTCTTCTTTCAATGATTCGAAATGGGTGTGGGTGTGGTGGGTGAACAGGGTGTTAGCCTCTTCACTGGCGACGGCATTGTTTCTTATATTTTGTCTTTCTATTTGTGATGGTCTGTAAATTTTGTCATCTGTGGTTATAATCTGCCTGAAACGTATTCGAGCTACAATATTTTTTGCTCTTTCTCAGGTCCCTACCTAAGTTTGCTTCTTCATATCCTGTCCTATGTAGGTATGGAGGTCGTAAATATCTTTAATATCCCTTGATAGACTCCCTATCGCTATTTGTTTAATTCTATTAACTATTAGTGCATAAAACGTGTTCTTAGTTCCTATTTGATTGTTTTCGTATGTGGCAAATGAGTTTACATTCTGAATAAGTTCTTCTATTTTTATATTAAGGCCTGCTATGGATCTTACAAGTACTTTGAGATATGTTCTTCTTTTTGCGATGGCTTGTAGTTGATTGGAGGCCGAAAGAGCTGCTTGAGGAGGTCCCTGGCCTAATCCCACGTTGTTGGTCGGGTGTGTAGCAGTTTTGGCTGGTCCTGTCACTTTGGTTTTATAGATCGGTCGCCAAAGCTGGTTTCCGACAATGTTTATGAACTGGGTTAATGCCACACTATCACCATTGAATTCACGGATTCTTTAAGAATTCTTACCGTGCGACTTTGTTCTTGGTTCCACGTCGCTAAAGCTTCGATAGCCTGTACTAACAAGTTTTTGTTTTTTTTTTCTGTTTTTAAATTCAGTTTTATTCATTATTCTTAGATCTATCTTACCTTAGACAAAAATGCTTAAAAATAGCATAAGATAGTTATGCAAATCTAAATATCTTACTGGGTCTGAACGGACACTCTAAAACAAACAGTACAACTTAAAGCAATGTCTTTCGACTACTAAACATAATCGTGAAAAAATGGGTCCGACGTCGAATTTTGACTGATTTGTAGTTAAACTGTTCTCTTGGTACACGTTGATTTCACTTGTTGTATTACTGTCACTTCTTTCCGTTCCGATCGAGTTAAAAAAAAAAAAACAAACTTTATTTTCCGAAACACCCTTATATATATATCGACCACTTTGCATTCTCAGCTTACCAGGTCATAATTGGACCGCGGGAGCTGTTTATTCAGCTTTTTTGGTTGCGTGTGTAACTTAAACATCCGGTGAGTGATACGCACTGCTCCGGAAAATGAAGAATAGAATGAATGCGAAAATTAACAGGTGATTGCACCCGTGCATTATACGGAAAAGATAGATTGGCGCGTTAAAGAATGTGAAAGATATACACATATATACAAGCAAGAATCAAGAATAATGAGTGGAAAACTCGTAGGAAAAAGACCGCCAAGAAGGCCGTGCCGTAGATGGAGGACAACATAAAGATGGATCTAGAAGAGATAAGATGGAACAGCGAAACATGGGAAGAACATACTGATGATAGGGGGCCTGGCGAAGGGTGGTCAACTGTTAACTTCCGAGTTCCAAATGGCCGGTAATAATAATAAAATAATAATAATAAAGGGCACACTGATTGCTGGGCAATTTTTGACGGTGGCACAACTCATAATTCTTGGCTTGCAACATGTGTTTATCTGTGTAGACATAAATAATTGTTTATTGTAATGATGAGGCCATACATCCTGACTTAAATTAGTATTAATTTTTATGAGTTGCTTTAGTTTACTCACATTGGTTAAAAAAATATATATAATATATTTTCCTCAGTTATAGTTAACTTTAAAAATATCAGCATTCGTCCACGACAAAAGTAAGGATATGACTGAAATCAGTAGTAATAAAAAAAATTGTCTGGATCCAATGTTACGCCGCTGTAATTTTTATTGGTCATATGGTGATGTCTCCATATTATCTGACCTACCAAGAGTAAAGACTTGTATTTCTATTATCATTGATGTCGCTAAGACAATATTAACGTTCTTTTGTTATAAAGTTGATGCTCTTCCGCCTTTACATTATATTCTTTATTCTGTGGAAAGACTAGTTTTCTCACAATTTTATTCATCCTCGCCTACATTACATTCACCGATATATAAAACAGACTGACGCTTTCGCATTTGGTGAAGCTGCAGTGCCTCATAAATGCTCTAATAAGCTGTCTGATGTTACTCTTCGTCAAGGAGTAAACCATTAGGAGAAACCATTATTAACGCAATTGCCCCTGCTTTCGCTGAACGCTGACTGACGCAGTTGTACACTCGTCATTAATTTGACCTAGATATTAGTTTCTATAGTTATCGCTGTAATGAGTTACTAACTTGACGATAACTGTTTCCACTATGAAATTTATTTATTTACTTTTGCAGGATAAGAAGCACAATTTACAACTACAACAAACCTAAGTGTAATCAGATATAATTAGAAACAAGTGGGAAGTGGCTCGACAACGACGACTTTCAATTTCATTGTATTATTCTTAACTTTATTAGAAACTATAAAAAAAAGTAGAATAACTTTTCTGCTTTTAAAACAAAAAGGTAATTATTTGAAATTTAAAAGTCTATGCGTCGAATCTTTTTCTAATCCTCATTTGACGTGAAATACATTAGATTGGATATGATGGAATTGCGGCCTGGTTGAAAGAGGTGCTTCGCCTTGTTTCATCCAGCTCTTGTCAAAGAGTTCTCAAGTTTTCCATCTCTATTACAATCCATTGGATGAAACCGACACCATCGCCTCGTCATTGATAATAGGTCTAGACAGACGCCATCACTGCACCACTGCTGTTAAGAACTACCCCCACCATCATCGCACTCATCATTGCGTTTATAAATACTAGATGGCTAGATTGTATCGGTTACCATTGTTGGTTTCCGGAAACCAGCCTGTGTCGACAGCGATTTGTTGAAGTTTTTCCTTAGAATACTATATTTCGAACTCGTATGATCATATAGTATTCTATAGTACATACTCTTGGATGATGATTTCTTCGTGATCGAGGATCCTCAGGAGAAGGTGGCGACAGTGGGAGCTGTCTTCCAGGAAGTTTATAAGGTGAATGATAGCATTCGCCCAAACCACGAATTGGAAAACAGAGTTCTACTTCATCATTCCCACCGTGGAAATAATATTGATCATTGGCGATCCGAGAATCTTGGTTTTACCAGGTTCGATGACGATTTCATAGCAAATAATGCCGTCACCAATGAAGGGGCGAACACCTTGTTTATTTCGACGGGGGATCTCCAGATGATCTTCGAGTCACTGAAGAGAAAAAAATCCGCGGGTATCGACGGTATATCCAATATTGTGCTTAGGCACCTTCCGCCAGTGGCTGTAGAGAGGTACACCATCCTGTTGAACAATGCACTGAATAATGCATATTATCCAGTGCACTGGAAGACAGCGGCGGTGCAACCAATCCCCAAGAAGGGTAAAGACACCTCTAACCATCAAATCTTCGGTCGATAAGTCTCCTTCCAGGTATCAGCAAGGTCTTCGAGAAGGTGTTCCATAGAGCCCTGTCTAAATGGGTTGAGGACAATAAAATCATCCTGGATAACCAATTCGATTTCAGAGCGGGGCATAATACTATTCATGTTGCGTCGAAACTCGTGTCAGATATCCAATGGAACAAATGCAAGAACCAATGCACGGGCGCCTGTCTGATTGACTTGGAAAAGGCTTTCGACACCGTATTATTTTATTTACAAGCTCAGTCGGCTGGGCATAAGTAAACCACTGCTATATATGATTTTTGGCATGTTAGCAGGTAGAAAGTTCGTAGTGAAAATTGCCAACGTGACTTCTACCCAAACATTTGATATTAACAACGGACTGCAGCAGGGTACGGTGAACTCGCCGATCCTGTTCAACATTTACTTCAGTGATTTGATAGCTTCTCTGCACCATTCAATAGCGTATGCGGACGATTTAATCGCGTACAGATCAGGTCCAACAATCGACGTCATTGTCACTCTCTTGCAGCGTGACTTCGAAAAAATTCAGCAGTATTGTGATGACTGGAAGTTGAAAATCAACTGCCAGAAATCAGAAACTATTTTGTTCAGAACGCCTTTGGCTAGGGCCTCCTGAGACACTAGAAAAAATTGGCGCGGGTTCTCAATTCTCGGACCGGACGGGCGCCCATTGGCGAAACAAAATGTAGTCAAATACCTTGGGATCTGGCTAGACCAGTATCTATATTTTGACAAACATATAGATGCTGCTCTGGCGAGGGCCGGGCGCTTTTGCTCTTACAAGATGGCTGTTTCATAGCAACCAACTTCATTCGAGATAAAGGTAATTTGCTACATGGCCTTAATCAGGCCCATGATTGCCTGATGTGAATGTGAGAGTCAGCTTAATGGAAAGGATTCGGGTGTTTGAGAGACAATGTCTCAGAACTTGTCTTGGGTTATATAGGACACCCGAATCTGAGTACACGAAATTTTACTCGAACGAGGTCCTATACAATAGGGCCAGGATTGCACGGTGGTGTACGGTAGTGGAAACTGATCCGAGTTCACGTTGCGAGAGCAATGACTTAGGTCAATAACCTGATCTCCGGGGCTTACTTCCCTAATTACATGTACCACCAGAAAGTTCACCTTAGCGGTTTCGTCCCCCCAGAGGCATTCCTCTATTTTGATCAATGTGGGCTGATCCAGGATAGATCAGCGGTACCGCTAATCTTCTACGTGGCCCGTAAGTCTGTGGAGCGGCGGTTCCTCTACGAACATGATGTTGCGCTCCGCGAGCCCGAGCGCCTCAGGTTTAGTAGATCAGTGTCGCACCAAGATCGGGGAGACGTCGCCCGACAGCATCAACGCTTTTGGTGGCTGGAGCAGACTGCGTCAGTGGTTAACTTTAATAGGTCAACCTCTTTAAGGCAAAGCTTGCCATATGCCAGTGGCAGGCTTACATAGACTAGAGTAGATTAGAAGAGGTTAGAGTAGGTTAGGATAGGTTAGGGCAGGCTAAGGCAAGCTAGGGTGGCTGGAAGGCTTACTTTAGATTTAGCTATAATTGAAAAAACAAAAACAAAAAAAAAATCACAAAACAATAATAAAAAAAAAAGATATACTTCTTCTTCTTTTCCTTTTTCCGGCGTTGTTATGGTCAGAAGTGTAGGACCATAACCTTCCCACTTAACTGCATTCCTACTGGTCCGCTTGTGGGGTCCGCCGGTTTGACCTCAGAAAGTAGCGGCAGGCTTCCCGGTTTGGGATTACTTCATCGCTGAGGCCAATCAAATGCTGGTGTTTTTGCATCAATTTTTTTCGGCCTGCCGTTTTTGTTTTTTTTTTTTTTTTTTTGTGACACGGGCATGCTCCAGATTTTTTTGTTTGATCTTACTCTTACAACACCGGTGATCTCCAGTCGTGTCAGCCCACTGATTTGCATGAAAAAAAAAAAAAAAAAAAAAAAAAAAAAAAAAAAAAAAAAAAAAAAAAAAAAAAAAAAAAAAAAACTATTATACATATGTACAAAGGTATATGACTTATGTATGTATTTTTGTATATATATTTTAGTTAAGGTAGGGTTAAGTTGTTTTTAGTTACAAGCTTTTTTCTAAAAAAATTATTTGATGCTAAGTTTTTTTATTTTATTTATTTATTTATTTATTTAAAGCTAGCTTACAATTAAAATTCTAAGATAGCTACTTGTATATATATGGTATATATACATACATATATATATATATATAGCCAGAGCATCTATGGCCTTCGGCTATGTACATGTTAAATTATTTTAGATTAAGTGGAATAAATTAGTTGCCTTTAGGAAATGAAGAATTTTTGTTATATTTTCTGGATATGGATTGGAGAGGAGGTTATTAAACAGGTCGTGGGCAAGGATGTTTTGTCTATAGGTTTGGAAAAAGGGGCATTCGGAGAAGATATGGTGGATGCTAATTTGGTTTTGATTGCAGTATGGGCATTGGGATGTTTTGCCTGTGTTAATATAGTGTTCATGGGTGACTTTGGTGTGACCGAGTCTAAGACGGGCTATTTTTGATGCTTCGAGTCGGGATATTTTTACGGATGTGTTACAGTAACTGTTTATTGTAAATTTATTTTTATTTATGGTTCTGTACCATTGTGATGTTCTATCCCAAAGGTGAAGATGGTAGGAAGCTGTCAGTTTCTTAATGAAGTTGTTAAGGTCTTGGAGGTTGAAATTGGGTGAAGTGAGAGAAGGGGTTTTGATGGTGTTTTTTGCAGTTCGGTCAGCAAGTTCATTTCCCGGGATTTGTATATGTCCGGGGATCCATATTAATTTGGTTTTGGGGGATTGGAGGTACAGTAGCCTACGTATTAGAGAGGGGTAGTAGGTTTGGTTGTTGTTATTAAGGATTGCATCTATAGCTGAGAGGGAGTCGGTGCATATGGCGAATTTTTTTTTGGACCCTTTTGTATATTCTAATGCCTTGAGGATGGCGATTATTTCAGCGCTAAAGATAGAACTATAGGCGGGTAGTAGGAAGGTATGTATAATTTCTGTTTCTGAGGTAACACTGAAGCCGGAACTGTCTCCTATTTTTGAGCCATCAGTATAGATGAAGGTATGGTCCCAAAGGCTGTTTTTGAGTTCTCGAAAAAGGGCCCGGTATGTCTCTGGTGAAGTGGAAGTTTTTTTGTAGGATCTGAGGGTGGAAATGATGGAAGATGACTGGTGGAACCAGGGTGGAGGAAAGGTGGGGCGGGGTGGGATTGGTTTACGAGGAATGTTAGTTTCATCACAAGAGGCTATGAAACGCTCTATACTGGATACAATTTTACCTTTTTTCTTTTTCGGATTGGTTAACAGTTTTCGGAGGGGGGAATCAACGCAGGATAGAAGGGATTTGTGCAATTTGAGGGTTGATTGGTATCTTAGCTTTTCAACAGTCTGCATTCCTGCTTCAAATAGAAGTTGGTTAATGGGAGTCGTTCGGTAGGCGTTAGTGGCTCTTCTTATAGCTGCGTTGTAAATGCTTTTAATTTTAGTAAGGTGAGAGTTGGCGGCGTACCCGTAAAGAAAAATACCGTATTCTAATTTGCTAACTATAATTGATTTGATGATGGATGTGAGGGTGCATATGTTGCTATTAAATCTGATGTAGGAGAGGGATTTTATAATATTTAGCTTTTTTTCAAGAGCTGGTCGAATGAATTCAATGTGTGCATTCCATCGGTAGTTTTTTTGGAATACCATGCCCAGTATTTTTAATTTATCGACGTTTTCAAAGTTGATGGTATGCGATAAAGCTCTGCAGGTGCATTTGTGCTTTCGGCAAATGTGGAGGTGCTTACATTTGTCTGTAGACAATTTAGCGCCTGAATATTCGCACCACAAAAGTATGTCTTGCATAACGGGGTTAAGGTCGATGTTGGCTGTGGTGTTATTTTTGTTTAGTTTTTTAACAAGGGTGAAATCATCGGCATATGCACAGAATTTTAGTTCTTTGTGGATAGATATAATGTTGGAAAGTTTATTGAAGGCTATAAGGAAAAGAGGAACGGATAGGGGAGAACCTTGGGGTATGCCATTATAAAGAGGTAATGCAGATGATAGGCAGTTTCCAACACGTACTAGGATTTTCCGATTGGACATGAAGTTGTAGATGTATCGGATAATGTTTAGTCCTACTTCCCATTCTTTAAGTTGATCCACTATTGTATGAATGCCTATTTTGTCGAAAGCTTTTGCGAAATCAAGGGAGAAAAGGGAGAGGTGACTTTTTTTTGACAGGGAATCGGCAATAAGGTAGTCTAAGTATACTAACGGGTTAGTAGTAGATGTGCCTTTCTTGAATCCAGTTTGGTGACTGTTGAGAAGTTTGTTGCGAGAAACAAACCACCACAGTCTGTTGGCTATTATTTTGTCGAGAACTTTAGCACAGCAGGGATTAAGAGATATCGGTCTGTACGATTTGGGTAGGGATTTGTCAGTATTGGGTTTGGGGATAGGGATAACGGCACTGTTTTTGTATAGTTGTGGGATACTGTGGCGGAAGATATGATTGTAAAATTTGAGGAGCCTAGCTTTTATGGGGGAGGAGAGGTTTTTTATCATGGGATATGATATTCGATCATTTGATGGGGTTTTACCTTTTAGTTTATTGAGGGCTAACTCTAGTTCAAGAGGGGAGATGTCTTTTTCAATAATTTTAGCATCGCTCGATGGGATGTAGGAGGTGGTAGGGGTACTTGAAAGTTTATTTTGGCGGAATGAAAGGGGGAAATTGGAGTCGTGGGACTCGTTGGACCAATATTCTGCGAAGTGTTGAGCTATGTCGGCAGGGTTAGTAATGTTGGTGGTGGATGGGTAAATAGGGGTTATGGAATGGATGTAGGATGGGGTGTTAATGCCACAAAATGTTCTTATTGTGGACCAAATCTTAGAGGTGGGAGTGTTGGGGTTGATTTCTGAGGTGAGTTTGAAGATGGACTCTCTTTTTGCAACTTTGACTTGCCTCTTGAATCGAGCATTGGCTCTTTTATATAGAATAATGTTGTCTATGGAGATTTTACGCTTTAGGGATTGCCATAATTTGTTTTTTTCGGTTTTTAATTGGTCTAATTCCTTGTTCCACCAGGGGACTTTTCTCCTTTCAGTTAAGGTCGATGTTTGTGGAATGGATTGGTTGGCGCTTTGGAGGATAATTCTGTGTATGTTAGCTGCCTCTTTGTTCAAGTTATCACTTAATGGGTGCTCGGAACTATGTTTGTCTAGGAGTTTTTGGTATAGGGCCCAGTTGGCTTGGTCTATTTTAAATTTAGGGCGTTTTTTGGGGCGGGTGGTGGTCGTGTGGAACATGGTTATAATAATGGGAAAGTGATCGCTACCACAGAGGTCATTAAGAACGTTCCAATTGCTGTCGATAGCGAGTCTTGGGGAACAGAAGGATAGGTCTATGTGAGTGAGAGTGGAGTGGGTACTAAAGTGGGTGGGAGAACCGTCATTCAGAAGTTGGTAGTCGGATTTCGTTATGAATTTAGAAATAGTATTACCGCGGTGATTGTTTTTGGGCGAACCCCAGCTAGAATTCCAGCCATTGAAGTCGCCAAGTACCAAAGTGGGGAGATGTCCAGGTTCGAAAACGTTTTTTAGATTGTTAGTATTAAAGGACTGTGTGGGGGGAATATAGGCATTTATGATTGAAAATTTGAGTTTAGATGATACTGTAATGCACAAAGCTTCAAAGTCTTTGTGAATTATAGTTTGTGTGTACTGTATGGAACGGTGGATTAGGAAAGCGATTCCACCGTAGGAGTTGGGGTTTTGTTTTTGGGTGATAAGGCAGTAGTTCACGGGAATGGGAATGTGAGCTTTATATGTAAGGTGAGTTTCCTGTAAGGCGATTATTTTAGGAGAGATAGATTTTATAAGTAGTAATAATTCGTTGTAATTGTTTAAGTAGCCTTTGATGTTCCATTGCAGTATTTTTAGTGCATGTGCAGTTGGTTGAGAATTGTTGGTGATGGTTGTAGTGTTGGTAAGATTTACTAGACCCCGCCATCCTGAGTTGAATTTTTGCGAGCCTGGTGTTTGGCTCGGGATGACAGGTTTTGAGACAGCGGGGTCGGTGGGTTTGTTATCAGTTAAATGATTATGTAGATTCATCATGGTGTGTTATTCTGGTTGTGAGAATCATTTGTTGATCGTGTATGGTTGTGTTGTTGGGAGAGTTAGCTTGCGATTGTGTTGATTGAGTGTCGTATTTGCTATCTTGTATGTGTTGATGAGTAAGTTCGGGGATTGGAGACTTCGGTATGTCGGAGATTTCGTGGAGATTTTTATGATGGTTAAACTTTGAGGAGTTTTCTTTTGCGCTTTGGGAGGAACTGGGTTTTGGGTTAGAAGGACTAGTTAATTGAACGGTTTTTTTTTCATGGTTTGCAGTTTTCTCTTGAGATGTGGTGGATATAGATTTTTTTTGGTTCGGAGTTTGAGAGGTTGTGGAAACAGATGTATTGGTAGGTGGTGAGGCAGGATGGTTGTTCGTGTTGGCAATGTCGGTCTTAACGGGAGTAGATTTGGTCGTTGTTGGTGGGTCAGGTGATTGTGCTTGGCTTGCGTTTCTAATGGTTTGAGAGTAGGATGTGGGCAAAGTGGGGGGTGGGTTTTGCGCTGAGTATGTTTGCTTGGCTTCAGTTAAACTGCATTTGTTTATGGTTTTTATTTTTAGGATTTCCTTTGCTTGTTGGTACCTGTGGCATAGTTTTGAAGAAGCTGGGTGCTCCTCTGCGCAGTTTGCGCATAAGATGCGGGTGCACGGGCTTGGGGAATGAGGTGGGAGATTGCATCTTTCACAAGAGGGGTTTTTGTTGCATCTTTTTGCTGTGTGACCCAGAAGTTGACAATTTCTGCATCGCATTGGATTTGGGAAGTACTCTTCAACTTTTACGTTGTACCAACCGATGTTGACCGTTGGTGGGGGACGGAAAAGATCGAAAGAGAAGAGGATTAATCCGGTTGCTTTTTGTTGATCGTTGATTGTTTTTTTGAATTTGAAAACGTCGATGACGCCTTGGCTCTTCATTTCCTTTAGAATTTCTTCCTCAGAAACGTTGATGAGACAGGGGGCGTAGACGGTGCCTTTCGAAGCATTTAGATGAGGGTGAAGGGAAACGTTGATAGGGCAGATGTTTGACAGGTTTTTTTTCGAGACGAATATATCCGCAACTTTCTGTGATTTCGTTAATATTAAGAGATTTCCATCCCGTAGTTGGGAGATGCTTTCATAGGCCGTACTAATGCTGTCTATGCCTTTTTTGAGGAGGAAGACGCTAAGTGATGAAAGAGGCTTTTCGGGGTCGGTTGACGACATAATTATAAATTTTGGGTTGCTGGTATTTGGAGAGGGGGAGAAAATTTGTTGATGGGCAGTGGGGGAACAGATTGGTTTTTTTCTTTTTTTGTTTTTGGGTTCGGTAAGTGCCTCTATGTCGAGGTCACTAAACCGGTTACCCAGGGCTGGGGGGGGCCCGGAGGCCATTTCAGAACACTACGATCGAACTATGTATTTAATATTTTTTCTGGTGTTGTCTTGGTTTACAGAGAGAGAGAGAGGGAGAACTTAAAGCAAGCGGAGCTGTAACTGGGTTTACGCGATGGGATGTGTTATTCACTGAGTAACCACGATTACGTGTTGCCGGCTCGAGGGTTAGTCGGAGACTGAAGTTTTTTTAAAAAATATCACTTTTCTTAGCCTAAGTTGTTTATTTATTTTAATTATTGCAAATTAATCATTAGGCCAAAAGGCATAGTCTTAAATTGTTCTGTTTGCTTTTGAGTGTCCGTATAGGGCCAGTAAGGTATTTTATGTTAGTTGTTATGTAAGCTAGTTTTAAGCATTTATGTCTAGGGTAAGTGTGTTCTTAATATATACAAACAAGGGTTAAAAAAAAAAAAAAAACCAAATTTGGATGTCGGGCCGGAATTTCAAAATTTATAATGTATATGCCCCAACAACCATCTTCCTTCAGTCTAATACAAAACGTATAGCTCATGGACTCAAAACCTTTGTCTGTTATGCCAGTGGGGGTGATCTAGCAAGTTGTCTAATCGGCCTGACATCGCCGCTGTCTATGCAGTGGTGTACTGAGTGGCATCCGTCATGAATTAGTGCCCTGATTTAAGGCTCCGTCAGAGAGCGTTTTTAACGCCGCGGTGAGATCGTCGAACAGAGAGCGGTCAAAAATAATTAAATGTCAAGCAGCTCGGATGAAGAAATATTATTATTTGTAATGCTATGTTCTCGAAAAAGAAAAAGAATTTGGGCTCACGACATACATATGTAAATAAAAAGAGAAATGAAGTCGGAGAATACCACCGGTTTTGCTGAGAACTAGAATCAGACGAAAACCGCTTCTTTTCGTATTTCCGTATGTCTCAAAATGCTTTCGAAGATCTTCATGAATTGCTTCGCCATAAAATTGAGAGACCGACATTAGCAAAAGACACAACAAACAATGGCACGAGATAATTACAATAAGTCATTGAGTTATAAATATATAAATGAAAGGTTCATGTGCTGATGCTCTGTGGGTGGCGGAAAGACTCGTGGATGTCATGACTCGCGTCAACACCGAATGAAGAAAATAATCTGTAATTCACACAACCCCGTTTGTTCCGAACCGCCGCATATATACGCCGAATATTGACATACGTACAAACATATGTATATACTGCGCACACTGATTGCCAGCCAATGACGATCGCCGCCATCATCATACGATGTCGCCGCCAGCGTTCTCACTTACACTACAATTGAAGTGTTTCACTTCACTTTTTCTACTTTTTAATATTTTCACTACGCCACTACGAAAAATTGCAAAACACTACGATTTGAGAAAGTAACGGAGGCGAATTATTTCGTTGCGTGGGCAAAATTAAATGAAGTTTACGACAACACGCAAAACATCGTAGACGCTCACCTCAACGCGCTGCATGCCATTCCGAGCATTGCCAAAGGGGCAAAGGGCCTTCAAAGCCACGTGATATCCGAGAGCTGGTTAACGAAACCAATGTGCATTTGACTTCTCTGAGCGCTCTTGGTCTGGATACTTCCTCCTGGGATCCGATCATCCTGAACATGCTTAGAGTGAGGTTAGATGCAGAAACAAACCACGCATGACAAATGGCACGAGAAGACGTTCGGAGAATTGCGACACTTGAAGAATTTTTGAGATTTCTGGAGAAGCGAGCATGTGCCTTGGACTCGACATTTTTCGACGTGCAAGAGAACGAGAACGAGCAACAGAGGAGCAACGCTTTCGAATAGAGCAACAACTACAGTTACTAGTAGATGTGTGCTGTGCAGATTACAACATCCGTTATACGAGGTGCGAAGATTTTTTGTCGCTTTCTGTGCAAGCAAGAATGCTAATTGTCATAGAAGCGAACACACTACGCAGTACTGTTCATCTCGTGCGTGCCGTAAATGCAACAAAAAGCACAATAGTGTATTATGCCCAGAGCAGAAATCCACAAGAGCAAGCCTTGCTGCGGTGAAGTCCACAGAGCCAGGACCAACAGGAGCCCTTAGGCAGGCGAGTAGCCAACCAAGCGCATAGCAATTAACCTCTAACCCGCCAACCAATCATCAAAATTGAAAAAGCATGGAGAGCATCTTGTCGATTGTGCATTACTGGAAACGGCACGCGTATGTTACTTTCGGAGCAGGGCAAACAGTTATGGCTTAGGCGCTTGTGGACAGCGGTAGTCAGATCAACTCTATAACTAAACAATTTGTGCAGAGGACGGGGGTGAAGGACCAGAAGGCGTTCTTAAAAGTGTCTGGGATTGGTTCAATGAACAATGTGCGGCCATCAGGAGCAGTTCATTTTATTCTCCGATCGAATACCGAGCCTACCCTCACACTGCGATGTGTGCTGTATGTCATTCATACGCAGTGGCGTAGTAAATGGGGGACGGGAGGGGCGGCTGCAATAGGTAGTTATTTTGGTAGGCAAGAGAGACCGCTATTTTTCCCCGAACTTTGCGCTGCGGCTGTGAAAAGCATGCTCTTATTTGTTTTTCTTTTTAAATCCTTTCCATCGTCGCGTCGGTCGCCGTCAACGATTGACTTGCTCTATTTTTTTTAATGCGGTTTCTATCATCTATGTATGTAAGTATGTATGTAGCTCTTGGAGTTCTTTTTATTATTTTGGTTTTTTAGTGCACGTGCACATTGTTTTGCATTTGTTATTGAAGTTCTATATATGTATCTGCTCAACAATCTGGGAATTTTAACTATTGAACATGAGGCGACCCAGCAAATAAATTTTGATGACGCTATCAACGAACTTTCTGCTTTAAAAGCTAGGAAAAAGACGTTTTAAGTTTCTACAAGTATTATAATGTGTACATTATATTAATTTTTATTCTGCATTTTTTTTATGCGTATTATGTGTATACATTTTTGTTCTTCTTTTTTTTTTTAATTTCTTATTTGAATTTAAATAAAAAGTCACAATATATTGAAAAGCGGAATTTCATTTATTTTACTGCTTTTCATTCTGGGGGTGACACCATAATTGCCGCCCCAGGTGCCACCTATGCTAGCTACGCCGCTGTTCATACGATCACTTGTTATCTACCAAGCAACGATCTGCTACCGAGCCAGAGAGAAGAACTAAATGAGTTGACCTTAGCAGGCACGCTAAGAGCCGCGAGTATTGACAGTCTGTTGGGAGCAGAGGTTTGGACAGCGATAATTAAGAGCAGCATCAAGCGATATACTTCTGGATTGACGGCGCAGGACACTCACCTGGGTTGAATCATCTTCGGTCAACTCCAGAGCCGGGCATCAGTCAATCCAATCACAGAGCGGACATAACGATTGGGCATCAAGAGCCATCCAATGAGCATCTGAGCGACCTCCTAAGGAAAATGTGGGAGATAAAAGGGCCGAACAGGAGCATTACGTTAAGTTACATTGAGCAATGGGTTGAAGACAACATCATCGATACATACCCATCGACCATACCTTTAAGCGAACGTGCCCAGAGCTTGAGAAGTTCCAGAGCAGTAGCGTTACGAAGGTTCTAACAACTAAAGAAAAAACTCAGTGCAAACCATGAGATAAGGGAAAAGTACATAGAATTCATGCGCGAATACATGAGATTAAAGCACATGGTGCCGGAGGGAGTCAAGCCGCGGAAAAACGAATTGGTCTTCCACATACATACATCATTGTGTGACTAAGAAGTTTCGAGTGGTTTTTGACGCGTCTTGCAAAAGTGACAGCGGTCCTGAATGATGTCCAATATCCGGGACCTAAATTGCAAGACAACTTGGCCTCATCACGCGCTTCAGGAGCTTTAAGGTTGCGGTTACGGCAGATGTCAAAAAGATGTTCCGGCAAGTGCGCATAAACCAATCTCAATTGGACTTACAAAGAATATTCTGGGGAGAACGTCCAGAGCAACAGCTCAAGGAACACTGGCTAACTGTTGTCACATATGGAATGACGTCTAGCGGTTTCAATGCGATAAGAGCCATGCAACAATGTGCGTTTGACAACAAGGAGCAATTTCCAAGAGCACGTGAGGCCATAATGAGCAACTTCTACGTTGATGACATGCTGACAGGGGCAGAGAGCGAGCAAGATGCGATATCACTGTGCAACGAGATAATATCATCACTTGAAGCCGGCGGATTTGAGCTTGACAAATTTATGTCATCTAGCGAGCTGTTGTCGAGGAGTCTAGGCGCCAAGAAAAGCAGCGATACAGAGCTATCATTAGAGTACTAGACAGCCATATTGGGCCTAGTATCGAACTCATCGAGCGACGACATCATGTTCAAGGTGCAACTAGTAATGGATGAGCCGCAACTGAACAAGAGAGCTGTAGTCAGTGCAATAGCGAGGCTATATGACCCGAAAGGATACCTCGCTCCCGTGATTATCAATGCTAAAGTGTCATTCAGGACCTGTGGCGTTCCGGAATACAATGGGACGAGAGTAAACCGGCAGCCATGGTACCAACATGGAATAGCTTCTACCAGCAGCTAATGCACTTGAGAGTTCCACGGTGGATGGGTAACGAGAGCAGTGCTGATATACAATTGCATGGATTTTCAGACGCCTCAGTGCGAGCATACGCGGCAGTGATATAGCTGAGAACTAGGGCGAACAACGGCGATACGCGCTGTGTCATAGTAGCAACGAAAACAAAGGTAGCGCCGCTCAAGACACTAATGATACCGAGATTGGAGCTGTGTGCAGCGCACCTCTTAAGCAAGCTTATGGTGCAAGTTGTGCTCCCGTCTCGACTACACAAAGCGCCGAGAGCCTATTGGACCGATTCAATGGTGGTGCTGCACTAGATTCGAAAGATGCCGTGCAAGCTAAAAGCATTTATTTTATTATTATTTATTTAAATTTCTTATATAAATTCCGTAATAATTCACAATTTGGAATAACATAACAAATGACATATAAGCTATGAAATATAAGAAAATTCAAATGGCATTCTATATTTTTTATACATAAGTAATAAAAATAGAGTCGAGTGCCACATCAATGTTTAAAATTAGACAATATAAATTTGATGCATTTGGGTGGGGTGACCCTTGAGATACAAAATTCAAAAATTATGAGATATGTATATATTAATAAGAATCAATGAGAACATAATTAGCCATGTGCAGGGACGGGTTAAGAATATCCCTGCAGCGATACCTCTCGCTTGTCGTAAAAGGCGACTAAAACAAAGGTAAACAAAAATCACATCTAGGCAATTTAGACAACACCAAGGTGAGCCTAGGGACACATATACCACCATTAAACTGCCCCCCAAGTGTACATGCAAATCAGTGGGTTGACACGACTGGAGATCACCGGTGTTGTAAAACTAAGATCAAACAAAAAAAAAAAAAATCTGAAGCATGCCCTGTCACAAAAAAAAAAAAAAAAAAAAAAGGCAGGCCGAAAAACAATTGGTGCAAACAAATGCAAAAACACCAGCATTTGATTGGCCTCACTCAGCGATGAAGTAATCCCAAACCGGGAAGCCTGCTGCTACTTTCTGAGGTCAAACCGGCGGACCCCACAAGCGGACCAGTAGGAATGCAGTTAAGTGGGAAGGTTATGGTCCTTCACTTCTGACCATAATAACGCCGGAAAAAGGAAAAGAAGAAAAGAAGAAGAAGAAGAAGAATGAGAACATAATTACATAATTACTTTATAATTTCATAAAATAAACAAAGTAAGCTAAGACTTAAATTAAACCAGATTGTCAGAAAGAAGAGATTCCATGCTAGAAAAATTAAAATTGAGAAGCCAATTCTTTACTAGTTTAAGAAATGTTCCTGGTATAGTTGTTTTTCTGATCGACAGAGGAAGTTTATTGAATATACGATGAGACGAAATATAATAAAAATTACGAAAGGCGGTAGTATGGAAAGAAGGCACACAAACAGAGTACGAGAAGTTTCCACGTAAGTTGTATTTTGACATTAAACGAAAATTCCGATTACCAGATTTAAAAAAAAAAAACATTTAAGTACCTTAAAACAATACAAATGACGAACAAGAAGTATTTTTAAGTCATAAAACAAAGGGTAACTAGGATGACGCTCAGGTTTATTTTAACATGAAGCCTCGAAATCCTGCTTTTTCAAGTTTATTGAGAAGAATAGGGTGATCAAACGCTTTGGAGATATCAACAAAAAGACCAGCAGTAGCCTTCTTATTATCGAGGTTGAACATCACCTTGCCACAAAATTGTAAAAGTGCATCCTCGGTTGATTTACCTTTTTGAAAGCCAAATTGTGATGGGTTGAAAAACTTAGTTTTTAAAAGATAACTCACTATCCTATTTTTTATAAGCTTTTCAAAGATTTTGCTTATAACTGGAAGCAGAGAGATAGGTCTATAATTACACACTTCAACAGTAGAGTCCTTTTTATATAGCGGAATAACATCTGCACATTTAAGTTCATCAGGAAAAACTCCTTCAAAAATACAACGATTAAAAATGTAAGACAGTACATCTATTATATAAAATGCAACATTTTTAAGAAAGAGACTTGAAATACCATCAGCACCACAAGAATTTGAATTTTTTAAAGTGCCCAGTACTTTTAAAATTTCAAGTGGAGTTATGGGATCATATACGAAACTGTTACAAGAATCGGGTCTTCAGTAGACAAACAGTTGGGACAAATAGGTTGAATGGGATCTGGTTGCAAGTTGGTAGCTATATTAACAAAATAATTATTAAAAACATCAACAATGATCGGTTTGTCAGAGACAATATGGTGATCGAAACGAATAACAGTAGGTTTCTTTGCGGCTGAGTGTCTATTCAAAATATTATTAACCAAATTCCATTCATTTTTTAGATTACCTCTAGCAGAAAAGAATCGAGAACAGTAGTAATTATCCCGACAAATTGGAATTTCCCTTTTTAGTTCCATACACACTTTTTTATATTTGTTTTTTAACCTAAGATTTCCAGGGTACTTGCTAAGTTTAACTCTAAGTTCGTTTTTAGTTTTTACTTTTTTCAATAAGTAAACAGAAATCCAAGGTTTCAATCTCTTAAATGAACTTTTTGAAAGAGGAGTTGAGGAACATTTGAGAATATGGTTCTTTAGGCAATCAATGAACATTGAATATGACGTTAGAGCATCAGTACACAAATAAACATCATCCCAAAACTCTGAAGAAAGATTGTTTTTAATCTTGTTATAATCAATTTTCACTAACTTGTTTTTCCTCTTGAAATTGGAACTGCTTTGCGGCGAACACAGTCAGTGCCGTAAAAGAGCTTCCAGGATGTCAGCATTGGAATCATGTTTCATCTGGTGATAATCCAGCTGACAGCGGTTCGAGAGGAATTCCAGCCGTACAATTTCCTTAGTCAACACTTTGGTGGGAAGGACCATCCTGGCTAAAGGAACCGGAGCAGCAGTGGCCCAAAAAACAGCCATGTATGACCGCGCAGGAGAAAGCAGGAGCGGCTACAGCAATCAAAAAGGTCATCGTCGGAGCGCTAACATGTTCGAGAGCAGTCGGCCTGAACATAGACAATATTAGCCTACTAGAGCGAAAATCGACATTGGGGAGCTTACTAAGTGCAACCGCATTTGTTCTCAGGTTCGTGCGGAACTGCTAAGCAAATCATGAAGAGCGAGAGAGCGGAGCCTTAAGGACTCAAGAACGTGAAGAAGCACTAATGTACTGCACCAAATTAACTCAAGGTGAAGTTTACAATCAAGAAGTACGCCAACTAGAGAGGAAACGCGCTATGGAGACTACGAGCAGCATTGTCTCACTCAACCCCTTCATGGATTCAACTGGAGTCATCAGAGTAGGCGGCCGGCTAAAAACATCACTGCTGCCATACGGAGTTATCCACCCAGTTATCTTACCAGCAAAGAGAAAACTTACTGAGTTCCGTTGAGAGATGCACACATCAAGATGTTGCACGGCGGAACGCAGTTGTGCATACAGTACATTCGGCAGAAGTTTTGGATCAAAGCGTTAAGACGCCAACTTAAAACAATAATTTCGAGGTGCAAGGTTTGCTTCCGTCAAAAGCAATTGGCAGCAGAACAGTTGATGGGTAGTTTACCTACAGAACGTCTGCAGCCAGCAAGATCATTTCGGCAGAGCGGCGTGGATTACGCAGGGCCGATTCAGATCAAGGCGGGAGCGGGCCGATCAAAGATTATCGAGAAGGGCTATATTATTATATGTATATATTGTGTGCATGGTGACGCATGCAATTCACCTTGAGCTAGTGAGCGACCTTTCGTCAGAAGCGTTCTTGGCTGCATTCCAGCATTTCACTCAATATTCCGAACCGCCGCATATAAATTAAGAAATTATTATTATTTGTTTATTTCTCAAAAAAAAACTTTATTTTTAATTCACTGCTTGTCTGGGCAGCAGTACCCCTTACACGATCAACTTAAGATTAATTGACATGCATTTTTACACTAGCTTAAATACTAATTGTGTGGCTGGGTTATGTGGAAGGTGAATGGGAAGGATCGGGTAACACGCTGTCTGGAGCTATGTTCTTATCGGAGGAAGTGTCGCTTCATGTTCCCTGGCACTGGTACGTGTTGGAATGTGCATGGTCAGCAACCTTGAAGGTGGTGTTTGGCGTACTCTGGGACTTCTCAACACTCGGGCTGCGCGTGTTGGATCAAATTTGTTTGTCGTTAACTTATATACGCGGAATATTGACATACGTACATACATATATGTATACTGCGCACACTGATTGCCAGCGCATATAGCGGCACTTCGCAGAACAAAGGGCAGAATGAACACGTGCAGATTTCAGAGTTGTTGTCATTGTTCGGCAACGAGGGCAGTGTGATACGATGAGCAGCAGAGCCATCGTTCTTTCCATGTGCATACGTCGTGCAATACAGTCCACTTGTGCATAAAATAAATTTTAATACATATGTACATATATACATACGCTACATACGCATACGGTGGAACGCTACGTTAAACCGGAGCTTTTAGTTCACAATCTTGAAGGATCTTGTGGCGGGACAGGGCTTGCAGACTTTTCTCAATGGCTTCATTTTCTTTAATTTGATGCTAAAGTTTTAAGGGGCTTATGAACCTTACCTGATGTTGATAGGTGGTAGAAGATATTATTCCTTGGTAATAGAATTCTATCCACTATGCAGTTCTGGGGGTTTCTTCGAATATATATACATATATGGTAGAATCGATGGGTCGCATGATCCAGGATCTCAACTTGTCCCAGCACTCGCCACATACTTATATTGGCCGCACATCTTGGCGAGAAAATTAACCCTGTCAGTTGTTTACTCACTTTACCTATTTGGTTAATAATTTCAAAAAAAAGATACGAAAGCAAATATTAAACACTGCCAACAGACTTCGTTTCATGTCATTGGTTTATAAATATCTTGTGACATGTTGACTGTGTTGTGTATTAGGATAAAAATTAGTGTTCCAAGCCCACATTATATTTGTAGAAATAATATTCAGCACTCGAAAGATAAAGATTCTATACCCTCTATCACAACCTTCTTGCAAATCAGTTCCTTCAAAAACTATTAGTTAATATACCTAGTTCCCCAAAACATTTGACATATTGTGTTTTCCGCGTTTAATCTCTTTCGAACTAAGGCGTGCACTGAATAATTTCAAATACGAAGAAGAAAGTTTTGAGACGTTGAATAAGTTCTCGCAATTTTTCAACAAATGGTGTTGCTAAAACTACGCGCTTGTAATTTGAAATGGTTATGCATCTTCGTCGAAGTACTGTAGACAAACTTTCAGAACGTGATTCAAGAAATAAGGTGACTTTTGGCTTTTATTGAAAATTATATGTTTATTCATCAATTTCTATTTAGTCCTCTTCAAAACAGCTCCCCTCAGATATAACACACTTGTGTCAGCGCTTTTTCCAATCCTCGAAACACTTCTGATAGGTAATTTTGATATTATAGCTTTGAGCTCTTCAAGCAATGTAGTCTTTGGTCTTTTCAGGGGGCGGGTTTCCATTAGGAGCAGTGAGCAATTTTTTTTTTCCTGGTTTAAAATGGCCTAAAAACATAAATATCATATTTTTTTTTTTGAGGAAATTAAATTTTTTTTTTATTAAATTTTTATTTTTTTTTTTTATTTTTTTTAATTTTTTATCAAACAATGTTTATATGCCTATATGGGTTTAAGCTTGTTTGCCAAAATCTCCATATACATGAACCACCCCTTGAAGCAGCTCTTCAAAGGGATCTAATTTTTTTTTCGCAATTTCCCTTCTCCACTGGTACTCAACTATCCAATCAGCGAAATTATTGGAGTAATTGTCGTTATAAAATTCCCTTTTGACGACACGCCACTGGGATTCTATTCGTTGGGTATGTATGCCATCAGGACCAACGAAAGGATTGTCAGGATCACTGTGGTTCACTTTTTTGTGAATGAACCCATGGGCACCTAAACAATCATACGCCTTCCAGCAATCGATGTGGATGATTAACTGTTACAACAGTTTACAAAAGCAGACCGTTACGTTTTTCATTTGTTTATAGTAAAAAAGAGTGTCATAGTTGAATAAGTGTATACCAAACTCTGTCAGGCAGACGACTGTAAGAAAGTCTGGGGTATTTAAGGTATGGGTAGGTGGCTCGCTTCGCTCGCTAACAGGATTTTAACCCTTTCTTCCGCAGGGCTTAGCCGCTCACGCGACTTCGTCGCTCCGCTAAGGGTATGTCAACAACTGTATATTTACTCTGGGGTATTTAGCTGTATAATATTTTGGCACGATTACGATATCCGTGGCGCCGGCTTTTGAAAGTGTTTTTCTATAGAACTCGGTGATCTAAGCAAAAAATAAAAAGTACTATTTTTTGATATTTTGCTTAGTTTTAGAGATAATGAGGTTTAAAATTCATTAATTTTTCGGTTTTTTCACTTAAATTTTGATGTATAATTAACGTAATTTTGTTGAAGGTGTTGCCTACCTGCCAGTGATTAATTGAAAAACATGTTATAAATATTAATTAATGTATTTTCACGGCATCGTCGGCAACGACAGCCTCAAGAAGCTAAATGCTGTTATACATGATGCAGAGAACTTCATTACCCTTAACAACTCCCTGAAAATCCCTATTAAACAACACCTATCTCAATCTGTCAATAATCTGAATGTCAGAACATCCCATTTGAATGACAACCAAACTTACAAATTAAGTTGTCCTCAACAAACACCCCAGACTATTCGTCGAGTCTGATGAGAGACTTACATACGCCACCGTAGTTAGAGGCGAAATAAGGATAGTAGACAACAATCCGATATACTCTAAATCCTGTCCGTATCCCATGGCCCTCAAGAAAATAGTGGATAAGGAAATTCAAAAGTTGTTAGCAGACGGCATTGTTAGACCTACACGGTCGCCGAAAAATGCACCGGTTTGGGAAGTACCAAAAAAGACCGATGCGTCGGGCGAGAAGAAATGTCGGCTGATTATCGATTACTGAAAACTAAATTCGGTTACCATCGCCGACAGGTACCCGATACCGGAAATTAATGAGGTGCTAATCAATCTGGGAAAAAAAAAAACTGTTTACGACATTAGACTGAAGAGTGGATTCCGTCAAATACCACTCGAAGCAGACATTGAAAAAACAGCAGGAATCTCGAACTTGTACTTACCACTCTAAAGAAGGCGAATATTACGAATATTAAGGTACAGATGCACAAATGCTAGTTCTTCAGAAACTTCGTCGACGGGATCAAAACCGATCCCGCTAAGGTCAAAGCCATCTCGGAATTTCCACCTACCAACTTGAAAGAACTAAGATCTTTCTTGGGCATAGCTGGATACTACCGCCGTTTCATAGCTGATTTCGCTAAGTTAGCCAATCCCTTAACATCACTCTTAAGAGGGGAAGAAGGCCACGGGAATTGTGGTGGTTTTCAGAGCGGAGGATAAAAAAACAAGGCCTCGAAAAGGCCAGAGAAGAAATTGCAGAGCGTATTAGACAAGGGCAGCAGAAAGATCTTAGTCATCATAACAAACATAGAAAGGACATAAAAACATACGAACAAGGGCAAACCATTTTTGTTAAAAACGACAAAAGACACTGCTCAAAACTCACTGCACGTTTCAAAGAAGAGATAGTTAAACAAGACAACCCTACTATAGTACTAACCAATTCAAGAAAAATTAAACACAAAAGTAAAATAAGACAGTAAACGGTATTCCTTCATTATCCCTTCAACCCAGATGTATCCTTACCACCCTGAAGGCGGACACCCAAATTCTATATTACACCAACTCCCGAATCCTGATCCTGAATAATGGCACCAGGAGAATGCAAACCGGAAACGTAAAGCTAGTCCACACCATTGAGATATCCCAATTCCAGAATTTCCTAATCAAGGCCACAGCCCTAACGAATAGACATATCCCAAGGACAAACCCCTTCCTCCTCATCCTAGAGCATGAACTCCACCAAATAGAGAAACTGATAGGTAACCTCCATTCCCAAAAATCCAAACGTTCCCTAAACTTCATAGGATCAGCCTGGAAGTGAATCGGAGGAAATCCGGACCACGATGATCTAATGCTATTAGAAGATAATATTAATAATATCATAACAAATAATAACGACAATACATTAACAAGAATATTACAGAAAGAATAAGCCAAATCACTAAAATAACCAATATCATTGTAAACTCAATAAAAAAGGACCATATAGCAATGTACGAATTAGTTATAAGCTTAAATATAAAAACAAAAATAATTACAGAAGAATTTACAAACGTAGTATACGCAACAGAAATGGCTAAGACAAATATTGTAAACTCTATCTAAACATGAATTTTAATAAATGAAATTAATTCTATAAATATGCCCTATAGAGATGTCGAAGAAGCCTTACAGTTTGCAGACATAAAGGTAGCTTTAAGTAACGACAAAATATTATTATTATTACATTGTAAATATACCTAAAACAAGTGAAGTCCTATATGAAAAATTATATGTATAACCAATCGAAAGAAGCAATAGAATCATAAGTAACATAAAATATGAAAACATGTTATCAAATAAAAATGAAACAAAAATTATACTAAGAGAATGTAAAACAATAGACAAATTATCCATATGCAAACAAGAAGATATATTAGACCTAAGTTACGAAAAATCTTTCCCTAGACTATTAAGCAGCAAAAACGCCACATGCTGTCTGATAAACGCCCAACATATTCCAACCATATCGGAGATTGACACCGGACTAATACTGCTAACTGACTTCCAAGGAAAGATAGGAATCAATGGGACACACCACATGTTCTCGTAGGAACATATTTGATCAAATTCTACAACGACTCCATCACCATAGGAAATACGAAATACACATCTAAAGGGCTAACCATAATAGGCAGAAACAAGCAGAAGCTTTTAAGTTAAATTAAGTTAGCTTGTAAGTTCAGTGTTACTTTGGATTTCACCAAATAAAGTTTTTTTTTTTTTGGAAAAACTGCAATACGCGTAATTAACTCATGGGAATGATTCAAAAGCAAGGAACTTGGGTTCCTTATGATTTGAACCCAAGAGACGTTGAGCGTCGTTTTTTCGCCTGTGCACAACTGCTCCAGTTGCAAAAAAGGAAGGGTTTTCTTCATCATCAAAATGGATTCATTACAGCAACCCAAAGAGAAAAAAATTATGGGGACAGCCCGGTCATGCTTCTACGTCGTCGGCTCGACCGAACATTCACGCTGCGAAGATTATGCTGTGTATTGGGTAGGATCAGGGCGGTGTTATTTGTTATGAGCTGTTGAAATCAAACGAAACCATCACTGCGAACCAGTATCGAACTGAATTGATGCGATTGAGCCGAACACTGAGCGAAAAGTGGCCACAATACGGGCAGAGGCACGAAAAAGTGATTCTGCAGCATGACAACCCTCGGCCTCATGTTGCCAAACCCGTTAAAACCTACTTAGAAACGCTCAAATGGAAGTCCTACCCCACCCGCCATATTCCCCAGATATTGCGCCGGCACATGGTCTGGCTGATCAGCACCTCCATTTATATGAAGACATCTCAAAATGATTTGATTCGTGGATAGCCTCAAAAGACGAACACTTCTATCGTGACGGTATGCGAGCACTGCCAGAAAAGTGAGAAAAAGTTATCGCTGGCGATGGGCAATACTTTGAATTATTCATTTGTAACCGTTTTTTCACAATAAAGTTGCATTTTCATAAAAACAACAGCGAGAACTTAGTTGCGCTCCTAATATATACATAACTTCATTTCAATGACCGCGTATCAAGAGAGCTCTGTTCCTAAATTTCTGTGTATATCTTCATCTCTGACATACCGAGGTTGTCAATTTTCAATACTTTTTTTTTTAAAAACTCTGTTGCTCACTTTGGTACAACCCCAGAATTGTATACCGTATTTCCAAACCGGTTTAAGTACCTGCTTATTGTATGTGCTTAGTTTGGAATGTCTTCCAATTAACCAATACATTTGCTGAATCTGTTTTCAAGCTCGCCACGTTTCGTTTTTACGTGTGCTTTCCGTTTTAGCTTCGCGTCTAGTGCCATACCTAAATATTTTGCCTCATTCGCGTAGGGTACTTGCACCGAATTTATAAATGTAGGAAGATAATTGATTTCTCGATTTGTAAAGTCGTTTAGTGGTTTTCTGGCTTATACATGTTTCATGCCCAAAAGTCTTTGATTAGTCTTCGAAAATGCTCGGACATGTTTTCGAAATGCTTTTTAGTGTTCGCGCAGTTTAACTAGCGCGTACGGATCGGAAAGGATTCCCTAAAATGGTTTTTACTCGACTGCCGTCCAGTCCCAGTTTTTCCATTGTGCGCACTGCGCTCTACAGGTCATGCGACGTATTCTTGCACTTGTTTATACAATGGTCGCAAGAACACGTTACATTTGTCATCGATACTTTCTGACATTGTATTTGGTCAATAATTGCGGAGACATGTGTCAACGCAGTAGATCAATTGTTTTCACTGAAATTTGATCGTGTCTTGCATAATGTGGGTTTGATTAGTGACTTGTATGCCCACAACAGTCCTCTCCCCTTAAAATACGAAAGGCGCACGACATATGCTGTGATGCTGTGAAAAAATCAAACTAAGCTAACGTACAAAAAAGATACGGCCATTTATGCTGCAAAAAAAAACGTATATGTACCTATTTCGACCCTTTCAAGGGAATCAAAATGTATAGGTATCCCGTCGACCTAAAACTATGAAATTTGGAAAGTAATATCGTCATATACTACAAGTGCAGCGAAAAGTCGGAAAACTATACATTTGTAATTAAATCATAAGAAATATAGTTTTTATAAGTATGTAATGAACCAGCGAACACACAAATATTTTATTTCGGCATAAAACTGATTTTCTGGGAGGGAGCTGAAGTGTGCAGTGTGAAACGGAGATAACTCTTGATTTTTCTATCGGCATAAAACCTCTTTCTGGGAGAGGGAAGAAGATGAGGAAGAAGAAAAAAAACAAAATGTTAGACACACAATTATGTTTGTACGTATATGAATTAAGAAATTACATATTTGTTTATTTCTCAAAAAAAAAACTCTATTTTTAATTCACTGCTTGTGTGGGCAGCAGTACCCCTTACACGATCAACTTAAGATTAATCGACATGCATTTTTACACTAGCTTAAATACTAATTGTGTGGCTAGGTTATGTGGAAGGTGAATGGGAAGGATCGGGTAACACGCTGTTTGGAGCATGTTCTTATCGGAGGAAGTGTCGCTTCATGTTCCCGTGCACTGGTACGTGTTGGAATGTGCATGGTCAGCAACCTTGAAGGTGGTGTTTGGCGTACTATGGGACTTCTCAACGCTCGGGCTGCGCGTGTTGGATCAAATTTGTTTGTCGTTAACTCCTCCCCGCTTAGGTTCAAACGTCCACGTTTGATGGTTTATGAGAATAGTGGTATCTGATGGACCCTGGTAACTGCAGCTGGTTTTGATGGTAATGTTTCTTCTTGAATCCTAGATGTTGGTCTACATGTTATGTTTTCCATTGGTATCGGTGCTTCTTCCGTCATCTCTTCACATTTCGTATCGAGCACGGTAGTGACTTGAACCTGTGTAGCACGCCTTTTTTGGATGAGGAATATGATGATGATGGCTGATGCACAAATAAGTGCAACTGTTATGGTTCCGATATTTGACAGAATCGTGACATGGTGCTTGGATTCTAACAGTTTAATGACTTCGGTGTTATTGATATACAGTTCTTTTAGCATCTCTAATGATAGTAATTCCTCGGTATTTTCGGGGGTTGAGATTTGTGCAATTGCGGCCGGTGGTTTCATGGTTGATACCAATGTATCGGACGTATAGGTTTTATTTCCTATTTTTATTGTAGAATTTTGGAATTTCACGACAAATGTGCCCATTAATTCGGTTGTTTGGTTGACACCTTGTGTTATTGTTCCGTTAAGTAAGATTATTCCTGGAACTAGCTCTTCGACGGTTGGGACGTGTTGATTATTTATTTTAGGACAATTGGCTTTTAAACTTTGGAGTAGGTTAGGGATACATGGGGTGCCACTTAAATCTATGATATTTTTATTAGAACAAATTGTCAGCTTATTGTATGACTTACAATCTAACTTAATTCCATATATAATTTTTTTACATCTAAGTATATTTTCGAATTCCAATTTATTGATAGATATGGTTAGCTCTTTTTAGAGGCTTTATTAAAATTCTATCGCAAGTGTTAGGTAAAACTTTTGGTACATTTACTATATAGACAATTGAACTCGAATTTGTGGCTACTTTTATTTCTGCAAAGTTCAATGAGTCGTCTAGATTATCATATGATATATTTTCATTTTTTAATAAATTCTTAACTAAATTTATCTCCACATTTGTAAGTATATTTGAATTTATCATTCCTTGTTTTGCCCATTGTATGGCATACTCTATATTTATTAATTCCTCTTTAAGCAATTTAATTTTATACTGGGTTAATAAAACAATATTATCTTTGATTGTGTCATGTGGTTTTAACTTTTCAATTATTTCATTCGTAACGTTTGTGAGTTTATTAATGTGCTTCAATATGTCTCTATTTACCAATACTTGTTTATTGTTGTTATTAAGTAATTTAATTAAGTAACGTTAATTTCGTTTCTTATTATGCGAAAGTCCTCATGGTCAGGGTTTCCTGCAACCCATTTCCATGCGGCACCTATAAAATTGAGGGATCTCTTTTGTCTAGGAATTGGTTTTAGTCGGCTTATAACATTTTTAATCTGTGTTAGTTCGTATATTAGGAAATGATAGGATGGGTGATTTTGACTTATGTTTGCCTTAATCGTCGCTTCGATGTTACTTATGATATGTTCGCAAGGAACCAAGTCAATGACATGAATCAGTTTGTAGTTTCCGATCTGAATCCTCGCACTTCCAGTTTCTATAGCAATTATTTCGCTTAGTGAATATGCAAATCAGTGGGCTGACACGACTGGAGATCACCGGTGTTGTAAGAGTAAGATCAAACAAAAAAATATGGAGCATGCCCGTGTCACAAAAAAAAAAAAGTAGGCCGAAAAACAATTGGTGCAAAATGCAAAAACACCAGCATTTGATTGGCCTCAGCGATGAAGTAATCCCAAACCGGGAAGCCTGCCGCTACTTTCTGAGGTCAAACCGGCGGACCCCACAAGCGGACCAGTAGGAATGCAGTTAAGTGGGAAGGTTATGGTCCTACACTTCTGACCATAACAACGCCGGAAAAAAGGAAAAGAAGAATAAGAAGTGAATAATCTAGGATTTGTACTTCGGCTTTACAGCCTACTTGGATAAGGAACCTGGTGAAAAGTAAAAAGGAGAGTGGTGAAAACCTAGTTTCGAATATGACTCTTGTGAATTATTCTTCCACTTTCGGTTAGAATTGTAGTGGTTCTATATTCCCTGACTATTTCTTCTTTGAATCTTTTGGAGAGTTTCGTTCCTAACCGTTTATTGACCCTAACATCCCTGTCTTTTCTTGTTATGGTAAGGTATGTCCTTTTTTTGTTTTTGGAGCAGTTTTTCGAAATTAGTTTGCCTCGTTTTTTCATAGTCATCAGGAGAAAAATGGACATTACGCCCAAAGATAAGGTCGACTGGTCTTTTGTTTGTCGTCGAGTGGATGGTATGATTGTACTCATTGACTGCACGTTCAAGAAGTTCTTCAAAATTTCGTTCTGTACCGCTTCCTTTTAGACATCTCAAGATTTCTATTAAGGTTGAGTGGAAGCGCAACTTGTCCGTTTATTTCGCTCTTGTATGGCGGCGTCGTGAAGACGTTTATCCCAAGTTCATCTTTCATCACAAAAAGAATGGAAGCTGAATTGAGAGAAGGTTCGTTGTCAATTACGATTGAATTCGGTACACCGAAGAAAAATATGAGGTCTCGTAAGGGTCGTCTAATATCGCCGATAGCTCTGCTTTTTAACATTCTTACTTGTGCGTATTTGGTAAACTTGTCTAAGGAAGTTAGAATTAATTTTTTATCAGTTAGAAGAATATCAAAATGAACTGTGTGACCGTACTTATTACGTTTGCAGGTTGAGCACAGCTGGGTTATTTTCTTTATTTTTTGTGTCATTGAGGGAAAGTAATATTTTTCTAAAATTTGAAGACGATTTTCCTGTGCATTCCGGTGGGCACGGTTATGTGTTTCTATTATAATGGTTTCTTGATCAGTGGGATCAATGACATCTTCTACCTGCAATTGTGGGAACCTAATTTTTAAAGTCTTAAAATGTAACGGATATAGTTCCTGTATCATACCCATTACACACTCTTGGGTTTTAATACAGTTAACAACAGATGGGTTCAGGATTTTTGTTAGGATTTGTAAAAGGTTTTCTTTGTTATAGTCCGGTTCTGTGATGATATGACGATGGTATCGGGGAAAGACAATTTCAAATTCTTGTTTGCTATTTTCACCTATGTTAAGAAAGATCTGATTTTTGAAGACATTAATAGGAATTTCGACAGTGGGAATTAGTGAATGGGAAGAGCTTTCGTCGCTATGTATTGTAGAACTCAAGACATTGATGGAACTATTTTGCGGTGGTCGGGAAAGAGCATCCACAACTACATTGGTTCTTCCAGGTTTATACTGGACTTCGTAGTTATACTCCTCCAGTATCGCCTTCCAACGTTTCATTTTGACGTATTTTTGTTACTTAGCGCATACGTCAGGGGTTGATGGTCTGCCGTAAAGGTAATTTCGAAGGGATTTTAAGTACCAAATTATCGCCAGCATCTCTTTCGCATTTGCGGCGTAATTTTCTTCGGATCTATTCAAGGTCCGGGAAATGAAGGTTATTGGTCGATCTCCCTGTGATAGAACCGCGCCGATAGCATAGTTAGATGCATCGGTAGTTAGTTGAAACTCTTTGCTGAAATCGGGGTAAGCTAGGATGGTTTCTTTAGAGATTAGAGCATTTTTTACTTTATTAAAAGCATCCAGTGCCTCTTCGTTGAGTGTTATTAGAAGTTTGTTGGAAACATTTTTTTGTACCCTGCCTTTTTCTCCTCGTAAAAGAGCAGTAAGCGGTTTTGCTATACGGGCATAGTCCCTTACAAATCGGCGGTAATAGCCGGCTAATCCTAAGAAGGATCGAAGATCTTTTAGAATTCGGGGATTTGGGAAGTTAAGAATCGCTTCTACCTTGGCTGGATTTGTTCTGATGCCATTGTCCGATACAATGAATTCAAGGAACTCGACTTCTCGTTTAAAGAATTCGCATTTGTCCAATTGGACTTTCATATTAGCTTCTTCTAGGGTTTTGAAGACTTTTTGAATATTATGTGCGTGAGTTTCCTCGTCTTGACTGAATATAATGATATCGTCGACTTAGACGAAACATATCCTTCCGATATGTTCCCGAAGAATATCGTCGAGAGTCCGTTGAAATATTGCCGGGGCGTTTTTCAGTCCAAATGAAAATCTGGTAAACTCATATTTACCATTGTTGACTGAAAAGGCAGTTTTCTCCACGTCAGATTCTTTCAAAGGAATCTGGTGGAATCCACTTTTTAAGTCTAGAACACTAAACCAGTTGTTTTTGCCCAGTTGGGATAGTACCTCATTTATTTCCGGTATATGGTACCGGTCGGCTATTGTGACTGAATTTAGCATTCTATAGTCGATGACCAGACGAAATTTTTTCACCCGATGCGTCCATTTTCTTCGGGACTACCCATACGGGGGAATTGTAGGGTGACCGTGAAGGTCTTATTATTCCATTATTAATCAAGTCTTGGATTTGCTTCTCTACTTCCTCTTTTAGGGACATAGGATAGGGATACGATTTGGAGTAAACGGGATTTTCGTCCTTTGGTCTAATTTCGCCCTTTACGGTCGTTGTAAACGTAAGTTTCTCATTGGGTTCGTTGAATAGGCTAGGATGTTTTGAAATTACGGAGTTGATTGCTTTTTTTTTGCTCTGGCGTCATATGGGTTGTTCTAACGTTGATTGAATTTACGTCCTGAGATGCTTGGTATGTTATTTAATTGGGATATTGATTTGGTTTAGAATAGTCATATAATCCTGGCCCGTATGAATGATTGCCGATAGCTCCTTTAGACTATCATGGCCAAGAATACAATTAAATGATTTAAGAGAAGGAAGCAAGAAAAATTTAATGTTAGTATTATGGAGACCAAATGGATTGAAATAGGTGTGATGGGTTACTGTTATGCTATCACCCACAGAGTTGGCATAGAAACATTGTTCATTTTTAATAAATTTATCAGTTAGAGACGATTGAATATAGTTTTTATTAGAACCTGTATCGATTAAAAATTTAATTGTTTTCCCGCTCCTCGTACGACATTCGAAAAAGGGTAACGAAGAGCTCGTTATTCTAAAAAATTCAAATCTGAAAAGCCTGTTGATTCGCTAAAAGTTTCTTGATAACTATTATCTTCAGCCGACATGGCTTCAGCATAAGTATCAAGGTCGTTGAAGGCATGGTCTACTTCACTGTTTTGTTGAGAAGTAGTTAGTGGAGTGGTTTGGGTTTTTGGATCAGCCACGAAATCGGGTTGTTGCAAGTTTGCATTGTGGTTGCATTTCCCTGCTGTTGTTTGCGTAATAATTTTGCCTATTTTGCTGGTGAAATTGCGCGGAGGGTTTTTGGGTTACGGGTTCCTCTTTAATCTGTAACCTTTGAGGATACTGGCAGGAGTGTTGATTATTCCCTCTGTTGTAATTTGCTGCCATCTGGTTGGGTTGTTATAGATTGGCCTGGAACCGTATAAGTTCCTAGTTGGTCCATGTGACGTGCGGTTTGCTGTGTCCGAAGTTGTTCCTTTGTTGTGCCTGTGGTACTGGGTATCGTTGTTGTCGTTGAGTTACCTGGGTTGCGTGCGCGAAGTTTGAACGGAAGTTTTGATTCTCCAGTTTTAGGCAAAGATGTAATGCCTGGGGCAAGTTGGTAGGTCCTCTGATACCGAGCAAACGGAGTAAGTCTCCTTTTAGGCCTCGGATAAAGGAATCCAGGGCCTTATCCCTGTAAGTTTGTGTTAGCAAACTCATCGACTCCGTGCTTACATTCATACAAGATAGTTTATTTAGTATGAGAGACAGGTGGGAATACATATATTAAAAACCTGTCCCCCCGACGGGCCGACATCATCTTAAAAATATTAATAGGTTCTTTTAATAAACTCAAAAATCCGAGAGAAAAAAAATATTTTTTTACTTTTTGGAGTTTTTTTTTGTGTCGGGGGTTATTTAAAATTTTTAATTTTATTGTTTAATTAAAGCACCGGTATGCGCGGTCTTAATTTAATTTTTTAAACTTTTCCTAGTTTGTATAGAAGAGAAATATCCGAAAGCCGCACATTTTTAATGAAATCACAAAAAAATTGGATCTTTATGTATGTAAGACACGGGGTCCAAATTTTGAAATGAGTTAATCGTGTCATGTGAGATGTATGAAAGGGCTTTATTGGAATAAGCTTAAACAGATTTTTAATTATTTTTATGATGTACAATATGGTTTTTGATTTATGACGATGAATGAAAAAAAAAAAAAATATGTTTTCACTCTTTTATATGTATAGGTACCTAATAACTTTGGCTTATGTTATGCCTATCTACTTAGACCTTTTTTAATTTCGTAATTAAACACAATCCTAAATAGGTACCTACCTTCTTAACTATCTTGTACAAAGTATTATTATACATATTATAATTTAATAGTATATTAAACAAACAAACACGTAGAAAGTAGACAACATACGTTACTCACTTTTTTCCGGACAGAAAGGTGTCTGTATCTGGTAGTATAATGGACCAGTATTTGCGTCGGAGTGCTCCAACAGATAGCGAAGCCTCCAACGAAAAAAAAGTAACAAAAACACCTTCATCCCATCCTTGTGTACAAAAAAACAAAAACTACCTGTTTTCTTACTTTTTTTCAAATACCATAAATTGATAACATCCGGAATTCTCTGACTTTATTACAACCCTTATTTTACGAGAAAAAAAATATATACGTACGAGTATGCCCCCATAATAAAAATGATTATGACGATAGTTTATTACGTTGTCTATTCTCTTGTATAGATTTCTACACTTATGAATGGTTAGTGCATTTCATATAAAAAGCCATTTGCATTTAGTCCTTTCACAAGTGAGCTTCGTGGCATATATTGTGAATTTAATAATAATAAAAATAAAATAAAAAAAACTATTTCGAGACCAAGATATTTGACAGTTCAAAAACGGAACCATTTTCGAATGAAAGTGATGGTGATGATATTGACATTTCTGGAGACAGTGATGATGATAACGATTCCTGAAAACTAACTTAGTGTTCATTAATTTTTCAAGAATTTCTTTTTGGCTTTCACAATTAATTTTTTTATTGTATTAAAAAACTTTCCACAAATCTATAAAAAAATATGGCTACAGTTAATTCAAAAGTTAACGACAATACGATCTTACATAATGTAATATCTATGCCTCCTGATGGCAGTTGTTTATTTCATGCTATAGCTTTTTCAATTTATAATTCCATCAATGTTGAACAAACACAAGTTCTGAGAGCTACAATAGTCAATTAGTTTAATACAAGCAAAGATCGCGGAGGCCCTTCCTCTTCACGCCAAGAGTATAAATTAACTATGCTCCAATCTTCCAGCTATGGTGGCACTGCTGAAGTGATGGCAGCAGGATTTTTGTTCTCTGGCAGGTTATATTGAGAGGTGTATTTGGTAGGGAAGAATATCCTATTAAGCGTTTTCTTTTTACAAGAAATTCGTCGTCGGGACATTATGATTTTTGTTTACCTATAGAATCCGATGTGCCAGATACGATGCAACAAATATTACAAACACTCAAAATTCAATGGTAATGGTAAAGCGGTCGCCGAACAATTTCGCAAAAATCCCGCTATCAGAAATACAATATAGCTAATTCTGAGGATAATATGATAATAACTATGGCATGTTATACAGTGAAGGACAGTGAGGAATCTCAAGATCAGGAACTTCAGATTAATAATGAACTCGAAATCCCTGCTACACCCTCCGTGTACTCCATGACCTATACACCTAGGTCAGTGCCGCCAAAGGTGTGTTCCATAACGTATACACCTAAAGATGATGTGTCTTTACATGGTTCTATAACCTGTACTTCTAAGTCTGTCGATAAAGGTGATGCACTTTCTCAGAAAAATTTTCTTTCTATGAAAAGAAAAGCGTCAGAAGACCTTAAAAATTACAATAGAGATAAAAAGCGATTGTCGAGAAAAAGAAGGCGTTAAAATTCAGGAGAAAATAAGAAACAAGAGATTACAAAGTGCACACGAATGTGAAAGGAAAAATGAAAAAGATCGTGCTCATGACAATGCTTCCCATCGTGTAATACGACAGAACCCTGAATGCAGAGAGCAGGAGTGCGCTCGCGACATGACAGCCAATAGACCAAAGGCATAATGATTTTCGCTCAGTAGGCTAGGCGATTAAGAACAAATCGGCAAAATTTATAAATCAAAAAATCATAAATCAAAAGAAAAAAAAAGTATCTAAAGTGAATAGTGACAAAAAAAAAATAAACTTTCAAGTGGGAGAAATTTTTAGTGTGTGTTTCCTGCTTTTCACTCATTAGCAGAAGCAGAAAACAAAAATGTCTAAGGACGTCGGGAAGAATCCCGTTCGTCTAACGGAGTCGGAGTCAGATGATCTGTCTGATTTCCCAACTCCATCCACCGTGTCAATGACCGACATAATAAAAAAAAGGAGGAAGCTCAATCCGCGGATTAATATACTTAAGCGCCCCTCCCTCTCCGTATCGACAGAAAGACTGCGGGTCGAAATGAGGGAAGGGGCGCAGTCAACAGCAGTGCAGAAACAGATGATTCAGCAACCACTCCCCGTGGAAATTGACATCACCAACATCTCCGGGGGTCGCTACACCGGAGAGAACAACTCCTTCGCTGCTCTTTCAAGTTCGGTAGCGGAGGAAGAACGTAAACTTGAGGATGAGGAACGCATTTTACGCGCTAAATTGAAGGCCGTAGTAGACAGGCTCTCCGCAATGCGCCAAAAGGAAAGAGAACGGGCTACAATCACCCCACTACAGTCGCAACAACAAATCCAACTTCAGCAGCCGCAAGAACAAATACAACTACAGTAGCCACAACAACAGCAGTTGCAACAAAAACAGCTGCGACAAAAGCAACCGCAACAGAAGCAGTCGCAACAGAAACAACTGCAACGGAAACAGCAGCAACAACTACAACAGCCGCAACGGAAAAAGTAACAGCAGCAACAACAGCCGCAGAAACAACAACAACCGGAACTACAACAACGGCCGCAGCAACAACAACAGCCGCAAGAACAACGTCCTACTAAGGACATAGTACCACCCATCTTTACCCATACTATGGCACTTCGAGAAACAATAGATCTACGTAAATATGTCATTGGTGTTGATAACGTTGTCTTTAAAAGCATTGGTGAAAACCGCTATGCTATCCAGTGTACCACACTGGAGCAGTACAAGCGAGTAAAGGACCTTTTAAAAGAGACCACAACGGAGTTCTTCTCTTTTACCCCCAAGGCCGAGAGGCTGCGGTCGATGCTTCTCAAAGGCGTGCGTTCGATCACTGACCCCGAGGAAATGCTCTCAGAGCTGAAGGAGCACGAGAGAGACGATCTCAGGTTCGTGGGGGTCAAGTCATTTACCACGGTGCAAGCCAAACGGAAGAACCGGGTATTGCCCTTCTTCTTAGTTCAACTCGTACCTGGAGAGGCTAAGGTCTATCACTTCCTTGGCTTCCCAGCGTGTAACATGGGAAACATTAAAAAGACAAAGATGCAATGTAATCGCTGCCAAAGGTTCGGGCACGCCGCGTCGAACTGCGAAATGCAGCCTCGATGTGTTAAGTGTGCAAAGAACCACAGAAACGAGGAATGCGATCTGACCCAGGACAAGGTCGCAAACAGGGAGCAGCTCGAGTGCGTGCTTTGTAGGAACCGGGGACACCCTGCAAACTATCGGGGATGTCCTAAGTTCCAAGATATAAATGGCCTAAATCGCCTAAATGGCGGCAGACGGTACAAAAACCCATGGCTGTTCCTAAAGTCCCAGTGCTTGTTTCTAAGGCACCGAAGGCCGAGTTGGACCTGCGTTCGACTCCCGACTAAGACTGGCTGACACGAACGAACGGTCTATTAACTGTCTACGGACCTTCGTATACGACAGTGACCATTGCGGACTTAGTGCCGTGATCACAATACCATACGAATTCGCGGAGATGGCAGAGTATGTCCAAACGCGCCCCTACGATTATAATAGGGCGCGTTGGCCACGTTTTGCCAGTAACCTGACGAGATCGCTCACTTCGAGTGGTTCCTTCCCACCGTCCAATAGGAACCTGTCAAACGGCGAAATCGACAGGTACCTCAGACAAATGGATGATAAAATAAAGCAGACGATGGACAGTACGATACCACGCCAACATGAGCATGATACCACAAACGTATACCGAAATGCGACAATCGACGCACTGCACAGACGGAAAAGTAGACTCCTGACAAGACTCAAACTCTTGTACAGGCGGTTTATCGACAGACAAAACTCGGAGGTCAGGACACTGAAGTCACTGATAAAAAAATATCCAACAGTTGATCAAGGAAAATTACAGAATATCTGTAAGTTTGTATTGAAACAATAGAATTCGCGCTGTAAATTCCAACAGCGCGAGTATGTTCCCGCAAATAAATAAAATATTTCGGAGAAACAATCAGAATAACATTCAGGATCTGAAGCTTTCGAGAACGTCACACAACTAACGTCTTTTGCGAACAGTCAACATTGATCCGGAGAGCGCCGTCTTGGATGATAATTTCTTCGTGGTCGAGGATCCTCAGGAGAACGTGGCTACAGTGGGAGCTGTTTTCCAGGAAGTGTATAAGGTGAATGATAGCATTCGCCCAAACCACGAATTGGAAAACAGAGTTCTACTTCATCACTCCTACCTTAGAAATGATATCGAACATTGGCGATCCGAGAATCTTGGTTTTACCAGGTTCAATGACGATTTCATGGCAAATAATGCCGTCACCAATGAAGGGGCGAATACCCAGTTTATTTCGACGGGGGATCTCCAGATGATCTTCAAGTCACTGAAGAGAAAAAAACCGCGGGAATCGACGGAATATCTAATGTTGTGCTCAGGCATCTCCCACCTGTGGCTGTAGAGACGTACACCATTCTGTTCAACAATTCACTAAATAATGCATATTACACACTCCTTCCAAGTATTAGCAAGGTTTTCGAGAAGGTGGTCCATAGAGCCCTGTCTAAATGGGTTGAGTATCAAGTTTGTTTCAGTCAGAGCGAAGATTTGGAATGGTAAAGCATGAGACTGTTGAAAGACTGCTTGGGTTTTTGAGCGAAGACCTCTTACATTTTGATAAAAGAAGGTAAGAGGAAGGTTAGCATGAGGGGCAGGAAGAGAATGGAAATTAGGGTCGAAAATATCTGTCGTGGTCGTAGGGAGGCATTCCTGTTGAATGGAGACCATGACACTAGTCTTCGTTTTTTTTACCTTCATAGCAGACCGAGTCTGGTTTCCGTGCAGGGACGGGTTAAGAATATCCCTGCAGCGATACCTCTCGCTTGTCGTAAAAGGCGACTAAAACAAAGGTAAACAAAAAATCACATCTAGGCAATTTTGAAAACACCAAGGTGAGCCTAGGGACACATATACCACCATTAAACTGTCCCACAAGTATACATGCAAATCAGTGGGCTGACACGACTGGAGATCACCGGTGTTGTAAGAGTAAGATCAAACAAAAAAATCTGGAGCATGCCCGTGTCACAAAAAAAAAAAAAAAAAACGGCAGGCCCAAAAAACAATTGATGCAAACAAATGCAAAAACACCAGCATTTGATTGGCCTCAGCGACGAAGTAATCCCAAACCGGGAAGCCTGCCGCTACTTTCTGAGGTCAAACCGGCGGACCCCACAAGCGGACCAGTAGGAATGCAGTTAAGTGGGAAGGTTATGGTCCTACACTTCTGACCATAACAACGCCGGAAAAAAGGAAAAGAAGAAGCAGACCGAGTCTGGTTTATCATGGAGATAGGCCAAAAAAAGACGAATGTTTTCCTACGTCTTTTTATCCCTTAGACGAGAGAGAGCATAGCGGCATTAAGTGGGGTTACTAACTTGCTGGGTAATTTTGACTGAGGGGGGTAGAAGGGGATCAATGAAAGATTGGGTGGAGTTAGGAGGAGACGTTGTTGAAGAAGGAGTGGAAACTGTTGGAAGGGAAGTGGAGTTGGCTATAGTGTGAGAGGGCGAGTATGGCGTGGATGTATTAGAAAAGGCGGGGGCTGAGGGAGCTGCGAAAATTAGGATACTTGGCTCCTGATTTGAGATCGAAATTAGGAAAACAATTAGCTGCTTGTGTTTGTAGCGAGGGGCTAGCGGTGGTAGAACGAGCAGTTGGAGTCAGATTGAAGGAAACTCGTTGACGTGGTGGTTTTGGTGGAGCAGAGGAAGAGGGTGAGTGAAAGATGGGAAAAGTTTAGTTTTGAAGCTCCAGTTATGGCGGGGGTTAAATTGAAGTTTAGGGTTTTTATCACAGGTGTTAGGTTTATTTTTATGTTTCTTAGAGCTAGGTACATAAATTTGTTTTTTATAATTATTGGGCAGCTCTGGCGTGGATATCTTTCTTTTCACTCCATCTGGTAAAGGTAGTTTTACCAAGAATGAAAGGGCGGCGGTCAGTGTTTAGGAATAACCACTCGTATTTCGATGATATGAACAGCTTCAGTTTAAACGATCTGGACCGTTGAAGTGCTTGGCAACTTACTATTGGAATTTTGAATTCCTTTGTGAACATTTGTGCCCATTTTTTTTGAGTGTCGTGGTCAATCCATCAATAATAAAGGTAGAAATTTCTTCGTTGCCTTTTTTCAGTTTTTGGAGTCGCTGGTTCCATTCATTTAAACTCCATATTTGGCCAAAGCGCTCAATATTTGTTTCAACAATTGGGTCTTCAGAAATTGGGCCTTTAGTTTGCGTGTAGACTGAGGATGTGGTTTTTGGCCGCAGCGGAGACACACAAATTGACGGGGCGGACACATTGGCTTCAAGCAATTCATCACGTATGGAGGTATTGGCAAACGATGGTTTGGTATGGAAGTAGCCGGGGATGCGGATGTCACCAATCTTGTTAGATGCTGTTCTCAATTCGTCAATTAAATCGCTTAGGGTAAGCCTGGTGGTGGTGAGTTCACTGCTGACGTCATTTAATTTGCTTGCAATAGCTTCAAGCAGAGGGTCGGGTTGAGAAATGGGTGGAGCGCTTTTATTGGATGAGGTGCTAAAGTAAATGTCAATGCTGACCGGAGGGAATTTAAGTTCTCGTTTAATTTATTTACGTTTAAGGGATTTAGGTATGTGTTGAGGGTCGAAATGAGGTCGCGTTTAAGTTCGACACTACGGATGTTGTGTGAACTGCTTTCTGAGTTTACATTGGCTAATTTTGTGAAGGTGGCCACTTGTTTTTCCAGGCAGTTGAGTTTGTTAGTTAAAGTTGACTCCATTTTAGAGTTGATATCTTCAACACATTTGGTAAGAAAGTTAAACTTAGACGCCAGGTTCTTGAAGAACATATTGTTGTTGTTGGCGACCGAGTTACTGTTTTCACTGTTACAATTAATCGCGAACAGGACATCAGAGAGAGAGTGATTTTTTTGCACTCCTCACAATAAAAGGGGAAATGTTCAGCGTATTCCTTTATATACATATGTGATCGACTTTTGCTTAGGCCGATGCAGGGAAGGTGAAACGATTTGCCGCAGATACACTTGCAAATAACTCGGTCAGCATTTCTGGTATCGGCGGCACAGTGGGCAAAATCACAGTGTTCCATATTAAACTAGGGCAAGAGCGGGTCACTCACGTTCAGAAAGATAATTTAATTTGTTTTTTTTTGTTTTATTGTTTTGGTGTAAATTGGGAGCACACGCGTTTTTTGGCTGCGTCAGAGAATTTGGATTGGGGAAAGATGGGTCACGCGCGTTTTAATATTTAATTGATGAGGTAGAAGTTTGTAATTAAATAATTATGGTGACTAATTGGGGGCACAGTTGGACACTGGTGTATTTTGATTGTGTAGAAGAAAAATTAAATTATGGGTCGTTTTGAAAGAAAAGGAAAAAAAAAAACAATTAAGAGAGGAGCGAGCTAAAATGCGACTCCACAGGCTTAGGTTCGGAACTAAACTCGATCATCTGGTTCTTCTTCATCGTCGGAAATTGATCCATCCGCATATTTTTCCTTGCCTCCGTAAGCATGTTCTTAAATTAATTTCTGAAGGTACTCGTCCCTATAATCCTGGGCTGCATCCTGTACTCTTAACCTCAGCTCCGCCTTGCTACCGCTGGTCTGCATCTTCATTGCTCGCAACACATTCCTCAAAGTGGCAACAGTTGCTAACTCTAAAAACTTGTTCCACTACTGAGACATGACGACACAGTTAATAATGCTGAGTAGTACTAATTGTATGAAACTGAGTCTAACAACAAGGCAAATCAACACTTCAGTTTTTTAATCACACACTATCACTTGCTCTACTAACTCAACGGATCAGATCCCACTTCTGAAACTGTAGATGAATGACGGGAAGAAGAAAAAATTGTCTTTTTTGACAATTTATTTGAAAAGAATCCCGACCAAAGGTCTTATTAACATTTTTATATTGGTAATTTGACGAAACATGACACGTACTGTTTGTCCAAATTGCGGGAAGATCAGATGATCAGAGTGGCAAAAAATGTACATAGACATTGCTATCTAAATTCAAATTAGTGGGTAAGCCAGCTACAGTCTGTTAAGCAAAAGCGTGCCCAATAATATTTTTTTCTTTTTTTTCTACATTCGTTAAGTTGATATTAAGGGGCAATGCATTCTAAAGTCGAATTGCATATAAAAATACTGGCAGCCAGTTGTTATGTAGGTAGCAATATAAGCTGTGAAGATCGATGACCTCTTGCGAAACGAATTTTTCGAAAAAGATACGCTGGTTCTTTTGTTGTTATAATTGTGTAATAATAATATGGCACGATATTTCAGTAATTCCTTTAGAGAACAATCTGTTATCTGTCTTGTGTATTCGGAAATGTGTTCATATCAACTGTTACAAGGTACCTTGTGTTAACGGTGAGGCTATTTTGCCTCAACGAAGATAGCCAAGGTTCATGTACCTTGATGTGGAGATAGCTGGTACTTGAACCAGTATCTCAGTAGTTTGATAGCAAGTAAAACACGTCGAATGAAGGTTTGACAATTTAGTGATTTATTGTTCCCTCAAACGGGAGTATTTATACAAGCTTATTGCTAACTAAGTAAAAAGTAACAAGTACACTTATAATGCTTACTTGTCTATTTTGTATCACTGACACCAACTACCCGCCACTGCTGCACCTGTTTACATTTTTGTTTGTATAATGGGTACAAGGTGAACCTTTACTTGGTTGGGCACAGGTTTCGAATAGCCGGCATTCTCGTCGGGTGCAATGTTCTGTAGGTGTTTCTTTTTTATACTACTCCCCTTTGCGTATCGTCTGTATGTGATAACTATGCTGGAGCATTGTTTTATATTGAAGTTTGTTAACCCAAGGTGGCCATGTAGAGCTGATACAGACGATACGCAAATAGACTTAGTATTTACATAGTGTGCGTTCTGTATGTATATTTATATACATTTCTGTCCGTGAACAACGTGTATGTAATATCCTGTCAATTTCCTTTCAGATTCGTAGTCCATATTTGTAAATGCTCACTGCGATATAATATTATATATGCCTTTACAAGTTTGCGTTTAACATTTATTGGTAGAAAGTATACTGTGGTACTACGTCCGCCGAGAGCGCCGTAGACTTTGGAAATAACATTATTTATATGCAACTTCCAGCTGAGATTCGATGTAAAGAAGATACCCAGGTTTTCGTAATGTTCAACATACTTAATAGGAGACCCATTCATATGAATTGGCGGAAATGTGAGCGGTTACCTACGTCTGTCGATGATTAAAGCTTTTGTTTTTGATGGGTTAAGGCTATTAAGTTTATACCACTATAAACATTATTCAACTCGCTAGTTAAGCTATTTATTGCTTGAGAACATTGTTGTATTGGAAACATAGGATACATTTGGATGTCATCGGCATAAATGGGGTAGTTACAGTATGAGAAACATGTTGAAATATCGTTGATAAAACAAGAAAACAGGAGGGGATCTAGGACAGAGCCTTGTGGAACGCCTGAGAGGACTGATAAACACGTAAAAAAAGTAAGGACCCATATTGCGAACGATTTGAGAGGTACGATCTAATGAGTTTACAAGAGGAACTTTGGAAACGAAACTCCGTTCTAAGTTTAGAAAAAAGTATGTAATGGTCAACACAATCAAAGGCCTTTGAAAAGTCCAAAATACAAAAAATCCAAAAATACAAAAATCCTACCATATCACCATCCAAACACTTTAAGTAGAGCAGTAGTGCAATTATGCTTAGAACGGAAACCCGATTGGAGTTCTGTAATTAGTTTCGAGCGATTAAGGTGTTTTTTAATTTGTTGGCTAGCAATACATTCAAAAACTTTACTTAGGAATGGAAGTAGCGCGATAGGACGATATTCAACATTTCGGGATGTAGATGCCTTGGGTAGTGGTGTAACTTTTGCAGTTTCCCAGCTATCAGGAAATGTTGATGTTGTAAGAATATGTGGGCGATATGATGGAGCGCGAGCGGAATAAGTATTTTTACGAAGTCCGGATGAATGCAATCTGGTCCTATTGCCTTTGATTTTACATTTAGGATACTCGTACCAACGGAGATATCATCGACACCACAGAAAGAGAAAAGGTTAGATTGATTGCACAAGGACGTAGAGGGGGCCGGCGTAGGTGTTACATTTGATGTACTCGTATTTACTGGACATAGTACGAAGTTGAAGTTAAGTTCATGTACATCAGTTATCAACCTTTTCTTTGAGTGAATACCAATCTGGCGAATATTTTTCCAAAACCTGGAGTTTGAATTACAGCTAATGAAAAGTGTTTCGTAATAGAGCATTTTGCTTTTACGTATAAGAAAAGTAACAGAGTTACGTACTTTCTTGAACTCATTGCAGATTTGTGAACATTTATATCTTTTCCACCTCAAATATAGTAAGTCTCGACATTTCATGAGAGATATAATATATTATAGATATATATTTTTTTAATATTTAAAGGTACATGTGCTTTAAACAAACTAGTGGTATGTTTATTAGAAAATCTGGTAATTGTTTAGAAAAAAAGGCAAACTCTCCGATTTTGATGAAATTTCAGTATGTCAGATAAGGATTTTTTCTGAGAATTTTGATATATATATTTTAGGTTGGACTTTCCTAGTTTTGAAGATATAAGCTTTTTTAATTCTCCAGAAAACAGCCATCACCTTTCCGGCCGATGGGACAGTCTTTGCCTTCTTCGGAGCACGTTCGCCGGGTGAAGTCCACTGTTTCGGCTGTCTCTGATGTGTACCAGTGGATGCATGTTTCGTCGACTGTCATGACGTAGAAACTCCTTCGAATTGCGCTTAAACGGTTGCCCTTGTTGTCCGGAGTGAGCAAACGCGGCACCCATTGCGCCAACAGCTTTCTCATGCCCAAAATTTCATGCAGGATATGACCCACGCCATCTTTTGAAATGCCTACTGTCTCGGCTATCTCAAGCACATTCAATCGGCGGTCTGCGAATACGAGATCGTGGATTTTTGTCACGTTATCCTTCGTGGTAGCCGTTTTCGGGGCACCTGGACGTGGCTCATCAAAAACCGACGTGCGACCATCAAAAATTGGTTTAACGTGTTTCAACGTGGTCGCACGTCGGAAGGAGAAGAGTCACCGTACACAGCATCCAAACGCTCTTTGATTTCGCTGCGCGATTTCCCTTCCAAAAACAAGAATTGAATCACCGACCGACATTGCTCTTTTTCCATTTCTCTAAAATCCGCGGACACTCCCGCTTCCACACGCGGTCAAAGCAAAACTACGAGTCCGATCCAGCTGAAGTTTTTTTCGACAATAGCCGTCTACTAGAATGTACTACACGATAGTAAGTTGCTTTTGCGATACTGGCGCCATCTGCCGGTGAGGATAAGTACTGGTCGGACCACCCTCGTATGTTAAATGTTATACAATCCATACTTATGTGGGTATGTTCCATTCCCAATGAGTAATGCGCGCGTTAGTCCTTTTGAGACGAATTCAGTTTTCTTTATTACTTATAAATTTACAATAAGATAACAGGAATAGACTGTATCTATGTATTCTAAATATTACATAAAATTAAATCGCGTGACAAACGTATCTAACTTCTTCACTGCCTGGCGTATATATCAAGAATGAGTCTAAATGTGTCTTAACAGTTTGAAGAGCGTACATAACGAGAGTAAGTCCGTTTATGATGATCTGTAGGAACTTCACTTTTCAGTTGGGTTTTGTCCCTACACTTATAATAAAACTCTAGGCTTTTTTTTCTTTCGTCCCTAATGGCGTGAAAACCGCTGGACAGATTTAATTTTTAACTTCCCCGTGGGAAGTTTTTGTAATGAGGCCGATTTTGTGAATCCCAAATTTTGACATATCTCCACGTTTCAAGGTCACCGGAATCCAAATCCAACGTTTTTATAGAGATGTATGTGTGTGTGTATGTACGTATGTGTGTAATATTTTTTCGTCTCGATTATCTTGAGAACCTAAGGTGATATTAACATGGGACTAGATAGCTTAGACGCGTAATTACATAACATAGAACTGAAAGAATTTTCAGCGAAATCCGTTCAGCCGTTTTTTTTTTCAGACGAGAAAACCAAGAAAAAAGGCAAACAAGCTGAATTTTAAAATGAATGAAGTGCACAATTTATTCATGCAGATTTTAGATACCTTCATATTCACATTGTTATGATTGAGTATTTTAACAAAAATGCAATCGGAGTTGTGAAAAATGTCATAAAAGAAAGTTCTAAAAAAAACAACACTGTTTTTCTACAACTCTAAACTTATATCAGGTTTGGAAGTATAGCATCGGTAAGGCTATAGCAATTAATAATATAATATTGCTATTAATAATTAAATATTATTAATAACAATTGAATATTGGTAATACCAATTGAATATTGTTAATAACAATTGAATATTGTTAATAACAATTGAATATTGTTAACAACAATTGAATATTGCTAATAACAATTGAATATTGCTAATAACAATTGAATATGGTTACTAACAATTGAATAAGGTTAATATCAATTGAATATTGTTAATACCAATTGAATATTGTTAGCAACAATTGAATATTGATAATAACAATTGAATATTGTTAACAACAATTGAATATTGCTAATAACAATTGAATATTGTTAATAACAATTGAATATGGTTACTAACAATTGAATAAGGTTAACATCAATTGAATATTGTTAATAACAATTGAATAAGGTTAATAACAATTGAATATGGTTAATAACAATTGAATATGGTTACTAACAATTGAATAAGGTTAATATCAATTGAATATTGTTAATAACAATTGAATATGGTTAATAACAATTGAATATGGTCAATAACAATTGAATATTGCTAATAACAATTGAATATGGTTAATAACAATTGAATATTGTTAATAACAATTGAATATGGTTAATAACAATTAAATATGGTTCCTCCGTGCAGGGACGGGTTAAAAATATCCCTGCAGCGATACCTCTCGCTTGTCGTAAAAGGCGACTAAAACAAAGGTAAACAAAAATCACATCTAGGCAATTTAGAAAACACCAAGGTGAGCTTAGGGACACATATACCACCATTAAACTGCCCCACAAGTGTACATGCAAATCAGTGGGTTGACACGACTGGAGATCACCGGTGTTGTAAGAGTAAGATCAAACAAAAAAATCTGGAGCATGCCCGTGTCACAAAAAAAAAAAAAAACGGCAGGCCGAAAAACAATTGGTGCAAACAAATGCAAAAACACCAGCATTTGATTGGCCTCAGTGATGAAGTAATCCCAAACCGGAAAGCCTGCCGCTACTTTCTGAGGTTAACCGGTGGACCCCACAAGCGGATCAGTAGGAATGCAGTTAAGTGGGAAGGTTATGGTCCTACACTTCTGACCATAACAACGCCGGAAAAGGGAAAAGAAGAAGAACAATTAAATATGGTTACTAACAATTGAATAAGGTTAATATCAATTGAATATTTTTAATAACAATTAAAAATGGTTGACAACAATTGAATATTTCATTTCATTTCATTTATTTCATTTATTTCATTCATTTCATAATAGTTCACAATATTTATATTTATGTATGTTTAAGAAAGTAAGCTTAGTTTTTTTTTAATTAATTTCACTTACAAATTTAAGAGATATTTAATGGAATATTTAACAAAGCTAATTTAACAATTTAAGTTTAAGAAAAAAATCTTAATGTTTTTCTTTCTTTTTTTTAAATTTCTGATGTTTTTTTAGCGCTTGTGGAAGTGTGTTTAACAATTCAGGAACAATGTAGTTGAGTTGTCTTCTACCATAGTTATTATAGCTGCGGGGCATCTGAAGCATTCCTTGGGCATATCTTCTTGTGTTCATCCCGTGGTTGATTGGTGTTTTAAATCTGTTGTCATCATAATACTCCAGAATGATCGTCATCTTATAGATTTTTTCTACTTGGAGGACATTAAAGGTTCTTCTTTCAGAGACCTCATGAGAAATATTTCCGTTTATTTGTCTTAGTGCTGCATTTTGTAGTGTTTGTAGCTTGCAAATGTGAGTTTTGGATGCACTTCCCCTGGCATATATCTTAACTTTGGCTCGACTAACGCAAAGTACACCTGTTTTAATACTCGTTTTGTGGCATGGTACTGCAGATGTTTTAGTGCATATAAGGATTTTTTCAAACTAATGCGAAGCTCGTTTATATGTTTATCCCAAAGAAAATGACTGTCGTTGGTGACTCCAAGATACTTCAACTATATCAATCAAGTGACTAGGTGTGTTAAGGCAGTGGTCATTCTTAAGGTAGATTTGTTGTTCGGTAGCTTGGAAATGTGGACTTCTAATGTGCATCATCTTTGTCTTTGAGGCGTTGATCGTCACTCCGTTGTCATGGCACCATTTCACAGCAGTGTTGAACTCCTTTTGCATTTTTGTTGTCGCCGTCTGTAGAGATCTATGTCGCACGACTATAGTTGTATCGTCGGCATAAGCAAAGGGAATGCTCTCGTTAAATAATCCGAGGAGCTCGTTCGTGTACAGTATAAACAGAATTGGTCCCAGTTTAGATCCCTGGGGGACTCCATATTGAACGGGTTCTCTTTGACTGTAGATATCTTTGATTTTGACGCAAAAATACCTATTGTGCAGATAGTTTTTTAGCCAGTCCGCCATTACTCCTCGTATTCCAATACGTTCAAGCGCCTCCAGTAGCTTTGTATGATTGAGCGTATCAAAAGCTTTACTAAAATCCATAAACAGAATTAATACGTGGTGACTTTTATTTAAACTTTCGTTGATACAGTTTGCGAATTCTCCCAACAATTTGCCAGTGCTTTTATATTTCTGGAAACCGTACTGATTCTTATGGATGAGCGAGTGTTTTTCAATAAAACTCTGTAACCTAGTTAAGATTACCTCTTCCTTTTCAACTACAGGCAATATAGATATCGATCTGTAATTACACAGATAATTTTTAGCACCACCACAGCAGTTTTAATCGTATCTGTAATCTTTGCTTGGTTTAGGCTCAGATTAACAAATTTGCATAGAATTGGTACAAAAATATCGGCGTGATTTTTAATATCAACCGCTCGAATTCCATCGATTCCTGGTGCCTTGTTTTCACCAAGTGAACTGATTATACTAAGCATCTCGGATATATTTGTTTCCTGAACAAAAATAGAGTTGGCTAAGGTGGCATTCGCACGTATCGAGTGCTGGAACCCCAATTATGTATTATTTTCAGGACCTGTGTATTAAAGAGTTTTGCACATTCGCTAACAAGACTCGTTAGACAATCCTCGGAGGTAAAATTCTTAATTATAGCTTCATCAACGCCAGGTTTCCTCTTTCCCATTATTTCATTTATTAAACCCCATGCTTTACGGGGATCTAATTTAATTTGGTTGAATTTGTTTTTGTAAAAAGTCGATTTTTGAGCTGTTATTTCTTTATTGAGCTTATTTCGAAAGTTCTTATATTCTAGTTCATAAGTACTACTCAGTCTATTGTTTTTCCACCTTCTGCAGAGTTCATCTCTTTTTTTACATTTGGCGACTAAATCTGAGGTCATCCAGGGGTTATATTTTCTTTTATTTTTTATCATTCTTACAGATGTCGCTTGTTTGTAAATATTTTCCATCTTTTCCGCAAATTTTTGGTAAATGGAGACAGCATCATTTTCGTTCAGAACATCGTCCCAATTTGTTTCACCAATCAGTTCACTTACTTTAATATTACATATATGGGAGATATTAACATTTTTTTCTTCGGTAGGTGGACTTTGTATACCTGTTGAGTATAGGATTGGATAATGATCGGAAATACTACTTTCGAATACTGCAGAAATAATTTGGTTATGTGCTGCACTAACTAAGATATGGTCGATTATCGACTTTGTCCCATTTATTGGATCTACCCTGGTATACTCCGTTATGACGTTCATTAGTCTCAATGGCGCTAACATCTGTAAATATTATCTTACATTTCTAAAACTTTTGAGTCTATTGGGAAAATATTACCCCCAATTGGTGTATATCGATAAAAATTATTATCATTAGCATTTAAATCGGTCGTATCAAATTTCTATGAAAAGAAAAATTTTCTTTGATATGGCAATTCCACACTTAAATTTCAAAGATTGTTTTTATTGTGAAGTGGAAATGGAGCAGGAGGACAGAAAAAGGTAAACATGTGAACTTAATTTAAATTTCGACCGAGAAATCTGTTACTTCTTCATGCAGCAATGAATATTCAGGTGTGCTGCTTTCTTCACTGTCTGTGTCACTTTCCAATAACCACTGTAATACATCTATTAACCTTTTAGATTCAACAAATAAATGCAATTTACCTCAATAGCAGCTGCTTCCATCTCCAATTTGTTTGTTTATTTTGTTTTCAAATGTCAGATCTTTGACAGGACTGAACGAGGCGAAATGTCAAGCTGGCTATTCGTTGATCTGTAGTGTTTTATTATGTCTCGTGATCCTGAGTGGATCATAATAAAAAACACCTATAGATGCCGCTAAAACCCTCTATCACCCTACAATTCAAATCGATGCATACTTCGTTTGTATCCATTTTGGTATAAAGATTTTTGTGTATCGTTTTGTTTACAAACAATGGTATTATTTAAAAAACACCTATTGTTGGTTTCGGATCGAAGCGAAAGAAAACTATACCCATGCGTATACGAATTTGAGCACGAGTGGTGATGTAAATATGTATACGTAAATGTTTTTAATAATTTTATGGTATTGTGAGTGAAAACTCACTCAATCGAATGGGGTTGAAACTTCATACTTTTATGGCGAGGGTGTCCTTAGAATAACATTAGGTGTATTTTATTATGCCACATGATCCACTCAGTATCATGGGACAAAATAAAACGCTACAGATCAACGAATAGCCAGCTTGACATTTCGCCTTGTTCAGTCCTGTCAAAGATCTGACATTTGAAAAGAAAATAAACAAACAAATTGAAGATGGAAGCAGCCATAAGCAGTTGGATCACGTGTTGTTATTGTAATACATGATCTGGATGGCATAATAAAAAATACCTATTGTCCTTAGTTCTATTCAAACCTCCACTACAATCAATTTATAATTTTTTTTTTGTGCATTGGTAAGGCTTTCGAAATTTATTTTCCGTGAATTAATATTTTTGATTTATTATTTGATGATATTGTTTTGTTTAAGGAAAAAACATTTATTTTATAATAAGCATGCCTTTGAGGAAAAAGTCTAATCTTTCTCGAAGGTCAACACGTGCTAGGCGTCAACTTCGATCGTATCGAGCTGGTGAAGAACATCAGATTAGGTCGGATACTGAACCTGAACGTCCTGCCACCACTCGCGTGTCACAAATAAACATACATCTTCAGTGGATTAATAAAAGCAGAAGTGTATTTTGTTACACTAAAGAAATTAATTATGCCGAGTTTGCTGCTATCGGTGGAATGACCCACGCCTGTGATCATTGTCAAGCTCTCAAATGGTTAATAGAATCGAATGGAGTTTGCTGCTCAGGCGAAAGGTACGTTTAGATATTTTTCAAGAATCACCAGAACCCGTGAAATCACTCTTGACCGGCGATCACCCAGAATCTAAACAGTTTTTGGAGTGTATCCATTCTTACAACATTGCATTCCAGATGACTTCATTTGGGGCAAACCAAATTGTAGCAGGTGCATATATGCCCACCTTAAAAATTCAGGGTCAAGCTTACCATCTGATTGGATCTCTGTTACCTGTATATAAATCGACATTTTTACAAATATACTTTGTATCCGACTATGGGGAACAAGCCAATATCAGGAATCAAAATTTTCCGAAACTCAAAGCCAGTCTGATATCCGATCTGCAAAGCATGTTTCATGAAATTAATCCATATGTCAATAACTTCAAGGCTGCACTGGAGTCTATACCTCACAATCAACATAATACAATTTTGTAATTACAAATTTGTAATTAGCGCTGACAGACGGCCCATTGCAGAACATCGTGGCCGGTACAATTCCCCCAGCACATATGAAGTCGCTGTTGTTTTGGTGGATCAAGAATGCGATAGGCGTGATATTGTGCTGCGCACCCGTGACGATCGCTTGCAACGGATAAGCGAAACTCATCGGGCCTATGATAGTCTCCAGTATCCACTGATTTATTGTCGCGGTGAAGACGGATATAATTTTGCCGTTTTCCATGTAAATCCTACTACCGGGGAGCCAAATTATAATAAAAAAACATCCGCTCTGCAGTTCTATTCGTACATTATGCATATTCGATGCAATCAATTTGCTCATTTGCACCGCTTTCGAGGTATTTTCAATCAGTTCGTGGTTGATATGTACGCCAAAATCGAAACAGAACGTTTGGTATACATTCGAACAAATCAAAAAAGGTTGCGCGTTGAAAATTATATTGATCTACAGAACGCCATGCAGCAGGATACTAACGTTGAGGAACTGGGGCGGTTGGTAATTCTGCCATTGAGTTTCACAGGAGGGCCGCGCTACATGCAGGAGCGCACACAAGATGCATTTTGTTATGTAAGGAAGTACGGACGCCCGGACCTCTTCTTAACGTTTACCACTAATCCTAAGTGGGATGAAATAATCCAAGAGCTTTTCGCAGGCCAAGTTTCTTATGATCGACACGATTTCATAGCAAGAGTTTTCCATTTAAAACCCAAGTTAATGATTAACTTGCTGACAAAGGAAAATGTGTTTGGTGCATCTTTGCGCTTTATGTATAGTGTTGAGTAGCAGAAGCGGTGCCACTTGAGTCGGTTTGGCTGAAGGAAAAAATCCGTCACAACGACGTCGATAACATAATTAGTGCGGACTTTCCGGACCTCAACGCAGACCCAATATTGCATGATATTGTATCAAATGAATCAAATGTTGCATGGTCCCTGTGGTATATTGATATATATATTCCTGCATGGAAAATAACCGCTGCACAAAAAAATATCCGAGAGCACAGATCCAACACACTATAACAGGAGAAGATCGGTATCCATTATATAGTCGGCGATTTCCTCAGCAAGGTTGGTTCATTGCACAAAAAAGACTATGTGGGCAGCAAATCGTGGTAGACAATTGATGGGTCGTACCTTACTCACCAGTATTGCCAAAGGCGTTTTGTGCCAACATAAACGTTGAAATGTGTAACAGCGTTCAGTCCATAAAATACATATGCTTGTATGTAAATAAAAGTAGCGATCAAGCTACTTTTTCATTGCAAAATAAACACGACGAAGTGACACAATTCCAGTCGGGCCGTTATACAGGGTGTCCCACGAGCAGTGTGCCAAAAAGCTACAGCGTGTAGGTCTAGTCAAAGCAAGAAAAAAATCGTATGGGAGGGGGGGGGTCTATTCCCCACCGTTTAGCCGGGAGGTGCAATTTTCTAAAAAAAATTACTTTATTTGGAAAAAAAAATATTAAAAATCAACAGTTACATCCACAATACCACGATATACCTTTTTGTAAACCCAGAAACCTCTCCTTTCATACTGATTTTAAATGAAGCTGTTTTAGGGAGTAGTTTTTGAGAAATTAATTTTCAAACTCCAAATTTTGAAAAAAAATTAAAAAAAAAAATTTCGAACTATTTTTTTTTAAAATTGTATGTAATTAAGTAGTAATTTTTTTTCAAAAATTCAATGCTCTCATTAGCTTTTAGTTAAATGCAGAAAACCGGATGCAAAAATGTCTTGTAGTTTTTGAGAAAGTAAAAAAAAACCCGAACCATTTTTTTCTAAGAAAAACCTTTTTTTTGGTTTTAACGTGGCTGGACTTGTAGGCAAATTAATGTATGAAACATTGACCTCTTTTTTTATTATTTTTAAAAAATTCGGAGTTTTATGAGGATACAATAAAGTGATACAGTATTGGAATAACCCTGGATTAATTCTTTTTTTTCATTGATAACGCCTGAAAACTGACCTGCGAATTTCGTCTGGGTCCGCCCGCCGCCGATGGGTTCTACCCGAATTTTGGATTTGGTCCGACATAATCCCTCCCTTAGTACAAGGAGGATAGTTATTATGCTTGGAGTGCCCAAATCTAGAGTATGGAGAGTGCTTCATACCGAAAACTTACATCCGTACCATTTTAGGCCAGTTCAGGGACTCACCTCAAACGACAAGTTTTTGAGAGCAGAATTTTGTCGATCATTACTGCTTCGAGATGAAACTGAACGAAATTATTTTGCAAGGATATTCTGGACGGATGAAGCACAGTTTACCAGAGATGGGGTTACTAATTTCCACAATTTGCATCATTGGAGTAGCACCAATCCACACAACAAAAAACAAAATAAATCACAACACCGCTTTAGCTGTAATGTTTGGCTTGGTATTGTTGGACAGACTGTAATCGGGCCCTGGTTTTTGAATGCCGTTATTAATGGAGAATCATACCTGCAATTCCTACGAGACCTTTTGCCCGATTTGATGGACAACGTCCGTTTGGCCATAGCAGATAATTTAATCTACCAGCAAGATGGAGCACCAGCACACTAGAGCTTACGGGTTAGAAACTGGCTGAATGATCATTTTAGTGACCGTTGGATCGGAAGAAGGGGCCGCACGAAATGGCCACCTAGATCACCAGATTTAACTCCTCTAGATTTTTATGTGTGGGGATTCATGAAAAATTATGTTTACGAAGTGGAAATAGTATCTTTGGAACAACGGATTGAAGTCGCTGGAGTCAAATTGCAGGAAAATTTGTCAAGCATAGACTTACATATGTGCAGCCATTAGAAGGAGATATAATCTTTGCCTTCTAAAAAATGGGGATCATATTGAAAATTTATTATAATAAAACTCCGAAGTTTTTAAAAATAATAATAAAGAGGTCAATGTTTCACACATTAATTTGCCTACAAGTCCAGCCGCGTTAAAACCAAAAAAAAGGTTTTTCTTAGAAAAAAATGGTTCGGGTTTTTTTTACTTTCTCAAAAACTACAAGACATTTTTAAATCCGGTTTTCTGCTTTTAACTAAAAACTAATGAGAGCATTGAATTTTTGAAAAAAAATTACTACTTAATTACATACAATTATGAAAAAAAATAGTTCGAAATTTTTTTTTTTCAATTTTTTTTCAAAATTTTGAGTTTAAAAATTAATTTCTCAAAAACTACTCCTTAAAACAGCCTCATTTAAAATCAGTATGAAAGAAGAGGTTTCTGGCTTTACAAAAAGGTATATCGTATATCGTATATCGATTTTTAATAATTTTTTTTTCCAAATTAGGTAAATTTTTTAGAAAATTGCCCCTCCCGGCTAAACGGGGGGAAATAGACCCCCCCCTCCCATACGATTTTTTTTTTGTCTTAACTAGACCTACACGCTGTAGCTTTTTGGCACACTGCTCGTGGGACACCCTGTATAAGCTTTTCTGAGGCTATGTGGCGTATTTTCTGTTTTCCAATCCACGAGAGATACCCACCGGTCATACATCTTGATGTTCACTTAGAGGGTGGACAGCGCATATATTTTGATCCTGAGAACATCAGAGAGCGTTTAGAAAACCCAAGAACTGGCATTTTTTCTATTATGTAAGACAGACAGCTTCGCTGAAACGCTACTGTACGAGGAAGTTCCGTCCTACTTCACATACAATAAACAACATGGTATTTTTAATCGACGAAAACGAGATGCTGTGGTAGAAGGTATCCCAGGCGTGATCAAGGAACACGTCATAGGAAGAGTCTATTCAATTCATCCAAACAATTTGGAATGTTATTATCTAGGCTTGCTGTTGCACACAGTTCGAGGACCCACTTCATTCGCCGTCTTGCGAATGGTTGATGACGTCGAACATCCCACCTTTCAAGCCTCATGCCGGGTGCGGAATATGCTGGATGATGACCAGTACTGGGACGACACGCTGGCTGAAGCATGCGTCCGCGAGAGCCCACGTCCCTTGCGGCATTTGTTTGCCGTAATGTTGGTATTCTGCGGACTTTATGATGCTGCCATATTGTGGCAAAAATATCAACGGAGTTTAGCAGAAGATTTTTTGCGAGACACGAGGCAAATAATTGACGGTAACGAATTTAACGACACACTGTGGGATAGTATTTTGAACAGTTGTTTGAAGGCTATACAAGAAACAGTTTTGTCTATTGGTGGTAAACTTTTGTCAAATTATGGTTTGCCTGAGCCAAGCGTGAATGGTGAACATGGTAACAGAGAGTATACATCCGAAACCAACTACAACCCCGTCGAACTAGCACAATCACTGCGAGATGGTAAGCTTAGCTTTACAGCAGAGCAGCATAACAGCTCTGGAGAATTGTTATTTTTAGATACACCCGTGGAACTGGAAAAACTTTTTTAACAAAAATAATTCTAGCTCAGATACGAAGCCAAGGTAATATTGCCTTGGCTGTGGCATCGTCAGGGATAGCAGCTACATTACTCCCCGGTGGTAAAACTGCTCATGCACAATTTGACAACACTGACAGTCCAGTTTGCAACATATCCCGAAAAAGTGATAAAGCTCAAGTTTTGCGTAACTGTTGTCTAATTATGTAGGACGAATGCACTATGGCACACCGTAAAGCAGTGGAAGCCGTTAACAGAACATTACAGAATATACGACAAAACGATAGGCCGATGGGCAACATTACAGTGCTATTTTGCGGAGATTTTCGACGCTGCCAGTAGTACCACGAGGCACAAGAACTGATGAAGAAATGCCTGTCTGAAAAAGTCAAGTCTTTGGTTCAGCATTAGTCAAATGAACTTGACTGTCAACATGCGGGCACGAATAGGAGGCGATCCAAACGCCGAACATTTCTTCGATTTGCTACTTAAAATTGGTGAAGAAACGTTTCCGGATGAAAATGGAAAAATAAATTTATCACATCATTTGTGCCAAACAGTGTCTTCTACTGAAGAACTTATCTCATCCGTTTACGGTGATATATTACAACTAATAAACCGTGAGAATTCTTGGGTTTGTGAGCGAGCTATTTTGACGCCTCGAAATGACCAGGCTGCAGCAGTTAATAGCGTACTTTGCTTTGTATGCTTTGTATATCAATCGTTATAATTGTTCTCTAGTTTCATTCCGAAATGCAGAGTTAGTTTAAAAATGTCATAAAGTACCCCACGCTTTTAGAACAGTTACATTAATTTTCTCGGCAGTAATTTCATTCTTATGCTAAGAATTATTTGTTACTTTTTAGTTTGATTATCTCTAAAAGCGTGTTTTTTAGTTTTTTAAACTATAATTTATTATTTGTTCATTGCGTTATTGTTTTTCCACTTCGAGTCGCATTTCGCGTCGATGGAGATAAACTCAATCAGCCTGACTCTTGCGGACTGTTTTAAAAGGATAAAACATTTTTTTTATATGATCGTTGTGCCCAGGTATAACAGTATATATAAACCATCTGAGGACAAAGATTTGCTGTTTAACTTAGTCTCCCTACGGGGCCAGTAAAATATTTTAAGTTAATGTATTTTTGTCTAGCTTCTAGACTCGTGTAATAAAACTAGCTAATCGATTTGTAAGTAAACTAGTAACGATTTGTGGGAAATAGATTTACTTTCAAGCCTTTGCCTGCCTAAACATCTTAAAGGCAATTAGAAACTTTGAATATTCAATTCTTTGGAATTTGACTTCATTTCGAACAGAATCGTAAAACATGTCGTTACTGTATGGTTGATGTACCAGCTTATTTTTAACCACAGCATACTTTCGGGAGTTTTTGCTGATATACAAATGGGCTGACGTAAGTATAATATTTATAATACTTATTCGAAAAAAATCTAGAAGAAGATATAAATAATTATAGGCCAATTTCTCTTCATGTTTTTATTATTATTTTTGAAATAATCGTTAAGTAGAGCATAGTTTCTTTCTTAGATAAAACTAAGTTTTCCAGCTGAGGTTTTTAGTAAGAAAAATCTAGTGGCGACGCTCTTTTATACACATATTTGTGCTCGCACATTTTTTCCTGCCGAAGAAGGTAACTGCAGGCCTATTTGTTGATATTACGAAAGTCTCCGATTTTCCTTGCTATCCTATTGAGAAAATTAGAAAAAGCTGGGTCTCGTGAATTCATGCTCGATTGGTTTAAGTCATATCTCTCAAGTTTAAGATTGGAGCGGAATTCGGGTTTTTAATTTGGGAATGTCTTAAAGTCAGGGATGTAAGGTACTTGAGTTTTTAGGACTTAAGTACGTGATAAGTGCAAGTACCACGGACTGGTACTTGTACTTAAGTATCTGGCACTTGTACTTGAATGAGACTTAAGTACGAGGGGCAATCAAAAAGTAACGATAAACGGGTAATATTGCAGGGCCTAGTTACGTGAAATCTATTGTTTTCACTCACGTATACCCTCACTAGTAGCGAGCAAAAAAATCACATAAATAGTTCATCTTTTCTGGAAGATACATTCATTCAAACACGAGCAGTCGAAGAGATCACATCAAAATGGAGAAAAATGAAGTAAGAGCCGTCATTAAGTACATCTGCCTGAAAAAAATGTCTACGAAAGAAATTCACGCTGAATTAGTGGAAACATTGGGGGACTCTGCTCCTCCATATTCCACAGTTGCAAGGTGGAATAAGGGACAGAGTAAACTGGGCAGAACGTCGACCGAAGACGAACATCGTTCCGGGCGTCCATCCACATCCCGCACCGAGGATAATATCAAAAAAATCGAAGACATCGTGCTAGATGACCGATGAGTGACCTTCCAACATATAGTTAAGATCACAGGGCTCTCATTTGGAAGCATTCGAAGTATCCTGACAGATGATTTGAACATGAAGAAGGTCTTCGCAAGATGAGTCCCAAGAATGTTGACCGACGAACAAAAGGAGAAGCGATGCGAAGTCGCCATTCAAGAGCGAATCTTGAAAAATATGAAAAGGATCCGGCGGCTTTTTGCACTCGTTTTGTAACGATGGATGAAACCTGTGTACACCACTTCGACCCCGAGACTAAACAACAGTCTATGGCCTGAAAAAGACCTTCTTCACCGACCCCTAAGAAGTTCAAGGTTTCAAGCTCGGCAGGCAAGGTAATGGCGTCTGCTATTTGGGATGCCGAGGGAATTATCATGATTGATTATTTGGGGAAGGGAGCTAGTATTACAGGCTCCTACTATGCAGAACAAATAAGAAAGTTGCGGGAAACTATTAAGGAAAAAAGGCGGGGCAAACTGTGTGCGAAGGTGTTGTTTCACCAAGACAACACACCCTCTCACAAAGCTCAAGTTGCGTTGGATGCCATACGGGAAGCGGGCTTCGAATTAGTTGAGCACCCTCCCTATTCTCCAGACCTAGCCCCCAGCGACTTCTATCCCTTGCCTCGCCTCAAGGAACACCTCAGAGGCCAGAAATTTGCAGATGATAGTGAAATGATGGCTGCCGTACAAGCGTTTTTCGAGGAGCAAGATAAAAATTTTTTTTTTTAAATGGAATACAAGCTTTAGAGAAGAGATGGACTAAATGTATAAACTTATTAGGAGATTATGTAGAAAACTAAATTTAATTGAAAGAATAAATGTTGTATTATTGATCGAGCGGAGCGTAGCGGAGCGAGAGCAATCACCCACTTTTTGGCCTAGCGCGTGCATGTACGGGGAATATAGTGGTCCGAAAACGATTTCGGACTAATCTTGTACGCACTAAATGTAGATATCGGCTATAATCACACATGTGTGCAGCATGTCATTCGATAGATCTAGGTCTGTAGATGAGCCATAAATTATCAAATGGAATTGTTTGATTGAAAAATAGTGAGAAATAACGAAGTAAAGTTTAGAAAAGTGCCATGCGGAGCGAGAGCAAGGTTGATAAAACAACAAATTTGCTCGCTCGATCAAAAATTTTCAGTAGCGGAGTTAAGCCCGCGCATACTGATCTGCCTAGTACATTGATTATCATTACTTTTTGATTGCCCCTCGTACTTGAATTCAGGAATGGCTTAAATACTTAAGAAAACAAGTATTTTTCAAGTAGCTACAAGTATATCAGGTACCTACAAGTACTTTCAAGTATCCCAAGTACTTTCAAGTACTTACCAGTATTCAAGTACTTGTTGTTTGTTTGTTGGAGGCTTCGACTATCTATTGGAGCACTCAGACACAAATACTGGTCTATTGTACTACCAGACAGACACGTTGTCTTTATTGTATTTTCCCCGTTGTCCGGAGAAAAATGAGGAGGGGCTTCAGTGATGTAAAGCTAAGAGATTCGGCACACACCACGTCAGCCCCAAGAGTCACATTCTCGTGTATATTATTATTCATCGGCTACCCTAGTGACCTGGCGATAACAGGAACGTCACACGATACTCATGAGGGCACGTCAATCTCACTCGCCGATACTCATGAAGACACGATATGCATGATCCATGTGCCGTTATTTTGAAGTTAGTTTAAGCTTAGGTTAAGAGTGTAAAGTTAGTTTCAATAAAGACGTTGCGGAAAAGAGTAGTTGTCTTTTACTGGCGCAGCCGAAAAAAAAAAGATAAATAAAAAGTATATACACGTACTGAAGTGAAGAATTAAATTATATTTTATTTCGTGTGTGATAAAGGCTAAGTGGATAAAAAAGTGATAAAGGCTTATTCAATAAAAGAAAAAATATCAAAAGCAAACATTAAGCCTTATATACCTATAATTGTATATATTTGAAACTTAGTTAAAATAGCGTACAATGCTAAAATAACTTTCTGGCCAACAAAAACGGTGAAAATGTGCTCCCAAACGTATCCGCGTTAAGCTCCGATAGTTCTCATTTCAAAAATGTTCCGTTACACACTTCAGAACACTTCCCGGTATAATTGTAAATATGTACCCTAAACCAATCAAGCTTCTTATATTGTAGATTCTGGAACTAGCACTTCATTAATCCAAACCGACCTTTTTCATAAATCCTTCAAAACGGAATTTAAAAAGCATCTGACACTTAAGTCCGTCAATGTAAATATTTGTGTTAAGTCAAAAATAACCATCCCGTTATTTAAAGAGTTTAACAGGCCTTCGACGACAATTGAAATGCTAGAAACGGAACTTAACAGCGATTTCGACGGTATTATTTGCTGTAATATATTAAGGCCATTACAAGTCAACCTGTATTTTAAAAGCTCAACACTCATTACGAAAGAAGCTAGGTTACTATTAATTTTCAATCACTTTACCACCCAATCACAATCAGAAATACATTCCTTAAAGATTTTAGTGATATAAACTTTATAGAACCAAATCTAGATATGATCACAAACAAGCTTAAAATGGAGAATCTGAACAAGGAAGAGATACAATATTTACTACCTATAGATACCATTCGAAAATTTAAAAAAGTGTGTTTCAAAGTATAGCCACAGAATACCGATACGAATACGAAAAACAATATCCCTATATTTTCTAAAACATATAGATATCCTGAAGCACTGAAATGTTAAGGTCCGGGATAATTGTTAAATCATCAAGCCCATATAATGCTCCAATTTGGGACGTCGAAAAGAAACTTGACAATTCTGGTGAGAAAAATTGGCGAATTGTAGTCGACTAAAGGAAATTTAACGAAATAACCGTAGAAGACAAATTCCCAATCCCAAATATTGAGGACATATTTTCTAAGCTAGGAAACGCACAATACATCTCAACCATAGACCTAGCAAAAGGATTTCATCAAATTCCCATAAACATCGAAGATAGACATAAAACAGCATTTTCAACCACGAATGGCCACTACAAATTTACGCGAATGCCATTCGTGCTGAAAAATGCGCCTGCATCATTTCAACGAATGATTGATTAATAAAATCACCGGTGTTGTAAGAGTAAGATCAAACAAAAAAATCTGGAGCATGCCCGTGTCACAAAAAAAAAAAAAAAAAAAAAGGCAGGCCGAAAAACAATTGGTGCAAACAAATGCAAAAACACCAGCATTTGATTGGCCCCAGCGATGAAGTAATCCCAAACCGGGGGGCCTGCCGCTACTTTCTGAGGTCAAACCGGCGGACCCCACAAGCGGACCAGTAGGAATGCAGTTAAGTGGGAAGGTTATGGTCCTACACTTCTGACCATAACAACGCCGGAAAGAGGAAAAGAAAAGAAGATTGATTAATAAAATAAATTGTGGCGGACCCCACAAGCGGACCAGTACGAATGCAGTTAAGTGGGAAGGTTATGGTCCTACACTTCTGACCATAACGACGCCGGAAAAAAGGAAAAGAGAAGAAGAAGATTGATTAATAAAATATGCGTAGTTTATCTCGACGACATATTAATATTTTCGACGTCGCTTTAAGAACATATAGACTCCCTTAACAAAGTATTTAAACGACTTTTAGATTTTAACCTTAAGGTTTAGATTAATAAATGCAACTTTTTGAAGCACGAGACTGAATATTTAGGACATGTACAATAATTTTACGGGACGGCATGAAACCCAACCCAAATAAAATAGAAGTCATCCAAAAGATCCAATTACCAAAATCAAATAAACCGATAAAATCTTTTCTGGGAATTACTTTATCTTATCGCAAATTCATTAAGGACTATTCTAAGTTAGCCCTACCAATGACAAGCTACCTCAAAAAAGGCTCCAGGTTGAATATAAATGACAGGCTTTACATTGAGTCCTTTAACCAGCTTAAAGCTCTCATATGTACTTGTTCAGTTCGAACTTATCCAGATTTTTCTAAAACCTTTACTTTGACAACAGATGCCAGCAATGCTGTTCTAGGGGCAATTCTTTCGTAAAACCAACACCCTATCGCTTTTGCTTCTCGAACTTTAAATTGTCACGAGATACACTATAGCACGGTTGAAAAGGAACTTTTGTCAATGGTATGGGCCACCAAATATTTTAGGCCGTATTTATTTGGTCGCAAATTTAAGGTCCAAACTGACAACCTAGTGGGCGGTTGTGTGGCTGAACTCTCTTAAAGAACCAAACTCGAAGCTGCAACGCTGGAAAATTTAATTTAATGAGTACGATTTTGATATTGAATATATAAGTCAGAATCTAGCAAATCTTTACTCAATTTGTAAAATGAGCTAAAATACTTCAAACTACAAATGCAAACTCATTAATTGTTTAATATTACAAGTTAAAATAAGCTATAATAGGGAGCGCTACAGAAACCTATTCTATTGTAAACTGTACCAAAACAAAAAAATGAAAAGAAAACAATACGCATACGACTCAGTGCATAAGGGTAAAACACATTCGTACATCTTTATGGACATACACACACTCCGGTGGGAGAAGTCCATTCTCGTGTATATTATTAATCATCGGCTTCCCTAGCGACCTGGCGATAACGGGAACGTCATACGATACTCATGAGGGCACGACGATCTCACTCGCCGATACTCATGAAGGCAGGCCATGCATGATACATGTGCCGTTATTTTTAAGTTAGATTAAGCTTAGATTAAGAGTGTAAAGTTAGTTTTAATAAAGACGTTGCGGAAAAGAGTAGTTGTCTCTTTTGCTGTGTAATCCTCCTCGCAACATGCAGCACAGGTAGGGCTCTCACTGATGCCAAGTACGTAGAGATGCTTGGCAAAAGTGTAATGGCCTGCAATGACGCCCGTAAGCCTTCTGCAATCATTTCTCCATAAGGAGTAAGAAAAATGTTGCAAACTTCTTGCAGACATCAGGGCGTACGCACTTAGTCATCCTGCATCCTGGATATTCCCTCCATCTACGACTGTGTGTATTAAAGACCCAGTCGCTGTTGTCAGATTTGACATCAGGTGACCTAAGGCGGGTTCAGGTCCTGAGAAACTCTCCTCTGATCCTCTTCTAGCGAGTTCATCGGAGATCTCGTTTCCTAGGATCCCAGAGTGACCTGGGACCCATACAAGCCTAAGTGAATTTAGTCTTCATACTTTGTTCAAAAAGGTCTTGAGTTCATGCACTAATTAAGAATTGGATAGAGGGTTGCACACAGCTTCGAATGCAGCTTGGCTGTCACTACAGACGCATATGCTTTTCCCCTTCCACCTGTGCTTCACAACATAATGCATGGCCATTAGGATTCTGTAAGTCTTTGATTGAAAGACGGACGCATATTTTCCTAACGAGAAGTGCAGTCGAATGTTTTCGCGCTCAAAGAAAACTCCAGTGCCGGACCCCTGCCCAGTCTTGGAGTCATTTGTGAAAATGCTAAGACATTCCATTCCAGGTTCAGTGTCTGGCCAAAGCCAGTTCTGCCGCCATGGAAATGTGACTGTAAAATTACAGCGCAATAGGATGGCAAGTATTATTGCGTTAGAAGGCATATCCATGAGACAGGGGTCGTAGGATATTTCTCGCGCAAGGTACACTTTCACTCCAATGCGAGTTGCACCAAAGACCATTTCTCTTTAGGCGAGAAATGGCTTTCAGTGCGCACCCTCTGATATATTGTAAGTTAACGCAAAATAGATTTTCGTCCCATAATCAGCAACAAACACCATGCTAAGTGACGGAATCTGCCAGGTCAACATTCTGCGCACCATCCACCCACGATGAGCAATAAACAATATGCAACGTGGCGGAGTTTGCATCCATCCATCCATCCATCCAAGATTGCACACGCCGCCACCTGGGCTGCACACCTAAGCCCAGAACATCTCGTTCGAGTGTGGACCCACGCGGACACCTGAGCAAATCCACCGTTGCCGACACCAAATACCCGACTCAAAATGCTTTGACCAAAGAAGCTTGCTATCTATGATGACTCCCAGATACTTAGCTTCCTTGGATATCGGGATGGGAATGCCTTTTAGCACGAGCTGAGTAATGCCAGTACTCGTGCACCAGTCTTCGATCACATCTAGCGCCGCCTGCGCTTTGAGACGGACAGTCGCTAAATTTGAGCCGACAGAGAGAACAGCAACATTATCAGCATATGCCTGGGCATAGATTCCAGAGGCATTGAGAGCATCGAGCAGAGAGTCGACCACCATGCACCACAACAGCTGAGACAAGACGCCACCTTGCGGGCAGCCCCTGTTTACTCCAGACTTGACACGTTGTTCGAGGCCTGCATCAGCGATCAATGTCCTGTGCACAAACATTGCTTTGATCCACAAAACCAGTACTTCATCTACGCCAAGCCGTCTAGCAGCGTTACACATGCTGTCGAAAGTAGCGTTATCAAAAGCTCCCTCAATATCGATGAAAATGTACGTACGTACTCTTTCCTTTCGAGAGCGCATTCAATTCTCCCAACAAGGTTTCGAAGCGCAGTTTCGCAGGAATTCCCGCGCTGATAAGTATGTTGCATGTCCAAGAGAGGATACATTCGAAGGGCAAGTTTTCGCACGTGCAACTCTACTAGTCTCTCCATGCTTTACAGCAAGAAGGATGATTGGTCTAAAACTCTTGGCGAGTGAGTAATCTTCTTTCCCTATTTTGGAAAAGACTAGGAATAGGTGTGTAGGCAAGTGCCAGGCTAGCAGTAAAAATTATTTTCAGAATAGGAAGCAACTGTCTAATACCTTTTTGCAGCATAACAGGGTATATCAGTGCCCGGCGACTTGAAGCCATCAAAGGATTCCACAGCAAATTCAATGGCCTCAGTAGTTGCCACGCGTGGCGCAACCTACCAGCTACGCCGAGTTGTTTTCATCGTTTCAGTCGCAGTTTCCAATGAGGGAGTGTGCAACCAGCCGATGACAGTCTGATTTCTCGGGGAATGGGTCTTAAACAGTAAACTAAGAGTTTTTGCTTTAGACTGGGTGAAGGTACCATCAGACTTTCTGAGTACATCCAGCTTTGTCGATTTTCCTCGTTTGAGGACATTAACCAACTTGCTGGTCGCGCTCAGGGATTTGATCACTCTACGATTTACAAATAAGCTTCAAGTCATCTTCCGAGTTCGATTTTAGCGATCTATTCAGGAGACCTCTGGCCTCCATGCGAAGACATTGGAGACAATGGAGTGTTCCACCAGGGAACTGAATTCCGGCTGGGAGGTTTTTTTGACAGGACATGCGAGTTCGAAACAGTTGGTGATGGCGCTGCTCAAGTTATGAACGGCATCCTCCACCAATTGCTTTGTTTTGAGTTTAGGCAAGGCTTGAGTGGATTTCGCAAGCTCCCCTCTGAATCGTACCCAGTCCGTTTTTCTCGGATTCCGCTTGGGCTGGGAGATCCCACACTTCAATTGGAATTCGATATATCTGTGGTGTGACAGCGTAACATTGGGTAAGACTCTCCAGTTAGTGATGGCCTTCACATGCCTATTAGACAGGGTTAGGTTAATCACTTCTTGTCGTCTTGCCGTCACAAAGGTTGGTTGAGAGCCAACATTGCTGATGATAAGGTCAGACGAAGGAGTGAAGTTTAAAATATGGTCTCCTCTCCGGTTGCATTTGCTGCTGCCACAAACAGTATTTTGAGCGTTAGCATCGCAACAGATGATGAGTCCAATCCTTCTGGCTTCACAGTACTCTATGAGTTCAGAAACCGCCTTAGGTGGCGGGGGCAGTACCTATTTCAATTTCTCCGTGCGCTTTGTAGCTAACTTTCGTAGCCGCCAGATCTTGTCCACAGAATTGACCAAGTTTGGCTGCCGATAGCGTGTTCGATATGATAAGGCAGACTCTAGGCCTTTCGGATCGCTCATCATAAAGAATCGTAGCATCAAATATACCACCAGGACATATACCACACCCATGGTTCCTGAATGGATACAATGTGATTATTTTTACTACTGCATGCAATTCTGCTACTGAGAAGAGCGGTAGCAGCCTTGCAATGCTGCAGATGAAGCTGAGTAAAAATCATAGATTTAGACTTTGGAGCACGTTCCATTCTTCGACTAATTGACTTCAAAATGGAATAAAATCCTACCAAGGCCGAAGTAGGGACGTGAGTCGTACGCGGATTTCAGGGTCTCGACAGAGCCGTTGTCCAATCCAACAACCAGAGTGAAGCCCTCTTTTTTCAGAGAGCCCTTACTCTCTTTGTAGGAATAGACAGTCCAGGACCTCATGTCGAGCCCCGGATTCTGCGTACGTAGTCGCGTCAGACTTTCATCTTGTTTCCAAGTTTCCCCGGAAACCAGCAGATAGCGCGCGTTAATTTTGGGAGACTAACTACCTGATGGGTAGTAGTTCCCAGGGGAGGGATTTTCGGCACCATGCTCCTGATCCAGGCAGATGTCTGCTGTGAGGAACAGTTCAGCACGAAGGAACCATTCATCAAAGCAGACCTCTCAGCCTAAATACAGAAGCCCGTTGCTGAAGCTAGCTCGCAGTGTTGGCAATCTGCACTGGTCATTCTGCTGTCACTGCCAGCTTTCCCTATGCTGACCTTTTCAGAGGAGATGGCTGCCTCTTTGTAGGAGAGGTGCTTGTCTCGACTCTTTACGGTCCCTTGTATCTCCTTTCCAGGGTTTTGTTGTGTGAAGTGCCCGCCTCCGAGGAGCAGTCTTTGGTCCTCTCCAAAGAGGTCTTGATCTTTGTTGATCGTCGGAGGAGGAGACACCACGTTCTCTCTCTCCAGCAAGGTTATCCCCGGCTGCCGTCTTCCGTTTGCGAGCGCTCTTACTTTTTTCAGTTCGAGCTCCTGCTCCCTTCCGACGCCGCTTTGGAATAGCTCTGCCAGCTTGAGGTTTGATGGTATCTAAAACGGCTTTGCCTTCTGCGATCAGAGTTTGTCTGTCAGCAACATCGCCTTTTTCGGCGGTAGCGCCGGCCATAACAGGACCCTGAAGACGCTCTTATTGCGGATTTTACCGTCACCAATAAGAGGAGGAGCGTTTGAGGCGCATGCCGAGAGTGCTGCCATGCTTGTGCCTCCTGCAGCAGTCTTTACTAGCCGCCGACGCTTTCTGCGTTGCGCGCCGCCAAGAAGTGCGGGGGCTGCAGATGTGAGGGTCCGATGGGTTTCGGTAGGGGATACCTCCGCCGATCTAATCCTCTTGACTGCTTTCCCCAGAGGTACGCCTTCAACCTTCGTGCCATCGACTGTGCCAGCCTCTTTGCACGATTTTCTGGCACGTCTCTTTCTCCTTCTTTTTTGGCACTCAGCAGTGCAATCTGCAGTACGTCCCATATCTGGGGCTCGTTCAACCTTAGCGGTTTCCTGTGCCGTGCAATCGTCGGTGTCGCCTCTGTTGGTTGCACCACTCATGCTCAGTCCAACGTCGGACAATAAGCCGGAGTCGGTGTCGTCCGGGCTGCCGGAGAGTCGAGAATGAGTGGTACATGCAAATATATCAATTTATTTTATTTTAAATATTTACAAGAATGGCAAATGTTACTATCATTACATTCTTTGACCAATAAAAAAACAAACCAATAAAACCAATTACAGTGAATGTTCTCTCTGCTTTACAACTTACATGTCATATAAAGTATAAGTTATTTTCGAATACGCTGCAAAATAACACCTTGCACGCACAACTAAATTCCACGCTGCACCTCGGACTCGTAATTAGTTCACGCCAAACAGCTGAATAAATGTCTGGAACGTCGAAGCGGCGATCACTGCCCCATGGTGACAAGTGCAGAGTTAGCAAATAAGATCAATAAATAGACTCAAGAAATCGATTGTAAGTTAGTTCTAGTTTGATACCGAATAAGGCAATAAGCCTTAAAAAATATTTTTTTAAATTAAATAAACCTTTAACTGGCGCCCAACGTGGGGCTGCGTGGTCGTGCATTTGTGTCGTGTTGTGGTGCGTTACCTAAAGCATAAGTGCGTGTGTGTGTGTGCAATAGCCAAGCCACCCAAAAAGACGGACCATATAAAATAACTCATAAAGCGTCGTGAACAAAGTACGTAAGTGTGTGCGATAACCAAGCCTCACAAGTGAACGAAAAGTGGAAAGTAACGCGCAGTAAACCAAAGGTGCGTAATGCAATAGTACGCGTAGTGCCGCGAAAAAGTTAAAAGTGGAATTCAAGGAATACTAGGGGGCCTAGTAGTTTCATAACCAAAGGAACAAACAAGAGTCAAGGGACTAGACCCTGACAGCCGCCTTGAGGACAACGATCAGCAGCACCAGAACCAAATTTGTTATGGAAAGACAGGTCATCCAATTTATATTTTTGTAAGTTTATTATTTTACTGTCATTTGAACAAAACTATTAAATAGAAATTTGTAAACGCTAAAAATTGCTAGAACTCATTTGGTATATCATTATTGTAATCAAACCTAAGTCAAGTCAATTGTTTTTATAAAAAGTATGTCGAACCCAAACAATCTAATCATGCCATCTCGGTTAGAAATGGTAACTGAAAACGTTTCCGCTCCCAGTACCTCCGCCTCTAATACTTCCGCTACTCCTGCCTCTCATCCTACAACACAAATCAATGACACGTCAATACAGACCATTACAAGACTAGTGGCAGAAACATTACAGATCCAAGGGAGACAGATTTTTAACTCTATAATGAATCCCGCATCTGACATCAACAACGATGTTGATGAACCGATTAACGTTACAAACGACAGGAATTTATCCGACATGGACAAAATATCCGACGTCGTTAAAAGTTTACGGGAGTTTTCTGGACAGACCCAAGAGTTGAACTCATGGAAAAAGAGTGTTGAAAGAATACTCAAAATATATGAACATCTCAGAGGCATTCTTTCTGTATTTCTTTCTTCTGTAATTAGATTAGAATTATTCTTTCTGTAATTAGAAATAAGATAACAGGTCACGTAGACATAGCTCTGGAGTCTTATAATACCCCATTAAATTGGGAAAAAATATCCAAATGTCTGAAGTTACACTACGCAGACAAAAGGGACCTGGGAACCCTTGAATACCAGATGACCACGCTGGTTCAAGGTAATAGCACAATACCAGAATTTTATCAAGAAGTATACCACCATTTATCCCTTCTTTTAAACAAATTAGGCTCACTAGACATGAGCCAAGAGTCACTTAACAATATGACACAATGTTGTAGAGACAAAGCTCTCGACACATTTGTCAGAGGGTTGAAGGGTGATCTGCCAAGACTCCTTAGCATAAGAGAGCCTGCAGACCTAACACAAGCCTTACATCTGTGCTTAAAATTACAAAACGTCGATTTCAGAACACAATACGCAAATAATTCCCAAGCTTCCGCTCGAAATACCTTTTTACCACCACCAGTTCCTCCTCGTCGGAGAGTAAATCCACCTCAACCTACACCAATTCCCGCTCCCAGGCGAGAATTCTACCCGCATCTGCTGCACAATCCTCATCAGGCTCAACCTCCTCGTTTTTATAGAGAGCAGCCTCAATTCTATCATCAACAAAATCAACACCAACAACCACCTCCGAATCAACGACCTTTACCCCCAAAACCAATGGACATAGACTACTCTGTGAAGTCAGAGAAAGTGAATTATAAAAACAGACCACGAAATCAACCAGCTCCGGCAAAGCGTCAACATTCGCAGCAAATTCGTCGACCACAGAAGATGCAGCGAGTTTACTATACTACGGAGTCTACCCCAAACGAAAATGATATAAAGGAATATGAAAGCCTTGTAAACCAAGAATGCGAAAATTATTCACCCACAGATCATGAGACAACCTTACATGAAGAAATCTATTTGGATGAACCACAACAAGTCGACGACATCTATTTTTTAGATTGAGCCGCTCTTCACTCCCATATTTCGAGCACGTTGCGAAGAGCGGACAAGTATACAAATTTCTCATAGATACAGGCTCGAACAAAAATTACATCCAACCCCGTCACGTTCAGAATCCTTTTCCGAATGAAAAACCATTTTACGCCAACTCTGTTGGAGGAAGTATCAAGATCACAAATCATTGTTTTGTCCAATTATTTGACCCCAAAATAGAAAAACTGAAATTTTTTATACTCCCAAGCCTTATTTCATTCGAAGGTATAATAGGTATAATACACTACAAAAATTAGGTGCTATCATTCACACCAATGAGAATTATATGATAATCCATCCGAATACAACTATACCACTTAAACAACATCTTACAGAAACGGTTAACAACCTAAATGTTAGAACTGACCATTTACCTAAAGAAGATTCTACAAAACTCATCAATATAATCTGTGCCTATCCAAACCTCTTCTCTGACCCAGATGAGAAATTGACATATGCAACTACAGTTAAGGGCGAAATCCGAACAACAACCAATCAACCAGTTTACTCAAAATCATACCCTTACCCAAGGGCTCTGAAAGAAGAAGTAGAGAAACAAATTAACGAACTTTTAAAAGATCATATCATTAGACCATCCAAATCACCTTACAATTCACCGGTTTGGATTGTTCCTAAGAAAATGGACGCCTCCGGGAAAAAGAAGTATCGAATGGTAATCGATTTCCGCAAGCTGAACTCAGTTACCATTCCAGACAGGTACCCTATTCCCGAAATCAACGAGGTCCTCGCCAACCTCGGCGACAATAGTTGGTTCTCTATATTAGATCTCAAGAGCGGATTTCATCAAATACAGCTTAGAGAGTCGGATATAGAAAAAACAGCATTTGCTGTCAATAATGGGAAGTTTGAATTTACCCGTCTTCCCTTCGGTTTAAAGAATGCCCCGACTATATATATTTGGCAAAAATAAGGCTGAACACCTCGCTAACCTTAAAGCCGTATTTGAAACTCTTGAACGTGCGAATATGAAAGTACAGCTGGACAAGTGTGAGTTCCTGCAGAAGGAAGTAGAGTTTCTAGGATTTGTTGTAGGAACTGATGGAATTAAGACCAATCCAAAAAAGGCCATTGTAGACTTACCCGTCCCAAAAACCCTAAAAGACACGATCATTTTTAGGTATGTCAGGCTATTATCGCCGATTTATCCGAGATTACGCGAAAATAGCGAAACCCCTGACATCCCTTTTAAGAGGGGAAGAGGGACGAGTGTCCAAGCATCTTTCAAAAAATACATCGATTCATCTCGACACTGATGCCATCAGGTCTTTCGAAAACATCAAACAATCGTTGATTTCTAAAGAAGTCGTTCTTTCACATCCAAATTACGAAAAAGATTTTGAACTCACGACTGACGTCTCGGATTACGCAATAGGTGCTGTTCTTTCTCAAGACAAAAAACCTATAACTTTCCTTTCAAGAACTTTAACAAAGACCGAAGAGAGTTATGCCACTAACGAGAAGGAGATGCTCGCCATAATCAGGGCTCTCAACTCGCTTAGGAATTTCCTTTACGGATCAAAGAAGGTCAACATCTATACAGACCATCAGCCTTTGACGTATGCGTTAAGCAACAAAAATACAAACCACAAAATGAAGCGATGGAAGGCTATACTGGAGGAGTACAACTATGAGTTGAAATATAAACCCTTTTCTTTCACGCCTCCCGCAAACTTCACAAGTAAATTCAATGACGATGACCGAACATAGTGACGACAGCTCATCACACAACTTGATTCCAACAGTAGAAACACCTATTAACGTATTTCGCAACCAGTTAATACTTAAAATCGGTAATGAACCTTCCCATCAATTTGTAATTACATTCCCGACTTATCATAGGCATATTTTTATCCAACCCAGTTATACCGACATTATTAACATATTTAAAAAATGTTTAAATCCTAGCACAATAAACGGTCTACTCACAGAAGAGAGTATAATGGGCCGTATACAGGAAATTTATCGATTGCATTTCTCAAATTTCAAGATAAGATACACCCAAACAATGGTAGAAGACATTACGGACCAAAATGAACAGGAAGAAAAAATATTGAAAACTCATAGAAGAGCACATAGAAATCCGGAAGAAAATCGCAAACAACTACTAGAAAACTTTTACTTTCCGAAAATGTCAGCAAAGATCAAGAAACTGGTAAACAATTGTGAAACATGCAAGCAAAACAAGTATGACCGACACCCTAACAAACCTATCCTCGAACCAACCCCTATCCCAAACTATCCTGGCCATACGGTACACCTTGATATATTTTCTACAGAAAAGATTCTAGTATTAACATCGATATGCAAACTTACTAAATTTGCGAAAACCAAGATAATTCGTTCCAGAGCAATTGTCGAAATATTGTCATCAACAACGAGAAAGCTCTTAATTCCGCAAGTATCACTTCCATGATGGAAGATGAGTTAGGAATCCGCGTTTACAAAACACCACCGTATAAGAGTGAAGTAAACGGTCAGATTTAGCGTTTTCATTGAGCAAACGCACCGATCGTTTGAGGAACTGCTCGAAAGAGCAACAAATAAGTACAACTTTACGATTCACTCTACAACTGGAAAGAAACCGATTGAACTTTTCCACGGCCGATGTCCCAGAATAACTCCTGAAATATACGAGAAAAACAGACAAGAAAATATTAAAAAGGTAACGGAAAAACAATGTAAAGACATCAAATATCATAACAAGAAACGGGGACCGCCTAAAATGTATAGTCCGGGTGACGTTATCTTTGTTAAACACAATAAAAGACTAGGTTCGAAACTAACGTACAGATATCGGAAGGAAATAGTAAAAGAAAACCAAAACACTGTAGTTATAACAGAATCAGGGAAAACAATTCACAAAAGTAACATTAGAAACTGACACTAACCTTTTCATTTCAGAATTTTACTCCACTTCGTGGAAGGAGAAATACAAATTTTGGATTTCTCTAACTCTCAATTTATTTCACTGAACACCGGACAGACAAAGATTCAAAACGGTAATTTCAAAATAATCCACGATATCGACCTTGACCAATACGAACAATTTTTGACAAACATTACTCCGACGCTCGACCAAAACAAAACGAAAAACGATCCTCTATTTCCTTACCTTTCCCATGAATATCAACAAATCCAAACACTAATCCATAATCTAAAACCAACGAAAGTAAAGAGATCACTTGACTTTATAGGATCTGCGTGGAAATGGATTGCAGGTAATCCAGACCACCACGATCTTATAACAATTAAAAGAAAAATCAATAACATACTTGTTAATTCTAATAATCAGGTTGTAATAAATAAAATCCAAAATGAAAGAATAAATAATATAACTAAGATTACAAATGAAATAGAAACAATGTTAAGAGAAAATGATAATGTCAATAAAGAAGTTATGTCAGAAATCCGATACAAATTCAAAATTGTTAAAGAAGAATTAGAAAACATAAATCTAGCCATACATCTGGCAAAATTAGGAATTGTTAACACCCTTATTCTATCAAAAGAAGAAATAAGTTTAGCCGTTAATGCATTAGATAAAGAAAATGTACCTTTCTTAACAATAGAAGAAGCTTTAAATTTTGCAGAAATAAAAATTAAAACGAATTCAATTTCAATTTTATATATTATCAATATACCCAATAACTGATTCACATATCTATGAAAAACTTTTACTAAAACCTATAAAAAGAAATGGTGTAGAAGTAGACATTATTTATAAGGAAATTATAAAAAACGATCATGAAATTTATGGTTTAGTTAATAATTGTAAGTCAACCAATTTTGTTACCATCTGTAAAAGAGAAGATATTGTAAACTTAACTAACTCTTCTTGTATTCCAAATCTGTTTAAGAGTAAAATAGCTACATGTAATTTAATAAATAGCGAACATATTCCTACAATAGAAGAACTGACACCTGGCATAATATTGCTGAATGACTTCAATGGAACTCTTAGAGCTGGAACTCCACTATGAACCGAAATCTCACTGGTACCTTCCTTATAAAATATGAAAAAGGGAACGTTACCATCAACGACAGGATATTTGAGGCAAAAGAAGCATCCAGACACACAATCCTCCCAGCGATCTTACAACCAATCCCTAAAGGAGACAAATTCCACAAACTTTTAACCCTCGAGATGATGAGCGAACTACATATCAACAACACGAAAAGAATTGAGCTATTAAAAACAAAAAGCGATTCGCAAACATTCGTCGAATACGGAACAATCATATTTATGGCAGTCATCCTCGCAACCATAGTAGCACACAAAACCTGCGCCGGAAGAAGGAATGCGAAAGTTGTAGTCCAGCATTCAGAGGTGAAGAACATCGAAATTCCATCACATCCGGGAAACGCACTAGCAATGGAAACTGCCACCCCCAGACCGAAATTCAATGACATACCGTACTTCTGAGCGATTGTGGACCATCACACTTAAGAGGGGAAGAGTTATTTTCGAATACGCTGCAAAATAACACCTTGCACGCACAACTAAATTCCACGCTAACACATCAGGTCATAAGTTAACACATCAGGTCATAATTTACTCTCTGCTATTAGTTTTGTTGTTGGATGAGAATTTTGAAAAACTGGTGTTATTAAAAGCAAATTCATTTTCTAACTAAAGTACAATTCGTTTGTTTTGAAATATTTTGTTCGCGTTACGCAACTTGACGACACGGCCGGAAGGTGGAATGCATCCAAGCGGAAAATTCCCACAGAAATATGACATAGGGATATTTTAGAGAATTTCCCTGGAAGAGAAATGTCAATTCCATGATACATATAAAAACATATAAAATGAACAATAAAGACACAGTTTTTCTTATAACGTTAAAATCAGCCGTTTTTCGTCTTTTCGGTAAATTTATCGGGTCCCCTTTAAGAGTTTTTTTCTTTTTCGTCTCATGTGGCAAAGTCACTGAAACATTGGTCCGCTTATAATTATTTTTTAAAATACGCGGCATTTAGTATAGTGCCTCTGCCATACTCGAATTGTGGATTCTGGATTCTGAAGAAATATACATACATATGTTTATGTATATACGAGTATGTATATATACGAGTATGTATTTTTGATGATGTATGTACGATATACGAGTATGTATATATACGAGTATGTATATATTTGGAAAATACAACGCTAGCGTCTATACCACCATTATAAGATATGCTGGTAATTGTACAGAAAAAGGGCAAACTCTCCGATTTTGATGAAATTTCAGTATGTCAGATTAGGATTTTCTCTAAGAATTTTGATATATGTACATACATATACAGGGTGTCCCACGAGCAGTGTGCCAAAAAGCTAGAGCGTGTAGGTCTGGTCAAGGAAAGAAAAAAATCGTATGGGAGGGGGGGTCTATTCCCCCCCCCCCCCCCCCCGTTTAGCCGGGAGGGGCAAATTTCTAAAAAATTGACTTAATTTAGAAAAAAAAATATTAAAAATCAACAGTTACATCCACAATGCCGTGATATACTTTTTTGTAAAGCCAGAAACCTCTTCTTTCATCTTGTTTTTAAACGAAGCTGTTTTAAGGAATAGTTTTTGAGAAATTAATTTTCAAACTCAAAAATTTGAAAAAAAAATGAAAAAAAAAATTTCGAACTATTTTTTTTCAAAATTGTATGTAATTAAGTACTAATTTTTTTTCAAAAATTCAATTTTCTTATTAGTTTTTAGTTAAAAACAGAAAACCGGATGCAAAAATGTCTTGTAGTTTTTGAGAAATTAAAAAAAAACCCGAACCATTTTTTTCTAAGAAAAACCTTTTTTTTTTGTTTTAACGCGGCTGTACTTGTAGCCAAATTAATGTATGAAACATTGACCTCTTTTTTATTATTTTTAAAAAAATTCGGAGTTTTATTATAATAAATTTTCAATATGATGCCCATTTTTTATAAGGCAAAGATTATATCTCCTTCTAATGGCTGCACATATGTAAGTCTATGCTTGACAAATTTTCCTGCAATTTGACTCCAGCGACTTCAATCCGTTCTTTCAGTTGTTCCAAAGATACTATTTCCACTCCGTAAACATAATTCTTCATGAATTCCCACACATAAAAATCTAGAGGAGTTAAATCTGGTGGCCATTCCGTGGGGCCCCTTCTTCCGATCCAACGGTCACTAAAATGATCATCCAGCCAGTTTGTAAGCTGTAGTGTGCTGGTGCTCCATCTGGCTGGTAGATTAAATTATCTGCTATGGCCAAAGGAACGTTGTCCATCAAATCGGGCAAAAGATCTCGTAGGAACTGCAGGTATGATTCTCCATTAATAACGGCATTCAAAAACCGGGGCCGATTACAGTTTGTCCAACAATACCAAGCCAAACATTACAGCTAAAACGGTGTTGTGATTTATTTTGTTTTTTGTTGTGTGGATTGGTGCTACTCCAATGATGCAAATTGTGGAAGTTAGTAACCCCATCTCTGGTAAACTGTGCTTCATCCGTCCAGAATATCCTTGCAAAATAGTTTCGTTCAGTTGCATCTCGAAGCAGTAATGATCGACAAAATTCTGCTCTCAAAAACCTGTCGTTTGAGGTGAGTTCCTGAACTGGCCTAAAATGGTACGGGTGTAAGTTTTCGGTATGAAGCACTCTCCATACTCTAGATTTGGGCACTCCAAGCATAATAGCTATCCTCTTTGTACTAAGGGAGGGATTACGTCGGACCAAATCCAAAATTCTTTCATCTAAGATTCCTGATCCATCTGTAACTGATCTTTCGCTTCTCCGTGCTCTCGCAGACGTCGGTGGATTCTTGAAAACATGCTACGACTGGGACACCCCCGATTGAGATATCTTTCAGCGTAGATTCTTTCGGCTTCACGATATCGACCATTAGCTAAACCGTAGCAGAAGTGCATGTCCGTTAATTCTTCTCGGGAGTATGAGTTTGACATCGTAATGTGTTGATACATCCAATTTGGAAATGGGTTTTTATTAAAAATGCGATGCCTTTTATTTACATTTGGGTTGCAAATATTTTGTTTTTCAATAAAGAAAAATTGCGGTTTTATTGTCTTAAGGTCCTAGCGGGTAGAACCCATCGGCGGCGGGCGGACCCAGACGAAATTGGCAGGTCAGTTTTCAGGCGTTATCAATGAATAAAAAGGATTACTCCAGGGTTATTCCAATACTGTGTCACTTTATTGTATCCTCATAAAACTCCGAATTTTTGCAGCAAGGATCAGCATGCCTTAAGGAAATGCTTAAAAATGAGCATCACTGATCGTTGTAAACAAGTGTCTAGGTTAGAAATTTGCCGAAATTATCTGGCATATAGCCATACACTCGACCATTGTCCGAGCAGTCGGCGATGCTATTATTGCCAATAGACGCATCATTCGCTTCTTCACTGAAATAGCAATTCAACCACAGGGCAAAAAAACACTTTCGTTGTTCAGAGTAGTCTGTCAGGGTCAAACACTTCCATGATGAATGCTGCTGCGGCTACTTTTCAACCACCGAAAGGAGACACAACTCTGATAAATCCCAATCAAATCAACGCCTCTTGAACAACAAACTAACTAACTCAAGTTTTGTTAGCAACGGCCTTAGTCGAGGTACACTCCGTGACGCGGGACTCATTTTCATTGCGAGCCTTGTTAGACTCAGGCTCCGAAGCTAGCTTTATAACTACATCAACCGTTCAGATGCTTCATCTCCCGCTAAAGTCGACCTCTGTCAAGGTCTATGGGTTGGATTTGGTCAGCAACGGCATCTGCACAAAGATGGTTGATCTCACTTTAGCATCATATCATTCAACGTTTCTCCACGCAAGCCCTCGTTCTCAAGTCGTTGTCTGGGCATCTTCCGACCCACACCTTGAACACAATAGGTTGGGAACACCTAAGAGGTCTGACTTTAGCGGACCCCAATTTTTTCAGTCAGCCAAGGTGGATTTATTGCTAGGTATGGATGTCCTGGCTGATATTTTGATGCCAGAAGTGGCCAAACTAAGCGACAACAATTTACCTCTTGCCCAGAAAACTAAACTAGGATGGATCCTATTTGGTAAAGCTCCCATCGTATCTCTTCGAGTGAACAATTTTCTGCAAACATGTAATCTCGACTCTGAACTCCGTAGATTCTGGGAATTAGGAAGAGACTCCTTATCAACCATGTGAGGAGCCAGAAGACATCGAGTATGAGACCCATTTTGCCAAAAATGTTCGACGGCTACCGGATGGTCGTTTCCAAGTGGCTCTCCCGTTCAAAGGGACAGTCCATCCCATGTTTGGTAGATCACGAGAAGGAGCTCTTACTCCCTTTAAAAGCTTAGAATATAAACTGGAAAAGGATCCCTCCGTGCAGGGACGGGTTAAGAATATCCCTGCAGCGATACCTCTCGCTTGTCGTAAAAGGCGACTAAAACAAAGGTAAACAAAAATCACATCTAGGCAATTTAGAAAACACCAAGGTGAGCCTAGGGACACATATACCACCATTAAACTGCCCCACAAGTGTACATGCAAATCAGTGGGTTGACACGACTGGAGATCACCGGTGTTGTAAGAGTAAGATCAAACAAAAAAATTTGGAGCATGCCCGTATCACAAAAAAAAAAAAAGAAATGGCAGGCCGAAAAACAATTGGTGCAAACAAATGCAAAAACACCAGCATTTGATTGGCCTCAGCGATGAAGTAATCCCAAACCGGGAAGCCTGCCGCTACTTTCTGAGGTCAAACCGGCGGACCCCACAAGCGGACCAGTAGGAATGCAGTTAAGTGGGAAGGTTATGGTCCTACACTTCTGACCATAACAACGCCGGAAAAAGGAAAAGAAAAAGAATACAAACTGGAAAAGGATCGAAATTTACGTCAACAATATACAAACTGTCTGGAAGATTAATTGATTCTTGGCCATATGGGGGAAGTAGTCGCAGATTCTGTTGTTAAGATTGGCGCCGTGCTTCCTTGGTTTATCAAGAGAAGAGTGTCAGTCGGAGAATTAAAGAACTTCTCTTCTTTTCAATTTTTATTAGTTTATCAATGTACTGTTACTCTTAAGAGGAACTCTGATAATAATTAGCTCTGATAACTAACTCTGATAACTAACTTTAATTAACTCTGCCTACCCTCGATATCAGCTGCCTTTTTATACAATACTTTTCGTACGCATCTTATCCCCTCTTCTTTATTAATTCCAACCCGGGTCAGAAATCGGTTTCTGCAGCGTAGGTGTAAACACTACGAAATTCGACTTTGCTCCGACCCATTTTCACTTTCATGCATGCAACCTGGCACTCATTCACAATATCCCTTAATTGCGTTCAATTGTTTTCAGGGTTTTGCTATGGCTGTGCATAAATTAGTGTTAACCCAATATACTGCATGTAGCGCATAAGAATGGGCACACTTCAATGGTGCTATGTGTCTTGATTCTTCGTACGCTTCAAGACATTCGACAGTCTTGACTCATCGTTAGGCTGTACTGACCCCACTTGAGTTAGTCATACTGCACTGACCTTTACTTTAAAATGGGCACACTTCAAAGATGTCGTGTGTCTTGATTCATTGTTTGCATTGTTGGCGGATATGGGTGAAAGAAAGAAGACAAGGGTGCGTTTCGCTGAGTGGACGATGCGTGTGGTCCGTTGTGTGGCTCACAACATCCCACCCTCCTACGAAAAAGAAAATTCTACTTAGAAGAGGATAGAATTTTCGTGGAAAACAAATCGGGTCGCTGCTGACATCGAAAAATATGTGTACTCTATGGTATTAACAATATATAATTGGGGGTACAAATTAATTCGGTCCGTTTTCAAAAGATGGCGCCACCTGCAAGTTGTGGCTGATCTTGGAAGACTTCATTGCAAAGGTGTGACATCTGTCAACAATAATTAGTGTGCATCAGCGTCTGTTTCTGACAACAACATTGTTTTTTGCCTTTTCGAAAATGTCCGGATTTGTCTTAAATAAACAGCATTTGCGGAAAGTTTTGATTTTCTGTTTTAATTGGTAGAAAAGTGCAGCTGAAGCCCATCGAATGCTTGTAGAAGTTTATGGTGAATCTGCTCCGACCGATAAATCATGCAGAGAGTGGTTTCGACGCTTCAAAAGTGGTGATTTTAGCGTCGAAGACAAAGAGCGTCTTGGCCAGCCCAAAAAGTTTGAAGATGAGGAATTGGAGGCTTTACTGGATCAAGATCCGTGCCAAACGCAAAGTGAACTCGCAGAATCGTTGGGAGTGACTCAGCAAACAATTTCCGTTCGGTTAAAGAAATTTGGATTTATTCAAAAGCAAGGAAATTGGGTGCCGTACGAGTTGAAACCGAGAGATGTCGAAAGGCGATTTTTCACCTCGGAACTGCTTCTTGAAAGACATCAAAGGAAGGGATTTTTGCACCGGATCGTGACTGGAGATGAAAAGTGGATATACTACGATAACCCCAAGAAGAAAAAATACTATGCAAAGCCTGGTGAACCCGTTCCATCATCGTCTACATCGACGCCAAAGAAAAACATCCACGGTTCAAAGGTCATGCTCTGCATATGGTGGGACCAGACGGGTGTGGTCTATGATGTGGTATGAGCTGCTAAAACCAGGCGAAACCATTGATGGGAAACGTTATCGACTACAACTAATGCGTTTGAGCCGTGCATTGCGTGAAAAACGGCCAGAAACGACCGAAAGGCATGACAAGGTGATTTTGCAACATGATAACGCTCGGCCCCATGTGGTTGTAGCGGTCAAAAACAACCTGGAAAGGCTGAAATGAGAGGTCTTACCCCACCCGCCGTATTCTCCAGACCTTGCTCCTTCTGACTACTGGCCTTTTCGATGGATGCAAAACGATTTGGGGGGTCACCGTCGTATATTACAATATTATCGTTTTTTTTTATTGGTTACAATTGTTTTTTATGGGCTAAAATATATATACACATATACATATATGTATGCAATACCTATATCAGTATGTAATATATATTTGGAGTTCATTTAAACCTTTAGATACATATTGGAGTTCATTTTGACTGGAGTATTTTATGAACGCTAGCTTGTTTGTTTTGTTAGGGTACGTGGACGAGTAGTTTGCCAAAAGGTGCGAAATGTTTAGTGTAGGAGTTGTTTACAGAGGATAATTTGTCGTTATATGCACGGATGATCAAATCTTTAGATCTTAAGTAACAGTCTCCTGTTATTTCTATTGTAGCTGGATTTTTCAGTGTATACGTTGATAGGTTGTCCTTGCAAATTTCATCTATTTCGTAGTCGTCTAGTGATGTGAATAACCACTTGCTGTTCTGGTACAGTTGTGTCCATATTGTTGAAAAATTTGTTTGTTTTATGTTACAAGAAGGGAGAAAGGTACCGATTCTCCGAATTAACTTTACTTCACACAGTGAATGTTCTGAGTTTGTGTTGAATAAAGGGTGGGTATATAGTAATTGGTTGTCGTGAGTTTTGCAATTAGTCAGGTCTTCTTTACTTAAGCTAGAGTAATGTTCCTTATTGTAGTCGATAAATAGGTATTCTGTAGTTGGTTGTATGAATACAAAATTGTCGTTAAATTTTGTCGGTAGGGAAACAATTTTGTAAATGTGGTAGTTTTCTACGTAAGGAAGTGGAATTTTTATCTCGTAAATAATCTTCTCTCCACGTACCGTAGCCTTAATAGCAGAGATGTGGTATAGGGAAAGAATGTCAAAAGTCATTATTGAAGAGGTTTTTATTCCACCAGTCAGTTCTTGTTTGATTTTGGTTAGGACAGATTTCAGCTGGTTTGATGTGATTACGGCTGGATGAGGTTTTCCATTCTTGGCGTCTGTTACTAGATCTACATATATTAAGGACTTGAGCTTGTCGTAGTTAGTTTCATAGGTATACGATAACTTTTATTCCTCTGGCAAGATTCGCATTTTGAAATGTAAGCTTTTACATCTTTTGTTAAAGTTGGCCAGATGTACTTCCGCTTGATTCGCTTTATGGTGCGGGAAATGCCCTGATGACCCCCGAATGAAGAGTCATGGAATACTGTTCATGTTTTCTCGATTTAGGAACGGTCTTTTAGATGAATTCTGGAGTCAGAGTATAGAAATATTTTTATGTTGGTGTTGGAGAAGATTTCAGTTAAAATGCTTATTAGGTTTTTGTATGAGTTCGAATAATTTGGTGTAGAAACGTCTACGCTATTAGTTTGATTGTCGATGAAATGGGTTTTAATGTGTTTTAATATTTTGAGGATTTTTTCTTTGTTACCTCCCTGCTGAGTTGGTAAAGGTATTGTAGCAATAATATACGTAATAGGTTTTGTGTTGTAACACTTTATTTGTCAGCCCCAACAAAACAATTTCAATTATAAAATATTAAAATAAAAACAATCACTCACCCGTGAAACGTCACATCTAAATTGTAAACACATTGTAAACTAAATGTCAATTGTATAAGGCAACAAATAGCATATGTAAGCACGCAATCTATCTCACTCTGCCGTCATAGCATAACGATTGATATTAAAACGAGACAGATTGCGTGCATAAATAGCATAATAGTGGTTCTCATCCTCGCCCTGGGACATTGTTACAATCGGCAACATGTTGCAAAAAGAAGGAAATTGACAGGGCAGTTACATTCGAATTCAAATGATATATGTACATATAAGGCTACTACCACTTACGATAAACTCTCTTTTTTCCCTTGTTGTGCACATAGTCAAATGAAATAAATTGTAACAGTCGTTTCTATAATTAACAATCAAATTTTTTCTTCTGAGATCGCCTCATGTCAGAGCATGGTCCTTCGAACCTTTTTAAGAACTTTAAAATAATAAAATTAGTCAGTTAGTTTGAATATAGCGAGTGATATTCAAAAACAAAAAAAAAATTTAATAGTGATAAAATAGACAATCAGAACGAGGATAATTCCGTACACATAGCAGTGCATGCAGGAAAGACCAACGGAATCGAAGCTGGAACGGTTGGAAGAACCTGCTACAAGGAAACCAAACGGACATCACTTGAAATCAGTTAGGATTCCAAATTTGCATAAGGTAGGAATTTCACCTCATTTTCCACCTTTCATTTAATAATACACACATTTACATTAAAACAAAAATATATTTTACAAGAAATAAATATTATAAAAATAAAACAGTATGTATGTATGTACATGTACATATGTATGTATGTACATATGTATATGTAAATCGTAATACAAAAAAAAAAAGAACCCTTTTATCCATTTAAAATACTGTATTTAAATTATAATGGCCAAACTATTGTAGCTAAGAACATTGAACTACAAGATACAATTAAGAATTACAAGTGGAGTTCGATTAAACGCGACCGCGGCGCAAAAGTGAAAGCATGCTTAACCGATATCGAAGAAACTTATAAACGCGCGAAAACTCAGCACTGTGCAATTATAAGCGGTGCACCTGATCAGTTAAAAGATAAATATATAGAGGACGAAACATTCGCGAAAATAAAGCTAGTCTATTTTAAATTTAGTGGGCTTATAGACGATGACCTAGAGAAATTCGCCGACCAAACCCGTTCGTCATTAGATGTTAGAAACCTAAATACCTCTAAATCATGTGGGTCCGAAATAAGACTTCCGCGCATTCAAATTAAACCGTTTTCGGGAAAGTTCGAAGATTGGTGCGAGTTTTATAATCTATTTGAAAATTTAATAGATCAGAACTCAGATTTATCTGATGTTCAGAAACTGCAACATTTAAGAACTCGGTGACTGATGAAGCTGCGCGGTTAATTCAGCACCTTCCTCTTGACGGAAGAAATTATATATCAGCGAGGAACATTTTAACTGAAAGATTCGAAAATAAATGAAAATTAGTTAATACACAACTAAAGATCCTAATAGAACAAGAAAAATTCACCCATGAATCCACGGCTTCGTTAAAATCATTGCACGATACGAGTGCAGAGTGTTTCCACGCCTTTGCTAACCTTAAGATCTCCGTAGACACCTGGGACGCCATCCTCATATATATTATTTTCCATAAGCTCCCTCCGCAAACACAAAAGGATTGGGAAGCTAAATTAGGGACATCCAAAGCTCTACCAGAATGGAAAACATTTTAATCTTTTATAGAGGCTAGGTTCAGTTCATTGGAAAACATTTCTGAAATTAACACTAGTTCGAAACTACAAGGAACATCGTTGTCTTATCGAAAACCATCGGCTAGGGCATTTCATTTAAATCCTCAACAATTAAATAACAAATTTCTTTGTCGGCTGTGCAGGGCTTCGCACGGCATTAGGCATTGCAAACAGTTTTTAAGGATGGATGCGAAGATACGATCTGATACCAACAAAAGGCATTCTATTTCTGTTAATTGCTTAGGTTACGATCATCACGCATCAAGTTGTGGCAGCAGTAGCCGATGTTACAAATGCGGCCTTAAGCATCACACGATGTTACACGTTGAATATCAAGTTCCACGACAAAACAATACTCAACTCAACACGCACAGCCACTTTACTCAAAACTCAAATCACTATGAATCGGCAACTAATGCACATAGTGACTTCCAAGGCCCCTCCATATCGCAAACTGTATCAGTCAACTCGCATTTCAACCAAATGCGATCTAAGGCCCTATTAGCCACCGCACTGGTAAAGATTTTTGCTTCGAATGGAACGTACCACGTATTTAGGGCGCTAGTAGACCCTGGCTCTGAAGCTACATTCATATCAGAGAATGCGACTCAACTGCTGAGAATAAAAAGACACAAAACGTCAGCATGTGTCACGGGCCTAGGTCAAACACCTACTGGGCTTTCTAATCATCAAGTTGAATTCAGCTTAGGCTCATTGACGAACACAGAATTCAGTCTCGATGTCAGGGCGTATGTCTTTCCCCAATTAACATCAATGTTACCAACCCATCGGGTGCAAACCAGTATGTGGAAACATCTTACCAAACTATGTACCTCTGGCTGATCCTTCTTATTTCCTCCCTGTGAAGATTGATATCCTATTAGGAGCCGATGTTTATTCATCTATTATTGTAGAAGGCTTAATAAAGGGTCAAGAAGGTTCCCCCATAGCACAGATGACGGAGCTAGGATGGATACTCACGGGAAACATAGGTAATTCAACTACAACCAAGCCCAAACCCAAGTTCAAACCCATTTCAACTGTTTGGAGGAACTGAAGAAATTTTGGGAAATAGAAGAAAGTTTCGACGACAGGAAACTACATTATCAGCAAACCGTGCAGCGAGGCAAAGACGGTCGATATATGGTGAAGTTGCCCTTTAAGAATGGTATCTTGGTGATTCAAAAAATGCAGCATTGGCTAGATTTTATAAGATTGAAAGACGGTTAACAGCGAATGAAGGGTTACGAATTGCATATCATGAATGCATGAATGAATATAAAACATTAGGTCATATGAAGGATATCACCGAAGAGGCTCAACTGACCGTAAGCAACCATTATTTTCTAAAGAGTCAAGCACAACCACCAAATTACGTGTGGTTTTCGACGAATCGTGTAAGGCCTCCAGTGGAACGTCTTTAAACGATCACTTGATGGTAGGCCCACGACTACAAACCGACATCATAGACCTCATCGGTAAATGGAGAAAATTTAGAGTTGCATTCGCTGCCGATATAAATAAAATGTATAGACAGATATGGATATCACCAGAAGATACCCCGTATCAACTTATTTTATGAGAGAAACCCGCAATGACCCTATCAAAACATTCTCAGTGTGAATGTCACATTCGGCACAGCTTCAGCTCCCTATCTGGCAGTGCGAACACTCCATCAGTTGGCAGCCGATGTTGAAGGCAAATATCCTCATGTAGCCAAGGCGCTCACGGAAGGATTCTACGTGGATAATTTAATTTATGGATCCGATAATAAAGCCGACGTAATCAAACTGCAGTCCGACATTCGCGACGTCTTAAGTTCGGCTGGATTTCATCTTCGGAAATGGATTAGCAATTCTCAGAAGGTCTTGGAACAGGTCCCTGAAAATGAAAGAGAAATAAATCTTCCTCTCAAGTTCGATTCACCAGACTCGATTAAGACACTGGGAATCCAATGGCATCCATCAAGGTATGTTTTCAAATTCAAAATAAACTTACCTGAAATACCCATACATACGAAACGAACAGTACTCACAGACATAACGCGACGCTATGTCGTTTAACCAACGCCACCCCTTAATACTTAAGGCTTCACACGCAGTGGCAAACTCATTGTCAGCGACATCCATCAAAAGACCCTTCACGGAGGACAACAATTAATGATGGCTGAGGTTCGCAACACATATTGGATCACCAATTTAAAAAGACTGGTAAAAACGACAATTTATAAATGTATTCGATGAAATCGGTACCACGCGAAAATGCAACAACAACTTATGGGAAGCAGAAAGAGTTATCATCTCTAGACCCTTTACCAACACTGGAGTCGATTATGCTGGTCCCATAGACATCAAATTATGGAAAGGTAAGTGTAACAAAACCACAAAGGGATATATAGCCATATTCATTTGTCTAGCTACCAAGGCAATCCATATAGAACTAGTAAGTGACCTCAGTGCAGCAAGCTTCATTGCCGAATTCCGAAGATTTACGGCAAGAAGACGAATGTGCGCAAACATATTCAGTGACTGTGGGACAAATTTTAAGGGAGCAAGTAATGAGTTGCATAAAGATAGCTAATTCATAACGACTGAATAGTCGTCAGAAGTTGCCAAAATCCTTGCGTCGCAAAACACCAAATGGCATTTTAACCCTCCATCATCTCCATACTTTGGAGGCCTTTGGGAAGCAGGAGTTAAGCATCCATCCATTAAGCATCATTTAAAAAGAACTATTGGCGCATCCAAGTTAACGTTCGAGGAATACGCGACCTTGCTCGCTCAGATTGAGGCGTGTCTTAATTGAAGACCCCTTTGTCCAATGACGTCAGATCCCGCCGATCTTTCAGTCTTAACACCCGGACACTTCCTCATTGGGTCAGCACTATATAGGCATCCCGACAGGAATCTACAAGAGAAGAACATCAACAATCTAGATAGATGGAAATACCTTCAACGCCTCACTTAAGACTTCTGGACAAAATGGAGCATATCGTACTTACATCTTCTTCAGCAACGTCCAAAATGGCTGCAACAGAAACCAAATCTCAAGGTTGGAGACATCGTACTGTTCAAAGAAGACAACCTTCCACCTTCGGCGTGGTTACTAGCGCGAGTGCTAGAACTGCATACCGATTCGGATGGTCTGACGCGCGTGGTGACCATAAAAACGAAAAACTCGGTTTTGAAACGTCCGATCGCGAAGCTTTCTCCCTTCCCGTGTTCGAATGCGTCGACCGATTCGTAACGAAATCAAAAACAAACATAAGGGGAACCTTAATGAACCTAGAATAAACTATGAACTAAAACAAAAAAAAAACCGACAACTAAATGAACTATCACCATTTAATTTATTGAAGTTATAGGCACCAGTCGAATCATTTGGCCCACTGCACTTAACCCGCCTGCAGATAACTATTATCAATTTATTAATAATAATTTATTATTATGCACACAAACCAATGCATTTTTATCATTTTATCACCACATCACACGCGAACGAGAAAAAACTACGAGGATCTTTGGGCACACATCTAGAAGTCGAAGGAAGACAAGAGGTCGACAACATAACGCAGAATAAGGCCACGCAGCAGATGACAACACGACGACGGCCACGGCGACATCACAACAAAACGTTGCAGATTCATCACCAGCACTCGACACACAAAAAACACAAACTTTCAGTTGAGTGGCCGGGAGTATGTTGTGACTCAGCCCCAACAAAACAATTTCAATTATAAAATATTAAAATAAAAACAATCACGTCACATCTACATCAATTGTAAACACATTGTAAACTAAATGTCAAGGGTATAAGGCAACAAATACCATATGTAAACACGCAATTATAGCATAACGATTGATATTAAAACGATTGCGTGCATAAATAGCATAATAGTGGTTCTCATCCTCGCCCTGGGACATTGTTACAATAGGCAACATGTTTCAAAAAGAAGGACATTGACCCAGGGCAGTTACATTTGAATTCAAATGATATATAATTTGCCTACAAGTCCAGCCGCGTTAAAACCAAAAAAAAGGTTTTTCTTAGAAAAAAGTGGTTCGGGTTTTTTTTTAATTTCTCAAAAACTACAAGACATTTTTGCATCCGGTTTTCTGTTATTAACTAAAAACTAATAAGAGAATTAAATTTTTGAAAAAAAATTAGTACTTAATTACATACAATTTTGAAAAAAAATAGTTCGTTTTTTTTTTCAAAATTTTGAGTTTGAAAATTAATTTCTCAAAAACTATTCCTTAAAACAGCTTCGTTTAAAAACAAGATGAAAGAAGAGGTTTCTGTATTTTATTTCGTATTCGTATTACTCTAACGCTATTCGCGTTAGTCTAGAGGTTGTATCTTTAAGATTTAATAACCATTGGAGTGGCCTATGGTCGGTGAGGATGGTAAATTATGCTTCACAGCTTCATTCGACGCGATTTACTGATTTTAACATATTGTAGTACGCTTCCATGCGTTATCTGCACAACTTTTTAAAGAGTAGTTACCAAAAAAGGAGTCCCCTCGCTTTGGCAGCACTTGTATCCGCCGGCCCACCATCCATTTACTTCACCTTGAGTCATTCTACGTTTCTGTGCTCAAGAGTACGCACACGCTTTTAATATTCAGTGACATTTCTGCAATTATAAAATTATTTGTAAATCTGGTGAAGAATAAACATGGGAAAAAGAAAACACAAATCCAGAAATCGGGAAGAGTATATCATGAGGAAGATCCAGAAATTACCAAAAGAATTGAAGGAAAGGCGTCGCAGACGCAGTTCAGGTTCAACTTCGGATTCGCCTGAAAATGGTAAGAATATAAGGAACTTGACTCAACAAAAATCAAAATAACAATTTGATTCTTAAGAAAACAATTTTGATGCGGGAAACCATCAGGGTTATCCCTGTCAGTTATTTGTTTTTTCTTCTGGGCTTGCCTTCCAACAGCGATGGTATTACCCAGGTGTTTTATAAAAAAAGTTTAACGTATTGTCCATATGGGGCTATATAATTACTAAAGATTGAACCAAGTTTTCTTCTTTGGGGTTCATTTCAGACGACTTGAACAGAGAAGACGTCCATCCTGAGGTTTCTCAGAGAGATGACAATCCAGTTAAAGATCAGCCATCTTTGACGGGTACGTTTGCTACGTCCAATAGAATAGAGGGAAATTTAAATTCTCAGGTTCGTGTCGCGACATCTAGAGTTGGAACTGAGGAGACTCAAATCCCCATCACCGACCCGAACCCCGAGGCAACGCCCTCTGAGTTACATGCATACAAGCCTGCATCATCCGATCTAGCAACTGTACCGAGGATAACCAAGCCAAGCTATTTACATGTACAATATAAAAACAAGCCACAAATGTACGGCTTTAGGCATCAGCAGATGCTTACGCCATAATGCACGTAAATACACATTATGTGTTGTTAACGACAATCGACGCGACGCGACGGTCTCCACAAGCTACAGAAAGCTCATGCATGTTCCAAAGACTAACTCCACCATCCACTAATTTTCTTTCTCTCTCTCTCTCTCTCTCATTTTTCGATAGTCATGTTAACTTATGTCTATTGTTAGGATAAGCTGGCTTTAAGATTTTTATTGTTTTTGATCTCTAACAATAAAGACGTGTTTTTAGATTTCTATGTCTTTTTTTTTCGGTTCTGTGCTCACGGCTGGCTCCCATGTATAACTTCTGGGAGTTTTCGGACTGAGACTCCCGAGCAGTCCTCGGCGGCGACAGGGGAAACATCAACAACAAACACTTGTGCTCAGTTGGATGATGATATACTCAACGTTTTTGGTGAAGCTCCCAAAGACGAGGTAGAGTTTGGAAAAGAAATTCACAATGTCATCGCTTGCAGATGGCAAAAGACTTTAAGCAGTGGTCTAGACATTGATGAAAAGAAAAAAAGTTTTTAGAAAGTACCTCATTCCCAGCAATTGTAATTTATTAGTAGCCCCTGACTTAAATCCAGAAGTTCAGGCGGCGGTTGCGGAATCTCTCATTAAAAGAGATACGGCTTTAATGCAAAAGCAGAAGCAAATAGGCATTGCTCTAGCAGCGTTGGCACGTACATCAGATATGTTAGTGCTGAAACAGGCGTCTTATAAACAAATCCTTGAACCGGTCAACGATGCCTGCCGTATTTTATGCGATAGCCACTTTAATGACACAAAAACACGCCGTAATTTTGTCTTATCAGCTATTAACACGGTTATGAAGGAAACCCTTATGAAAACAGAGCGAGATGAGTTACTTTTTGGAGAAAATTTCGCGGACCAGCTGAAAACGGCCAAGATCATCCAAAAGTCAAGCGCAGATTTAAAACAGAAAGAAAATATTGACACATCAAGTCAGCAAAAGAACAAAACATCTAACAAGACTATCAATTACAAGGGCCATAATAATGGAAAGGATCATTTAAACTGGAAGCCCCTGCATCGGAAATCGAGGTCCCATTCCGATGCAGGGAGATCTCGCCTACTTTACCAGACAAAGAACAGCTATCGTCATCAAACAGCGGATAAAACATCCACCACGAAAACATTCAAGAAGCACAATTAGAGGTAGAGTACTCAGGTCGCCTGAGTTTTTTTATTAAAAACTGGTTAAGGGTTACGAACGATCCAGTTATTTTATCATGGACGAAAGGGTACAAGATTCCTTTTGCAACCCATCCGTTTAGTCTTAAGAGACCAACTGTGTCCTCAAAATCAGAACAGGAATTGTTTGACTTTAACATATCCATTAGTAAGTTATAAAAATTAAAGCTATTTCTAGATGCAGGCCCGTGAAATACGAATTCTTGTCGAGTATATTTTTGGTATCGAAACCAAATGGAGAAAAAAGATTTATTTTGAACCTCAGAAGGTTAAATGAGTTTGTAGAAACGTTACATTTTAAAATGGAAGACTATAGAACAGCATCCAAGTTTATAACTAAGAATTGTTTCGTGGCATCTTTAGATCTAAAGGATGCATATTTTTTGATCCCCATACATGAATCACACAGAAAATTCCTTCGTTTTGAGTTTAACAATAAACTTTATGAGTTAAATTGTCTTCCATTCGGGTTGTCAACAGCTCCCTATCTTTTTACGAAAATAATGAAACCTGTTATGGAATACCTAAGTTCTCAAAATCTTATTTCAGTAATTTATCTTGATGACATTCTTTGTTATGGCATAACATTTGAGGAGTGCCAAGACAATGTCCGAATTACTAAAGATCTAGTAGAATATCTCGGGTTCATGATAAATTATGAGAAAAGCTGTTTAATTCCAACAACAGGTTGCAAGTTCTTAGGTTTCATATTTGATTCTAAGAAAATGGTATTCAGATTACCAGAAGATAAAAGAGAGAAAACTAAAAACCTCTTAATCAAATTTACTTCATTAAATAGTTGTAAATTACGAGATTTTGCTAAGCTCATCGGTTTACTAATTTCAGTGGCCCCAGCTATTCAGTATTCTTGGCTATATACAAAACTTTTTGAACGACAAAAAAATGTATATTTAAGAAAATATTCGAGTTATGAACAGACTATTCCATTACCCGCGGAATTGAAAAGGGAAATCCTATGGTGGGTCGATCATATAGAAAAGGGTTATAATCCTTTCAGATTCAATCAGTTTCGAATTGAAATTTTCTCGGATGCTTCAGATAGCGGTTGGGGAGCATTTTGTAATAATGAGGAGGCCTTTGGCTATTGGAAAGATTCGGAAAGGTGTTTGCATATTAATACTCTCGAAATGAAGGCAGCATTCTTTGCATTGAAAACATTTGCAAAAAAATTGTGATCTTATTAAGAATAGATAATGTAACGGCGATCTCCTGTATTAATAGAATGGGCAGTGTGCAATACCCACATTTAAATGATATTGCAAGGAACATATGGCAATGGTGTGAGCAACGCGGACTAATTATTTTTGCCTCATATATTAACACAAAAGAAAATATAGAAGCCGACGGTTTGTCGAGGCGAAAGTTTCTGGAACACCAAGGTGAGCCTCGGGACACATATACCACCATTAAACTGCCCCACAAGTGTACATGCAAATCAGTGGGTTGACACGACTGGAGATCACCGGTGTTGTAAGAGTAAGATCAAACAAAGAAAAATCTGGAGCATGCCCGTGTCAAAAAAAGAAAAAGAAAAAAAGGCAGGCCGAAAAACAATTGGTGCAAACAAAAGCAAAAACACCAGCATTTGATTGGCCTTAGCGATGAAGTAATCCCAAACCGGGAAGCCTGCCGCTACTTTCTGAGGTCAAACCGGCGGACCCCACAAGCGGACCAGTAGGAATGCAGTTAAGTGGGAAGGTTATGGTCCTACACTTCTGACCATAACAGCGCCGGAAAAAGGAAAAGAAGAAGAAGAAGACGAAGAGTTTAGGAAGATTACTGAAAGGTTTGGTTTTTCAGAAATAGATTTATTTGCTAGTCGATGTAATGCCAAGTGTCCTCGTTACGTCACTTGGAAAAATGATCCTGAGGCCTGGGCAATTGATGCGTTTACAATTCCATGGTCAAATTTTGATTTTTACGCTTTTCCTCCTTTTTCATTCTTCTTCTTCTTCTTCTTTTCCTTTTTCCGGCGTTGTTATGGTCAGAAGTGTAGGTCCATAACCTTCCCACTTAACTGCATTCCTACTGGTCCGCTTGTGGGGTCCACCGGTTTGACCTCAGAAAGTAGCGGCAGGCTTCCCGGTTTGGGATTACTTCATCGCTGAGGCCAATCAAATGCTGGTGTTTTTGCATTTGTTTGCACCAATTGTTTTTCGGCCTGCCTTTTTTTTTTGTGACACGGGCATGCTCCAGATTTTTTTTGTTTGATCTGACTTTTACAACACCGGTGATCTCCAGTCGTGTTAACCCACTGATTTGCATGTACACTTGTGGGGCAGTTTAATGGTGGTATATGTGTCCCTAGGCTCACCTTGGTGTTTTCTAAATTGCCTAGATGTGATTTTTGTTTACCTTTGTTTTAGTCGCCTTTTACGACAAGCGAGAGGTATCGCTGCAGGGATATTCTTAACCCGTCCCTGCACGGACGTCCTCCTCCTTTTTCATTACTCTTAAAAATGCTCCAGAAAATTATTACAGAGAAAGCAGAAGGGGTGGTAGTAGTACCATGCTGGCCAACTCAGCCATGGTATCCGCTGTTACAAAAATTAATCATATCTGAAACTATAATTTTTAAACCACACATGAATTTATTGACGTCCCCTTTCAGGTCATCACACAGCCTCTACAAGACACTTTCCCTGGTTGCCGTGAGGTTGTCCGGCAGGCGTTATTGAAGAGATCACTGTCAGAAAAATCTGTGGAGATTATGTTAGTATCGGTAACTGATAGCACTTATAAGCAATACGAAGGGGGCATAAAACGGTGGATAGAATACTGTAAAGAACATGGCCATGACCACATAGAGACATCAATCCCAATCGTACTACACTTTCTATCGGAGATTTTTGAGAAAGGGGCTAAGTATGGAACAATAAATTCATATAAATCTGCGTTGTCCTTACTAACAGGTCAAACACTCAATGATGACAGAGTCAAAAGGTTTATGAAAGGAGTTTTTAAGACTCGACCAAGTGCGCCAAAATATAGCTTAACCTGGGACCCAGGTGTAGTGTTAGAGTACCTAGCAAAATCTTGGCCCAACGAAGAACTTAGCCTAGATGTTCTTTCAAAGAAAACTGTAACTCTACTAGCGCTAGTAACCGCTCATCGAGTACAAACGCTCTCAGTCATAGAGTTAAATAACATGAAGGTTAGTCGAACTGAGGTTGTAATCATGATTCCAAAGTTGATTAAGACATCGAAAATTAATTCAGTTCAGCCAGTGCTGAGGTTACCGTTTTTTAATAAAAGGCCTGAAATATGCCCTGCAAGATGTATTCAGCATTACATAAAAGTAACAAGAAAGCTGTGTAAGCGCAACCAAGAAAGGTTGTTCATAAGCCATAGAAAACCGTACGGACCTATTTCTTCACAGAGACTAAGTCATTGGATAAAGGATTCTCTTCGAGATGCTGGCATCGATACTACTATATTTAGTGCACATAGTACCCGGCATGCTAGCACGTCCATGGCTAAAAAATTTGGAGTAAATCTTGGCGTAATAAGGAACACGGCCGGTTGGACTAGCTCTTCAAATGTTTTTGCTAAATTTTATGACAGAGAAATTATTAATGATCCTAACTCTTTCGCACGAACAATACTGTCATTGAACAGTGATTAAAAAACCATTAAAAATGTGTGAAATAACTCTCACAAAGTTAATTAATTTATGTTTCATACTTTCAAGGTTCTTTTCTGTCCTTTATTTTAATTTCTTTTTTCTTTTTTGTTGCTTTAAACATCCTACAATATGTTAAAATCAGTAAATCGCGTCGAATGAAGCAATTAATGATCAAGCGAACTTCTATAAGTGAAGTTCGATCATAATTATGCGAACAGCTTCATTCGACGCGATTTACTTTATCTCCCCCCGCTCAAAGGGGTCCTGAAAAAATATTTTATTTTTTTCGATTAGCCCAACTCTTAAAAAAAAAAAAAACAGAAAATGTATATACATATGTATGTATACCAATGAATATTTATATATACAATAATAAAAATAAATTCATGAAATAAAAGATCACTGTTCAGATACTCTCAACAAATGACTCACGGTGATGTAAATGGATGGTGGGCCGGCGGATACAAGTGCTGCCAAAGAGAGGGGACTCCTTTTTTGGTAACTACTCTTTAAAAAGCTGTGCAGATAACGCATGGAAGCGTACTACAATATGTTAAAATCAGTAAATCGCGTCTCATGAAGCTGTTCGCATAATTATGATCGAACTTCACTTATAGAAAGTTCGTTTGATCATTAATTTTCTGCCATAAACGTAAGGGCGGAATTGTTTTACGGCGAAGATTATTGCTATCAATTCCTTTTCTGAAGTTGAGTAACGTGTTTCTGCCGAATTTAGTGTTCGACTAACGTAGATAATATACAGGCTTGTCTTCACTTATCTTCCCTTGGGACAGTACTGCACCTATCGCATGATCAATGGCGTCAGTGGTTATTAGGAAACTTTCTTTGAAATTTGGATAAATTAGAATTAGAGCAGTGATTAGTTTGTCTTTTAACTTTAAAAACGATTCCTCGCAAAGTGCGTCCCATTTGAAAACTTTATCCTTCTTTAATAGGTTGGTAAGCGCGAAATTCGGGATATACCTGCGATAATAACCTACAAAACCTAGGAATGACTTTATATCCTTAGCCTTTTTAGCTCTAGGGTAAGTTCTGATTACTTTTATTTTTTCTGGATTCGCTTTAATTCCGTTGTCACTTATTACGTGCCCTAAATACATTAATTCCCGCTTTATAAACTGACATTTATAACTTTGTGACTTTAGTTTATGATCCCGTAATCTTGTGAGCACATTTCGTAATTTACCGTTGTGTTCCGCCAAGTTGGTACCGTAAATAACAAAGTAATCAACATACACAAAACAATATATCCCAATCATTCCCATTAGAACGTTGTTCATAGTTCGTTGGAACGTGGCTATTGCGTTTTTCAACCCAACGGCATTCGGTTGTACTCGTAATGACCGAAGGTTGTGTTTAATGCTGTTTTTTCTTGATCATCTTTGTCAACTAGTATTTGGTGGAAACCGTTTGCGAGATCAAGCGTACTGAAGTATTTGGCTTCTCCCAACTGGTCCAGAATATCATTGATATTCGGGAGTGGAAATGCATCGCAAACTGTGACATCGTTTAAACGTCTGTAGTTTACTACTACTCTCCATTTCTTGTTCCCTTGCGCATCTGGTTTCTTAGGGACGAGTAATAAGGGCGAGTTCCAGACTATAGCTTGGTCTTATGATATTACTTTCCAGCATCTCTTTTTCCCTTGTGTATTTCGGCTTTGCTCGTTTCTGGTAATCTATAGGGTCTCACGTATATGGGTGGTTTTCCTTCTTCTGTTACTATCTTGTGTGTTGATGCATCAGTGAAAGTTAGTTTATCTCCTGGCAAAAAAAATAAGTCGTTGAACTCACGGCATAGTGGCATTATGGAATCCCTTTCTTCGCGGTTGCAATGTTCTATGTTTAATTGCTTTTCAAGGTTCTCTAACCTTTTGTGAACCGGATCGTTTTCAGGGTGGGTCTTGATAAGATCAAACTCTTCTAAACCGTCCCGTGTCTCTTTATTTAACTCAGGTTCAGGTCCAGGTCTTTTTTATTTAATTTAACCCTTTCCGGTTTTTGTTCGATTCCCTATGGAAGAGGCCAAAAAGATCCCAGAAGAAACCTGTTTTTTCCGAAACACTACGTCTTTCTGACTGTTTTGCTTCTAGGTGGTATGTGGATTTCGTCTGAAAATTTTTCTGTTTGAAATGATTCCGCGGTGATAGCTTCTGGATGTGGAATCGTGGCTTCGGCCATTTCCCCATGGTTATTTGCGATTGAATCATTCTGTTCGGAGTGAACTACAGCTGAATTTATTTTCTGTTCTGTCTCTGTGTGGTCGTATTCCGGTTGAGGAGGATTTTTCTTCCCGGACTTACGTATTGGATCCACAGAGTTCTTTGCAGTGCAGGGACGAATTCCCAGAATATTATCTTCATAGTAAATAAAGCAGGAGTATTTCTTTAGAAAATCGTTACCAATGATCCCGTCAAAATTTGAAAAAAAATTGTTTTTCAGTACGTGGAAGGGATGTTTAATTTTAATTATTTTATTTTAATTATTTTACCTTCGTCTTTAAAAACTAAGGTTTCTATGGTAGAGTATGCACTAATGGTGCTTTCACCCGCCATTATTGTTATGACCATATTTTTATTATTAATTTTGCCATTGGTATAGTTTTTAATCAAGGAGATTTCCGCCCCTGTGTCTATTAGAAGGGTTTTTATAACACCATTTTCGAAAGGAATGCGGATCATACTTAAATCGTTATGCGGGACGAGGGAAATTTGAATAGTATAAGTCGATTCTAATTTTGTTGTGTCCTTGGCTTGGATGTTTACTCGGGAAGGGGCACCGGAATTTCCTTCTCAAGGTCGCTCGTTTCCCGAGAGGTCAGTCGCGTTGTTTTGATTATGCAGACGATCTTGGTCTGGTAGCCTGTGTAAGTGTATTTGTCGGTTATGATTTGTTCGGCGTTCTTGGTCCAGTTGCGTCTGTCGTTATTGTTTCTACCCGATTGGTTTTGTCGTACCTGTGCTAACCGAGACCTGCAGTTCTGGTACGTATGGTTGGGTTTTTGGCAGTACGTACACGTAAGTGACTGAACTTCCCTTTTAATAGGTGTTGAAAATGTAGGGAAACCCGTGTTTCGATATAATGTTTCGGCGGAATGTCCTACCTTACTGCATATCTGACAAGTGGGTTTCTGTGTGTTAGCATAAGAAGGGAGATATATATGTGGGATCCTTTTCTAGCCTAAATGATTGCTCAACGGCGTATGTTATCGCACTTCTGAAATCCATTTTTAGGCTGTGGCTTCTGAGGTTGTCCTCGAATGTTTGCAGTGCTAACTTGCCATTTTCTTTGACTAAATAATCTCGGACGGCTCTTTCGGAGATACCGGTTTGTGTGGCTAAGTCCAGGACAGTGAGTAGTTGTGAAAGGATCGGGATATATCTTGCCTAAAGTGTCTCTCGAGCTACTTTACTAGGTCGCTTTATCTGGCAAACGAGTCGAACTGTGTTAATTCGAATGCACGTCTCAATAATCTTGTGTTTATAATTTCAAGATATGTTCGATGTTGATCTTCCAAAACGGAAGAGAAAAATGTTTTTCCACAAGCTGTAAATTTACTCAGATCTCGAGGATTTCCGTCGAAGGTGGGTACGATGTTAAACACGTCCGTTATGCTCATTTTGAACTTCATGCCGCAGTTGTCTTCGAAAAAGTGCGGTAGAAATTCGAATAACTCCGCAATTGCTTTATTTCGACGCGTAAAAATTTCGAGTTTTTTTGTTTTTTAAGAATTACCGAAGATCTGATTTCGTAAGATGGGACCAGTGTCAAAATGTGTGGGGTATATGTATATATACATATATATATGTATATAATGTATCTTAAAATATAATGTATCTTAAAATATATTCTCTTATAAAATTTAATAAATACCGCTGCTGTAGTTGTTATCGCTTCTGCTGCTACTGTTGTGACTGCTTCTGCTGCTACTGTTGCGACTTCTTCTGCTGCTGCTATTGTGACTTCTTCTGCTGCTACTGTTGATTCTGGTTACCAGGCAAGCTTCACGCCCTAAAGATGGTTGTTACCCCTGGTATTTTATAAACTCTGCCCAAACTTTGCCTCAGACGTTCGCTTTGAAGTTCGCCAGGTCTTACGGTCGTAGGTCTTTTTCACTTTATTTCTCACTGCTGGTGTTTTATCCCCAGTACGCCGTCTTTTCGCTTCTATGCTTGGTAGTTGGGACCTTTCGGGTATCCCGCCACTGCCACCAAATGTTACGATTGGCGCCATGCTTCCTTGATTTATCAAGGGAAGAGCGTCAGTCCTAGAGTTAAACAACTTCTCTTCTTTTCAATTTTTATTAGTTTATCAATGTACTGTTACTCTTAAAAGCAACTCTGATAATTAACTCTGATAATAATTAGCTCTGATAACTAACTTTAATTAACTCTGCCTACCCTCGATATCAGCTGCCTTTTTATACAATACTTTTCGTACGCATTTTATCCCCTCTTCTTTATTAATTCCAACCCGGGTCAGAAATCGGTTTCTGCAGCGTAGGTGTAAACACTACGAAATTCGACTTTGCTCCGACCCATTTTCACTTTCATGCAATGCGTGCCAGGCATTCACAATATCCCTTAATTGCGTTCAATTGTTTTCAGGGTTTTGCTATGGCTGTGCATGAATTAGTGTTCACCCAATATACTGCATGTAGCGCATATGAATGGGCCACTTCAAAGGTGTCATGTGTCTTGATTCATTGTTTGCGTTGTTGACGGATATGGGTGAAAGAAAGAAGAGAAGTGTGAATTTCACTGAGTGGACGATGCGTGTGGTCCGTTGTGTTGATCACAGCACTGTTCCAGACCTGCACCACTATTATGTGCCACATTACGCATTTCTTAAGGAACGGAGCTCGACCACCAAACTTAGAGTGGTATTTGGCGCCTCGTTTAAAACAGCTGACGGTGTCTCATTCAACGACCAGTTGACGGCCGGCCCGGCACTCCAGCAGAACATCACGGAGATCATTCTCAGATGGAGGTTCTTTCAGTACACGTTTACCGAATACATAAAGAAGATGTACCGACAAATCAGAGTATTAGAACGTGATTCCGATTATCAGCTGATCCTGTGGCGCAAGGAACCAACCAACACCTTAAGGATATATCGGCTCAAAACTGTGACACCTTTGGCACATCACTTGCACCATACTTGGCGATACGCACATTTCGGGCCTTAGCAGACGAGGTTGGTGAGTTGCACCCCAAAACTGCTGATATGTTCCGAAATGAAATGTACGTGGATGACTTAATTTCCGGAGCTGAGACCCTACCAGAAGCAAAAGAAAAAAATTGCCGAAGTTAGGGAGATTCTATCCAGAGCTGGGTTTCACCTACGAAAATGGACAGCCAACCATAAGGAACTGCTTGACAATGTGCCCGGGGAAGATCACGAGGCATCCATCTCTCTACCCACTGAAAGGACTGACCGGGTAAAAACATTGAGTATACACTGGCTCTCTCTGAATGACGAATTCTCGTTCAGCTATACACATTCGGACTGTCAGCAGCCAACTAAAAGAAATATATTATCTTCGATAGCTCGCTTCTTTGATGGGTTGGATTGCGCCTTCTATAACACTGGCAAAAATATTAATGCAGCTTCTCTGGGTTCATAGACAAGCATGGGCTGACCCGGTTGGTCCCGACCTTCGGGATGAGTGGATGGCGATATACAATGATTGGCCGGCGATCAATAACTTAAGGTTTCCACGGTGGCTTCGCACTTCCGGTAAAACTATTCGCATCCAACTGCACGGTTTTTGCGATTCATCGGAACGGGCATATGGGGAGATCCAAGGTCTAACGAAGGCCGATATTTGGTACCATGTGCTTACGCGTAAAAATCCCGCCGATTTGGTCTCGAGAGGGATGCTCCTATCACTGCACTGGTTCAATCTACTTTGTGGTGGAATGGGCCCACATTTCTTAGATCTACGTGGGACTTTGAATGTCCAGTACAACCACTTGAGTTACACATTGACGAACAGAGGAAGCCCATCAGAGTTCATCATGTCAATACCAACATCATCGACAATCGGCTCAGCTGATTGATTCACCGATCCACAAATATTAATCGGCTTACGAGAATAACCGGATACTGCAGAAGATTTGGACCAATTTTCGAACGCATGGCACGGGAACAACGAGTCGTACATTAAATCCCTCGGAACTTAATGTGGCAACAAAAACTCTGGCCCATTCATCTCAACTTTAAATGTTTCCACAATGGTGGATGAAACAAGGGGTATGGGTTACTTGAATCCATTCATGGATGGTGATGGCATCCTTCGAGTCGGTGGAAGACTTAAAAATGCAGATCTTTCCTTCGATCAACAACACTCAATAATCATGGAACCATCTCATCACTACACACAATTGTTAATCCGTGAGGCACACAGCAGGACTCTTCATGGCAGTATCCAATTGATGATGGGGTACTTGCGCAATTAGTTTTAGATATTTCAATTAAAGCTCTCCTTTCTCTAAGTTTAATACTAATTTAAGCTGCAGCGATAAGTGTTTTCTTGTCGGTTAAGAAAGTGGGCAAGAGTAGTGAACGAACATCTTCGAGACATACCATCTGCACCCCGTCCAAGTTTTGTGACAAACATCATACACTCTTGAACCTGCACGACTACACTTTTGAACCTGCATGAATCCTATAAAAAAAAAAAAAAGTTCAAATATTTGGGGTTTACTATGGATTCTAGGATGAGTTTATACTTTACAGTTTAACTCATACTGAGTCCGCTGCACTCTTCGCAACTTTTATTATAAAATCTAAAATATATATGTTAGTTCAACAAAACTACTTCTAGTAGTCAAAACAAATAGAGCTCCAATATGGTATTACGTATGTGAATAAAATGATTCCCCTTGTAAAAGAATGCCTTAAGAAAAACATGAAGTATCTATACGACGATGTCGTCCCAGTTATACTTTGTTTCGTGATATGACTATTCTTCCAGCCAGTTATTTATACTGCTTACAAATCCTTTACCGTCCCTTATAAGATCGGTAAATCTTAATCGTCGATTAATTTGTGATTAGAATTTACGCAGGAACGTTTCGAATTTGGTACCTGTTCCAACCCTTCGCGATACTGCTTCTTGTATTTTAAATCACCTTAAAGCTAAAATCAAAACACTGGCATTTTCTGAAGTGTTTGTGAATTGTTTAAGACAGTGGCTCTCAGAACTTGACTATGCGACCCTGGAAAACTCTTTCTCTAACGTACTGGCACAATTAGTTTCTGTCTATAGACAGTTACACTATCTTTTTTCTTATATGCATAAGTATTTTTTTTTTACATTATATTAATTTCAATTACTATTGTGAAAGAAAATATGGTAATTATTCGGAAAAAGGCCCTACTCACCGATTTTGATGAAATTTCAGTATGTCAGATTAGGATTTTTTCTAAGAATTTTGATTTTTTGACTTTAAATACACCGGACTTTCTTACAGGCGCCTGCCAGACAGTCGTAGACATACCCTTAGCGGAGCGACGAAGTCGCGTGAGCGGCTATAAACCCTGCGAAGAAAAGGGTTAAAATCCTGTTAGCGAGCGAAGCGAGCCACCCACAAGTGTGGTTATTTCTAACCTCTTGCATAGTTCCAGGCATAACTATGATTCAACTAAATCAAGTCAAATCTGTATTTTGTATGGGAACTTCAAAAGCTTATATCTTTGAAACTAGGAAAGTCCGACCTAAAATATATATATCAAAATTCTTAGAAAAAATCCTAATCTGACATACTGAAATTTCATCAAAATCGGTGAGTAGGGCCTTTTTCCGAATAATTACCGAAAATAGGTATAATTACTAAGATCACTCCAACCATTATGTTATTATTATAGTTCAGCCCATTAAAGTGGCATTTGAAGCTATTTATATTATGTAAATTGTCATCTGTTATATTTCTCACTAAAAGTTATGTCTTTTTTAAGTTCCCCTGAATTTATTTCAATATCAATCAAGTATGTGCTGTCTAACAGATTTAAAGTTGAAGTCAGATCGCACTAAAGTCCAAAGTATTGAATTTATTGTGAGTTTATTATTGATGAGTTTAGAAGTGGAAATGTCCTAGTATAGATTTATAATAGATTGATTTGTAATTGTGAAGTCAAGCATTTTATTTGCTGAACTAGCAAACACGCTGCATTTTGTGCTAGAAGTGGTGTTAGAAATGGCATCAACGTTTTTCATAGAATACTCGTATGTTTTTAGTGGTGCACAGTGAAGCTGTTCTACTATATATTTTAGCACTCAGACGCAAATACTGGTCCATTGTACAAGTTGTTAGTAAACAACTAACTAGTGAAATGTGATTTTATTAATTAATTTTATCAAAATGGGTCACTTGGAACATTTGACCTTGATCCAGCTAAGAATGCAGTTGGATGAGAAAAATCGTCCAAACAGTTTACTGAAAAAGAATAAACAGAATGTTGCAGAATGTGTACGAGAAAACGGTGGGCATCCTGAAACTATGCTATTTGGCGTCGACGAGGAGGAAAGTGTAATTGTACGAGTGACATATCTGTGCTAACAAAACTGCTGCATGTTTACAGGGTCCAATAGGTTTGAGAGGTCCAAATGAAGGGAAAAACACTGGAGCAGTTCTATCTGATCTCTTCTAACCAATGCCCGTAAGGGGATTATCAACGAGATGACGACCGAGTCGTTCATCTGGCCTGGATGATGTAGCCGTTGGAAAATTACAAATAGTACCAAGAATGGCTGAGAAAAAAAACTCATTGATACTCTTAAGCGGGATTCACATTGAACGATTTGTAGCGACGATTTGTCGACCAACCAATAATGTCATAGCGTTCAGTTCATTCTACACTACAAGTTGACGGATTTAATTTGTGACAGAAACTCGGAGTTGTGAATATGGTGGCGCGTGCTCTTCTTTCGGTTGTATTATCAATGAGTTGTTGGAAATCGAAGAAAATAAGAGAAGGCAAAATATAAAAAAAAACGAATGTGGGTTAAACCGTGGATTAAGAATAGAGATAAATTTTCTTCCGTTCAATTATTACGGGAAATAAATGACAATTTGGCACATACTTATATGTATGTCCTCTGTGCCACAACCCGACCGATGGCTATTATTTACTTTCTTTAGCTCCCGTCGATAACACGTTCGGAAATTGTTTATTTTTTTCCTTAAAACGACTTCGCATCTACATCTACTTAAGCAATATTGCATACGCATTTTTCCTCATACGAGTATGTTTATTTTTGTACTCGTCACTTTTAACTTTCATACATATTTTTTTCTATTCCGCACGATGTTCACTCAAAGAACTCAGAAATAAGAGTGAAAAAATAACGAAGTTGGTCGACAAGCGTTCACACTCAACGACAAATCGCTCAACCAAGCAAAAAGTTGAAAATTTTCAACTTCCTGACTACAAATCGATCAACCAAGCAAAAAGTTGAAAATTTTCAACTTCCAACAAATCGATCAACTTGTTGGTAAAGCTTCACATTGGTTTTTTATTGACACATGATCGACAAATCGTCGCTACAAATCGTTCAATGTGTGTGCTTTAGAGGAATATCAACAAAGGAATGCACCTGTCGGAGAGTGGAGGTTGAACGTCGAGCAACCCGCAGGATTTTGTTGGTGAAACAAATGCCTCATAATTTATTCTTAGATGGCGTTACAAGCTCACGCAGAGCGAGATTGGGCTCTCCACTTCTGTTGCGTGCATTTGTGTTTTCAGACGAACGTCTTTTGATTTTTGATTTCGCGGAATTAACATTTGATGGCGTTGGTCTTATCGGGATCCGAACTCGTTCATCGTGCATCAAAGGCCGACACACTACCCACTGCGCCACGGCGCGGCTCTCTTTAATTACTGGTTAATATTGGCAAAAACGATATCGCTGGAAGAACACAGCAGAACTACTAGGAGATATGTAGTAAGAAACAGAAAGACTCCATTAATTATGACAAACAAAACATCCGCTACAACACCTTTGCCGGAGCGAAGCAATTTATGAGTACGTCAATCAATATACATATGTATGTAGATATGTTTCGAAAATGTTCACCCGACTGCCGTAAGAATAGAAATAAAAGTCCGTTTCAAATTTCAACTTAATTTAATATTTATATGTATAATTTAATTCACAGAAATAATACAAATGAAAGCAAGTCCATTGCGCGCTAAATCGGAGTTCAAACTCAAATCAAATTCCTCTTTTTATACGTATAATGAAGTAGTCGAAAAGTAATAGTAGTAGAATAATGAAATGTAATAATGAAATAAAAAGCAGTAGTAGAATTTTCAACATCCTCCCGCCAGCAAAGTTTACGATGGTTGACTTATCTCCAAGGGATACAAGAGCTGTATCGGTCTTCTTAATATTGAACCAGTAATATTGAGCAAGTCGTATTTCACAAGCTCGGGTTTTATCGTCCCGTCTAGGAAATGTTTGTTGGATAACGGCAAGACGAGTCTTCGACAAGCATCACATCTCCGATCTTTAAATTTGAGTCAAAAAGATTGTCAGTATGATGCAATGATCTCAGTTGATGGAGGTACTCCCTGAACCATCTTCTCTTAAATGTAGCCAGGAATCGTAGGCGCTCCTTCCACTGCTTACGTAGCTTCTTGCCTGTTCTGGTTTCCGAAGAGTCGTTAGAAATGCTCGGAGGGCCATGAAGAAAATGCTATGGAGTAAGTAAGTGCGAGGTCTAAAGGGCCAGAATATGTCGATGGCCTCGAATTTACAACGCATTCAACTTCCGTGAGTAATGTATGCAGTTGGTCGAAATTCAAAGTTTCTGCACGTCTGATGGCTGTCCTTAACGAACATTTTACCACGCCTACCAATCGTTCCCAGAAGCCCCCTCACCATGGCGCTCGTTCGACTATAAATTTCCATCTTAGTTGGGAACCGCTTAAAAATCCCAAAATTTTTCGTCGTTCCTCATTTTGTTGATTTGACTTATTTCTGATGACGCCTTCTTCAACGTGGTGGCGTTATTTGAGTAAATAATGCGAGGGTCTCCTCGCCTGGCAATAAATCGCCTTAAAGCTAAAAGACAACTCTCTGTAGTCAAATCTTCTGTGCACTCGATGTGTTCAGCACGGATAGCTGGACAGGTGAATAACAGAATGTAAATTTTCTTGCGATCATTGTTCTTGTTCGTAACATATAAAGGGACCACAAACGGCCTAGATGATAGAATTCGCTCTCTAGGCCACGGAGCAAACACCTTTATAGCTGATTTCCCTCAGAGGACTTTGCAAATATAACAATTTTTCGTTATAGTTTTAATCAACTGCCGCCCTCGTAAAACCCAGTATTTGTAGCGCAATCTTGACAGAACTGCAGATGGACCTCCATGGAAGATCCTCTCATGCACATCGATAACTATGAGCTTTGTTATGTTTACTTCATCTTCGACGCTTGCGACAAAATCGTCCATATAGAAGCTCGTACGCAACAGCTCACATATTTTACGGTGGCGCAATTTTCCGACGGCGTCCCTTTTCGTTTCAGATTGTAGCTTAATTGATCAATTCCTGAATCATACAACCCAGAATGCTCTTAACACCAAACGTTAAACGTGTCATACGGTAAGTCTCAATGGCTGGTAGACTCGCCCTATTCTCTATTTTTTTCAGCAAACCACAGAAGCCGATGGCTATCCCTATCTGCTGGAAGAAGCATTATCTGCAAAAACGCATTTTCAATATTTGCGATGAGTCCAACTTTGCCAACACGAAAATTGAGTAAAATGGCCAAAAGGTCGGACAAGATTCTCGCCCACTTCTAGAAAATCATTAAGCGATAGATGGTTAGGTGCGTGTGATGAAGCATCGAATACGATGCGCAGTTTCGTTGTCTCCTTATCTTCTCGGTACACCGGGCGGTGCGGTAGGTAGTAAACTCGATTTTCACTAATTGGCGTTTCTGAAGCGACTTCTGCAATACCGTTGGTCATCATCTCGTATGCATCATATTCAGCAGTTCTACCAGCTGAAACTAGTTTCCGAGTGAGAGACTGCAGTCGCACAAAGGCATTCGTTCGGTTATCGTGTAGGGTATCTGATAATGGTTTCCAAGGAAGAGATGCAACGAATCTTTTACCCCTTCTACGAATACATGGAAGTCTTTCATGATTTACACTCTTTTTGCCTTCAGGAACTATTCCAAGTACATCAAGCTGCCAAAATCTTTGCACATCCTCACAGGTACAAACGTTTAAGGATGTTGTCGGCGAAGAATTCTCAACGTTATAAGTCACTTTAGATGGACCATGGACTGTCCATCCTAAAATTGTGTTGATCGCAGTTAATTTTCCTTTTGGCAAAAGAGAGTTGGCTTCCCCCATCCATAACGATGCGAACAAACATAGAAAAAGTAGAAATTTCACTGCTTATGTACGCACATGCCGTTTGTAAGTATACCTTACCCTGTCGTACCTTTTCCGTGGTAAACAAATTCAAGGATGAGACACTTTCTAAATTTTTTGTTGTTTTTTCACTGGTTAGTTGCGCTGGCGTAGGATTCTTATTGAGTTTCGTAAACAATGGGTCGCACATAGTCGTGGCGTGGCGGCCATTACATGTTTTGCAAACAATTCCTTTAACTCTGCACATCTTTGAATTGTGGCCTTTGGTACAACAGCGATAACATCTGCCACCCCTTTTAAGCAATTGCTTCTTTTCAATTAAACCCTTGGAACAACAGCAATACTTTGTTTGGTGACTGGCAGCGTTGCAAAAAAAAAAACAGCCTTCTTTCTTGTCCGCAGTAAATAACCCTAAAGCCGTTTTGACAGGTCTGCTGCTTGGCGCGTGCGAACGAGACGGATGTGGTTTGGCTTCGTTGGCATTCTCTAATGATTCAACCTCTCGTTTTAAGAATTGTAGCAAACATTTAACTTGATTGTCACCGATGTAATTGGTTTAATTTTGTGAATCCTATGAATTGTTTGAGCCTTCGTCATGACGCGAAGTATAATGATTTAAACTCCAATCTTCATAGTAGCGATGAAAATCCACTCGTAATTCATTGGGAATAGAGCGCAGCAAAACACCTTTCAACATCCTAATACCTAAGGCAGCAAGCGAGCGAGTAGAAGTCGTCTCAGCTTTAGAAGTTACCGTTTGAACTGACAGCAATTGTTGTATGATATAATCCACGATTTTCTCATTATTGCCATACTCTTCTTTCAACAGTGTAACAGCGGTAGTATAATTAGCCCCGGTGGGAATGAGACCAACTAGTGTCTCAGCTGCTTTACCAACCAAAACTGTTTCGAGGTAGTTAAATTTATCAATGGTGCTGAGCCAAGTGTTTTCATGCACAAGAACACGGTATTGTTCCCCCACTTCTTAAAATCCCCTGAAAACCTTTTGGGCTGCAACTTTTGCTATTTAACTGCACTGAATGGGGAGTGTGGCAATGAAGGCGATAATATTGCCGTTGCTGATGTGGAATCATGTGAAGTTTTGGCAGTTGGAGGTGGACACTGGCACTGCCGTAATTTAGTAAGGCAACATTTTAAGCGAGTAATTGTTGCGATAGCTTTGTCCTCATACTCGGCAATCGCGTCAGCTTCCTTTGCCAAATCATCTTGCTTTAATAACGGGACCTCTTCGGCATTGGCTTTACGTAAGCTTTCATGCACGGCAGTCGATCAAATAAAACGGTCAATTCTTCTTCAATTTCCTCAAGGTTATCTGCGTTAGCCCGAATTATCGAATCACCGGATTTTAAATGGTCGGTCGCGTTTTTTATGAGTTTGGTCACTTGACCACGGTAAGAAGCGCGATTTGCTATTCCATTTTACTTCGATACGCTTGAATTAACGAGCTTTATACCACGTGTTGAAATTTGCGTTAATCGTTTAATATCCTCCGTTCTCGGGTTTCGGCACCAAATTTCGAAAATGTTCACCCGACTGCCGTAAGAATAGAAATAAAAGTCCGTTTCCAATTTCAACTTATAATATAATTTAATTCACAGAAATATTTTAGGAATAATACAAATGAAAGCAAGTCCGTTGCGCGCTAAATCGGAATTCAAACTCAAATCAATTTCCTCTTTTTATACGTATAATGAAGTAGTCGAAAAGTAATAGTAGTAGAATAATGAAATGTAATCTATACTTTATAGAATCGTAAACTATTTGATCATGTGATGATCTTTAGCAAAGTTGTTGTGCATGAGCCCACGAAGGTTTCTGAGTTGGTACGACCAATTTTCGTCATTCCAATCAATTTCATATATTGCCGTGACAGTTCATGATGATTTGAATTGAAACGAAAACAGCGAACGAATGATGACGTTTCGAGTTTCACTCACATTTCATTGTGAGTTAAATTAATTTAAATAAATAATTCGATCGAATTAAAATTTCGTAGTTTCCGTGAGCTGATTTTATTCATTCTCTACAGTGAACTCACGAAGATCATCGAATGTGTATGTGAAGGATTTGACTGCTGATTGACGTTCAACGCATTTGCTGTGCAGTTTTTTTTCGGATTTCATCGTGAGTGGAATTAAAATCGATTTCAACAATTCTCGAATGCTGATTTTAATTACTTCAAAAATTTTTTTTTGAAAATTTTCCTCAGCGAATTGGTGGTCGGGTCTTTTCTATTTGGACCACTCCACCAGAATAGTAATAATATCAACAATTTTCTTAATTAACAGTACCCGGGTGGCCCGGGATTAAGGGATTTAAACTGTCTTTTCATATGCGGCAGGTCCCGCTCACGCAACTTCGTTGCTCCGCTCGGGGTAGGTGCTGATCGTCAGGCAGACGCCTATGTCATCAATACTCTTCATCTACAGTACCCTATAATCGATTGAACTATGCTGAGACCTTTGCTGGGTTATGGCAGGGGAAACGCAAAAAAAAAAATTTTAAACATAAATTTCTTTTAGAAATACATATGTATGTATTTCCAAAAAAAAATCCAAAAAAAATTTCCAACATAAATTTCGGGGGAAATTTATTAATATCGTTAACGAAAATTCCAAATTAAGCCTTAATATCAAAATCAGCGATATCTTCCGAAATTTGCTCGAAGTAGTCCTTGAGTCCTTGTCTTTGTATCTGCAAGCAAATTTCAAAATTGAAAAAAAGCAAATGCAACAACAAAAAAGTAAACACGAAAATAAAAATCTACCTCCGTCTCCACATGAACTCACACAAATAGGAATCAACCATAGATCTGCGAGTCCCCGAATCTCGTTTATTCCTCCTCTTTGCGCACCGCCACAAACTTTCAATTTGCTGGGTGTGTGCACCGGTCTCTGAGTCCAGGAAGTTTTCGGAATGGTTGACGGTGTAATGGGAAAAGTTCATTCCCTCCATTTCAGGAATCCCATCATATGCCTTCCACTTATCAGACATAATGGTGGTTCCTGATTCACTACATGCACCGATCACACTTAATAAGGTCTCCTTCGAGCGATCTGGTACTGCATATAAAAAACACTGTCCATCTTCTCTGCACACACCGCCAAAAACCCACTGGTGGGGATACACTCTGCCTCTGTTATACTTCCTCTTAGAGAAACACGATTCATCAATCTCAACAACTTTCCCGGGCCCACCGATTTTTTATAGGATTGCGAAGCAATTTACTGGCGCAAACTTCCCTCCAATAGTTTTTCCAGTCGGTCATGGCACCTCGACTAATTCCAATTTCTCTCTGAGTGGTATTGAGTCAGATATGAGTGGGAGTATTCAACTCCTGGGACCAACCGTAAATCAGGAGCGCAATTTTGTCAAACGGCAATGACGTTCCTTCCAACCAAGTGCCTTTTCGGATAGGTTTCTCACTACTAGAATACTAGAGCCGTACATCAAAATAAAAAATCCAAAATATTTTTTTTAGAGTTTTTTTTCCAGAATTTTTTTGAAAATTTTTTTCTTGTCTTTTCGCTGATTTAAATCTTGGTGCATTCCATTATGACAGTAATAATGATTACAGTCTTCATCCAGATGGAAAAACAAAAAATATTGTGTATCCCACAGCACTTCAATAAATATCGAATTGAAACAAAACGCTGCAATGTCACAATTATTTCGAAATGAACAAAATCAATAAAATGACTCAAAATGAATTGAATATTTGTGTAATGTCTTTCCTTCAAATTTATTTTAGTTGGTGGCGTTGCAACGCGCGCAGGGTACAGCTAGTAATGAAATAAAAAGCAATAGTAGAATTTTCAACAATATGCTTAACTACACGAGTGAATATGATCAACTGACTGGGATCTCCGGAGCGCCTAACACGGGCACCCTAACAATATCCGGGGTTGTTAAAATTGGACGACGCCAAAAAATGCTTAAGCATAGTAAAACTTTTTCATCAATCTTTTCGAAAGCTCAATGGGCAAAATATTGAGGGCAAATTGGGGAAACGCATCAATTGGACGCAGAACTGGTGGAAGACCCCCTTGCAAAAGCGGTTCCAAATGGGAGAGTACCTAATGTCTGAGAATAAAGATAATAAATTTGTTACTTCGAGTACACTTACAACAAACCAAAAAGCTGCTAGGAGTTCGCCGAATAAAACACTAAACTTTCCAAAGATCACTCCGGCAAAGTTCGACTGGGACTGAATTTTCCACTCAAATCAACAAATCTGAAAAAAAACTGAGAAATGGATTTAATACTTTAGCACATCCGACGCCAACTATAATTATGCAAGGAGAGTAAAATCAGAGATGTATGAATACATATATGTATCCGGCATTTGGGATGCGTTGGTAAATAAGCTACAGGCACAGTCAAATATCAATCACCAGTCACCGACTAGCTTTCGAACCGATCACATCGTTCTCCATCTGTCGCGTGCTCTTTATTATTTCGTCGCATCGGCGCATACCGGTATCTCCCGTTATACCACTGCTTCCTTATCAATAATTTGTTTTCTTTTCCCTTTCGGTTAATTTTTTCTTATTTTCTTGCTCGGAGTGCTTTTCTCTAACAAAAAAGAGGGAAAAAAAAACACAATATGGCCCCGGGGCCCAACAGGCCCGACGGGTGTCGCTTCAGGCCACTTGAACTTGACCCTGATTTGGACACCCATCCAACAAAAAAACAAAAAACTAACCAAATCCCTCTTGATAAAAACTTCCCGATTCTCCCAGTAATATCAAATAAAAACAATCCTAAATTTGTTGTGATGATATCTACAACCCAAGATAAACCTCTTTCATCCCTAAGCCCTTTCCTGTTAAAAAAACAATAGACAATATCACCACAGATTATGAAAAAATATCTCTGCTTCGCGATAATAGCCTGCTTATCATGGCTAAATCTCAAAAAAGTGCTGATAAGTTCCTCAAGGTAAACAACCTAGCCAATGTGTGTACAGTGGAAGTAAAACTCCATGACCGCCTTAACTCCTCAAAAGGCGTCGCATATGCCCCATGTCTTATTAATGTCGCAGAATCAGAAATCATTAGTGAGATGCAAAATCAAGGTGTCATTGACGTATATATGTATGTATACTGAAAATGACAATAATGGTAGGCCTAAACCTTCCGGATTAATGTTATTCACTTTCAATTTATTTAACCCCCCTAAATCAATTGAAATCGGTTTCTATAATGCTCGCGTCACTGAATATGTTCCAAACCCTATGCGGTGCAAGACTTGCCAATTGCTAGGGCATACTACTAAACGATGCAATGGCATCACTAAGTGTGACACATGTAGCCTACCACCACACCTCCCCGAAGTATGCACCCGAATCATGTGTGCAAACTGTTTTCTAGATCACCCATCTTCGTCAAAAGACTGCCCAAAATACATTCAAGCAAAAGAAATCTTATCAATTAAGACAAGCAATAAATGCACTATGGGCGAAGCTAAACGCATATATAAAGAGCGAAACCCTATTCAAACCCTTACATCATCAAACACATATGCTGAAAAACTGAAACGAAATATCTCAAACCAAAAAAATGCTCAATCTCAAGAAAAAACAAGAAAAAGCTCTCCACATAATGCACTCCAAGTACAACAAAATACAGACACTCCCTCAGATCAAAAAAACTCTGAAAACGTCACAGATCCCCCTTCTCTTCTTTTCACATCATTACCTTACTCTCACGCCATATCCAAAAGTCCCTCCGTAACCACAATTACCACAACCACACCTTCCAATAATCTCTCTTCAACTCAGTTAACTCAAGCTCAATCTCTCTTATTAAAAAAAATTACCGAAACAAAACCACACTCTCCAAACTCTAACACAAACAATATTTCTAAAAACTCAAAACTCACTACCGCCTCCCTTCAAAAAGTACCTTTTTTTGATGATAGCATCAACCAAACCGAAAATATAACCAACAACGATGACGACATATAAAAATAATTTTTGCAGCCAAAACTCAGACTCTGCGATTCAGAGGCTGAATTATCTGAGCTCCGCAGGGAGGTCTAATGATTCAGCTTCTGGCTCGCAGAGTCAATATCTGAACCACCCAAATCAACAAAACACTATTTACTTACAAAAAACTCAACCCCCACAAACCACAAATCCAAGCAAAAGTAAACACCCTTTTCCTGCTTCACGCAGAAAAAGCTTGTGTTCCCGAAACAAAACCCACAACAAGACGTTAAATATACTACAATGGAACATTAACGGTTTTTTTAATAACTTGGATGAACTAAGTATTTTAATTAAGGACCAAAACCCAGGTATAATCGCGCTACAAGAGACACACTGCCCTTTCAATTACACCCCTATCGTTCCCAAAAATTATGTAGGTTATTTCAAAAATCTCCCCAGAAACATAACTTCTAAACAAGGTATATGTTTACTGATCAAAAAAAATATACCACACAAAATTCGACCCATCTACTCCGATATTTTAACCCTGGCAGTAGAAATAGAATTTCAATCCAAAATAACTTATGTTTGCTTATATATATATTTATATATATATATTATATATATTGGTGTGGGTGGATACACCAAACGTTTTCTAAAAATGATCTCGACAATATTATCAGACAAACAGAGTCTCCTGTGATCCTTGGTGGCGACATAAATGCGTGGAATACGCTTTGGGGTTCACCAGTCACAAACAAAAGAGGCGAAATTTTCGAAGAGTTTCTGCTTGACGAAAATCTAATACTTCTAAACGACGGCTCACCAACACACCTATCAACACATAACTCTTTGACACACATTGATATCACCTGCTGCTCACCCGGCATATTTCCTAGGGCCACCTGGAAAACCTTAAATGATCTACACAATAGCGATCACTTTCCCCTCATTTCAATTTTTAATCCCGGAATATACCTTTCAAAAACAACCCCAATCGCTAAATATAAAACTGACTTGTCAAAATGGACAACTTTCAGAAAAAATGTAACAAAATACCTATCTGATAAACCCCTAGCGGCAAATACCAACAAGGAAGCAGCATTAATTCATAAAGCAGTGAGAACCGCTGCGAACGTTTCGATTCCCCAAACAACACCCGGAGGTAAACCTCAGACCAAATACACGGTCCCATGGTGGAACCCAACTCTCTCGACGTTACGCAAAGACAAAATGAAGGCACTGCAGAACTTCCAAAAATCACTCACTCAGTCCAATTTAATTTCATACAAAAAGGCAAACGCAAAATTTAGGCGTGACTCAAAGTAAGTAAATCAAAAAGCTTCGCAGAATTTACTTCCAGCATAAATCCCAAATCTACTACTACAAAAATTTGGCAAAACATCCGACGATTTACGGGTAATGCCAACCCTCTTTCAATATCATGTATCCAATCAAATAATATGTTTATAACAGACCCAATACAAATATGTAATTTATTTTCCCAAACCTGGTCTGAATATTCAAAAGACACAAATTTTCACACGATCTTTAGAACCAAAAAGAATGAATTTATTTATCTCCCCCTTCACACCCAATAAAAATATCTTTGCTCAACGAATTGAAGAACCCATCTCGTTAGTCGAATTTGAAGCATCTCTGAGCAAAACCAAAGGTAAAACACCTGGTAGGGACAGGATTTGTTACCCAATGCTTAAAAACTTACCTCTTGATGCAAAACAGAGACTTGTTACACTATACAATAACATTCTCGAAACCGCAGTAATACCACAAAGTTGGAAAACTGCAATGCTTCTTCCCTACCTAAACCTAACAAGAATAAATTTTCAATTGATGGTTACCGCCCAATATCCCTCATACCCTGCTGTGCCAAGGTATTAGAAAAAATCGTCGCAAAACGGCTGATGTGGTTCGTTGAAACAAAAAAACTAATATCCCCCAACCAAGTGGCTTTTAAAGCAGACAGAGGATGTGTTGACGCCCATCTCCGCTTAGATTATTACATCTGTTGTGCCGCGGCGCAATTTGGGATTTCCCCTCCAAAATAAATATTGTTGTTTCAACTCCAATTTTATTTGCTAACAAATATTTAACAATTAAACGTTAATTTAAATGAGAATTCTTCAGACTTACATTGGTAGGGAAGACAAAAGGTAAATCCTCGCAGCGGCCAACCTCGTGGGAGACAAACTGTCATTCGTGCTTCTCTCTTTTTCGACGAAAAACCAAAGCAAAAAAAAATCCTTCTAGAAGCATTTGACGTATAGCTCAGAAATCACTCAAATAGTTCAAATTGACAGTTTTTCCCCCACGACGTTGCCAGCACAAAATTACTCGCAACTAATCAACTTATTTTCCAATTCAAACGGCTCGATGACATCCCAGGGCCCGTCTGATGCTCTAGAGCGAAGACTCCAAATCCAAAACAGCGAGCCTTCCAACCGACCTTTTCGCCATCACCGCTCCACTTGACAAGCAAACATCAGCAGTCCGCACAACTCCGTCCGGTCCCGGGTAAACCTCCGTAACTCTGCCAAGCTTCCACGCAGATCGAACTTCACCCGGCTCCACCACCAGAACAATGCTGCCTACCACCACCGGCTTCGTGTCTTTGTACCACTTTGAGCGCCTCGTGATCTCCGGGAGATACTCAGAGTGCCAACGCCTTGTAAATTCTCTCATCAAATGCTGCGCTCGTCGACTATACAGCCTACTCCACTGATCATGTTCCGAGAAAACTCCAGGTGCTGTAACTTCTCGGTCTCCGTCGCCGAAAAGAATTGCATTCGGCGTGAGTGGCCTTGGATCCTCGGGGTTGACGGGTATATGAGTCAGCGGCCGCTTGTTGATCTGACCTTGAGCCTCCATTAGCGCGTTTAGAAGAACGTCTTCTCGAGGTGTCACTCCTCTTAAAATAAAATCCACGCTGGATTTGATGGATTTGATAAGCCTCTCCCATGCTCCGCCCATCCATGGTGAATACGCTGGGATAAAACGCCAAACTATGCCCTCGTATTTTGCGCAGTATTCACTCAAAGCGCCTTCCATCTCCTTTATGTCCCGTTCTAAACGATTCTTTGTTCCGACGAAGTTGAGACCATTGTCACTATAAAGGAACTTGGTGACGACACGGATGATAAGAAATCGGCGCAACGCCATAGTGCATTGGTCAAGGCTCAGATCATTGAGCACCTCAATGTGCACGGCTCGAAAACTTAAGCAAGTAAATATCATCCCATATCGCTTTGCCTTACCTCGTCCGTATTTGACGTTCATAGGCCCAAAGCAGTCCACTCCAACGTAGGTAAAGGGTCGCATGTCAAAGGCTAACCGGCCTTCGGGTAGCTGACCCATTAGTGGCATAACTGGGCTCGCCTTGAGCCTCTTACACATGCAGCACCTTGATTTGACTCGCGCTACTGCTCCACGGATGCTAATAATCCAAGCCCTCTCCCTGATGTCCGAAATCGTTGTTGCCGTTCCCGCATGTAGATTCGCCTCATGATGATGTTGGACCAGCAAATCTACTAACGGATGGGTTTTGGGTAAGATAGCTGGATTACGTGCGGCGTAGGAAATATTCGCCTTCTGCACCCTCGAACTTAACCGCAATGTGCCCTCCTCATCCATAAACGGCGACAAACTCAATAAGGAACTCCTGGGGTCTAAACCTCGTTTGGTACGCATACAGGCAACTTCAGCCGGAAATGCTTCTTGTTGGATCTTCCTAAACAACCAGTTCTCAGCGCGAATAATTTCTGATGGTGTTGCGAAGAACTCCTTTTCGGTTACCCTCCTTCTTAAAATGTCCTTGAAACGAAGTAGCAAAGCCAGCACTCTGACCGCCGAAAACCATCTTGAACGAAACCTCGGCCGCAAGTCATCGAAAATCCCATAGGAAATGTCCCGCTGGTGCATGTTCACAGAGAATTTAGGATTCAAAACAAATTCGCTTACCTCGTTGGAAACAGCTTTGCCTAGACTTATGGGCCAATCTGCTCGGGGACGCTTCAAAAATTCAGGTCCTTCAAACCATCTCCTGCTGTCAAGGCTCACCGACAGCTCACACCATCTAGTTCCGTCGTCGGCAACATTATCCGCAGTGCCAACAAACCACCATTGATTCGGATCTGTAGTTTCCAAAATCTCGCCAACACGAACTGCGACAAAGGATGGAAACTTGAATTGGGACGAATTGATCCATGAGAGAACCGTCTTAGAGTCGGAAAGAAAGATCACCTCCACAGGGTGGATTGCGTGGGATTTTTTAACTGTTTCTGCAACCCGCGCACCCAGCACGGCGGCCTGCAACTCCAAGCGGGGCACCGACAACTTCTTAACTGGTGCCACCTTCGCTTTTGCCATGGCGAGCGCTATCTCCACCTTCCCTTCTTGCTCGAAACGCCAATACGATACAGCAGCGAAGGCTTTCTCAGAGGCGTCAACAAAAACGACCAAACTCACCCTACAGGAATCAGGGCTCCTAGACGTGTACCGACGGGCAATCTTTATCTCTTCAATTTGCCTCAAACACTCCATGAATTCCAGCCACTGACATCTCAACTGACCGAGTATTGGCTCGTCCCAGTCGTAACCTTCACGCCACACCTCCTGCAAAATAACCCGGCCTCGAATGATGAAACAGGAAATTAGGCCAAGAGGGTCAAAAATCCTCATGACAGTCCTTAAAATCTCTCGTTTTGAAATTTCAGTTCCCGGCTGCGCCATTTTCTTCAAGCTTTCGTCGTCAGTCAGCTTATAAATCAGATGATCCGATGAGGGATGCCAGTACATTCCCAGTACTTTGGTCACGTAACTTTCAGATTCGTTGGGATCAATGCTGACCAAGCCTGTCTTAATATTCGCTTCCGGTATCTGATCTAAAAACGCTCGACTGTTCGACTGAAATCCCACCAGGTCAAAATTCATTGATCTGCAGATTCTAATGGCGTCTTTACTCACAGCCACCGCTCCTTCTACCGTGTCGTGGCTATTGAAGTAATCGTCTACATACGTGCGGTTGATCAGCCCATCCACCGCCTCAGGGCACTGCTCTCGGAAGAGATTGGCGTGATGATTTTTGACGAATTGTGCCGAAGCGGGAGAACAACGAGGCCCAAACATCATCACCTGCATGATGTAAACTGAGGGTTTCCGAAAAGTATCGCCATCTCTCCAGAGAATCCGCTGGCACTGTTGATCTGCTTCGCTGATCCTTATCCGATGGAACATCTCTCGAACGTCTGCATTTACAGCAATTTGTCGCTCGCGAAACTTGAACAGTCCAGCGTGAAGAGGTACCAAGTTATCTGGACCCTTTAACAAATGCGAATTCAGAGAAACTCCATTTACCTTTGCGGCAACGTCAGCAACGACCCTTGGCTTTGGGGGAACCTTGTTCCTGTTCAAGACGATAAATGTCGGTGCTCTGATACCAAACTCTATCCCATTTTCGGCTTAACTCCTCATCCGACGCAATCCTTGCGTATCCCTTTGCTACCAATTCGCGCATGTGCTGGTTCTTCCACTCTAGCAACTCAGGATTCTTCAGCAGTGACTTTTCCAAACTAACGAGTCGTTTCTCAGCCATGGGGTAACTGTCCGGAAGCTTCACCTTGTCCGACTCCCAAAGTAAACCGATTTCATACTGGTCTCCAACTTGACGCAGAGTCCGCTCCATCACCTCTAAAGCCCGAGCGTCTGCTTGGCACACGAAGTTACCCTTTGGAGGTCGCACTCCAAACTCCTCAGTGGTAAAGTGACGTCTGACTAGATCATGTAGCTCTTCATCCTGTTGTTTGGTGTCGTGAAAGTACAAGTGCGAGGGCCTTCTTGGCGGGTTAACACAAGAAACGTTGGCTGCCGAGTTTGTTTTTCCGAAAACGGTCCAACCGAGGATTGTTTTAATAGCATGTGGCTCTTCATCCATCCCAGACCGCTGGCAACGGCCCAGAAGGAACTTGGCTTGATCTAAACCCAGCAAAATCTTCGGCTGCGCATCACGGAGATCTGTCAACGGCAAACCCTTAAGATGTGGATACGTCTCCTTTAAAACGGCTGTGTCGATATTCTGACACGGCAACTCCAGACCCTTCACAGTATATATGTCCCTTAGCACGTGCCGCTTACGCTTGTTCACGGCTGAAACGCTTAAACTGGTCCGCAAAGAATCCTCAACTCTGGAGACTCCTTTTGTCCATTGGAGAGTTAACTGCTCTGGTTCCCCCTCTAACTCCAGTTGATCGGAGACGTCCTTCTCAACCATCGTAATTGAGGACCCGTCATCTAAAAAGGCAAACGTGTCCAAAGATTTATTGTTATTCCCGTATAAACGTATAGGAACAACTTTGAACATCACAGGAGAATTGACTCCTACATGCGACGAATGAATCTGTGGTGGTGGAACAAACGGTTGAGCTGATGAATTCAAAGATGGCTTAGGACCTGCTGGATGAAGTAGCGGATGGTGGTGTTTCGCACAGCCTCCAATACCACATTTCTTCTCTTGCGAACAACCTCTCCATTTATGTGGGGCCGCGTTCAAACATCTAAAGCAGATTGCCTTGTCTTTCGCAAACGCGAACCTTTGATCCGCAGTCAAGGCCGCAAACTCTCGGCAATCACCTAACGCATGTTGGCAATCCCCGCACTTCACACAAGCACCACTTGGTGAAACTGGTTGATGGGTTAGCACTCTTCGGGATGAAGTTGAACCGTTCACCTTCTCACAAGTTGAGGATCTTCCTTGCTTCGATAACTCCGGCGGCAAATCAAACAACTTTTCTGTGAGGAAAACCGCAAAATCCGCTAAATTCGCATGAAACTTCGTTAGCTTTCGCTTCTGCCAGTCGTGGTACAGCGTAGGTGGTAATTTGCTTGCTAGATCCGTTAAAACGTAGTTGTTGTCGATCTCTCTGTCCAACTCCATGGACCTGATGTCCGCGACAAACCCATTCAACGTCACAGCCAACTGACGAAGTCTTGTATCACTGCCTGAGCTCAACGCTGGCAATCTAAGCAGATTCGAAGTGAGATTGTGAACTAAAACATCGGGCCTCCCGTAAACTGCGCGCAACGAAGCCATGATTCCATCTGCATCCGTCGAATACCTCAAACGATCGCTCACGAGATGATAAGCTTCGCCTGTCAAAGCTTTCCTTAGACGAGCAACATTTTCCCTCCCGTTGTATCCACCCTCTAACGTGGATGACTTAAACACGGATTCAAAATAAGGCCATTCCCTCTTGTCCTGGCCTGAGAATGAGGGCAACTCCTGCACCTGACTTCGATTCAAGATCGTCAATAATTTCGCCATATCTGTCTGATGACACAAACTAGACTCAGAATTATCTTGATGGCTAGACTTAACGTTAGCCTGGGTGCTCTTTTCATCTCTAGGCTTGCCTGCCTCGGGTGTGGAGTGAGAAGCGTGATGAGAACTTGCCAAAATTTGTCGGTGTCTGCAACTTATTTGTCGTATTGCTTCCAGCCTATCGCTGGTAAGTTCCTTTACTTCTACGGATTGTCCGACATCTGCAACCTGTTGAACTGGAGACACAGAAGCTCTTTCCAACTGCTTCTTGAGCCTTTCCATCTCATCCTTCAGCGTGGCGATTTCCTTCTCTCTCTCTCTTCAACAGTCGACTGAGCTGTTTTCGCCGCCTCAATCAGAACGTCCACAGAAGGTAAAACATCCGACCCAGTATTTCCCTTCACAGCTAAGCTAAATTCACCCTCCCTACTCTGACCCCCTTGAACAACGCAATCCTTCGAGCCACAAAACCAAGGAGTAGCTGTGTCAAATAAATCGGGGTTGAATTCAGCACAAGCGTAGTGCCACCAGCGTCTGCAAGTTTCACACGAAACCATATCGTCGTCATCGGGCAGGCGGCAGCTTGGAGCAGTGCAGCTGTGTTCTACTGGCATCGTGGTACGGAAAGTCCAGATGTTGCGAACGATGAATCTTCAATCAAATAAAATGATGTTGTGCCGCGGCGCAATTTGGGATTTCCCCTCCAAAATAAATATTGTTGTTTCAACTCCAATTTTATTTGCTAACAAATATTTAACAATTAAACGTTAATTTAAATGAGAATTCTTCAGACTTACATTGGTAGGGAAGACAAAAGGTAAATCCTCGCAGCGGCCAACCTCGTGGGAGAAAAACTGTCAATCGTGCTTCTCTCTTTTTCGACGAAAAACCAAAGCAAAAAAAAATCCTTCTAGAAGCATTTGACGTATAGCTCAGAAATCACTCAAATAGTTCAAATTGACAGTTTTTCCCCCACGACGTTGCCAGCACAAAATTACTCGCAACTAATCAACTTATTTTCCAATTCAAACGGCTCGATGACAACATCTCTAAAGCAATCTTCTTCTTCTCTTCCTTTTTATCCCGGCGTCGTTATGGTCAGAAGTGTAGGACCATAACCTTCCCACTTAACTGCATTCCTACTGGTCCGCTTGTGGGGTCCGCCGGTTTGACCTCAGAAAGTAGCGGCAGGCTTCCCGGTTTGGGATTACTTCATCGCTGAGGCCAATCAAATGCTGGTGTTTTTGCATTTGTTTGCACCAATTGTTTTTCGGCCTGCCTTTTTTGCGTGTTGAAATTGGAATGTTGATTGATAACGCCTTTTGGACGGGGTTCAAAGGATCTCTCCTTTGAACATGGCAATACCAACTGAGTCGGTCGCGCTCTATATTTCTTGTGATGGTTTCTTTTACGTGGAGGCTTCCTCGGATCTTTGAACTTCTAATTCTGTCACGCTTTGTTACTCCCGCTGTCATGCGAAGCATCTTCATCTCAGTTGCCGTTAACTTTTTGTCATACTTTTTGTGCATTGTCCAGCATTGTGAACCGTATGTGAGCGCCGGACGTACAACTGAAGTGTAGAGCCTTCCTTTCAGCTTAGGGGGCATTTTTCGATCACAGAAGATGGCGGAGTTTTCCCGCCACTTCATCCACCCTAAGCTTACGCGATGTTTGATGTCGTCATCACAAGTTGCTTCAACTTTTCACACTTGGGAAGCACTCTTCCATTCAAGTAAATGTCTGGAATAGGCTGATGAGGCTCAGAGAACGGGCAGCACAGATACTCTGTCTTCTTTGAACTAATACGATACCCATGTCCCTCAAAAATGTATACCCACACATCAAGTGCTCGTTGTAGGGACGCCTGATCATCACTTATAATGGCCCCATCGTCAGCAAAGAATAGCTGGTGCACATTGGGGTCCATCACTTTTCCTTCAAGCAAGCAATCAAGGACTTCTATAAAAAGCAGTGGGCTGAGGACGCTCCCTTGGTGTACACCGACTTTGATTGCGAACTCTTCGGTGACTCCTGCGGTGCATCTTACTCTTGTCGTTGCTCTCTCGTACATGTCCATAATCACTCGCACGTAGGTTTCTGGAACTCCTTTTTGTCTTAGCGCTACCCATAAAAGATCTCTTGGTTGCCGGTCAAAGGCCTTCTCGAAATCAACCAACACCATATGCAAGTCCTTTGAAGAATCACGATGCTTTTCCATCATGATCCTTATACTTTGGATTGCATCTGTTGTTGATTTACCCGAGACAAACCCGCACTGGTCATCAGATAGTCGTATTATTTTCCGCAGTCGGCTATCTAATACCCGTTCAACGATCTTCATGGTGTGCGACATCAGCTTGACAGAACGGTAGTTATCACAAGTTCGCGTATCACCCTTTCCTTTGTGCAATGGAAGAAGATAGCTTTCCCTCCATTGATTAGGCATAGTGTCGCCTCTCATAAGTTTGGAGATAAGAACCATGAGCCATCTAGACCCGATGTCTCCCATCTTTTTCCAGAACTCAGAGGGTATCCCGTCCGGCTCAACAGCTTTTCTTTTCTTGGAGTTTTTAACCGCGTACCGAACTTCTTCGACTGTGATGTCGGATATTTCGGCATGATTCGGGGCGGCTCTTGGAAAGTACACTCGTGGAAACTGTTCGTTCAGAAGTTCCTCGCAATACTGTCGCCATCTGTGGAGAATTTTTTCGTCTTCCACAAGGAGTTGGCCTTCAGCATTGTTAATAAACTTTGGGAAACGAATCTCCTGAGCATTTCTTCTTCTCTGGGCGGCTATCTTAAAGATATTTGCTCCTTTGTTCAAATTGTTTTGTCGAAGCTCCTGGGTAGCCTGGTTCCTGTCAGACGCGGAAGACGATATTTCTTCCAACTCCTGATAGAGGCCTTCCATGCTTTTCGCTTTGAATTCGGCGCATTTTTTCTTCGCGATACCTTTGCAACATCTATATACCTTTTCACGGCGAGCTTTTTCCTCTCTATTAGTAGAAGAACACTTTGACCAAGCTTGGAAAGCCATTTTCTTTTCGTGTATCACTGCTTTGGCTTCGTCTGTCCACCACCAGGTTTCTTTTGCGTGTTGGCAGGGGCCTTTAGATGTTCCGAGCAGTGATTTGGCTTTCTCCAGGCCAGATTGTTGTAGGGAATCCCACATGTCTTGTGCTCTGCACTCCTCATTACCGACGTCATCGATAATGGAAGAGGGGTAGTTTTCCATGATGGTAATAAAAGCTTCGCCTTTTCCTTTATCCAGCTTATACCACTTGATTCTCTCAGACACCTTCGTTTGCTGCTTTGACTTCTTTCTCGCATCCATAAAAAATTCAGTCAGGAGGAGACGGTGTTGAGGGGCGATCGCGTCTCCCAGGATCACTTTGCAATCTTTAGCTCGTGGCTTCATGAAACTGGATACCAAATGATAGTCTATTTGAGTTTCATTTCCGCCGCTGCTATAAGTGATCAGGTGCCGGCTTTGTTTGACGAACATGGTATTTAGCACTATAAGACCGTACGACTTGCACATGTTTAGGATATCTTCACCTGAAGAGTTCCTGGTGCCGTATCCCAGCCCTCCGTGGTAGCCTTCATAGTCTTCGCTTGTCTTCCCGACATGTCCGTTTAAATCTCCCCCAACAAACAAAAGCTCTTCCTTTGGGATGATTTTGACAAGGTTGTGGAAATCTAGCCATCTCTAAAGCAATATCCTCAAAAAATCAAGTGTCATTGCTTTCGCTTGATTTTGAAAAAGCCTTTGACCGGATCGGTTGGCATATAGTGCTCAAAAAGCTAAAAACATGGGACGTTGGATGAAAAATCTTTAGCTATGTCAGATCATTTTTAAAAAATAGAAAATTCGTTACGAGGGCAAACGATTCCTTTTCTAATGTATACTCTTTGGATAATGGAATCCCCCAAGGATCTCCATTATCGGTGGTATTATTTATAATTGCCTTTGATGAAATCTCAATCATACTAAATAATTACAAACGTTTAGATAGCTGTTTATATGCAGACGACATTTATATATTAAGCAAAACAAATGATCTAAACGAATGTAAAACTCAATTCAATAATGTTGTTAATGATATTTTAGAATGGTCGTCTGCCTCAGGAGCAAAATTATCATTACATAAATGTAAAATGCTTCACATTTGCAGAAAAATCAATTGCCCCAACCTTTACTTAAGAATAAATAATATACCAATCGAGAATGTAAATACTCTTAGTATACTAGGATTAGTATTTAATAATAAGTTTAATTGGAAGCAACACTGTTTAAGTCTGAAAAAATCCCTAGCTGCGAGAGTCGGTATTATTAAATAAGTAATAAAAGTCATGTCCATATCAATACCCTATCATATATTACAAAAATGTTAGTCTTAAGTAAAATTGACTATGGTATATATAAAGGGTCCGCCATCTAACGTTTTTTTTTTCAAGTAGTGCTTATTTCGTGAATGGTAACACTTAGCTCATGTCTGATTTGACAGATAATTAGTTTTATCCTTCCGCTGAACGAATATGGTTGTGTACATATACGCTTGAACAACGCTGGGAAATATTGCGACATTACTTTGAAAATCATGGTAATGTTGCAGAATGTGTGCGAAAATTGCGTACGGATTTTGGAAGAAGAGAAGCACCGTCAGCTCCGTATGTTCGTTATCTTGTGAAAAAAGTGAAAGAAACTGGCATCTTCATCGATAAACCAAAGCGTGAAAAGCCAAAAACAGTGCGTACGCCCGAGAATATTGCTGCTGCGGCAGAAAGTGTGCGTGAAGCGCCATCAACATCAATTCACCGTCGTTCTCAACAATTGAACATTTCGGAGACATCATTGAGACGAATTTTGCATAAAGACCTTGGTATGACGCCATACAAAGTCCAATTGGTTCAGGAGTTGAAGCCAACTGACCATCCAATGCGTTTTCGCTTCGCTAAGTGGGCCTGCGATCGACTTACAGAAGATGCCGATTTTGCCAAAAAAATCATCTTTTCAGATGAAGCTCATTTTGATCTTGGCGGGTATGTAAACAAGCAAAATTGTCGCATTTGGGGCACAGAAAACCCGCACGCATACATTGAAAAGCCGGTGCACCCAAAACGAGCCACTGTTTGGTGCGGATTTTGGTCCAGAGGCATAATTGGGCCATTTTTCTTCGAAAATGAGCAAGGAGTGGCCGTTACAGTCAATGGCGATCGTTCGGGGCATGTTGAACGAATTTTTGTTCACAAAAATTGAAGAGGAGGATATTGGCAACATTTGGTTTCAACAGGACGGCGCTACGTGCCACACAGCCGAAGCTACACTCGATGTTTTGCGCCCTGTTTTTGAAGATCGCATTATCAGCCGCAGAGCTGATGTCGTTTGGCCACCTCGGAGCTGCGATTTGACACCGTTGGACGTGTTACGCCGACAAGCCAGAGACAATTGACGCTTTAAAGGACAATATTCGTGAAGCCATTGGTGAAATACAGCTGCACACAATCGATAATGTGCTTAAAAATTGGACCGATCGTGTAGGCTACTGCATGGCCAGCCGAGGCAGCCATTTGAATGAAATTATTTTCCATTATTAACCGGAAGGATTGTACTTTCAAATAAAAAAAGAAATTTGAGAAAATATTCAGTAGTTTTTTTATAGCATTTTCAAAAAAAAAAATTATTTGGCGGACCCTTTATTTATGGCGATTCCCCGGAAATCACCCTTAAAATTATACAGCCAACGTACCATCACGCAGCTAGGAGGAGTATCAACGCCTTCCCTACTACACCAATAAAAACTATACTTGCAGAAGCAGGCCTACCAACACTGGAAGAACGTTACGAAGAAATAACATCGAAATTAATTGCGAAGCTAGTGTTTTCAAAAAATTCAGTTATTGATAAGGACATTTACCAATCCATTGGACACAAATGGAAAAAACGCATCCCATCCACAATAAGTAAAATCATTGAGAAAGCGCAAGAAATGGAACTTCCTATAAAAAAACCACAAAACTATGTCCTATCTTACCCGCCATGGCATATAAAACCAGATTCTATTCTATTGACTTTGGCTCGCTATAATAAAACAAATACCAACAATGTGCTATACTGCTCTTTATTTTCGGAAATCTCATCAGAACTTAAAAACAAAGGGTGGAAATTCATGTTTACTGACGGATCCAAATCACAAATTAATACATCGTTTGCTGTTACATTAGAAGATGGTTACACCCTAAGCATCAGTACCCTCCCGGAATTCACATCAATTTTCTCGGCAGAAGCGTTTGCAATCCTTCAAGCGACAAAGGCAACTATGGACCACAGTGGCAAATTTGTTATATGCCCCGACAGCATATCGGTTTTAAAAGCAATTAACAACCCAAATAACAACAGTGATCTAATTTCTGCAATAAGAAACAAGATGGCTATGATGCCAAATAAAATAAAACTGATGTGGATCCCTGGACACGTAAATATCCGTGGTAATGAGGAAGCAGATAAAGCCGCAAAATCCGTAAAAGACGCACCAGTATACCAATTCAATGCATTTACCAAACAAGATCTTAAAACACGGATACATAAAAACCTAAGAACCAAGGAAGAAACTGAATGGAGCCTCTATCACCACCATTATAAAAATGTAAACGCTGAAAAATACCAACCAAAATACCCTACAAACCAATCAAAACACAAAATTTCAAACTTCGTACGCCTTAGACTTGGTCATACCTTAACAACTCACCAATACCTTCTCACCAAAAACAACCCGCCAATATGCCCCTCATGCAATACAACACTAAACATGTCACATCTCCTAGAAAATTGCCAAATCTCGAAACCTATTATAGAATCCGTTTTTCAAAACAAACCAATTTACGAAATACTAAAAAATCCAACCTCTACAAATATTGAAAATGTAAATAAATTTATTAATATTCTTAAATTAATTTTATAAATATTTTATTAAGTAAGAGCCAATAGTCCCCGCAGCTAGGCTCTATAATTTATATATTACACTGTAATTTAAATTACATGTTAATAAATTATAATAATAATAATATCAATCACTGTGTTGCATTGTGCAACACAAAACAAAAATGCCTCTTGAGTCTACGAATCTTAAGCAAGAAAAAATATTAGGGGCCACTTGGGGGCACTACCCTAATGCGATGTGGCCGTTTCTATTCGTCCCCATATTCCACATAAAAAATCATCTGGTCAAGATAGCTCTTATGTAGCAGATAAAATTATAGTGGTAAGGTTTTGTTGAGTTCGCGTAACAGTCCCAGACTTTTTCAAAAGATGTAAATACGTCGACAAATACTGTTATTTTCGGAGTCACTTGAAATTAGATTTTTGGTGATTTGGTACAATTTTGTTATGGTCGAGTATTGGTTGTAGCGTTTTGTGTAGAGTTTGGATAAGATTGGCAACAGACAAATTGGGCAGTAGTTACACATTTTTGTTATGTCTTGGTTTCGAGATGGTATGTATTTCAGATCCTCCAATGTTTTTGAAAATATTTTGTTCGAAATATGGCTTTAAATATATTTCTATTATTTTCGAATTTTTCAGTCATAACCTGGAATTTCATATTGTTTTATGTTATGTTTTATGTGACAGATATTGTTTTTATTTATATGAACAGCTCAATATTATAAATTTTACATTAAATATGTTATTGAACAAAAAAAAAAATCGAATGGTAAAAAAAAGTTTAAAAAAGAAAGGAGTTGGTGGCGTTATTACCTGATTTCAAGTTCCTTGTTAAACAAGACATACGTACATACGTGTGATGTAGGAACTGAATATACTTTATGTTACGTTTAACAAACTTGTAATCAAATGGTTGTCACATTGGTTGCCAAACCGGCTATATTTTTCGAATAACTTATTCAGTCTTATAGAATCAGTCTTTTCAATATTAGAAATTTGATTTAGTTCATCGGTCGAAAATGCCATGGCAAGTTAAGCATCATTCTGAGTATCTTATTCTGTGTAGTTTGCAGTTTGCGTATGTATGTAGGTTTTAGCGTATTTGCCTGCCTCGTATTGGAGAACCGTAAAAATGGCAAGTTTGTTTAGGTTGCTCAATTTGAATTTCCGATTGATAAAAGGATAGAGAATTCGTATCGCTAGGTTGATTTTTTAAATTATTTTGTACATGAAGATTAAAAGTTAATGTCTTGTCAAGATGCACCCTTAGTACTTGATTTCTAATCTGTTTCAATGTTCTTTAGTGTTATTATGTTGCTTGATAAGGAGCAGGCTTCTTTTTCTGGCAAAAAAGACAACAGATGTGATTGGGATGATTTCATTTGTATTTTGGTATAGAGAACAATGCACTATGTTGTCTTTTTCGTTTGTCAATCATTTGGCAAAGAAAGCCCCTAGAGTTTTAACTTTTTCCGCGTTAGACGAGGTTCTGCTTTAGTTTAGTATTGGTGTTTTATGTTTTAAATTTTTTGTAGCCTTTCAAAGACAAAAATTTGTTTGGACAGTTGAAGTCAAGTTTGCCAAGTAGTTATCAAAGCGCTTGCTTTTGTACGAGAAGTAAGATAATGAAAATAAAACACGGTGATTAACCTATAATCAAAAAGATTTGTTTTTCTATATAAACTCTATTCATCTTTGTTCTAAGCCCAGGATTTCCTTAGGACATTTTTTTTTGTCTTGATCCTCCCAAAACGCTTCAACGGCCATAACTTTCCTTTCGTCTTCACATTTCTTGCCTCGGATGTGTTCCATGTGTTCCTTAAGCCGAAGAAAGAGATAGAAGTCACTGATAGCTAAAACTGGCGAATAGGGCGACTCTTCGGGCAGTTCGAATCTCGTTTCTTGAATGGCAGCCATCGCAACTGTGGCTTTGTGAGCCAGTGCATTGTCTTGGTGAAACTGCACCCAGCGCGCAGTTTTTCGTGTCTTTTTCCTCTAATGACTTCCCGCGATGTTCTTATTTGGTCTGCGTGGTGATATCACGAATAGCGGTTCACTTATCCAAATATGCCACTATAATTATTCCTTCAGCGTCCCAAAAAACAGATGCCATAACCTGGTGAAGGGGCTCATTTCCAAGTCATCAACTGTTATTTGGTTTCATGGTCATGAAACGTAACAAAACCATTTCGTGATCTGTTTGAAATATTTCGAGATTCACCCTCGAAATGTGGACTTTTTTCCCTCATCGGTTAACATTTGCAGAAATTTTTTCATATTCAATTCCTTCGCAAGTATCCTTCGAACGCTGCCATATGAAATCTATGGTACCTCAGCTATATACCCGATGATCTCTTTGATCTGCCAACACAACATTTCGACTTCAGTGGGGTTAAGTGGATGTTTGACCGAGCTTAAACTCCGTGGCCTAGCGTGCTACTGTGAAATATGGAGAAGAAAAGTCCCCCAATATTTTCACCAAGCGGATATGAATATCTTTGCTAGTTTTTTTTCCAGGTAGGGCTCTAATTTCGTGTTTCTCCATTTTGATGTTATCCCTTCGTGTGGCAGGTCTTTGACAATGATGTGATCAAAAGTGTGCCAGTCAGTTCTTCTGTTGGAAAGCCTTGTGTTGTGAGTAAGCTTGGAAGTTTGATATGTGATAATAATGGAGGAGTGGTCAGATCAGAGTTCAAGGTAAGTTGCTGAGGTTAAACTTGTCTTCTGTGGGGCCAGTATGTTAGGTCTCCTGGGTTGAGAAAAAGTTCGTTTAGTGAATTAAGTGCGCCTAGAAGTATGTTTCCTTTCCTGTTTGTTATTCAACAGCCCCAGTCTGTGTTCTTTGCATTAAAGTCACCTTCTGCAATTAATCTTTTCCCTAGCTTGTTAATGTAGTTTTTGTATTGTTCTGTCCATATTTTGAATTTGGGTGGACCGTAGAGTGGATCTTCAATTTGTGTGGCCGTCCCTGGGATATGGTTAATCTTTTCAATTCTAATCAACCCAGCCTTATCGTACAGAACCTTGTTAGGATAGTATTTGACATACTGTGACTCTGGTGTTCGATATAAGCCCAGGCAACATCGAAGGCATTGCCTTTCGTATAAGCGAAGCTTTTCCATATCAATGGAGCCACATTGAACCACACAGGACAGCCATAGGCGACAATTGGCCTTATGAGAGCCGTGTAGCATCTGACTTTTACCCTAGCGTCAAGTTGACTGCTTTGAAACAATCTTCTCGTAAGAGCAAAAGCCTTCTTGGCTTTGTCAAGAACAACATCTATGTGTCTATTGAAATATAAATATTGATCAAGCCAAATTCCAAGATATCTCACTACATTTCGTGTCGCCAATTGCTGCCCTTGTTGTCCAATGATGGTCAATTTGCGCCAGTTTCGCCTAGTATCCCTAGAGGCCCTGTTCAATGGTGTTCTGAAAAGAATTGTTTCTGATTTTTGAAAATTGATTTTTAATTTCCAATCATCACAGTATCTTTTAATTTTATCGAAGTCATATTGCAAGAGCGAATTGATGATTTCAATTTTTTTACCCGATCTATATGCCACTAGATCATCTGCATACGCCAAAGCATGACTAAGAGAACCAACTAGATCACTTGTGTAAATGTTAAAAAGCAGAGGAGAATTTACTGCCCCTTGTTGTAAACCGTTTTTGATTTGGTAAGTCCTGCTTGAAGTAACGTTGCTATATTTTACAACGAACTTCTTGTCTATTAACATGTCATATATCATATATAGCAGCGGTTTGTTTATATTCAGCCTGGCTAATTTTAAGAAAAGTCCATCTAGCCACACGGTGTCGAAGGCCTTCTCAAAGTCAACCAGACAGGCCCCTGTGCATTGGTTTTTGCTTTTGTTCCATTGGATGTCGGACACCAGTTTCGACGCAGCATGAATAGTGTCATGTCCCGCCCTAAAACCAAACTGGTTTTCCGGAAGAACCTTATTATGCTCAACCCATTTAAGTAACGCTTTCTTGATTATCTTCTCAAAAACCTTGCTAATATTCGGAAGTAAACTTATTGACCGAAAATTTGCTGGGTTGCTCTTATTCTTCCCCTTTTTGGGAATAGGGTGGACTACCGCAATTTTCCAATGTGCTGGATAATGTGCATTATTCAGCATATTGTTAAAAAGCGTCACTAATATATCGACTGCTACCTCGGGCATATGCCGTAATACTATGCTAGGAATCCCATCAATGCCCGACGATTTTTTGTTTTTCATTGAATCAAGGATGCACATGAGATCATCTCTTTCCACGAACAGGTGGATTGATCGTTCGCTGGCGATATTTCCATTTGCTGGGTTTTCATCATTGAATGTGGTGAAACCACTATTCTCAGATCGCCAGACACCAATTTCATTAAGAAGATGTATATGATTTAACCGTGCTTCATTTTCCAGATCGAGGTTCGGATGAACGGAGTCATTCACCATGTACACTCTTTGGAAGTATGAACCTATTATATCAGCTTTCTCTTGTGGATCCTCAATTACAAAAACGCCTTCGTCTGAGTACATTTCTTCTGGATTCAACCCTGCACCGATTAGTGTCTGTCGTCCCTGGTCTGTCTGGGGGATTCGCAAACAAGGAATATCGTTATGATCTTTTCTTCTAAATAGTTGATTTATTTGCTGGAACATATTCTGGCCACTGGGTTTTATAGCCCGAATTTTTTTGTTCCAATGCAAACTAATAGATATTCTGTAATTTTCTTTGATTAATTGTTGAAGATTTTTGATCATCGACTTCAGTGTTCTTATCTCCGGGTCTCGTCTGTCAGTGAATTGTCGGTAAAGTTGTTTCAGTCTGGACAATAGCATACTTTTATGTTTTTGTAAAGCTCTAATTGTAGGGTTAGAGTATTTTGTGGTTAAATCGTACGGAAGTTGAGCTTTAGGGATGCTATGATCCATTGTTCGTTTGATAGCGTTCTCAAATTGGAGTAGGTAGTCGTCTATCTCTTCATTGGTCATGTTTCTGTTCGTTGGTGGGTCAATTTCTTGACGAAGTATTTCACGCTTTAAAGATCTTGAAAAACGTAACCAGTGTGCTCTTTGAAAATCAAACGTGTACATTTGGTTATGTTCTTCCAGATCCATTCGCTCATTAGGAATATGTATTACAGCGGCTAGTCCGAAGTGGTCACTATCGTAATCTACCGCACGTAAACAATTTCGCAGATGGGGCGTCGCGTCACGGAGAATAATTCTCGTGTCGATAAGGGCTAAGTCCAGAAAAGATTCTCCTCTGGGAAATGAAGGGGTCTCCGTCGCAAGTAGATCGAGTCGGTACTCAATCGTATTTTGACCTAGCCAGTTAAACAGATAATTACCTCTGGTATTTGAGAATGTATTTCCCCACGCTGCATGTTTTGCATTAATATCCCCGGCCAAAAAGTAATAATTTGCTTCTGCTTGTAGCTGTAGTTGACGGAAAAGCTCACTAATAAATTGGGTAGATTGAGGGGCTGCCGGTGCATAGAGAGAGACTACGTACAACCGTCTTCGACTTCGAAGGGGTATGCACACAATACACGCTTCTAGCACCTGGAACCTACGCACTATTCCGCTGTATATGATTTTATGACGCAGTCCTTTCTTTATTAGGAGAGCGACCCCACCCCCTTGCGTGGACTGGGGTCGATCTCTTCTTATTACATGATAATCTTTGTATACCAAGTTATGCTTCTGGTTCAGTTTAGTTTCGCTGGCCAAAAGCAAGTCTGGATTTTCATTTACCAACAAGTTAGACAGTGTAATTCTTCTCTCGATTCTCACCAGCGAATTAACATTCACGGCAAGGATCTTCAGGTTCAACTCGTCTGGCGTATTCATCATGTTCTTGGCATGTCAGACTCTGCAAACAGAGTCGAATAGATGAGATCAATTCGAGCCGCTTGCTCGTTTAGTTGTTTATGGAGTTGAGCCATTTGTCCTTTAATGGACAATAGGACAGCTGTTAACTCCGCATTGGCTTCAGGTGCCTTAGTAGGGACCTTTACCGTTTGATGTTTCGTTGCGTTTCCCGATCCTGTTGCCATTTGGGCAAAGGATATATTGGGTGTAACGATCTTTGCGAACGAGCGGCTTTTTTGAAGTCTATCTTCTTCGATTTGCTGCTTACGAGCCTGAACTTTCTTCCTAAGTTCTTGAAATTTGGGGCAACCCCTAAAATTAGCAGGATGCCCCGTATTCTTACAAAGTACACAGAAAAGTAATGATTTGTCCTCAACTTTTTCCCTTCCCAAAGGACATTCTCCAGGTTTGTGATCCTTCTCGCATTTTACACACCTGAATTGCATATTGCAATTAGGAGCGGCATGCCCGAATCTCTGGCAACGCATACATTGGAGTACACGATCTGCTTTTTTTAATTTATCCCAAGTGATAGCTAGGTGACTTAGAAAACGTATTTTTCTTAAGCCATCAATTTTGCTGTTGGGACTGAGCTGCACCAGGAAAAATGGTAGTTTCTGATCACCGCTTCTAGCCTTGGCGGTGGTGAAGGGCTTGACTCCAACGAACTGGAGTTCGTCGTTCTCGTGTCTGCGTAGCTCATTCATCAGTTCTTCCGACCCGAATTCGTGATCTATGCCCTTTAGGAGGACTGTAATTGGTTTTTGTGCTTTGGGAGTGTAAGTAAAATACTCCGTTTGAGATTTTCCAAGGGCGGCACGTATCTTGTTGTAATCCTCTAGGGATTCACAAATAATGACATGCTTATTTTCACTCAATCTTTTTAAGTGGAAGTTTTTACAAACTAACTTACATAACTTAATACTATCCTTAATTTCTAACCCACTTACGTTTATTGGGGGAATTTTTTCTTTTTTATTCTTTGTCTGCTGCGTTTCTTTTTCTTGCTGATTTTGTTGTTGTTGTGGGTTCTTCTGCGTTTGTTGTTGTTGCTGCTTTTGTTGATCTTGCTGACTTTTCTTCGGCATTGTTGTCTGTTGTTGTTCTTTTTGTTTTCGTTGTTTAAGCTGCTGTGACTGCTGTTGTTGTTGTTGCTGCTGTAATTGATGTTGTTGTTGTTGTTGATGTAGTTTTTGTTGTCGCACTTTGTTGCGCTTGGCTATCAACTCCTTGATTAGTCGATCAAGCTCGACTTCTTCTTTAGCAAGGTTTTCTTCCTCTTGCCCCTTTACAATTTCGTAGCACTGTTTGTCTGTGCTAATCATATCGGGTGAGTCATAGTCATCACTACTGACTCCTCCCTCGTCTGTTGTCATCGAGGGAGTTGCTGTTCCATTATCTGCCGCTTTGCGGGCTTTTAATTTCATTGTGAGTTTCGGCCGTCTTTTGCGTTTGGTTACGTCATCGGGGATCGCAAACACCGTATTCGTTGTTGCTACCGTCTGGTCTGTTTCTTGACCAGACAATGGTACCGAACTTTGCGGCATTATTTTTTGATTGGAGTCCATCGACCCCGCCACTCGAATTTCTCCTTCTTTGTTTGTTGTTCTTTGTTAGATGGGGAAAGAAAGAACGAAAAAAAATCTTTTTTCCCTAAGGGGCGTTGAACCGCCTAACTCGCGCGTTTGATTTCCGGTACTCTTCCACTAGGCCAACTCGCCTTTTGTTTATTCGTTTTCGAATTCCCGTATTCTAATGGTGCTCCGATAGCACTCACTTGCACAAAGTCGACTGCTCACTGCAAGAGATGATTAGTGACTGTGGTATATGTGTCCCTAGGCTCACCTTGGTGTTTTCTAAATTGCCTAGATGTGATTTTTGTTTACCTTTGTTTTAGTCGCCTTTTACGACAAGCGAGAGGTATCGCTGCAGGGATATTCTTAACCCGTCCCTGCACGGAGGAATCAAATCATCAAGGAGGAGGAGGAATCAAATTTCATAACTAAAATAATTAATTATGTTGCGTTTGTGGGACCGCGCATGCCTCAGGCCCATCGAAGTATCAGAGCAGTGAGCGCTTCCCTACCATGAACTCCACAAAGTAGGGATATGATTGCTATTTATTGTCGTAGCTAATCTGAACATTATTAACAAAAAATTATATTTATTTAATAAGTTAATCTTAGCTTTATAGTAATTTCAGTAAATAATTCTAAAATATTTTTTTTTATTAAATATTTTTTGGTAATTGTATATTTAATTGAATACTTTAAATTAAATTAACATGATACTTAAAGGTGAGTTAAGAGTTATAATATCTATCAATGTTTTTACATTATTCTCAAATGCATAATTTTGCTTATAATATTATTTATCATAAAATATTTGAATAATCTAAAAGCTAATAAAAACTTTTCTTCATCACTGTACATAGCTAAAATAATTTGGAGTAAATAAGTGTATATTTATACTATTACAGTTATAATAACGAAATTACGGTATTTTATAGAATATTTTGTCTTAGAACCTACGACGTAGATGATCCTGCAATGGTTTCCTTTCCATAACAGTTTTTATTATTATATTTACATTTCTATGCAACAAAATAGACATAAGCCTCATGTTACCACTGAATACTTACGCTCTTGAGTTACGTATAAGCCTTATTGATTTCGCTAAAAATCTGTGTTATGTCTGTTAGATAAACGTTTTTATTGATTTTGTGAACATCAGTGTGGTGTTAAAATAACTTTTTTGTTGATTCTCTGAAGACCAGTTGTGTGTTCCGGAAATAACATTATTCTCGACTTATTTGATGTACTTTACTTAAATTTTTAAAAACAATGATTGTTAATAACATGCAAAAGCCAACACGGGTCTCTAAAGTGACACTTGTCGAAAGAGTTTTTGGATAGATTGCCAAATGATCGAAAATCTCTTCCTAGGCCCTCATAACCTATTTGGGTAGAAATAAGTAAACGTTTTTTCGGGAAAATGGAGTGCTCGAGATGTTCATTGCACCCAAATAATGTGCCAAGTAATTCAGTAAATGAAACAACTGAAATATCACGTTCAGTCGGTTCAACATTGAATTCAACGATCGATGATGATGAATGATCATTGCAATTAGATGAATTCGAAATTAAATTATCTGACGACGAGTATAAAATATTATCTGAAGCTGAAGCAGTGAATTACAACAGCTGCAACTAAACTCTCTTAAAACGACAGGGATGGTCTAATTATATTGCCGAAGAATTTTCCAAAGTTAGTAAATCTCGGTGTGCATTTGTTTTTGCCAATGTATATAATAGTCGACCTGCCTATTATTATATAACAAATGCAAAAGTAAAAAGTGTAATAATCCGTTATATGGGTGTATGGATTCTAAACCAGAGCAGTTTCCGGCAACAATTCGAATTAAAACTAAAGATATAGGTTTTAAAGTGAATCACAACGATGCAAGAAGACCTGTGCGAAAAGTCAAACGTGCCATAATCGGCCAAGAAGTTGCAGCAGTGGTATCCAGTAACTCGTTGAAAAGTCAATTAAGTAAATCTCGAATTTAACGTATCCCGCCAATAATATAATCCGCTGCTGTCGTTCGTAAATGTGCGAATGAGTTTGGCCATGATAATCTTGGCGTGGACAAAAAAGAAGTACATAAACGCAACATAATTAATTATTTAGCTATGAAATTTCGATTGACCAATTATTTATTTATGCTGACCAATTATCAACGGACAATTTTCTATTGAATTCAGGTATTTTTTTTTATTTTATTGATGATGAGGTGCTAGAATTTCTGGGTGACCTTGAAAAACTTTAACCTCTAATAATTTTTTTTCTATCGCTGAAACTAATTGACCTTTAATAACCGTTTTCTGACCTTTTAAATGATGTAATTGGTCAGTCAAAATTATACATATGAGGTGGTATGATCTCGGAGCTGGCAAAAGCGAATGCAAAATAGATCTTCTTATTAGAATTACCGCCCCTCTACCATCTCTATCGACTCTATCACGTCTATAGCATTTGAAGTCGGGAATGGATAGTCATATTTTGTTTAAACCAAATTTCAGTGACTAAAGCTAAGTCCACGTTTCTAGTATTTAATAAGTTCTGAGATTTTACTTCAGATACTTCTACTATAACAAGTATTCCCAAGTCAAGGTAGTTGGAATACGTACCGAGGACATAATGATTCAGGGAATAGAAAAATGTGCATCGCGAAAGTACAGTCCCTATGCGACACCGAGCGCCCTCGCATAGTATCTAGCCTTACACCTACATGGGAGCTCTGTAGGTGGTTGACCACACTTTCTCGCCATACTCGTGGGATCTAATTGAACACATTAAATAACAAAAAAGAGAAAAACAACAATAGAAAGAACACCGAACTGATGACAGATTCGGAGGAAGAATATCTCCTCTGCTCACCAGTACAAGAAATGGAACAGAACCATCTCCATGCAATACAACTGCACTCCCGTCCAATAAAACGGGCAGCCAAAGTGCTCAGGCATCTATTGATCCAAGAACAGCGACTGTTGCAGATAGTGACGCAACCAAACCCCGGCAGAAGCGTGAATACTTCACCGCGGCCCAAAAGCGATGAATCGCCGCTCTCATCCGGGATGGAATAGAGTCTGAAGAAGCAAGGCGAATGGAAAGAGCTAGATACGCTCTCATAAAGGAAAAGGAGGGGACCAAAAAGCAGCTACGATCAACAACAAACGTAGCAAATCGAATGACAACTCTTCCGCGGAAAACACACGAAAAAAGCCCCTATCACACGCAGAAGCACCTAACAGGTCACGTGTTGGAAAGCGAACTGATCGTCCTGGATGCGCTGTCGGAACCAAATCAGATCCCAGTAAAGGATGTGGTTAGTGAGAGTCACTCGTTGTAAGTAGATGTTAATTGGAGCATAATTTTTGTCTGGTGTTTGCATCTTGATTTTCCATTACTCAAATCGCTTTAAATCACTTTAAATTCTTTTTTTTAAAGTACTTTGTTACTTTTTAAGTAACTTTGAAGACATTGTGACGGTCGTAGTGTTCATTAAAGTTATAAAATAATAAAACTTTCTGTAATCAAAATCGCGAAAAGTGCCTCTCACACATTGCACTCAAAATGTCTCCACCGCCTAGCCGTACAAGTTCCCGCTTAAGAGGAAACGTCAAAAGCGTTTCCCCCAACCCTATGTCACCATCGTGCACGTTCTCCACATTTGCTCACCAACGCAACGAAGAGGACGACAGTATGTGGGAGAAATTGGACGAGCGCCTACGTAAACAAAGTGAGTTTATCATAAGTCGAATAGCTGATACAGAGGTTAAAATATCGCAAAAACTTGATCAACAAATTAATGAACTAAAAAGCGCCGTGAGTCAAATAAATAATAAAATTGCTCACCTCGAATCGTCACTCCTCACATCGGATTCTGACATAATTTCCTTAAAATCTGAAGTCACTGGTATACAGTCATCACTGACCCACCTCAACAATAAACAAAATGTATCAAAAGCACTTCTGACTGATCAGACATCGGAGTTAGCAGATTTGAAAAACTATCTTACTACTACCATAAACCGCGGTTAAAAAATCACTTCAAGTGCAAGAAAATCGCACGGTGGCTTGCGATGCCATACTATTCGGAGTCCCATACTCCGCAGATGAAACCCTTACGACAATCTTTAATTGCCTTTGCACGTCGATTAAAATAAAACCACCGAATTTAAAAGGCATTTATCGCATCCGGCCGAAAGAAGCTTCAAAAGAAGAAGTCATCATCATTAAATTTAACACCCCATATGAGCGCAACTCTGTGTTAAAATCAATCGCGCATTTCCGCAAAGGTAGTAAACAGGAGCTTTGTTTACAACACATCGGTATGAACTCCACCTGTACCATACGTCTACGCGAATGTTTAACACAGAGTAACCAGCTAATATTGCATACCACATTAAAATTAAAAAAAAGTAAACACCTCGCCTCTGTCTTCACTCTCCACGGAATGGTTTAGGTCAAACGTCAATTGGTCGAAACTGCCGAAATAGTCGAATGTATGGAGGATCTTGACAGCATTGCCAGCTCTAATTTATAATCTATAGTTTTTATTAATCATTTTCCCTCAAACTTTCTAAACTTTTTACTGTACATAAATATTGTTGTGTTTTTTATTCTTCTTTTTTCGATATATTAAAATGCAAAGTTTAGGAACTATGGTTTAAATACTAGCACGCCGATGTCATGGCATTCGTGTCTGTCATATAAATGCATAAAGTCTGTTACCGAAAATTGACGAGTTTCGCGATCTGTTTGAGAAGTCGGGAGTCGATGTGATATGTATTTCTGAAACCTGGTTTGGGGATAGCCCCAGTAATGAAGCCTGTCATCTTAGCGGGTATAAAGTTTTTCGACACGATAGGGTAGGGCGCATTGGTGGAGGAGTTTCTATTTATAAAGGGTCCGCCATCTAAGGTTTTTTTTTTTCAAGTAGTGCTTATTTCGTGAATGGTAACACTTAGCTCATGTCTGATTTGACAGATAATTAGTTTTATCCTTCCGCTGAACGAATATGGTTGTGTATACGCTTGAACAACGCTTCGCTAAGTGGGCCTGCGATCGACTTACAGAAGATGCCGATTTTGCCAAAAAAATCATCTTTTCAGATGAAGCTCATTTTGATCTTGGCGGGTATGTAAACAAGCAAAATTGTCGCATTTGGGGCACAGAAAACCCGCACGCATACATTGAAAAGCCGGTGCACCCAAAACGAGCCACTGTTTGGTGCGGATTTTGGTCCAGAGGCATAATTGGGCCATTTTTCTTCGAAAATGAGCAAGGAGTGGCCGTTACAGTCAATGGCGATCGTTATCGGGCCATGTTGAACGAATTTTTGTTCACAAAAATTGAAGAGGAGGATATTGGCAACATTTGGTTTCAACAGGACGGCGCTACGTGCCACACAGCCGAAGCTACACTCGATGTTTTGCGCCCTGTTTTTGAAGATCGCATTATCAGCCGCAGAGCTGATGTCGTTTGGCCACCTCGGAGCTGCGATTTGACACCGTTGGACTATCACTTGTGGGGTGCCGTCAAAGATAAGTGTTACGCCGACAAGCCAGAGACAATTGACGCTTTAAAGGACAATATTCGTGAAGCCATTGGTGAAATACAGCTGCACACAATCGATAATGTGCTTAAAAATTGGACCGATCGTGTAGGCTACTGCATGGCCAGCCGAGGCAGCCATTTGAATGAAATTATTTTCCATTATTAACCGGAAGGATTGTACTTTCAAATAAAAAAAGAAATTTGAGAAAATATTCAGTAGTTTTTTTTATAGCATTTTCAAAAAAAAAAGAAGTTATTTGGCGGACCCTATATAAAAGAGGGTATAGAGTGCAGAGTACGACATCTTTCGCCGGATGGATGTGAAATGGAGTACATGTTTATGGAACTTGTCAATGCTGAGACTAGCATTTTGGTTGGTGCTGCTTACAGACCACATAGAAACACCAGCTTGCTTCCATTTATCACTGGATTAGAAGAAATCTGTCTAACTTGTCCTAATATCATTTTATGGGGTGACTTAAACAGCAACCTCCTAAATGATAACTTCTTAATAGATGAAATGGGCTCGCTAAACTTGTTTTCTGTCAACAATACTGCTCCCACCCATTTCTCTGACCACTCCTCTTCTTTGTTAGATCTTGTTTTAGTTAGTGATAGAAACAATGTCCTGTTGTATGATCAATTATCCGCACCAGCTTTCTCAAGGCACGACCTAATATATCTCACTTTTGATTTTCATGTAACAACCTCAGCAAAAACATATAGTTACAGGGATTTCAAAAACATATTGTAAACTACTATGCTCTTGAGGAACACATTAGAAATGTTAGCTGGAATACTGTTTTGTTCTGGCATTGGTAAATCTAAGAATCATAATTTTGAGGAAATAGATCCGGATCCACTTAACCTTAGATTTATATCCTCAGCAGCATCTGTAAACAATAACAATCACCACCGTTCCCCACAAAACCCATCTACCCCGGCTGGTTATCCCAGTTTTAACTTTTCAGGTATTAATAGTGCCGACGTACTTGAAAGCATACTCAGCATCCAATCGAATGCTGTTGGCTTAGATGAAATGCATCCGTCTTTTTTAAAAATTATGCTGCCAGTAGTATTGCCCCATATAACTCACATCTTTAACACAATTCTAACAAAGGGGATTTTTCCGATGAAATGGAAATTGGCCAAAATAATACCTATTCCCAAGACAACCAGAGGTGATGAATTCCGACTAATGTCCATTCTGCCTTTTCTGTTCAAAGTATTTGAGAAAATTATGCAAAAGCAGATCTGCGAGTATCTCAAAACTTACAATATTCTGTCCCCCAAACAATCAGGTTTTAGACAAAAACACAGCTGTATCACTGATGTTATATGTATCTCTGAAGAAATACGATGTAGCCTGGATGAAGGAAGTTGTTCATTTTTAGTCCTTTTAGACTTCTCCAAAGTGTTCGACACGGTCGATCATGGTATTCTTTGTCAAAAGCGGCATCGGCTTTACAAGTTTTCGACTCACGCTCTCAAGCTAATATCCTCTTACCTGGATAACAGAAAGCAGGCTGTACAAATAAAAGATGTTCTTTCGGACTTCCTCCCCAACATCCGCGACGTGCCACAGGGATCCATTTTAGGACTGCTCTTCTCCCTCTACATAAATGATCTTCCGAAATTTATAACGAATAGCTCGATACACATGTACGCTGATGATGTACAATTTACCTGCATTAATAACGATCTTGCAGATATAGCACAGTGGTCAAGTGAAAATGGTCTTTTGCTAAACCCTAAAAAATCCAAGTGCATTGTGATCTCTAAAACACTCCTGAATCTATCTTACTTTCCATTAATCACCATGAACAATGTCAATATAGAGCACGTTGATTCTCTAAAAAACTTGGGTGTAATGTTTAATCGAAGCTTAACCTGGGACAAACATATTAATCTAGTCGTAGGGAAAACGTACGGTGTACTCCGTGCACTGTGGGCCTCTCAGTCTTTCAACCCTATCAAAACTAGAACTTTACTTGCTAAAACACTGGCTCTACCCGTACTCACATACGGTTGTGAGATATTTCACAACTGCAGTTACACCTCTATATGACTCACTGACACCTTTAATAATATAGTACGTTATGTCTTTGGATTGCCGAGTCTTATGACCGAGTCTCACGGTACACCAAGCACCTGTTGCACATGACTTTTGAAAATTTCCTCCATTTTCGTACCTTATGCCTTCTTTCGGATATTCTACTTACACATCAACCTTCCTATCTATATGAAAAATTCGTTTATCCTCCTCAAACAGATCCGGACAGTTAATTTATCCTCGCCATACGTGTCTGACATCTGAGCGTACATTTTTTTATAAACTCCATTCGTTTATGGAATGCTTTGCCTCGCAAAATATCATGAACTCAGGATTTTGGAGTAAACTCTAAATGAAGGACATCACAATAGGCCCATCAGAGGCCGCAGTGATTAGGTGACATTGTCCCTCCTCCCACTTTAATCTTAATCTGAATCTACTATACCAAGTAATAATATTTAAATTCCTAGCTTTCGTACTGGTGGTGGCACATGTTCTCGGTTGGATGACCTTATCATAACATTATGTTGATTTTTTTTTTAAGTTCTAAAAACCTTTATCGGCTCAGACCAGATGATTCGGTGGATTTGTTTGTTCCATCGCGACTTGTATATTTGAGAGTATAAGGATTTATGCAGTCGATTGTTTTATTTCAGCCGGTACAGTTGGCGCAAAGTCTTGACGGCAGCTTTTTTCCACGCTCAACGGCTGACAGTTGTGACATAGGGTTAGTTTATATTTATTAATTTAACATCACCGGACGTTTAAACGTTTTGGCTTACCTCTTTAATTGTTAAAAAACATGGATTGAAAAACAAAACCAAACAGTATTTTTCGGATCATTGATTGAAATCTGAGTCCTGAAATATTTCGCAGTGTTTGGATTGAAAAACAATTCAAACACTGCTTTCTTTCTTCAATTGCTCTCTCTTCAATTGCTCTGCATATCAAACTATCTTCCACTTACACATCATCTATTATCGTTCATGCAATTTAAAATAATTTCACTGTCTCAATGAAATGATAAAATGAATTTCTATCAATTTATATTTTTACATCTGAACAATCTATGTATGTTTAACTCAAAGAATCATTTACTTTTTATTTGGAGGTTATTGTAATGGATTCGATTTAGTAAATTAAGAAATTTGACATACGAGTATGTATCACGACATTATAAAGTCCCTGGAACTCTAATCCATTAGTCTAAGAGACTAAAGTCCAGCGCACTTATGACAGTTTTGCAGTTTTTTTTTCCAAAAATTTAATTCCAAATTGAAATGAGCAATTATGTAAGAAAAAGGAGACAACTTGCTTAAAAAATGGTCGGGAGTGAATATCTATATTTGATCAAAAGATAAGCGCTGCATAAAAATGTTCATAATCTCGCTCTAAAAACGACGGGTTCTTAAAAAAATAAGTGGCCAATTCAAATTCCTTGCTAACCTCTTCCGGTATTCATTTCGAAGTTTTATCTAGATTTTTTTCTCCGAGATATGAAAGACGAAAACTATTTTTACTAATTTTGTAGTAGCAATTGCTAAAAACAATTTTTTTGCAGACATTTTCAGATGCTTATTATACAATTATGCATCGAATGAAATTAGTTTTGATGACGATGTCATTATTTACCTTGAATGAGGAGGCATGTCAAAACTTCGTTAAAAAAATGGGTCCCTTTTTAGTAACTTTTATATGAAAAGTTGTTTCAGAGTAAGGTATCTTCCACTCAAAGACCTTTCGTAGTACTAACTTCGTATTACTTATAAACGCTTATAATAATTAAAACCAGTAAACGGTCTTACCTTTTCTTTCTTTACAAGATGAAATATACAGAAATCAGGTGAATCTCAAACAAGATTCTATAAAATGACATCCATGATTCATTGGATCTAAGTATATAGTATTCATCATCGGTCAGGTACTAACCCTTGAGCATTGGCTTGGTTTCCAATGTTTTCTCTACGAATTTGCTTGGCTTCATTTGACGTCATTCTTGTGGGTGTTAAGTAAGTTCAGCTACGGATGTGGTCTTGTTAACTGAAGATCAGCCTGTAGATGATAATGGTAAACAATGTGTTGGCCATTTTCGGGCTTCAGTTATTTCATAAAGACTAATCCCAAATTACCTATCGAACTCGCTAACACCTCAAGCAGTTCATTCGAATAATCGACACCAAAGTACATACATCCCAGGTGCGAGGAACTTAACTCGAGTACACACTACAGAACAACTTACGTTCGAGTGTTGATGGTATGCAAAATACTTTTCATTCATTCTAAATGGTATATTAGTCAAGCATTCAGATGGATAAATTGTACGTATATATAGTGTATGTCCGGTTGCGGACGAAAAGACAACAAACGTGTAATATATGTTCAGATTTGGAATCGAGTTTTGAGGTCTACTTCAAATTTTCATATTTCTGTATATCTTTTTTTATTATTTTCGGTATGATACGGGTAGGTACATATATCGAAAAAATGAGTCGACTTCGATATAACTCGTATGACTCGTATGATATGTTTATTAATGATTTGCATTGAATTTTGGGTAAGGTATTGAGCTTATAACTAAGAATTTTCAAGCAGACACAATGCCTCGAAATTTATAAATTGGTTGATCTCCAAATTTGGTCTTTGCTTGTTCTACTGCTGGTTTTCCTTTCAGTGCATCTGATGTATTTTTTCTGATCATGCACACGGGAAACGCTTATTTTATCAATTACATCACTTGTCTTTGGGTGTAAATTCTCCTTAAAGTCCATTCTTTGAACCGATCAATTAACGTCTTACCTTTATAGTTGTTTCTTTTACCTTTTCACCCATTGAAAAAAGTGCAGTATATCGTGAAACAAATATAGCAGTGGACTTAAGATGCTGTCATGCAATTCACACAAACCGATATCACCATACATTTAGACTATTCTTTTAGATGCTTAATAGGAAAAAATTGTGGGGATATTGTCTTAGTCTGTACTTCAATGTTTTTTGACTGTTTTTCAACATGGTTAGGTTGTGGTCAAATGCTTACTTGCTAAACTAAATGGAGGATCCGACTATGAGTGATTATAAACAAACTGTCAATTTTGCCGATTTCTGACTGATTGTTTTTTAATTGTTTTGCGACATTAACACAGAGAATAAATTTGAGTCCGTTACACTTCGCTTGGAATTAAGTCGCATTCAGGAATCTTTGGGTTTTATGCCGATGACCTAATTTTTAATCATTTTTGTAAACATTCTAATAATCGATTTAAATTGTTTGTGAGCTTTAATGCTTGAATTTAATGCCATTTTCAGTTCGATTAAACCTTCAACTAGTTCGGAGGTGTCTTGTCTCTTGTTCAATTTATTGATCCTTCATCTACGACGAAAATCGCGTACCAATCATCCGATTTAATAATAATTAAAAAAAGAAAAAAAAACAAAAGAAAACAAACTAAGCAATTACAAAAATATAACAAAAAAATAAACCAAACCGGCGCTAATAACTTTTGCTTACTTAGCGTCTCTAATCAGGTCTGTATCACTTGCGTATATACTACTTGTACATTTTTCTCTCGGCCCTTTGACTTCATTAAAAGAATCTATTGATATTTTTAAGATAAGCGTTGGGGGACCGCTAAGTGAAGAAGGGTAAATAGTTATATCTACATAAGTGTAATGTACAAAAAAATATCTACTAATTTCAAATTATACCTATGAACTTAGTTTTGTACATCAATTTATCTTACAAGGTCTACTAAGTTCCTGAGAGAGGCGTGTGCATTGCGTTAAAATCTTGGATACCTATAGTTGTTTCGGTACCTACTTACGTCGTTTACATTTTTTTTGTTGGAGGCTTCTACTATCTGTTGGAGCACTCAGACACAAATACTGGTCCATTGTACTACCAGACAGACACCTTGTCTTTATTGTATTTTCCCCGTTGTCTGGAGAAAAGTGAGGAGGGGCTTCAGTGATGTAGAGCTAAGAGATTCGGCACCCACCACGTCGGCCTCAAGGGTGCACCACCGTGCGCAAGCGAAGGCGGGACAGTCGCAGAAAAGGTGTTCTGCTGTGTCATCCTCCTCGCAACATGCAGCACAGGTAGGCGTCTCACTGATGCCAAGCACGTGGAGGTGCTTGGCAAAAGTGTAATGGCCCGTAATGACGCCCGTTAGCCTTCTGCAATCATTTCTCCTTAAGGATAAGAAAAATGTTGTGGACTTCTTGCAGACATCAGGGCGTACGCGCCTAGGCATCTTGCATCCTGGATATTCCCTCCATCTACGGCTGTGTACGTTAAAGACCCAGTCATTGATGTCAGATTTGACCGTGGAAGCAGGTAGATCTAAGGCGGGTTCAGGTCCTGAGAAACTCTTCTCTGAGATCGGAGATCTCGTTTCCTGGAATTCCAAAGTGAGCTGGGACCCATACAAGGTTAAGTGAATTTAGTCTTTCGACTTTGTTCAAAAAGGTCTTGAGTTCATGCACTAATTTGGAGTTAGATAGAGGGTTGGACACAGGTTTGAGTGCAGCTTGGCTGTCACTGCAGACACATATGCCTTTTCCCCTCCACATGTGTTTCACAACATAGTGCATGGCCATTAGGATTGCGTAAATCTCCGCTTAGAAGACAGACGCATATTTTCCTAACGAGAAGTGCAGTCGAATGTTTTCGCGCTCAAAGAAAACTCCAGCGCCGGATCCCTGCCCAGTCCTGGAGCCATCTGTGAAAATGCGAAGACATTCCATTCCAGGTTCAGTGTCTGGCCAAAGCCAGTCCTGACGCCATGGAAATGTGACTGTGAATTTACAGCGCAGTAGGATGGCGGTGTCATTGCGTCAGAAGGCATATCCAGTTGTACCAAAGACCATTTCTCTTTAGACGAGAAATGGCTTTCAATGCACACCCTCTGATATATATGTCAAAGGGTGGAAGATTCATCATAGCATCTAGAGCAGCTACCGGTGTGCTGAGGAAGGCCCCCGTGCAGCTGACACAGACCGCTCTTTGGAGTTTGGTGAGTGAAGCCACTCGGAGATTACTTAACATTTTTAATTTTATTTTTATTTTATTCTTTTTAAATTACTCGTGGACCCTAAGAGCGATAGCTAACTACTTAAATTACATTTTTCTTAAGTTATATGGATCAAAGCATAGGCGTAGGATTTATCTTCAATTTTGTTTTTGAATAACTTTTTTACTAAATAAAAAAAATTGTTTAGAGTTATGGAAATCTTTATTTGGACCTTTACAATTTTTTCTGATAGATGATATCCGTTCAGTGGCTACCGCCAGTGTTGATACATACTTGTACCAGATTACGCGACCAGAAAACGGAGTGATCGTATTGATGATAAAAAAAAATACGGCCCAATTATTCCTCCTGCGTGAACGCCGTACCACACAGTGGCTTTGAGTGGCTCCTCGTGTATAACACGTGGATTTTCAGTGCCCCAGAAACGAAGATTTTGCGTATTGTCGTAACGGCTTGGGTGTAAATGGGCCTCGTTGCTCATGATGATTTTCGAGACAAAATCATCCTCTTCGTTGTTGAGATTAAGGATGGCTTGACAGTAATTCATACGCGACTGACGGTCAGCAGGCATTAACTGATACACTGTTTGTACTTTGTACGGGAACATGTGTAAGTCTTTCACTAAAATTCGCTGTAGGGTTCGTCTGGTGATGTCCAATTGCGTGGCCCGTTGTCTGGTTGATGTTTCTTCGTTCTTAGCGACATCGGTAGTCATAGCCGCCATATTCTCGGCCGAACGACCAGTCCGTTGGCGGCCATGTCCTGCATGGCCTTCTATGGTTTCAGTCTGTTCAAGTCGAGTAGCTAAGCGGAATGTTTGCGCAGTTGGCGCGGCACGAAGAGGAAATCGACGGCGAAATTCACGCTGCGCTAACACCAATGACCGATTATTGGTCAGAACAATCGACCCAATTATACCACGCTTTTGCGAAGTATAGGGCTCCATTGTTTATCTGTTTGTATACTGCAGCTGTCTAGTATACTAATGTCAAATATGTTTATATGTTTGCATATTGCAGCTGTCTAGTTTACTATAATGTCAAATATGATTGGATACGACGCCGTTTGCAAAAATTATAACATCTTCCTAACGCCTAAATAGATCTTCATAAATTGCAGCAAAGAACCATCTAGATCACGTTAGCCTTCAAACAAAACAAAAAAAAGCATCAAAATCGGTCCATTCGTTCAGGAGCTACAATGAAGAAACACAGACACACAGAAACGTATTTTTTCGTCGGGGCTAAAGCACCGGGATGGTCAGCCCGAATTGCTTTCGTGCTCCTCCAATCCTGAAATCAATTTGTGGGAATATTTCAAACCTAACCCGCCACTACGGAGCACTCGAACAAACTCTAATTCGTGGATAAAAAAAACATATATCCAACTCGACTAGATTGAGAAAACCGAATGCTCTTCTTACACCCTCAATGCTGACATTCGCACAACTATGCGAACCTCTCCATCTTCGATGTGTAGTCCAATGCAATCCTCTATTTTCATCTTTCCAAAGAATTTCTACCATTTTGTATATGTAAAAATAAAAGCTTATAACTATCCTGTGTTTTTAATTTACTCAACACTCGTACTTCCTCCAGTGATCGGAAAATATAATAGTTACCACCATTTTTTACCATTTATTCGTCATTTTCGTCGTCCACCGACGTGTTCTTCGAACGGAAAATGAAAGAAGTCTCTATATGAAAGAAGTCTCTAGTATTAGTGAATGTAAATCCTCCTTTAGCTATTGAGAAAATACGTACCTTAAAGCACGACCACTCGTCGGGTTGTGACGGTCTTCCCGCCATAGTTTTAAGAAACTGTTCCTAATGTTTCTCCCTAATTCTCGCGGCCTAAATGAAAAGTTCCATTTCACAGGCACATTACATACATTAAGCTAATCCACAAAAAGGGACGAAAGAATGAAATGTCCTACTTTAGCCCAATTACATAACTATCTTGCATTCCCAAACTCTCCGAGGTTATCGTCTACGGCATATGTAATATTCCTCCACTGTAATCCCACCTTCTTCCAAATCGCTATGGGTTCCTAATAGGTGGATTGACAACCACTATCCTAATTGAATGTGTCTCATAAACTTTGTGTACACTTCAAGATGGCAAAGAAGTAGATATTGTTGCTACAGACTTCAGCAAGCTCTTCGACAAAATCATTTATAAAATTATACTTCTTAAATTCACTGTTTTTTTCCCCAGGTTTTATCCCATGGATCACCTAAAAAAACTGTACCAAATATCAAGCTAACACTTTTGTTGTAAAAAAAGGAATTAATTAAAATGAAAGACTAAAGACCATGTGTCTCTTTCGAGTTGAGTTTATTATCTTAGTTTTAATATTGTTATTTATTTGTTTGGCTTTACTACCTGTTTGCCGGATCTTAAGGTTAATGTATCGTTTGGTTTCTGCGATATTGCTATTATATACATATTACTATCTTCCACTACCAGCGATCTTGGTGTCCTTGAGACCTCTACTATCTTCCCTTTTTTCCATTCTTCATTAGGACGTTTTTTGAAAAAGATTATCTGATTTGGAAAGAATTCGGGGCGATTCCTAGCATGTTTGTCATAGTATACTTTCATGTTGGTTTGATATTGTTTGACTTGTTTTCTATATGCTTCTTTATCGACAACTGTTGGCTCCAAATCTGATTTAGTTATTGGTAGCCTTGTCCTAATTCTACGGGACATTAGTAACTGAGATGGTGAATAAGTGAACTGAGCTGTTGTGCGAAGAGAAAGCAATCCCAAGTAGGGGTCGGAATTGGTTTCACTACATTTCGTCAATAGTTTCTTGACTGTTTGTACATATCTTTCAACTAAACCATTTGATTTAGGATAGTTAGGGCTGCTAGTAATGTGCTCAAAACTCCAGGTCTTCGCAAATTCTCTAAACTCCTTCCCCTGAAACGGAGGTCCATTATCAGAAACTAGCTCTGATGGTATCCCATGTCGTGCAAATATTGACTTTAAACTGATGATTACCTCTCCGGCATTAGAATACTTCAGTTTAAATATTTCAATAAATTTCGAGTAGTAATCTACTAACAATAAATAAGACTCCTTTTTCCATTCGAAAAGGTCGACACCTACTTTTTGAAATGGAAGATCTGGTAGTTCATGCGGAATTAGTGGCTCCTTGCAGTTATTATTCAAGTGTCTGCTACATGTCTCACAATTTAGTACTAATTTTGTAATGTCTTCATTCATATGAGGCCAAAATACCAATCCTCTAGCACGCTTTTTACTTTTTTCTATTCCTGAATGTCCATCATGAATATATTTGAGAATAAGAGAAGTAAGTTTGGGAGGAATTACTAGCGCTTGACCTTTAAAAATCAGATTTTCAATAACTGACAGCTCGCTTCTATAATTCCAGAACACCTGCAGATCATAAGGTAATTTTCTTACATTTTCAGGCTATTGTCCCTTAATGATTGATATTAGCTGCTGCATAATTGTGTCTTCTAAAGTTGCATTTAGGATTGTCTCAAGCATATTTTTCGATATTGCAAGGTTAGACTTTATGAATTTCATGAATTTTTATATCTATATCTAATCTGCTTTCCTCCTTATAACTTAAGGGAGCCCTTGATAATGTATCGGCGACTAACAACTTTTTCCCTGGCTTAAATATGACCTCTAAATCATATGCTTGAAGACGGAGCATCATTCTTTGTAATCTTGGTGGGACACTTGCTAAGGGTTTCTTAAACAATGGAATAAGTGGTTTGTGATCCGTTTCCACCACTGTTTTTTGACCATAAATGTATTGGTGATATTTTTCGCAGCTAAAGACAATTGCATACAGCTCTTTTTCGATTTGAGCATAATTGCGTTGACAGTCTGTGAGCGTTTTTGACGCAAAGGCTATTGGACGATTTTCCTGTAGTAGACGTGCACCTACGGCGAACTGAGAGGCATCAGATGATATTACTGACAGTTTTCAAGGCTGAAAATACGCAAGGACGGGTGGTTTCGTAATTAAAGATTTAAGTTTGTTGAAGACCAATTCCAACGATTCGCTACATTGAAATGTGGCATTCTTTTTTAGCAGTTGTCGCAGTGGTTCAGTTTCATTAGATAGATTTTGTATGAATGATCCAAAATAGTTGATCATGCCTAAGAATCTGTGGACATCCTTAATAGAAGTTGGTGACGGCATTTTGAGAATAGCTTCGACTTTTTTCCGATCTGGATGAACACCTAGCTCATTGAAAATATGGCCAAAATATTTAACTTCTCTTAACCCGAATTTGCATTTTTCCTTATTTAGTTTCAGGCCAATTTTTTCCATTTTCTCAAGGACACGGATGAGTTTGCCATTATGTTCTTCGACAGTCTTACCCGAAATAAGAAAATCATCTATGTAAACAATTACATCTTCATTAAGGTACAACCACAGAATAAATAGTATACAGAAGTTGCATCTCATACAAAGCAAATTTTGTTCTAGGGTTCCAATATTGGCACCCTATTGAACAGAGAGTACAAGCATGAGAACATGCAAGAGAGTATACAAAAAATTGAGAAGCTGGTGCGAGCGAAAGAGAGTAGCATGTGCGTTTTCGGTGGTTTTGTTTTTACGAGAGCAAAGCAGCTTACGATGTGTATGCAAGTGTGTGTGCGTGTGTATGCATTGATAGCTTCTTCTATCGTAAGCTTGCATGGTGTTGTATTGCTTTTCTTGTTTTCGATTGTGTGGATTGGATTCGAAATCACTTGGGAATTGTACTTTCATGCGAATGGTTGTGTTTTCCTGCGCTTATATATCGACTCCATTTTTACTTTGTATTTTGATATTTAACTCTATTTTTGATCTTGAATTGTTGCTTTTATAATTATTGACAACTTTGGATTATTCTTTGAACTTATTATTATATATTGATTGTTGAGGGGTTGTCATACGATTTTGAATAGGAAAAATGGATTCTGTACCGGCTGTAGGTAAAATTTTCCAAAAGTCCGGCATTCGATGCTGCATAAAAACATGCGGTAAATCTAGGCGATATGGTGAATAGATAAGAATGTTTAAGTTTCCTCCCTATGACTCAGCTATGGGTCAAATTTGGCGAGAAAAATGTAATATTCCAACAAAAGATTACACAAAAAAATTGTTGATTTGCGCCAATCACTTCTCAAGTTCTGACATTGGTAAAAAAAAGTTGAAATTCGGAGCTGTTCCGGTATTTAACTTTAATCATATTGTATAAATGATTTAAATGTTTTAGTAATAAAAAACTCATTATAAATTTCTGTATGAAGTTTTTCTATTTATTTTTTATTTTATAATATTTTAACCAAGGTTGTGCGTTTACAAAATTTTTTTGATTATTTACACTTACATTGTAAATTCTTCTTCTTTTCCTTTTTCCGGCGTTGTTATGGTCAGAAGTGTAGGACCATAACCTTCCCACTTAACTGCATTCCTACTGGTCCACTTGTGGGGTCCGCCGGTTTGACCTCAGAAAGTAGCGGCAGGCTTCCCGGTTTTGGATTACTTCATCGCTGAGGCCAATCATATGCTGGTGTTTTTGCATTTGTTTGCACCAATTGTTTTTCGGCCTGCCTTTTTTTTTTTGTTTTGTGACACGGGCATGCTTCAGATTTTTTTTGTTTGATCTTACTCTTACAACTCCGGTGATCTCCAGTCGTGTCAACCCACTGATTTGCATGTACACTTGTGGGGCAGTTTAATGGTGGTATATGTGTACCTAGGCTCACTTTGGTGTTTTCTAAATTGCCTAGATGTGATTTTTGTTTACCTTTGTTTTAGTCGCCTTTTACGACAAGCGAGAGGTATCGCTGCAGGGATATTCTTAACCCGTCCCTGCACGGAAACACACTTTGGAAACACAATTTTTACATTTACATTGTAAATAATTGTAAAAAATGTAAATAATTGTAAAATATTGTAAATAATTGTAAAGTATTGTAAATAATTGTAAACTACTGTAAATAATTGTAAATTAAATGAATTATTTGTAATAAATATTTACAATACTTTACAATTATTTACAATATTTTACAATTATATACAATAGTTTACAATATAGTTGATGAGAATTTAATAGAAAAATATGCACTCAAAGTCAAGCAAACAGTTTAACAAAAATCGTACTTGAAATTACACCCCCATTTAATCCGAAAGACGTATTCTACGTCAAAATCTCTTGGGCTCATAAGCCATTCTCAAAAATTTGTATCTCCCAAATGGAGTGTTAAAAGTGCATAGGTTTGAGCTTTGGGTATCTAGTTTAAGCATCCAATAAGCCTTGCTAGCATCAAGAATTGAATAATATTTGGAACCAGATAGTTTTGACTTGATCAAGTCAATGTCGGGAATTGGATAGTGCTCACGCTCTAAGGCCTTGTTGAGATTCCTCGGTTCTAAACAAACACGCAATGCACCATCGGGTTTCTCTACCAGAACTATTGAGTTGACCCATTGCGTAGGATAGTTTACTTTAGTTATTACGCCCTCTTTTTCCATTCTATCTAATTCTGATTTTAGTTTAGGATGTAATGTGATAGGAATTCTTCTAGGTGCATCAATAACAGGACTGACTTTGCGATCAACTTTGAGACTATAAGTCCCTTCTAAGCAACCTAAACCTTCAAACAAGTACTCGAATTTCGATGGCATGCTCGTAATTAAGCGGTTACATTCTTCTTTTATTTCATTAATTGCGACAGAATTGCGACTTACTAAACCATATTTCAAACAATCATATTTTCCTAAAACTGAATTAACATTCTCCTTAACAATAAAGAAATCAATTACTACCAGCCTTTTCGACTCAGTTCCTATAGACCCTTTGATAGAACATTGACCCAATATATTAACCTTCGATCCACCAAAAGCTGTTAGACTTCCCACACATTTTTTTATGTTTAGACTATTGTTATGATTTATGAAATTAAAAGTATCTAACGACATTACTTTTGCTTCTGCTCCTGTATCTAAATCTATTTTAATTTCCTTATTGTTAATTTTAACAAATTCCGAGAATAAATCATCTGATTTCCTGCTATATTTACCTAATATGCCTATGAAGAATTCATTAACTTCATCACTTTTAAATTCTTTACAATCAGTTTTGTTATTAATGGCAAATTTTTGTATCTTATTAGACTTACAGTATTTTGCAAAATGATTCAAACCTTTACATACGTCACATCTCTGACCAATCGCTGGACATTTGTTTCAATGGTACCAATTTCCACATCGTTCACATCTTTTGTTAGATCCGGCTTGATTGAAGGTGGAGCTTTTTCCGTTGCTGTTTTTTTCCGTTATTAAAAACCAAGTTGTTAGATTTAGTGTTGTGATGTTTGTTGTTCTGTCGCGTGTTGTTCTTAGATATGGATATTTTATGGTTGTCGCTGTTGTGTTTTTGTACGTAATTAACCTTATTCTCTGAATGTATTGTTACTGCAGACATCTCTTGGGACTGCGACTGACTTATGATGTATGACTTTGCACGTTTTTCAGCTACTTCCAGAGTCAAATCGTCAATGTCAAGAAGTGAGCGTCTCAATTTGTAATCGTTCAGACCAATGATGAAGACATCGCGAATCATCGGATCTTGCAGTGTTCCGTATTCGCAGACCTGGGCTATTTCCTTCAAGTGCGTTAGAAATTGATCAATGGATTCAGCAGACTTTTGCCTTGTGGAAAGAAATTTATATCGCTCAAAGACTATGTTCGTTCTTGGATCGCAATACGAACTGAATTTTTTTATAACGTCCTCATATTTCAGATTTTTTGGAAATGTGTTATAAATGCGCAATCCATCATCACCAATACACGTAAGAATTGCGTTTACCTTTTTCGCGTCATCTGAAATATCAACGAAATTTAGAAATATCTCTAACATCTGCACCCAAAATTTCCAAGCTGCACTCAAATTGGATTGATTGAAGTCCATTTCCTTTGGAGGTTTTGCACCGAAAGAGAATTCCATCACGTGTTTTTTGTACTTCTTGGTTAGGCGCGTGGACGTGAAATTTCTTGAACTATTGGCGTTGTTTTCCAATACAGATGTGTCGATTTCTTCTTCTCTTGTCGAATCAAATAAAATTCCTGAGTCAGATGTATTTCTCGAAATGTTCGCTTTCCTATCCAGCTTGACTTAGAATCGAGGAAACCACTGTATTGACTGAGATAATAAATTTACACCGACTTTTGACTATGGTTACTGTTCACTTTTATCTATTTTTTGTTTTATTTTATTAAATTTAATATAACTTTTCAGACTTTTTTGACTTTAAACACTTGTTGACTCATTTAGACATCTGACACCATGTTGTAAAAAAAGGAATTAATTAAAATGAAAGACTAAAGACCATGTGTCTCTTTCGAGTTGAGTTTATTATCTGTGTCCAAAAAGTGTGCATACATTACATGACATTTCATTTGTATGTGTATGTGTGTTAAGAGAGTAAAATATGTATACAACAACTTTCTCCCGCAAGCACTTATTCCTACGTTATTTGTCAAGTTGTTCCTTCTGTCGATCTCTTGTTTGATTTAGATGTGACCGACAACTTAACTTTCGCTTTCACGTCGTCAACATCATCAAATTCCACCTTCCGCTTTGTGAAACATTAGTCCAAAGATGTTTCGAATCCTTATATACTTGCATCGTTAGGCTCCTTCATTGATATTAAGTCTAATCTGGTCCCCCTCTTACAGTATTCAACTACGCCAAGGAGACAGCCCAACAGGCTGATTCGTTTTGCTCTACATGGTCTTCCCTGGGCTGATCCTATGGTTTACTGCCTTACAATCAATGTACAAATCCTAGATGAACAACGCAATGTCGCAGTCATACTGACCAACCGGTAATATTGACTGATCCTCACTCCTTCAAATGATTGCCCTTAAGACCAATCCTCGAAACCTTCGGTCCATGCCCCTCTTCCGGATCAAGTTTCACGAAAAAATGTCTGAAGATGTCGGGGGATGATACGATCGATTTGATCATACGACTTCGCACGGGCCCAATGACTGACGTTATTAACCCTTCTGTCAATGAGTAGGTCTGACCAGGCCTTTTCCATTTTAGAAACCAATTTTTTCCTAATTGATTGTGTAGCTATCTTTACCAAATTTCCTGATTTTGTCAGCGTACATATTTTTATTGCTTTAGTGTGGACAATAAATTGAAAATATAAATGAGTGAGAAAAATTTTTTTTTTTTTCTACAACTCCAAAGGAACATATTGTATATATATTATACATAAGTATACATATAGTATACATAAGGTATAATATTTATTTAAAACTTTTACCTATTTCCATCAAGTATTATAATTATTAGTTTTGTTTAGTGCATACACAAAATAATCTATTACGGTATTTTGCGAAAATATGAAACTCCTTGGAGTTTTTCACTAATTACTTACATACATATGTTTATGAGGTGTGCAAGCCATTGAGTCATTTGAACATTTCGTATTTGATTGTAAATTAGAAGCCAATTGAGAACATCATACTTATACGAAAGTATGTATATTATTAAGGCTAACGAAATAAACGCATTCAACTCGAGCCGCATGAGCGAAGAAGAAAGGGAACAATACGTAAGCAGGTTTGCCGAAGGAGTACGAGAGAGTGGCTTTGAAGTAGAAGATTTTAGTGGCCATGCCGATGGGGACTATGTTCCCTATGGAGATAATTCTGATGAAGAGACAGACTTGGAAGTAGGAGGAATATCGAATATAGAATATACTGAAGATGATGAGATGCTGGAAGAGTTACAAGCAGAAAAGGATCAAGTTCACCAAGCGCAAGAAGGATAATTCTCCGAGGAATACTATTTGGCCCTGGATGGAATAAAAGGTGCCAACTACTCCCAACAAAGGGGTCGGCTATGCAAGACGAGAAATGCCTCGTGGTCATCTTGGTATCTTTAAGACAATGATATCATTATGCCCTAAAGAAGGGCTCAAGAGGAAATTGTGAAATACAACGAAAATAATCCGACAAAGCAAATAGTTTGGAAATCTATTACTGAAAAGGAACTATATGCCTCTTTTGATTTTTGTCTAACGGCTGGTGTAAGCCAAACTAACATGCTGCATACAGAAGAGTTGTGGAAAACCAACATGAATCCCGTGGGTAGTGAATCGGCCGCTGAAGTAAGATGAGCGAGTTCGGATCCCGATAACACCAACGCCATCGAATGATTATTTTGCGGCTTCCCTCCTCGGCGGGGTACTGGCAAAACCTCCCGTTTACACTTGCCTTGAAAAATCGTCTCGGCTCTCGCAGTTCGGAATCGGCATTAAGCTTTAGGTTCCGTTGAAAAACAAATCGCACACAACATTAGTGAATAAAAAGAAGCTTGGCTCTGGCTCTTCATGAACTCTAACGCCATCTAAGGTGTCTGTTTGGCAGTACAATGGACAAGTATTTGTGTTGGAGTGCTCCAACAAATAGCGGAAGTCTCAAAAAACAAAAAACACTATTCCTAAAACACCATTTATACAATACATACCATCGAAACCAACGAAACACGTAATAAAAGTATGGTGGACTTGTGATTACAGCAACGGATACCCTTGCAAAGGGATTCTGAATGCAGGCAAAGAAGATGGACATCAGAGAGCTGTAGATTTGGGCGAGAAGGTGGTGATTGAATTAACAACCAAGCACCAAGCGGTAGAACTTTTGTTGCTGACAACTTCTTTATAAGTTTTGAAGGTGAAAACTTCGAGAATCTGGACTGACTTTTGTTGTCATGGATCAAATGTTGGAAGAATAAATATGTCAGCGACAGAAGAAGCGATTGCCACTGGCTTTTTTGGATGTCGCAGCATTAGCATCTTACATAATTTACAAACAAGTAAACTATATGAGTGCAACGAACAAAACCAATGCACTTTGACAATTTTTGTATTCTTTAATTGAGCAGTTAGTGACTCCTCAGATCGAAGCAAGGATAATAAGTGTGTTTTCCGTCCGAAATGGCGTCGAATCTTTCTTTGGAGCACCATTGTAAAATAAGATTTCACAAACCAGCGATAGCCAGACTTCCCCGTAGCAGAAAAAGTGATTTAAAATTTGCAGAACAAATGATAAAATACATACAAAGAAAAACAGATTTGCATGCCTTGTTTACAACAAGTCTGCCTGTTTACAACACAGTATTCAGCTACTTATGTAACGCTAGAAATATGTAAATCAAAAAAATACTTCGTACTATCAATGTTATGTAAAAAAAAACTTTAAATTAAAAATAAAAATAATAACATGTCCAAAAAAACAAAAAAAAGTCACCTAATTGAGTTTCATAAATTTTCATACAAATTGTATGAAGGTACCAGACCAGACCTATGTTATTCCATTGATGGGGCGGCTTTAAAACATTCATTGACAGAAGGGTCAAAAGAAGACGGAGGCTTAACCAGAGGCCTAATCTGGTTAGCGCCCCTCCCCCTTCAATCGGATTCAAAAGTTGGCAGTCGAAGTGAGGCGCCATCACCATCAAAGCTATCAGTAAAAAAATAACAATTAAAGCAATATAAACTCCCGGCGGATGATAACGTGACCTACCTTTCCAAGGAGAACAATCTCGGCTGCGAAGGAAGAGCGCAGCGAACTCGAAGATGGGGAGCATGAAGCATGAATTGAGAATCAAACTACATACCGTAGTGGATCGGCTCACGGAGATGCGGCAAAGATAAAAGGAAGAGGCAACATCCATCTAAAATCAGTTGCAAAAACAACAGCAACAACAAAAAAAAACAACAGCAGCCACTACAAAAGCGGCAGCAACAATAAAAGAAGCAAAGCAACAGAAACCGCAGAATCAACAACAGCAGAAGCAACAGATGCAGCAGCAACAACAGCCACGACAAATGTCCAATAAAGAGAAGGTGCCACCAATCTTTACTTATAATACGGCCCTATTCGAGAACATAGATCTATGTAAGTATCTATGTATACTATTGGTCTAGGCAATTTTGTTTTCAAAGGAATAAGTCACAACCTCTATGATATCCAGTACAACACACTGGAGCAGTGTAATAGGGTCAAGAACCTATTAAAGGAAACCACGTCGGAGTTCTCCTCCTTTATCCCCAAGGCCGAAAGGATGCTTTTTAAAAGCGTTTATTCGATATCTGACCCCGAAGAAATGCTCAAAGAGTTGGAGATCGGTATCGGGAAAATACATCCGACAGCACCAACGCTCTTGTGGGCTTCATAGGTCAGCCTCACGCAAACTTGCCACACGCCAATGGCAGACTTTCATATGTAGGGTTAAGTTAGTTTTAGTTATCGTAGTTATAAGTTATCTTTTTTAACAAAATATGTTCAGACTGAATTTTTTCAAAATTTTCTTTGTCTAAGGCTTAATTGTTTCGTTTCCTTTATCATTATATTGTAAGTTAATCGTAAAGCAGAAAGGCATAGTCTTAAATTGCTCTGTTTGCCTTAGAGTGTTCGTATAGGGCCAGTAAGGTATTTTAAGTTAGTTATGTTTCTTAAGCTAGTTTTCAGCATTTTGGTCTAGCGTTAGTTTATTCTAGAAAATAAAGATAAAATTGAACTAAAAACTAAAAAGGGGCGGTTCGATCAGACACGTATTATGGCCAACGTAATTTGCGAAACTTCTTTGTTTGTTTGTCTGCTAAATAGCCTCGATGGTTTTGTTTTATTACGTAGAGTTTTTCTAGTTTTCTTGGACGGTGATTTAAATACATTCGAGATTGATGTGAAGAAGGTCACCACTTTGTTCAATCTTCTTGTAATTGAAAGAAATCCATTTTACCTTTTGTCTATTGCATTTATTTTTAATCTGAATTCATTGGAATCTGAAAGAAACACCCTTTTTGCGAGATGCATTAGGTCTCAAAACATGCATTCATCCTCAAGATCATCGCTTATAGTATAAATTGGTCCCAGTGAACTAAAAGATCGATGACTTCGATCCATTTCAGAAAATATAAGTCATTTTTTCCAATTTTCTCTGAACTATATTTATAATAAACAAAATGGCAGTATTTATAAGAAACAAAATTCGAGTTGGATATGTTTAAAAAATTGTCAAAAACTATTTTTAGTATCGTTTTATTTAATTTTGTATCAGATAAAGTGATCAGTTTCGTAGGTCACTTCAGATAATGATTCCTACATGGGTCGTTTAACAGCCTATCTCAACTCAAGTGACAGTAATACTAACTGTGGAGTTTGGTCGCCTATTACATATTACATGCCAGTCGAGAGAGCCTTACACAGATTTCGGTGCACTTAGTACAAGTGCTTGCCTAGATATGGTGTTTCAGTTCGTCGTTTGTACATTCGGTCCGAGGTTTTAGCGGTGTTATGACTTTGTATGCGAAAAAAGAAATAGCAAAGACAAGTGAAAACGTAAAAAGGTTTATAATAAATGAACGAATAATAACAATCGAAAAAAGAACATAAAATAAATTCACTTCAAATACCTTCTCTTTAAAACAAATATGGCATAATACTATTAAGTTATAAAGGAAAGAAGAAATACTCGTATACGGAAAAAATTAAGCGAACAATTGATCTTTCTGAAAACCTTCTTTGGACCGCTACCTCAAATTCAGTTAATTCGAATTCAAGAAATGAGATGACTCTTTGAAATCCTCCAAATTCATTCAAAAGTTTCGAAAATATTGAAATGTCAAATACCTTTTCTTTCAAACAAATAACGCGTTAAACTAGGAACGTATTCCAATTTTTAAAGGAAAGAAGAAATATATGGAAAAAGATTAAGCGAACAATTGAATTTTCTAACATCCTTTTTCGGACCACTACGACAAATTCAGTTAATTCGAGTTCAAGAAATGAGATATTTAATGTGGCATTTATGATGGCACACATGTCTAAAATATGTTGAGATGTTCAGCCATTTTGAATATTTAGTTTGTTTTTCACAAATTTACTTTGCGATGTGTTTTTTTTTTTTTTTGTTATTCATTTTATTTATAGTTTCTTAGATCTATCTTATCCTAGACAAAAATGCTTAAAACTAGCTTAACTATGCTTACAAATTTAGGAATAAAATTTTGCATATGATCATTCTTTTATATATTTTTATATAAGCCTTAAACCTACCTAAAGCTAACTAAACATATCTTATTCTAACTTAACTAATATATATATGTATATACAATATATATACTATAAATATATATGTATTTTATATATATTATACATACATATATGTATATATCTTTTTTTTTTTTTTGGTTTTAATATATTTATACTTTTTTGGTTTTTAATATTTTTTTTTCTATCGTATCCTATGTAAGCCTGCCATTGGTGTTAGACAAGCCCTGCCTTGAAGAGGCTGAAGCTATTGAAATGTCCACTGACGCAGCTCCCTCCAGCCACCAAAAGCGTTGATGTTGGCGGACTACATCTCCTCGATCGCGGCGTGAGACCGATCTACAGAACCTGAGGCGCTCGGGCTCACTGAGCGCGACATCGGGTCCGTAGAGGAATCGCCGTTCCACGGAATTGCGACCCACGTGGAAGATTAGCGGTTCCGCCAATCTATCCTGGATCAGCCCACCTCTATCTAAATAGAGGAATGCTTCGGGCGGGACAAAGCCGTTAAGGCGCACTCTCTCGTGATATAAATCATTGGGGTAGTAAGCCCCGGAGATTAGGCTATTGACCGAAGTCATTGCTCTTGCAACGTGGCTTCGAATTAGTTTGATCAGGAAGTTATCCACCCGTACAATCCTGGCCCTATAGTATAGGACCTCGTTCGGGTAAAATTTCGTGTAATCAGATTCGGGTAACCCGAGACAAGTCCTGAGAAATTGTCTCTCAAACACCCGAATCACCCTCAAACTTTCCATTAAGCTGGCTCTCACATTGAACCAGACGGGGCATCCATAGGCAATCATGGGCCTGATTAAGGCCATGTAGCAGATTACCTTCACCCTGGGATCAAGTTGGCTGCAATGAAACAGCCATCTTGTCAGAGCGAAAGCGCCTCGGGCCCTTGCCAGAGCAGCATTTACAATACATGTTTGTCAAAATATATGTAGATACTGGTATAGCCAGATCCCAAGGTATCTGACCACACTTTGTTTCGCCAGTGGGTGCCCGTCCTGTCCAAGAATTGAGAACCCGCGCCAATTTTTTCTAGTGTCTCGAGAGGCCCTAGACAAAGGCGTTCTGAACAAAATAGTTTCTGATTTCTGGCAGTTGATCTTCAACTTGAATGGTGAAGAGAAGCTATCAAATCACTGAAGTAAATACTGAAAAGAATCGGCGAGTACACCGTACCCTGTTGCAGTCCGTTGTTAATATCAAATGTTTGGGTAGAAGTCACGTTGGCAATTTTCACTACGAACTTTCTACCTGTTAACATGTCAAAAATCAGATATAGCAGTGGTTTACTTATGCTCAGCCGATTGAGCTTGTAACAAAGACCTTCTAGCCATACGGTGTCGAAGGCTTTTTCCAAGTCGATCAGACAGGCACCCGTACATTGGTTCTTGCATTTATTCCATTGGATATCCGACACGAGTTTCGACGCGGCATGAATTGTGTCATGCCCCGCTCTGAAACCGAATTGGTTATCCGGGATGATTTTATTGTCCTCAACCCATTAAGACAGGGTCCTATGGACGACCTTCTCGAAGACCTTGCTGATACTCGGAAAGAACTTTGCGATGTTTTGCTATTGAAGTTTTGCTATTTTTGGGCATGAAAATTGTGTGTCAGCAAAGTTTGTTCCGAAATTGGTAGTTTTTTTTAACCAAAAGAACTATGCATGGGAATAGCTCAGGAGCTGTTGAATGATGTGAGTGACGAGCCAGATTTGCTGAAAAGGGACACCGCTGAAAACATCGATGTTTTCAAGGCTGATGTTTTTGGCATCAATGTTTTTTTTTTGGAAACACCGATACATCGAAACATCGATGTTTTTCTAAAGGCCCAAATTTAAAGCAAGGACTTCTTATTTCCCTTTTCTTAAACTTTTTAGAGAGTATATAGTGAAGAGTGAAGTTCGCATAAAGCAGTCTTGGAAGGAACGCACTTGCGTTGCTATCTACCGTATCTGTTATTACTCATTACTATTAAAAAAAATTGGTCAGAATGCAGTGTAATTTCTTAGTATCATATAAGCTCATTTACCATTTAAACTCATTTGTTCTATTTTTTTTAACTGAAAAATTGCGCGACCGAAATCGTTAGGGCGTTCCTAGCCTAAAAGCTGAAAAACACGAGCATAAGCACGAAGGTGGTCCGATAAGTAATTAGCCTCACCGCCAGATGGCGCCAATATCGCAAGAGCAACTTACTATCGTGTAGTAGTGTAGTACAATCTAGTAGACGGCTACTGTCGAAATTTCAGCCGGATCGGTTTTGTTTTGACCGCGTGCGGAAGCGGGAGTGTTCGTGGATTTTAGAAAAATGGAAAAAGAGCAATATCGGTCGGTGATTCGATTCTTGTTTTTGGAAGGGAAATCGCGCAGCGAAATCAAAGAGCGTTTGGATGCTGTGTACGGTGACTCTTCTTCTTCGATGGCAAGCATCAAAAATTGGCTTAACGAGTTTCCACGTATTCGCACGTCGGTTTTTGGATGAGCCACGTCCAGGTGCCCCGAAAACGGCTACCACGGAGAATAACGTGACAAAAATCCACAATCTCGTATTGACAGACGGCTGATTGAAGGTGCGTGAGATAGCTGAGGCAGTAGGCATTTCAAAAGATGGCGTGGGTCATATCCTGCATAAAATTTTGGGCATGAGAAAGCCGTCGGCGTGATGGGTGCCGCGTTTGCTCACTCTGGACAACAAGCGCAACCGTGAGACCACTTCAGAGCAGTGTTTGACGCTGTTTAAGCGCAATCCGAAGGAGTTTCTGCTTTCGTGACAGTCGACGAAACATGGATCCATTGGTACACACCAGAGACCAAGGAACAATCGGAACAGTGGACTTCACCCGGCGAACGTGCTCCGAAGAAGGCGAAGACTGTCCCATCGGCCGGAAAGGTGATGGCCACCGTTTTCTGGGATTCATAAGGTGTGATCCACATCGACTACCTGGAGAAGGGCCGATTCGACGCCGAATGCTCTTCCACCAGCACCGGCTCACACCTCCGCCCCCGCCACGGCCAAATTGGTAGAATTGGGCTACGAACTGCTGCCACATCCACCGTATTCTCCAGATTTGGCCCCGTGCGACTTCTTTTTGTTTCCAAACTTGAAAAAGTCACTCTCCGGGCAGAAATTTCAGTCGAATGAGGAGGTTATCGCCGCCACGGAGGCCTACTTTGCAGACCTCGAGAAAACGTATTTTTCAGACGGGTTAAAGAAGTTGGAGCATCGCTGGGTCAAGTGTATCGAGCTAAAACGAGACTATATTGAAAAATAAATCTTCATTTCTCCAAATTTTTGTTTTTCTTTAGTAGGCTAAATACTTATCGGACCACCCTCATACAATAAACATAAAGTGCTCGCGCTCTGTGTCTGTGTCTGTGTGACTAAGTGAATAAGTTCTACCCAAAAGAAAAAATATACGCAGTCATTTAGAAACAGAAAAGTATTATTTTATTTATTCAAAACAGAATTTAAAAACAATAACTTGGACAACCTTTTCCCTGTCAAACAGCTTTTTAAATAAAGTCGTTCACTAGGGACTTATGTAGCCACAATGGGTAAATATTTGGTAGCCTGGTTATTCATATTTGGAAACACATATTTCATATCATTCCAAATTTCGATCGAGTTTTGGATAATAGTCTCACCAGCTGACCCTAGATACATTTGTTCTTCAGTCTTTGTTTTTGTGAGATGGAGGAAGTGGACTGTTTAGACTTACGAGTAATGTTCTGATTAGTCAAATGTTTATGGTATGTCCAAATACCGAAAGTTCTTTCTTCTTTTCGGACTCTTCGGAAGAATCCGAAATGTTCGCGACTCTTATCTCTTACGAACCCATTCAAAAAAGAAATTATTTTACTTTTAGCCAAGTCATCTTTATAATGAAGTAATTTGAGTCCGCGGAAATTTCTCATGTAACGAATTCAAGTGCCCTGTGTCTGAGAGAATCAAGTGGTATAAGCTGGATAAAGGAAAAGGCGAAGCTTTTATTACCATCATGGAAAACTACCTCGCTTCCATTATCGATGAGGTCGGTAATGAGGAGTGCAGAGCACAAGACATGTGGGATTCCCTACAACAATCTGGCCTGGAGAAAGCCAAATCACTGCTCGGAACATCTAAAGGCCCCTGCCAACACGCAAAAGAAACCTGGTGGTGGACAGACGAAGCCAAAGCAGTGATACACGAAAAGAAAATGGCTTTCCAAGCTTGGTCAAAGTGTTCTTCTACTAATAGAGAGGAAAAAGCTCGCCGTGAAAAGGTATATAGATGTTGCAAAGGTATCGCGAAGAAAAAATGCGCCGAATTCAAAGCGAAAAGCATGGAAGGCCTCTATCAGGAGTTGGAAGAAATATCGTCTTCCGCGTCTGACAGGAACCAGGCTACCCAGGAGCTTCGACAAAACAATTTGAACAAAGGAGCAAATATCTTTAAGATAGCCGCCCAGAGAAGAAGAAATGCTCAGGAGATTCGTTTCCCAAAGTTTATTAACAATGCTGAAGGTCAACTCCTTGTGGAAGACGAAAAAATTCTCCACAGATGGCGACAGTATTGCGAGGAACTTCTGAACGAACAGTTTCCCCGAGTGTACTTTCCAAGAGCCGCCCCGAATCATGCCGAAATATCCGACATCACAGTCGAAGAAGTTCGGTACGCGGTTAAAAACTCCAAGAAAAGAAAAGCTGTTGGGCCGGACGGGATACCCTCTGAGTTCTGGAAAAAGATGGGAGACATCGGGTCTAGATGGCTCATGGTTCTTATCTCCAAACTTATGAGAGGCGACACTATGCCTAATCAATGGAGGGAAAGCTATCTTCTTCCATTGCACAAAGGAAAGGGTGATACGCGAAATTGTGATAACTACCGTTCTGTCAAGCTGATGTCGCACACCATGAAGATCGTTGAACGGGTATTAGATAGCCGACTGCGGAAAATAATACGACTATCTGATGACCAGTGCGGGTTTGTCTCGGGTAAATCAACAACAGATGCAATCCAAAGTATAAGGATCATGATGGAAAAGCATCGTGATTCTTCAAAGGACTTGCTTATGGTGTTGGTTGATTTCGAGAAGGCCTTTGACCGGCAACCAAGAGATCTTTTATGGGTAGCGCTAAGACAAAAAGGAGTTCCAGAAACCTACGTGCGAGTGATTATGGACATGTACGAGAGAGCAACGACAAGAGTAAGATGCACCGCAGGAGTCACCGAAGAGTTCGCAATCAAAGTCGGTGTACACCAAGGGAGCGTCCTCAGCCCAGTGCTTTTTATAGCAGTCCTTGATTGCTTGCTTGAAGGAAAAGTGACGGACCCCAATGTGCAACAGCTATTCTTTGCTGACGATGGGGCCATTATAGGTGATGATCAGGCGTCCCTACAACGAGCACTTGATGTGTGGGTGGATATTTTTGAGGGACACGGGTATCGTATTAGTTCAAAGAAGACAGAGTATCTGTGCTGCCCGTTCTCTGACCCTCATCAGCCTATTCCAGACATTTACTTGAATGGAAGAGTGCTTCCCAAGTGTGAAAAGTTTAAATATCTGGGATCTATGATTAATAGAGAAGCAACTTGTGATGACGACATCAAACATCGCGTAAGCGTAGGGTGGATGAAGTGGCGGGAAAACTCCGCCATCTTCTGTGATCGAAAAATGCCCCCTAAGCTGAAAGGAAGGCTCTACACTTCAGTTGTACGTCCGGCGCTCACATACGGTTCACAATGCTGGACAATGCACAAAAAGTATGAGAGCAAATTAACGGCAACTGAGATGAAGATGCTTCGCATGACAGCGGGAGTAACAAAGCGTGACAGAATTAGAAGTTGAAAGATAAGAGGAAGCCTCCACGTAAAAGAAACCATCACAAGAAATATAGAGCGCGACCGACTCAGTTGGTATTGCCATGTTCAAAGGAGAGATACTTTGAACCCCGTCCAAAAGGCGTTATCAATCAACATTCCAATTTCAACACGCAAAAAAGGCAGGCCGAAAAACAATTGGTGCAAACAAATGCAAAAACACCAGCATTTGATTGGCCTCAGCGATGAAGTAATCCCAAACCGGGAAGCCTGCCGCTACTTTCTGAGGTCAAACCGGCGGACCCCACAAGCGGACCAGTAGGAATGCAGTTAAATGGGAAGGTTATGGTCCTACACTTCTGACCATAACGACGCCGGGATAAAAAGGAAAAGAAGAAGAAGAACGAATTCAAGTGCCCGTAATAGTTCCATCACCTCCTTAACATTATTCAGCTGAGAGTCAGTGGTCATAGAGAGAGCTTCTCCAGTGGTCATAGAGAGAGCTTCTGGACCCGTAAGCAATATGTCGCTCAAAATAGAAGCTAACTGGACGAATCTCTCCAACATAAACAAAAAGAATTCCCTCGCGTTTTTACATCGAAAATCATTTTCTTCGTTTTTCCTTCAAAACTCCCGGCAACTATTTGTTTCTTGCGTAATTCATCACTAGCGTTAACGCGTCTTTTAATACAGATGCCTTGTGCATAAAGTAGTATAAAATAAAGACGTACACACACGACGTAAGAGATACTACTGGATGGTACGAACTTGCTCTTGTAGCTCAAGAAGATTCGATTTTTTTAAAAATCTATATATCTATATACATATATAAAAATATGTATTAATAATAAAACAAATACATATTGACATATGAAAACAAAAATATTACATTAACAATTCAATTAACAAATGAAAATAACAACTTACCCTAAAGTTCCTATATCGAAAGTTTTAAAAAACTTGAGCGAGTGAAGTCGTGGAACTTAAAAATGAACAGATTTTCAAAAATTCTGTGTAACAAAAAACCAAAAAACATCGATGTAAAACATCGACCTCTATAACATCGATGCTTCGATGTTTTCGGATTGGAAACATCGATAGCAATCATCGATGTTTTTGGCCAAAAACACCGTTGTTTCAATAACATCGATGTATCGTTTGCATTCCTAGTCACCACCTAGTAAAGACACATACATAGGCTTATGGATATGATGTCGAAACAAAAACCCAATTATCCCAATGGAAGCGATCAAAAAGAGCCGAGGTCAGCCAAGTTTTGTTCACTGTTTTCTTCAAATTGATGATGAAATAGATCAGTTGTGAATAAGTTCTGAAGAGAGGAAATAGTTTCATTTCACGCGTACACAACATTTATGCCGACGAGAAAAAAAAAATAAAAACAAAGCAGTGCGGAAAATAATAACAAATAGGAAGATGCTGAACGAAAAAGGCATAATTGAGAATTTGTTGGCTCAACAGCAGCAGTTTGCGAAACAAATGTTGGAGCAACAGCAACAATGGATGCAATCGATCCTAGATCAAAACGTTTCTAACAAAGCGGGTGAATCAGTCATGTGTAGTGATGTGTCAACTCGAGTTAATAAACCGAGTCAACCCGAGTTACAGACAAACCGAGTCAAACCGAGTTGTAAAATCAAACCGAATTGGCGAAACCGAGTCAAACCGATATGTCCGAGATGTAGAATAAACCGAATTCGCGAAACCGAATCAAACCGAGATGTCCGAGATGTAAGATCGAACCGAATTGGCGAAACCGATAGAACGAACCGAAAGTTAAACTTCAATACACCCGTCACCATCATCCGTGTATATAAAGTCGAGTTTGAAAGCAGTTTATTGTATAACCATAAACCGAGTTGCATTGCCTGATTCAAATATTCAATACCTACATATGTATGTATGTATCTATTTGGTTTTTGGAATTCGATTCTGGTCGGTTTTCTCTGATCTTGTTGTTGTTGTTTTGTTGTGTGATTCATCGAACCTAATCATCTTGTTAATAATATTCATATGGGTTTGAATTGAATGTGTATAATTCCGAGTAGAAAAAAATTGTTTATTTGTATTTTCTTACAAACCGAGTCAAACAGAGTCAAACCGAGTTGCAACTCATTTCATTATCTATTCAATTTTGATTTTGTATTCGGTTTTTAGTTCTGTTATGTCACGAATGTTGGCATATGGTTAGTTTAAGAAACAAACAATGCCTGGTCCAAGAAAAAGATCTCTGGTGTGGGAAGTTTTTAACAGAGCAGAAGCAGGGAAAGTTCTACAGAAAAATGTTCTACTTCATATAAGTACTCAGGGAACACGAGTACATTGATGATACATATAAAAAAAAAACACCCAGGTGAGTTCATTGACATTGCTGACGGGGTGGTTAATACTGATACTGACAGTATTATCGAAAGAACGAATGTTCAGCCGTCAACAAACCAACAAAAAGGGGGCGATATAGCGATTTCACAACCATCCAATTCAGAAGAATTCCTGCTATTGCTAAAAGACTACATCAAACGCGGTTATTAGTGCCTTCGAAAATTTGCCAAAAAATTATGCTTTGCTTGATCTTATAGTACTTGATTTTCAGCCATTGCAAATAGTTGAAAATGAAGGGTTTAAAAGGTATTCGAAAGTGCTGAACCCTGAATACAATATTCCTTCAAGAAAAAAAATTGCAGAAATGCTTAAAGATAGTTATACTACTGAGTCAAGACTCTTAAAGCAAAAATTACAAGACATCGATTTTATAGCCTTGACATCTGATATTTGGACGTCGGACAGCAATAAATGCTTTATAAGCATAACGGGTCACTACATAGAAGAAGCAAATATGAAAACGTCGGTCATTTCAACTTCGGAATTAAAAGAAAATCATACTGCTGAAAATATAGCAAAAAAAATCCGAAAAATATTGGACGAGTGGCAAATAGGTTCTAAAGTTGTAAGCATTGTCACAGACAACGCCGCCTCTATGAAGAAAGCAGTCAGTGAAATTTTAAACAAACCAAATAATTGCTGTGTGGCGCATACATTAAATCTTGCCGTAAAAGACTGCATTGAAAAACCCAGTTTGGAGGAATATACCGGCAATGAGCGGTTATCAATCCCACAGCTTTTAAACAATTGTAGAGACATAGTATTACATTTTAATAACAGTGCCAAATCTTCTTATGTACTGCTCGACATGCAAATAAAAATGAAAACAGACACATTAAAATTAAAACAAGATATTCGGACTCGATGGAATAGCACTTTTTATATGCTTGAGCACTTGTTGAAAGTAAAAGTGACTCTTTCCGCTACATTGCCACTTTTGGAAGCATCCCTGTCTAATCTAGATTTTAATGAATGGATTTTGATTGAGTAAATAGTGAAGCTTTTTGCAACCCTTCGAAACTGTTATTTTGTCAGGAGAGTCATACCTCTCATTATCGTGTATCATTCCGCTAGTAGTAGGACTGCAAAAGACAGTGGCCAACAAAAATCTAAGTACTGAGTCGGCTAAACTTTTGCAATGAAATCTTATAGTTGCTATAGAGAAGCGTCTTGGTGTTTATGAATCTAACAGAACAGCAGTTAAATCGACTTTTTTGGATCCGCGATTCAAAAAAAAAGGTTTTGGTATTGAACTTAATGCCGCTAAGGCACAAATGTGGATAACAGAAAAACTTAGAGATTACCTTATCAGTACTTCACCTTCAAGTGTTCAATGTCAATCTAGCAGCTCAAATGCAGGTAAGTATTTAATTTTTTAAAAAGCGCATTTATTCCTTTTTATTCACTTAACTCAAGCAACCGCCGGAATCAACAATGAAGATGATGAAATCTGGGGTGTACTTGACAGACAAATTTCGGAAACGCAAACTACCATGACGCCTTTTTCCTCAGCAGCAAATATGGTGAAGCAATATATCGATTTGCCGTATGTCGATCGAAAAAAAAAACGCGCTTGAATTTTGGGAAGAAAAGAAAAGTTTGTTCCCATCATTGTATAAGCTAGCACATAAATACTTATGTATACCCGCCACATCGGTTCCATCGGAAAGATTATTTTCGAAGGCTGGTTTATTATGAACGAAGGAATCGCTTAGCTCCAGAAAAAGTTGACCAAATCTTGTTTCTAAACAGTCCTAAAAAATCAAAATATATTTTTTTATTTTCATTAGAATGTTTGCCCTTGTTTTAATTCTTCAAAATATGGAAATAAAGGATATGATTTCCAATAATTTTGTAATAAACCGACTTAGTTAACTCGATTTGCAACTCGGTTTGCTTGAATTCCATCTCGGGTTAACTCGGTTTAAAAAATTTGCCGTTCGGCACATCACTAGTCATGTGTCCTCCATTTCCAAATTTTAATAAAGATGTGCAGAATTGGGAGTCGTATCTCAAACAATTATCGCAGCATTTTAACGCTTACTCAGTGGTTTCTCAGGAAAAACAATATGCCTATTTTTTGTCCTTGATAGGTGCCGATGTGTTTGAACTATGTACATAAGTATGTATGTATTAAAAAATTTGTTGGGAAGAGAAAATTTAAAGAAATAAACATGAACAGTGTTTGATCGGAACACTATTTTTTGTTTACAAAAAGACAGGTTAATGGACTGTAAAACTTTATTATTTTTTTTTTGTGTTGTTCTCGATCTCGAGGGTTCTTATTTAATCAACGACAAACGAACGAATGAATCATAAAAAGTACAAAATGGATTACATAAAAAAGTAGTAGAGCAAGGAAAAGAGACAGCTATAATACATATATTGAACATTCCGCCGCCTCTGAAAGAATCCCACATTCTTTAAGGCACATCTTCAAATGGTAGTGGTGCCACCTTGTGTACAGCTCTCGATATGATGCCATTTTTTGTTTTAATGCGTATGACCCGAACATGTCCGTCCTTGCCAGGAATAGTCTCAGCGATACGACCGAGTAGCCATTTTTGAGGAGGTAAATTATCGTCGGAGACAAGAACCATCATACCAGGTCGGATATTACCTGATTTACAACTCCACTTGTGGCGATGTTGAAGTTGGGCCACATATTCCTGAGACCAGCGCTTCCAAAAGTGAAGTCGGATAGCATTCATTCGCTGCCAACGATTAAGACGGGAGATATTGGTGATGTCCGGTTCTGCGAATGAAGTAAGAGGGCCGCCAATTAAAAAATGCCCAGGAGTTAGCACTTGTTCATCACTAGGATCCGAAGTCAATGGAGTCAGAGGCCGTGAATTAAGAATGGCTTCTATTTCAGCTGCTACAGTTGAGAGTTCTTCAAACGTTAGTGAAGTCGAAGTACATGCTCTGACAAAAAGACTCTTTGCTGACTTAACTGCCGACTCCCACAAACCTCCGAAATGTGGGGAACGAGGTGGTATATGATGGAACTCGATGTTATCCTCAGCACAAATTCTTGAAATTGACGTTTGAGTGTGTTCATTGTAGAATTGTTTTCGTAGTTCTACTAATTCATTTCTTGCTCCCACGAAATTAGTGGCATTATCGCAATATAGATGGCAACAAATCCCACGACGAGAAATAAATCGTCTAAGAGCAGCCAAAAATCCATTTGTCGACAGGTCCGAGACAACCTCCAAGTGGACAGCCTTGGTAGCAAAACATACGAAGACTGCCATATAAGATTTTTTGATATGAAATCCACGAGATTTCATGGAAGTAGAAAAAGGACCGCAAAAGTCCACACCCGAAGTTAGAAATGGCCGTCCACTACGTACCCTGGAAGCCGGTAGATCACCCATAATTTGTCCTTGTAACTTAGGCCGCATTCGAAAACATCGTAAGCAATTGTGCACCACACTAGTCGCCATGTTTCGTGCATCAACGATCCAAAATTTTTGCCTGGAAATTGATACCAACGCTTGAGCTCCCGCATGATAATTTTTAAGATGTAATAACTGAAGATAACTTCTGACAAACGGATGAGACTTCGGCAGCAAAATTGGATGCTTTGCATCATATGGCAAATCTGACAGATCCAAACGACCACCAACGCGTATCAAAGTCACCAAAGGACCGATATGAAGATATGGATTGAGTTTCTTGATGGGACTTTTCGAACTAACGACGTGATTTCTTGATTGAAGATCTGCTATTTCGTCTCTGAAGCAATTCTGCTGAACACAAAATACAATTTTAAGCAAGGCAACTTCGTACTCCCCTGCTGAAAATTCACTAAGTAATAGTTTTTCCTTTCGACGTTTTCTCCTTAAGTTCTCAAAAAATCGAACGCAGTAGGCGAAGATTCGAATCATTTTTTTATAGCTTGTAATTAATTTATGATTTTTAATTAAATTGTCAAAGTCAAAGTTATTTTTGTGTGCTAACCCAAGAAATACAGATGTTATCTTACGACGTTCAGGAATATTGACCCCCGCTTGTTTCCCGTTAAGTGGCCACTCACTAACATGACGATAGAGGAAAGCAGGTCCCTTAAGCCAACAGGATTCAATTAATTCTGCAACCATTGCTCCCCGCGATACGATATCGGCTGGATTTGATTTCGTATTGACATGCCTCCATGTTGCTTCCGCAGTTAATTGCTGTATGGAGGACACTCTATTTGCAACAAATGTATTCCATGACGAAGGATGGTCAGCAAGCCAATTTAGCACAATTTCTGAATCTGTCCACAATACAATTTGATCGAATTTCTTGTTAAAGGATTCCCTAACTCGACGAAGCAGTTTAGACAGAAGCAATGAAGCACAGAGTTCCAACCGGGGCAAGCTTTGAGTGGACACAGGTGCTACTTTGGACTTCGCACTTAAAAGATTAACACTTATATTTCCCAGCGAATCCACGATGCGAACATAAAGACAACAGCCAAAAGCTTTGAGAGAGGCATCCGAGAACCCATGCAACTCGCAACGAATAGCATCCTTTGAAAATATATATCTTGGGACATGTATCCTTTTAAGTTCATCGAGTTTTGAACGATAATTGATCCACTCTTCTTTCAGGTCTTCGGCCACCTCATCATCCCAATCGAATTTAGAAATCCACAATCGTTGAAGAAATATCTTTCCCAATACAATAACTGGGTTTACTAACCCCAACGGGTCATATAGCCGTGCCACGTCTGCCAATACGGTTCTTTTAGTGACGACATTGGTGCTCTGCATCGACATTACTGGATTGACAAACTGTAGTTCATCCTTTGAAGGCTCCCAAACTACACCAAGAGCCTTGATGACATCACTATCATTAATCCTCAACGGTGTCTCACGATCAGATAAAGGAATTTTGTTCAACAGCTTACCCTCATTGGAAAACCATTTTTTTAACTCAAGTCCAGCGGTGTGCAAAATTGATTCAATCTGAAAACGAATCTCATCAGCTTCCTCCAAAGTATCAGCACCAGAGATAAGATCGTCAATGTAAAAATCCCTCTCCATGACTGCCGAGCCAAGTGCAAATTTGTGGCGATGTTTCTCAGCTAAATACAAAAGACATCGAGTGGCATGGTATGGTGCTGACGACGTGCCATACGTTACCGTTTTCAGTCGAAAGACATTAATGTTGGAGTTCACATTCTCACGCCACAAGATTGCTTGAAAATTAGTATCTGTAGGCCGAACGAAAAATTGCCTGTACATTTTCGGTATATCTGCAGTTAAGGCAATCTGATGAGAACGAAACCGAAGCGAAATGGAATACAAATCCTGTTGCACTGTAGGTCCCACCATAAGGATATCATTAAGTGATACATTGGATGATGTTCGACAGGACGCATCAAAAACCACTCTCAATCGTGTTGACGAACTTTCTGGGCGAAGAACAAATTGATGAGGTATATAGTATCGAACATTTGGTATCTCATTCGGTGGTACAGCTTCCATATGTCCTAGAGACTCGTATTCTCGCATAAATGAAATATATTGTTTCCTTATTTCAGGAAGTTTTTCGAGACGCCTCTCCAGACTTAGGAAGCGTTTCTCTGCGATTCGCTTTGAGTCCCCAAGGACACTTGGATCCTCCTTAAATGGTAAATTTACTTCTAGTCTACCATCCGCTCTTTGCTTGGTGGTTTTGCAAAACAAGTTCTCACATGCTATCTGTTCCTCAGTCCAATTTGGCGAATTTGATTGGACATCTTCAATTGTAAAAAACGTTTGCAGCATTTCGTTGAGTGCGATATCTGTAGTTCCATTGGATTTGTCTATGGTTTCGCGCGCATGTGCAATCAAACTGAAATCGTGCCGGATGGCACCTTTGGGAGTAAACTTGCCGACGACGATCCAACCGAATAATGTATTTTGAAGTAAGGGAAATTTTTCTCCCAGATTTATCTGACCATCGGCTAACAGGTCGAAAAAAATATCAGCTCCGATAAGCATATCAACACGTTGAGGTCTATTAAAGTTGGGATCGGCTAACGAAACGTCTGGAGGCATGCACCAATCACTGATGTCGATGTGAACTTCGGGTTGATTTGATGTTATCGATGACAAAATTACCAAATCTAAGTTAGTTTCGAAGTTATTGCATCTTGATTTTACTGAAGCGAATGTTTTGTGATGAGCTGTCATATTGATGTTTCCGACTGCACCTAATTCTCCGCTGAACTCGATAAGCTTCAAACGTAGCTTTTGTACCAGGTGCATCGAAATTAAATTTATTTGCGATCCCGAATCCAAGAGTACACGGGTCGGAATGTACTCACCATTTGCTGCTTTGACATTTACTAAAGCAGTAGCCAGGAACACGTGGCTTCTTGAATTTCCTTTCAATGTGCTGGAATGAAGTGTAGATGATATTTGAGTTGCATTGGCATCCGATGTGCCAAGGTTGGAATTGCTGGAAATACTCTGGCCTGAGGTTGTCTGCACTGCATTTGAAGCTGCAACCTGAAAACGATGGAGTATTGTGTGATGTGGTTCGCTACATACCTTGCACTTCGACGACTTGCATTCCTTTACTGAGTGACCAGCAGCTAAGCAGTTAATGCACAATCCAATATTCTTAACAGTCCGAAACCGTTCGTATACAGAAAGCTTGGCGAATTTGTTGCAGTCTGATATGGTATGTTGTTTTAAATTGCAAAAGGCACAACGTAGCTCAGCGACGGCTAATGAAGATATGCGACGACTTTTAAATTTGGCTTCACTGTTTGAAAGGTACGGCTTCGATGACGACGACGATGGTACAAATGTTGCTGTCTTGCTTCGAGGATCTCTTATATCGAGTTGTTGACTTCGCTTGGTGAGGAACAACGAACATTCCATCCATGTAGGCAACTTGTCCAACTGCAAAGAGTCCTCCCATTTAGCGTGCGTATCGATGTCTAGCTTAAGTGATGTTATATGAAGTAGGAATGCGTTAACGATATCAGTATCTGTACCCAATGATCTTAAGGCACCGAGATGTCCCTCCACTCCATCAACGAAACGACGAAGTTCAGTTCCCGAATTCTTTGGAACTGGTGGAAGATGGTACATCTCACGAATGTGCGACTGGAACACAATACATTTGTTGTCATAACGACCTTTTAACAACTCCAACGCCTTCGAATAATTCTCTTCAGTAACATCTAATGACTTGATGGTTAATTTTGCCTCGCCTTTCAAACACTCGTCCACCAACAACTGAAATTTCCTAATTGTTGGTATAGCTTTAGAGTCGATCGTTGCAGTAAATTGCTGAATGAACGTGTTATACTCCGTATATTCGCCCGAGAATGTTGGTGGCTTTATTTTTGGAAGATTATCTCCAGAAACGGAGTGAGCAATAACATGTTTGGACGAGATACTTTTCACTTGTGCTAAAAGTGCGAGAATTTGTGATTTGACGGAACAATATAACTCTTCAACACTTGCCCTATAATCCTCCTCTTCCCCGTTTGCAGGGAGGAGGTCGTCGATGGCATCTTGTATTGCAAGATACTGCGTGAAATATCCTTCCAGTAGTTGAAGACGGCACTCCAGATCCGTGGCGGTAATAGTTTCTTGTTTTTCTTGAATTTTCGTCTGGATTCTCGTGATGCATCGTTTTTTTCCAGCACGAGATGCTTTTAGTTTTTCCATGGACATGACAGTTTTTTTTAATAGCGAGAGTAAGTGCGATCGCTTCAACGGCTTGGCGTAGTTGATATGCAAAAAAGAGCGCAGTATAATTGTAGACGAAACAACAATACACCACGCAGCTTGTGGAACCTAATTGTGTCCACTTTTGCAATGTGTAATTGTATGTGTGTGTGGTAAATTCCACAACGCAGCAACGAATAATTTATGCGATTTTAATAACGAAATATTACGATAACAACTTGAATCTGGGTCGATGGACCAAATGTTTGATCGGAACACTATTTTTTGTTTACAAAAAGACAGGTTAATGGACTGTAAAACTTTATTATTTTTTTTTTGTGTTGTTCTCGATCTCGAGGGTTCTTATTTAATCAACGACAAACGAACGAATGAATCATAAAAAGTACAAAATGGATTACATAAAAAAGTAGTAGAGCAAGGAAAAGAGACAGCTATAATACATATATTGAACAAACAGCTTAAACAAAAATTAACGGGACATTTCCAGATAAAACGACATGTTGTCGCCGCTCGTTACGAATTTTTTAAGCGAGAGATGCGGCACTCACAAACACATAGAGAATGGGTGGCCGATCTTCGCGGAATAGCGCGAATTATAATTCTAATGAAAGAAAAAAAAAGCAACTTTATTACTTGCACTCTACAGACTGACTGACTATCACAATGTTCTCACAAAATAATGTAACTTAGCTTTTGCCGAGGTGATTTCATGAACTTGTAATCGGAAGTCGAGCAGACGCTAACTCATCAATTTCATTAACTCACCTTTGCAATTACAATGTATTCTAGTAATTTGATGGGGTCGATGTATACACTTGTCTCTGTTACAGTTGCACTGGATGGCTTATGCACTGTTGCTAATCCTGCTGGACGTATCGTTCTTGTTGTTGTTGTTGCTGTTGCTAGACGTACAGTAGGTAGCAAAAATAAATTTCCATAGAATACTGAAAACAAAAACTAACTGTCCTTGCAAGTTCTAGCTGCTTCTCTTGCTGCAACATATTTTTATGGATTGTCAAGATATGTAACTGTTAACTTGTATGTACTCTTCACCGAAGATATACTATGAAATTTGGCTGTGCAAGCGTCATTTCGAGTTAAGCTATCAGTTGAAGCAGTGCAAAAATAAGTTTCCACTAATTTAGTGACCAAAAATTTTACCGTTAGCTTCCTTTTTTTTGCAGTGTACAACTATCATTTCATTACTTGTTTAAATAATTTTTCGGTAAGAATGTTTTATAATTTTGATCTCAGTTTGATCTGTAGTAGTAAAAAACCTCGTTTTCAATGTTTTAGGTTTTTGTTCTATAAAAATATTAAAAATGGCTAAATTTAAACAGATGACGACTGCGGAACGAAAAGTTATCATTAATATGCACAATGAAGGCTATTCTAACCGAAATATAGCCAAGTGTAAGGCACAAAGCGGAACCAACGACCTCAATCAGCAAACCACCAAACGCAAACCCAAAACAAAGCGCATAAAAGACAACTTCCCAAAATATATCCTTTATTACTATACTCAGAACACTTCTCATATGTTATTCCTATCGCCCTGACTGCTACTCGTCGACTTCCGACTATTCGATCAACTCAGCTGCTTTTATACCCGCGCGTTGGATGTCTGTACCGTTTATCCGCTGTGCCAATGCCATGGGCGGCTCTGGCGTTGAGAAAGGGTGCAAGACGCCATGGGCGGCTCCTGATGGAAAAGGGCGCAAGGCGCCTACGCGGATCGGATGCGTGGGTATTACAGCTCGCCCATCCTGACCTAAGGCTCGTCCTCGAGACTTCCTGCGGTTGCTGGTTCGGAAATCTCCTCGTCAAAACTGTCTGCATCAGATTCTTCAAGTTCGCTTTCGGAAATGTTGTCGTCATACACCTCTTCATCTTGTCTGCGCTTTCAACCGTCTCAAATCGTTTTTGAGTTCGCTGCTGACCAGGAATATCCTTCAAGATGTACCGGTCGTTTGGCAAGACCTTCGCCACGATGTATGGACCCCTGTAGATTGGATCAAGCTTTTTTGACTCACCTGTTGCCACGGGCTCACGTTCGATCAGGACCAAATCATCTACAGCATACGTGTTGGGCTTCTTATGTGTCCTGTCAAAACGTTCCTTCTGCTTTTGTTGGTCTCTTGAAATGTATTGCAGGGCGACGTCCCGCCTATGGTCCATTTTCTCTTTGTCACAATGTCCGTTGCGTTCCAGTTCTAACAAAAGTTTGTCCCCGGCGATTCCTCTTGGTGTGTAGGCGAACATCAGATCGTGTGGTGTTGCTCTGGTAGTTGCGCTTCTCGCCGTGTTCAAGCTCCATTGGATACTCCTTAGCTGCTGAGCCCAATCCTTGCCTGCCGAATGACTGCACTTAAGTGCTGCAAGTACTGTCCGGTTAATTGTTTCCACTTGACCGTTGGCTCGTGGAGTTCTAACAGCCGTCATAACATGTTGTATCCCGTAAGTTTGGCAGTACTTCTTGAACTTGCTCGCCGAGAACGCCGTACCTCGGTCGGTTATTATACGCTTGGGCATTCCAAAGTATTCACTGACTTGGTTGAGCACTCCTATCACCCCCTTCGTATTGGTCGTCTTTACAGCTTTCAAGATGGTATATTTTGTAAAGTGGTCTACTAGTGCTACCAAATGTTTAGTTCCATCTCGCCCAGTTGTGAATGACCCAAGATGATCTATATGAACCGTATGAAACGGTACTGGTTCTCTTTCCACACAATGCAGCTCACCTTCTAACACTCCACCCTTCCTCTTAGTGTAGGCGCATTCCACACATCCCATAACGTAGCTCTTGACAAAACTCCTCATCCTGGGAAACCAATATGTCCTTCTCAGCCTTTCTAGAGTTTTCTTGTAGCCCATGTGTGCAGCCTCATCATGACACACTCGTAAGATTCGCCATCGTGCCCCTTTAGGTACTACCCACTTTCGCTGTTCACCAACGCGTCTGTATAATCGGTTCCCTTCTAGCTTGTATTCCTTATGGAGTTGGTTCTGCTCACCGCCAACAGCTGTTGATTGTAGTTGTGTGATAATGTTCCGTAGTTTTTTATCTTGCCACTGCATCGTTGCGAGCCAATCGTCGTCTGAAATGTAGATATTTAATACATTAGCGGTTGCCTCTTCCATCTCCCTTTCTTCCTCTACTGGCTCTCGGCTCATGGCGTCCACATATCCCGCTTTCCTTCCTGACTGGTGAATTGTCGTAAACTCAAACTCTTGTAGTTTGAGCCACCACCTCGCGATTCTTGATATCATCCTGGCCTTGTTTTGAGTGGCTACTATGGCTTCGCAGTCGGTCACAACTTTAAATGCCTTGCCTAGCAGGTATATCCGGAACCTTTCCAGACTTTCCACCACAGCTAAAACCTCTAGCTCGTAGCTGTGGTACTTTGCTTCTGTCTCTGTCAGCTTCCTGCTAAAGTACGCCACTGGTCTCAATTTATTGTCGCCCTTCCCTCGCTGCAACAGTATTCCGGCAAGTCCCACAGTGGAGGCATCAGTATGGACCTCGTGATCACACTCCACATCGTAAAGGGCTAAAATAGGTGGGTTGATTAACGCAGATTTCAGTTCTTTGAACGCCGCTTGTTGCTCCTCTGCCCACACAAAGGTCTTGTCTTGTTTAAGTAAGTCGGTAAGAGATGTTGCGATTTGAGAGTATTTCGGCACGAATTTCCGGAAATAACCGGTAAGGCCCAAAAATTGTCTTACCTGATGCACATTTTTCGGCTGGGGAAAATCCTTTACTGCCACCGTCTTCCGCTCACTAGGTCGTATCCCGTTTTCATCCAGCTGATGTCCGAGGAACTCAATGCTAGTTCTCAAGAACGCACACTTTTTCGTATTGAGTGTCAACCCCGACTCCTTCAGAACCTTCAGAAATTTGCGGAGCTTCTGTAGTCCTTCTTCCAGCGATATTCTTGCAATGATGACATCATCCAAGTAGACTGCAACATCACCAGGATCCATGCGCGCCTTTAGCTGGTCCATACACATTTGGAAGTAAGCTGGAGCGTTCACTAGACCGAACGGCATACGCACGAACTCGTACAGACCGTTCTCCGTAGCTCTGCTCCGCTATCTGCACTTGATGGTACCCAGAAGCAAGGTCCAGTGTTGTGAAATACTTCTTCCCAGCTAGAGTTGCTAATATTTCCTCCACGGTAGGCATCGGGAACTTCTGTTTTTTTGTTACCCTATTTAGCGCCCGGTAGTCGATGCACATCCTATCCGTACCGTCCTTCTTCTTTGTAAGAACAATCGGTGCGCAGAAGTTGGATGTTGAAGGCCGAATGACTCCTTGATGCAACATTTCGCTGATCTATCCTTCTCTTAGCGAAAGGTAATCGGTAGGGTTGCACTTGGCCTAGGTTGACTTGGCCTTGTAGGTTGCCGCTGTTCGGTAGCGTGTTGCTCTGCTGCCCTCGTCGTTGCCGCGCTCGTACAATTGCGACCTATGTGCCCGGATTGGTTACATTTGAAGCACCTGACCTTTGGGCAGTTGCGCCTTATGTGTCCCATCTGACTACACTTCAAACACCTGATAGTGTCAACTGATGTTGAGTTTGCACTATTGCTCCCAGATATTCCCCGTGTCTGTGATGCTGTTACGATTGATGCTGACCTCTGTTGCGATCGTACGCTGGTGGTCCACCGAACTTTCTTTATCAGCTCCTGAAGAGTTTCTGGCTGTGCCGCTTTCAGTGCGTCACGACACTCTACATCGGTGATGCCCCGCACTATATATTTGACCACAGTTTTCTCTTCTATATGCCCCCTAGACGCAATAGCTTTCATCTCATACACGAACTCCTCGATATCCTCATACTACTACCCCATTACCCCAAAGCTTTGCTGCTCCCTCTAGCTTACCGATCGCCGCCATCATGACTAGCCTTCCATCTAGCTGGTACACGTCTCTAACTTCCCTAACCCTTCGGACGAATGCGGTTGACGAAAGTCCTGTTGGGTTCCTTGGATAAAATTCGGAAAGCATTTCGGTCACATCCTTCACTGTGTAGCAACTCCTCGACTCGACTCTCTCCTCCACACAACTTGTTGCTCTTGGTTTAGGCGCTGGAGCACTCTCCGTCTTTTCACCCCCCATCTGTATCTTGATGCTTTCCAAAGCTGCCTTCATGGACTGGATCTCTTGCCTCAGCTTCTCCACTTCGCTTTGCTCGTCCTCCTCCCATTCCTTGTCGTCGATCAATTTTTCATATACCAGTAGTTTGTGTAGCAATTGGGACTTATCTCCCCCCCCTTTCAAGCCACGTTTCTTCAGCTCTTCCCGGAGCTCATCTCTCGTATACGCGCTGAACTTGGCGATTTCTTGTTCGGCGTCACTCATTTTCAGAATACAGCAATCGATTGTTTAAATATCGCACCAGGACTTTATCCCACTTCTGAAGTTGTAAGGCACAAAGCGGAACCAACGACCTCAATCAGCAAACCACCAAACACGAACCCAAAACAAAGCGCATAAAAGACAACTTCCCAAAATATGTATATCCTTTATTACTATACTCAGAACACTTCTCATATGTTATTCCTATCGCCCTGACTGCTACTCGTCGACTTCCGACTATTCGATCAACTCAGCTGCTTTTATACCCGCGCGTTGGATGTCTGTACCGTTTATCCGCTGTGCCAATGCCATGGGCGGCTCTGGCGTTGAGAAAGGGTGCAAGGCGCCATGGGCGGCTCCTGATGGAAAAGGACGCAAGGCGCCTACGCGGATCGGATGCGTGGGTTTTAAAGAAATCCCATACCGCAATTAATAAAGTGGTTAGTGCCTTTGCTGAAGATGGGCGGATTTCCGCAAGAAAAAGGTCAGGACGCCCACGAATAACCACCAAAAGGCTTGATAAGAAGATCAAATACATCTCTTCAAATAATCCACTATTGTCTGCAAAAAAGATACAAGCCAAAATAAGCAACGAGGCTAGCAAAGTACCATCGGTTGACACAATTCGCAGGCGTCTGCATGAAGATGGGAAGCACGGTCGCGTTGCCCGCAAATTGCCTTATGTAAGCAAGGTCAATATGGAAAAAAGGTTGCAATTCTATCAGCAGCATGTCCTAAAGGACAATGATTTTTGGGATAAGGTCCTTTGGACGGATGAATCCATGATACGAATGAATTATTCGCATGGCAGAGTTTGTGTCTGGAGGAAAAATGGTGAGGCAATCTCCTATAAGTGTGCCAAACCTACACTAAAATCAATTCAAAGTGGAGTTATGGTATGGGGTTGCCTTTCCTCATATGGCGTAAGCAAAATCGTTATTCTGGAGGGAAAAGTTAACGCTTCCATTTACCTCAATTTGTTGCGAGAAGTGGTAATTCCCGAAGGCAAACGCCTTATTGGAGAAGACTTCGTGCTACAGCAAGATAATGCGCCCATCCATAACGCCAAAATAGTGAGGGACTATATGCTGCAGGAAGGTACAAAGCTGATGCAGTGGCCACCACAAAGCCCTGATCTCTCCCCAATAGAGAACCTATGGGCCTTATTGAAAATGAAGATAGCAGAGAGGGGACCAAGAAACATAAACGAGCTTAAAACCTGCATCAGGGAGTTATGGCCTCAGTTTACTCTAGAAGAATGTCAAAAGCTTGCCCGTTCCATGCCACATCGATTAGCGTCTAGTTCGCTTAATAATGGCGGACATTGTGACTATTAAAGAGTGTGGAAACATATTTTTGCTGCAACTTTTTTTTAAGGTTTTTATAAAATATTCGTTTCTTTGTTTATGTTTATTTTTTTTTTTATATCTGTTACGTTTTTTCATTATAATATAATGTAAGTGAAAAATGTCCATTATTACTTTGATTAAAAACATTGAATTTAGAAAAATCTGTCAACATTTTCTTTTCCTTAATGTGTGGAGACTTATTTTTGCTACATACTGTATATATAGTGGTTGTTGTTGATGGGTAGTTGGTATGGCAACTCCCCATTGAATTGAGCGAGGCCTGGAGAGGCTGAACAGCTGCTGCGGCTCGAGCGAATGGAACATTTTCTATGCTTAATCTATTTCTGCAAATGTAGATTAGTGCGACTAAAATTATTAAAATTGTTAACGAAGTTAATATGAAATTGTCCGTTCTTCTCTGCAAGTTTAGAAGTTTTGCTGTTTTGGAATTGATAGTCGTTGAATCTTTTCAGGTTTAAGGTTTGAACCGTGTACTCTGAGTTGATTGGGGAATAGGATGCTGGGAATAAGTGGACTTCATCCCAATATGTGTTTGAGCTGCTGTGGTATGTTATTCCATTGATTTCTATTTTGCAATTGATGAAATGTAGTAGCACAAATCCACTAATTACATTTTTTTTTAAAAAAAAAAAAGATCGTAAACTTCGAGTTTTTGGCTATGAACAAGGATGTTCCAGTTGGGGAGAATAGTGAAAATGAGATATCGTAGTCTGCCAATAAAGTGTTTGGTTAGTAGTTACCTAGATTTGGGGATTTCTTATTTCATATTTTTTTCTTTTCTTAATTCTAGATTTGTGTATTTTCTTATGATCATTGGTTAAAATTGTTACCTTTTTGTTTTTCTTAACGCTATGCTTAGTATATCGAGGAGTTATTTTGTTACGTCTACACTCTTTCCTGTAAATGATTTCGTCGATTTCCTTATCTTCAGGTTTTTCTCTTTTCTCATTAAGTTTATCTATTCGTTTGTATCAATTATAAATTTATTTATTAATTTTTCTAAAAAATATTACTTTTTATTTCTAAGTTCAGTTGAGCAGAGGTTGCCCTTACACGCTAATACAGACTGAATAATGAATAATCTTACTTCTACCTTAAATACTATTCTGCTGCGACGTCGTCGTGCTGGCTTGGGTGTCGGCAATGGCGGATCTTGCTAGACGGCAGGAATGTGTCAGCGCTGGAGCACGTTTGGACGGGATGTTCTGGGCTAAGTTGTTTGGCTCGAATGGCGGCGTGGGCAACCTTAGATGTTTGTTGGTGCACAAAGTATTGACTCGGCGGATTCCGTCACGTAGCATGTTGCTGGTTGGTTGATTTTGACATGAATTCTATTTCGCGTTAACTCCTCCGCACTCAAATTCGAACGTCCTCGTTCGATACTTTTGACTTTAGGTAATTCGCGGCTTCTTCTATGCCTATTATTGTTGGTCCTTTTCCCGTTGATGTTGAGGGCATGGTACTGCTTGTGGTTAAATGGGGTGAGGATGGCTCGGCGCTATGCTCGTACTTAATCGGTGTTCTCTTTATCTTGTAGAGAAGCGCTACCACTAGGGCGACTATTGTTAATGTTCCTATATTCGTTGACATGTGGATTATGGTCTTCTTCTCCAAAGTTGCTATTGTTGAGATCTCGTTAACATGCAATTCTTTTAACATCTCCAATGACAGAATCTCTTCTTTTTGGGATGCTGTGTTTACAGGTTGAAGGATGGCTGGCATTACCTGGTGTTGGGTCACCTCATTGTTCCGTATGGTTCGTGCTGATTGTTGACGGTGGTGCAACTGGCTTCCTGTCCTTTGAGCAGCTTTGGAATGCAGTCAGAAGTACTTAGATCTACTAAATTATTTTTATTATTATAATGATTAAACTATTGTATTTGGCGCAATCTTTATTAATGCCATAGGTTTCATTCTTACAATCTAAAATGTTTTCGAAATTTATTTTGTTTATTGTCTTATTTTTCCTTATGGGTTTAAGATATAGGAAGTTACATTTCTGTTTATGTGTTGTTGGCAAATCCAATATATAATGCAATTTCTTATTGTTTGAAGCTATTTTGACATTGATAAATTGTAGTGCTTCATCTAAATTGACGCATGGAAAATTTTCGTTTTTTATTATTACTTCGGTAATGTTCAATTCTTTGTTTGACAGTATATATGAATTGAGAATACTGGCTTTCGCCCAATGTATACTGTAAGCAATATTAATAATTTCTTCTTTGATTAACTCTAGTTTATATTTAGTTTCTAGTATTACATTATTTTCTATATTACTTTGTTCTTTTACAACTTTTAATATGTGGTTACTAATATTTGACATTTCATTTATTCTATTGATAATCATCATTATCATTCGATTGATTACAACTTGCTTGTTGTTGTTTTTTAGTACTTTATTTATTTTATTTGTAAGTATTTCGTGGTCGTGGTGATCCGGATTTCCCGCGATCCACTTCCACGCAGTTCCTATAAAATTAAGTGAGGAAAACGATTTTAAATTCATAAGTGTTTTCGGGGCAAGTTAAGAGCCAGATTTGGTTCTTAAGGACATTTATGGGACTTTCTACTGATGACCTTTTTTGTTAAATCCTTCTGCTGCTTTTGCAAATAAAAGGAATTATCTAGTTCGAGAATCAATTGTGGAGACAGAAAATCATCTACGTCGTCATCATATTCGTCTTCTGAACTGCTTAACGTAATGCAATCATCGGAATCCTCCTCTTTCAATCCAGATGAATGCGTTAGTGGTTTTATCATGTCTGAATGCCATACTTTCTCGCCGTTTGCATTCTCATTCACTTGCCATATTATGGTTTGAATGAGATTGTTCGACTCTGGAGGTGGCTCAGCCTCTCGCGGGTCGCTGTACGAAGTACCGTACATTGCGGAGCTTGTGGAGGCTCCAGAGGTTGGGGGGTTTTGGTTGGTGTTACGATTTGAGGGACCTCGAAGGTCTGGGTCAGGAATACTACTACTATTGGGATTAGGATTTATGATTCTATTGGGATTTGCACCAGATCTTAAGTCAGGCATAGTTTTCTCAAAATATTTCACTTAAATCGAATTGTCAAATATCTTAACTACGGGTATATAATTTATATAATTTGATTTTTTTTTATTTTAAATTTTTCTTCCTATTTACGTTTTCGTATTATGTTTCACTTAATAAAATTTGTATCTTAATTATTCTTACACGAGGAGTTGAGTGATCATCCCGCGCTGGTGGAGTCGGCAGTTTTGCTCAGCTACTGTGGTACCTCCTCCACTCTCCCTCGCAGGTTCTTCGGTCTACGGACCCCCGACGATGACACTCGCTGGTGACACTAACAATCTCACGCGGCGGCTGCTTTAGGCGACTTACGGTGTTTTAATTTCTTACGGGAGCGCGGCGGCTTCTTGGGGCCACTTAAACACTACTGGCCCCACGTTGGGCGCCAATTAAAAATTTATTGATTTATTTTTCTAAAAGAAATTACTTTTTATTTCTAAGTTCAGTTGAGCAAAGGTTGCCCTTACACGCTAATACAGACTGAATAATGAATAATCTTACTTCTACCTTAAATACTATTCTGCTGCGACGTCGTCGTGTTGGCTCGGGTGTCGGCAACGGCGGATCTTGCTAGACGGCAGGAATGTGCGGCTCGAGTGTCAGCGCTGGCCCACGCTTGGACGGGATGTTCTGGGCTAAGTTGTATGGCTCGGATGTCGGCGTGGGCAACCTTAGATGTTTGGTTGGTGCACAGAGTGTTGACTCGACGGATTTCGTCACGTAGCATGTTGCTGGTTGCTGATTGTGACATGAAATCTATTTCGCGTTAACTTATCTAACTGGATTTTATAAAGGGGAAAAGTTCTGTTTGGAATTTGGTTAGTTTCTCTAGATATTCATGTTCGTTATTAAATGTTAGGTTTTTGTTTAATTTATATGTCCTTCCGTAAAATAATTCAAATGGAGTTAAGTGGGTTGCAGAATGAATTGCGTTGTTATATGTGAAAATAGTCTCTGAGAATATATCTTCATGGTCCATTTCAATCTTTTTTTCTTTTGAGGTTATTCTGTAGATTTCTGTAAGAGTGGAATGCAACCGCTCTACTGGTGAATTACCACTTGACTGCTGAAAATATGTTATAATTTTATCTGGTATTGCTTACAGAAGTCTTTAAATATATTAGCAGTGAATTCAGTTCCTTGGTCGCAAAAAATTTTTAGCGGGATGCCGTATAGGCTTATATAATGTTTTAATGATCTGAGCACAGAGATGCTGTTTCTGGTTGGGAGTGTGTAACCGGCAGCGAATTTCGAGTATTTGTCAATTATTGTGATTATGTTTTGATTTCTGTTAGTGTAGATATCTATATGTATGATATCTAGACCTTTTATTGGTGTTTCGGACTTCATGTATTCAACTTTAGGCGGGTGCCTATCATACTTTAATGTTTGGCATTTTTCGCAGTTGTTGACTGTCTGCGTTATTTTACTTTTCATATGTGGAAAGTAAAATTCTCTCTTAAGGTGAAGAAAACTTTCTTCAATACCACGATGTTTATGCTCGGTGTGATAGTCGTTTATGAACTTATCTTGCTGATCGGTTTGTCTTACATCCTTTAATATTTCCATACATCTTACTAAGCGAAATTTTTTTATTATGGGCGAAATATTTTGAATAAACTGATTGTATTACCTGAAATGTTTGATCATCAGCATGGATAGCGTTAAGCTTATTGGGAGAAACGAATTTTTCGAAGATGCTTATTACCTTGTCTTCCGTGAAGGATGCTTCTCTCAATGTCCGACGTTGTTTATTCTCTACTTGACTGTTGGAAAATCGTTTGTAGATTGAATTCGTTAAGTGCCTTTTCAGAAATGGGTATACCATCGTTCAAGTTTTCCTCAGCTGAATGGACGGTTGTTCCGCTTGTCCCTTGGATTGACATGGAATCATTGACGTGGACTTCTACATTGCTTGGATTTCCTATTTTTACCCTGCTGGAGGCATCGGCATTGGTGTTAGACTGTCCCTTTTTGTACAGAATATCATGATCTAATTCTTCCAATTTTAATCTCCAACGAATAAGTTTGGAATTAGGATCTTTTAAATTCATTGCCCAGGTTAATGGTTTATGGTCGGTGACTATTTTAAATTTATGCCCATAGAGGTAGGGTCGAAAATATTTCGTTGCCCAGACTGTTGCCAAAAACTCTTTTTCTATTGTGGAATAGTATATTTCCGAATTAGTTAATGTTCTGTTAGCGAAACAAATTGCCTTGTCGCTGCCAATTGTTCCTTGCGAGAGCACTGCTCCAATAGCAAAGTTGCTAGCGTCCGTTGTAATGATGAATGGTTTAGAGAAATCCGGGTATTGTAGGATGGGGTCGTTTATTAACAGGTTTTTGCACGTTTCGAACGTTTTTACTTAGCGTTCGTCCAGAACGATGTTCCTGTCTTTCTTAAGACATTCCGTTAGGGGTTTCGAGTTTCGCGAAATCCTTAATGAATTTGCGATAATACCCTAGAAGTCATAAGAACCCGCGTATTTCTTTTTGTGATCTAGGAGGATTTTTTCGGGATTTGGCTTAATACCGTCTGTCGTAAGGATATGTTCCAGGAAGGCTATCTTTTTTTGAAGGAAGTAGGATTTTTCAACTTGAACCTTTAGGTTGTGCTGGACATGTTCTTGAAGCGATGTTGAGAAGACGATTATGTCATCGAGATAAACCAGACATATAGTACCAATCAGGTCTTTAAGTACATTGTCCGTCACTCTTTGGAAGGTTGACGGAGCGTTTTTGAGTCCAACTGGCATCCGGACGTACTCGTAGTGTCCACCTTCCACTGTGAAAGCAGTTTTCTCGATATCTAGGTGGTCCATTTCGATCTGATGGAAACCACTTTCTAAATCAAGCGTTGAGAAATAAATACATTTTCCCAACTTGTAGAGAATTTCAGTCGGAAACAGTTTTCTCGTTTAACTTTCGGAAGTCAGCCTCCATTTTTGTTTGCCACTGGAATCTTTTTTCTTTGGGACTACCCAAACCGGTGAGCTCCAGGGAGAGTAACTGTGTCGGATAATACCCTGATCAAGCATCTCATATAGACGAGCAAATTATCGGTGGTAAGAATTCTATGCTGACGTTATTCGTGAAGGTAAGGTTTTGTCCTTCTTTAAAAAATATATCGTCGAGTTCTCGGCATAATTTAGAGAGTTGTTTTTTCTCCTCTTGATACAGGTGAGATATGCGCAATAGGTTCATAACCCTGTTGTCTGGATCGCTGTTGTCGTCGAAATTGTTGATTTCAATGAAATTTGGCTCCGATGCTTCCCAAGATACATACTTCAGTGATTGGTCCAAGATAAATGTTTTTTCCTTCGACGTATTATTGCAGACTTCCACGATGCTTAACCAATTATGGCTTTGTAAATTCCTTCGGATACAAATAAATTTGGCTTTATTATTGTCTTCCTTAGGAATATATCGCCATGTTCGATGTCTACCGGAATTTTAATAATCACTTTAGAATTTGGGGGAATGATTTGTTTATCGCATTTAAAATTAGGCTTGAATTTTAGGGGAATTTTCGCGTTTTTTGGTAACTAGTTCTTTATTCTGGAGATCAACTTTTGCTCCTATCTTCGACAGAATATCTAGCCCAAGTAAACCGTCGAAGTAGCCGTGAAATTTGAAAACAAGAAAGTTGAATTCACCAGGTTCGTTAAATTCTACAAAGGAAGGTAATGTAACTTTTTCATTAAGGGTGTATTTACTTAAAATTGTTGAAATTGTGATCGGTTCGCAACTTTCGCGTTTAAGGGATGTAGTGAATTCGGGGTTGATAAAAGAGGAGGATGCCCCTGTGTCAATGAGAAATTTAAAGGGTCTTCCGATTGGTGACGAAATATTGATGTAGGGCAGTGTTGTTCTGTGCTTGTACCCCGTTGGTTCTGAGAGGCTGATGCTCGAAAATTCTCTATGTCGAGTTGTTGAAGTGTATTTAGAAGATTTATGTCCTGTCGGTCAAAGTTTTCGGCATATGGGTCCTCGGGTGCAGGTGCGTAGTCTCCATTGTTGTCATAGTTATACTCGTAATAATTATGTAGGGTCGGCTTGTAAAGGTCGTCATTTTGGGGTTGAGAGTTTACATTGTGTAATTCTTCTATGGAGTATCTAGGTTGGGGATACTGTTGAGGTTGATTAGGTGGGAAGGGTCTATTGGTTCTTTGTGTAACCCGCGGAAACATTGTAGGGCGTAATAAAGCGGGACGATTTAGATTAGAACGAATGGTGCTTGTTTCCATAGGCTCTGGAGAGGGTAGTGCTACGGGAGGGTTACGCGTAAAATTGTTTAAGAAATTGTTATTATTAGGGATATTAGGTTTAGGTTGGAAGTTCCTTGGAAAATTGGGGTTGAATGTGTTATTTCTTATTGGAGTCCCAACATTTTGATGGGGTTGGCTTGTACTTGGAATTATATTTCTTCTGTTTGGCGCAAAGTTAATTCTATAATACGGTAGGTTATTACTAGGAATTCGGTTGAAGGGTAATTGTGTTGTATTAGTTCTTGGATAAAGAGGGATGGAGAACCTATTGTAGTTAGGAGTTCTATAGAAATCTCTACGAACGTAGAACATATTCTGCTCCTGGATACAGTAGGATAATGCAACAGCCAGTGAGTCTGGTTTCATAGCACGAATGCTGGAACCCAATGGTTCTCTTAACCCATTACTTCCCAAGCATAAAAAACATTGAATTTTTTTGGTGAAATCTTCAAGTTAAGATTTTAATGCATTAAAAAAAAAAATATATAAAATAAAATATAAAAAAAATGTACCCAGATTACTGATTCAGCCTGTCCTATAAATATGACGATGGGGATATATGATCAGAAATTATGAAAGATGACATTTATAAGAAAATCAAATTTATTTGAAAACAGTGATTACAAAGAGTTATAAAATAAACTTATCAAAGTTTATTTCCTATGATAAGGTATAAAACATTCACTGCTAAGTGTTTTTTCGCATTTAATACAAAAAGTTAGAGGTTTCTTTTTACAACCTTGTCCTTGGCAACGCCTCTGTTTGTCCCTCCTCATCATATAGTGACCAATATTGTCGAACCTGATAGGTTGTAAAAGTACTTCGGAAGAACCTGGAGTAGGTTTACTTGCCCTTCCTTCTGATTTTTTCATCCAAGAGAAACAAACTCTTCGTCTAAAATCCAGCAGAGGGATGGTTTCATCTTTATTTACCTGGTTGTAAATAATCCATGCATTCACTAGCGACATATCTAAAACACGAATCACCAACGGCCAGTACCATTTCTTTCCTCTAAAACGGATGGGATATTTTGAAATCAACCAATCATGTTTATCGACTCCTCCCATATTTTTATTATAATTATGAATGAGTTTTGGCTAATTCACGGCTACTTTGGCCTTTTCTGTCTTTGAGTATCTAGTAGTTTTGACAAAAGGTTAAACAATATCAAAATTAGTCAAAAGACATACTACATTGTTGTCATGCCATTTGACGCATAATATTTCATTATTTTTATCGAAACGATGATCAGAATACCCTCGGTCTTTCTTTTTCATTTCTTGCTTTGTCATGATAGGACATTTCTTAGTCCTATTGTTTCTGACTGTGCCTGTTGCTCTGAACCCGTGAGATTGCATACTACTGAAAAAGTTATGGAAGTACACTACATGTGCGCTGGGATCTGTACACTTTTTATGTAACCCTTTTACTACTCTTGAACCTAAGCCATCACCAGTACCATCTGAGATTTGAGCCTCCTTGCCTGTATGTAGTGAAAAGTTATAACAATAGCCACTGACTCCACACAATGCCCAAAGTTTATATCCAAACCTCACTGGTTTGCCTTTAATAAATTGTTTGATTCCATAATGCCCAAAATATTTGACAATCATTTCATCAACAGCTAAATTGGATTCAAATATACCAAACTTTCGAAATGATTCATTAGATTTATCTATAAATGGGCGTATTTTGAAAGCTTTGTGGGTTTTATCAATTTTTGAATTGTCATTGAAATGCAAATAAGATTTAATCTTATCAAAGCGATTACGGGACATTGCTTGTTCAACAAATGGGATGTGTACATCATCGTCTCTACACCAATAAAGCTTGCTTTGAGGCAAATAGTGATACGAGGAAAATATTAAAATTCCTATAAAAACTTTTAGCTCCTTCACAGTTAGACTGAATTTCGAATCATTTTTGTAATGTTTGGCATAGGTTATGATATCCGTCACCTTTAAAGCTTTCTTGTATTTAATTTTCACTGGATCCATTGTCTATAAATATGAAAAATATGTACGTATGTAGGTATCTATATCTATATTCTATCCAATAACGAGTATGTATATGCATTTATTATTTGATAAAAAACTAAATCAAAAATGTTTACTTGCCTTCGTTAATAAATTCTTTCCTCTCTTATATTATTCGAAGTGGCGTTGTTGCGTTGCGTTCTAAAAGAGACTGATCCCCGATCGTCTTCAACAACTTTTTAAATATGCTAGAAAATGCAAGGATATTGGGTTACAAATGTTTTATTATCAAAAATTCCCAATATCCTCATTTAGTTTTATGACAGGAAGCACCCGAAGGGTCTTTGGATAATTAGTGATCTTATTTATAATTACTGTAATATTTATAAAGTGTTCTAAATATAATAAATACAATAAATAATACAATACTTCCTCGTTTTCTTTTCGGAAATATTCTGATGGTCCAACGGTCCAACATTTGGTACCAGGGATTAGGGAAAACCAAATAAAATCTAATTGGACCGTATGATAATAAACTTAGACGATCTCTTTATTGGTCCGGTGTTGGGCAATGTGTAGCTCACACGACTCGCAAGAAACAAGCGAGATAGGTTTCAAGATATATGTACATACATACTCGATCGTACAGGATCGAACGTGATTTCGCGGTAAATAGTATAGACGTGTTCCCAGTGTCATATATATAGTACGGCCCATTTTGAAGGCATATAACATGTTTCCAAAATATATTTCGTTTATAGTTTTGTTTGTTATATATTAGATAAAGGTTTTAGAATAGTTTTTACGTACTCTGAAGCAAGTTGTATTTGTCATAAACGATATATAAATCAGAAAATAATGTTCTTCTTGGCGTAACAAAAGTGATTAATTTAAAAAATAAAATTAAAAATGAAGTAAATCTTTTTTCGCGACCCAAGAAAAATATTTCAATAGAAAAATGCTGTATAAATACACATTTCATTAGAAACAATAAAAATGAAAGGACTAACTTGTAAAAAAAAAGTTTTGAATATGGTGTCCTATAAAAAGGACAGCAGGAAGGAATGGGTTAAACCAGAGAGGAAGGCATTTAAGCACATTTGGGCAAAAATATCCTTTTTGGCCTTTAAACGCTTTGCTCATGCTCGTGAATGAGGACGTTATTATTCATCGTAGCGTGGATCTCTACAATATCACTGTAGTATTGCTCTACGATTTTATTGTTTTGCCTTAGCGCATGTAGGTCTCTGATTAAGGAGGTCTCATTCCTTTTGTCAAAGTAGTGGAGGATAAGGTTCCGTTTTATATCCTCCCAGTTTAAGGCTGTGCCATACGTGTTCAAAACCTCATTAGCCTGTCCTTCGATTTTATTTCGAATTGACCGAAGGATTTTTTGAGCATATGGACTACCTTCAATGCCTCTTGTGAACATAAGTATTTCTTCTACGTTTGTAATAAATTCATAGAGCAATCTTGGATTGCCATCGAATCTTGGCAAATCCTTGACTGCATCAGGAATTATAAGAGCTTCAAAAATGTCTCGCATGTTCGGTTGATGAACTGCAGCTGGTAACTCAACTCGCTGTGGAGCTGGTTGAGCGAATACTGGATTCATATTTATGCTTACACGAGCGGGAAAGTTTACTTGAAACGAGGAACAAGGTTCTTCGGGAGGAGATGTTCGCGGTAAAGAACTTAAGCTACCAAACAGGCGTCCAATTTTTGGGTAAGGGAGTGAAGAAAACTTTTTTGGACTTTTCTTATGATTAGGCATTAATATTATTAGTGATAGTTTAATGAATAATTACTTATCTTAGGTATTAATATAATTTTCTTTCTCTTAGTGCTTAAAGTCAATTCATTAATAGTTCGTCAATATTCTTCGTGTAAATTTATAAAAATGTTTTTTTTTCAATATTTAGTGTAAATACAATATAAAGGGTCCGCCATCTAACGTTTTTTTTTTCAAGTAGTGCTTATTTCGTGAATGGTAACACTTAGCTCATGTCTGATTTAACAGATAATTAGTTTTATCCTTCCGCTGAACGAATATGGTTGTGTATACGCTTGAACAACGCTGGGAAATATTGCGACATTACTTTGAAAATCATGGTAATGTTGCAGAATGTGTGCGAAAATTGCGTACGGATTTTGGAAGAAGAGAAGCACCGTCAGCTCCGTATGTTCGTTATCTTGTGAAAAAAGTGAAAGAAACTGGCATCCTCATCGATAAACCAAAGCGTGAAAAGCCAAAAACAGTGCGTACACCCGAGAATATTGCTGCTGCGGCAGAAAGTGTGCGTGAAGCGCCATCAACATCAATTCACCGTCGTTCTCAACAATTGAACATTTCGGAGACATCATTGAGACGAATTTTGCATAAAGACCTTGGTATGACGCCATACAAAGTCCAATAATTGCGAAATTTTTCTTCGAAAATGAGCAAGGAGTGGCCGTTACAGTCAATGGCGATCGTTATCGGGCCATGTTGAACGAATTTTTGTTCACAAAAATTGAAGAGGAGGATATTGGCAACATTTGGTTTCAACAGGACGGCGCTACGTGCCACACAGCCGAAGCTACACTCGATGTTTTGCGCCCTGTTTTTGAAGATCGCATTATCAGCCGCAGTGCTGATGTCGTTTGGCCACCTCGGAGCTGCGATTTGACACCCTTGGACTATTATTTGTGGGGTGCCGTCAAAGATAAGTGTTACGCCGACAAGCCAGAGACAATTGACGCTTTAAAGGACAATATTCATGAAGCCATTGGTGAAATACAGCTGCGCACAATCGATAATGTGCTTAAAAATTGGACCGATCGTGTAGGCTACTGCATGGCCAGCCGAGGCAGCCATTTGAATGAAATTATTTTCCATTATTAACCGGAAGGATTGTACTTTCAAATAAAAAAAGAAATTTGAGAAAATATTCAGTAGTTTTTTTTATAGCATTTTCAAAAAAAAAAAAAATTATTTGGCGGATCCTTTATATGTTAGCAAAAATGTTCTATTACAATTTCCAATTTTTCTAATAGTTATTTTAAAATAAAATTCTTCTTAAGGGATAAACTTAAATAACTTACATATAAGCCCCAAAGATAAAAGAATGTTTGCATTGGTTTCTTTCCAGCGATGATCCTTCGATGAATTTCCACCTTATTCTTTTTAATCTTATTCGGAGTCTTCGATTGAGTCTCTGTGTTTGATGAGCACGCAAGTTATGTATACGTCAGCATACCCCACTGACAAATATGACACGTTTTTGTCCCAGGCAACAAACTACCTGAATAACAGGAGTCAGGTTGCATTGCACATTTGAAATGATAATCGCCCATGTGAACAATAAAGAAATGTAAATGCTGACTAAGCAGTTAGCATACGATAAATGCTAGTGTAGAGGATCGTGTCGGGGAGTCTTTCTGTTGACCGCGACCCGTACAGCCACGAAAACCTTATTTTATAAAAGTGTTCTTTCCAAAGAAAAAAAAGGGAATAAAGAAAAGTGTGTTAAAGAAAAGTGTGTTTTATTTTTTTTAAACTCCACTCGGTACGAAGAAAAATCTGGCGCAGTCGGTAGGATAATTCTTTAAAGGATTATCCAGTGATTCGAAAATAAGAAAAATAAAACATCATTAACATAACATAAAATAAATAGTGAAATACTGAAAGTGATTCTCATTACATCTTACTAACTTATGGATAAAAATCCAGTTAGTTTAAATAAGTGTAAAGAACAATACAAGAAGTTAAACGGCGAAACACTATAAAAAGTTCTCATTACATCTCGGTGATTAATAAGAGTGTAAAGAACACAAAGAAAAAAAAATAATAATAAAAAAGTGAATTATCGTTTTATGGAAAGAGACAGGACCAAATATTATAATCAAAACAGAAAAGGTTTAGACATGGCTACAGTCGAGGACCTAGCAGCAGAAATTCTCCGAAAAAACCAGCAATTGGAACAATTAACAGCAGCGTTCCAGGAACTGCAAAATAGAGAAGCAGCACGCGAAAATGCCCAACAGATACTAAGAGAAGTAAAACACATGTCCACCTTTACTGGACAAGATGACGTAACCATAAATTCCTTCATAAGCAACGTGGAATATTACTTATCGGGAGTTCAGGATGAAAGAGTGAAGAAGTGCATGATATGCAGCATATATTACGAGAAGATACAAGGCGAGGCGAAGAACACGATCATCAACTTACCACAACCAGATGATTGGGAATTGATCAAGTCAACTTTAAAATTTAGATACAAGCCGGATCTGGAACCAGCAGATATCTACATGAAAATTAACAATTTGAAGGCAACCAATGTAAGTGATTTAGCCATAGAAATTCTTAATATTAAATATAAGGGCGATGAACTTATGTTATATTATAAGGACGATAGGGGTATTGACCTAAGCAATGTATCAAGTATCTTAGTAAATACAATAAAGGAAATGACACAGGGTGTACTCTTAGATAAAATTTATGAACTGACAGACTTATCAACTATAGTGACAATTATGAGAACTAGACGATTCGAAGATTCTTGTATAAGAGAGGAATTTAGGAAACATAAGCACACAAATGGTAGGAATAACAACAAATTTAATTCACATTACTTTAAACAAGAAAACAGACAGAATAATCAGCATCATTCAACTAATTTAGGACAGTATAAACAGAACCATCTAGGAACAAGACGTTCGGGACAGATACGACAATACTATCAGGGACAAACACATACTAATTCAGGACAGTTACGACAATACTATCAGGGACAAAGACATATTAACTCAGGACAGTTTAGACAACAATACCAAGAAAACACAAATAACAATTCTGAACAGAGAAGACAATACCAACCAAGAAATCAGGGATTTGACTCAGGACGATATAGACAGGATAACTATAGGCCAGAAGCTATGGAAGTAGACAATATTCAGAGAAGAAGAGAAGTAAATAATACATACAGACAATATCCCATATCAGGAAACCTCGGAACACGTCAGGGCCAAAATGGCCTCCAACAGAATGAAACTGAGCAAAGATCGGGATTGTCGAATACTAGTAATAATAACAATACGGTAGAGAATGGAGAAAGATATCCAGAAATAAATAATTCTGAGTTTTTTATGAATTAGCCTCGGAAGAACTACCCATTATACAGATTACCATAAATAATAAGAAATACTTAGCGCTAATAGATACAGGTTCGTCATTAATATAGTAGACGACAGAGTTAATAATTTTAGAACAGTAAAAATTCAACCAATATATTTTTCTACAATAAATGGAAAAGACTCTATTGAATTCGAAACCCATACACCAGCACCAACGGAATTAAATGCAAAAGTAGGAGCACTTATAAGATGGAAGGTTAAACATTTACCAAATAGGAAATATCAGTTTATTATAGGAACTGATTTGCTAAATAAACTAAAAACTTTAAGACTTAGAAGAAGGTATAATCAAGCTGAACAATCAAGTAATTCGATTTCTAAACCAACCCTACTCACTGAAAGAAATACATACCCTTGAAACTATAAGCGGAATTACTATACATTTAAAGTTAGATCATCTAAATAAAGAGGAGTACGAAGCAGTAGATAAGCTCATTAAAAGATTCAGTAAGTTATTCTTTAAAGAGGGAGATAAGTTAACCAGCACTCCAGAAGTAGAGCACGAAATCAAGACAATTACAGACCAACAAATAAACGCGAAGCTATACAGATACTCGCCGAAACATGAGGAAGAAGTAAGAAGACAAATCGCAGAGATGGAAGAGCAAGGTATCATCAGAAAAAGCAGTTCAAAGTACTGCAGTCCACTAATAATAATACCGAAAAAAGCTGATAATTCAGGAACCAAGAAGTACCGCATAGTCATTGACTATCGGAAACTTAATGAGGTGACTGTGGATGACAAGTACCCACTTCCTAATATAGATTCTATATTAGATAACTTGGGTAGAGCACAGTATTTTACGACAATAGATTTGGCGAAGGGATACCACCAAATTCTAATCAAAGAAGAAGACAGAAAGAAAACAGCCTTCATTACCCCACATGGATTGTATGAGTTTATAAGAATGCCATTCGGCCTCAAGAATGCCCCAGCGACATTCCAGAGGCTGATGAATGAGATTTTTAGAGATTTCGTCAACAAAACATGTGTGGTATACTTAGACGATATACTAGTATTTAGCACTACACTTCAAGAGCATATGAAAGCATTAACAGATATATTCAAGGTATTAGAAGAAAAAGGACTAAAAATGCAGGTCGACAAATGTAACTTCCTAAAAAGAGAAACAGAATTTCTTGGACACATACTGACGAAAGACGGACTAAAAGCAAACCCGAACAAAATACAAATAATTGAAATATTAGAATTGCCGAAAACTCAAAAACAGATAAAGAGCTTTCTAGGAATGACGGGCTTTTACAGAAAATTTATAAGAGATTATGCTAAAGTAGCCCAACCTATAACGAAGTACTTAAAGAAAAACACTAGAATCAACATTAATGTTCCAAGTTACGTAGAAGCATTCGAAAAATTAAAAACTCTTATTAGTAGTCATCCAATCCTTAGATTCCCAGATTTCGGCAAACAGTTTCAGTTAACGACCGATGCATCGAATTATGTAATAGGGGCAGTGCTCTCTCAGGAGGGGCACCCAGTTTGTTTTGCATCAAGAACCCTTAATAACCACGAACGCAACTATTCAGCTACAGACAAAGAATTCTTAGCTATTATTTGGGCAGTCAATTATTTCCGGCCGTATCTGTATGGTAACAAATTCGTAATATTCACAGACCATCAACCAATTAAGTACCTTCACGCAAAATACAAAGGCAAAGACATGTCACCGAGATATCAAAGGTGGCTCTTAAAGCTAGGAGAGTATAGATTTCGCATTGAATATGTAAAGGGAAAAGAAAACAAAGTAGCAGATTTTCTGAGCCGACTTGACCAACAAGAGGAAGATATCCCAAAGAAAGAAGAAAACACGGCAGACATTACTAATTCAGAAAACGACTCGACCAATTTCGAAGAAGATGAATCAGATTCAGGAGTAATATTCAATATGGAAGAATGCGACGATGTAACAATGGCTACAATTCATTCAGCAGAGGAAGAATTATTAGATCATATTGCAATTAAAGAGGAAATAGTAAATAAATATAAAACTCAGCTAATACTAACCGATAACAAAACCCAAGACATGGAGATAATCCATGGCAAGCGAATAATTTACATAGCAACATACGATTTTAATAATTTAACAGATATATTTCGAAGATTATTAGGAAAAGGAATAACAGGAATATATTCCGAATTGCCAGATCATCAATATAATATAGTACAAGAAAAACTCAGAGAAATGTATCATATTAGAGAAAGCCTACATTCAGGAATACAGGAAACCTATAGCAATATTAAAAATAAGATCTATTTTCCAAAATTATTAGAGCTAATTCAAATAGTCATTAACCAGTGCGAAGTATGTCAACAATCAAAATATGATAGACGACCCATAAAACCAAAATTCCATTATACTGAAACACCAACAGACTTGAACCAGATTATCCATATAGACACTTTTATAATTATGAAATGTAGTTTCCTTACAATAATAGATAAATTTTCAAAATTTGGATTTGCATATTATTTACCGGATAGGAACCACATCACTATAATAGAAGAATTAGAAAACCATTTCACGAAGATAAGGAAACTGAAGAAAATAATAGCGGATAACGAGTTTAGATCAATCCAGATAAAAGAATTATTACAACAGGTAGGAATCGAAATTCACTTTACCAAGCCGAATAGCCATACAGGGAATGCAGATATAGAGAGGTTCCATAGCACCATATTAGAGAAATTTAGAGTTATTAAGTTAGGAAAACAGAACGTATCCATAAAAAGATTATTACAAAAAGCCATAAAGAACTATAATGAACGAGTCCATTCAACCATAAAAACTACCCCAACCGAAGTACAGTTTCATAAAATAACATTTGACAAAATTAGAATTAATTTAAAAGTAGTGAAGGAAAGAAACCTAGAAAAGGCAAACGAAAAACGGGAAGACTACATAGAGACAAGAAGTACAGGATTTATAAAAAAGAAACATCAACCTAGGTTTAAGAAAAGGAAATTGGAAAACATACACATAACTAACATAAAACGACAACCAACATTTTCAGTTATTCATGACAACTTTACTCCTACTGCTAATAATACCAATTAACGGGCTATTAAGTATATCAGAAATAAATGACCAGAACGGATTCACCGAAATTAAACTGAACAAAGTAGATATAGTAACAAAAACTGACATAATAATAATTCATCGGATCAAACCACAGGAAATTACAGACATACTGAACGACATCTCGACAAACATAGAGCAACTAGATGTGGAACACAAAGAAATACTTCAAACAGAACTTGAGCATTTGATGAACAAAGTTAAGACTATTATACCTAAAGACAAAAAAGAAGAAGAGAGGATTAGCTAATTTCATAGGAAGTACATCCAAGTGGCTCTTTGGCACAATGGATGAAGAGGATAGAATAAATATAGAAAATAATCTTAAGAACATAGAAATAAATAATCATAACGCCATCGATAATTTAAACCAACAGATAATTATTAACGATAAATTTGACAAATCTTTAAAACAACTTAAAGACGTAATAGAAAAAGATAGGGCTATAATTGTAGGACAAATAAATAGTGTAACGAGTAAGACATTTAGACAGAACTTATTTTACGATCAGTTTTTTAAAATACAACTAATAAAAGACAAGATAGAACATATACAAGATAACGTAGCATCAGCCAGACATGGTCTATTACACCCTAACATATTAACAGACAATGAAATAGAAGAGTACGATATAAACTTAAATAAAATGAAATATATAAAATTAGGAGTAACTAAGTATGAAGAAAATATGCTAATATTTGCCATAAAGATTCCCAAAGAATGTGTAAGAATACCCTTAAGAATAATTGTACCAATACCAAATGAGAACAGTAAAGAAATAGATTATCCGAAAGGAATTGTATTCAAATATAATAATCTTACGTATCAATATGAAGAATTGAAAATATTAAATGAACTAAGTTTAAGCAAACATTGTTCGTACAAACATAATTGTGAACTCATAAGAAATAATAAAACGGAGATCCTCTCACTAGACGACGAAACTATTGTATTAAAGGATGCAAAACAATTGAAAATTCAACAAAACTGTGACGAACGAAATTTAACTGTATCTGGGAAGATACTAATTCATTTTAATAATTGTGAGCTTAAAATTCTAGATCATTATTTTTCAAATGTTAAAGAAAACTTTCAAGAGAGATTCTATTATCCTGTAAATCAAAATTTTAAGAATTTTAGTGATAAAATAACGCTAAACGAGATTGTATTAGAAAATGAGATTAACTTAAATAAAATAGAAGAGTTGCAATACCATAAAAACGTGTCCTACGGAATAAATATTAGTCTAATCATTGCCATATTCATTTTAGTTGTCATTACCATTCTTTTTTGTAAAAATCAAAATCATTTTAAATTTAAAGTAAATAGTAAAATTCAGGAGAATTTTAAAGTAAAGGAGGGGGCAGTACGTCAGCATACCCCACTGACAAATATGCCACGTTTTTGTCCCAGGCAACAAACTACCTGAATAACAGGAGTCAGGTTGCATTGCAAAGAAAAAAAGGAAATAAAGAAAAGTGTGTTTTATTTTTTTTAACCTCCACTCGGTACGCAGACAAATCTCGCACTACTTTTTCTTGGCAAAATGTTCACTCTTGTCACAATGGCACTGAGTCATGGATTCACTATTATTTTTTTTATAGATTCTTCCGGTTTTTCGGGATTAGAACCCCACGGTAACGAATGCGTACGAATCGATATTCTTTCGATAAGATCTTCCGCACTACGCGATCGTCGTCAAATGCACACAGTAAACCGCTGATACTTTTCGAACTATTCAAAACTACCGAAACCGGAGGAACCGACTGAGCCAATTATAATTCAAATTAACGAAAAAAATTAACTTTATTACTTGCACTCTACAAACAGACTGACTATCACAATGTTCTCACAAAATAATGTAACTTAGCTTTTGCCGAGGTGATTTCATGAACTTGCAATCGGAAGTCGAGCAGACGCTAACTAATCAATTTCATGAACTCACCTTTGCAATTACAATGTACATATTCTAGTAATTTGATGGGGTCGATGTCCACACTTGTCTCTGTTACAGTTGCACTGGATGGCTTATGCACTGTTGTATGGTTGTTGTTGTTGTTGCTACTGTTGCTGGACGTATAGTTGTTGTTGTTGTTGATGGGTAGTTGGTATGGTAACTAGCGCGAGTGTCAATTTGTTGCAGAACGGAAAGTTGTTCGTTAAACTTCGTGGACGTGATGATTCGCGACCAAATTATTGTCCACACCCCTGTCGATGCGGTGCGCGCACCGGCTCTGCAAAAGTTTCCTCGAAGATGTTCTTATTATTGCTGAAACATATGTATGAGTCAACAACCAAGCCAGTCGCAGTGAAAACGATGTACGCACACAAGAACAAAAATATTCAAAAGAAAAATGAAATTGAAGCTGGTGCAAAAGTAGGACATAGTGCTCTTAAATCGTGCTCTGGATGTTGTCACTCATATGCAAAAGATAAATGCAAGTTTCGTGGCGCAACTTGTTACAAATGTGGCAGAAAAAGTCATATAGCGGTTGTTCGCATAGTATAGGAACGAAAACTGTGGTTATCAAAACAAAAACAATAACAAATACAAATGTCATTGAACTTGAAATCTTAAAACAAATCTTCCGTTTCCAAATGGATTCCGGTGCAACTGTGTCTGCCATTAACGCTGAAACTTATAAAAAATTAAACAGTTCAAATTTAATCAAGTCTAACAGAATTCTGCATGCATTTGGTCAAAAGACAATCCCGATATTGGGCGAGTTGCACACTGTCGCCAAGTGTGGCAGCATGGAAGCCAATATAGTCGCAATAGTTGCTAATGTAATAAATTCAAATAATATGTTCGGAATATATTTGTTTACAACATTTAAATTCGAGATACATCAAGTAATAAACGTGGTCAACAATTTTGCGCCTCAAATAAATGATCTCTGTGAAAAGTATAAAGAAGTATTTGAACCAGTTATCACTGCAATCAAAGACTTTAAAGCAAATGTGGTCTTAAAGCCAAACACCACCCAAAAATTCTTCAAAAGCAGACAAATACCTTTCGCCTAAATGGGAAAATTTAAAGAAGCAGCCCAACGACTCACGCAAGCAGGTATTTGGAAACCAATTAAGTTTAGCAACTGGGCATCTATGATTGTCTTGGCATTGTCTGGCACCCAAGCCAGGTGGAGCACTTCGAATTTGTAGGGATTTCAAGCAAGGTGTCAATGCGCAACTCGACATTGACCAGTACTACTTACCGACACGGAAATCACCTAAGATTCGCCATGGTAAGCATTTTTCAGATGGAGCTAGATGAAGCATCAAAACAGTTCATGGTCGTCAGTACGCCATTGAGTCTTTTCCAATACCAGCGTCTACCTTATGGTATAGCCAGCGCACCAGCCATCTTTCAGAGGTACGTAGAGCAGCTTATTAGTGGTATATCAGGTTGTGGGAACTATGTATCTCGATTATCTCGACTATCTCGATTATCTCAGCACCCACAACTGTACAACACCTTGTTCGGGTTGAACAAATTGTACATATTCTAAAGGAGAATGGAATAAGATGTAAAAGGGAAAAATGTTTCTTTTTGGAGGAAGAAATCGAGTACCTAGGGAGAAGAATTAATGTTAAGGGCATCCTTCCTGATACCTCTGGAGTACAAGCTGTCAAAGAATTAAAGCCGCCCACTAATCTACAACAGCTCGTTCATGAGTAAAGTGAACTACTTCTGCAACTTCGTCCCCAATTACTCTCAGGTGGCTTCTCCGCTAAATCAACTTCGTAGAAAGAACAAACCATTTATATTTAGCTCAGAGCAACAGCACGCTTTTACTGCTTTAAAAACGCACATCGTAAGTGCAACACAACTTGCGCACTTCCACGAAGAGCTTCCACTAGTTTTGGCCACAGATGTATCTTCTTTTGGTATTGGTGTAGTAATGTCACAGATGGTAAGGAGGTACCTATTGCATTTGCATCGAAAACTTTGGACAGACATCAAGTTAGATACAGTCAAATTGAGAAAGAAGGACTCTCCATTGTTTTCGGAGTGAAGAAATTCCATCAATATGTCTATGGTAAAAAGTTCATACTGATCACTGATCACAAGCCGTTGATAACAATCTTTAAGCCAAGCAAGCATCTACCAACAATGACTTCTAACAGGCTACAGCGCTGTTGCCAAATTAAGTATCGAGCTACTACAGCACATGGGAATGCAGATGCATTATCACGTCTTCCGTTGGGAACAGATGACGATTTCGACAACAAAGAAGCGTGCTACAACATAATCGAATTATCGCTCCCGATCAATGCAGAAATCATTCACAGCCATCAAAAAGCTGACATTATCCTAAGAAAAATTTGCAACTTGGTTTGAAATGGTTGACCAGACAAACCTACCTATCCTGATATATTGCCTTATTTCAATTGCAGATTTGCAATAACGATTAACAATCAAATGCTATGTCTACACACGGACGCAAATCGCATTATCATTCCACGCACACTTCTTCTTCTTTTCCTTTTTCCGGCGTTGTTATGGTCAGAAGTGTAGGACCATAACCTTCCCACTTAACTGCATTCCTACTGGTCCGCTTGTGGGGTCCGCCGGTTTGACCTCAGAAAGTAGCGGCAGGCTTCCCGGTTTGGGATTACTTCATCGCTGAGGCCAATCAAATGCTGGTGTTTTTGCATTTGTTTGCACCAATTGTTTTTCGGCCTGCCTTTTTTTTTTTGTGACACGGGCATGCTCCAGATTCTTTTGTTTGATCTTACTCTTACAACACCGGTGATCTCCAGTCGTATCAACCCACTGATTTGCATGTACACTTGTGGGGCAGTTTAATGGTGGTATATGTGTCCCTAGGCTCACCTTGGTGTTTTCTAAATTGCCTAGATGTGATTTTTGCTTACCTTTGTTTTAGTCGCCTTTTACGACAAGCGAGAGGTATCGCTGCAGGGATATTCTTCACCCGTCGCTGCACGGAAAATCATTCCATGCACACTAAGGAAGGATATCCTAAAACTACTTCATAATGAGTTCATTGGGGCATAGTAAGAATTAAACAGTAAGCTCGACTTCATGTTTGGTGGCCTGACATAGACGAACATATCGCAACTCTAACAAAGACATGTGTAAAACCAACAGCCCGTCTCCAGCAAAAGAATTTTAAAGTTGGCCAAAAGCAACATAGGCATGTGAGAGAATACATGTCGACTTTGCAGGTCCAATATTTGATAATATGTGGCTTATATGTGTAGACGCATACTCACAGTTCCCGTTTGTCACACAAATGGCATCTATCACAACAACAAACAGGATAGCAGCCTTGTCAGCCATTTTCGCATTTGAAGGCCATCCGAAAATTTTAGTTTAGTGTTCTTTATTCCGATGCTTACTGCTCGGTGGTCAAGATAAAAGAGAGCTACAATCGAATGCTTAACAATATAAGAGTATAAAAGTTAGTGGTACCAGTGTTCTAGTAAATATGCATCGATTGGTCATACAGTACAGGGTGATGCTAAGTACTTGAACACAACTTTTAATGAAGTAGTACATTTAGATTATCTGAATATACTCGTACATAACATCTTCCGCCACTAAATAAGGTTAGGATACAATTCAATACAAAATCCATTTATAAATATCAAAAATTCATTAGAAACTGTTGATATATACTGATATATGTACATATGTATGTATGAAATATTAGCTATTCCAGTATAATTGAATCGGTTTTCAAATTTAAGGATTTACTTAATTATTTTTCTTTAAGTTGGCTAGACCTTCTATTTTTCCATATTTTTTAAAAAATGTTTCTTTATTTTTAAATGTTGCTTAATCTTATTTTCCACAATTTTTGTAGGGTCATCATGCTTGGATATCCAAAAACTAGAAACAGTTTAGATAACTCATTTATTAACGACTGAACCGTTGTTGTTTTCATCAACTTTACTTCGCAATATTTCGAAAAAGCATCCATAATGATCAAAATTGTTCCCCCAAAAAAGAAAAAATCCAGATGAACCTGATCAAATGGAAACTCAGATGGTGCCCATTTAGATTCAAACTTTTCGCGCGGGACATTTTGCGTTTTTTCACAAACATAACAATTTTTCGCGAATGAGCTATTTGATCTATCAATGGCTGGCCACCAAACAAAAGACCGTGCCAACATTTTCATCTGTACTACTCCTGCATGATTCTTATGCAGCAACTTGAGAACATTCATTTGGAGTGAAGTTGGAACAACAACTCTGTGCCCATACAGTACACAACCATCTTCAATTCACAAACGTATGTATGTTATTTTTAAAATACGGTTTAATATCATTTGATATATTATTTGGGCATCCCAATTGTAGATACTGGATAACAGTTTTTAACACTCTATCCTGTTCAGTACTCTCGCGTACGGTTTCCGTATTCACCAACTTATCTTCCACGTTAAAATAATTTATTGGTGTCTCTTCTACATTTGAGCACCACACAATGGCAATCTACCTACATGACCCTTCCTAAATGAAATTTTATACTTATACTGTGACAATAAAATTGCCCATCTATGTAATCTTACAACAGCAACTGCTGAATTTCCTTTACTTTGGTGAAAAATCTCTTTTAAGGCCTGGTTATCAGTGCAATTAGTAAATTGTTGTCCGTACAGATAGTTGTGGAATTTGCCAATTGCGAAAATGATAGCCAAGGCCTCGCGGTGTAGTTGCGAGTAATTTCTTTCTGCCGTTGACAGAGTACATGTAGCGAAACTAACTGGCATTTCTTTGCCATTCTCTAGATGACACAAAATAGCCCCGACGCCATAAAGGCTAGCATCAGTGAATAAAACAATTTCTTTGTTTGTGTCATATAGTTTTAAAATTTGATTATTTAAAAGAAGAGTTTTACTCTTCTCAAAAGCTTTTTCGCAATCACCTGTCCACAGAAACTTTGTATCTTTCCTCAGTAAGTTATATAATGGTTGGATTTATGATGCGAGATTGGGAAGAAATTTATTATAATAATTGAGGAGACCTAAACATGATTGCAACTGCTGAAGATTCTTTGGTGATGGGGCCTTAACAATTGCTTCTGATTTCTTTGGTTAGGTCTAATTTCCTCAGAACACAGTGTATGGCCTAGATAATCAACAGTGTCACAAACAAACGTACACTTTTCAATGTTTATATGGACGATATACTTTTCTAGACGACCTAAAACTTCGAAAAGATTTCTTTCGCAATCAGCAGCAGTTGCATCTCCCACTAAAATGTCAGCTAAATAACAAATCACGTTCTTCAATCCTTGAAGGATGCGATCCATGGCGGACTGGAATATAGCCAGTGCACTGCTTATTCCGAAAACGAGAAGAGTAAAAGCGAAAAGAGCTTTAAAGGTATTTATAACTATTTATAACTATTTATAAGCTTCTGTGTATTTTCTGTCACCGAAAGTTGCTGATATGCGCTTTTCAAATAAATAATTGAAAAGTGTGTACAACTTTGCAAAAATATCCTTAATACGAGGTAGTGGATAATATTGTGTTTCAATACACTTATTTAGTGTCACTTTACAATCAACACAGATTATTATATTACCGTGTTTTTTTGGCACTATTACAATGGGGCTGGCCCACTGGCTAAACTCATCAGGAACTAAAAGTTCCTTGACTAACCTTTCTAACTCACTTTCCACCTTTTCACGTAACTTATATGGTACTGGATAAGCAGCGTGGAAAATTGGTGATTGTTCACTTTTTAACACTATTTCTGCCTCATACCCCACACTCGGATGGATTAGCTCAGTTTCAGTTATTTTGGCAAAACTCGATTTAATTTTACTTAAAAATTGTGCTTGGTTATTTACATAACAAATGTTTGACTCACGAAACTGCTGTCTCCAACTTGGATACAATTTTTCAATCCAGGTACGTCCCATCAGACTTCTTCGCGGCACATCTCCCACAACAACCACAATAGGTAACCTTCATTCCCAACCTCCAAAGCTCACTTCCACTTCCAAACTACCAAGTTCCGCTAACCTAGAACCTGTGACTGAACAAAGATTACAATTTATGTTTTCTAATTTACACTTTTTGAACTTATCTAAATATTCCTTTTCACTTATAATAGATGTTGTCGCTCCCGTGTCAATCTCCATACAAAGCAGCTGTCCACTTGCTCTTACTGTGACCACTTCGGCTTTATTGAGAATACTCACGCTGTTGATGCTTTTTGCCTTCGCTTCATATCGACACTTGGGCAGGCAGGCAAAACACAGCCACTCTTTTGCTGGACATTGGAACTCCTTGTGCCCACTGCTCCCACAGTGAAAGCAATAACTCTTGCTGTAACCATTCGTACTACTGCAGCTTCTTTTTTGCGATGAATTAGAACACGCCGTCGTTGAAGGTGATATCTTATCATGATATACAAGTGGAATTTGTGGTCGATGAGTTTCGTTTTTGTTTTTTTTGCGAGTACATCGCATTGTGTGGAATTTGGAAAAACAACTGCAAAATTAATTCAAGGCCGTCCCGTCCGCACAGTCAATTTTTTGAGCCGCCAGCCAAATGTAAACAGAGCCGTTATGTTATTCGTCGTTCGCACAGCTATGGGTATGTCAACCGCCATGTAAATCAACTTAAACCAAAGACAAATTCAAACAACAAAACCGGCAACCCCAAAGACAATTTTAACCAATTTTGGTTGAAAAATAGTCCGCCAATTCACAATCCCCGACCGGGATTGACGGTTGAGTCAACCCGAACTCTGAAGCAACTGCCACAACACCCCAGCAAGATGACGACATGGAGCACCAAAAAGGCCATCCGGGAGAAGAAGTACTCGAGTGATGTGGACCGTTTCCCACTCGATTTTAGAAAGCGTAAAACTACAATCCATCGTTAATTTTAGGGAGAAGATGTTTTATATATGTTTTTATTTGCCTCTATGTATATGTATATACAACCCAGCAGAAAGCATAAGCCTTAAATAAGTCTTATTCCAATACAATTTATCCGTTATGAGATAAGGGTTGTTATCGATAAGCTATATTCGTTGTATTCAAGATTCCTTATTTTATTCCTTACTTTTACACAGGCCATGTCCTAGGGAATCAGGTGTACGTCCGTATACCTTACATTTCGTTAAAGTAAGCATTATAAAAAGCCTTTCATAAGACTTATTATATGTTGAAGGTAAGGGTTATGTAAGATCTTATTTCAGGCATATTATCAATTTTACAGAAGCTATATATAAGACATTGCTTAACCGTATTAACAGTTTATTATAAGTATTAGAATAGATCTTATTTAACTCCCATTATCAGTATTACTTAAGTATTATGTAGTATGTTTTTTAAGACTTATTGTTAGCATAATAAAGTCAATTTAATTTTTTATTTATAAAACGTTTTTATTTTTAATTAAATTTAATATAAAACTAGAAACTTATAATAAAAATATTCACATTGTTTTAACTTAGAAAAAAATAAAATAAAATATAAATAAAATAGCTAAAATAAAATTGACAAAGTCATACAAAATTTACACAGAGTTGGCAAAAAAAAAAGAAGCATAATAAAAAAAAATTACAAAATCATTTTGTTTTATAGCCGCAGCTTATAATTTCGTTGGTCCATCCGGTTTTTTTCCTTTTTTTATAGCATCTTTAATATATTTTCATATTCATCAAAAGACAAATAGAAACGATTCACGCAGCCTATAATGAAAATAAAAAGACTGAAAAAACTTCTTAATTGAATCTAATATTAATATAACTTACCGTAGAGAGTTCGCTGGAAAAATTGTTCTTTTAATACGGGTAATTTCTGATTAATTATTGCTTTAGTTACATTTTCAAAACCCCAATCTATTCATTTTACATACTTTACATGATGTTTTATCCTTTTTAAATCACTTCAGTCCTTTTTAAATCACTTAAATGTTTGTTTACTTTTATTTAGTTTACTATTTCACGGAACACTTCACGCTTGCGTCCAACCTATTCAGATATTAGCACAATAATAACGGCATCAGAACAAATATTCCTTATGAATGCTCTTACTATACATCTGGATTATCAAGATTTCCTGTTATTTCTTGTTCTTTTATGTTGTATACCTTATAAAAAAGGCTTACCTCAGAATTATAATGGGTATAAAATAAGGCTTGTCATATTTTTTATACCTTATTGAAACCTTAGCCTGATATGCCTTATACAATTTTCTGCTGGGAACTAATACACACATACATACACATGTAATGAAATATTATGATGATGAAATAGATCAGTTGTGAATAAGTTCTGAAGAGAGAAAATAGTTTCATTTCACGCGGACAGAACAAAAACAACCCACTGAGTTAAGATCTTATCGACAGGTCATGCAATCAAAAGTGAATTTTGGCGCGACATTATGCGCTTTGCGTAAAGCAATGCGAAAAGAAGGTTACGTTATAAGGTTAAGTTATAAGAAGATGATGTTACATTTGCTTACTCTTCGTTGCTTCTGTTTTTTGCCAAAATTATAGCAATGCCAAAACTTAAAAGACCCATTGGGGAGATAAAACCCCACTGCTAGAGGAGCTCAATGCTATACCAAAGAGCACATATCAGAAGTGCTTCAAAGATTAGAAAAAGCGCTGGCGCAAGTGTATTACATATGAGAGGAATTACTTATAAGGTAACAACAAAGATATGTATGTTGAAAAATAATTATTTTTCGAGAAAAATAAAAAGTTGGACCTTCGTATAGAGATATACTATAAATCTGGTCAAGACATACATACATATATACTGTAGAAACATATTACCTTTTAGATATTAAGCTTAACGAATACAACGGAGCTGAATTTCAAGTATATATGGACCATTACCCACTGGGAAATTAAACAAGTAAGGGCCACCGATTTCTTATACCCTACAATATTTATCATAAATTAAATCACTGCAACTTTGATAATAAGAAAAGTGGCGTGCACCAGCAACAATCTGAGTCAGTCCACCAAGATGACAGTATGATGCGGAAATCTAATTTTTCACGCTGCTGGAGCAGCAGTTATATTGTTAAAAAAAACTCCGAAGGCTCTTGGTTACCGCAACTACACAATTTTTCTACTTTTCGATTATTCTCAAACTTTCAAACGGAATAATTTTTTGATTTTTTACTTATTAAAGTATTCCTTCCAATTTTACGTCAATTTTACCGGTCCGGGACGATAATGGTCTTCCACGTCGGAATTACCGCTTTTGTTGCAATGAAACTATTTTTTATCTATCATAATATAATCATTCGACGAGTTTCGCTAAAGATTTTTTTTTTCAAATTTCAGCAAAAAGCAAAGCTTGCTAAGCTTTGGGCTTATTTAGCCAAAAAAGCATAGTCACAAAAAACATTTTCAATCCTATTCGCAAAAAAAAAAAAAATTGTAATGATGACAAAAGCCAAAGCTTACCATTTAAAGTTCCTGATGTTCCTTCCGACCTGGCTCTGACCAAATGAAGTATGACAATTAAATATTGTTCTAATTAGTTTCTTATTAAGATTTATTTATATATATTTAATACCTAGCGCTTGAAGAACTTAAGCAGCTTTGTTGTACACAATTATAGACTCATAGCCTTGGTTCATTCTGACACGGTTTCTTTATGATATCCTAAATATATGTTGATTAGCTTGTGAAGATAGATTGAAAATGAACGAAGTTAAGAACAAATTCATTCGAATAATAAAAGTAGGTAAACCTCAAACTAACCTTTACAAAGAATAAAATTTACTGTTGGGGAATTATAATACTTAATGCCGAAATAATAAACCCCTAACAAAAAGTTAACTAAAGCAAGAAAGACAGATGACTGATTGGAAAGATCAGCCGCGTCTTACAAGAGCTGCGTGTCAAGTCAATTTGGCTACTGAAATCGGTCCTCTGTGTCGACAAGTAGACATTCGATTCAAACCAGATACCACGAGAAAGAAAAGAAACGAAAGTTTGGAAACCACATACTCGATTTTGACATGTGTTTCTGCATGGATCGATTGTTTGCGAATTTAAGATTCAAACAAGTTGAGATTAGGGTCAATAAACTCTTAAATATGTGCGTTAAAATGGTTATACCTATAACCATTATAATCAATGATTTTAAAACCACGAGAAAAAACTGCGAATAAATAAGACTCAATTTTTCAACCCACATGTAGGATATCTAATTAAGCGTTTCGGTTGGTCGACAATTTCTCTGTAATGTGACGGTGATCACAATTCTTAATGAATTAGTTATTAGTTCAGTACATACTTTCTTTTTCATTAATATTCGGGTCAACATAAATTTTGCGGTTTCCAAATCACCTGTCTTGCCATTCTCGTGATGTCGTTATTCAAATAATCTATTACCACAACCACAAGTCCACGGCAAAAGCACCGACAAAAAAAAATTATAAACAAATAGTAAACTAACAAAAACCCGAAAAATGATGTGAAGATTATGGACGAATAATTTAGTTGGATTAAGAGGAGTCGTAATATTTTTGTGTAAATTGCTCGGCAGTTATTTATAATTCCACGCGTATTTTTGCTACGGGATTCAATTTATTTTTAGCCTTAAATATAACCTGATTAGCGTAGTTATGTTGTACAAGTAGGTTGCGATTAACAATTTTTTCACACTTTCGTTTGCAAGATCGATTTTCTGAAGCTAGGGCATAATAAGAAACATACTCCATTATTATTTTTTAGTATTAGTATTAAGTATTTATTGTGGCACAAATTTTAGTTATTTACAATAGGATCTTACAGATATTTTGTTTTATGTACCTTACTACTAAAATATGTACAATACTTAGATAATATACAATACATATACATATTCATTCAATTTACATTAGTGAGCTTCGCCGGAGGGGAGAAAGAAGTGATTAAAACACATGATTTCAAGTTTGATAAATCACAATAGGGTGTAATATCTATTAATAACGAGAAATGAAACAGTAACAAAAAAAGAAAAGAAAAACAAAAAGGAAAAAAAAATAAATAAATAATGAATATATAAATAAATAAATGAGTATATAAATAGATAAATAAAGATAATAAATAAATAAGTATATAAATAATAAATAAATAACTAAAAAATTAGTAATAAATAAGTACATAAAGGAATTGCACTTATTATGTAGCCAAATTTGAAATCAAGTCATTACCAGATGATAAGCAGCATATGTTATAATGATAATTCAGTTTTTCAATTCTGGTTGTAACCATTTCTATATTAGCCATTTTACGTAATTGTTCTGTTGAGAAGAACCAAGGCAGGTCTAGAATCATCTTCAGTATTTTATGTTGTTTCAGTTTTTGCAGACGACTTTTTGCGCACTTACCCCAGAAAGGGGATCCATAGAACATAATTGCTTGGAATATAGCCTTATAGATTAGTAATTTGTTGGCAACTTTTAGGTGCGAATTTCTACACATGAAAGAATAGGGAATTCTTATCATGAGATTAATTTTTGTTATAGTTTCTTTGGATATGATGGCTGAATATTAAGCGTTTGCCTAAGTATACTTAGCATTTGATTTCAACTCAACTTGAGTACCGTCCATTTTCCGATTGTTACGTATTCTTCGATGACGTTTAATCCCTATCGCAAATTAGTTCCAACGGTATAAACAATTATATCGGAGCAATAAATGCAAGTATCGTCGGAAAATAAGGCAATATTGCAATTTGATAAGTTGGGGATATCCAAAGTATGAATGCTAAAGAGGACAGGAAAAAGGAGAGATCCTTGTGGAATGCCAGCATTAATCAGTTGATTGTCCGAGAGGTTTTCACTGATGGACGCTTGAAAACAACGGGATGATAAGAATGATGGGATTATTTTGACAAGATAGTGTGGGCAATGAAGTTTCAGAAGTTTGTTTGATAAACCATCATGCCAAACCGTATCGAATGCTTTCTTTACATACAAGATCACATTGCCAGTACTTTTAACCTCTGAAAAGTTATTTTTAATGTCTTTAGTGATATGATGCACTTGATGAATCACGCTATGGAAAGCTCTAAATCCAAACTGTTCGTGTGGTAATATGGAATCATTTTCAATATAAGATACAAATAACAAACTAATTGGCCTATAGCTACAAGGTAAGTTAGGTACCTTGCCCGGCTTTAAAATAGGAATTTCTTTAGCTGCTTTCCACCTATTAAGAAAATATTCCAACCTGAGACACATTTTTAAGAGATCTTTCAATTTCTTAAGTAGAAAATCTGACAGATTCTTGAGACATATGTTTTTCATCCCATTGAAATCAGACGATTTTCAAGATTTTAAACCATGTATAATGTCCTTGATTTCACTCAAATGTATTGGATGAATATTACTTAGGGTTAAGTGACTGCTCTACATTTATTAAGTTCTAAGTGATTGTGCCTGTTCCATTTCGACCATCGGGCAGCTAAGTTACCATGGAGGAACCCTACAAGATTTGACTTAATAGTCTAGATCTTAACTCGCGCCAACTGCTTGCATCAAAATCCAGTCAAGAATGTAGCTCTGAATCCGAGAAAAGCGATCGACCATAAGCACTACGGATCGTATACGTAACATTTTAACATTTTTTGTACCTGGTCCATTTCGACCATCGGGCAGCTAAGTTAGAATGGAGTAACCTAACAAGATTTGACTTAATAGGCTAGATCTTAACTCGCGCCAACTGCTTGCATTAAAATCCAGTCAAGAAAGTAGCTCTGAAGCCGAGAAATGCGATAGATCATAAGCACTACGGATCGTATACGTAACATTTTCAAATTTGTTGTACCTGCTCCATTTCGACCATCGGGCAGCTAAGTTACCATGGAGGAACCTAACAAGATTTGACTTAATAGTCTAGATCTTAACTCGCGCCAACTGCTTGCATCAAAATCCAGTCAAGAAAGTGGCTCTGAAGCCGAGAAATGCGATCGACCATAAGCACTACGGATCGTATATGTAACATTTTCAAATTTGTTGTACCTGCTCCATTTCGACCATCGGGCAGCTAAGTTACCATGGAGGAACCTAACAAGATTTGACTTAATAGGGTATATCTTAACTCGCGCCAACTGCTTGCATCAAAATCCAGTCAAGAAAGTAGTCGGAAGCCGAGAAATGCGATCGACTATAAGCATTACGGGGTGTATACGTAACGCGTTCGCCCATCACGCGTATCCCAATAACACAAACGCCATCGAATGATTATTTCGCGGCTTCTCTCCTCGGCGGGGTACTGGCAAAGCCCCCCGTTGTACACTTGAAAAAGCTTCTCGGATCTCGGTCGGAATCGGCACTAAGCTTTAGGTCCCCTTCACTTGTAAGAAAAACAAATCGCATATGACATAAGTGAATAAAAGAAGCTTGGCTCTGGCTATTCATGGTTGTAACGCCATCTAAGGTGTATGTCTGGCAGTACAATGGACACAGTATTTGTGCCTGAGTGCTCCAACAGAAAGTAGAAGCCTCGAACGAAAAACAAAAAAAAGACTGTTCTACAGCAGATACAACATGTGGCGTAATTATTAGCAATTGTTTTATTCGAATATAGTCGAATAGTTGCTGCAATAAAAAAAAGTAATTTAAAAAATGAATGCATTCTAGCAGGAATTGCATAGAGACTTTTTGACATCTAGTTAATATTTTAACAAAAAATAAGGTACAATATACATTGTAGGTACAATGACCTTTACAATTCTTTAGTGTTTAATATTTTGTTTTATTTATATTTTTGTTTCTTGGCACAGCTTAATCCACCCGAAGCGTTGGGGGTTATTATATTGACTCCGAGCGCCTCTTGTCGCTCGTTATTGTCGCATATTTCTGTTTCATTTTTCCATTAAGCATATTCCTTTGGGGACCTGTCAGTATCCCCCGATTTTGGGAAAATATATGAACTAAGTCAGTTGATCGAAATCGCTTTAATCGTCAGGTCTGTGTTTGTTCGTCACTTGGGATTGTTCGTATTTCATCGTTTGTGTGTTGTAGGATTTTAAGTCGGTGTTTTTGCAACATTTTTTGCTTCTTCTGCCAGGGTTGCTAGGTGAAGGTCTTTGTGAATATCGTCATTTGGTACCAAGCAGCGTCGACGAAAGACCGTAGTATTTTGTTCTGTGTACGTTGTATTATTTAAAAATTAGAGATATTTGCTGTACCCCATAGTTGTAACCCGTATGTCCATATTGGTTTTATCATTGTCGTGTATATAAGTTGTTTGTTATCCATTGATAGTCTTGAGTTTCTGCCGACCATTCAGATCTATCTTTTATTTGGTTTCTTTTTTGTATTATGTGCTTTTTCCACGTCAATAAACATATCGAGATATTTTACGCAGTCGCTAGCTTATATGAGTTTGACATTAATTGCTAAAGCGGGTATGTTGTCAATCCTTTTTGTAGTACAGATCACCTGTATAGTCTTCTCTTATTTGGATGACCCATTTTGTAAACCACTCGATAGTGTTCGTATTGTTGAGATTAAGATGTCTTTCAAATTTTTAATTTGCGTTTGTTAAGTTTTTACTGGCTTGAAAGATAATAGTATCATCAGCGAATGTAGCTAGCATGGTATGTTGTAAAGTCGGGTATGGTATATCTGATGTCCATAGTAGGTAGAATAGTGGGCCAAGGAGAGTTCCCTGGGGAGCTCAGAGCATTCGTCCTTGTATCTAACATAAAAAAGCCGCTGCTCGAGATAGCTCTTAAGTAATAAGTAGTAGTCTAGTGGTAGTGTTTTGTTTAGCTTATAGAGTAGTCCCGTGTGCCACACTTTGTTGAAAGCTTTAGATTAGTGCTCTTGATTTTACCCGGGTAATACCTAATATAACAATTACCCGGGTACCCGGGTACTCGCAGGTAATACCCGATTTGGCGGGTACCCAGCAATGTCGGCAGTCGGGTACCCGCCAATGTCGGCAGTTGGGTACCCGACAACACCGGGTAATAGGTAATCAGGGGCCATAAATATTCTTATTTGTTTTAAAAGTTAGTAATGTAATGGTCAATATAAGGGAGAGAAAGGAAAACAGTGATGAAAGTTAGTTTATACTAAGGATAATATAAATGTAACATGCATTGACAACGACTTCTTAATTATTTAAAAACTAAATATGTATATACATATGTATATATATATATATATATGTGTGTGTATGTATATATATATATATATATACATATATATATATAAATATATATATACCGGATTGCGCAAAGGAACCTGACACATTTTGTTCACGGGTGACATTGGAACCGAACGAGGGAGGGAGAAACCAAATACGCCATCAGAAAGCAGATGAGTGAAGGTTTATTTTCATCTAGTAGTTTTCCATAATGGAGCACTGGAGTGTCACGCACCGCGTTTTTATTTATAACGAGTTTTTAAAGAATCAGTCCTACGTGAAAACTATTCGTGAATTTAAAAAACATTTTAAGTTAAATCCAAAAATGCCGGTGCCTTCGCGTAATACAGTGAAATTGTGGTTAAAAAATTTTATAAAAACGGGGTCTGTAACCAAAATAAAACCTCCGTTCCACGAACGAACTGTCCATAGACCAGAGAATGTTGAACGAGTTCGCTCCGCTCTTGTGAAGAGTCCCTTGCGTTCGGGTAAGAAACATGCGGCTGCTCTTGGAATTTCACGTCGTCCTTTTCATCGAATAGTCAAGGCAGAGTTGTCATTTCATCCATATAAGATCGTCATCACCCAACAGTTGAAACCTGCGGATTATGGAGCTCGTTTATCGTTCGCGAATAAGATGCTTGAAATGTGGCGAAATTTCTCTAAGCAATATAATGATGAGCGATGAAGCACACTTCCACCTCGACGAAGCAGTAAACAAACAGAATTGTCGTTATTATGCCGAGGCGAATCCGTTACAGGTTGTGGAGAAGCCCCTCCATTCGTTGAGAGTGACGGTGCGCGGTAGCGGAGTGGGGCGTTATCGGACCGTTCTTTTTCGATAGCACGGTTAATTCAGAGCGCTATACTGACATGCTGCGGACGTTTTTTTTACCCGAATTGAAACGAAAACGTCGCCTTAGACGAACGTGGTTCCAGCAGGATGGGGCCACATGCCATACCTCGCGAGAAACGTTGGCATTGTTGAAAAAAAACTTCGGTAACAGAATAATCTCCAGAAACACGAACTTTGCTTGGCCACCGCGATCGCCAGATTTATCGAGCTGCGATTTCTATTTATGGGGCTATTTAAAAAGTAAAGTTTACGTCAACAAGCCAAGGACCTTGGACGACCTGCGGGCCAACATTCGCCATGAAATCGCGGAAATTGAGGCTGAAACGTTGAAAAAAGTGGCCAATAATTTTGTAAAACGGCTCGAAAATTGTGTATCTAGTAATGGCCATCTTTTGTCAAATATTGTTTTCAAAAAATAAACGATTTTAAACCTTCATTTTTCTACTTTTTATTGCAGGTCAGTTTTTTCATTTACGTCTTCAGTGCTTTTGTCAATTCACAAAACAAATGTGTCAGGTTCCTTTGCGCAACCCCGTATATATAAATATGTATATACAACACAATAAAATAACGTTCCCATGATTAACGATCGGCGATTTCCCACTAAACTGTGGAAAGAACATGTGACAATATGAATGAATATGTCTATTTTTTTTTGTTTTTTTGTCTCTGTGTGTTATGTTTTTTTGTGTTAAAACTGAATTCTGAATAAAATATTGTTAAGTTATGGTTTAATCGTTTTACTAAACATATAATGAGAAATAACACGAGTACTCGGAAATGTACATACCAGGTTGTACCGAAAAACGCATACCTAAGTAATACCCGGCAACACGGGTACCCGTATACCCGGGCAACTACCCGCATACCCGGCTCTACTTTAGATACGTCGAGGAAAATGGCAGAATAATACATATATCTTTTATTTTCTAAATCATTCGAAATTTTATTTATAACCCTGTGTGTCTGTTGTATTGTTGAGTGTTGTTGTCTATGTAAACCTGAACTGGTGGTTAGGTATAATTCTATTTTAGTCAAGTATTGGTTGAAGTCGTTGCCACGCTATGGCTTTTACTTTAGCTACTTTCCAAATCTTTGTAAAGCACTTGTGTCGGAAGATGGCGTTGAAAATATTTCTAATAAATACAAGTACATGGTCAGGTAGTTCTTTAGAAAGATCCTTTTATTGGATCATAACCAGGACTATTCTTCATTCCGTGCAGGGACGGGTTAAGAATATCCCTGCAGCGATACCTCTCGCTTGTCGTAAAAGGCGACTAAAACAAAGGTAAACAAAAATCACATCTAGGCAATTTAGAAAACACCAAGGTGAGCCTAGGGACACATATGTATACCACCATTAAACTGCCCCACAAGTGTACATGCAAATCAGTGGGTTGACACGACTGGAGATCACCGGTGTTGTAAGATTAAGATCAAACAAAAAAAATCGGGAGCATGTCCGTGTCACAAAAAAAAAAAAAAAAAAAAAGGCAGGCCGAAAAACAATTAGTGCAAAAAAATGCAAAAACACCAGCATTTGATTGGCCTCAGCGATGAAGTAATCCCAAACCGGGAAGCCTGCCGCTACTTTTTGAGGTCAAACCGGCGGACCCCACAAGCGGACCAGTAGGAATGCAGTTAAGTGGGAAGGTTATGGTCCTACACTTCTGACCATAACAACGCCGGAAAAAGGAAAAGAAGAAGAAGAAGAACCAGGACTATTCTTCGATTTTGTTTTGTGTTTTATTATGTGCTTAATTTCTTCTTCAGTAATTGGTTTTTTTGTGTATTCTTGTTTGTATTTTCGAAGTGGGGTAGTCATATTTTTCGTTTGTAAGGCTTTTGGCAAAAAGTTTGCTAGTGTTGTGGTTTTCTCTAGACCACGTATTGCTGTCGTTTAGAATGGGTGTACATCAACCACCAATTTGTTGTTTTTATATTCTTTGTGGCTTTCCATAGAGAGTAATTCGTTTGTAAAATTGGGGCTAGTTTTGCTAGGTAGTTGTTAAGGCATTTATTTTTTTGATCTTGTAGTATAGGGTCCGCAAATTTCTTTTTTTATTTGAAAGTACAATCCTTCCGGTTAAGAATGGAAAATAATTTCATTCAAATGGCTGCCTCGGCTGGCCATCCAGTAGCCTACACGATCGGTCCAATTTTTAAGCACATTATCGATTGTGTGCAGCTGTATTTCACCAATGGCTTCACGAATATTGTCCTTTAAAGCGTCAATTGTCTCTGGCTTGTCGGCGTAACACTTATCTTTGACGGCACCCCACAAATAATAGTCCAACGGTGTCAAATCGCAGCTCCGAGGTGGCCAAACGACATCTGCTCTGCGGCTGATAATGCGATCTTCAAAAACAGGGCGCAAAACATCGAGTGTAGCTTCGGCTGTGTGGCACGTAGCGCCTTCCTGTTGAAACCAAATGTTGCCAATATCCTCCTCTTCAATTTTTGTGAACAAAAATTCGTTCAACATGGCCCGATAACGATCGCCATTGACTGTAACGGCCACAATTTTCGAAGAAAAATGGCCCAATTATGCCTCTGGACCAAAATCCGCACCAAACAGTGGCTCAATTTTGCCACAATTTTGCTTGTTTATATACCCGCCAAGATCAAAATGAGCTTCATCTGAAAAGATGATTTTTTTGGCAAAATCGGCATCTTCTGTAAGTCGATCGCAGGCCCACTTAGTGAAGCGTTGTTCAAGCGTATACACAACCATATTCGTTCAGCGGAAGGATAAAACTAATTATCTGTCAAATCAGACATGAGCTAAGTGTTACCATTCACGAAATAAGCACTACTTGAAAAAAAAACGTTAGATGGCGGACCCTTTAGTTCCTTTAATTCTTTTGTATTCTTGCTTAGTTTGGCTTTTAATTCTGGGCATCAGCTAGCTTGCCACAGTCTTATCAATTTCGTTTCCTTTTTAATTTCCTTTAAGAAGTATTGGGGAATAGAAGACGAGCTATCTTTGGGGTTTAATTTGGTTGTGGATCTATACGCTGCATTAAAGATTAGGTACATTATTGCACTTTCTATGTTATCAGGGGAATTGACGGGGATGTTGAGTTGGAGATCTGAGGTGATAATATCTTTGAAGGCCAACCAATCAGTTTTTTATTGCAAAGCGTTGTATTATTGGCAATATTTTGCTTTGCTTTCGTAATGGTCAGATTAAAGGTCGAGGCATATTTTTGCTATTAAGCTTTTTCTTGGTATATATTTTAAACACATAAGTCTATTAGGTCGGGTATCTTGTTCATGTCTGTGGGACAGGATGTTAGTTTTCCAGTGCTTAGAAAAATCACATTAAGCGAATTAAGTACCCCTAGTAGTACAGAGTCCTTTTTTTTAAAGCCCTAGCGTTAAAGACGCCTCCTGCCATAAATCTTGTACCTAGTATATTTAGATTCTGTTTGTATTGTTCTGTCGATATGTTGTGCTGTTAGGGGACAGTAAAGTGCTGAGATTGTAAGTGGTTTGTAATCATCTTCAATTTGTTTTGTCGTTACTCGAATACGTTCAGTCGTAGTTTTCGATTTCAATGGATTTGATTTTTTGTTTTATTAAGATTGCCGACCCGTCGTGGGCCTTTTTATCGGTATAGTATTATTTTTTAAATAGCTATAATAGAATACTTGACTTAGTATTCGTCGATAAAGAAATCGATGTTAGCATTAATTTATCTAACTTTCCGGTTGTAGATAACTCTATCCACCATATGGCTCTTGAGATTTACGTACATTTATTCCATTATATGAAAGCAAATGATCAAACCAGTACTGTTTTTCATTTTAAAAATGCTAACTTTGATGCAGTGCTTACTTATTTTTTATCGTGAACTTGGAGTGCTGTTGTTGTTGGTTGTCCAGAATTAGACGATACTTACAAACATTTGTTGGATATTATGCAGGAAGCCATAAAGCGATATGTTCCCAAATAGCGTTTAAAGAGGAATTTGAATCCCATCTGGTTTAATCTGGACTTTCTAATTGAAATATAGCAAAAACAAGGCTTTTAAGCTTTTTTCGTGCTACATATGTATAGGTAGATAATATAATCTATCGGGAAAACTATGTTACGATTGGCGCCGTGCTTCCTTAGTTTATTAAGGGAAGAGCGTCAAACGGAGAGTTTAAACAAGTTTTCCTTTTTTAAATTTTTTATTTAGTTTATCAATAATAATTAGTTCTGATAACCAACTCAGATAACTAATTCAATTTAACTCTGGTTTAACTCTGTCTGTACTCTCGATATCAGCTACCCTTTTATATGATATTTTAATACGCATCTTATCCCCTCTTCTTTTCTTGATTATTACTCACGTCAGACATCGGTTTCTGCAGCGTAGGTGCACTACGAAACTCGACCCCGTTTGTACTTTGCTCCGTCCCATTTTCACTTTCATACATGCTGGCACTCATTCACAATACCCCTTAATTGCGTTTAATTGCTTGTAGGGTTTTGCTATGGCCGTGCATGATTTTACCCAATATACTGCATGTATCGCATATGAATGGGCACACCAAAGGTGTCATGTGTCTTGTACGTTTCAAGGGTGTCGTATGTCTTGATTCATCGTTGGACTGTACTGACCCCACTTGAGTTTGTCGTACTGCACTGACCTATACCTTAAAATGGCATACTTGTATCATGTGTCTTGGTACCATTGTTAGCGTTGTTGGCGGTGGGCAATTACCATTGGGTGTCGAATGGCGATGTTGACGGATATGGGTGAAAGAAAGAAGAGAAGTGTGCATTTGCTGAGTGGACGATGCGTGCGGTCCGTTATGTGGATCACAACATCCCACCCTCCTATGAAAAAGAAAATTCTACCTAGAAGAGGCTAGAATTTTCGTGGAAAGCAAATCGGGTCGCTGCTGATATCGAAAATAGGTGTACTCTATGATCTTAACAATATGCACATATATAACAATTTTTTTTCTTATATAATGGTTATAAGCTTTATGTAATACTTATAGATAATTGTTAATAATATTGTTTAAAATTATTAGGCACTAATAGAAGTTTACAATATTTTAATTTGTATGTTTTCCTAACGATAATTAATATTACGTTTCGTCGTAATATATATATAATTTTATTTCCTAAATTTATTTGTTACATGTTTTTCATCAAAAATAATTTTTTTTTTTTTTTTTGTTTATATGTATATAAAATTCTTTGTTTACATTCTATGATTAAATTCCTGTTGTCAATACAAATTTAGGACAAGGGTTTGGAAGTGAGTGTTTAGGATTAGTGGTTTCTTCTGTGTTCTCTTTATTACAAATATTCTTATGTTTACTTGGGAGAGGGATAGGGCAAGGAAGGGATTCCTTTAGTTCTTCGGTGACTCTGGTTTTTCGTGTTTTTAAACGTTCGTTAATGAGATATACCGCTATTATTAGTATTATCAAAATAACGTAAGAATTTCTTATTTGTTTAGTACTATTAAAACGGGTGTATTATTGTGTTTTTCTTATTCCACAAATGGTTTTATGTTATTGTTGTGTATGACTTTAAGTTTATTACCAACTTTGATTTCCGAGTTTTCTTTGGACAAAATTCTTGTAATTTGATATGGACCTTCCCAAAGAGCTGAAAATTTATTTTTCCTTGCTTGGTTTTTTAAAAATATCTTGTCTCCTATGTTATAGCTTATGGGCTTGGTTCCATGATCGTAATTATTTTTCGAGCTCTCTTTATTTTTTATTAAGATGTTTTTAGCGGCCTCATAACCATGCTGCAAACGTGCTATTAATTCGTTTGCATAATTGTCGTAATTATACGAGATCTGTGGCTGTCTATGCAGAGAACTGGGAATCCGTGGAGGAAAACCGTATAACAACTCGTACGGGCTGAAAGTTGTACTGGTATGAGGTGTCGTGTTGTATACGAACATTGAGTAGGGTAACCATGTATCCCAAGTGAGTGGATCTTTGTTAACGTAGTGTCTAAGATACTCGGCTAAGGTTCGATGGCTACGCTCAAGTGCGCCATTTGTTTGGGGATGATATGGAGTTGTCTGTATCTTTTTCACTTTAAGAAGTGTATATACTTCTTTGAAGAGTGCACTAAGGAAATTGGTCCCTTGATCCGTGAGGATAGATTCAGGTATTCCGAAGCGACATATTAGTCGTTCAACCAATATTCGTGCTACGGTTGAAGCTTCAGTATTTGGAATTGGGATGGCTTCTGTGAATTTAGTGAGATCGTCTTGAAATGTCAAAATGTATTTATTGTTGTCGTGACTTAATGGTAATGGTCCTACTATATCTAAAGTTCGAAAGGACTTGAGCTTGTTGTAGTTACTTTCATAGGTATACGATAAGTTTTGCTGAGTTTATTCCTCTGGCAAGATTCGCATTTCGAAATGTAAGCCTTTACATCTTTTGTTAAAGTTGGCCAGATGTACTTCCGCTTGATTCGTTTTATTGTGCGGGAAATGCCCTGATGACCTCCGAAAGGAGAGTCATGGAAATCAGTTAATATTTTCTCGATTTCGGAACGATCTTTCAGATGAATTCTTGTGTCGGAGTATAGAAATATTTTTATGTTGGAGTTTGAAAAGGTTTCAATTAAAATGCTTTTTAGGTCTTTGTATGAGTTCGAATAATTCGGTATGGAAACGTCTACACTATTAGTTTGATTGTCGATAAAATTGGTTTTTATATATTTTAATATTTTAAGTATTTTTTCTTTGTTACCTCCCTGCTGAGTTGGTAAAGGTATTGTAGCGATAATATATGTAATAGGTGTTGTGTTGTAACACTTTATTTCTTCCAGTTTTGGTCTGGTGTAGTTCGTTATTTTCCTAAACAGTAGTTCCTCTTCAGATTCCTCTGGTGCTAGTAAGAAAATCTGGTGTTTTTCGGGTAGGCCTTGGAGTACTATGGACTCAAATTTTTCAACAAGGGTATAGGTTGGAGGGTTTGGCGCAATTATCTCAAACTCATGGTCATTTACTTCGCCGTTTCTTCGCGTTTTTAGCTGGTTTGCCTGATTTCGCGTCACAACGAGAACGGTGTTAGTTGTTTTTTCAGATTCTGGTTGTATCCTACTTAGCGCGTCTGCATTAGCGTTGCATTTACCAGGTTTATATTTTATTTCGTAATCGTATTCCTCTAACGCTATTCGCCAACGGGCCAGTCTAGAAGTTGGATCTTTAAGATTTAATAACCATTGGAGTGGCCTGTGGTCGGTGAGGATGGTAAAATTTCTGCCATAAACGTAAGGGCGGAATTGTTTTACAGCGAATATTATTGCTAGCAATTCCTTTTCTGTAGTTGAGTAGCGTGTTTCTGCCGAATTTAGAGTTCGGCTGACGTAGTATACAGGCTTGTCTTCACCTGGCTTTCCTTGGGACAGTACGGCGCCTATCGCGTGATCGCTAGCGTCAGTTGTTACTAGGAAACTTTCTTTGAAATTAGGATAAATCAATATTGGAGCAGTGATTAGTTTGTCTTTTAGTTTTAAAAACGATTCTTCGCAAAGTGCATCCCATTTAAAATCTTTATCCTTCTTTAATAGGTTGGTAAGTGGTTTTGCTATCAGCGCGAAATTCGGGATAAATCTGCGATAATAACCTACAAAACCGAGAAATGCCTTTATATCTTTAGCCCTTTTAGGTCTAGGGTAAGTTCTGACTACCTTTATTTTTTCAGGATCCGGTTTAATTCCGTCGTTGCTTATTACGTGCCCTAGATACATTAATTCCCGTTTTATAAAATTACATTTATCGGGTTGTAACTTGAGCTTATGATCCCGAAATCTTGTGAACACATTTCGTAACTTACCGTTGTGTTCCGCCAAGTTGGTACCGTAAATAACAATGTCATCAACATACACAAAACACTCTATACCAATCAATCCCATTAGAACGTTGTTCATAGTTCGTTGGAACGTGGCTGGTGCATTTTTCAACCCAAACGGCATTCGGTTGTACTCGTAATGACCGAAGGTTGTGCTAAATGCTGTTTTTTCTCGATCATCTTTGTCAACTAGTATTTGGTGAAAACCGTTTGCGAGATCGAGTGTACTGAAGTATTTGGCTTTTCCCAACTGGTCCAGTATATCAGTGATATTCGGGAGTGGGAATGCATCGCCAACTGTGATATCGTTTAAACGCCTGTAGTCTACTACTACTCTCCATTTCTTGTTCCCTTGCGAATCTGGTTTCTTAGGAACAAGTAATAAAGGGGAGTTCCATGGACTATAGCTTGGTCTTATGATATCACTTTCCAGCATCTCTTTCACTTGTTTGTGTATCTCGGCTTTACTCGTTTCTGGTAATCTATAGGGTCTCACGTATATGGGTGGTTTTCCTGCTTCTGTTACTATTTTGTGTGTTGAAGCATCAGTGTAAGTTAATTTATCTCCTGGCAAAAAAAATAAGTCGTTGAACTCACGGCATATTTGTATTATAGAATCTCTTTCTTCGCGGTTGCAATGTTCTATGTTTAACTGCTTTTCAAGGTTCTCTAACCTTTTGTGAACCGGATCGTTTTCCGGGTGTGTCTTGATAAGATCAAACCCTTCTAAATCGTCCCATTCCAAATCAAGATCTTTTTTATTTAATTTGACCTTTTCTTCATTTACATTTAGTAATACAATTTTGGAACGGTTTTTGTTCGACTTCCCTATGGAAGAGGCCAGAAAGACTCCCGGAGAAACCTGTTTTTTCCGAAATACTACATCTTTTCGACTGTTAAAGTAAATTTCTGTAACTAGTTGGCTTCTAGCTGGTATGTGGATTTCGTCTGAAAATTCTTCTGTTTGAGATGGTTCCGCGGTGATAACTTCCGGATGTGGAATCGTGGCTTCGGCCATTTCCCCATGGTTATGTGCGATTGAATCAATCCGCTCGGAGTGAGCTACAGCTGAATTTGTTTTCTGCTCTGACTCTGTGTTGATGTATTCCGGTTGAGGAGGATTTTTCTCCCCGGACTTACGTATTGGACCCACAGAGTTATTTTCAGTGCAGGGACGAATTCCCAGAACATTATCTTTATAGTCGATAAAACAGGAGTACTTCTTTAGGAAATCGTTTCCAATGATCCCGTCAAAATTGGAAAAGAGATTGTTTTTTACTACGTGGAAGGAATGTTTGATTTTAAGTATTTTACTTTCGTCTTTAAAAACCAAAGTTTCGATGGTCGGGTATGCACTAATGATGCTTTCGCCCGCCATTGTCGTTATGACCATATTTTTATTATTATTATTAATTTTGAGATCGGTATAGTTTTTAATTAAACAGATTTCCGCCCCTGTGTCTATTAGAAGGGTCTTAATTACACCATTTTCGAGAGGAATACGGATCATGCTTAAATCGTTATGCGGGACGAGGGAAATTTGGATAATGTAATTTGATTTTAATTTCTGTGTGTCCCGGCTTGAATATTTACTCGGGAAGGGACACCAGGATTCTCTTCTCGAGGACGCTCGTTTCCCGAGGGGTCAGTCTCGTTGTTTGTATTACACAGCCGATCTTGGTTTGGTAGCCGGTGTAGGTGTATTTGTCGGTTATCATCTATTCGGCGTTCTTGGTCTAGGCGTGCATAATTGCGTCTGTCGTTGTAGTTTCTACCCGATTGGTTTTGTCGTACCTGTGCTAAACGAGACCTGCAGTTTTGGTAGGTGTGGTTTGGTTTTTGGCAGTATGTACACGTAACCAACTGAACTTCCCTTTTTATAGGTGTTGAAAAGGTAGGGAAACCTGTGTTTCGATAGCATGTTTCGGCGGAATGTCCTACCTTACTGCATATCTGACAAGTCGGTTTCTGTGTGTTAGCATAAGAAGAGAGATATGTGGGATTTTTCTCTAGTCTAAAAGATTGTTCAACAGCGTATGTTATCGCACTTCTGAGATCATCTGCTTTGTAGGCTTTGACCAGAATTTTTAGGCTGTGATTTCTGAGGTTGTCCTCGAACGTTTGTAGTGCTAGCTTGCCATTTTCTTTTACTAAATAGTCTCGGACGGCTCTTTCGGAGATACCGGTTTGTGTGGCTAAGTCCAGGACAGTAAGTAATTGTGAAAGTCTATCACCAAAATCTTTCACACTCTCTTTTAGTCCTTGTTTGCAGGATATTAACTCGTTTTGAGTGGAGGATCGGGATCTATCTTGCCTAAAGTGTCTCTCGAGCTCCTTTACTAGGTCACTCCATTTGGCAAACGAGTCGAACTGTGTTAGTTCAAATGCACGTCCCAATAATCTTGTTTTTATGATGTCAAGATATGTTCGATGCAGATCTTCCGAGACAGAAGAGAAAAATGTGTTTCCACAAGCTATAAATTTGTTCAGATCGCGAGGATTCCCGTCGAAGGTGGGTACGATGTTGAATACATCGGTTATGCTCATTTTGAATTCCATGGCGCGGTTGTCTTCGAAATAGTGTGGTAGAAATTCGAACAACTCCGCAATTGCTTTGTTTCTTCGCGTAAAAATTTTGAGTTTTTTTTTTTTTGCGAAAATTACCGAAGATCTCAAGGGGGCACCAGTATCAAAATAATGTGTATCTTAAATATAAATATAATTCCTTATAAATTTAATAAATACCGCTGCTGTATTTGTTACTGCTGTTACTGCTGCTACTACTGCTACTACTGCTACTGCTGCTACTGCCACTGCTTCTGCTGTTACTGCTGCTACTACTGCTACTACTGCTACTGCTGCTACTGCCACTGCTTCTGCTGTTACTGCTTCTGCTGTTGTCGCTGCTGTTGTTTGCCAGGTAGACTTCACGCCCTACAGTTGCTTGTTACCCCTGGTCTTTTTCACTGCCCAAACTTTGCCTCCGGCGTCCACTTAGGAATTCGCCAGGTCTTACGTTCTTATGTCTTTCACACTTTTCACTTTTTTTTTTTTTTTTCACTACTGGTGTTTTAGCCCCAGTACGCTATCTTTTCGGTTTTTTTTTTTTTTTTCTTTTGGTAGTCGGGACCTTTCTGGTATCCCACCGCTGCCACCAAATGTTACGATTGGCGCCGTGCTTCCTTAGTTTATTAAGGGAAGAGCGTCAAACGGAGAGTTTAAACAAGTTTTCCTTTTTTAAATTTTTTATTTAGTTTATCAATAATAATTAGTTTATCAATAATAATTAGTTCTGATAACCAACTCAGATAACTAATTCAATTTAACTCTGGTTTAACTCTGTCTGTACTCTCGATATCAGCTACCCTTTTATATGATATTTTAATACGCATCTTATCCCCTCTTCTTTTCTTGATTCCTACTCACGTCAGACATCGGTTTCTGCAGCGTAGGTGTAAACACTACGAAACTCGACCCCGTTTGTACTTTGCTCCGTCCCATTTTCACTTTCATACATGCTGGCACTCATTCACAATACCCCTTAATTGCGTTTAATTGCTTTTAGGGTTTTGCTATGGCCGTGCATGATTTGGTGTTTACCCAATATACTGCATGTATCGCATATGAATGGGCACACCAAAGGTGTCATGTGTCTTGTACGTTTCAAGGGTGTCGTATGTCTTGATTCATCGTTGGACTGTACTGACCCCACTTGAGTTTGTCGTACTGCACTGACCTATACCTTAAAATGGCACACTTGTATCATGTGTCTTGGTACCATTGTTAGCGTTGTTGGCGGTGGGCAATTACCATTGGGTGTCGAATGGCGATGTTGACGGATATGGGTGAAAGAAAGAAGAGAAGTGTGCATTTGCTGAGTGGACGATGCGTGCGGTCCGTTATGTGGATCACAACAACTATTTTAATAGACACCGTGGATCTACGTGTCTTAGTTATTTTCTTTATCGCAACTACATATTATCGGTTTAATCTAATTTAAAAAGAAATAGCAGTTCCCTTTGGAACTCTATTTATCCCAAACGCAATTCAATGGGCCTTCCAAGCTGCATGGTCTACTCTGGTACTGTTGCCAGTGATCTTTCCACAATCTGTAATTTATTTGCAACTTATTTTAAATCTCAATAGAATCCGTTTCCTCAAACAGTTTACCACACGGTTCTTAACGTTGCGATATTGGTCAGTAGATGCGAAGTTAGAGACGCACTGGTGAAATTGAATGTGACTAAAAGACAAGGTCCTCATGGCTTTTCACCAATTCTTTTAAAGTCCTGCGCATTAGCTCTTGCTGAACTTCTAACATATCTTTCACTCACACACGGTCAATTTCTTGACAGTTGGAATATTTCTCATATATTTCCAATATTTAAATCTAGTTCTAAACAAAATATTACTAACTACAGGCCGATTTGTAAAATATCAGCATTTCCCAAACTTTTTGAAAAAATCGTGTATGACAAGGTCTTTTTGTTATTAAGGAACATATTTCGGGCTTCCAACATGGTTTTATCTCAGGAAAATCGACTACAACTAACTTGTGTTTAGCAACAAATTATATCATCAACGGTCTTGAAGATAACCTACAAACTGGTATAATACTCACTGACTTTTCCAAAGCCTTTGACAGGGTCAACCATAAGGTACTTTTACATAAGTTATCGTGTTTTGGATTTTACTCCAGTTTTCTCAAGTGGTTAGAATTGTATCTTACAAAACGAACTCAAACAGTTGAAGTTAACAATGCTTTTCTTATAGCATCCTGGTGCCATCTGGCGTGCCACAGGGAAGCCATCATGGACCACGGCTCGTCCAGTTACTTATTAGTGACATACCTGAAACATTTAAATACTCGACATGCCTTCTCTATGTCGATGATCTGAAACTCTTTCCTACGGTTACTTCGGAAAGTGATAGTCAGCTGCTCCAGCAGGACTTGAATCATCTTGCGCATTGGTGCGAAGCTAACTATTTACACGTTAATATTTTAAAATGTCAAGTCCCATTACGTGTTGCATCCGAGAGGCTAACTTGATCTGCACCAATGTTGATTTCTTTGCAAATATATTTAAAAAGGAATTTAGATCTTGTATTCTATCTATATCAAGTTTTTAAATAATGATTGTAAGAGTTGTAGAATTTCATAGTCTGTTATAGACGTTTATTAAATAAATAAATAAATAAAGTATGATACCCATTTCAGGTATCGTGGAGTAAATTTTGTCAGTAAAGTATGTTTCTGAAATCAATAAAATGTCTATTGAGTTAGTTTTGGTAAAGTGACTTAGTTCGTTAGATTGCTTTTGTAGGCCGTTTGCATTTCATATTATATTGCTTCATGTTCTGTGTTTGCTAATTTTTGTTATGAGTATTGTGAGCACATTCATCAAAACTGCAATTTGTGTCACAAGTCGTTGTATCAAGGATTTCAGTTCCAAAAGGTCATCTGAGGATTGAGTTTTCGGGCGTTCTTGAGGTATCGTTGTGATTATCGGAGAAACGGGAATGGTTGCGAGGATAATGGTAGGGAGGGTGGTTGTTGGAACAACTGTGCGTGGTTTTTGTGCTATTCCCACAGAGGGCACATTTTATATTGTTGCTACTTTCTTTTAATGAACAGCCAATTGTCTTATGATTATTGGCATATTTAACACACACCGGCAAGTCCGTGCAGTGGTTTCATGTGTGGCCGTACTTTTGAGTTTAAGTGTTAAATAATTAAGTGTTGAAAAAAATAACCAAAAAAAATCGTAAGGATGAAATCAAATTTCGTATCAAAAAAATTCCCCAAAATAATACATATATGTATAATAATAATTTGACCAAGTGATGCTTTGATGAAAATGGAGAACTCTCTAATCCTTGTTTACTTGAGGTCATGATCAATTAGAAGCACGATCAGAAGAGCTATTGTTTAGCCATCAAGTTGTTATGATTAAAAACAAAACGTGGCATATGTTTTTATCTGTTTAAGTACTTTCACTTGTTTGTTAAACTTCACCAGATATGAACTATAAATGAATGAATGAAAATTCCTCTCTTACGTGTCCTTATGAAGCATACACTTCTCCGAATCTCAAGTAACTACATTTTTTTACATTGATTCATTGAAATCGTTGACTAACCCCAGCAATGACATATATGTACCATACAAGTGACTAATCTGCGGTTGGGCTTGATTCCTCAATAGCTAATATTTACCCAAAAGAAGAGCCAGAGTCAAAATATCTCCAAAATATTACACGTAAAATGTTAACAAGCCCTGATATAAATAAGTGCTTTGAAACATTTCGTCATTTGCAGTTCTTTATCACCTATTACCATATGTCGAACTCAGACATACTCCGGGGAAAAAATCCAAATTCGCTCGAGTTTGCCATGGTCATCATGCAGTCCATATATCGTGGGACATTCACTGTGGACGAGTTTATATATGAGCAAAAGCATGGACATTTCCGGATGGATATGAAATATCATTTTCCGGACTAGGTCATTTGACAATCCGAAACTTATATAGAAGCTTGAAAACATCATGAGAATTGACAGGAAAACGGGAAACAGTAAAGTACGTCACGCTCCGTAATGTATTCATATATGAGATAAATGTAACTAATCATGAGTGTTGATACCGCATAATTTTCTGTCAAATATATTGTAGCGTTATAGCACAATAAATATTCCCTCGACACAAGGATGGCGGAAGAAATTAAAAATAATGAAAATGAAATCAAGCAGAAGATCTTGAGGGAGCTGCATGTCGCGCCCAAAAAGCATCGTGTAAGGTGTCTCCTTGATGGATTCTTGCTGTGAAGAACGATATGCCATTGCAAATAGTCGTAAGTGATCATCCCAATCGTCTTGTTTCTCATTGACAAATTTAGCCAGGTAATGGAGTATGGTCTGATTCATGCGCTCTCGTTTTTCGTATCCCCATCATCTTCATAACATTTTGGAAGACCTCCGGCTCGACGTTACGGCGTTGATCTGAGTGAAGTTCCGTTGGTACTCCAAAGCGACAAAATACCTCATATACCAATGTTTTGGCGACGGTATCGGCGGTTTGGTCAGGGAGTGCAAAAACCTCAACCCATTTAGAGAAATAATCCATCAATACAAGCATGTACCTATTTCCACGACTAGAAGGTGGTAGGGGACCTAGGATATCCATTGCAACTCGCTGAAAGGGCTCGCCTGCCAAATAAACCTGCAACTCTGCTTGTGTTCTGCTCTGACGACCACGCTTCGCCATGCAAATATCACACTCGATACAGTAGCGTTCTACTTCTTTCCTGGCCCCAATCCAATAAACTCGTGATCGCAATTTCTCAAATGTTTTGTTCGAGCCGAAATGACCACCGGAGGGTGTGTCGTGATACATTTTGATGAATTCGTGTGGTTGGTGTCCATTTCTTACATAAAAGGTAATTTTGCTGCACAAGAGCGTCAAATTGATCCCAATAAGCCTTTAAAGTTCTGCATTCCCCGGAGACAGATTGCCAACTGGGGCGTACGCCTTCCTTTACCCATTTCAGTACCATAGATAAAATCACATCTTTTTCTTGTGATTGCTTTAGTTTATCGAAATCAAATTCGCTACTTACTAGTGTGATTGCGTTAACAGCATGTTTCTCTACATCCAAGAATCGTTCCTCTCGGGAATCACAGTGAGTACAGGGTTTATCTGCACATGGTCGGCGAGATAGAGCATCAGCGTTTAAATGCATTTTCCCCGATCGATGTTGAATTTTAAAATTATATTGCGTTCCAACCAACGTGCGAGTTGACCTTCCGGGTTTTTAAAAGAGAGCAACCAGTTTAAAGGGGCATGATCTGTCCGTACCAGAAACTCCCGCCCAAATAGATAAACGTGGAAATGTTCAATGGCTTTTATCATCCCCAAGATCTCCTTGCGAGTAGTGAAGTAATTGCGCTCCGCCTTGCTTAATGATCGGCTGAATAGGCAATTACTCTTTCAGTTCCTTCTTGCAGTTGGGAGAGTACGGCTCCTAAACCAAAGTCACTTCAATTCAATTCAATTCAATTAAATTTATTCGCATTTAAAGAAGTTATACAAACATTATACAGAGAGTATCTGCAAAGCCTGAAGGGCTTGACTGCAGAAGATTAGATTAGATACATACAATTCTCTTGCTTTTTTAACAATTTCACGTCTGCTTAAATTTTGAATCTCAGAGGGTAATTCATTTAAGACATTTGGTATTACAACGTCATATCTTCTTCTTCCATATTCGTTCCATGACCTAGGGATAGTGTATTTTCTCTGCTGTTTCCTTCTTGTGTTGTATGTTTGTTGCGTAGGAATTTGATATATTCTTTCACCGTGTAGGTTGGCTAGCACTTCAAGTTTGAAAAGTTGTGCAATACTTAGCATCTGTTTATTGGCACCTTGTTGCAAGCTCCTAACTTTCGATCGGCTCATCAGCTTCCAAATACGGTTCTGTAATGCTTCTAATGGTCTCATATTTGGAGCTTTGCCCCAAGCCAATATACCGTATCTCAAATGTGACTCCACTAATCCGAAATAGCTTTGTAGGAGCACGGGTTGGGGACATAGATAGCTTAGATGAAAGAGTGCAAATAGATATTGTCGAAGTTTTTTTAAAAGTATCTCTATGTGCGTGTTCCATTTCAGGTTGTAGTCAATCCAGATTCCTAGGTATTTGTATTTTGAGACGTTTTCGATGTACTTAGCGCATTCATTGTTGTCTCCTAGCTCTTCATGGTCTTCTAATTTATGTAAGCACTTACAGTCACTTGCGTCGGTATCCAGCACAAATCCACCTTTTTGTTGAGCATGGCTTAGAATAGGGGATTTTATTAGACATGTTTTTAGATCATCAAAAGCTCTGGCACACTGGTCGGTCCATACAAAAGCAGTATTTTTCTCCGTCAGTTGATCTGCCCGACCACTCCGGGCAATTACAGCGAAATGAGGCACAAATTGGCGATAGTAGGTGCACAATCCAACGAAGCTGCGCAAATCTGACAAATTGTTGGGAGTTGGCCAGTTACGAATGGCCTCTATTTTTGATGGATCGGGCGACACACCTTCAGCGCAAAGTATATGTCCAAGGAACTTTACCTCTTCTCGAAACAAGCTGCATTTCGCGGGATTTATTTTCAGACCGGAGGCTCTAAGGCGACTGAAAACAGAACGCATATTAGTAACCATCTGTTCGAAAGTCTTACCATGAACCAAGATGTCGTCTAAGTACACGAGACAGGTTTCCATCGGCAGTCCTTTGGACATTAGGCGTTCAAAAGTAGCTGGAGCGTTAGTCAGCCCGAAACTCATTACTTTAAATTGCCAGAGTCCATCCCTCGTAACAAAAGCAGTCTTCTCTCGATCTTGGGTGCACTTCGACTTGCCAATATCCTGATTAGCAATCAAGGGTGCTAAACCAAATAAAACCAGCCACTGCATCTAGTGTGTCGTCTATTCGTGGCAAAGGGAAGGAGTCTTTTACGGTAACTGCATTTAAACGCCTGTAGTCAACACAAAATCTCGTCGATCCGTCCTTCTTCTTAACCATTACGATTGGCGAAGCCCATGGGCTAGAACAGGGTTCTATAAGGTCACGTCGTAGCATGTCATCCACTATTTGTCGGGGTTCTTCCTGCTTGGCGAGCGGTAAGCGGCGGGGGGGGGGGGGGGGGGTTGTTTGATTGGCTTTACGGTACCGACATCGATTCTGTGTTGAACCGCATTGGTTCTACCCAAATCGTCAGGTCCATTGGAGAAAATGTCCACGAACTCCCGAAGTAGAGCCTCGGAGCCTGTTGTTGGAGTGGCTCGAGGTATTCCTGTGACCGTAAAGAAAGGTTAGACAAATGGTCGGGTAAAATGCAACCTTTGGAATTTACTGCATCTAAACATTCGGCCTCTTCGAACGACGCGATTCCAGTATTGATAGGAAGTACAATTGGATAATCAGCTAGATTTGCCACACGAACGAGCACAGTTCCTTCGAAGCTTTTGCTGACAGATTTCCCGACTGTCAAACCCTTCGGTAAATTAGTCCAAAGAGTAAATTAGCTCAGAAGATGAAGCAGTCGTAGAAATAATCTTCTCAGTTCGAGGAGCAAGGCTGAATGCATCCGATGTTTGAAGAAGTACCACTCGCACAGACTCAGTCGAAGTATCACCACAATCAAAGTGGGAGGAGGCGGGGCCCTCGGTAGTCAATGGAATGCGATCACCACCAATTTTGATTTGGTGGGAAGAAAAATCCAAAATGCCTTTTGTTGCTTGCAGCACGTCTATTCCGAGTATGCTGTCACAATTGGCGGGAAGGGGGAAATCGACCACCAATAATTTCACTCGGCGCTTAAATCTACCGAGCTGCATTAACGTACGCCAGATATTGGACGTCTGAAATGTGTCACCACATAATGTTTGAAGGTTCGTGGTTCCGGGTTGAAGGCGAGCTGTTGAGGGAACTACGGCTCGGTTGACTAACGTTACTGATGATCCGGTATCCACTAACAGTTTACTTGGTTGATTATCCAGAAGCACAGAAATTGTAAATCCCCTATGAAATTTTCCACAGTGGACGTTATAGATTTGGGGTCGATTAGGTTTAGTCAGCGTTGACCCCGGGCGGCTGACAACTGCCCGTTTCCCGACACGGGAATTGTTTCCGCTTGATTGAAACCGCTTTGGTTTCCCCTTGAGTGACGTGGATTGGGGCGTCCTGGTGTGAACTCCTCATTGGTAACTTCAATCGATCGGCTTTGATGTGCCCACTGGGTAGCAAGACGAGCCGATTCTATCGTGATAGCTCTGGAGACGGCTTCAGAAAATGATTTGGGATCTGTTAGTCTTACGCTCTCCTGGATGCTGTGATCGTAAATGCCATCCACAAATTGCATAATAGCAATACGCTCCTGGGCGTCAGATGGGCAGTCGCTGAACACGATCCGAGTGAGTCGCTGTATGTCACTACCAAAAGCTCCGAGATCTTCTTTTGCTCTTTGTCGCCTAGAACGAAAAGTGGCATGAGATATGTGTCTTTCCTGTGCAAGAAATCTTAGTTGTAAAGTTGCAGTCAACTTTGTGTAATCCGCTCGATCAGTTGAGTCCAAATTTGCCAACACGGCGACACTCTCCATTCGCAACAACGTTGCCAACATTTGGGCTTTTTGTTTGGAAGTCCACCCATTGGCTTCGGCGGCGATGTCGAATTGTACTTGATAATCGCGCCAAGATGTTGAATGACTATCGAATGGTGGTGGAAAGAGGGTGCACATGTTGGCTGTCAAATTCGATTGCGTCGGTGGAGCAGATGATTGTGCCTTATTGAGCAGATGCGTGTCTTGATGGATGACCGTGTTCTTGCTGGGAGAACTAGCTCTAGGCGTAGAGCTTTGAAGCACCTTCTCCACGAAAGCTGTCCCATTTAGTGTGCGAATTTCGTCCGTCTGTCTTTGCTGCTCCTGGTGAAGCTTTGCAATTTCATTACCTTGCTGTTCCACATTTTTACTCAAAAAATCTAATTTGGAGATAATTTTTTCCAGATTCTGAGTTAGTTCTTCCGTCATATCGGGTAAGGATCCCACTTCTGATACCAGTGTAGCGTTATAGCACAATAAATATTCCCTCGACACAGGGATGGCGGAAGAAATTAAAAATAATGAAAATGAAACACGAGGCTTTTCGCACTGTTCGCAGCTCTTTTTATTCCTCACTGGCTTCTTGACAGCCAGACCAACAAAAACAAAACGTCAATCCACCGACACCTCTTCTACGTCAAACTATAATCGGCCTGGTCGCATTCAGTGCGGCAACAATATATTGCAAATATTTAACAAGTAAGGTGAAAATTAATTTTGCACTCACATCACAATCTGCTAGTACTCCTAAATAAAAACCGACCCACTTTACAAATACCAACTTTTTCCTAAATAACGTAAAAGTAATCTGTCCCTTACAGCATGAAAATGCAGCTGGGCGCTTTCAATATATACTCTTGATCAAGATAACTGCCTCTGGGGGAAAATACATTTTGTTTATATTTATGACATGATCATATGCTCAGATAATTCTAAAAATATTTCCAGTCCACGGATATGTTTTAGCTGAGTTCAGTGTCGAAAAGATTAAAACAATTTATTGTAAGTGCGAGTTTGGGCGAAGTCAACCAAGTGATCGAGCTTTACGGCCCTCAGTGGGGAAAACAATTTTTTTTGTGTCGCAGTAACACAGTAAAAGGCAGAGTATTATCTCCGCAATTGTGGGTGCTAGTTCTAAAAGAAATACTTCTATCCTTCGAGGACAGCGGGTGCAAAGTCATTGCGTATGCAGACGATATTGCACTGGCAATTAGCGGGAAATATCTCCCAACAATAAGGGATTTGATGGAAACAAGTCAATTGGGCAGAAAACTGCGGGCTTGGAATAAACCTCTCCAAAACGGAACTAGTTTTATTCACAAAAAAAAGGGCAGATTCCTCAAATCACTTCACCAAAACTCAATGGGACTTACCTTTGATTCGCAGACCACACCAAATACCTTGGCGTGATACTCGACAGGACACTCAACTTGAAATTGAATACGGAAGAACGCATAAAAAAATAAATAACTGCGGTATACACGTGTAAAAAAGCCTTGGATACCAGATGGGGTATCAAACCCCATATTACCCATTGGCTGTATACCATGGTTATTAGACCAAAACTAATGTACGGATGCCTTGCTGGTGGCCGGCACTGTGCAGACGTGCATCGCGATAACAGGCGCACTGCGAACAACCCCCACTGCAGCCCTCGAAATGATGCTTCCTAATCCGCTCACTGAAAATTCTCCGAAATTAGGCACGCTGGTATTTTACGCCAAAGCAATGATATAAGTGAAATCACGGATTACTTAATTCCGACCCTTGACTTCAAGATTCTCTACAAAACAACAATTCCCAACCGACGACAATGGGAGGGAAATAAATTTCCAAAAAAAGGCACTGCACTCTAAATATACACAGACGGATCTAGGACAGGCAATGGTGTGGGTGCCGGTGTCTATGCAATGACCTAAAAATCAGCCAATCCTTTAGACTACCGAACAACTGCAGCATATTCCAATCTGAACTGTTGTTGTACCTGTATCAAATGCAGTTCTTGTTCCCAATGGTGTGATTTTACATGATACTTCAATAATTTTCGATCCAAAAGGTAAACCTTCAAATTCAGCATGACTTAAGTAAAATGATATAAAATCGACAGGAATTAATGCCAACGGTGTTGTAACACATTCGACATAATCTGGATCGTTTAATTGAATATTTTCGGTACTATATCCATAAGTTATTAAAATACGACGTTTTTTAAATTGAGCTATATGGAGCTATGGAGAAGGAGTACTAGGATGAATCCATGTCAAATTTGAAACGGCTGACGATGACGATCCAGCACACTTTCAACACTATATTTAATTCCAATACCAAGAAAACCTGCTAAATATGCAACACGTCCAGTTTGTTTAAAATCTTTAATAAAACTGCCAATTGCTTCTCGATTCGCATATCTTATATCTTCTGGAGAATTAGCTAATTCATATTCCAAATCGTGAACGTACGCAACAAAATCTGCCGAATTTATAACTTCTTTTTCGTCAAATATATTATTGCCAGGACCAAGATAATTATATCCTGGCAATGTGTATCCTTTCATTGGCATTTCAAAGACCGACAATAAGAAACTAAAGTATTTAGTTCAAAATTTGACATATATATGGAACATTTTAATGAATTGAATAAATAAGTATTTAAAATTTTGAATTTTTGCGTTCATACAAACATTCTGCAGCATATAGAACTTCCCACATGTAAAATTTAAAACACTTTTATGCCGACGACGACGACGACGACAACCGGCACAACGGAGCGGGGTACGATCGGCCCGAAGGGCCATGATCATGTAACCACGCGCGATTATTCAGCACTCAAAATGGTTCCAAGAGTAACGGTGACCAAGCCGACTCAAGTGGTAGCACAATGGACCGTTCCTGGTTTAAGTGATCGCCACCGTTTTTACGAAGGGAAACCAACTAATCTAATCTAACCTAAGACAGTAGGGAACGTCAGAAGATGGCGTGAAATGACCGATACGTTTCATTGCCTCTTAGTCAAATAATCTTGTAAAAATATTATCCGATTTCACAAAAACATTCGTGTTGTGCCTGTGAAGAACGCAATTAATCGCAGGAGACGGCGCATCCTCCACTTCGACTGAAAAGCTGCGAGTCAAAGCCAGGGAAGGGTCGCCTTCAACAACAACAACAGCACTGAAACAACAACTACAACAATAGATGTGACAACAATTCCTTCGCCGCTCTTTCAAACTCGGACACGGAAGAGGATCGCAGTGAACTGGAAGATAAATAGTATACTACTTCCCTAAAACGGGCTTTTAAGTAGAGCGCTGAGGATAAACGTCCCACTTACAACACCAGCCGTCCCACTCTACATGACCCACACCCAAATGTCTGTGACTGTTCCCAAAGCCCCAATGCCTGTTTCCAAAGCGCCGGAGGCCGAGTTCGGTCCTGCTCGTCATATTAGGGTATATCAGCCAGTTCTAACATCCATTCACTTTTGCCGGAACTAGCACATATTTCATTTCAGTGATTAGAATTGAGCGAAGAACCGCTCTTTTCAGCTTGTTGCAGGATGAAAGCCCTATGTACTAGCAGAAACACATAACCCGACACAGTCCTGTTTATTTTATTTTTCTTGTTGGAGGCTGCTGCTGTTGGAGCACTCAGACACAAATACTGGTCCATGGTACCCCTTCGCGGCCCTCTTAAGTTCGGCTACGGAGGATGAATGTATTGTACTGGAGGAGCAAGAACGCTTCCTACGCGCCCAGCTGCAGGCCGTAGTAGACAAAATTAAGGCGTTGCAGAAGTCGAGAAAGGAGGCAATAGCCGCCGAAGAAATGAAGCAGCAACAACAACAGCAGCCGCAGAAGAAACAGCAGCAACTACAACAACGAAAGCAGCAGAAACAGCAGCAGCAACAGCAACCACAGCAACAACAACCGCAGCAACAACAACCGCAGCAACAACAACCGCAGCAACAACAACCACAGCAGCAGAAGCAGCATCAGCAACAACAACCGCAGCAACAAAAGCAGCAGCAGCAACAACAACCGCAGCAGCAGAAGCAGCAACAGAAGCAGCAACAACAACCGCAGCAGCAGCAGCAACAACAACAACCGCAGCAGCAGAAACAGCAGCAACAACAACAGCGGCAGCAGAAGCAGCAGCAACAACATCAGCCGCAGCAACAGCGCACGAAAAAGGAAAAAGTTCCACCGATCCTCACCTATACCACGGCCTTACGAGAAACCATCGATCTGTGTAAGTATGCCATTGGTGTAGGTAATTTTGAATTTAAATGTTTGGGCCAGAAACGCTATGCTATTCAGTGCAAGACACTTGAGCAGCATAAGCGTATTAAAAGCCTATTGAAGGAGTCAACGACGGAGTTTTTCTCCTTCACCCCAAAAGCCGAGAGGTTGCGGACGATGCTCCTCAAAGGCGTGGAATCTATCACAGATCCCGAGGAAATGCTCTCAGAGCTCAAAGAGTTCGAGAGTGACGACCTCAAATTCGTGGCGGTTAAGCCATTTTCCACGGTGAGCTCCCGACGGGAGAAGCGAGTGATTCCCTTCTTCTTGGTACAGCTCACACCCAACAGCAAGCTGGAGAGGTTAAGGTCCATTACTTCCTTGGCTTCCCAGCGTGTAACATGGGAAATATTAAAAAGGCAAGGAAACATTTTGCAATGTATCCGCTGCCAAAGATTCGGGCATGCCGCGTCGAACTGTGAAATGCAGCCTCGATGCGTTAAGTGTGCAAAGAATCACAAGAACGAGGAATGCGACCTTGGGAAAGACAAGGTGGCGGAAAGAGAACAGCTCGAGTGTGTCTTGTGTCGGAATCGAGGACACCCTGCAAACTATCGGGGATGTCCTAAGTTCCAGGACATCAAGAAAGAAAACCTGGCCCGTAAGCAGAAGGTCGAGGAGAAGCGTCCCTCGGGTCGCTTCCAAACACCAGCCGTCACATCCCAGTTGACCTACGCCCAAATGGCGGCAGGTTCCGGAAAGACGGTACAAAAGCCCGTGGCTGTTCCTAAAGCCCCATTGCCTGTCTCTAAGGCACCGGGGGCCGAGGTGGATGTCTGTTCGATCTTGCTCGCAATCCAAGGGCAGATCGGGCAGCTCCAAAAACAGATCCTGGAAACGGCGACCCGAGTAGATAGTATCTGCTCGCTTCTGCCGGGCCTAGCGCACCTAAGGTCATGATGGGTACGCTGGCAGAGAGACACTTGAAGATCCTATCGGTGAATGTAAATTCACTGATAAGGATCGAACGACGAGCCGTACTTTTTAACCTGTTGCAGGACGAAAGCCCCGATGTACTCTTGGTTAGCGAAACAAAGCTAAACCAGAAGCACAAAATCCGGCACAATTCGTATAAAATAATTAGAAGAGATCGACCCAACGCTACTCAAGGCGGGGGAGTTGCGATCTTCATTAAAAATAATCTTAAACATAAGGTCATATATAGTAGTGAAGTGCGGAGGTTCCAGGTGCTGGAGGCCTGTATTGTGTGCATTCCTCTCCGAAATGGAAAGAGAATGTACATTGTATCAGCCTATGCACCTGAAGCACCTCAACCCAATATTTTTATCGCAGAACTCGAGACACTCTTTCGATCTCTGCGCTTGGACTCGGTAGAAAACTTCTACATTCTGGCCGGCGATTTAAATGCCAAACATAGTGATTGGGGAAATAACATTCCCAACACTAGGGGGAGCCTACTAAGCCATTGGTGGGTTCTTCACAACATTGAATATAGAGTCAAGTTGCTCGCAACGGATAGTCCGTCGTATCCTAGGAGTGGCTCCTATCTGGATCTAATGCTGATAGACTCTCGACTGAGACTGGCAGACACGAACGAATGGTCTATTAACTGTCTACGGACCATTGTATACGACAGTGACCATTGCGGACTATGTGCCGTGATCACAGTACCTGACGAGTTCGCGGAAATGGCAGAGTACATCCACACGCACCCCTACGATTACAGTAGGGCGTGCTGGCCACGCTTCGCCAATTCCCTGACGAGAGCGCTCACTTCGAGCGCCTCCTTTCCACCAACTAATAGGAACCTGTCAAACCACGAGATTGACAGGTATCTCAAAGAAATGGACGATATCATTAAACAGACTATGAACAGTACGATACCACGTCAAAGACAGCACGATACCACAAACATATACCGAAACGCGACAATCGACGCACTGCATAGACAAAAAAGTAGACTCCTAACAAGACTCAAACTCTTGTACAGGCGGTTTACCGACAGACAAAACTCGGAGGTCAGGACACTGAAGTCACTGATTAAAAATCTCCAACAATTGATCAGAGAAAATTACAGAATATCTGTAAGTTTGCATTGGAACAATAGAATTCGTGCTGTAAAATCCAACAGCGCGAGTATGTTTCCGCAAATAAATAAAATATTTCGGAGAAACAATCAGAATGACATTCAGGATCTGAAACTTCCGAGAACGTCAGACAATGAACGTTTGCTACGGACAGTTAGCATCGATCCAGGTGGCGCCATCCTGGATGACGACTTTTTCGTGATTGAGGATCCTCAGGAGAAGGTGGCGACAGTGGGAGCTGTTTTCCGGGAAGTGTACAAGGTAAATGATAGTATTCGCCCGAACCATGACCTGGAGGACAGAGCCCTGCTTCATCACTTCTACCTTAGAAATGATTTCGATCATTGGCGATCTGAGAATCTTGGTTTTACCAGGTTCAATGAAGATTTCATGGCAAGCAATGCCATCGCCAGTGAGGGGGCTAACACCCTGTTCATTTCGACGGAAGATCTCCGGATGATCTTTCAGTCATTGAAAAGGAAAAAATCCGCGGGTATCGACGGCATATCCAATGTTGTGCTTAGGCACCTTCCACCAATGGCTGTAGAGAGGTACACCATCCTGTTCAACAATGCACTGAATAATGCATATTATCCAGTGCATTGGAAGACAGCGGTGGTGCAACCAATCCCCAAGAAGGGTAAAGACACCTTTAACCCGGCAAATCTCCGGTCGATAAGTCTACTTCCGAGTATCAGCAAGGCCTTCGAGAAGGTGATCCATAGGGCCCTGTCTAAATGGGTTGAGGACAATAAAATCATCCCGGATAACCAATTCGGTTTCAGAGCGGGGCATGATACTATTCATGCCGCGTCGAAGCTTGTGTCGGATATCCAATGGAATAAATGCCAGAACCAATGCACGGGTGCCTGTCTGATTGACTTGGAAAAAGCCTTCGACACCGTATGGTTAGAAGGTCTTTATTACAAGCTCAGTCGGCTGGGCATAAGTAAACCACTGCTATATATGATTTTTGACATGTTAACCGGTAGAAAGTTCGTTGTGAAAATTGCCAATGTAACTTCTACCCAAATATTTGAAATCAAAAACGGGCTGCAACAGGGTACGGTAAATTCGCCGATCCTTTTCAGCATTTACCTGAGTGATCTACTTGTTTCTCTACACCACTCAATAGCGTACGCAGATGACCTAATCGCGTACAGATCAGGTCCAACGATCGACGTCATTGTTACTCTTCTGCAGCGTGACTTCGAAAAAATTCAGCAGTATTGTGATGACTGGAAGTTGAAAATCAACTTCCAGAAATCAGAATCTATATTGTTCAGAACGCCTTTGTCTAGGGCCTCTCGGGACACTAGAAAAAATTGGCGCAGGTTCTCTATCTTTGGGCCGGACGGGCGTCCACTGGCGAGACAAAGTGTAGTCAGATACCTTGGGATCGTGCTAGACCAGTATCTATATTTTGACAAACATGTAGATGCTGCTCTGGCAAGGGCCCGGGGCGCTTTCGCTCTGACAAGATGGCTGTTTCATAGCAGCCAACTTGATTCCAGGGTGAAAGTAATCTGCTACATGGCCTTAATCAGGCCCATGGTTGCCTATGGATGTCCCGTCTGGTTCAATGTGAGAGCCAGCTTGATGGAAAGGATTCGGGTGTTTGAGAGACAATGTCTTAGGACTTGTCTCGGGCTACATAGGACTCCCGAATCTGAGTACACGAAATTTTACCCGAACGAGGTCCTATACAATAGGGCCAGGATTGTACGGATAGATAATTTTCTGATCAAACTGATTCGAAGCCACATTGCAAGAGCAATGACTTCGGTCAATAGCCTGATCTTCGGGGCTTACTACCCCAATGATCTATATCATGAGAGAGTGCGCCTTAACGGCTTTGTCCCGCCAGAAGCATTCCTCTATCTAGATAGATGTGGGCTGATCCAGGACAGATTGGCGTTACCGCTAATCTTCCACGTGGGTCGCAATTCCGTGGAGCGGCGATTCCTCTACGAACCCGATGTCGCGCTCCGTGAGCCCGAGCGCCTCAGGTTCTGTAGATCGGTCTCACGCCGGGATCGAGGAGACGTAGTCCGCCAGCATCAACGCTTTTGGTGGCTGGAGAGAACTCCGTCAACGGACAACTTGATAGGAGCAGCCTCTTCAAGGCAAGGCCTGCCTAACACCAATGGCAGGCTTACATAGGCTAGGGTAGGGTAAGGTAGGGTAGGGTAGGTTAGGGTAGGCTAGGGCAAAAACGAAAAAAAAAAAAAAAAAAAAAAATACAAAATGAAAAATCACAAAAAAAGAATAAAACTTAAAACAAAAAAAAAATTAAAAATAAAAACATAAAAAAAAAAGATATATATATAAAATATATATAATGTATATATTTGTGTATATATATTTTAGTTAAGTTAGAATAAGATAGGTTTAGTTAGGTTTAATTAGTTTAAGGTAGTTTTAAGTTTTATATAAAATATTTAAAAAACAAATGATCATATGCTAAGTTTTTTAATAAAAAAAAACATTTTTCTTAGCTTAAGTTAGTTATAATAATGTTAATAGGTAGTAAATTCATGTAGACGTCGAAAGACATAAGTATGTTTCAATTGTTCTGTTTGTTTTAGAGTGTCCGCCTAGGGCCAGTAAGATAGTTACATTTGTTAAGATAGTTAAGCTAGTTTTAAGCATTTTTGACTAGGGTAAGATAGATATAAGTTAATATGAAATAAAAATGAATTGAAAAAAAGAAAAAAAAAAAAAAAAAAAAAAAACTGGTCCATGGTACTGGCAGACAGACACCTTAGATGGCGTTACAGCTCATGAAGAGCCGGAGCCAAGCTTCTTTTTATTCACTCATGTTGTGTGCGATTTGTTTTTTTTTTTCACACAAGTGAACAGAACCAAGCTTTAGGTGCCGATTCCGAATGGCGAGAGCCGAGAAGCTTTTTCAAGGCAAACGGGATGTTTTGTCAGTACTCCGCCGAGGAGAAAAGTCGCGAAATAATCATTCGATGGCGTTGGTGTTATCGGGATCCGAACTTGCTCATCTTGCGTCAGAGCAAGACGCCACGGCGCTCTCTAAAACAGTTCTAACAAAATAATTCGAAGAGACCAACTCATCACACAGGATGGGTAATTTGTGATATTCATACAATATAATAAGAAATTACCTACGCCATAAAATTATAAAGGGTGGTCCAACGAAAACGCACGATGATTTTTGTAAATAAACCAAAAAGTTTTCAGAGAATTATCTTAATATTTTTTATTATGCTAGAAGGATATATGTCAATTATGTGTGAAACAAAATGTCGGCCAAATGCTCGCCACGACTTCGGTGGCATACCTCTATCCGATGGTCCATATTTTCAATGACTCTGAGACATAATTGAGGGTCAATGTCGTTAATGTGCCGAATTATCTCATCCTTTAGCTCTTGAATTGTTCTTGGCTTATTGACGTACACTTTTTCTTTTAAATATCCCCAAAGAAAGAAGTCCAACGGTGTCAAATCACGACATGAGATAACACGGCCATTGAATTTCTCGGGCAAAGAGCCATTGTTTCGTTGGCTGTGTGGCAAGTGGCACCATCCTGTTGGAAGCACATATCGTCCAGGTCCATATCCTCAATTTCTGGCTACAAGAAGTTCGTTATCATCTCGCGATAGCGAACACCATTCACGGTAACTGTTGGCCGACCTCATTTTCGAAGAAGTACGGCCCGATGACGCCGCCAGCCGCACCAAACCTCTTTGTGGATGCATCGGCTTTTCAACAATCACTCATTTGCCCAAATGCGGCAATTCTGCTTGTTTACGAATCCACTGAGGTGAAAGTGTGCCTCGTCGCTGAAGATGATTTTCTTTGCAAAGTCACCATTCACTTCTGTCTGTTTAACCAACCGTTCGGCGTATTGACGACGCTTGAAATGGTCAGTAGGCTTCAGCTCTTGAGTCAATTGAACCTTATAAGCGTTTAAATTCATATCTTTATTCAAAATTCGCATCAGTGATGTTGGTGAGATGTTCAATTGCTGGGCACGACGACGAGTCGAGGTTGACGGCTCTTCTGCCACACTATCGCGAACAACAGCAATGTTTTCCGCAGAACGAACTGGGCGAGCATGCACAGGTGTTTTCACATTTCCTACAGACCCGGTTTGCTGAAATTTGCGCACAATTCTACCGATTGTGGACACATTTGGTCGATTATGCTCACCAAAAAAATCACGAAGTGCACGAAATGCATTTTGATTTGAACGCCCATTTTCGTAAAAGGCTTCAACAATCTTAACGCGCTGCTCAATTGTGTACCTCTCCATGGTTGAATTTGTCAAACACTGAAACAAAGAAATGTCAAATTAAGTTGGGTAAAAAAACTTGACGTTAAGGTGTGACTCACAATTACCATCGCGCATTATGGTTGAAACCCCCTTATAATTAAAAATATAATAAGATTAGCTGTGCTATAATATCGCGGAGTGACAATTTCTCTATGAACAGGATGTTACGCTCCGCCCCACCTCCTCAAGTTCTACAGGTCAGTTTCATGATAGGATCAAGTGGACATCCTATGCCAGCTTCAACAATTTTGGTGTGTGGAGTTGACTTCGCTGGTGGTAGCTTGTGTTCGTACAGCTTCTTCAAGACTTCAAGAATTCTAACGAATTAGTGTGTTTTATTACTGGCGCTGTCAGAAAGACTCCTTCCACTATTTTTGTTAACGAAAAAGATATACAATTTATATTAAATAACATTCGGCCTAGGAAAACAGGAGGACTTGACTTGTTAAGAAACATTTATTTAAAGCAATTGCCCATAGCAGCTATAAAATACATAACATTCATCATAAACGCATGTCTAAAAATGGAATACTTTCCTGACATATGGAAACTTGCAAAAGTGGTACCCATATTAAAAGCTGGTAAGCCTCCAGAAAGTCCGGAAAGTTATAGACCTATCAGCCTACTAAGCAATCTTAGTAAAGTATACGAAAAGGTATTAAAGGAGAAAATCTTAAAATTCATAGATGTTCATAAAATTTTTCCTCACGAACAGTTTGGTTTTAGACGTTACCACAGTACTTCCCATCAAGCATTGAGGATATGCAACTCTATCAAAAGAAATCGGTAAGAAGGAAAATCTACTGGAATGGTTTTATTAGACATTGAAAAGGCATTCGACTCTGTTTGGCATGAGGGTTTGATATACAAAATGATACATTTAAACTTTCCCCCATATCTTTGTAAAATAGTACAAAGCTTCCTGTCCGATCGTCGTTTCAATGTCCAGGTAATAGTAGTGTCTCTGACTTAATACACTTTCAAATGGGTGTACCACAAGGCTCAGTCCTTGGCCCAATCCTTTATAACATTTACACGTCGGATTTACCAAAGTTGCCGCACTGTGATACAGCCGTATTTGCAGATGATACTGCTATATTTTCATCTCATGAATTCGCTCTCAATATTGAGAGGAATCTCAAAAATTGAATGGAAATATTAATAAAATATTACCACAAATGGAAAATAAAACTCAATGAAGGAAAAACGCAGGCTATTTTTTTCACTCGGAAAAGAAAGTCGTGCTTTCATCCCAGCCCTCAACTTCAACTGAATGGAAGCTATATAAATTGGGAACCCTCTGTCAAATATCTAGGCATTTATTTAGATACCAAGCTAACATTTAAGGATCATATCGCTAAAACTACATATAAAGAAAATAGGAATAGCAATAAAGATGTTATACCCATTTATTAACAGAAAATCATTACTTTCCACTGACAATAAAATTATAATGCACAAGGTTATCTTCCAAGCGATTCTTCTTTATGGATGCCAAGTATGGGGCGACGCTGCAACTTGCCACATAAAGAAATTGCAAGTCTCACAAAATAAGCTCTTAAAAATGATGCTAGATCTACCTTGGCATCACTCAACTCGTGATATTCATGTAAGAGCGAATGTTGAATTGATCTCTAATAGAATTCTTAAACTTAATAACACATTTAAAACGAGATGTAGTTTTGCTGACAATCCGCTTGTAAATGAATTATGTACTTATAATCGATAAATGTTGAACATAAATTTTGTTCGTATATATCTATGTACATATGTGTTATTATATATATATATTATAAATATGAATATTTATTTATTTTTTATTTATTATTTATTATTTATTATTTATTATTTATTTATTATATATGTATGTATATTTATTTATTTATTACTTTATTTATTTATTTATTTACTTATTTATTTATTTATTTATTTATTTATTATATACTTGTTCATGGTTTGCTTATTTAGTCACACATGTTTATTTTACGTACGTACATACTCTTATATGTATTGTATGTGCATATCCTTTATTTATTTTGTTTTTGTTTTTTTCCTTTTTTTGTCTTTTATATTGAAGGTTTTTTTTTTCGTTTTCCTTCAAATTTTCTTTTGAATGGTTTCTTTTTCTGTTTCTCCACATACTCTTAATAGAATTAAAAACAATGTTCCAGTAGAAAGATAATAATATATCAAATTATCAAATCTCTGTAAAATGTGCAATAACAAAAACTTTGTAAAATAATTGTGTACGAAATAAAAATATCTATCTATCTATCTGTCAGAAAGAGAGGCCACATGACAACCGAACTTTTTCCCAATTGAATTTAAATCAAAAACAAACAAAAACAGAAGACATTCAAATGAATATGTGCTAATTAAAATGCTAATTACGTAACTGATGCTTTAGACAATTACAACATTTTGATTCGATTCAAATAATTGTGTACGCAGTTGAACTGACGCTTTTTATTACTCACTATTACTGGAATCATCGTCATCAACTTCTTCAATATCATCTCAGCTTATCCTCATTAGCACGATCATCAGAAGCTTTAAAAGTTTCAACTCCTGATTCATCATCAACAACATCTTTAATTTTTTTTTTTTATAGTCAGGTGTGACGAGTTACTTGTTACTATTAATTAATTCGATTGACAACTACACGGGTCTACCCGAAGAGCGAGATATTTTCCTTAAAAATGTAGATTTTTTATACAGTTACATTTCTGAATTAGATGCTCTTTCTTAAAGGTTTTTTGATTTAAAAATTATGCAGAAAATAAAAGAAAAAGCTAACACTATTCTTATTAATATTGGCAACAGTACAGATTGGCTACCTTCTTTTAAAAAATAATTGTCCAAGCAACGAAAGTATTGAAAGTAAAGGAAATTAAATTGTTACAATTCCAAGGATCAATAAAGACCTTTTTTGGATATACCGTCGGTATTTGGCCTTCATGGTATAATAAAGAAAGCAACGAAGAAGTTGCATTAAATATGTTCATGACCAAACTTCCCTATGAACCTAAAATTATTTTGCAATCCCGAGACCCTAAAACCCTTAGAGAAGCTCAACTTATTTTAGTCGAAACCGAACACTTTAACTGTCCAATCCAATAATCCAATTTCAACAACAATAGTCAAAAGAATACTCGTAACAGGTATAATAGCAGGTACAATACTAACAACAACAATTTCAACGAAGATAGTTTACAAAGGAATGCTTACCGGAACGTTAATGGCAATAACTCTAGGTATTATAATTATAGGGATAGTAATGTTGCCAACAAGAGAAATAGTGAAACTTAGAAATTGGACCAAGTACCAGTAGGCAAAGTGAACAACGTCGATAAAATTATTTCAGACCTAGTGATCAATCTCGACAGACTAATAAAACGCGGAAAAGCAACGAAGCCATGGATTAAAGCTTAACGAATCAGGCACTTGCGATGTTTGCAAGAACTGTAACATTGTCCCTAATGTTCACAACGACGGACAAGGCAATTATCCTATACATAAAATCAAAAATTCACTATCAGATGTTAAGTTTTTATCTTTCTTAAATTTTCTTAGCTTTTATTTTTCATTTAAGTTTTTAATTAAGACGAAAGACAACATTTTAAGAATGTGCTATCTGCTTTAGAGTGCCCGCACAGGGCCAGTTAGGTAATTTTAATTAGTTAAGATAGTTAAGCTAGACTTAAGATTTTTTGTCCAAAAGTCTAAAATAAAATAAATACATATAGAAAAAGAAAAAAAAAGAAAGCGATAAATAAAAACAAATATGGGTTGTGGTGCAGAATACAGTATCGTCAATCAAAATGTTTCTAGCCCAAAATGGGAAATCTCCTCTGAAAATAGTATCCTTAACGTTTTTAGTCACAATGTTGAAGCCCGTGTAAAGTACAGTATCCCATTGTTCGAAGAGTTTAATGCTCCAAATGTTTATGGTGAATTCCCAGACTATGAATTCAATATGTACCTGCTTTGATGGTCTGATATTCTGCTAAAACTTGAACCTATTAATACTCAATTAGTAATTATAGTATAAGTATTATAGTATAGTATAGTAATATACCTGTATATTAATATAACTTATAATATACCCCTCTATTTTAATCGAGAAGAAGAAATTGTATAATATAAAAAGACTTTATGCGATTCTGGTTGTTTATACGTTTTTCAGAACGACTTCTTCTAAGACGAAATCGAAAATAAAGTCTTCGTAACGCATCTCGATAAATCAAATGTTTCAAAACTAAAATTCCTTCTTTACTCATTCAAATCGGTATTTTACAAGTGGGGGAGATTATCTTTCGTTCACGGGTGAAGTCAAGCTCCTGATCGAAACCAAAACTGAAACTCCAGTATTTACTAAGCTTTATCGATATCCGGAAATTCATTCAGAGCAAGTTGATAAACAAATAGATGACATAGCCCGTATAATTCGCCTATTTGAGTAGTGCCCAAAAAAGCTTACACAGATGGCCAAAACAGTGGCGTATTGTGGTCGGCTATAGAAAGCTCAACGAACAAAGTTCGACAAGCCTGCAAGTGTAATTACTTTTCAACCATCGATATGGCTAAAAGTTTCCACCAGGTAGAGGTTGACATTGCCACAGACAGCTTTTTCAACCAAACATTGCCACTTTGAGTTTTTGAGAATGCCATTTTGCATCCAAAATGCGTCGACCACATTTCAAAGGTCGATGAACATTGTTCTTAAAGAGTTTATTAACAAAATCTGCGTTGTGTATCTGGACGATATTCTGGTATTTTGGACAAGTTTTACTAGATTCACTTTGAATTTTTTTTCAAAAACTCAAGGATAGTTTAATAATTTGAAGATGCAAATTGACAAATGCAGTTTTGCCGAGCATTCGACTAATTATCTGGGTCATATTGTAACTAAGGAAGGAATTAAACCAGATGATAAAAAATTAAAATTGATTCTTTCATTAAACACACCAACATATAAGAAAGGCATAAAGTAATTTTTGGGTATTACCAGGTATTAACGGAAATTTATTAAAGACGGAAATAGTAAACGCTTCGAGCGATTTCAGAGTTTGAAAACCCTTCTTACTTCGGATCCTATTCTTAAGAGCCCGAATTTTAGTAAATTATTCACCCTTACCACAGATGCATTTAACTACGCCCTAGGTGCTGTTTTAAGTCATCACCCAATTTGTTTCGCTTCCCGAACTTTGAATGATCACGAAAAGAAGTACTCTACAATGGAAAACGGACTCTTTCTTCCGTAAGGTATTTTAGAACATACCTCTATGGTGGGAAATTCATCCTGTTTACTGACCACAAACCACTTGTAAGGCATGAATCTACAAACTACAAACATGAAACTACAAAGGCGGAACATTTTCTTAATTAGTACGACTTTGATGGAAAATAAGATTTTGTTGCTGATTTTGTTTTTGATGAGTAGGTTGAATCAAGAAAATGCTAATATAGACTTGAAAGATGATATAAATCTAGCGTCAATATTTTTAAATGAAAGTAAAAATATTTTCAATTCCCACACTATCTTATCTACTATCTACTGGTGCGACTATTCATAGTGCGCCAACGGATTCTAACAACCATATTTACATTACCGAAAAATCAATCAATATGTTTAAGAATCAGATTTATTTGTTCTATTCAATCAAAGAAAAATGTACTCTCAAGATTGTTCGTCGGAAAATTCAAAATCACATTCATGTTAATAGAGAAGCTAGTAATTTACTACATATAATGAAGAGAATGTGTCCCAAAATCTACAATTTTGCTTGTTTACAAATCCACACAGATGAAAATGTGCCTCGTCGCTCATCATAAAATCTCCTAAAAATGCTTGGTCATTTTCGGCGATGTTAAGGACAGTTTTGCAGTACTGGGTCACCAGGATTAAGTTGTTGGACCAACTGGATTTTGTATAGATGCAGGTTATAGGTGCTGATCTTTCCTCAAAATCCGGCGAATCGTGCCACGCGATATGCCTAACTGTGTTGAACGTCGTGTCGATGTTTCAGTATCGGCTACAACACTTTCACTAACGTCCTGAATGTTTTCAGTCGATCATTAACCCCCGACGCAAAAAGAGGGGTGTTATGTGTTTCACGTGTCCGTTTGTCTGTTTGTCTGTGTGTCTGTCTGTGGCATCGTAGCTCCTGAACGAATAGACCGATTTTGATGATTACAATTTATGAAGATCTGTTCAGGCGTTTCAAGGTTATTACCACTTTTTGTTAGCTGTGGTAGGGATCTTAGTAGAGTTGGGTAGTTCAGGACATGTATGGAAGTACATACATATGTCCTCAGTCGAAAACATTTCCGATCGTTCCTCAAACTGAACGAAACATGTCCATAGTTCCATTCAAAATAGAAATTCATCAATAGCGGCGTTCATATTATAAAACCCAGCCGAACGTCCGAACGACGCGGTCGTAGGACTATGTTGAAGAACAACATAATCACAGACAAAATGAAAAGAACGATAAATGCAATCGAGCATGTACCTACTACCACAGAATAAATAGTATACAGAAGTCGCATCTCGGCCTGCGATGATTTTTCACTTTATAATGCGGGCGGAACAACTGAAGGGAAGATCAAGCAACGAGAGAGCAAGCATGATCAGAGAGTAACAACCAGAGAACAGCCACGATCAGAGAGAATCAACGAGAGAGCAATCTTAAAATGTTTATGTGTGTGTGTGTATTGTATTGCTATCCAACGTCGTGAATGCACGTGGTGTTGACAAAATTTTGTTTCAAGTTTTAGATTTCTATATTTAGTTTTCTTCAGTTGAAAGTTGCGCTTGGTATTCGTACGCGTACTTTTTCGATGTAAACTAAAAGGGCCGGGTAACACCAATTAACGTTATTCCATTATTTGGGATTTTTGTGCAAATTTCAATCTGATATATGTAGGGAAGAATAACCCAAAAACTTTAGTGCGACAGGATTTTAAGTTTGCGGCCATTAGTAATTTTTTTTTTCTCTGAAGCCCACGAGCAATGCTTCCTCAAGAGTACTAAGATCATGAAGTCCAATATTATTTCCGTATGATGAGAACATGTGGAAAACCATTGCGGTGTGGCATTTTTGCATTTGGATTTTATCAAGTTTTTTATACCAACAGTTTGTGGTTGTGTGTCAAAAATATTGCTAAACACTGTAATATGTTTCTTGCTAATTTCCAAGAAAATTTGTGAAGGAGCAACGAGGTTACCAAAATCTTTAAGAGAATTGTAATTTTTATGAAATATGAAAAGTTCACTAGGAACTGTTAATACTTCGTCTTCTTTTCTCAATATAGAAACACAAATATCGCAGTTAATTTTCGGTATCATTTTGTAGACGATATAACCTATGAAGTATCTTAAAGACGCCAAATCGATACTAAATTCCGAACAATTCTGAAAGTCATCATTTAATACGAAATCATCAATGATTTCTATGTTAATATCTATTTCAGAGTTTTCGTTTCGACTGAGTTCTTCATTATTTGTATCAGCTAAGTCCATATTTGACAAAATATTTGAAAGCGTTTCAAATGTGGTATCACTCAGCTCTTCACAGTTACTATAAGAATTCAACTGCACTATATTTGCAGACATTAAGCGTGCTAATAAAGTGTTTATATCAGCAACTGTGGGGTTAATATTATTTCCACCCTTTTGTCTTAGAACCGAGAACATATTTTCAAGCTTATCTTCGTTTAATGCTCTTGTCATTAAAAAAAATTTTGGAATTTTTTTTGAAATAGCTCGTCTAATTGTCTAATTGTAATACAGCGTTTAAGGTAAATTTCATTCCATCTAAAAAAAATACTTTTTTCTTTTTGTCAACAAATGAGATTTCATTGAGGTATTCAAGGAAGAATTTTATATATTCGTGTGATGGACTGTTAAGTTGAACTGCAGACTTATAACAATTCTTTGAAGATAGTGAACCACTATTTAGGCAGTCAAATATTTTGTCAATATTTCCTATGAAGCATGCTGTAGATAAACAAACTTCTTTTGAGCAAATTTTAAAGCCTACTGTCTCAATAACAGTTTTAATTGTTGCTTGAACAGTCCTACTAAAAATTTGGGTGGCTAGTTTTACTTTCATTTTTTCGAAAGAGTTCGGAAATATGTGCTGGCTTGTAAGTTTAAGACACATTTTTGTATTAGATTTGCACTCCATTTCCCATAGTTCCTTAACTACTTTAAAACTAGCAACTCCATTTGGTGTTGTAAGGTCACATTGAAGCCAACCATTTCTTAATGATTTGATTAGATGTGGAAAATCATATACACAGAAAGTTTTACTACCATTATACATAAAATAGGGTTTTTCTAAAGTAGCTCCCAATTCCAAGAAACACTTCCTGTTAGAGGACCCTTGGTCACAAATTACAACTTTAACTATGAACCCAAAACTGTTCAAAATTGCTAAATTTCGTAATATTATCTTTTTTAGTAAATCGGCAGAAAGTCCATTTTTTGAAACAAAGTAATTAAATGTAAGCGCCCAGTTGGAAAACATTGATTTAATCATAAAAACGCACAATTGTTTACCAATCTGGTTCGTTCTTTCAACCCCATTTTCCTCAAATCCATCCACTAAATCTAATTTGGAATTGTATCGCAATTCCCTTCTAATCGCCATTTCATCCATCAGCAGAATCATATTATTCTTTTCGTACTGGTTCAAATCTAAGCACTTCTTTTTTATTAACTCTAAACCGTTATTTTTAAAACCTGGTTGTAGAGAATTTACAGGGGCCCATCGATAAACAGTAGAGATATGTGGCATATTTAGATGCAATTTATTCTTCAAAAATTGGTACGTTGACTGTGAGACATAATAAATGTTTTGAACCAAATCTTTTACATCTTGCTTATATTCTTTAGGTCGTGGACTAAGAAGAAGTTTGCAAAATGTTTTTGACTCCTTGCTTATTTGAAAAGAGTCGATGGTTTGAAATACGCTTGATTTTGTTGCAATTTGTTTGCGGCTTTGGAGATTTTTATATTTTGCTACCATGTCGTAATATTTTTTTCTGTAAAAATTAGCTGATTTCAGATATTTTTCACAGTCATTACAACATCCATCTACGGAGTCACTTGTTCGGCTCTTTTTAGCTGGACAATCAAGCTCCAACGACTTGTAATCTTCCTCAATAACTTCTAAGTTAAATACCGGAACAGCTCCGAATTTCAACTTTTTTTTACCAATGTCAGAACTTGAGAAGTGATTGGCGCAAATCAACAATTTTTTTGTGTAATCTTTTGTTGGAATATTACATTTTTCTCGCCAAATTTGACCCATAGCTGAGTCATAGAAAGGGGGGAAACTTAAACATTCTTATCTTTTCACCATATCGCCTAGATTTACCGCATGTTTTTATGCAGCATCGAATGCCGGACTTTTGGAAAATTTTACCAACAGCCGGTACAGAATCCATTTTTCCTATTCAAAATCGTATGACAACCCCTCAACAATCAATATATAATAATAAGTCCAAAGAATAATCCAAATCGTATGCAAAGTTGTCAACAATTATAAAAGCAACAATTCAAAATCAAAAATAGAGTTAAATATCAAAATACAAAGTAAAAATGGAGTCGATATATAAGCGCAGGAAAACACAACTATTCGCATGAAAGTACAATTCCCAAGTGATTTCGAATCCAATCCACACAATCGAAAACAAGAGAAGCAATACAACACCATGCAAGCTTACGATAGAAGAAGCTATCAATGCATACACACGCACACACACTTGCATACACATCGTAAGCTGCTTTGCTCTCGTAAAAACAAAACCACCGAAAACGCACATGCTACTCTCTTTCGCTCGCACCAGCTTCTCAATTTTTTGTATACTCTCTTGCATGTTCTCATGCTTGTACTCTCTGTTCAATAGGGTGCCAATATTGGAACCCTAGAACAAAATTTGCTTTGTATGAGATGCAACTTCTGTATACTATTTATTCTGTGGTAGTAGACAACCAAAAACAAAATGTGAATAAATATCGTATGCATTGATGTAGCGATAAGCTCGAACACTCACACACTGGAACTGGAATAGCAGAAGGGTGATCAAACAATAATGTCGGCAATCATACTCGTACAGGCAATTCGTTCCGTATTTCGTGAACGAATTAGGTATGAAGGATCGGATATGGATCTCTCTTACCATACTAATACACTCCGCGACAACTGGTTGAGACACCCCCTCAATTTTGAGGTTTCCCAATGATTTTGTTCAGCAACTGCAATATATACTACTGTTAAATAATTGTTACTAATTCTTATGTAAATTCTTCTGCTTTCCGTTATCTCGTATAAATTTAAATTTTTTCCTCAATTGACCGCGACAACTGGTTGAGACAGGGCATGAATATTTTGGAATTTACCATTTATTTCATTTCGGACATTATTTGCAGTGTAACTTTATGGTAAGTTTTAGTTATTTAAGTATTAAATAATTCATCAAAATTATTATTGATAGTAAAATACACAAAAATGGGATCTGGAAAGATGTTGAACCGGACTGAAATGCAAAGCATAAAAAAAATGCGACAAGACGGCTTTTCAGTCAATAAAATCGCAAAACTGTTGAGTCGAAGTCGAACGGCGATTACAAACTACCTAAAGGATCCACAAAATTATGGCAAAAACTACGTTCCTGGAAAAAATATAGCCTAACACTAAGAGAACGGCGAAAATTCTTAGAGCTGCATCAAATTCCACAGCGACAACAAGAGAAATAGCGACATCAGCGGGCATTTTGGATGTGAACAGAAAACTGAGGTCTTGCCAGCGTTTATTAGCCGAAGCAGAACATCTTCAGAGGAAGCGTCTAAAAAGAAAACCTGCTCTAACTCAACGTCATCGAGAAGCCCGTTTAAAATTCGCCAAAGATCATCTTAAGTGGAAGAAGCGATGGAAGAAAGTAATCTTTACAGACGAAAAGCGTTTTTGTTTAGATGGGCCAGATGGATTTCGCCATTATTTTCATGATTTGCGAAAAGAAGAGCGCTTTTTAAAACGACGGCAACAAGGCGGTGGTGATTTGGGCAGGAATATCCTACAAAAACAAAACAAATATTTGTTTTATAAATAGAAACATGAAAAGTGAGGATTACATCAGAATCTTAGACGACGAAATCATAGGTCAAACTGAAAAGTTCGGCACTGACTTAATTTTTCAACAAGATAATGCGGCAATCCATACAGCCCGAAAAGTGAAAGACTTTTTCGAATGCAATAATCTGTCTGTTCTTGACTGGCCTGCATTGTCCCCAGACTTGAATATTATTGAAAATGTATGGGGACATCTTTCTAGAGAGGTTTACAAAGAAGGTCGTCAGTTTAATAAGGTGGAAGAACTTCAAAATGCCATTACGTACGAATGGCAAAATCTGCCGCGAAAGATGGTAAAAAGGTTGTTTAAATCCCTTCCGTCAAGAATGTTCGAGGTTGTAAGCAATAATGGAGGAAGTACTCATTACTAGAAATATAAATTTATTTAAAAAAAATCAAAATTTTGTTTTAATTTATAAAATGTACAATACTGTCTCAACCAGTTGTCGCGGTCAATTGAGGAAAAAATTTAAATTTACACGAGATAACGGAAAGCAGACGGCTTACAGCTCTAAGAATTTACATAAGAATTAGTAACAATTATTTAACAGTAGCATATATTGCAGTTGCTGAACAAAATCATTGGGAAACCTCAAAATTGAGGGGGTGTCTCAACCAGTTGTCGCGGGGTGTAGTTCCGATAGTTCCGACAGCTCCGATTGTTCCGATCAGAAACCGCCAATGAGACGTCGCACTCAAAATGGCCGCCGACGTTTGCCTACAAGCTCGGGCGAGCACGTGGGTACCTCAAGTGCTGTCAAAAGAGCACGTGGGTACCTCAAGTGCTGTCAAAATTTTGTAAACAATCACTCACATTGTTATAATTCCAAGAGTGTGTGTGGCGGGAGTACACTGCGGTAAAATAAAATGAACTCACACGTATTCACGGATAGAAGCTCGTTTGTAACGGGTTTTGTCGCTACGCACCTGAACCTCTGTCAGAATCTCGTCAAAATTTCAGGGTGTCACGGGGGAAGGCGTACGAAAGACGCACGTCTCATTCTGGTTTCTGGTTCCGATGTAGTTCCGAGGAGATAGTTCCAGGAACTAGTTCCGACTGGGAAAGGAAACGTTCCATGTTCGTTTCGGGGTTGGAATTATTTTGCGGAACTCTAGGTCTTAGACACAATGGGCACTTACATTACTTTCAAACATATCTGCGACCTAACATTTGAAACACCCATGTATGCTGGTACTACTGAGCCAGTGTTGGCCCAAAGTTAATCTGATTAACGATTAAAAATTAATGATTAAAAAACTAAATCAAAAAAAATTAAATCAAAAAAACTGATTAAGATTAATTAATCAAAATCAATTTTACAATGATTAAGATTATTAATCATAATCATTAATCGTTAATTTGATTATTTGATTAAATATGTCGAATTATGTAAGATGGTACATTTTTGCATTGCCAGTAGATAAATTCTTGCTATATATCAAACCTATGTATGTAAAAAAAACGTAAACAAATGGGCTTTGAAGTTAAGGAAGAACTTTAGTGACATGTCTCATTGTTGGTCTCTATTTCTAGTCAGCCGAACCCAAAACGAGACTTCCAACTCACAATAGCCGCTGATATTTTCCTACAAGCTGTAGTGAGCACGTGGGAACTAGAGATCTTGTAACTACCCGGGTATGCGGGTACCCGCGTTTGTCCGGTATTACCCGGGTATGCGGGTACCCGCGTTTGTCGGGTAGTTACAAGAGCTCTAGTTCCCACGTGCTCACTACAGCTTGTAGGCAAATATCAGCGGCTATTGTGAGTTGGAAGTCTCGTTTTGGGTTCGGCTGACTAGAAATAGAGACCTACAATGAGACATGTCACTAAAGTCACGAAAAAAGCCATACGAGGTGTCGTTCTGGTTTCTGCTAGTCACGTTTTAACATTGTTGGCATACGCTTGCCGCACACTCGGTTGACTATACATTTTTTGGTTTTTGAATACCTAATTAATAAATATGTTTTAAGAAATATGTGCCTTTATTTTCCATTATTTGTTTTACGTTGAATTCGCAACATTTATGGATGTACATACTAGCTTATAATTATTTTATAATTATTTTGGGCGTAACAGTCTATGAAGGACCAGAGCCGATTCTGATTCATTTTTTCCAGAAGTGAAAAGGAGAAGCTTTTTTTATGACAAGTATACTACAGAGGTTATTGTTAGTAACCCGCTGAGGAGGAACACGGCGAAACATGATTTCTTGGCCGTTGCGGAATTCGATCCCGGGCCATCGGCGTCAGAAGCCAGCACACCAATCTCTGCGCCACGAGTTATATGTCCGGGTATGTGCTTATTTTCCAACTAGCACTAACTTACATGGCTGTACCTGTTTTTGCAAAATTGCTAAGCTTGTAAACAAACCAATAGATTTTGTTTACAAGCCGAGCTTATCAGCAATAGAAGGTACAGTTCTATTATATATTTCAGCTGCCGTTGTACATACCCGAGACACAACCGAAACCCAAGCCAAGCCAAGAACGGTGTTGAGTCGTCGCTCTTGTTTATAAGTTTACGCTAGCTCTAAGATAAGGTTTAAGTTAGTCTTAAGTGACCCATCATAGTGAACGGACGAAAATAATAAAAGAACAAAAGAAGTTATGTGTTTTTATTAAAGTGTCGCTCCCGTGTATAAACAAAAGTGGCGCAGTCGGAAAAAAAAAACAAAAAACAAAAAAAAAATGAGTAAAAGTTTTGGTTCATGTAAACTAAATTAACTTAATACATACTATCAATTATATACACTTCGTGAATAACTATAAATAATAAGTGCATACATACTGTTATATACATTCCTGATATAGTTAATCAATACTAAAGTATAAAGAGCGTGCATAAATCCTAGAACGTGCATAAATCATAAAATATATATGTATATACATATATAAAAATAATATTTAAAAATAAAATATATGCAAACTGTGAACAATATTCTTTCTATTTATCAAATACTTAACAAAAAGTGATTATCAATATTCCAATTATACATGCATACATATTTAAAATACCTAATTTCACAAAAATAAACATCATTTAATTCATTAATCGGAAACGATCACTGGCACCAATTTACATCAGGTATGGCGGAATTTAATTTATTTAATCTGTCGAGTGATGTTAGTGATTTCACCGGAGAACCTGAAGAATTAGATCTATTTATCAAACATGTGGACTATATTTATACGTTTGCTAGTGGATTAGATTCAAATGCAATTGGATTTTTAGATTTAAGGATTAGGCAAAAAATTAAATGCCCAGCCAATGTTATACTTTTAAACAATAATAACCCTATACGTTGGGAAGAAATTAAAGCTATTTTAAAAGAAAATTGCACTATTAACGAAAGTATAGAAACTATAATAACGTCTGTTAAGTTATTGCAGTTTGAAAACTCTGTGAGCGAACTTTTTTAAAGGTGTCAAACATATTTAACTAAATTAAACATCAAAACTTCGTTAAGTTCCGATATTCCTACTTGGTTTAATAGTAAACAAAATGAGGTCATGATTTTAAAACTATTTATTAGCAAATTGCCGAGTGAACCAAAACTCATTTTACATGCCAGGAACCCATTAAACTTGAGGGAAGCAAAATCAATTTTGGTTGATACAGATAATTTCAACAGACATTTTCAAAATTACGCAAATAATTCTACCGTTCATACATCGCTCCATCGTTCATACTTTAACGCAAACCAAAACTCTACGCAGAAATACAACAGAAATTACAAAAATAGGAACCAAACAAATACTAGAAACTCTTTTCCACAATTCTCAGGCTACGTCCCAAATAAAACAAATGATAGTACATTTTCTAACCAGTTCCAAAGTAATAACAATTTTTATTCGGGTAAGTCACCAACCCAACAAAATCAGACAGGGTTGTTTAAAAGGAGCGAACAATGTCGCAGAATGGACATTGACAACGTCGAGTCCGATGAACCTCGTTGCTCTTGTCCTCATGCACAAAATTTTCAACAAAGCAGCCAAGACCACTTCCCTGTATAATAGTGCAAGCCAAACCTAGTCCTATTAAATTATTGATCGACTCAGGCGCAAGCACGTCTTTAATTCAGAGGGATTTGTTTAACGCGACCTTTAGAACCAATCTCAGTAAGCCACTATACCTGAAGTCGGTTAATTCAAATATAGCTGTTAGTACAAAAATTACCATACCACTTTTCAAGGAGTTTAATAAGCCCTCCGCAACAATCGATTTACTCGAAACACAATTAACTGGAGATTTCGATGGTATTATTGGATGCAATATTTTAATATTGCAATAAAACAGAAGAAGAACTTTCTACATTGCAGGAAGACATGTCAGACGTCTCTTTTGAAGCACCTTCCTTAAAAAACATAATTAATAAATTAGAAACCGATAATTTGAATAGAGAAGAAATTGATTCTCTTATTGAAACGATAAAAAAATTTAAGCATGTGTTTTACTTTGAGGGCGATACGTTGTCTTCGGTAGCAGAATATAGTCATAGGATACCAACAAAGAATAATATCCCGATATATTCTAAAGCCTACAGATATCCCGAAGCTCATAGATTTGAAGTAAATAAGCAAATATCGGAAATGCTAGAAGTCAGGTATTATAGAAAATTCATCTAGTACCTACAATGCCCCTATTTGGATATTGCCGAAGAAAGTTGATAACTCCGGCCAACAAAAGTGGCGCATTGTTGTTGATTATCGAAAACTCAACGAGGTGACTATAGAGGACAAATTTCCAATACCAAACATCGAGGACATATTGTCAAAACTAGGTAACGCGCAGTATTTCTCCACAATCGACCTTGCAAAAGGATTTCATCAAATCCCAATATGCAAGGAAGACAAACATAAAACAGCATTCTCTACAGCAACTGGTCATTACGAGTTTACTCGTATGCCATTTGGCTTGAAAAATGCTCCTGCATCTTTTCAAAGGATGATGAATGAGGTCTTGAAGGAGTACATAAATAAGATCTGCGTCGTGTACCTGGACGATATTTTGATATTCTCCACTTCGTTGCAGGAACATATAGACTCTCTTCATAAAATATTCAAAAAACTTCTAAATTACAATCTCAAAGTTCAGATTGATAAATGCAGTTTTATGAAGCATGAAACTGAATATTTGGGACATATAATCTCAAGGGATGGTATAAAACCCAATCCAAATAAAATTGAGATCATAAAGACCATTCAGATTCCTAAAACGATAAAACAAATAAAATCATTTTTGGGTGTTACCGGGTTTTATCGTAAGTTCATTAAGGACTACTCAAAGGTAGCCCTTCCAATGACCCAGTGTCTAAAGAAAAATGCGAAAATCAACATCAAGGATAGGCGGTATATTGAGTCCTTTGATAAGCTCAAAGAACTTATATGCACTTGTCCTATCCTAGTTTATCCCGATTTTCGAAAAACATTTACTTTGACTACGGATGCCAGCAATCTAGCATTAGGTGCAGTGCTCTCCCAGAACCATCATCCTATAGCCTTTGCATCTAGGACATTAAATCGCCACGAAATCAATTACAGTACAATTGAAAAAGAGTTACTCTGTATAGTTTGGGCAACTAAGTATTTCCGACCGTATTTGTTTGGCCATAAGTTTAAAATCCAAACTGATCACCGCCCTCTTGTGTGGCTTAACTCTTTGAAGGAACCGAATTCCGAGCTGCAACGCTGGAAAATTAGGCTCAATGAATATGATTTCGAGGTTGAATACATCAAGGGCAAGGAAAATTGTGTAGCTGATTTTCTAAGTCGGTTAGAATCTAACTATCTGGACGAAAATTATGCGAGATCAGATAAAGCAACAATACATAGTGGGGTCGAAAATGTTGATGATCACATTTATATAACAGAAACTGCAATTAACATATATAAAAACCAAATAATCCTGGAACATGGAAGACAAAACTCATATACAACGAAAATTTTATATAAGAAAAAACGAAGATCGATTATAACGTTACCATCGTACGACTAATCTTACCAATTAAAGGAACTGTAGGGGTATACTGTGCTGATGATAGTCTTTTCAACGAATTTCAAAAAACAATAGTGAGATATTTCTCAAACTCGCAAAATATGAAAGTACTTCGTTGTACTAAATTTCTTAAAGATATCGTAGTTAAAGATAAATTATTAGAACTTATAGACAATGCTAATAAAAAGAATAATCACAGAGGAATAGAAGAGACTTATTTGGAACTAAAGGACTCGTTTTATTATCCGAACCTTAGATTAGAAATCCACAAATTCATTAACAATTGTATTTTGTGTAACATGTGCAAATATGACAGACATCCGAATAAGTCGAAGTTTATGATATCCGAGAGCCCCAAGAAGGCAAACGAAATCGTTCATATAGATATTTGGTTCTTCAACAAAAATCATATGTTCTTAACTTGTATTGATAAGTTAACAAAACAAGTATTTATCCATCCAATAACAGATCGAAATTCAATTACTATAATCAGGTTAGTACAATACAGGTTCGCGATTCTAGGCAAGCCTACGAAAATCGTTGCAGATAATGAATTTAACACGGCATACATTAAGAACTTTCTCAATCAGGAACAAATTACTTATCACTTTACGTCACCAAATACACACACCGGAAATTCTATTATAGAACGATTTCATCTTACTCTAAATGAACATATCCGGCTGCTGAAGCTAACCAAAGAAAATAACGAGCTGGATGAAAAAGCCTTAGTCGTCAAAGCTGTAGGGATATATAATAATACAATTCATTCCTCGACAATGTATAGACCTATTGACTTTCTACATAACAATCTTACTGAACGTGAACAACATGATCTTATAAATCGTTTACTCGAAAACAAAGAAAAAGGAATATGCAAATTAAATACGAACCGCAAAGACCCTCCTTGTTATAGAAATAGGGAATTAGTTAAAAATGTAGGTTTCCATAATATAAAATATCTGCCAAGGTATATCCTTAAGGATGTGAAAGAGAAAGGGAATACGCATTTTAGAGATAAGGAAGGGCTGAAACGTGACAGACAAATAGTTAAGCGGATATATAAGTATCAGAAATCAATTGATAATATTAAATTTGATAGAAAATTAACTGGCCGGAACTACTCTAAACGAAATAGAAATAAGGACATAAATATATAAAATGTTGGCACCTTTCAATTAAGTGGATATGTACATTTACACTAATTTTCCAGTGTTTAAATTAGAATAAATATATTGAGTCAAATAATGCGACACAACACCTAAAAGTAGTATTTAAGTTTAGTATATACGGTTAATTTTCAATTATATATTTAAACTGTCTATACTTGGAACAAATTTATTAGATATCACAATATTAATTTAGTTAACATTAAGTAACATACTACTCGTAGTAACAATTAACAATTCAAACACAAAATATTTGTGATCACAAAAAAAACAAAATACATATATGTACATATGTAAGTGTGTTTATAAGTCAAGAGAATTAACAAGAAAAAAAAATAAATAAATAAAATATGGTAATTTTCACTATCACTTAAGATAAATGGTAAATTGTATACCTACTATGAACATTAACCACTGCAGTTTTAATGTCCAAACTTTCGGGGGAGGAGTTATATGTCCGGGTATGTGCTTATTCTCCAAAGCACTAACTTACATGGCTGTACCTGTTTTTGCAAAATTGCTAAGCTTGTAAACAAACCAATCGATTTTGTTTACAAGCCGAGCTTATCAGCAATAGAAGGTACAGTTCTATTATATATTTCAGCTGCCGTTGTACATACCCGAGACACAACCGAAACCCAAGCCAAGCCAAGAACGGTGTTGAGTCGTCGCTCTTGTTTTTAAGTTTACGCTAGCTCTAAGATAAGGTTTAAGTTAGTCTTAAGTGACCCATCATAGTGAACGGACGAAAATAATAAAATAATAAAAGAACAAAAGAACAAAAGAAGTTATGTGTTTTTATTAAAGTGTCGCTCCCGTGTATAAACAAAAGTCACGGTGCTCTTAATTTATAATCAAGTTAATCAATTAATGATTACTGATTAATGATTAACGCCAATAATCATGATTAAGATTACTTTTTTAATCACGATTATTTCAATCATGATTAATTTAATCTGATTAAAATTAATCAAATTAATTAGTTGATTAAAAAATTAATTGATTAATGCCAACACTGTACTGAGCTGGTACTCTGATGATGGAACTCGAAGGTAAGAGACGATTGCCTATTAGTAAACCTATTAAGTATGGGCTCATTACATTCGTCTTAACTAGTTCTGTACTTGCTTTAAAAACAATGAGTTCATTCCGGAATCGCGATATTAATAACAAAAATAGCTTTATTATAAAAAAATAGACACAGTTCCGTCGTAGATTACATTTTTGACACACATGTGTAATATAACGGGAATAAGTCATGCTGAATGAGGTAAATGCGGTAGACTGTTACGAAAAAATTATTTTAAGTAGTTACTAGTACCTATCGGAATTAGGGCGAGTAATTTAAAAAGAATAAAATAAAAATAAAATTAAAAATTTTAAGTAACCCCCGACAAAAAAAAAACTCGAAAAAGTAAAAAAATATTTTTTTTTCTCTCGGCCTTTTGACTTCATTAAAAGAACCTATTAATATTTTTAAGATAACGTCGCCGCGTCGGGGAATCCGCTTAGTAAATAAAATAAAACCAGAATACAAATAAAAAGAATATTGAGAATGATAAAGTATGCAAAGACCTACCCTATGTAAACAACAACAACAAGTAAGTACCGAAACAACCATATCCAATCTTTTAATTAGTGCTCAGTGTTAATAATTTAATCTGAAAAATTCGTGAAGTAGACACAACCGACAACGACGTCTGGCCTTATGTGTCTGCCCATTCGGGATGCCACATTCTGTCACGCTCCGCCCCCGTGCCCACATATCACTCAACGCACGCGGCTCTCAAGCGAACGCCTCATACAGAAGTGGTACAATATCGAAACACTCTAGGAACTTAGTAGACCTAGTCAGATAGATTGAGGTACAAAACTATTATAAGTTCATACGTACAATTTGAAGCTATAAGTTTTTTTTGTTTTTTCATGTAGATATAACTAATTACCCTTCTTCACTTAGCGGTCCTTAATAGGTTCTTTTAAGGAAGTCAAAAGACCGAGAGAAAAAAAAAAAATTTACTTTTTGGAGTTTTTTTTATTTTGTCGGGGGTTACTTAAAATTTTTAATTTTATTTTTATCCATAACGAGGTCTACCGGTACGTCTCATATCGCCAACGTTCCCATATTGCATAAATTTGGCCATTATTGCACGAATAGTGACGACTGTTGAAACATTACGAACTTCATAAAATACACTTCAAATCGTTGAGTGTAAATTATTGAACGACTGTTTTCCAAAAATAATAAGACGATTTGTGTTCAAGATTACCCAAGTCTTATGTCTGCAACAAAAAAAAAATGCTCAAAAATATCTATAAATTAAAGAGCTATTAATTTTTAACCTTCCATGCCAACAATAAAAGTTGCTTAAAAAATGTTAAAATCAACAACCAAACTAACAGATATTACAGAACGAACTTCTAAATATAATAAAAAACGAGCATGTAAATAAAAATCACAGGTTCATTTCTGAAATGTTTTTAAAATTGAGAGCAAAGTACTTTTATCCGAACTTACATACGGAAATACAAATATTTATTAATAATTGCAAAATTTGTATTCTCACTAAGTATGATATACATCCTCTTAAGATTTCATTCGACATAACTGAAACACCGAAACGCTTCAACGATATTGACCACATGGATATATGGTTTCCAGAACGGATTAAATTGGTACCTAATTACAATCGACAGATTTTCAGAATATGCTACGTTTCAGAAATTAGAAAATCGAGATTGGATTGCAATCTTAGTATGGCTTCTAAAGATTCAGTTCTTAGGTAAGTCGAGGAAACTTAATTCAGATAGGGATATTTCCATTGTTCATATAGGCAGCGTTGGAACAGTTTCTGAAAGAAAATAACATCATAGTTTTATAGTACTACAGCTTCTCAATAAGTAATGCAGATATTGAACGTTTCCATGGAGCTCTGAAGGAACATTTAAGACCAACAAATGCTGCAAAAGATATCTCAGACATGGAAGAAAAAATTTTTGAGATACATAATTACAATTTACAATTTACTACAAAGCTCAGACCTAATCACTTTCTTTTTGAAAAACCTTACTATGGCAAATATAAATAGATTAGTAGATGTTTTCGAAAACATGAAGAGGCAAGAATAGACAAGCTTAATGTAGGGAAAATATAGTACAACTTCAGTGCCCCAACATAATTCAGATTAGAACAATAGGCAATATGAAACCTTCTTGACAGAAAGTAAACATAATTACGAGTATACGTATTAGAAATTCTATCCTTGCTTTCTTTTCTCATGAAGATACGCTTAACCCTTGGTTACTACTCATGAGTCTATATGACCCTGTTAACTTTGGAAACTAAATTTTCGAACAATAACTCTTAGACAACCGTGGTCCCGCCCTCTTATTCTCAGTATTGTTCTCGTGCTTGTGCGTGGTGTTTGCGTTTAGCAGCTCTTTGCTTATTTCGGGCCACAACACCAGTGACAGGGTCAAGTTGACCCTTGAATAGCAAACGACGTCGGTAAGTGAAAACTATTGGTTCTATTTTAAAACCTTTTCTTTGGTGTAAAATTTTAAGAGGTTTTTATATGCTATCATAGCAAAGGTTTTTGTCGTTTTCTTTGCTTTTTTTTTTTGCATTGTGGGTTTTTCTTTGCCGCAGGTATGGGTGGTAGAAATATGCTTATGAATGAAGAGGTTGAGAATGCTTTGCTTGATGATGATGATTTTGTAGAGAAGGACATAAACACAACACCAGGTCCTTCTATAATACTTCTTCTTCATCTTTTTTGACTTTTACTGGTGTTGTTCAAAATGTTATATAGATTTTTGTAATTTATTACTAACAGAGAAAACGCTTTTTTTACGTCTTCCACAGCGCAGCGGTCTAACTATTACTTTTTAAAAAATAACTGTATGCGTTAGGCTAAGTAAGCTCAAAGTCGGATTCCAGCTCACAATATTATATCTATAACAGTAGGAAAACTTAAAGGACCACCAACCACTTTAGGCCCAGAGACATCGCGTGCGACTCTCTGCCGCTTTAGATTTTTGATGTCTTGCTTGAGATTCGATGATGATAATATTAAAAGAGAAAGGGAGAAAGATAACTAGTTAGTAGCTATATCTGACATTTACCCTCAATGGATAAGTCATTGCCAAAATAACTATTCTTTTTTAGCAACACTTTCTGTAGATGAGAGGCTAGCCCCTTTTAGGGGATGTGCTTTTCGCATGTTCATATACATATGTCAGAAAAACCTGCCAGATACGGCCTGAAGATAGTGATATTGACTGATGTCAAAACCCACTACATGGAAAATGCTGAAGTTTACTGTAACAAAACATCGGACCGACCTAGAGCTAAAAATGACAAATTTTTACCTGGTACCTCCAGTTGAAGGTTCTAATCGGAATACTACTGGCTCTCCTCCATTGAATTAGACGATGTACTGTGGTTGCGAAAACACAATATGTTAGTTCAAAAACACAATATGTAAATTCAAACAAGAGAAAAATGCCCATAAAACAAGAGAAGTAGAATCGTCGGCTTTACACCTAAAATAACATTAACGTCATATGTTTCCAAAAAATCAAAAGCTGTTGTTCTCATTTCTAGCATGCATCATGATAGTGAGATAGTTCCTGACTAACATAAATAAGGGTTAACGCCTTGGTCCAAAAGTGTGTCAACTTCTTTGTTGCAAGGGCTACTCGACGATGGACGATGGTGTTATTTAACGCAATTTAAATATCACAGGAATAAATAGTAAATATGATACAGACAGTGGAATCGCAGAAAACGACTTATCTACTTTCGCAGGCTTGGCATAGAGTTGTGCCCACCCTATGTTCAGCAGCGAATTTACCATGAAAAGATACCCCGGCAATTGCGTGTGATAACACAAGGGTGTTCAAACTGCCGATGCGTGAAATATCTGTTCCAGCTGTGTCTAATGTTGCATCTAAAAGAAAGCGCCCCCATAAAATAGATCGCAAAACGAACAGTGTTTGTTCATCTTGTAAAATTCCAATATGCAATACTTCCTCAATAATTGTATGTCCAAACTGTTCAGAAAATAAGTAAGTGTGTGTCATTTCATTATTAATTATATTATTTTTCATATATAGTGTGTTTAAATTGAATATTACTATTTGTTAACAAAATATACATTGTTTTGTGGGAGGGTTAGACTCTTGAATAGTGACCGTGTAAAATTTATTTTGAGTAGTAACCTAACCCTTGGTTAATTGCATTCATTACATGTATGTATTATGAACAAGTTTTTCCCTTTAGCTTATTACCATACTTCTCCTGGATACTTACATATATTATAATATAATAAACCAATTTTGAACAATGAATATAAGATAAAATTGTTTATATTAACACTAAGCCACTGTTACATTTATATCAATTTGTTATATATATTTATTACTAAAACACAAAAACAATAATCTATATACGAGTACCAACATATACATATACATACATATAAAAATTGAGCCTTAAAATTGTGTTCGTTTGTCGCCGATTTACGCCTTAACATATTTACCAATTTCAACCAAAATTTCATACATTTTTGGTATTTTTCTATATAAGGTTTTGGCTGAAATCGGAAAACGTATGTCTGCGTTGTGAGTGTGTGAAAAAATATAAAAATTTTAGTATATTTAAGGTTTTTCCTCTTTAAAACTGTGTTTGTTCGTCGCCGATTGGGGCCTTAACGCATCTGCCGATTTAAACTAAAATTTCACACGTCTTTGATACTGGTCTATGTATGGTTTTTGTGAAGTTTGGTTGAAATCGGAAAACGTATGTTAGTCGACGGACTGCAAGTAGAGCTCTCCACGACATTGGCTACATTTCAGCGTTAGAGAAACAGAAATCGGCATTGTCGGTAAAAAAATATTAAAGTTTGGGTGAAGTTGGCCAGAGAACACAGAAATTGGACAGCAGATGATTGGAAATGTGTCGTATGGTCAGACGAATCAAAATTTAATCGGTTTTAGTTCGACGGTAAACAATATTGCTGGTGCCGCCATTACCCGATCATCCAAAGGCACCATTATAAAGAAAAAATAAAGCATGGTGAAGGAAGTTCACATGATTCACATAGTAGCACTTTGGACCACTTCAAAAATTCAGTGGAATAATGGAACAAATTTATGGATAGGAACGCCTATCTTGAAGAGGAAGTCATATTTCAACACGGTAACGACCCAAAACATACGTCCAAAATAATGAGGGAATTGCTTACCGAACAAAATTTCAAATTAATGCACTGGCCGGCCCAAGGTTCCAACTTTAATCCGATTGAGAATATGTAGTCAATCATGAAAAGACGGTTGGGACAATACCGATCAACATCAACTAACCATAAATTTTGGCAGCGAGTCCAGTGGTAATTCAAATGAAATTATAGAGAAATTGGTGGAAAATATGAAAAACGTGTAGAAAATATTTTGTGTAATAAGGGGCTATGGGCAAAGTACTGAAAACTCTATGCAAAATTGCAAAATTGAGTACATTGAATTTGTTTTTTTCTTACAGTTTATTGTTTTCCATTTTAATTGATCGAGCGGAGCGTAGCGGAGCGAGAGCAATCACCCACTTTTTGGCAATATAGTGCTCCGAAAACGATTTCGGACTAATCTTGTACGCACTAAATGTAGATATCGGCTATAACCACACATATGTGCAGCATGTCATTCGATAGATCTAGGTCTGTAGATGAGCCATAAATTATCAAATGAAATTGTTTGATTGAAAAATAGTGAGAAATAACGAAAAAGAAAAGTGCCATGCGGAGCGAGAGCAAGGTTGATAAAACAACAAATTTGCTCGCTCGATCAAAAATTTTCAGTAGCGGAGTTAAGCCCGCGCATACTGATCAGCCTAGTTTATAAATCGTTTTGTTTAGAATTGAACATAAATTAAAGATTTACTTTTTTTAAATTTGCTTTATTATTTTAATATATATGCAATGGTGCACTAAGTACAAACATGTACTCATTTGTTCTCTTCATTTTATGTATGCATATATTAAAGGACCCAGCAAAGCGGATACATCCAGCTAGTATTGTATAAATATATTTTGGGGAAGTGTTACTTACCATACTATTCGGCGGAGTCAAACAATCTTGTTTACGAACTAGAGTATAAACACATGGCGCGTAAATAGAATACAGTTTTGCATCCAACTGCACCTTGTTTACGATCACCATTCTGATACGTAAACAAGATTAACTCGAACTCACTCTCTATCTTCGTCTTTTTTAGAAGACCAAGCTAAGTATCAGATCGCGTGGCCATTTCTTCCTTAGTGTGTTTAAGATCAATAAAATAATGAATTCTAAAGAATTAGTGTGTTTTATTACTATATATACTTCTGAACATAGCCTGTCCTAGGTAAGATAAGGATGAAGAGGTAACGGAAGCCTTTTAAGGAAAAATTGATGAAAAATCGGACAAACGCTCATCCTCTGACGTGAAAATCGTACTCGGGGACTTCAACGCGAAAATAAGTCTCTAAATCTCATCAAACGATAATGGTCTTAGGAAAAAAGGTTTCGCCAGATAAAAAAAATATGATCGTCAAGACTACAACATTACATGGATATCACCTGATGAAACACCATAGCGTATTAGACGTTAAGGCAATAGAGGAGCGGATTACGATCACATCCTATTGACCGTCAAATATCAATGCCGAACCCAAATTCATAGAAGTGGAATAAAGCAATGTATAAAAAAAAATTCAACGTTGAAGATTTAAAGGACCTTCGTATCAGTACTAAGACCGAAATGAATAATCGGTTCCCCTTGCTGGATGACGAAACAAGATAGATAGAAGTAGTACGAGTAAAAAAATGTTGCCAACACCTCAAAGTAAGGCTTCGGTTCGACGAAGAATGCGAGGAAAAAGTAAAAGCCCGTTATGTTCTAAGGCTTCAAGCCCTGGAAAATAGCGTGAATAGATCACGCTTACATAACATCATAACCTACGAAAGAAAGTCAGCCATCTCCTTCGGTATAAAAAATAGAAATGGAAAAGAAAAAAGTTTGTTGAAATTCAGGAAGAAACTGTGGCTGAAAACACCACAGCAATATGTGCAAGGCTTACCACTACGAAAACGATACCAGGCCAGATCAGTGTTTATTCGCAATAATAATGGGGAGCTCGTTTCTGACCAAATATGTAAAGTAAATAAATCTTCTACAGCAGGATAAAGCAAATTTTTTTTTCGCTTGCACTAACTCCAACACAATTGTAAAAGTATTACTAGCCTATATACTCGTACATGCATACCGTGAGATACTAAAGTATGTTTTCTTTTAGCCAAAAAATGTAGTAGCTGGTGTGTCGGCTGTAGATTTGCTCAAGATTTCGCAAAAAATTTTTTTTTTCCTTTTTATAACCAAACAGAAAGTAGATAAGGCAACATTGTTGATAAAGATTGAATGTATATGTGTGGTTTTTGTTGACTGAGGTGGTAATCAGAAGGTTGGGGAACGGTTACCAATTTTTAATTAACATAATATGTTCGACAGTCCGATAAAATACGTAAGTATTGAAATAAGAAATAATATATAATTTAAAAAGAAAATAAATATATAAAAATGGACACTTTGTATCTAAAGATGCCTTTATTTTCCACTGAGTATGACAATAATCCAAGAATTATTGTGTTGAAAGTCTGCTATAACTGTTTCATTTTTAAGATTTAAAAATGTATTTATGTAAACGTCTAATATCAACATTTTAAAACAATATTTGCTTTCATTATATTTTCAGACTTATACAATCGCAACTGATAACCACCATATCCGCATTCAGGTAAGCATATTTTGTCATTTAACAGTTTCTGCCTTTATATTTTGCGCTCTGCAATGATTTTTCTATCTCACTGATGAAAAACCAAAAGCAAGCAAGACTGGTGTACAAATGCCAAATTCCTCTCGTCAGTTTTATCAAACTGTGACCAGTTGCAGAATTGACATCGTGCCGCGCAGACCATTATATCTTAAGAGCACAAAAATAAAACTAAAACCAAAACAAACCGTCAAAATTAATAAAAAGCACACCCATTAGCTTTGATTTGCTCTGTCTCTGTTTTTGTTTTGTTTTCACAAAGTTTCTCTCATTTCACTTGCTGTTAATTATGTTGTTTTTCGATCCGTGTTTGAAGTTTTATTTGATTTTATATTTCCTAACGAAAAATAAATGTTTTTTTCTCTTGTCAATCGACTTCAAAACTATACCCAAGCAGAATCAGGTGCATAATCTATTGAAAAAATTTGCCGTGGATTTCGATACGCCGTAACCCAAGGGGTGAAGATCAAAATTTGTTGATAGGTTCCTTATAATTTGCTCGTCCGTTATTTTTGTAAACCTTTTTTTTTTATTTTGGATATTTTTCACTTTAATTTTGTGTGCAATTTAAAAAACGATAACGAAGAGATACAAAGGAACATGATAAAGCAGTTATAGGTTGGAGCACCGGCTGGCATTCTATAAAATTGTATTACGAATAGAATTTGGACGAATTAGGCTGCATTTAGATGTAAGATACGAAAATGGAAATGAATGAAAGAGGCAATGTATGGGACGAATTTTTATTTTTTCACAATGGATTTGAGTAAGTTTCATTCAAATATTCTAGTTTATTCTCTTCTTTATATCACGGTTCGTCTGCTTTTTTCTTAGTTAACCTTGCCATTGAATTTAATCTCTGCTTTAAATAAAAAAAATCAGGATTGAATATAAGTCCCAAAATAGACAGGGATTGCAATAGTCCTATTTCGACAGGTTATTGTCAACACAGAATTGTTAGGAAGAAAAAATTGTACCTCCAAAAATTGTTGAACCGACTATCATCCCTATGGACCTTTATGTTAATATGTGATCTTTAAGTGTTCAGTTTTTAATTATGTCCCACACGGAGAATGCTATTACGAGTATATTGTCTGGTATCTCGAGTATATACATATGTAGCTGCAATTGATTGGCAGGTGGATTGGCAGCTCTGATATTCCCTCATCTGCCCAGATGCGGCCGTTTTGTTTATTGACATACCCATTCAACCAGAAATGAGCCTCGTCGGTGAGAAACATTTTTCGATGAAAAACTTTTCTCTTACAGCTTTTTTAAGGCCCGGCTTCAGTTTTTGCACAATTTGTATTTCGTAGGATTTTAGACGAAGATCTTTCCGTAGAATTGTTCGTAACCGTACGTTCTCATACTCGCGAAATATAATCCTAATTGCTGCGAGCTTCAGCGATTAACAGGGCTGACAGAATATTTTCCTTTGTACGCTCTACGCATGTGAGAGATCGCTTTATTAATTGAATTACTTGCTCAGTAGGTCGATTATGACGACCCTAAAATGATCGAAATGCACAAAAAATATTTCTATAATAAAATTCAATGATTTTGTTGTTCGGACACAAATCTTTCTATGATGAAATGGCCACGAATCGCACGTGAACTATAAAAAATAAAACACTGAAAATCCAGTTCATCCTAATAAGATACTGTCGGCGGTTAAGCTTTCTGCTGTTCGAAAAAACCGGTGCAAAGTAAACAGGTACAATAACGCATTACCTAGGCTTTCTTTCACAAACCATTTCGTTTTTGCAGTATTTTTATAAGTGAGTTACTGATCTTGAACCTAACAGTCAATTCTTCGGAAAGTGTTTAAATGCACTTGGAGCTGCTATGAAAGATGAAAGATTTCTTTTCAATGGCGCTTGTCATATTAAACATGTAAAGAGCAAGATGACATTGTGGTAAATGTGCTTTTTCTTTTGTTTGATTTTTTAATGTTATGGAAATATTTTTTTATGTTTTGATAGTTTAGTTCTATGGGCATAGGGAAACGCGTCTTCCGACTTTTTCTTATTTGTTTAATAGATCATAACGTATAACGAAAACATACAGTCAAACATCGATTTTTCCATAGTAGCGTTCCTAGAAATGGTTTCATACGGTTTTAACAGCACACCCATGATCATGGTGGTGCCATCGTTTTCGGCACTTGGGGTATTGCCGTAATAGATCCACTTTTAAGTGATAGTGACAACTCGATGCAAAACTCCCTTCCTGAACTCTCCCTTCCAATCGTAGAAGCAGTTGTTCACTGACGAAAAAATACCTTTTCACGTCCCCTGGTTTGTAATTCGTATGGGAGCAGTTTCTTTCCTTTTGGATCATTCCTATGGCCTTAAGGCGTTTTCCTATAATTGAGAAGTCAACTTCCACCAAACATTTTTTAAGTGTTTATCGAGCAGGTTGGCCAATTCGTCATGTTCGAAGTTCATGGCTTCCCAGGTTTATCCTTGTCTTCCATGCCGATATCACCACTAGCAAACAACTTCCAATTATGATAACATGATCTGGTTGCACAATAATGGACCCGTCAAGTATGAGTCACTTACAAGATAGAACTCCAGATGCGCTCCCGTTTACGGTGTATTGGACGATACAGCCGAAACGAAACTTAGTTTGAATATTTGGTCGATGGTGGCCCTCCCTGACGCGGATCCACTCCGATATGGACTTGTCGGTTGTTGAGGAAAAATTTCAGACATTTATAAAATATAGCAGAAAACATTGTGCACGAATTAAATTATCCTGAAATTCCTTTCATTGGGCTGGCTTCCCTTCTCCTATCTGACTCTGTGTACTGTATCGGAGATGGCTTATCTCAATAACCAAAACATCTTTAGCTACTTTGTATATTTATAATTTCATCAAATAGGAAATAAAATTCATTGGTACGAACGTAACCTTATTTCGAATCCTCGCCGCAGTGCGGCCGGTACAATTGTTGAATACAAACCTTTTTACTCTTTGACACGTTGGCAGTTTTCCACTGTCAGTCTATTATTTATGCAGTCGGTTCAAGATTTTGGGAAAGCTTGAAGCAGATGCGTTAGGTACAGTCGTTGCGATTACAACTTTTCGAAGTCCAAGTTTATTGATTTTAATTAATTCTCATGTTTCTCAATTATCGAGTGTTTAAGAGCATTGTTTAAATGGGTCTTTCGATGAATGAGGGTAAAACCCAATACATATATGCTGTCATCCAAAAAAGACACATAACACCGACGTCTTGATCAAAACGTCACAACTGATAGCTACAAACTTGAAGTACTTTGAAGGACTTTGTCTACCTTGGCTCCCTAGTGACCAGCGACAACAACACCAGTGCTGAGACCAAACGCAGAATTACTCTTGCCAACCGCTGGCAAGCTCTTGCTGAGCTTGTGGGCTCAGGAGGCAATTGAGAAGTAGAGCCCTCTCGAAAAACCAAGGTGCAGAGGCCTGAATTTTAACGAAAACGGATGAGGATGCACTTGGTCGCTTCGAGAAGAAAATTCTGCATTCAAACTGTGGTCCCGTTTATATAAACGAAGAGTGGAGGAGAAAATACAACGACGAAATATACGGGCTGTACAGCATCGGCCTAGTAAGACGACTCCGGATCCAACGTCTAGGATTGCTAGGACCCGTAGAGCGAATGGACAAAACAGTTCCGACCCGAAGAGTCTTCGAATCCAACCCTGAGGGACGACGCAGCAAAGGACGACCGAATCACAGGTGGAAAGAGACCTTAACCAACTGGGAGTGGAAGCAAGCCTGTGGTAACTTAGAGTTGTTTGGCTTCACGTGTTTTTTTTTTTAATTATACATACAAAGTCGAACAATTTATCAATATGCATACCTTTTACGGAAAGTTCACGAACCTTCCCTGTGCTTATTTCAGAACTATGTAATTTTCACACAGTAAAAAGATTACTCCTACGTATTTACCATAAAATAGAGAGATAGTTCATTATTAGTCAGTAGCCCAGTTTTTGGCGCTATCTATGGTCCATAAGGGGGTCATCCGACATCATCTCTACACCACAGTCTCATTAGGTAATTAACATAATACCAAGAGTGTTTAGGTTAGGTAAGGTTAGGTGGCTTCCCTCCATTGAGTCGGCTTGGTCACCGTTACTCTTGGAGCCATTTTGAGCACCGAATAAAATTCGATATTATGTAGATCTCCGTTTCAGAAAGATCCTTTAGTTCATTAAAGAAATATTCTTCCAGAAATCATCTTCTTGATAAAGCTAGGGCAGGGCAATTACATGGGAGATGGAATGGAGATTCTTCCACTTCTTTTTCATGACACCTACTGCAGTAGTCTTTATATGGCAGTCCTATCCTGTTAACACCCCATCAGGCTGCTTATAATCTGCCAGCGTATTTTCAGGCTTGTGGTTTTACGTTGACAATATCTGGGTTTGTTTCGCGTAGTGGCATGTCTCAAGCTCACGCCATTTCTCATTTGCCTGTCGCAGTGCATTTTTCGAGTGTTTATATCTTTGCTTTTTCATTAGTAGATGGATTTTCCCTTTAACATTCGAGAGCCCCAGTTTGCTGCCTATTTTGGCTAATTCATCTGCTTCACAATTACCTGATATATCACTATGCGCAAGTACCCAGCACAACGTTGAAGCGCATCTGCTCGATATCTCATGCGGTAGTTCCTGACCATATCTGTGTAGATGGCGATGTGTCTATTGTTCATCAATCTCACAGAGAGCCAGTCGGCGGCCTCACGAACTGCCGTTAGTTCAGCTTACTATTAAGGATTTTTGGTTGAATTTTAGGGTCAATGCATAGATATCGGCACCCACACCATTTTCTGCCCTGGACCCGTCTGTGTATATTTCCAGTGCAGTGTTCTGTTGTTGTTTGTGGGAGTTGTTGTTTTTTAAAGAATTTTGAAGTCCAGGGTCGGGATTAAGTAGTCCGTTCCTTCACTTAGATCATTGCGATGAGTTGTGATGAGCCGATGGTATTAGGTCAATTCCTGCAGCATTGTTATTCTTAGCCAATTGATTGCTTCTTTTACATTCCTCAATGGTTGGCAGTTCTCGTTATGTGCACAATACCATTTCCCATAGAATTTTCGTACAGCATTTAGCCCTACATACGAGTAAATTGCTCTCTTGTTTTTAGCCGCAGATTCTTCCTGAATTGTAGCAAACTTTTTCTGATCGCTGACTTCTTTTTGTAAAGTTTGATATCTTTTACTTTTTCGTCGCATTCTTCGTCGAACCGAGGCTTAACTTTGGAGCTTTGCATAGCCAAGTTTGTTTTTCAATGCCTCCTTTACAGCATTTTTTTATTGTTCTCCATATTGCTTTACTTGTCTTGTTCGATCGTTAGTTTTTATGCTATCTAGTAGGGTGAACCGGTTATTAATTTTGTCCTGGTATTCTTTACTGTTTAACGTTCAATTTGTTCATATATTCCACTGTGTTCCACTTTTGTGAATTTGTATTCGGCTTTTAATTTTGGCGATGATTAGGATGTGGTCTGAATCACAATCTGCTTCTCTGTACCCTCGAAAGTTTTTCTTTTTGATGTCTCGAAAATCATCTGATTTAATCACCGTTGAATAGGGTCTTAGCCCCTTCACTGACGGCGGCATTTTTTGCCTTAAAATTGTCATTGAACCCGGTAGAGCCAATTTTCTGTGGTCGGCAGTGATTGATATCGTTTGGAAGATAGAAGTGATGAAGCAGGACTGTGTTTTTCAGGTCGCGGTTTGATCGAATGCCGTCACTCACCTTACACACTTCCTTGAATAAAGCTTCCACTGTCGCCATATTCACCTGGGGATCCTCGATCATAAAGAAATCGGTATCCATACGGATCGATCGCTCTCTGGATTGATGAAAAAGATAAGATTAAAATGAATGACTCTGTGAACACCACAACAAAAGGAATAGAAACTCATCATTTACGAAAATTAGTAGATAATATCTTATCATGTCAGTCCCCATAAAATGTTTTTTAAACTATCTTTAAATGAAAAAGATGAATTTTTAAGTTTAGATTTGTTGCAAAAAGGAGAAAGACCTAGCCTTTATTCGCAAATAGAAACAAAACCTTTATACGGTGACTTTCGTACTATTACTTCACTATAAAACATTATGGGCTTGCTTCATTATACCCCCAACATACCACAATTATTTTAAAAAAATTGAAACAAAATACGGCTTTCGAAAACGTAATCACTTCTATTAATAGCGACAATTTAAATGAACTGATGTACTTTTATGAGAAATATGTTGTAATTATAATTAAAGACAAAAGTACAATTCTTCGTAGTTAGAAAAACCTTTGGGGTAAGTATTGTATGTACTATAGAAATTATGGTACTAGTTTTCTTTCTTAATCAATATATTTTCCTTAATACGAGTACGTAATCTTAATTATGGGTATCTGACATGTCTGTTCTCCGGGGAGCCCTGATTCTGAAAGTACTCTCCAGTGTATATTAGTATGCATATTATAATGGTGGGCTTTAGTTCTAGATTTTTCGTGTTCTATTATACTTTTAAGCTTAAGTAATTGTAATTTCTACATCACTTAGTTAACCCACTAAGGAGTGATTCCGTCAATTCCATTTAACGTGGACACCTGCCTTGTCGGCTTAATTCCACGGTGGGCCACCCCACATGGGGTTGATTTGGACGACAACCGACGTCCTTATTCACAGACCTGTGTAAATAAGTACCAAATTGAATCCATGCATAGGGACATGGCTCCCCCTTGGTACGAGGCGAGGCCTAACTAAAACCTCTTGCCGTTTTGAGGACGACCACCTCCGAACTTCCACCAATGTTACCACTAGTGTTTCCACTAATGTTCCACCAGTTTTATCGTTCGTTGTTTCCCGCATTTGGGATAACCACAGCCCCCACGATACTCCCACTAGGGGGCCAACCGCAAGGACAGGCCAGGACATTACTGTCCTGGGGGCTACCTGCCTCCCGTGGTCCCGGAATTAGGCCTCCGGTCGAGCCGTTACTCCCAGCAAGGGTTTCCCTATCCCCTAACTGGGAGCCTTATGTTAGCCAAACAGCTGCTGGCAAACCACCATACAGCTATTTGGCTATGTAGACCATGCACCATTTGGCCCTTTAATGTTGCCCCCCAAGTACGTGAGCCGCATATTGAGGATGCGACCCGGTGTACCCAGAGGGCGTAACTAAGGAGTGAGCAGGATCTCATCAGAATAATCTACTGCTCTGGGAAGGGTTTTCACCCGACAACCACCAAAAATCGCATGCTGCATCTCAGTGTCGCCATTGCGATAATATAACGCATGAAATAATGAGCACGTCAACGTGCCCATCGCGGATGAGCCATTTGTCCCTGGCGCCCCGGTGGTGGTGGTAAATTATTAGAATACCATCTCTATTTTGCACCAGCCCTTCGGAATCAATATGGAAAATGTTTCTGGGTTAATAAAGCCTGATTGGAATGTGCTCTCGTTTTATCTATAATATATAATTGGGGAAATAACCCTCAGAGATCAGGTTGTTGTCATTAGTCATGGCCCTTGTGATGTGCTTTCATGTAATTTTAATATGAAAATTGTCGATTCTATATAGGCCGCATCCCTCGTACAGGACCTTAATACGGTAATACTTGATGAACTGGGACTCTGACATTCTGTACATTCTGAAACAGACCTTAAGGCACTACCTCTCAAATACACGACTCTTTTTTATATAAGATGGCGCTACATTAAACCACACTAGGCAACCATATGCGATGCGTCTAGGCGTCTATATGTCTATTGAAATATACAGAGCTGTTCAAAATAATAGGGAAAGGAAACAGCCGAAGAATTTCTAAGGATTTTGCGAAATTTTACATATTAGTATTTAATAAATAAAACACATAATTTCTGATTTGTACTAATATATATTGTTATGCCTTGGCATTAATTGTAAATAAAAAAAAATGTATTGTCGTTCGCGCTACCGCGGGCTGGTATAAACTCGGGTATTCGGTTCCAGCTTTACCGTTGGTATTATTCGCAGACAACAGATTCAAAGAAAGTAAGAAGAAAAACAAAAATAAAAAAAAGACGAATTCAATTTTAATATGATTATTGCTTGACGAACGGAAGTACAAGTGTTCCTCTAAAAATATCTTAACTCTAACTTAGTCTATGCTGCGTACACGATAGTTGTCGTTTTTCGCGTATGCAGCAGTTTTGTTGGCGTCGGTTTTCTGTGGGAATTGTCGTGTGGGAATTGTCGTCTTCTTCCACTTGAAATTTGAGGTACAACTTCCAGGTGCATAGGTCATTCGAGCTCTCTAAGGAGTGCATCCGTAACACCTCCCTCCTTAAGAGAGTTTATGGGTATTTGACCCTTAAACTCGGTTCAGCTCGATGCATGATGATGGTTTCGGACGTCGTCGGGGATGCGCTTTTTATACTAGGTGTTTTACCACTCTGTGGTTTTTTGTTGCTGTTAAAACATTTATGAAAAATTGTAAATGTTGCTTTTCCCCCTGTGCTGCATCCACACTTCCAGGCGAAGAAGAATATTAATGCCAGTATGATTGTTCCGGTAACTCCAGTTAAGATCCCTCTTGTTTTTTCAGGTATTGGGTCTAAGGCATGTTCCCAAAAAATGTTTTTGATTCTAGACGACTACGGCTAACACGTTTAATTCTTCGACGTCTCTTACCTTTATTTTATTTAATATCTTAGTGTCTAACTTAACTTCTTCTAATTTAACATTTATGCAACAACCTTCTAGGTTATCTGTAATAATTTTATCTTTTACGATAATAGGTTTACCTTGACTTAATGTTCTAATGCTAGTTTCTAGAGTTTCGAAAACACAATTCTGTTCTAAAGTTAACATTCCAGTATTCATTAATATTCCATCTTCCTTATTTTTACTACAGTTACAACGATATTTGGTTTCTTCCGTTACCACAAATATAAACGTATTTTCTTTAATTTTATGAAAGATTTCGATTTCCTGGTCACAGTTTTTAAAATACAATTTGTGGCTTTATTTCTCAAAAAAATGTTAATTTCACAATTTTTGAAATTGAGGGTGCTATTGAACAATTGCGTTTTACATATAAACGTTTCATCTATCTCCTTACAATGTTCTAAATTTTTTCTTAAACTATAGTGCTCTTTATCTTTGCTTATTATAAAAAACTTATTCGTAACATCAATTAGAACAATTCAGTTTTTCACTAATTTTGGTATAGATATTATCTCATATAAATCAAAATTTTCTTGTATTATAATAGGGATTAAAAGAAGCACAATAATGTCTTTAATCTTAATGTATGCTTTAATTTCAATTTCCTTCATAATCTTAGAATAATTTTCTATTACGGGTTCAAAAATAAGAGTATCATCAATGTTTAAGTTTTTTAATTCTTCCAGCAACTGCAAAGGTTCAATTATCCTGGGGTGAAGTACACCATTTTGAATAAACAATAAGCTATCTAGCACCTGTTCAATATCAATTTCCAATAATAAAATTTTGTGATTTATTTTACTGGTTATTTCATTAAAATATGAGTGTATTAAGCTATTTTCTTCAGTCGTTTTCCCTTCCATTTTTATTTGGTTTATTTCATTGACTAACTCATTAATCTTATTTGCTGTACTATTTTGAATGCTTGCTACATCAATTACCTGAGAGCTTAGCCTAGTCATTATTTAACATTCTCTTCCATTCCATTTTGATTCTCACTTCATTGGACTTTATAGTGCTAACGGCTTCTTCATAAAACTTTGCATCCTGATCGTCCATTATTCCGAAAAGTGTTTTAAATCCTGAACCTACAATGTTCACAAGACCTCTACGTGACCTTGTTTTCCTCCCCATTATATTATACATAGATTAAGTTAATTTTGCGCAGCAATTTTAGCAAATTAATTTTCGTTGTTCCTTGGTATTGTTTACAGTCGGCTAGTGGTTTAAACATGCTTTGTTTAAAATATTTACGGTGTTTTTACGTATACTTAAACTTTCTCCTAATTCTGCTACATTTACTTTGTTAACTAAGGTAAGTGTACTACTTATTTCCTTTACTTGCCCTTTAAAACTGAAGTATAATCCATTATTATCACCAAGCTATGTTACTGCGACGTTTCCGCATCTTGCCGTGTTCCAGCTTATAATTCTGAAAAGTAAGGTATAATATTAGCCTTATTATATTTTAGCTTCTTATTACCAACTTTAGCTATGACGTAGTCCTGATTGACTTCTAAAATCTTATATGGTCCTTTAAATCTGGTTTCTAATTTTCCTTTTACAACATTCCTTACAAGAATTTGTTTGATTTGATTTGATTTGACGCCACCGTAGGGGCACTTTATTAGCTTAATGCAAGCCTTAACAAAAATCTATAACTTAACTATAACTTATTAACTATGTGGCGGCGTGGAGACGATTAAGGAGAGTGAGAAGGGTTGCGGTATAGGGCAATTCTAAGGCTGGACTTATTAAGGTGAAGGTCGAAAAGATTGGTGTTAGCTTTGCGAAGCATTCTGGACATTGGTTCATGGTAGCCATAATTTTTGCGGTGAGTGCTTATACGGAAAAGGGGTGTGGACCGAAGGTTAGGCGGGTTGGTGTTAAGGGGAATCATGTGCAATAACGAAGGGCTGTCAATGTTACCACTGAGAAGGTCATGGATAAATAGAATGTCTGCAACATCACGTCGTTCTTTAAGGGGTTGGAGGTTGATTAATTTTAAGCGATCCGTATAAGGTGGTAAATTAAGGGGGTCGGCCCAAGGAAGGCCACGAAGGGCAAAACGGATAAACCTGCGTTGAATGGATTCAATACGCGTAGTATGGGATTCATAAGAGGGGGACCAGACTTGGCTAGCATATTCGAGAAGGGGCCTAACGAAAGTAATGTATAATGATTTCGTAACGTAAGGATTCGAGAATTCTTTGGACCAACGTTTCACGAAACCGAGGGCAGAGTTAGCACGTTTGATGATGTTGTCGATATGGAGGCGAAAGTTGAGTTCACGGTCACAAATAATCCCTAGGTCAACCAAGAAGTTGACAGGGGGAACGGTTTCATTACGAATAATGTAGGTTCTGGGTGGTGAGGAAGAGCGCTTACGGGAGTAAGTGATGGTTTGGCATTTGCTGATATTGAGCTCGAGATGGTTTTTTTGACACCAAGTAGTGAACATGTCCAATTGGAGAGAGCAGGAGTCGACAGGGGAAGATATGTGTTTAAATATTTTCATATCATCAGCATATATGGAGAGCTGAGAGTTCAGAATAACGCTGTCGACATCATTAATGGTTAGAATAAATATCAGTGGGCCGAGATGACTACCTTGCGGGACACCGGAGGTAGCGTTAATTGGATCAGAAATAGAAGATCTGAAGATAACGTTATATTGACGATCTTCAAGATAAGATTTGATCCATGAGATAAAACCGGGAGAGAAACCGAGGGCAGTGAGCTTGAGGAGAATAATTTGGTGAGACATTTTGTCAAAGGCTTTGCTGAAGTCAGTGGCGACAACGTCTACTTCTTGCCAGCTTCGAGTGCACACAAACATTATGAAACAAATTCGACTAGATTAGTGGTTGTCGATCGACCTTTTAGGAACTCATGTTGGTTAGGAGAAAATATGGGTTTGCAGTGAAAGAATAGTGCATCATAAACGATGCTCTCGAAAAGTTTGGGTGTGCATGAGAGCTTGGCAATAGGACGATAGTTGGACACATCATTTTTCAGTCCTTATTTGTGGACTGGAATGATATAAGCATATTTCCAAACTTAGGAAAGAGTCCTTGAGAGCTAGAGCTTTGAAATAGAGCAGTAAGGGGTAAAATAAGATGGTTCGTGCACTTTTTTAATACTATGGCAGGCAGACAGTCGGGACCGGGAGAGTAGTCGTCCTTTAAGTTGCATATTTTTTCGGCGATTAGGTCGGGAGTGATGTTCAATGAAACAAGAGATGTCTGGGGGCAGTCTTTCAAATATCGAAAATAGTCGTGATCGGGTTGAAGATCTTGGTCAGTGAATGATTGGCTGAAGAAATGAGCAAAGAAATTGGCGATTAATTCGGATTCGTTGGAAGAGTTACTGAGAAAGTTAAGTGTAGTGGGGTAGCTATCGGTTTTTCTTTTTGTATTAATGAAGTGGTAGAAACACTTGGGGTCAGAGATAAGGGAGGATTGCATTCTGTTCAGGTATCGGAGGTAGAGTGATTCACATAGCTGTGCAAATTTAGTGTAGGACTGCATGTAATTAGAAAGGTCTGATGCAGAGGAGGATCTAAGATAGGCGTGCCAATTTTTGTTTCTTTTATTGCGCAAAGAGCGTAGTTCCTTGGTATACCAGGGCGGAGATGAGGTGTAGTTCTTTTTTGGTGAGTATGGGACTGAAAGAATGAAGCAGCTGAGGATTTTGGTGTAAAATAGCGCAAGGGTTTCGTTTAAGGATATATGTGAGTTAGGGTTAAGGAGGAAGTTAAAATTAACATTGTTGAGCAGATTATTTAGTTTCGCGAAGTCAGCTTTGCGGAAATTGAAACAGTACGTATTTTCGGAAGGAAGGATAGTGAGTTGGGTCTCGAGTGAAAGAGTTACCGATAGAGGTGGATGAAGGGGGTCTAAAGTAGAGAGAAAATGGTTGCTTGGGTTAACAACGCAGTTTACGGCATCAGATGAAAAAATCAGGTCGAGTTGTCTGTCCATGTTATTGGTGATATTACTGAGTTCCAGAAGGCCGGAGTCAGAGAAATGATCCGTGAAAAGGATTTCTTTACCTGTGGAGGGGTTAGCGGCGATGTAGTGGGTCTCATCATCGGAATGAACCCATTTCAGGTGCGGGAGATTGAAATCGCCACAGATGATGATGATGTCATTGGGTTCGGTGATATCAAAAATGGAGTCATATATTGTTGTCCTACTTGATAAGCAGTTTGTTTCCATACATTTTGATCGTATCTAACTTTCGATTTTTGTTTACATCTTAAAATCTTCTCTTTTGCTTTTATACTAATCTCTGCAGTGATGCTAAATTGATCGAAATAGTCAAACATGGTTTTTTTCGTTTAAATCTTCAATTTCACTTGGTTGATTTGCGCGTTTACCGTATACTAGCTCGAATGGTGTGTATCCAGTTGTGCCGTGTATTGTCGTATTATAACTAAAACTTGCAAAAGGCATTTTTTGGTTCCAGTTGGCCTCATCGCCTATTTCCCTACCTGTGGTTTTGAGATATTCAATTAACCTGCAGTGAACTCTTTCCACTGCTCCATTAGCTTGAGGGTATGCCAAGCTCGTCGTTATATGTTTCATGTTAAAAATTTTGCATAACTCATTGAATAGTTCGTTACAAAACTCTTTACCATTGTCTGTTAAAATTATTTTGGGAAGTCCAAAATTTAAAATCCATTCATTTGTAAATGCTTTCACGACGGCCTGCATTTCTTTTGATTTGAGGGGTATGAATTTAGTGAATTTCGAGAGATTATCCTGAATAGTAAGCCCGAATTTGTATCCTTCTTCTGTTTCCGTTAATGGCCCTATCAAATCCATGGAAATTTTTTAAATGCGCTATCAGAGTTTGAAACCAATTTCATGGGGTTTCGGGTTGGTTTTCGAAGTACTTTTTCGTGTTGACAGTGTTCACAATTCTTCACATAATTTTCAACGTCTTTTTGCATACTTTTCCAAAAAAAATTATCACTTATGCTTGCATACGTCGCCTTCTGGCCTCTATGCCCACCTAAGAGCCAATTATGATGTTCCGACATAACTCGTTTCCTTTCTTCTAAGTCAAGAATTTCTCTACGTGTTACGTTAAATTCCTGTTCTTCATATTCATTTTCTGCCGTATTTATCTCTTCACTACTAGTATTCTCATCAATATTTCCTGTGGTTGGAGCTAGTAAACCATCCTCCTCCGCCATGCTTCTAATCATGTCGTCAATTATTTTGTCGACTTCTTCAATTGATTCCGCTTCTATATTTCTCTCAGCTTCCATCATCCTTACGTTCCTTGACAGTTCGTCCGCGACAACATTTTCGCAACCTTTCTTGTACCTAATCTCGTACTCAAATTCTTCCAGCTTCAATCTCCACCTAACATTGAATAACCAAGTCAATGAACGATGATCAGTTTGTACAATGAATTTCCTACCATATATGTATGGCCTAAACTGTTTGGTTGCCCAAACTATCGCTAAGCACTCCTTTTCCGTTTTGCTATAATTCCGTTCTGCTTTATTGAGCGTCCTACTCACAAATTGAATCGGGAGATCTCTTCCATTAATTTCCTGGCTAAGCACTGCTCCTATCCCGGTGTTTGATGCGTCAGTTGTTATTAAAAAGGTCTTAGTGTAATCTGGGTACTGTAAGACAGGATAATTCGTAATTGCATTCTTTAACTTCCCAAAGGCTTCTTGCTGCTCAGTGCCCCAATGAAATTCTACGTCTTTCTTTAAAAGTTTATTTAACGGGTCTGCTATCTTGCTAAAATCTTGAACGAACTTCCTATAGTAACCTACCATTCCTAGGGACGATTTAATTCCCTTCACGTTAATCGGTGCCTGCATTTCGACTATACTTTTTATCTTATTCGGATCCGGCTTAACTCCGTTTTCAGTGATTACGTGTCCCAAGCATTGAACTTCTTTTCGCAGAAATTCGCATTTATCTGGTTGCAGTTTTAGGTTTGCGACCCTTATTTGATTTAGAACCTCGAGTAGTTTCTGATTGTGCTCTTGTAAACCCTGGCCATAGACAACAATATCGTCAAGATACACAAAGCATTTGATGCCTTGCAATCCAGACAGTACGTTATTCATTAATCTTTGGAAACACGACGGAGCGTTCCTTAGCCCAAATGGCATCCTCGTGTATTCGAAGTGCCCATATGGCGTGCTGAACGCCGTTTTCTCAACATCTTTTTCATGCACGGGAATCTGGTGAAAACCTGAGGTCAGGTCAAGGGTTGTAAAGTATCTTGCCTTCCCTAACTGATCGAGTATTTCATTGATGTTAGGTAGGGGATAGTTATCAGCTATCGTCAACTCGTTGAGTTTCCGATAGTCGACAATCATCCTCCACTTTTTCTTGCCACTTGCATCTGCCTTCTTTGGAACTATCCAAAGAGGAGAGCTCCATGGAGAACTGATGTTTTTAATGATACCGTCCTTTCTTAATTTCTCTACTTGATTCCTGACTTCTTCATCATGTACTTTGCGGTACCGGTATGTTTTGGTGAACACCGGCTGAGCCCTTTCGATGTTTTATCGCGTTGGTACAGGTCAGTTTTTCATCTTCAATACTGAATACGTCACTATATTCCTTAATTATGGCTAGTATACTTTCTTTTTCCTCCTTATTCATATGGTCGGTCCTGACATTCCCACAGACCTTGACCTCTCTTTTATTCTTTATCTCGAATTCTCTTAAGTTCCTTCCAACAATTCTAACCTGGCTTAAGTCGAAAATACCCTCCGTAGTATTGACCACGGTAGCTACACTGCGATCATCCTTGTTTTTAGTTAAGCATTCCGGAATGATTATGCCCTTTGATAATTCCTGTTTAGGAATTACGATGTCTTCATCTAGGCTTTCCCAATTGTCTATTCTAAGTAATCGGATTACTTCAGTCCTACCATTTAACACTTGCTGCTGACTTAAGTATTTTAAAGTAATTTCCTCATCTTTATTTTTTATTACTCCCTCTTTGTAATCGATAGAATAGCCTCCTTCTTTCAAAAAGCGACTGCCTAGTATTCCGTCGTAATTGCCTAGGAGGTCATTTTCTATGTATGACTTGAAATTCTACTGTGTTTGTTTTTAATTTCCCCTTATTGTTTGGAAATAGCTCTAACTTCCTTGATCACCTTTTCTAAAGTCTCATGCGGCTTTCCGCCTAAAGGCCCCGGCCCATAGAATCCGTCGATCCGTCACTCCGTTGATTTCAACTGAGTGAAAAGTAGAATATACACATTCTTATGGGAGGTGGCCCATAGCCGACGGATGTATGAACTTCAACGGACAATGTAGAGCTACTTTCTTGTAAATAAATGTCATCGACAACTGTCAACGGATTGACGGATTCTATGGGCCGATGCTTGCCTGCTCTATCCGCCAATACGTTTTCACTCAGTTGAAATCAACGGAGTGACGGATTGACGGATTCTATGGGCCGGGGCCTTAACCCTTTAAATTTAATTGTGCTTTCTGAGTCCACTTCACTGCAATGCACTTCGCAGAAATCATAGAGACCTCGGCTCCTGTATCGACAATTAATTTCCTAACATCCTCATTTATCAGCAAGTTGACGTGTGGGCTTTCTGAGTTACACTTAGCACTTTTCCTTCCTTGACATGTCTTATAACCTGTTCCGGCAGAAATCCTTTCTGCCTGGTTTTATATTGGATTTGGAATTTGAAATTTGTTCTTGAGGTCTTTGAGTATAACCACAGAATAAATAGTATACAGAAGTTGCATCTCATACAAAGCAAATTTTGTTCTAGGGTTCCAATATTGGCACCCTATTGAACAGAGAGTACAAGCATGAGAACATGCAAGAGAGTATACAAAAAATTGAGAAGCTGGTGCGAGCGAAAGAGAGTAGCATTTGCGTTTTCGGTGGTTTTGTTTTTACGAGAGCAAAGCAGCTTACGATGTGTATGCAAGTGTGTGTGCGTGTGTATGCATTGATAGCTTCTTCTATCGTAAGCTTGCATGGTGTTGTATTGCTTCTCTTGTTTTCGATGTGTGGATTGGATTCGAAATCACTTGGGAATTGTACTTTCATGCGAATGATTGTGTTTTCCTGCGCTTATATATCGACTCCATTTTTACTTTGTATTTTGATATTTAACTCTATTTTTGATTTTGAATTGTTGCTTTTATAATTGTTGACAACTTTGCATACGATTTGGATTATTCTTTGGACTTATTATTATATATTGATTGTTGAGGGGTTGTCATACGATTTTGAATAGGAAAAATGGATTCTGTACCGGCTGTTGGTAAAATTTTCCAAAAGTCCGGCATTCGATGCTGCATAAACATGCGGTAAATCTAGGCGATATGGTGAAAAGATAAGAATGTTTAAGTTTCCTCCCTATGACTCAGCTATGGGTCAAATTTGGCGAGAAAAATGTAATATTCCAACAAAAGATTACACAAAAAAATTGTTGATTTGCGCCAATCACTTCTCAAGTTCTGACATTGGTAAAAAAAAGTTGAAATTCGGAGCTGTTCCGGTATTTAACTTAGAAGTTATTGAGGAAGATTACCAGTCGTTGGAGCTTGATTGTCCAGCTAAAAAGAGCCGAACAAGTGACTCCGTAGATGGATGTTGTAATGACTGTGAAAAATATCTGAAATCAGCTAATTTTTACAGAAAAAAATATTACGACATGGTAGCAAAATATAAAAATCTCCAAAGCCGCAAACAAATAGCAACAAAATCAAGCGTATTTCAAACCATCGACTCTTTTCAAATAAGCAAGGAGTCAAAAACATTTTGCAAACTTCTTCTTAGTCCACGACCTAAAGAATATAAGCAAGATGTAAAAGATTTTTTTCAAAACATTTATTATGTCTCAACATCAACGTACCAATTTTTGAAGAATAAATTGCATCTAAATTTGCCACATATCTCTACTGTTAATGGATGGGCCCCTGTAAATTCTCTACAACCAGGTTTTAAAAATAACGGTTTAGAGTTAATAAAAAAGAAGTGCTTAGATTTGAACCAGTACGAAAAGAATAATATGATTCTGCTGATGGATGAAATGGCGATTAGAAGAGAATTGCGATACAATTCCAAATTAGATTTAGTGGATGGATTTGAGGAAAATGGGGTTGAAAGAACGAACCAGATTGGTAAACAATTGTGCGTTTTTATGATTAAATCAATGTTTTCCAACTGGACGCTTACATTTAATTACTTTGTTTCAAAAAATTGACTTTCTGCCGATTTACTAAAAAAGATAATATTACGAAATTTAGCAATTTTGAACAGTTTTGGCATCATAGTTAAAGTTGTAATTTGTGACCAAGGGTCCTCTAACAGGAAGTGTTTCTTGGAATTGGGAGCTACTTTAGAAAAACCCTATTTTATGTATAATGGTAGTAAAACTTTCTGTGTATATGATTTTCCACATCTAATCAAATCATTAAGAAATGGTTGGCTTCAATGTGACCTTACAACACCAAATGGAGTTGCTAGTTTTAAAGTAGTTAAGGAACTATGGGAAATGGAGTGCAAATCTAATACAAAAATGTGTCTTAAACTTACAAGCCAGCACATATTTCCGAACTCTTTCGAAAAAATGAAAGTAAAACTAGCCACCCAAATTTTTAGTAGGACTGTTCAAGCAACAATTAAAACTGTTATTGAGACAGTAGGCTTTAAAATTTGCTCAAAAGAAGTTTGTTTATCTACAGCATGCTTCATAGGAAATATTGACAAAATATTTGACTGCCTAAATAGTGGTTCACTATCTTCAAAGAATTGTTATAAGTCTGCAGTTCAACTTAACAGTCCATCACACGAATATATAAAATTCTTCCTTGAATACCTCAATGAAATCTCATTTGTTGACAAAAAGAAAAAAGTATTTTTTTTAGATGGAATGAAATTTACCTTAAACGCTGTATTACAATTAGACAATTAGACGAGCTATTTCAAAAAAAATTCCAAAATTTTTTTTAATGACAAGAGCATTAAACGAAGATAAGCTCGAAAATATGTTCTCGGTTCTAAGACAAAAGGGTGGAAATAATATTAACCCCACAGTTGCTGATATAAACACTTTATTAGCACGCTTAATGTCTGCAAATATAGTGCAGTTGAGTTCTTATAGTAACTGTGAAGAGCTGAGTGATACCACATTTGAAACGCTTTCAAATATTTTGTCAAATATGGACTTAGCTGATACAAATAATGAAGAACTCAGTTGAAACGAAAACTCTGAAATAGATATTAACATAGAAATCATTGATGATTTCGTATTAAATGATGACTTTCAGAATTGTTCGGAATTTAGTATCGATTTGGCGTCTTTAAGATACTTCATAGGTTATATCGTCTACAAAATGATACCGAAAATTAACTGCGATATTTGTGTTTCTATATTGAGAAAAGAAGACGAAGTATTAACAGTTCCTAGTGAACTTTTCATATTTCATAAAAATTACAATTCTCTTAAAGATTTTGGTAACCTCGTTGCTCCTTCACAAATTTTCTTGGAAATTAGCAAGAAACATATTACAGTGTTTAGCAATATTTTTGACACACAACCACAAACTGTTGGTATAAAAAACTTGATAAAATCCAAATGCAAAAATGCCACACCGCAATGGTTTTCCACATGTTCTGATCATAAGGAAATAATATTGTACTTCATGATCTTAGTACTCTTGAGGAAGTATTGCTCGTGGGCTTCAGAGAAAAAAAATTTTACTAAAGCCCGCAAACTTAAAATCCTGTCGCACTAAAGTTTTTGGGTTATTCTTCCCTACATATATCAGATTGAAATTTGCACAAAAATCCCAAATAATGGAATAACGTTAATTGGTGTTACCCGGCCCTTTTAGTTTACATCGAAAAAGTACGCGTACGAATACCAAGCGCAACTTTCAACTGAAGAAAACTAAATATAGAAATCTAAAACTTGAAACAAAATTTTGTCAACACCACGTGCATTCACGACGTTGGATAGCAACACAATACACAGACACACATAAACATTTTAAGATTGCTCTCTCGTTGATTCTCTCTGATCGTGGCTGCTCTCTGGTTGTTACTCTCTGATCATGCTTGCTCTCTCGTTGCTTGATCTTCCCTTCAGTTGTTCCGCCCGCACCCTAAAGTGAAAAATCATCGCAGGCCGAGATGCGACTTCTGTATACTATTTATTCTGTGGTATAACCTTCCTGTCGTTTGGGTAAGCGGCAATTCTTAGCGATATGACCCATTTTCCCGCAATTAAAACATTTAAATCCTGCAATATATATTTTGGCTAAGTTTTTATTTGTGTAATCCTTATTTATGTTAGTTTTGAAAGATCTAGTCGCTGTTCCTCTTCCTTAGCACAACGACTTGCCTCGGCTAAGTCCTTTGGCCTCTGGGTAACGACGTATGATGAAAGCCTTTCTAACAATCCGTTAATGAAAACGGTAAGTGCTTCATTTCTAATATATTCGATTTGTCCTTGCTGATGTTCTTCCTTCACACCGTGTAATTTAGCCTGCATTAACCGCCTTTGAAGGGTCTCTACTCTCTGCGTATACAGCGAAACTGATTCGTTCCTACCCTGACGTATACTTATAAGATCCCTGTGCAATTGCAAACTACTATGGGGTTCCCTGAATACATTACTTAATTCTGCTTTCAATGTTTCCCAATCCTTTATGTCTTTATTCATAAGCATCGTGGTTGCATTGCCTCTAATTCGGGTCTTAATAAACTTGAATAGGATTCCTTTCTGAACTTGACTAGCCAACTCTATTGCGTCATTACACGCATCTATAAAGCTAAACACCTCTTCACTACTGCTATTAAAAACGGGAATGAAGGATGTTAAAACTGCTATTGGTACTTCAGCCATTGCTAAACGATCTAGGCTATTTTCGATTTCGTGCTCACTGCTTTCCAAGTTTTCGCTATCACTTCCACTAACTGACATATAAGCTCTTCTTGTAATCCACCTATGGAGAAAAATCTTATAATTCCCCTCGTTATTCTCTATCTACTCTAAACTTTTAAGCTTAATTTCACCTGAGGAAAACTGCACCTTATACATCTACTAATTGTTCTACTGAAATATTCTCTTATTTTTGTCACCGTATTACACACAAAATATGTTAACTTAAATTAACTTACAATAATAGTAGAACTGCGGTGATCATCCTTCTTGATGTGGAACTTGATCCTCGGCTATCTTCAACTTCACAGTCTGCACGGTTCTTCTTTTACACGATATGGAACTTGGTCCTCGGCTTTCTTCAACTTCACAGTCTGCACGGTTCTTCTCTTACACGATATGGAACTTGGTCCTCGGCTTTCTTCAACTTCTTTTTGTTTATTTTAGAGGATATCTCGGATCCCACCGCTGCCACCAAAAAATTAATGTTATGCCTTGGCATTAATTGTAAATAAAAAAAAAATGTATTGTCGTTCGCGCTACCGCGGGCTGGTATAAACTCAGGTATTCGGTTCCAGCTTTACCGTTGGTATTATTCGCGGACAACAGATTCAAAGAAAGAAGAAGAAAAACAAAAATAAAAAAAAGACGAATTCAATTTTAATATGATTATTGCTTGACGAACGGAAGTACAAGTGTTCCTATAAAAATATCTTAACTCTAACTTAGTCTATGCTGCGTACACGATAGTTGTCGTTTTTCTCGTATGCAGCAGTTTTGTTGGCGTCGGTTTTCTGTGGGAATTGTCGTGTGTGTCGTCTTCTTCCACTTGAAATTTGAGATACAACTTCCAGGTGCATAGGTCATTCGAGCTCTCTACGGAGTGCATCCGTAACAATATACTTTTTTATTCAACGTAGTATTTTTGTTAATAAATTGAAATATCCTCGAATTCGGTTGTTCAAAATAATAGGGAACCTTACAGTTAACATCAGTTTTTCTTAAAATAATAAAATAAAACTAATACCTATTTGTTGAGATTATTAAAGGTTTAAAAAAAAATGGTAGTAGATTCGCGTCCCGAATGACCATCCTTATTTTTTAGGTCAGCAGTTATTCGAACAGTCATTGAATCAATTAGTTTCTGACACTTACTGATGGGAATGTTTTTTACAATGGATTTCAATGCCTGATTTTTATTTTGGAAAGTTTGTATCGCCAAAGATTTTTTAGTTCCGACCACAAATTCTTGAAGTTGAGATCGGGGGACTGAGAAGGCTATTGTAGCACTCACACTTGATGATCACTCCCATTTTTCACGTCTTTTTTTTAGTAAACCAGCAGTGAAACTTCTTTCCCTGAGTACGGCGGACATTTTCACCTATTTTCCTTCCATAACTGCAAAGAATGTTGCGAAACATCTCAATGCGAGGCAATGCAAAGCAAACTCCGTTCTCGCTTTTAAGTTCTTTCTACTTAGAAGGGGACCTTGCGAGCAATTCTACCGGACAGTTTATTTTCGAACAACCTTCTTCGGATAGTTAGTGCACTTACTGCATTATTTAATTCCACGGTAATTGCCCTTGATGACATAAAGGGATCCCTCTTCATTAACAGCATAACATGGAAGTCATCACAGGGGGTTTTTTTTTTTGGTCTACCTCTAGTTCCTTGTACTGGGGTTCTTGAAAGCGCGTTGAAAACAGTGTATTTTCTATACAATTATGGGTTTTTCCTTGGTCTCTTAAATTATTAATTATGGGACTTCAGCAGTGCAATGTCCACTGCGTCCCATTTATAATACAGCAACGATTTTAAAGTGTTAACTTTGTATAATTCTAACGTCTACGAAAAACAACATTACCTTTTTAATGATTTTTGACAGAAATACGAACGATAAAACAACGAAACAACAAAATTTCCAAAAATTTGAACACTTTAAAATAATCCTATAATCCCTAAAACCAAACAACACGATTGAAGAATTGACCAAAAATGCATCATAAGAAAAACAATATTCAGCTGTGCAAATAACTGCACTAATTTCGAAAAAGAGATAAAAAGGGTTTAAAACAAACAAGCATATTACGAGTAATTATCAGCGATATTCCCTATTACTTTGAACAGCTCTGTAGATACTGGTCAAGCCGGTATCAAAATATCTAACCGCTTTTTTCATCGCTAATGTTGTCCATATTGTTCAATGATTTGCTCCAGTTCCTTCTCGCATCCGCTAAGGGTCCTAAGCAGTATGGTTTCCGACTTTTGGATGTTGATTTTTAAATTCCAAATATCACAATAACTCTTAATATGGTCGAAGTCACACTGCGGCATTGTATTGTTGACCTTAATTTTTGGGACTGATCGTGGCGTGACCTTTAAGATCACTTGTGTAGATATTAAATAGTGTCAATTTTTAAGGTCAAAGATACTGCTCGAAGTGACCTGTTACATTTAACAAACTTCTTTCCCATAGTCATTACGTATATTATGTGATTCGGCATGCCTAGTCCAATAAGCTTGTAGAACAGACGTTCTTACCATACGAAGTCGACTTAAGATTAAATTGGTTGTCCAGTATTAATTGCTTTTCTCCAAAACTTTTTCAGAGCTCTGTTAATCTTTCTAAAATTTTGCTAACATTCGGTAGGAAACTATCTCTATCCCGTTTAGGGATAGGATGGACCACAGCTGTTTTTCAATGCGCTGGATAATTATTGTTATCCAAAGCATTAGTAAACATATATTGGTAATATTTACTGCTTCTGTTGGGAAGTGTCTTAAAACGCCTTTGGGGCGTCCGGTGACTTTTTATTTTTAACTGAGTCCAGAACGCATAGGAGTTCATCCCTTCCCACAAACACACGTATAGAAATTCTGTCTTCGACGACGATGCCATTCGCAATATTTTCTTCATCGAATACAGTGAAACCGTATTAAATCGCCAAATTTCTATTCCTGCCTACAGTAGTGAATGGTTCAATAAAGCCACACTTTTAAGGTCGCGATTGCGCTGAGCAGAGTTGTTTACCCGGTACACAGACACGAAAAAACCCGCAGAATTGACAGAGCCGACACTCTCTGTATGATCATGAATTGTTCAAACTCAAAACTGTTAAGTTCACCGACTTTCAGTTAAAAAATTCGTATTAAGGAAAAAAGGATACTTACATAATTTTTTTACTGTGAAAATTATTAGAAAAATATTTGAAAAAGGTCTAGAAACTTACACAAAAGATCTATCAGGAATTCAACTTCAAAAAGCAATAAGTCTTTAGTGATGGCCCAATTATGTTTACTCAATGTTTCCCTAAGCTATTCCCTAATTTCTTCCATTTATCAATTTACAACTGATTCCAACTGGAGATTAATGACTCTATTTCTAATTTTACGCTCTATTATCATTTAATATTAGAAGCATAGTTGATTGAATTTTAATTTATTAATGTTTTTTTTATTTTACACATATGTACCTACCTTGTAATAAAAAAGCCCTTTATGAATCCGTCTATTTTCGCCTAATCTCGTAAGCCCAAGGTCCAGTAATAAATCTCGTCTTAAAAGGAATTTTTTTCTGCCCCTAGGCACCAATTGAATAGCTTTTGTTTAACCACTCTTTATTGTTTTGCAAGCAAATTTTGTGGTCTCAACCTTTTAATCCTTCGCTTGTCAAAATTTCACACACTACTAGATTGATGAACGGAGAAACTCTTTGGCATTTGAATATTGGCACTATCAGTAAACCGCAATAAAATAAATCGTAGGACATAACTACATAACTAGTTTGCGAAGTTCATCAGTGTCAAAGTCATACTTTTATAATTAGTTGTGGTTTGTAAAAGCTTAACCAAAATTTAAAGTTGTGGGTATTCGTTTTTATTTTTATTTTTCATTAGATTAATGAGGCATTTTGTCTTTAACTAAAACACATATGAAGAAATAGACAAAGTATTTGCTGGTACAAAACGACGTAATGTCAATGACCTGCAATATTATTTTGACAAGGCAATTTTAAAAGCAACAAACGTTGACATTTGGGTCACTATTGTAGCTTCATATCTATAGTCAAAAAGTAAATAACTTTCAATATTGTCTCACAATATTTTACCTTTTATTTTACTTTCCCTTGCGTTTCATAATTTTATTCAAATCAATTTCTTAGAAATCTCTTTTAAATCCATCGAAAGAGTGTGTATAGGTTGACAGTAGAATATTGGCAACCATTGGTCTCAACATTAACTGCCCTCTGAAAGAATCGTAGCAAACAAGTTGGGAATATTTAAAGCTCCGTGTCCAACTACAATTTGGGATGCAGTTTATATGAATTTGTTAACAAATTAGGAAGAGTGCGAGCCATATGAAACCGTGTTATTTTTTCTTTTATAAGATAGCATCTTCATAAATCGAGATTTCTAATTTCAACAGCTACGCAGATTTACATTAATTCTCTTCCTCTGTCCGGATAATCCGTTAACATGAGTTTTTTTTTATTCATTTTAATTTCACAAAAAAACGCTTGAAACTAACTTAAATAACTTAACTAACCTTAAATATCTTATTGGCCCTATATGGACACTCTAAAGTAAACAGAACAACTTAAGATTATGCCTTTCAACCTTATTATTAACATATAATAGTTACAACCAGTGGATAAATGTGGATAAATTAAAGCTAAGGAAAATTATATGACCTTGTCCCTCGCTGAAAATGACTCAACTCAAAGATTATAGAAATATAGAAATAGAATAGAAATTAAATTTAAAGCGGCTTAATATGAAAATTCTTAACAAGGACAAAAAATGTCGCCATATGGGCTTCTTATTACATGTATGTTAGCGTTGCCGCGCGTTTCCAACGTGAAAGATATTGTTCAATAACGAGAAAATTTTCGTTTTCCTTAACGCCGTGCTGATCGAAGTTGGTTGAGATATTCCATTTTCCAATGTTTCCAAAACAGCTTTGTTGATTGCAGCTTACTGGTCCACCTGTTTCGAAGCCCTTAATGTGCAGTATTTTTTGTATCAATCTCCCTTTAAAAAGTGTGCTGGATAAGGGGCCACTATTTTTTCACGTCTTCGCATATGTAATTTATCGGGCGACTGTTAACAACGTCTTCGACCTCCGTCAAGAATGTGTAGAGTTATGTAGTGCATCCTTTGCAGAGCGTACTAAACATTCCCAGAACCCACCAGGGGCTCGTCTAACGATGAAATGCCAGGAAATGTTCATTCCATCAAAAATAATTTCAACTCAAGGCGAATATTTCTGATGAAGAACGCTTGACGCAGATGTGTACTGAGACTAGGTGTAATCTCCAGATAAATGGCACGTACTGCAGAATAAGTAGACAACAAAATGTAGTATTTTGTATTACCTTACGATTACTAAACCAACAAGGGACAAGCAAAATCTACTCCTGTGGTTTCGAATGGTTTCAAACGTATGCGGTGATCCTCAGAATTTTTTTAAGACTAAACTTTCTATTGACAAAATTGGTTCACCATTCTTCTTCTTAGATGACGTTACAGCTCACGGCGAACCAGAGCCAAACTTCTCTCATTCACTTATGTTGTGTGTCATTTGTTTTTGACACAAGTGAACGGGACCTACAATTTAATGCCGATTCCGAACGGCGAGGACCTAGAAACTTTTTCGTAGCAAGTGTACTACAGTACCAGTGCCAGTACCCCGACGAGAAGAGAAACCGCGTAATAAACATTCAATGGTGTTGATCTTATCGGGATCCGAACTCGCTCATCGTGCATCAGAGGCCGACACACTACTCACCGGGCCACGACGCTCTCCATTAACAAGTGCTTTTTACAGGTTCTTTTACCTGAAAAGAAAAGAACAGAAACCAATTAATGAGATGAATATCATCATTATTTACATTTTCCACATCGAAGAGTCTTTAAAGCACTGCAACTTTCGACTTAGTCAGATAGTTTTTTCGTCGATACGCCTCTTGTCAGTTGGATTTGGCTTTCAGGAACATAAACGCCAAACCACTCCTTTTGTTTTATTTTGGATCTCTCGTACTCAATTAGAAGCATAAGATTTCTACTTTTTTCGATCTCCACTTATACAATATAAATACAACTCGTAAATCGGACCATGTACTCGTATAAGTAGACTTGAAGTTTATCTTTAAAATATTTTTTAAGTAGGCAAAATGTGGAGTCCTAATAACAGCTGCAGTTAACTCCAGCTTTGGTAATGTTAATTCCTGAGATTTATCTTTATATAATGGCGCTATCCTATTTTTGGAGCATAATTAACTTATACCCACTTATCCATCAGACCGAAGGTAACGAATGTAAGTTACGGCGGGATGGCGTTAACGAAAACATAAAATTCATTTTCGGTCGGCAGAGATGTATAAATGTTACTAGGAATATTGACTTCTTTTAAGTTAAGCAGCTCGGTCCATGTTCTTTTTTTTTGCAAATCTGGTGGCAAAATATCATCCCAGTAAAAATGTCTCAATTCTTGGAACGCTTTTTTATGTTTTACTTAATGAAAATTCGTTTATATGTATAACTCTGTACTAAAGAGACGTGTGTCAAAAGCGGCAATTCGCATATAAGTGGAGTCAATGAGGGAAGTGTCACGCAAAGTGTGTTCCCATCAAATTCTTAATGGTCCATATGTACTCAAGGAATCAAACATTCTTGAAATCAAGCCTATTAGCTCTCTCTTCGTTCCACATTACGATACAACACCTGACGCTAAGTGCGTTATGTCTACTTCAAATTCATCTGAATTCACTAACCATTTAAAACTTAATACTATCTGGCTCCTTCGAGCCCCCTGCGAATTGGGAAAATGTTTGCCTTAGCTTGACACATTTGAATTCTATTTATGTAGTACAATACCAGCCCTGCACATAATATCGTCAGATTCCTTATAGACTTAAGCTACATCCAACTCGTCAGGAATGTTGCAAACCAAATCGTCTATTTAAAATGAGCTTTTCACAATTGTGCATGTAACTGGGTATTCATATCGTTCTTGTTTCAAATAATATTGAATTGCGACATTTAAAAGAAATGGGCTGCATGCGACATCAAAAGTTACCCTAATCCTTTGGAATTCTGTCCGATTCAGCAGTTTATGAGGAACTTAAATCTTGACATCGAACCAATAAAATTGAGGCATATCTCGATCTCTCTTGCATAAGTGAATTTGCAAAATGCTTTTGAATGTTCGAAACTAATCCCATTGAAAATGTAGTGGAATAGTCAGTAGATTACCTGGTGCTTTATTACCTGATGCTTTATTAGTTTAGCCGCGCAACGGTGCTTTGTCTTCATATTCGTAACATGTTTCCAAATCTCTTTGCAGCCTTTAACTTTTGAGCCTACATACCTCTAAATTAGCTTTGCAGAGATTTTGCCAGTTGCAGACATCCGTTGCACATAAACGCTGAACTGCTCTTCTATTTCAAGGCGCTTTCCTTTATTGTCCATAATTTGCTGTAACTCTTATATTGCCAGGTACTCAATCGCTGTAATAGCTAATTTTGAGACTTGTCCGTGAAATACTGAGCGACTCTATAACTCCATCACAAAAACAAACAAGAATTTCTCTTCGGCATGATTATTACTCCCGGGTTTCGGCACCTTTGATAATCAAGATAACTTGAACCGCTCAGTTTTATGCAAACATAATATATTTATTATAATAAAGAGGAGGGTTTTTTTACGGAATGAAAGTAGATTTCGAAGCGGCTTAGTTCTTAATATGAAAAAAGTGTTGCCATATTGACTTCTAATTATTTGTATGTTAGTGTTGCCACATGTTTCCGATTTAGACATGAATCAATTTATATGCCATTGGATATCCCATTCGTTCACCAAATTTAAAAAAATCACTGCTCTATATTTTTCTTAACATGTCTTAAACATGTTGAGTTTTGAGCCAAAAAAAGAGTGTGCAAAGAATTTTATTGCAAACTTGGCAGCTAAAGCATACACAATTTTTGTTGACACTTACGGTAAGCATAGTTTGTCGGAAACGGCATACAGAGATTGGTTTCGATGATTAAAAAATAATGATTTTCATGCTCAAGAGAAAGAACCCTCTTACGTAAAATCATCTATCGAAATATTTGGAAACATTAGAAATGTTTCAGAAACAACGTTGGCTGCCGTACGAGTGGAAGCTGAGAGACGTACCATATTACGGCTTAACTGTTGCTTCATGCTTATTTTGCGAAGTTCAAACCGAACGAAACCGGATCAACTATAATTGATCCATTTGAGCCGAGCACTGAAAGAAAAACGGCCGGTATGCTATCAATGACATGACATAGATTTTACTATTGTATAATACATGGGAACGATCGGGAACGTGCAGTTCAAGTCGTTAAAATCTACCTGGAAAACCTGGAATGGGATCCATCCGCCCTATTCTCCAAATATCGGCCTTCCGCCAGCAACTCGTTTCGTTGGACGACGCGTGGCCTGGCTGAACGCTCTTCCCATCTTTTGAAAAATCCAAAGATTCAGGCGATTTGTGGATCGCCTCGAAAGAATTCCCTTTTTCCAATGCAAAAGTTGTATGCTGCCAGAAAAAATGTAGCTAGCAATGGAGAATACTTTGACAAATATTTTTTATGGGTTACTTTAAATAAAGCATTTGCGAGTATTCACAGTCATATTTTTTTGGGCATCGTTCAGCTTTTAATTAACATTGGTAATAATAATAAATTGGTTGTTTTTTGTATTCTTATTTTTCGAAGTATCTTCTTAATGTGATAAGATATGGTATTACTTCCAAGAATATTTTATTTTTTTCTTCAAAAGGATACGATCTATCCACTTTTCTAAGTTGCCAAAATATTACCAATATCGTATGTTTTTATATTGTACATATTCGGTATTCTTGACCAAATTTCAAATTATTAAAATGTCTGCAAGGATGCATTCATAGCTAGTTGAAATGAATGAATGAAGCATCTAACAGATTGCTAATAGGTCTGCTTTTTCGTTTCCTATATGGCCAGCTGGCGTAATACATAGTTGTAAGCATTCCCATACCAATTTAGAGGTGATTTCTTTGCTTTTGTGTTTATGTTTGCTCTAAGGCAGAGTTCAATTGCGAATATCTCTGCTTGAGATTCGGAGTTGTATCTGTCTATGCTGTGAGCCCCACCTTCGTTCATTTTGGATCCATCTGTGTACCATACATAGGATTGACGATCGAAGGAAGGTCTATTTTGCCCCGATGTGTCGAGAGGCAGTTGTGACCTTCAAATTTTGGCTGAAGATATGCCTTGGAAGACAATTGTCTATATGGGGTATTTTTAGGATTTCATGCCTGTTAAGTTCATTAAGAATGTCAAATGAAATAGCCTGGAATTAGAGTCATCCTCCGCTATAAGTTTATGAGCGAATTTTATTGCTTCTTTTTTAAGTTGGAGGTGTACGGGTGGTAGGTCCGTGGTGACTTCTAGCGCTGCTGTGGGGGTTGTTCTCAAAGCTCTTGTAATACAGATACAAGCTAGTCTTTGTAGTTTGTTGAGCTTGGCTTGTACTGATGTTTGTTTTGTTTTGTGCCACCAGACGGGCATAGCGTATGTAAGAATTAGTCTGGTAATGGCTGTGTATAACCAGCGAGATATCTTAGGATTAACGCCCCAAGTTTTTCCAGTGAGACTTTTGCTGGTCCATCCAATGGCTTTCTCAATGGTTTTTGTGATGTGAGAGTTCCAAGTGAGCTTTTCGTCTAGTGTTGCACCTAGATATTTGGCTTCGTTTGAGAACGCTATTGTTTCACCAAATAGAGTGAGTTTTTTTGAGTTTATGCCTACTTCTTCTTTTGATGAAAGCGACTATGATGCTTTTTTTAGGGTTGCCATTTAGTCCAACTTTTATGCACCAGCTCGCAACAAGGTTGAGGGCACTCGAGGAGTTCCGAGATTGTGTCTTCGAATTTTTCTCTAATTAGGATCACAATGTCATCAGCATAGCCTTGGACATAGAAGCCATTTTTGCTGAGTATGCTAATCACCTCTTTGATAACGATGGACCATAGAAGGGGTGAAAGAATCCCGCCTTGGAGGCGGCCTTTCGTGGTTTTTATCCATCTGCATTTGAATTCATCTGCATGTGGTACTATCTACCCCTGTGCTGAGGATGCAGCGATGTATTTGGCGGTGATCGGTATTGACGAAAGCACCCTCAATATCAAGAAAGCAACCTATCGCAATTTTTTTTGGCGCTTAGGGATTTACTGATGCGAGCTGTTAGTTCCTGAAGAGCATGCGTGGTTGATTTCCAGGCTCATGGCCGATTAAAACCTACACGTTTCACAATGGATAGCGGTTCATTGTCTATAACAATAATTTCGATCAATAATGGTATTCTCTCGATTTTGTGTATATAAATGAGGAGGTATAAATGAGTCTTCAAATCCACTTTCAAAAGATGTCTCTGGCTGTTATAAACGTTTAACCAGTTAACTGTTTCGACTTTATTGGAAAATGTGACCTAATATATGACTTTAATATTTTTATTTCGTTATTTATTTCATGTAGACATTTGTTTATTTATATTAACATAAGTAGGAACCAAAAACATCAAAAATAAATGGTCACTATTGAAGACGCATGACGAAAACACAAAATAAAAATAAAAATAACACAAAATTTTAAATTTTTTTTATGTCGAATATATTCGTCACAGTTAACAGTTATCCATTGATGCTTGCTTTCCAAGTACAGTTTTTATGAAAAACGAAACTGCATAGAAAAAAAACACGAGGTAGGAACGATAATGCCCACGATGCAGTACCAAAGAAAAACAAAGTTCTTGATTTAAACGGAAAACAAAGCGTTCTTATACATCCAGTTTATCAAAATATCTTCTCCATTGGGTTGCAACTCTTTCGTTTTCCGAAACTCCACAATAAATATTTATCCGGCCTAATACCCTTTTCATACAGCGTTTAGCCCTGTATACATATATTCTTGTCATGTTTTTAGCCGCACATTCTTCCTAAATTTCAGCAAACTTTTATCTTCGCCATTTTCGCTGAAGAGATGGTTGCCTTCCGTTCGTAGGGTTTGATATCTTGTACGCGTGATCTTTTCGCTATTTTCCAGAGCTTGATGTCTTGGAACATTACGGGCTTTTTTTCCTCGCATTCTTTGTCAAACCAAGGCTTTACTTTGTGGGCGTTGTAATAACTTAGTCTGTTTTCCAATTCCTTCTTTACAAAATATTCCCACACTGTCTTATTGGTTTCTATGCTAGGGCGTACCGACTATTAATTTTGTCCCAGCATCGAATGCAGATTCGAGGGCCCTTCAACTTTTCAACGTTATTTTTTTTTATACATTGATATGTTGCGCTTCTATGAATTTGGATTCGATTTTAATCAGTGACTTCATTATCCTCACCTTCAATTTTTGTCTGCCTGTAAGCCAATTGTACAAAATTTTGAGCCTTGACAGGAGTCTATTTTTTCTGTCTGTACAGCGCGTGGATTGTTGCGTTTCGGTAGATGTTTGTGGTGTAGTGATGCCGTTGGCGTGGTATCGTACTCTCCATTATCTGCTACGCCGATCTCGTAGTTTGGCATGGTCCTATTGAACGGTGGGAAGTAAGTACCAAAGTGAGCGTTCTTATCAGGGAACTGGCAAAGCGTGGCCAACCTCTGTAATCGTAAAGGTACGTTTGGACGTATCTCCGCGAATTCATCTGATACTGTGATTATGACAATTGTCACTCAATGAATGTCCCCCAGTCATGTTGGGGGGTACTATGTACTAGGTTTATCAATAAGTTTTGTCGTTGCTTTATTTTTCTTAAAGTGGTACTACTTTCTTATGAGGACGTGTGTAGTTATACATATGTATGTATGCAGCAATTCAAAGCTGACGTAGCACAGTAGTTTTGCACAACGGAAAAACTGGACGTTCAAAAATGAATGCAACCGCAAGTTTAATCATACATTTTTTTTTTTGAAATCACACGAAAATACATACAGTGAAATCTTTCACTGCGAACTCCTCCCTCCCGGACATATTTTTTTGAACGAAAATTGCTCCATATAAGTTGCATAGTTTACAATTTCCCTTGGACGGACAAACCCTTGAACGGACACGAACAGCAATTTCGCATATAACTAATAAAATATTTTCTCTTAGCCGGACACCAAAGTAAGATTTAACATGTCATCAGACGGATATTCTGGAAACGGTATTTTTGATGTGAAACATCTACATATATGCGCGGCTTGGCAGTAAAATCGGCTCGGATGGCATGACGGAAAACGGCATGACGCTGTCGTGCTACAATGCCCCCACTACGTCACCGCTGCCGACTCATTTGCGTGTGCGCCCGCGCGTATCCTAAACACTTTGTTACTTCTCTGTGTGAGCCGCGTTTCTATGTATAATACTTGGCACGTATACCATTTGTATACACGCATTGTATTTTGCTTTTAAAACTATTGTTTTTAAAGCGTTTAAAGATTTCGAATAAGTAAATATTATCAAATCGAAATATGAGTGACAGTGACGATCAAGTGACCAAAAAGAAACAAAAGGTCAATGATGATCAAAGTGCAGTGTGCAGTGAAATGTTTAATACGTGTCCGCTTCACGGAATACAATCTTTCGATTCAAACCAAAGGTTAGTAAATAATCGGCAATTATTTGGAAAAAGGCCCTAAAAATCGGTGTTTTGATGAAATTCGAGAATGTACATATGTATGTCAAAATGGGCTTTGTCCCGACAGCATGCCTCCTTCCTCTTTATGTATCGTAGATTTGCATAGAATTTAACTAAAACGTTCAAGAACAATGCCTTCGCAATTGCAAGAGCCAAAATTGACGGTATTTTGTAATATGTAGTTTTTCATGTACATAACAAACGTTGTTGAAGCTTTTCCAATTGCATACCGTGAGAAGTTAAGGAAATTGAATGTGAAGAATGCTCTTACTTAAAACATAGTTGCATACTTACAGGCAAAATGAAGTCGTATTTTGTATGGAGAATTTTATGTACATATCTTCGAAACTATAGATAAGTCCGACCTTAAATATATATTGAACATAAGTATGTATATCATATTTTCGCTTTTTTCCAAATATTTACCAAATTATCCATTAATATATTGTATTATTATATTATTACTATTGAATTTGGGATTAGAATTGTGTTTACTGATGTCAACAAACGTTTTATTTTCTGCGCATGCGTACATTTTATACGTAATTGAAAATATTTATTTGGTAATGATTACATTGTTGAAATATGTAACTTATAATTTAGAGCGGACAAGTTCTCTACAACAACACAATACTCGTACACAAGATTTTGAAAAAATACATAATGACAGGGTTCAAACAACAGCAGCTTTTCAGACAATATAAGGTCAAGATTCTAATCCTTACGCCAACTTTCATTTACATAAATTTGCTCACAAATATTTTATTGATAACTTTAAAATAATCAGTTCGGACACGCTAGCTCAATCTGTGATAGACTTTGGTTTGTGAGAGATTTGAAGAAACCTACATCTGTACATGAAAATACTATCAACAGAATAACTGATATACAAGATATTTCTACACTTAAAATTTGCTCTACGTGTAAATCGGCTCTTGATAAAAATAGAATTCCTAACTTATCAGTTTATAATGGATTTCGCTATCCTGAAAAACCGCAGCATTTATCAACGCTCGATTTTGTTACTGAAAGACTTCTTTCTCCTCCTATTCCTTTTATGCAAATAAGGAGATTAAGAAATGTTCATGGACAATTTGGAATATATATGTATATAAATAATCAACGTTCCTGTTACAGTTGATACAATGGTAACTTCTCCTCCAAGTAATATCAATGATGGGCATTGCGTTTATGTACATATTAAAAAAATCATTCATAAAAGTAGTTTTGTTCGTGGATTAGTTAACATCAAATCAATTAAATTATGACTACAGTACTTGCTTACTACACCTTTATATTATTTCAAAATAACAGTCAACGTGTCATTTTTTTTATCAAGATATACAATATTATATATTCCTCAAGAAAATATTGATGATTTTGGTGAAAATATTGATATTAAAGAAAGTCTTACTACGCAGTAACAAACTTTAATGTGGAATGAGAAAAATACTTAATACTAGCGCCAGGATAACACAACATTCCACAGAGTTTACTATTTTACGAGTATTTACATAGGACAATTTCGACAATTTAAAGATGAAGTCACAGTTACGCCATTTATGATGGCATCGAGTGAACTACGACGTCAAGGTCGCAGAGGAGTAGATCCATAACATTTGTTGTATATGGCTGTAAAAATAATGAGATTACGAGTTCGTGATAGTTTGACTACAGCATTTAAACATGTTGGTACGGAAACTAATATAACCAAGGAACAGGTACAGTCTGCTTTAGCTTTTTTTACGATTAATACCTAATTCTGTCTGTTACTGGTCTGAAAAATAAATTTATATGCAATGATGCGGCAGATAGGAAAGCCGACTGCATTCATGACACTAAGTGCTAATGAAATTGGGTGGCCGGATTTATTGAGACTGTTACATTCTTTAGCCCACGGCAAGGAAGGCATTTAAATATTAATTGCATCAAAATTAAATTTCATCGAAAAAAGTTCATTAGTTAACAATGACGCTGTAACATGTGCTATTTATTTCAACAAATTACTCAACGTGATTATAACAATATTACAATCAAAACAATTTAGTCCTTTTGGAAAATATAGAGTTGTTAATTATTTTAAACGAATAAAATTTCAACATCGAGGAAGCCCTCATGCTCATATTTTGTTATGGCTTGATAATGCACCAGATTCTTGGAAAAGGCCAATATCGAGCAATATAAATGATTGATAGCTTAGTATCAATATCTTCGGCGGAAACATCGGGAAATATTAAATTAATCACTCATAAACACACCTTCGCATGCTACAAAAAAGTCACTGCTAATTCGCGTCGAAAATACAGATTTGACGCACCATTTATGTACTGTAAATTTACAATGATTTTGACGCCAATGTAAAAAAACAGATCCTAATTTCAAAGAATACTCGAAACGTTATGCTGAAATTAGAATGAATTTAGAAAGCAACGAATACAACAGTTTTGATGATTACAGTTTTGATAAGTAATAATATTCGATCAGATGAAGATTATAAAAATATAATCAGATCGGGTATTACTAGACCTCGATTTTTTTGTAAACGACATCTTCCAGAGAAATTGCATAATACATTTAATCCATTGGTTTTCAACATATTAAAATCGAACATGGATTTCCAGATAATCACTGAAGAATATTCTTATGCTGCATATGGTGTCGATAATGTAAATAAGATGAACAGAGGAGTCAGCAATCTACAACGTAACATTATAGAAATAGTGAATGAACATCCAGAGTTCGACATTGTTGAAATAACTCGTAAAATGAGTGTTGATATGTTGAATTCTGTTGAAATAACCCGTCAAGAAGCTTCTTGGTATCATCTTCGAGAACCAATGTCAAAAAATTCAGTGGCAGTTCAATATATTAATACTTATTGACCAATTTAGCGAAAAAGAATTAAAAAAAACATTAAAACAAATGAGTGAACTGGATGAGGACTCTACTGATATTTAGAACAATTTATTTCCAAATATAATAAAAACAATAGTGGAGTTTATGTAAAACGAACTCAGCCACGAATTATTCGTTACAGAAACTATGATATTGGTCAGGATTACAACGAGTATAGAAGGGAAATGGTGACTTTATGCTGGCCGTTTAGAAATGAGGATACCGAAATTTTAGCAGACATGAAATTCATTACCATATATGATGAAAACAAGAATACAATTTTACAAAAACGAAAAGAGTTTGAGTCTAATATTGATATTCAAAAAACTATTGATATATGCCGACAGCTATGTATGTCGCCAAGATGATCAATTGAATGATGACGAATTAGAAATTTTATAATTTTTTTGCTTTATTTTATAAAAATATGTTTTCAGAATGCCACCAAAAAGGAAAACTTTAACGCTAAAAGAAAAGATAAACTTAATTATTTTTTCGGAAAAATACAAAAAAAACATACGTGAAACAGCAATAGAGTTTCAAATAGGAAAAACCCAGGTTGCTGACTTACATATTAAAAAAGAGGAAGAAATGAATGGCAATCTAATTCAAGTGCAACTCTTCTTAAAAGCCGTTTTGATTCATCGAGCGGGAGTCTAGATAAAATTGTTTTTGAATGGTTTTGTGCAGCTCGAAACAAAGGATTTCTCTATTTCTGGAACCGCCATTCGACATAAGGCAGCAGAAATTGCGAATCATTCAGGAGTCACAGATTTTAAAGCATCTGCAGGTTGGTGGCTGGATAATTTTCGGAAACTTCACGGTATTTTCTACAAAAACGTGAACGGAGAGGGTAGAGATGTTAAAACGGTTATGATCCTACATTTAAAATACAGATGAGACTGGTCTTTTTTTTCGAGCGTTACCCACAAAGGCAATGGTTTTGAAAGGTGAAAACAAGAGGAAAACTTTCAAAGGACAGGCTCACTATTTTGCAATGTGCCAATATGGCAGGAGACAAAGAAAAACTTTTAGTCATCGGAAAATCTTGGTCACCCAAGAGCATATCGTGGCCTTAAACATGATCAGCTGTCTGTAGACTGGAAGCACAACAAGAAATCACGATAGAGTGGCTTCGTTTATTCGACAAGAAAATAAAACTGCAGAAGAAAAAATATTGTTGACAACGCTCTTCCATTCTAAAGACTTGGAGCTGGAAAATATAAAAGTTGTTTATCTTCCACCAAACACCACATCGATTTGCCAGCCCTTGGATCAAGGTGTGATAACCCTTTCCCTCCCGAACTATTCCAAATTTATATTTTTCTGGGATTATACTCTTTTTCCAGTGTTTATAGTTTTATGAAAAAAAAAAACAGATAGGAAAAAAATAAAAAAAAGTTATTGAATGTCCTTCAAAAGGGACACTCACATTTGTGAGCTTCAGGAGTGCACCTCCATTAATATGAGCACAAATACTGAAAGTAAAACGAAGGGCAACATTTTAATATTTTGTTTTCTTTTGACACAGCCAATAGGCAAAAGTGAAAATTCCAATTAATTTTTTTTATTTTTCGTGGACAATATATAAAACTTACTTACTTACCCTTTGTGTGGAAGAGCTTGAAACAATTTGAGTCTTGGCAATTGCAAATTACTTGGCAATTGGATAGACTTCACCGGTGCCTTAAGTGTTTCAACTACTTCTTCTTCTTCTTCTTCTTTTCCTTTTTCCGGCGTTGTTATGGTCAGAAGTGTAGGACCATAACCTTCCCACTTAACTGCATTCCTACTGGTCCGCTTGTGGGGCCCACCGGTTTGACCTCAGAAAGTAGCGGCAGGCTTCCCGGTTTAGGATTACTTCATCGCTGAGGCCAATCAAATGCTGGTGTTTTTGCATTTGTTTGCACCAATTGTTTTTCGGCCTGCCTTTTTTTTGTGACACGGGCATGCTCCAGATTTTTTTTGTTTGATCTTACTTTTACAACACCGGTGATCTCCAGTCGTGTCAACCCACTGATTTGCATGTACACTTGTGGGGCAGTTTAATGGTGGTATATGTGTCCCTAGGCTCACCTTGGTGTTTTCTAAATTGCCTAGATGTGATTTTTGTTTACCTTTGTTTTAGTCGCCTTTTACGACAAGCGAGAGGTATCGCTGCAGGGATATTCTTAACCCGTCCCTGCACGGAGGAAGTGTTTCAACTACTGGCCAGTGATTAAAACAATCAAGGCGCTTATCTTGCCTAGGCATTGTAGCAAACCTTTTTCGTGTCATCTCAACCGGTAGGTCTTCTGGTTCTGAATCAAGAAGCAAATCTTGAAGCAAATCCGTCTGCTCCTTTCTTGGGAGAATATTGAGGAGTTTGCAATCGTGTTTATATTCTAAATATGTGTTAACAATGGCCAGTCCATTTTTTGGTCTTTACCAACGTGCGATAGCATTCCCGTAGTAGCGTTATAAGACGATACGCATGCAGGTCATGAAACGTCAAATCGGGCCTCTGCTGTTTTATTCCAGCGTTTGACAGTGCTAACTGGTTGACTGCCTGCCAGAGTAGAAGCAAATAACACGCTCTTATTGTCCTTCCATTTGATAACACATAAAAAATTGTCATTAAGGCATATTTCTTCGAACTCCCCCCTTTTCATCTTGGAATCTGTAGTGAAAGTGTAAGTATTCTGGCAATTATTCATTAAAGTTCCTGTGTCAAATATTCCGTTTTCTTTCAGTTTCTGAAGGAGTGAGAGTGTCATACTCTTAAATATCTATCGAAATAGACACTGGAATTGGTTGGCAAATCTACGGCCGGTCCACAGCCGAGACGTGATTCCAACTTGATAAATCTCAAAATCTAAGACCATTCCACAAGATGACGTAAGCGCGAAGTTAGGTCCTACCAGGCGTGGCTTATTGTTGACATACTGATAACGCGCTGTTCTACCCAAAAATGGTATCATTTGTTCATCTATAGAAAATTGCTGAAACATATTTCTATTGAGGCCCAAACACCGTGCTCTTACAGAATCAATTACTGGCTGCATCTTCCACAGCAGATTCGCCTTCTTGTCATCCTCTGACACAACGTTTACATCTACAAAATGGAAGTGTATAAAACCTATCGCGAGGCATAGCCTGAGCAATTAAGTCGAAGCGGAACTTCGTATTCCAGTACATATGAATGCGTGGGAACTTAATACATCTTATTATTGTATGCATTCCAAAAAATACTGACATCTCTTCGAATGTGGTTTTAAGCTCACGACCAGTTGCTGCAAGATAATACTGTGATATTATCTTCTCTATAAACTCAACTGTAAAATACTGTGAGAAATATTCATACGGTGTTTTAACAGCCTAAATAAAGAAGAACACCCTATAAAATAAAGAAGATAACGGTTTTGCTTAGAATTTATCGGTACCTTATCTGTAACATTAACAGACAATAGTCCATCCTGATAAAATGGTCTTTTAATCCACTGAAATTTTCTCTTTTTCAAATTTGACGGATGAATGATTTCAGCATTATATATTGTAGAAAAAATCCAATTAAAGTGTGAAAATAATAGTAGAAAACTGTAAAATTTCAATAACAAATACTTTTGAACCATTTACTTACATTTAAACTTCAGAATTTAAAAGGAAAAACTCAAACAAAACCCTTTTATGCAACGAAATTTAAATAATCAAACACAACAAGACGTATCAGCTTCGAACCGCACTTTTGACAACTCGATGAGACACACATTCACAGCGCTATTGTGTTGTATGAGATAAAATGAATCAACAATGATTTCACAATCGTGTGATGCGGGAATAAACCGTGTAATTTAGTTCATTTTATAAAGAAAATTCGAAAACTCACAATTATGAGCCCGTGGAGGGCTCAGCGATGAAGTAATCCCAAACCGGGAAGCCTGCCGCTACTTTCTGAGGTCAAACCGGCGGACCCCACAAGCGGACCAGTAGGAATGCAGTTAAGTGGGAAGGTTATGGTCCTACACTTCTGACCATAACAACGCCGGAGAAAAAAGGAAAAGAAGAATGCGTGGAAACTAGTCACAACAAAAACAGTTGTAAACTGTTTTAAAAATGTTTTTGGACAAAGGTTAGATTTGTAAAAGATGAATTCGATCCTAAAGATGACTTGCCTCTCTCAATTTTAAGGGAAATTTCCAAGCTTCTTACGGAATGCAGATTGGAAGCAGAACCCGAACATTTTGTCTTAATGGATAAAACTGTAAATGTCGAAGATGACTTCGAGATGGTACGAGAACGTTGCAGTTCCTGTTGAAATTGTCGAAACTGAAAGTGATGCTGAGGATGATGATTAGAACCAGGTATAGGGTTCATTTAATTCTTACCACGAAGCTAACGCTTCTATTGAACGCATAAAAATGTTTGCGGCCAAGAAAAATTACCGTGAGGCCGTTCAACTTCTGTTTGATCTACAGACCAGATTTCAAAACAACTTTTTCTAAAACTAAAAAAACAAATATTGAGGTATTTTTTTCTGCTTATTTTTGTGTTGTGTAACATAGAGGCTTCACCAACTGATCAATCAGTTATGCGATAAAAAAAAACATATTGTATAAAGTTTATTTGTTTTTTGTATTTTTTTATTTTCTGTTAATAAATGAATACATACTATGTATATTACTTTCGATGTTTTTTTTGTATTTAATTTTCCTTAAGCGGACAACTCCCTTAGGTGGACAAAAAATGTTGCACCATTGCTGTCCGTTCAGGGGAGATTTCACTGTATATGTATGTACATACATACATATGTATGTACATATGTAGATATCTACATATGTACATATGTATGTATGTGCATACCTATGTACAATACATAGAAATGAAAGTCAGCTTGATAAGTTCAAAATATTCATTATTAAACTATGTTCATATGTATATATATGGGTACATACAATATAATAATTCAAACCGGTCTCAGTATAACCGACATATCTTTAATTCGAGTAGTCAACTACATACTGTTTATTCATCATGTTGGAAATCCCCCGAAATCGAATCACAATTCTATGAAAACGACCAACTCTACTAAGAAGCGAAAACTGTCGAAAAACCGGCAGTACAAACCGGATTATGACGTTATACCTTACCCAGTTATGCATGTCATCAATAGACACAACACCATCTCATAGCATCTTACTTTACATTTCTCATCGAACTACTTTGTTTTAGGAAACTTCTAAGATCAGCGGAATACGTTAACGTTTTTTCCAATAGATTGGCTAAAACCGGATTGATTCTTACCGAAAATATCTTTGAATTCGATATGCGCCAGCTACTAACATCAAAAAACACAATCAAAAATGTCTAACCTAGGACACTTGTACTTGCTGTCAGATTCGATTTAAAAAACATATACATACATATGTCACATGACGTCACGCATCCCATTGGATTTTTGTATTTGTTTTTTTTTAAATATGATTATGTTCGGTGTGACTAAACTCACATACAAATAAGTAAATAAAATTATAAAGACGATTACGATACTATGACGATGGCATACATTCTATGGTATATCCACGCTGCTAGCGCTCGCCGTGCTATTATCGTGAAGTCAGTTTGTATTGTACCAAATATCATCTGGCATCAGCTGTATTTTCATTCATAAAAATTTCGCGAGAAGCTACGAGAAATGACGTCACATAATGCCGATCTCTATGGCGGAAGAGCACAATGAAGGCATTTGCTCTGTTGCTTGCGCTATCCCAATTTATTTGCTCTTAAAATCGAAAATATTGATTCTCTTTTTTGGAAGGGAAAGAAGGAAGGGAGCGAAGCGAATGAGTATACATATGGATGTATGTATGTACGTATTTCTGTGTCGGGTTGATCAATAAACAAATAGGAAGAAAATTACTCGTAATTGCGTAATTATGGAATTTCTGCAGTTTTAATTAAAGTTAAAGTATCTTAAGTTCACTCCATACTAATAGCCGCAGTGTAGGGAATCAGTGTCAGTCGTGAATCAGTCATAGGAAAACAAACTTGTCTGTAACACACTCAACTTTTCACTGAAAGGTTATTTCTCAGTTTTATTGGCCTTCCCATTAGTCCGCAGATATTTTTTTGCGTCAGGTTTTTGGTATCCACTGAGATACACTGCAGATGGATGACAGACAAGTATACTAGTAGAACGTATTTTGTCGGACTGAGAAAGAGTGGTGATCATTCCGATGACTGTTGCCGGATTTGAACCTGGGATTTGAATCAGCGTTGGTAGCTTGCATATGTATAACCTTTGCTTTGCCTGGATTACACACATATGTACATATGTACATAATTGATTAATTTAGCATGATCTCAAAGATAGGCATTGAGCAATTGGTAAATGCTTTGACAAACTTTTAAACGTCTTAAAATTAAAATAGTCTTTTTCCTCCAAAGGACTATTGCAATTATTTGATTAAATATCCTAAGCAAACAATAAATAGTATTTTATAGGAATGCTCGCTTTCATGAATTTAGGCTTCCTATGTACATACATATGTACATACATAGGTATCTGCGTATTCTTTGCATAATGTTTAAAATTAAAGCAATCGGTTTTCCCAAACAGTTATTGTTTAGTTTAGTTTAGTTAGTAAGTTTTCCCAAAAACAAATCGTGTCCAAGACCATGGTCCCATGTGAATCAACTTCTGTTTTCATATATTACAAGCAAATTTATTAATTAATCAGAATTAAGAGGGTTACTAATTCCACTTGAATGAGTAATTAATTTATTGAGAGAGGATGTAGCGATATATTTTACCTGATGGAGGGGTAGAAGGATTAGAGTTCTGCATTTGGTTGCGCGGGTTTTACAGACATTTTAATTGCAACTAACTGCATGTTTAGTCATATGTTCAGATCAGTATTGCGTAGAAATTATTCAATTGCACAACGTGATGACATGCATATCGTACGTTTTACGATCTCACTCAAACGCTACTCAATTGAAATCTTTCTCTTAAATACAATTGAGTCGAATTCAAAACCATGTAACTAGATAGAATAAGAATTGATAGCGGAACTCCCCCATTAGCCAATAACAAAAGCCACAAGAAAGATTGGCTTAAAGAGAAAACAAATCACCGCGAATGTTTAATGTCTAAAGAGCAAAAAAGAGAATTGGAAAGGCAAAAATACTCTTTTATTTTATAAAAAGCAAAAGCAAATTTATAACAGACCAGCAATAAAAGGTTAAGAAGACGAAATCGAAAGATATCTTTACTATACCAAGAGATTACAAGTTATATTTCATTCATAATTATTCACGATTAAATGAATTGTCGTTCGGTTCGCTCTTCCTCTGACGTGCCCCCTACAAGTATAACCAGTTAGCCAGTTGCCACCACCGCCGCTACAATACGCTAAAGGTGGTGATTTTTTTTCGTCTGTTTCGTATGATATTTTCTGCATTTATATTTGGTGTTAAATGGGCTGTCAAATGTATTTGATTGCGAATCGTCCGTACGGTGAGCGCGCTGCTTTAACTACTCTGAGCTCAATCAACCTAAGATCTAAACGTTTTGAAGGACTTTCATTTTAAACTAAAACTAAATTTTTAAATTATTAAGATAAAATATATTTGTGCGAAAAGCATTGGGTACTATCTACTCGTTTTAAAATTCTGTTTAAAATATTAAGTTCGAAAATAAGTTGTTTGTTGTCTTTGCTACGGTTCTGATTGTAAGAAGTGTGTGTACGACTTGCCTTTTAAGTTCTGGGTTGACGATCGTTTGACTTCCGTTTCGTTGGTGCGAACCAGCCAGTGTGTGTCGTCGATTTCCGTTAATAAAGTACGAAGACCGATTAACTGATAAAGAAAACAGCAAAAAATACAGAAAGAGAAAAACTAATGAAAAGGAAAAGAAACGTCAGGCGCTTGAATACGAAAAAGAAAATATAAAAAGAAATGATTAAAAAATTTAATTGAACAAAACTTAAAGAATAAAGTTAAAACGAAAAGAAAAAAATATTGTACATAGAAAGAACATTGTGGAATATGTGTGTACATCATTAGTGTACATAGAGGCATAAAGTCCAGCCTACAAATATATTAAGAGAGTAATAAAAAAAAAAGCACTTTAGATATTTGTTCAATATCCAACCACTGCACTGCAAAAGAATCTATCTTGAATGTGTGCTCAGCATCTCGCTAGATCGGGTCAATTAATTATTCCAAAACAATAAATTTAATGTGATATAATTGTCCTTATCTGTTTCAGTATCAGTGTGAAAGACGAGCAGAAATAAGCGCGCTAAAAAACGAAGAAACAAACAGCTTAACAAGTGTGAAGACATAAGCTCTATGCAACAAGTGTATAGTGTATTTAAAACCAATACATAAAGCAAAAGTAGCGTATGCGCAATAGTAGTAATACACACTACTGTCACACAATATCATGTGGTGATGCCCAATCGGCTGTCGGCTAATGTTAATAAGAGACTGCTTTATAGTAATCATGTATCATTGTGATCCTAATTTATTGATGCCCAGTGGAGAAGCTGTAAGCTATAAAAGCTATTGGCTATGAGAAAGCGACATACTATTACCACTTGAGTTTTCGAGGCGTCAACAACAAGTCGTGTTCTCCTTTTTGAGATTCGCACACCGATTAGGTCGCTTCAATATCATCTAGATCCATTCCAAATCAAAGAGTGTTTTTCTTTCTTTGACATTAACCTATAGAAGCTTGAAAACTGTATAAAATAATCTAAAAAGCAGTGAACAAGCTACTGATCGTACTTTAGTGTTTGGTGGTAGGGTTTAAGCTAATCTTTCGAAACTTTAATTTTTGTATAGAATTTCGTCAATAAAGCTAGGATATTTAATTTATCTGTGATAAGAACTTTATTTTCTTGAGATTTTATTCGTTTAGTCGGTTGAGTTTCTTTTTTTTTACACTCGTAATGTGTCCATCACGCTTGCCAAACAACAATGATATATCCTCCTCCTACCTTCCGTCCGGTATGTTGGATCGCGATCAAAGAACAGCCTTTACAATTAACAGGATACGGGGTACCGAGGTCGCCTCCTTCCTACTTCCGAAATGTAATCATTTAAAGAATAGTCAAGGAAATTTAAATCATCAGTACAACGACAGAGCTAGTGAATGTATATGTGATTCTGACTCAATTATCCTGCGACAGGATAGATTTGTGAATAAAAGCGGTTTTAATCGATCACGAACAAGTAAGTATTGTATAGGATTTAAATTTTCCACAATTTTCTATTTACCCAAATTTTTAAACTAAAGGTCATATGTTTTGAGGTCTTCACTGTTTCACAGATTTTTATTTTTTCTTTACCTATTCATCGAATATTTTGATAGATAACGATATATCCCTACATATATATGTTGTTTTAATATATATTATTTGGAGAACAACAAACGTTGTCTTATGTTGTTTAACTACATTTTTTACGAAAACATACATATGTGGTTATTTAACTGTAATATAACATATTAGATAAGAAAGGAAAAGCAAACGGCACAGAGGTCTTAGATTATGGGAACCGCGTGAAGGATGACATTCCATTCGCTTAGTTGTATTTCTTGAATTGCGCTTGTTTTATAGATTGTCATTCATTATTCATTATTCGGTGTCAATTTTCAGGACAATAGGGTCGTACCTAAACTTATGCTATTAAATCCAGTCTGATCAATATTTTCCGTGGGAAATAAAATCCCCGCAAACTTTCCCCAGACTTTCATGTAATCTTCCCAACTTATGACGTTTAAATAATTCATTAAAATTCATATACAAGTTAAGCATCTATTCTCGTATGGCGTTAAAAAAAAAATTCTTAACACTTAACAGCTGATCGAAAGTCATTTGCATTACAAATTTCTATCTCGGCTATCACCCTGATTAAGCATTAACTCGTGCCGGATTCGTCTTTACAACTAGTTGCTGACAAAAATGGAAACAACAGAAGCAACAATAGACACGAAAAAAAAAAATACAACCCGCAGAACTTGTTTTCATTCTGAATAGAATTGGTGATTCTTACTTCTCCAGTACCAGAGTAATCAATCAATCAGTTTTAGTGGGTTTATCCAATTTGTCCAAATATCTAAAGTATCTATTTTTGATTAGTGTATTAGAAGGTTAAACACGTAAGTTCATCGTGAGGCATAACTGTCTTGCAGGACGTTCGCAGTACATATTTCTATAAATAGATAAGAATTCAAAGAGTATAGATACCTGTAAATGCCGTTGAAGCGAATATCTTAATCTACTAATCAGTATTTACCGGTCCTAATTGGCGTGAAAAATATTAATTACAGATACACCCGCACCCAACTAAAAATAAATATCGTATCTCCCGTGGGTCCAACCAACCCATATTCTCACAGCCCATGTCCGGAAAAGAACAGCAAAAAAAGTTACTTGTGTGTATATACATAAGTATGAATATGACCCAGCTGAAGATAAAACAGGATCAAGGCTATTACTATAGTGATTTGTTGTCATTATCCACCTATGCAATGTATTTCATTAACGAGACATTTTTTTTTGATTTTTTTTGTTATTGTCCTCAATCTTATCACAAAATACAAGAAATTTCATTACTATTTACTATGTAGGGGAATGAACATCTCTACATCAGATATTTGTATCTAAATTATGAGAACTATGTTGTCTACAAAATCTCCCTTACACCGGCTCACTTAATTGTTTTCGCATGTGCCTTGAACTTAACTACGGGACATCTCGTTGTCCTGTTGTCTCATTTTCATCGATGGGGGTCCGAATTCTTAAAATTCCCGACATACTTACTGTATCGCAATAGTCCGTAGTTGAGTGAATGAAAACTAAAAGATATATGTACGTTTTGTTGCGTCTCAACAGGCTTGATCGACCAGTAGCTACCACAACAATTTCGATCGTGACAAACCAAGTATTTCAAAGATACGACATAGGTATAAGAATTGCTCAAGCGCAAGTATGAACAGCCATCCGCGTTTTGACCGTGTGGCTTTGTGGTGAGCTTCAATTATGCCAATTTAAAGTGGGATGCGTACTTATGTAATTAACATTGTACTTACCAGTAAGTTAATCACTCTTGTCTCTATCTGTTCTCGCGTCTATCTGTGGGCTTAGAAAAAAGTCAGTGGAAGAGAGATGGAAGGAATTCGACTTGTGTGGCGTTGGGTTACTGAACACTGGGGCGCAAATTTTAATTACCACACTCATCTCGTTGCTAGGAGGAGTTATGTGGTTAATAAGTGAGAGACAAATGTTGAGCGTGCGAATATGCGGAAGGAACCTCCCCGCATACTATAGAAGAGTTCGATTTTATTTGCTGGATATAAATTCAGGTGAATCCTCTCTTTTGTTACACAGGAATAGTTACGAATTGCAAACATGTAGTTCGAATATGTGCAAATCAGAAAGAATCTATTATTAAAAACTAGTAAAAAGCTACACTTGTAGTTGAATATTTAAAGTTATACTCTATAATCAAGAATCGCCTTACTACCAATGGGAAATATAAATATCTTAATCCATCTATCTTACTCTTGGATGACTAGGCAAAAGGTTTAACTCCGCCTAAGTGACTTCTGCCCCATATGTTGAAAGTAATACATACATACATATATATACATACATATGTATGCCATATACATATGTATATGCCACCAAATATTGTCCTTCCACTCATTTCTATGAGTATTGTGCTTCGCACTGGTGACATTTTAGTTTTCAGCAAAGACAAAACTCCTAGTATTGACATTTTAGATCCTGAAAAACAAACTCCTGAACAATTCAAAAAAAAGTAGGTCTATCTTTATATTCCCATACTCAACGACACTCCTTTCTTGAATAAGCAACGACCAAGCTGAAATCGAAATTTGAATTGCAATTTTGATATCTATAAATATCCATCAATGTTGAAACCAATAAAATGCCAGTGACACTTTGCGGATGTGAAGTCTGGTCTTTGACTAAGAAGGAGGAAAATAGATTTCGGGTCTTTGAAAACCATATCTTAAGGAAAATCTATGGCGAAAAGTAGAAAGAAGAAACAGATGAATTGAGAAAACTACATAATCAAAATCTCGAGGAACTCTATTCAGCCCCAATTCAGAATAATAAAATAGCGAAAAATAAGATGGGCAGGACATGTAGAACAAATAAAGAGCGGACGAACAGTCAAACGAAAAATGTGTGAAAAACCCGTAGGAAAAAGACCGCCAAGAAGGCCGCGCCATACATCCCAGGAAAATATAAGGATGAATCTGGAAGTGATGGGAGAGACAACGAAACACACTCATTCCATGGCGAAAAAATGAACGAGGCTCTGAACTTTCAAGTTTCAAAAATTAAATAATAAAATATGGGTATATCCAATAGGAACATTGCTTATTTTACTTATTGAACGGGATGTATTCATCCCACACCCCACAATGACTTGAAGTCGAAAAAGAGTTTCATCAAGTCTACTAGCTAAAAAATATTAATCTGTGTTCGTCGTTTCCTGGCTTGTTGTTTTAGCCATGATCACTTTTTGGCTTAGCCAAGATGACTTTTTTGCTTAGCCAAGATGACTTTTTGGCTTAGCCATGATGTTTCTTCATTGAGAAGGATAAAAACGATAGACTCGTCAAAATGTTTCAGACATTTATAGTTTTTGATTGTTCTTAACTTGGGGTTATCAATTTTACATATACCTACTATAACATAGGGTTTTATCTTGTATACTCTACTCTTACTTTCTATCTATTTCTCGACTAACACGTTTTTTTTTTCAGAATTTATCAACTGCCTATTATTATTCGTCTGCATTTGGCTTGCACCAATCCACCGTACTTTCGCATATCCACTAGCCCAGTTAGAATCCCGGTCGGAAATGCCAATTAACAGGGAACGGTGTGCAGCTGTACGAAAAGCTCTAGAAAATCCTATCCAACAAACAAAAATATCATATAAATACATTCCTACACAAGTGGAGAAATATGTAAGTATAACCCTTTGATCCATTTTAATATATATTTAGATGGATAAATATACAAGAATTTTTTATTCAATTTGAAATTTACATATATGTATGTGTCTCCTGAACAAACTCTACAAAAATTCATGATTCGTAACCAATTCCTGCTAGGAGAAGTAAAAGCGGCAACAATGCGTTCGAATTCCATTTAGTCGTACTATGGTTCATTTATATTTTTTTTCCTAGAAAGAATGAGTGAGCTTGACTACGCTGTGCGGCATTAAAATGTATTTGTGTGGCGGTAGAAGACCAGCAGTGCTATGGAATCACACATCATACAAGTCTGGTTGTTGATATTGATATATCTCGGTATCGCTATCAGAAGCTAGCACGCTAGACAGTGAAGCGTCAGTGAAATTGCGCGCGCTGATTGCGATGACGGCTCACGTGCTACGGGGGCTTTGATTAGCAAATGCTTTAGCTGCTAACTACCGCTCATTTTCTCTGCTTTTCATTCATTAATTTTTTCTCACTCACATACAAAACAAACGTATATGTATGTTGATATATCCGTATACATTGTGCATTTACTACGTCTTTACATCTAGAAATTTATGTTGCAGTCAGTTGATTTTTAAACAAATATGTACCCTTGTGTACTATACATACATATTTACGAAGATATTTGCGAGGCCATTGATTGTCTGCGCTTAAGCTATAAATACGCGTACAAGCGAGCGAGTAACAGACATTTATTATTTCATTTTCTGCTTTTGTTTCATTAAAAATCCGAGCCGGCTGCTTTGTGGTGTCTGCAAAAATGAAACTTGGCTTGAGTCACGCATTTTACTGTAGTGGGAAGTATGTAGTGGAAAAACTGAATCTTCCTCTCGCGGTTTTCCATTTTCGTTTTCTTGATATATGTATGTATTTACGTTATTATTCTTTACATACTTATCGCAATACAAAAGAAAGGCGTGCGACCGGCGCGTGCCCGACATTTTTAGAATTTACCTAGGCTCAGTACTTTGAAATCAACTGGATAGTTTACATCTGAAGTTTACTACAAAGCCTTCGTAAATAAAAATGTCATTCAATCTGTTGTGATAAGATCCAGACCACCCGGAGATTTGTAAATCTCACCAAAATTCAGTCGAATGGCTCATATTTTGACCATCTCACCATTTCGTTCAGTCCCCTTCTTACATAACGATCACTGTCCCTTTTTAGAAGTTTAGTGACGCACGAACGATTTGTGAAATCGTACACAATATTTACCGAATCGGAAGGAAGTAAATATTTTCACACACCCATAACCCTTCTCACTTGTCACGATCAGAACATTCACTTATGCTTCATACATTCAGCACAGAGTGCCCACCTTTACTTTAAGTGTCGCGGCATTAATTATTATTATTTACACTTACATATGTCAAGTCTTCATTACACAGCGACTTGTACAGACGTCTAAAAAAATACGAATTACTGAATCAGATGTGACAAGTAGTAAAGACCAGACAATAGATATCTATAGAAGACAGAAAAAAAGAAAAGTCTTCGATAGATAGGATAATATGCTCATCTTAACGACAAACGAATGATGAACAGACAAGAAGTGAGGAGAAGAAATGAAAAGAAGAATTCCCTTGATCAAATCCGGCGTCTGGGTGATTTCCGAAAGGAAGTCAATAAGAATAACAACACGATCAGTGTGGATCATTGCTATTGTGACTGTGTGATGGCAACGAATTCTTATATGTGCAACAGGTAGACACTTGACACAACACACTGAGAAAAAAGTTACGATTGGCTTTCCATCATTCGATTCATCTAGCAAAGAAAAAAAATGTTTCATAGTAGGTTGTGTGAATCACACAAATAGTTATATTCCAAATTTATACACGGATTCTTGTCTACTATTGTTAAAATGAACAAATTGCTCGAGCTGTGAATCACTAAGTAGTGAATCATCAATAACTTAGTACTTCGGTTTTCATTGTGTCAAAATTTATGTAAATATTGTCTTCTGGTTGGAATAGCATGACATAGTAAAAACCAAAAAAAAAAAAATTGTTAAAACCTAATGATGTATAGTATAGTATGTAAATTTATAAAAAAAAAAAACGGAAAGCTTATTAAATCCAAATAATATTTTTCGTAGTGTAAATCGAATTTCTTCCCTGGCGTACAGGAAATTGTATTCGTTTTCCGTACTATGTTCGATGCGATCAATGAACTAGCACCACCCTTTCAGTTCAATACTCCTTAAACAATCAAACTGCAGTTTCTGAAATTTCAACACCTTTATCTGCAAAACACTCCGCCGGACACTACACAAAAAAAACCTAATTAAAAAAAAAACACAAAACCGCCAGTCGTCGGCTTAATCAAATGGTTACGGATGTCTTTCATTTGCATTCTATAATATTCCGTTAACAAATTGTAATCACGTTGGCTAAAGATACAAAAACAGTAGCCACTAATGGCGATAGTCAAGGAGACTTAGTATATAAGTGTAGAAGGTGAATGACAATGATTCATCATCTCCTCTATTTCATGCCCTCTATCAGGATTCGTGTCTTGGATGGTTTTCATGTGATACCAATAGGTGGCATGGTTCCGGTTTGTTTTGTTTCCTTTCTTTTTGAATTTAATTACTGAGAATGAACCTCACTGGTTACGATCATCATGACCTAGTGACCATAGAATATTGTAGCGTGTTAGTGTGCGCCAGACACTATAACGACGTAACCTAATTGAAAATTACACTACATTACCATAAATATTTATGTAATGATGTTTTGAATTAATATCATTGCTTCTCTCTTTATATCGTCTTTTCTTATTGATTGTCGCTCATAGGTTGAAGCTCAATTCAAGAAGAAACCCGAACAGGAGCATGCTGAATGGCGAGATCATTCACCACACTTTGATTATCAAAAGGTTAGCAATCAGGAAGTCAACCTGCCGAAGGACTATGGTGATGATTTTCCAGATTCATTTCTAAACCACACCCGTGGAGACGGACCACCATCTGAGCAACTGGTTAGTTGATAAACAAACTAACTACTCAACAATATCTATAAATATTGCTTTATCTGTTTTTTTTTTTTTTTTAGATTGTTGACGAATTAAGAAGAAGTTACTCTTTCCTGATGACACTTAATCAAGTATTCCAAAAAATCAACGCGAATCGCGAAACTAATGCCACACAGATCCTTCATCATCTAAACAACGATATCGATGCTCATAACACCATTAACGAAGTATTCAAAGAGCAGTATCGATACACAAGATATGATATTAACGAGATTAAAGCCGCAATGGATCAACTTGAAATAACAATTCCTACAGTGGATGACGTTCAATTGAAGAAAAAGGATCGTATCATTGGTGAATGGCTGGCCACCAGGGAGTATTTGAAAGTCCTTACATATATTCGCAAAGTCTATGATATCCTGCACCAGCGTTGCTCGTCAAATTAAAAAAGAAAACTAAAAATCAAACATAGTGAACAACGTTCAACGATGAGAATGCAATCGTTTTTTAGCAACACATAAAAGAAATAATTGAACAACAAAAAACGAGCAGCTTTAGGTCCAGTTGAAATGAAAAACAAAAAAACAATTATGAAAATATTTGTTATAGTATTATTTAAACGAAATATCTATCAGATATTAACTATCATAGGTATAAATGTTCCTTTACCGATTTTATTTGTAGACAAAAACAAACGTAACAAAGATACATTTTTAATTCTGAACACCAAAAGAGGAAGAAAAATGACAAAATGCTGTAATAAAATATTGTTTAAATAGAAAATTCTGACTTAAATCGACATGTATTTATCTAAATTAATTTATTTAATTGGTTTTGCTACCTAATTTAAAATTCGTTCAAACGAAGAAACGATATAAGACAAGAATAAAATTATAAGATATTTATGATTAATTTTAACGTTTTTAATTTATATATTCGTGCCAAAGTATTTAATTATTTATTTATGCAACTAATAAGTAAACCCTTAACAACAACATATCAAATGAAGAATTCAATTCATACTGCATCACTGTATACTCATATCATATTCTTAAATATTTATTAATATTGTCTATTTATATATATTTATATATATATATAATATTTATTTCATATATCTGTTACAGTCATCATACCCACAACTATATAAGCGGCTATTTATTCACATACAAATACAATCAAATAAAACGTGACATTTATAATAATTCCCTGCGAAACAATAATTTGGGATCAATAAGATCAAACTTCACTTAAACACAAGTACTTAGAAACAATATATTGCCCTACCAATTTATTTAATGTAAAACACGAATACTATGCTATGTAAACTTGCGTGTATTTACTTCTGATCTAATATAATTAAAAAACAAACTAATCTTGCATATGAGTTGATTTGTGGTTTGATATTTTCAGTGTTCAATTAAGTCCATTACAATTTACCAGAGACATATCATAGCAAAATTGTTTTTGCCAATGGAAGGCAAAAATTGAAGAACGTAAGTTGAGGTGTTATAATAATATTGTACATTGTTGTAATAGTTGGTATTACGAGGAAGGGTAATGTTACCCTTTTGCGTCCGGAGTCCTTAAAAAATAGCGATCGGCGAGAACTATTTTACGTTTAATTTCAATTGAACCTTAAAAGCTAATTTTGTTCAAGGTCAAAGACTTGACCTTCGTCAAATAAGTCTACTATTACTGATGGTCTGACCAAAGCGTTGGTCTTGGCCTATTTTGTTATTTTTTATGATAAAATGTTCTTCTTAAAAGCTGATCCTCCTAAGACCCCCGGGATCACTATGATACTGCATTACAATAATTTTTTTTTTGTGCCGCCTAACATTTTATAAGGCATAAAACTGAGTATATAACTGAGTATATAATTAGTAACTTCATACATGAACCCATCTTTGATCAGTGGGTGGCAATTATACGACTGAAAGATTTTTACCCTCTTTTATTTTCAGTGGTAAATCAAGTTTGCGCAAGTGACAGCGAGTAAGAAACGTTAATATTATTTTTTTAATAGATTTGCGTTCATTTTTGTCTGATTTAAATAAATTGAAGATCAATCGTGCACTCTACATAAAAAAAATTTAATCGATATTCGATGATTATTAATTTATTTAGAGGTTTTCTTTTCTCTTTCTTAAGGTTTGAACAATTTTCAAATATCTGAGTTCCTGATGGACCTTGATATATCCGATTGTGAAGGGGCAGACAAGGATGAAGTCGCAGAAATGTGGAGGTGCTCGGAAAAATATTATCAGTATTTAGTGCTCCTGAATAAATAGTTATTAACACAGGTTTTGTCTTCCTTGAGACCTAGAATATTTCCTATGACACTTTATATTCTGGCGATTTTGGAGGCGAAGGATTTTTTTCGTTATTGTAACGGAATAACGGGGTCCCAGGAGGTTATAGCTTAAGATATCTATTACCCCCTAATTGACGCTGTGGAGAAGATATTTATATCTGTTGATTGGGAAAAAAATTTTAGCTGGCAAATGTGGCAAATGATAAATTTATAATTTTGCCTTTATCTTTATTTATGTTTCTATGGAAGTTAAAAGAAGATTTTTAAAAGCATTATTTTCTTACTTATATACTAATAGATGCCTGTGTGGTGCAAAAACTGAGGACTGCCACCCATTTCACCATTTGCACTGTCCACCGAAATTCTAAATCGCGTATTGACTGTTGAATCTGTTCTAAATCGTCCACGCACGCTATAGAGAGCCGAAAGAAAATTACTTTACTAAGGTAAATACCACAAGGCTTCGGCAATTTGTCACGTTTGTGATCTTCACGATTAACTTTCCAGTGGTTAACATGTCAAGGACTGGTTTATTTACACTAATTCGGCTGAGTTTATACCAAATTCTTTTTAACCTCTTGTTTGCTGGGAGCTGTCTTGGGGTCTTTTGAGAACTATTTGCACCACAGTATACTAGAAAATATACATATGCAGCGCTTTGTTGAACGAGATAGTCCTTTGTCCAAAGTATTAAGACAACCTACAATTCCGTAGATTCCTGCTAGTCACTTTATACATCTTCTGCTGGAAATCACTTTCGCTTCTTTCTCCTTAGTATCTTTGAGATGCTGATTGCAATTTCTGCCATTCAGTTCATTGTTTTTGAGATACCTTGCCAAAATTATGCACCTGGGGAAACTGAACCTTAGATTCCGGATACATTGAAGCATAATTTATCCTTTTTAATTTCCTTTTTGAAAGTTATTGTATTGGGTCCCCTTCTGCAACCGAAAAATTCCGATATAGTCGTATCTACGGATGTCAATATTTCCAAAGATTGGAACCATTGTTTTTGCGGGATGTCTGCATACGTATCTGCGCACGTGTCGTTTGTGAAATATTTTTCGTCTGGCATGTCTCATGAACAAATAAGGATATTAAGTATAGACCGGACAAAAATGTTTTAAAAATTGAATTGGCGGTTTGTTTTTAATATTGAAAAAAATACCCAAAAGTTGATGGAAAATGCTTTTTGTTTCACATATTTGCATTTTCCGAACAAGAAATGGGAAGTCAGCGGTTTTGGAAGTCATTTTTTGTTTATAATTATTATTTCCGGCCAATCTTTTTATGGAAATAAAACAAATAACACAAATACGAGGTTTGCCTGAAAACTTTTATTTTTCTGTTATACATATATCTTTTTTGTACCCTCAGACATAATATATTTGGGCCAGCCCATTTTCCGATCCTCGAAGCACATTCATATCAAAAGCGCTTTTTGGTATAGCCCAGAGCTCTTCCAGCGATGTGCTCTTTACATCCTTAATCTAGCAAATCTTCGTCCTTTGCGTCTTCTGAGTTTATAAATGGTTGAGATATAATTATGATTTGGATTTTGCCAAAAAATTATACACAAACAACAATGAGTGAGCAGGTGCATTATCGGCATGCAAACACTGTATTTTATTCCGACAAATCCGAACGTTTGCTTCGCATTGCTACTTACAAACGGTGCACAACTTTAAGATAATATTCCTTATTGATCGTATAACCTTCCGCAAAGAACTCATAAATAACTACGCCATTGTACCGAATAAAAGAGTGAGAAAAACTCTCACATTTGTACCGAACTTGGCTTGATTTTTGGACTCGGCTCTTCAAGTCGCTTCCATTGGTGTGATTGGGGCCTTGATTAGGATGTCATGAGCATACACTCATATTTCATCACTAGTGATGATCCCTTTCAGCGAAGCTGAATCGCCATTCATGTCAACGACTCCAGAGCGATACTTATACAACTGAAATTTCGTCAAAATTTAACAATTTCAGATCAAACTTAACTGATACACGTTTCATGAGCCAATCAATTTGTCAGTTTTCTCTGCAAATTCTCTGATAGCGATTCGACGATTCTCCATAAAAAATTTCTTCACTACTTTAACTTTTTTAAAAAAAATCGCTAAACACACCACAATACGATTAACTTACCAGATACTGATTCCAATCCGCACAGCTTGGGAAAGCGGCGATCTCTTATTAAATGTCAAAGGCCTCAGGGAGTTCACAGATGTCTCCAAGATTGATTCGGGTGTTGGCGCTGGCATCTTTGGACTAAATCGGAAAATATCGATATCAGAAGACTGATCATCTACCTTTCGGGTAGTCTGAGATATCACCTCAACAAAATGAATATCTCGTCTGAAACCGAGTGTTGATTCTGTCTAGAGATGAGAAATCTGCAGACCACATACTATGTGAGTGTGCTGCCCTCTGCCTTTTTAGAAAGCGTATCCTCCTCAGACAAATTATGACTCCGAGGGACATCCTCAACTTTATTAAGAAGGTGGTCGCAATGCTACATGCTATATATTAGCATTTACGCCATGTTTAAGAGCGCAGTAGCGCAGTGGGTAGTGTGTCGGTCGCTGACGCGTGATGAGCGAGTTCAGATAACACCAACGTCATCGAGTGATTATTTCGCGGCTCCTCTTCTCGTTGTACACTTGCCTTAAAAAAGCTTCTCGGCTCTCGCCGTTCGGAATCGGAATTAAGTTTTACGTTCCGTTCACTTGTGTGAAAAACATATTGCACACAACATAAGTGAATAAAGGGAGCTTGGCTCTAGCTCTCCATGAGCTGTAACGCCATCTCAGGTGTCTGTCTGGCAGTACAATGGACCAGTAATTGTGTCTGAGTGCTCCAACAGATAGCAGAAGCCTCCAACAACAAAAAATAAACCCTATTTAAAAAAAACTTTTTATATGTGGAAAACAATCTAAATATCAACATATATTATAGGAAACTTGTGAACCATATATGTATATGTATAACAAAAAATCAAAAATCGAATGTACCCATTTTCTCGAAAAGTCATCTCATTTTTTGAACAAACCTCTAACAAGAGTAAAACGCAACGCAGAAAATGGCATACAATGAAACAAGGAAGATATTCATGACAAAATTTCTTGCCTTCCATGGCAATGAGGTTTAGGAAATATCACGAATAACCTATTTCAAATTTCCACCAAGATGTTGGCTTCTCATTATTATTTCCCAATCATAAATAAATCAGGGGTGACAACAAACAAACAGATGATGACTAAGCACAGTCAGTGGCCGGGGTCTAAACGTCTGCCAATAATCTCATTGAAATGCGTGTCAACAGTCTGCACGGTGAAACTGGAACCATTATCTGATTCAATTCAGTGGGCGACTTATTACTTATTATTAGCTCATCGACTCCAACACCTGTTGTCTATGAGAAAAAAACTAATTATTCCATTTTTATGTGATATTTGTTCTTGCTCTTTTCTTTGCTGAACCCCTATAAGCCTCATAGAACATATAACATACATATATAAAAAAAAAGTCTGCACGCAATAATTGGGAAAAAGACTGAATTTAAAAATAATTCTACAGTGTACGCGACAGAACAGGGGCGAAACACTTACAGCAATTCTATGAGCGAGTCATAAAATATGATAAGTCTCTCACCGATTGACTTCGTTCAGGTTCTCTATCACAGTCCACAAAGACTCAATTTTAGAGACGACCAGGTTATTAACGAGAGTTTTAAATAATACAAAGCCTCCAACACAGCATTAGATTGAATTTGGGGGTTCTTATTTCATATCTTATATATTTTTTGCATTTCTTTGGTTCCCTTCGGTTTTCTTTTACCTTTATTTCGTGATTGTGTGCTTTATTTCCTCTGCTTTTTAAGTTTTATTGCATTCTTCGTTATTTCCCAGTTCATCGACATTCCGACTGTGAGTCATTTTAACAAATGTACATAAAACACGTTTAATAGTGTGCTGACTTGGTCGTTATAACAACTGTGTTTAATTTTTACAACTGAACATAAATCTGGTTAGCTAAGTGTGGACATTAAGCACACAGAGTAGAATTATTTAACATTTAAAGAAAAAGAAAAAGGGTGTCGAAAGTACTTTCTGATGGCTACTGAGTGTAGCACATCCTTTCCGTTAAGCTGGCACTCACATTGAACTACACGGGATATCCATACGCAATCATGGGCTTGTAAAGGCTAAGTAGTACACTACCATTACTTTGGAGTGATATAGTCATCTTGTCAGAGCGAAAAGATCCAGTACCCTGGCCGGATCAGCATAGAAATATATAAACCGGTTCAACCAGATCGCAAGGTACCTGATTATACTTTGGTTCGCCAGTAGAAAGATCAACTCTCTGATCTCACGCTAGGGAATTTGCTCCTAGTGGCCCTGGAGGTAATACCCTCTAAAGGTGTTCTAATTACTTATAAAATAGGTTCCTAATTTTGGAAGTTCATTTTAACTTCCAGTCATCACAACTTTTTTTTTCAAAGTAACAATGGCCTGGTCGGGCCTGATCTGTACACGATATAACAACTATCAGATGGCTAGAATAAATGCTGAAAAGGATCTGAAAAGGATTGATCAAAAGAAGTTTGGGACATCCTTGTCGCTTCAAAATATGTGTCGTAGAATTATTCTATGAATAAGTAACAAAAAAAAGTTCCAAAATGCCTTGAATATCTAAAACTAGTCCTAAAACAATTTTATTAAACTTTTTTGTAAATGTGTAAAGACCAGCTAGATAGTCAGACGGAATTATAGGCTAGAACAGAGGAAAAAATGATGACTTTTTCAATGCAATTCATTAGAGTATGTAGCCGAATTCAAGAAAAGACAAAAAATCAGATAATTTGCAGTAAGCTGTACACAGTTTTTGAATCACTAACCTTCTTTAAATGGCTATTAAATTTAATTTAAAATCATTTCTCCGTAACGAAATAACATAAAATGGATACATAGAGCATCTATTAAGCAGTAGATAACGTCAGGCTTCACTGTAGCTATATCATTTTTTCAATATCACGTTTATTTGATATAATACAATATATCCATAGAGATATTTTCATTTGACTACTACCTGACTCGTAGCCGTTCTTGCCATTTTCCTATAAGACAACATTTTATTCAAAAAGGTTGTCCAGATAACGCGACACTCGGTGGAATATCGAAATATCATAGCCTGAATAATTAATAATTACTTCAGCTCGAATCCTTTGCGATTAAGATTCATAAAAGCAAGCACAAAAGCTAAACCTTAACTGCTTAATCCTGAGTACACCTGAGTACATATATATATGTGTATATATATACATATATACAATATATATATATATATATAATATATATATATATATATATAATCCTTTCGGTTAATAATGGAAAATAATTTCATTCAAATGGCTCTCGGCTGGCCATGCAGTAGCCTACACGATCGGTCCAGTTTTGAAGCACATTATCGATTGTGTGCAGCTGTATTTCACCAATGGCTTCACGAATATTGTCCTTTAAAGCGTCAATTGTCTCTGGCTTGTCGGCGTAACACTTATCTTTGACGGCACCCCACAAATAATAGTCCAACGGTGTCAAATCGCAGCTCCGAGGTGGCCAAACGACATCAGTTCTGCGGCTGATAATGCGATCTTCAAAAACAGGGCGCAAAACATCGAGTGTAGCTTCGGCTGTGTGGCACGTAGCGCCGTCCTGTTGAAACCAAATGTATGCGTGCGGGTTTTCTGTGCCCCAAATGCGACAATTTTGCTTGTTTACATACATATGTACCCGCCAAGATCAAAATGAGCTTCATCTGAAAAGATGATTTTTTTGGCAAAATCGGCATCTTCTGTAAGTCGATCGCAGGCCCACTTAGCGAAGCGTTGTTCAAGCGTATACACAACCATATTCGTTCAGCGGAAGGATAAAACTAATTATCTGTCAAATCAGACATGAGCTAAGTGTTACCATTCACGAAATAAGCACTACTTGAAAAAAAAAACGTTAAATGGCGGACCCTTTATATATATATATGTAATATTATCGTTACATTCAGTACTTTATTGTTTAATAAAAACGTTCCCACCACCGCCAGAAAGTAACAACATGTGCTGCGGTTTATTCATAAAATACAAAATCAACACAAAGTAAACAAAGGCCGTTGACTATAAACAGAAGTACGTCCATGTTGAACATCAACCAAGCAAACGGAAGCTATTAAAATGATATAAAGAAGTTAAGTCCCAGAGGAGAAGAGAAAAACTAAGCCACAATTGAAACTAATAAAAAAAAAGACGAAAGAGTCAAAAAGATAAATACTGCAAACAAACTCGTAGATATTCTTCGCTTCAACAAAAATTCAACCCATTAACAGCGAGAAAGTATTACCAGATATTCTTAACGTATGGAGTAAGATACTAAAAGGATACCGTAGGCAAACGGTGAAAGAGGGTCTTAGACTTTTTAATTTTTCCCGGAGTTGTGGACGAAATGGGCGAAAAGGCTGATATAAGATGCATTGCATGTACCCACATACATAGGCATATTACCACATCCACTTTGTTGTGCACATTCAGATCTAGCCAAGTTCAAGCTAACAGAACTGGCGAGCAGCACCGTGTATAATATTATACGAACCATTTGGAGCTACTTTTGACCCCCTCATAACTCAAAAACTATTTCATATAAACATGTCAAATTTGGCTCTTATATTGAGACTTGCGAGATATCAATGTGCTCCAATTTCATAAACACACCTCAAACGGTTATTTAGATATTAAAGTACATAAACCGTAATTTTTATCACTGACTGACCTATAGATCAAAACTCTAACCCAGTTCCAAATGACCTAGAAAGCTCCAATTTGGCATCCAGATAGGTAGTTGGGTGAATACAAAGGAATAAATGATCAGAAGGAATGAATCAGAAAAGGTATATTTCGACCCTCTCAAGGGAATCAAAATGTATTCCCGTTGATCTATAACTATGAAATTTGGCAAGTAATATCGTCATATACTACAAGTACAGGGAATGGTCTGGTGGTTTGGATGAGGTGTGCAGAGTAGATGGTCTAGCTATAGCTAATGTAAATCAAGGTTGGGGATCTATCATATACATACATATGAACGTCGCAATCTTAAGAACAGAGTCAGATGGATCATGTAATAGATACTGTTTGAATAATACGGGCGCTGAAATACACTGTGAGTGTATACATTTTGTGATGTTTAACGCCCGATTGATTTTTGTTTATAGGTCACAACGATGTCTAACCAATGTTGCTGTAGAATGCATAAATACAGCAATATAGGAAAACAGCCGCAATGGTAATATTTCTTGCCTGATTGTTGTAAGAGATTTCAACATAGATTTTAAAACCAATTCCCAAAATGCAATTTCACCATATTTTTCCTCTATAGGCATGTTACACTTAATTAGCATGCTGTTCATTCTTTTTTCGATACCACCTAGTCAAGTCATAAATACTGGTACACAGAAAAATCGACGCCAAATGAAAACGAATTAATATTTTTAATTTTTTTTTTGTTTTTATTGGGTTATTCAATGGCTACAAATCTTAGAACAACTTATTCGAAATGTCTCCCATTTACCTTCCAGCACGACTTGAGGCGAACCAGGTTTTCTGTAGTGTATACAGCTTCTGTTATCGTGTGCCTCCAATACTTAGAAAAAGGTCTATGAAGTTCGTATTTGCTTTGCTGGCCGACGAGAAGTATTAGTTGATTTTTAAACGCGTTTATTGGAGTGTCCACTGTAAGTATGAGATTTTGTGAAGAACTGTCAGCGCTGTGTATAGTAGCTATCATCAGGGTCTTTTGTGGGTGTCCGGATAGTGCATCTGCAACTATTTTCATTCTACCTGGTTTGTAAATGATTTCATGGTTGTAAATGATTTTCAATGATGGCCTTAGATCTTTGTATTATTATATTTATTACTGAGGGCGTACATGAGAGGTTTGTGATCGGTATAGATGTTGACTTTTTTGGATTCGTATAGGAAGTTCCTTAGGCAGTTTAGTGCCCAAATAATAACCAATAATTCCTTCTCATTTGTAGCGTATGCTTTCTCAGTTTTGTTCAGCCTTCGTGAGAGGAAGGTGATTGGACGACTATCTTGTGCTAAGACTGCTCCGATCGCGTAGTTTGACGCGTCGGTTGAGAGATCGAAATCCTTGTTCGTTTCAGGGTATGCCAAGACTACTTCTTGAGGTTTGTTACCGCACATTTTACAGTACAGGGATTTGATAATATTATCTTGCCACTGAAATAATTTTTGAAAAATTGGAAAAAAGAATCAACTAACATTAATCAGAGTTCGGAAGGAAAATACGACAAAAACCTTCCACATAAGAGAAAACAAAACAAAGAAAAACAAAAAAACCAAAAAGGATACATAAACAAAAACAATAAATAAATAAATAAATAAATAAGTAAATAAATAAATAAATAAATAAATAAATAAATAAATAAATAAATAAATAAATAAATAATCAAATAAATAAATACAAATGATGGAAAATACAAGTCGCATTTAGTTAGTACACAATTCATTAATGAGTGGGTTGTCTGGAAAAATACACTTAACTACAAAATTAGATCGAAGTTTTTCAATTATACCACAGATCAATTCACCACTCGCTTTACGGTGTAGATCTACGGTTGAGTGATGCCAAGGTAAGTTGAGCATCATTTTCAAAACTTTATTTTGGCATATCTGTAGGTTTTTTATATGGCATTTTGCACAATCTCCCCAAACTTGGCATCCATACAAAAGAATCGCTTGAAAAATAACTTTGAAAATTATGATTTTATTTTCTGTTGAAAGCGCTGATTTTTTGTTGATAAATGCGTACAGCATTTTGATTGCCACACCTACTGTCTTGACCGTTCTTTTGGTTTGTTCATTGAACACTAACTTTGAATCTAGATGGATACCTAAATATCTGACACGGGGCTCCCAGGGAATGGTTATTCCATTAACTTGTAATTGGGTAGAAGGGAGAAAGCAATGCTTTCTTTTCCTAGTGAAAAAGATAGCTTGCATTTTCTCTTCATTCAATTTAATTTTCCACTTTGTATAATAATTTTCTAATACATCCATTGCATTATTAAGATTGCTTTCAATATTGGAGGCAAACTCGTGTGATGAAAATATTGCTGTGTCATCAGCAAAAAGGGCTATATGACAATTATGTACTCAAATCAGGGAAATCGGACGTGTAGATATTATATAAAACTGGGCCTAATACAGATCCTTGAGGGACGCCAAAGTCGAACGTTATTATCTCAGAGACACTACCATTAACATGAACTTTAAAACGACGACTAGGCAAGAAACTTTGCTTTGTACTATTTTGCAAATATAGGATGGGAAATTAAACTGTATCATCTTAAATATCAGACCATTGTGCCAGACAGTATCGAATGCTTTTTCGATATCTAACAGAATCATTCCAGTAGATTTACCTACGGACCGATTTGCTTTCACAATATTACAAATCCTAAGCACTTGATGCGAAGAATTATGAAACTGCCTGAAGCCAAATTGTTCATTAGGGTAAATATTGTTATCACAGATATGTTTGAGTATTCGTTTCTTGAGAACTTTTTCTAATATTTTGCTTAAGCTACTAAGCAAACTTATTGGCCTATAGCTTTCTTGATTTTCAGGTGGCTAACCAGCTTTAAGCACCGGGCAAATTTTTGCTAACTTCCATGCCTCTGGAAAATATTCCATTTTCAGGCAGGCATTGATGAGAAATGTTAAATATTTTATTCCAGATTTAGGCAAATGCTTAATATATACGTTACGTATACCATCAACACCACCTGTTTTTCTTATTTTCAAGTATTTGACTATATGTATATTGAATATCTTCTTCTGAAGCGAAATTTACTATAGATGTTTGAAGGAAACTATTTGAAGAATATTCTTGAACTGTAGCGTTGACAACTTTTTCAGTTTCTGCATCACCTAGATTTCTGGAAATGTTGTGGTTTTTTGCAAAGTTTAGCGCAAGCGCATTTGCTTTATCTACATCCGTGAAATACATAGGTGTTAACAGAATCCCTTAAGAATGGTAATTGTTTTTTCTTATTTTTTATTATCCTTACAATATTCCAAAAAGGTTTAGTGTTTTTTTTTCAAGTGAACTGAGTTTTCTATTCCAATTTTTATTGCGAACTTGTGATATACAATGATATTAATGAACTCTTGATTTTGTTAAATGCTAACATCCCTTCTTCGTTTAAATTTATGTTTATTTTCCGTGAACACTTCTTGGAGACAAAGCCGTGGCCATCTTCCCCTCTTAGGAGTGAAGTTAGGGTACTTGCGAGCTTGGCGTAGCCAGGTATAAAACGTCTGTAGTATCCTGACATTAAGAGAGCGCCTTGGCGCAGTGGGTAGTGTGTCGCCATCAAATGATTATTTATGGGCCTCTCTCCTCGGCGGGGTACTGGCAAAACCCCCCGTTGTAAAAAGCTTCTCGGCTCTCGCCGTTCGGAATCGGCATTTAGCCATTAGGTTCCGTTCATTTGTGTGGAAAACAAATCGCACACAACATAAGTGAATAAAAGAAGCTTGGCTCTGGCTCTTCATGAGCTGTAACGCCATCTAAGGTGTCTGTCTGGCAGTACAATGGACCAGGATTTGTGTCTGAGTGCTCCGACAGATAGCAGAAGCCTCAAAAAAAAAAAAAAAAAAATCCTGACATTCCCAGGAATGATCTTAATTCCTTTAGGCTTGTAGGTGGTGGAAAATCAACGATTGTTTTGATCCCTTCCCGGCATACGACGAAACCAAGAAACTCTACTGACTTTTAAAGAAACTCGCATATGTGGATTTGTATTTTCTCGAGGGTATTAAACTCCATTGCGAGGTTTTTAAAATGTTCACCTTCCTTACAACCGAAGATTATTATGTCATCTAGGTATGTACATACATATATATTTTTTTTTTTATTTTTTTTTTTATTTTTTTTTTTATTTTTATTTATTTATTATATTTCTCATTAACAATTGAACATAGTAAATGGGATTTGAATACATAACAAAAACAAGGAGAAATATTAGTGACATTAGATATTTAATTAAAATAGAGTTAAATGCCATTACAGGAACTCTGATATAACATAACATGACAAAAATGTACGGTGGGGTGACCCGTAAAAAGCGGTGTAAATAGCAAGTTAAAACTTAAGTATAAGCACAGACAATAAATTAGCTGAAAGACAGACTTTTATTTGACGTAGACAAAATGTCAGAAGAAAGTTATAATGCAACGCTAAAAAGAGATTCCATTCGAGCATAGTCAAAATGAAAAAGCCGACGTTTTAGAAGCTTCGCGAATCTACTAGGATGACGTATTAATTTTAATGAAAGAGACAGCTGATTGAAAAGACGACATGAAACTACAGTATAAAAATTCCGAAATGCTGTGGTACGAAATCTGGGTATATTAACTAAGTATAAGGAGTTATTTCGCAAAGGGTGACTGTCAAGTATTCTATAGTTCCGATTACCCGATCTTAAAAAAAAATCTTTTAACACCTTGAAGCAATATAGATGTCGAACAGGAAGAATCTTCAATTGTTGAAATAGAAGAAAACTAGGATGTAGGCGGTGCTTATTGCAGATTGTCCTTACAGCTGATTTCTGTAAAATAATTAATGGTCTTAATCTGTTAACATAAACTCCTCCCCAACAAATAATACCATATTGTAGTTTTGTATGAAAAATACCGTAGTAAATGGTTTTTAAAACTTCGAGCGAGCAAACTCTGCGAAGATAGTACAGATTTCTTAATGTACAACGAAAGTACTTTGTAAGAGAAGCTATATGTTTTGAATAATTGAGTTTGTTATCAATAATAATTCCCAAGTATTTGAAGTTATCAACAGCTGCAATCCGGAAACATCTATCACTGCAATTATTGCTTTCTAAAAAAATTTTAGAATAACAACAAGATGGGCAAAACAATTTAAACTTAGGACATTCAGGGGCATGAAAGAAAACATCACATTCAAAATTGATGTGGTCTGAAAGACTGTAAAACATAATTTTGGTTTTAGGGCTTATAAGTAGTTTATGTATTGCAAACCAAATCCTCAATAGATTAAGGTCGTAATTAATGTCAGAAGTTAAGTTAAGAGGACTAACTGAACCATATACAAACATAACATTTAACACCGATGTGCTCGTGCAAGATGTCATCTAATGTGCGTTGAAAAATGGCAGGCGCGTTTTTCAGCCCAAAGGGGAGGCGAGTGAATTCATATTTTTCGTGATTTTTTTCGTGATTAACGGAAAACGCCGTTTTTTCTATAGCTGTTAATTTAAGGGGGATTTGATGAAATCCTTTCCTTAGATCTAGAACCGTGAAAATTGTGTTTCTGCCTAAGTCTGCCAATACCTCGTTTATCCATCGGGTATGGTGATAAAGTTCAGCTTCCTGTAATCGATCACCAATCTGTATTTTCTCTCGCCCGAGCCGTCCAATTTTTTTGGAACGACCCATATTGGAGCATTATAAGGAGACCGTGAAGGTCTGATGATTCCATCTGCCAATAGTTTCTTGATTTCTTGGTCGACTATTGGCTTTAAGGCCATTGGGTACGGGTATTATTTCGAGTACACAGGCGTCTCATCGGATGTTCGTATTTCGCCCTTTACCCTTGACGTATATGTAAGTTTTTCGTTGGGTTCGGAAAATAGGTTAGCATGATTTCTCCTATTGTCTTCGAGCTTCATCTTCTGAGTTTCATTCAAGTGGGATGTTCTAACGTCTATATTGTTAACTGTGTTGAGCTGCTTTAAACTATCATTCCCTATGATCCCATGAAATGATTTGAGTGACGGGAGTACAAAGAATTTAAGGCCGATGCTATTAGGACCGAAAAGATGTAGAAATGCGTGGTGGGTTATTTTTATGTTGCCGCCTACAGAGTTGGTCTAGAGCGGCGTTTCGTTAGGGGTAATGGTTTTGACATAATTGGGTCGGATATAATTCTTATTCGACCTTCGAAATTAAACATTTCAAAGTGTTATCGCTTTTCGCCCGATATTCAAAATATGGGAGTGAAGAGCATTTCATTCTAAAAAATTGGTTTCTTATATAGCGGGAGGGTGATTATCGTCTGAGTGATCCATTACTTCGGGTTCCTGATATTCATAACAAGTTTCGAAATTTTGTTTGTCCGTATTTATGTACGTAGTCGATTAAGGTTTGATCGTATTTGTCGTCCTCGCTTCCGAGGGCTAGCTTGTATTCACTTGCTTCCATGGGGAGTTCGTACTTGTTAGTATTAGTGTAAAAGGTTCTTTGCATCTTGTTCGGAGGAGGATGTTGTTGAGACATTCGACTTGTTCTTTTGGGTGGAGCAGACCAAGATCTTTGCTGGGGTCGGTTCATACTCGTATAGTTAATTTCTCGAGATTGAACAGAAATTTCCATGGGTTCTGCTTGTGTTTGCGGTCTTGGTGGTATTTGTCTCGCAAAGTTGTTGTTGAATTGGTTTGGAGGATGATAGTTGTTAGTGGGATTTGGTTGTGGAATTTTATTGAAAGGAGCTGGTCTTTGGTACTGGTGAATTCGGTTGGGAAAATGCGTTGAAGTGTTAAAGGATAATTGTCGTTGGCAGATATTAGTTGGACCTCTTTCGGATAAGTGGGAGTTACATTTTGCTTTCTGCTGGGAGAAGGACCCAGAGGATTTGGCTGATGTACTCTTCTTATTCTGGCATGATTTTGGTTAGCGTATACTGCTCTGAAATTTTGATTCTCCAGCCTGGGTTTGCGTATTCCTAAAAGACGAGGTAAATCTCCTCTTATACCTCTTATGAAGGTGTCCAGCGCCTTATCTCTATAAGTTCGACTTAGTAAGAAGAGGGCTTCTGGACCTTCGTTCATACACGAGATTTTGTTGAGGATTACCCACAGATGAGTGTATACGGCTTGATAGAATCCTTGCACACTGTCGTTACCCTGTACGTGTGATGTACTCAAGTGTACCAAGATCCCGTTTGTTTGCATAGTGCATAGCGAGGCATCGCGAAATACACTCGCAGTTTAAAGGGGTGTTGTATGATTCTAAAGCAATGTCCGCATTGCTTACGATCTTATTTCGAACAGCACTGAGTATTCCTTAATACTTAGGGCTACCTTTTACGCGTTCATAGAGACAAAGGATTCGATCCACGGACTTCTTCTATGAACTAAACTCTCCTAGCTGGCTCTTCACGTAAGCTACGCACAACTTCAGGGATTTTATCTAAGTCGTTAAGATTTCCCGCAAGTTCAGGGCTTATAGTCTGATCAGTTTCGTTAGTTCGAATCGCGTTGGGGCTTAGTACGTCCCTAATAATTTCTCTTCCCTCGTTATTAAGAATTTCATTTACTATATTTGATTTGCAATTCGGGGGTTGGTTGAGGATGGTTTCGGTTGGTTGAGGGAATAGGTTGTGATTGGTTGGATGCGTATAAATTAAACAACAACACACTTTTATTTATTATTATTTATTTATCACTAATCAATCCAAGGTTCTGGTTCACTGAGTGTGCAGTTGCTCCTGCTTCTACCGCATCTAGTCTATGACTGACTGGCTGACTGTACCCAAACCGACACCCAAGCGTAAATCACCTGTTTAGCACAGCAGATGCAGGGCTAACGGTTAAAATGCGTACGCATCACCTGATGCGGGCGTAGGCAACTTGTATGCGGACGAAGTGGCGGGTAGCGGTAGCACATTTTGCTGATGAACTATGATGGGTGTTAACTGCTCCCCCTTCAAATTCAGCCGTCCTCAACTATTGATCTGGATTTTATTGGTAATACTGTTGCGAATTTTGAAAATTTGTCCAAACATGTAAGAAAATATAATCTATCTGTGGAGTAGATGTCTACGTGTAATATTTCACCCGCATAGGATGGTATTGGGGATTTTCCTATTTCTATCTTAACTGGATGCCTTTGATATTTTCCTTCGTTGCAAATTACACAATTCAGAACTATGTTCTTCAACTTTTTTTTGATGTTGGGAAAGAAATAATCTCGAAGAACTTGCTTTGCGTTCTCGCGCACAGATCGATGCGCTCGATTATGCTCCACCGCCAGAATTTCCTCTTTTTCGTTTTCATCAAAAATATTTATCACAAATTTTTCCGTGTGAAAAAATTTGGTAGATGGAAAAGCTTTAAGTAGATCGCTTTGTATCATGGCTAAAATATTTAATTCACAATTAAGGCCATTCACTACACAAGGATTAATAACCTCACAAAGCATTTTCAGTAAATCATTTTGGTTACGAAATGAAATGATATGCCTGCACTTTTCTTTAAACACTATTTTGCTCACAATTTTATTTTCTGGACTCTCACTAAGAATAACCTGGTTCCTAAAGCAGTTAATGGGATTTTCGATGGTGCGAATCACACCGGTTAGTGATTCCTCACTGTGCTCTGCCATCGTTTCTGATATGGCATTAATATGTTGCCTGGATAAAGCATCCGCAACATGGCTTTCTTTACCAGGCTTATAGTGGAATGTGTGTGAGTATTCTTCAACAAAAGCTTTCCATCTTTTCATTTTTGTGTTGGGGTTCTTTTCTGAAATTGCGAATGTTAATGGCTGATGGTCTGTGAAGATATTAAGCCGTTTAGCGCCATACAAATAATTGCGAAGTTTTCCCAACGCCCAAACGATAGCAAGAAGTTCTCGCTCATTGGTGGCGTAGTTCTCTTCAGTTGGAGATAAAGTCCTTGAGATCATTTCTGTGACAAGACTGCACCTAGTGCACAAGAAGACGCATCAGTTGTCAAGTCAAAAGGCATATTATAATCCGGATAGAGAATTAGCACATCATCTGAGGCTAATATGTTTTTAATGCGCTTAAAAGCATGAATAGCGTCTTCATCAAGTTCAACAGTGATGTTCTTAGACTGTCTGGCGCTGACATTACCGTTCTCTCCCCGCAAAAGATTAGTAAGGGGTTTAACTATCTGGGCGTAGTCCTTTACAAATTGCCTATAATATCCGGAGAGTCCCAGAAATTACCGCAAACTTCGAAGGGTTTTTGGGGTTTCATATTCAATTATATCTTTAACTTTATCCGGGCAAGTTTTGATACCCCGTGCAGCAACTACGAAACCCAAAAACTCAACCTCTTCCCTGAAGAAGTTCGACCTTTCTGAAGAAACTCTCATATTTGCCTCAAAGAGTTTGAGAAGGAACCTGTCTAAATCTTTGAGATGGTCTTGTTTTGTCTTAGAGAAAACGATCACATTGTCGATGTAAACATGACAACACTTTCCAATCTCGTCTCTTAGAACGTCGTCGATGGCTCTCTGGAAAATACTTGGTGCATTTTTAAGACTAAAGGGAAGTCGACAGAATTCAAATTTGCCATTGTTTACAGAAAAAGCTGTTTTTTCTCTGTCGCGCTCATGTAATTTTAAGTCTAAAGTGAAAAAAAATGTGGATTGACCTAAGTTGGAAAGAATAACCGTAGTGTCCGGAATAGGGTATTTATCACTCGTTGTTTTGTTATTTAATTTTCTGAAACCAATCACTCACCTCATTTTCCGATTACCATCTTCGTCGAAACCTTTCTTGTCGACAATCCAAATAGGGTTATTGTAGGGGGATCGTGATGGTCTTATTATGCCTGCGTTAAGGGGTAACACCACTCTAGAGGCCGAAAAAAGGTGTAATTTTGCGGATTTTTCATGGGATTATGGGAAAAGGGATTGTATTGAAATTTATTCAACATATATTGAAGTAAAAAAAATTATTATCGATTTCTTGCAAAATGGCGGCGCCACAGCGGATCTCCGATACAAGGTTTTTTTGAAGACGCTCCGCGGGCGTACCCATTCCTCGGCAACCGTGAGAGCTGGAACAAAAATCCAAAATTTTTTTGAAACTACATACTAATAGCTATCGAAGTACGTAGGATTTTTCTTTTTTTTTAATTTTTGTAGAAACTGTGCATATCTGAACAAAAAGTATGAATTTTCGATTAAAAAAAAGAGCAGTAAATTGTTAATAAAACAAGTAATTTTTTAATAAAAAAAAAATATCAAAAAACGGCTACGTACTTCGGAGGAGAATATATATATGAAGCTACTGTAAAAATTTGAAGTCGATCCATGCAATAGTTTTGAAGCTACGAGTACGCCCGATTTGAAAAAAACTGTTTCGAGAAAAACGAGAAAAACATTGAAACCGTTGAAATTTTTGTTTACCTCTAGTCTGCGATGCCTGCGCCGTACATCTGGCCGTCTCTGTTGATGTCGGACTCTTCCTCTTCCTTCCTTGCAGATTTTATGGACATCCGGGCCTCTCTGGCTTCGTTGGTCAACGATATATAATATATATAATATAATAATATATATTATATAGGGTGTTAGTACACCCTGGTGGACTACTCATAAACCACTATGCCCATAAGCAATAGAATTCGGCGCGCGCTCCGAGGCGTTGCGGCAGATTTAAGAATTAGACCCCTTCCACATTGAATTTCAATATAAAACCAATAGGATATGTTTTTTTAAAGTCCTTAAGTATACTTTAAGCAAAAAAAAAAATCGAATTTTTGAAAATCCCCTTAAGAAGATCAGACATTTCTTTGTTAACAAATCGTGAAGCTGCCATGGGATAAGGGTATGCTTTTGAATATACAGGTTATCCGTTGTTCTGATTGTGGCTATTACACTGGTGTTAAATGGTAACGATTCGTTTGAATCAGAAAATACTTTGTATCTGTTTTTTAAAATAGAATCAAACTGTTTTCGTGCATCTAAAGGCACAAATTTGTTGTCAATGGAAATGTGATTGACGTCTTTGCAAAAATAATACAAAAGTTTTTCCTCTCGCCCATGATATTTGATAAGCCCTCTTTCCAAATCAAGTTGTGCTCCTATTTTATGTAAAAAATCACAACCATCAAAGCTACTAAGACGCGGGAGAATGAAAAACTGTTTTTATTGAATAAATGTATTATGCATTTGAATTTGATTGTATCTGATCCATGCAAAGACTTAACAATAAATGGACTCTTCACAGGCGTAATACCTCTGAGATATTGAATATTTTTTATATAATTTTTTGCTGCACCTGTGTCGATCAAAAGTTTGATTTCCTTCCCTCCTAACGTTCTGCTTACATATGGTAGGAGGGACCTACCCCTAAAAAATTAATTTCATCTACCACTTCTCTCCCCTTTCCATCATTTTTCTCATACATATGTATATGAAAACGAATCATCGTAAATCAATCGTAATGTTGTTCATACTGGTAGGTGATTTGTTCTACTGGTCGATGCTGTACTAGATTATTACATCTTTGTATTTTCGGTTGTGGTTGTCGTGTGGAATTGTTGTTATTTATGAATGATCTATTGTGATAATGTATACCTGAAGGCCCTGGTCTTTTAAGATGCGGTCTATTGTTACTGTGAAATTTGTCATTAGTTTTGTTAAATGAATTACTAGGGTTTGGAGTTGGGTTTGGCTTATGTGAATGATAACGAGATGTTGAAGAATCTATCTCCATTGCTTGCTGATTAGGTTGTCGAATTTGTTTGTGACTATAACTGGGAAAATTAAATGAACTATACCTATAGCCTGTTTGAGGAAGTGGATTATTCGAACGTTCATTGTAAATGGCAAAGGAGCTTGCGAACGTGTAGCGCATTTGATTAGCCTTTAGTTCTTCGGCAAGTGCAGTTGTCATATCAACTGGCCTAGATAAAAATAAAATATCACACATTGGTTTGCGTCATCGAGAAATGAACGTTCAAAGTGCATCCTGTCTATATTTGTGATTTAGAGAAGCAATGAGTCGGGGGTTACCTTCATTTGTCATCATAGTTTTATTGATAATCAAAGTAAGTTTCCTTTCGACTGTGTCATAAAATTCAACAATTGACATTTTTCCCTGTTTAATTGTAGACATTTCTTGTTCCACAATATATATCGGCTTCTTATCAGCATATGTAAAATCTAATCGACTAATAATTGCCCTAAAATTGAGCACTGTATTGAAAGAGGAAAGAATTGAATCTGCGGAACCGACTACCTTGTTTCGAATAATAGCTATTGCCTGATAATATTTGGAACTTCCTTCATAACCTTCATATATCTTATGAGCAGCAAAGGCGGCTTGACGCCAGCAAACATATTTAAGTTGATCACCGTGAAACTCTGGAAGGCATTTTACAAGATCAAGTGATTCATTGCACTTAACATGGGAGTCAATTATTACTGGCTTAAATTCCTCTATCCTTGACAGTGTTTCCAAAGAAGATAACATGTCGGCACTGATGGTGGCTTGAAAAGATTGCTGCACCCGCTCGACGGCAGCTTCCACAGCTGTTGCGACAACGGTACGTAATTGTGATTCATCCATTTTTATTATTTGTTGGTTCTTTACACTTTGTTGACTATCTGATTTATAGTAAAACAACAAAGGATTGTAAATTAAACACACAAAACAGCTTAAAGTTATTTTCAATTGTTGGCTTCAAAATGTTACGGATCTTCTGGTTTACAGTTAATTATCTTAAGCATCTATTAGCAATTTTTAATTTTCGATGTTCAAATCTAATTATCTCGTTTCAGTTCAATGTAATATTTACCAGCTTAACTATTTTATAATATAAAAAAAACACCACTTACATGTAGTTCAATATTTATGTATATACATATATGTAGGTATATGTAGGTATATGCAAATCTAATTTTCTTCGATGGTCCGTTATTCTCCAGTGTTAGGTATCCGCTTTGATGTATTTGTTGTATTTTTTTTTAATACCGTTTATTTGAGAGTGCAATTTCTTTACTCTCTGTTATATGATAAATGCATTGATTTATTTATTTGATAATAAATTTGCTACACTGTCGAATTAGCTTTTCGATGACGTGTTGGTTATTTTTACTTGTTTATAACTTAAGAACATTGGATTTTCAATTGGATTGAATAATTTTGAGCTTAAAGCACTGTTTGATATTGATAATAAAATTTCTTGAACGACGCGATTGCTACTTTTCACTGTTTCACTCTTATGAGGTTTTTTAGAACATATTGAAACTCGCGTCGCCCCACGTTGGGCGCCAATTAAACAACAACACACTTTTATTTATTATTATTTATTTATCACTAATCAATCCAAGGTTCTGGTTCACTGAGTGTGCAGTTGCTCCTGCTTCTACCGCATCTAGTCTATGACTGACTGGCTGACTGTACCCAAACCGACGCCCAAGCGTAAATCACCTGTTTAGCACAGCAGATGCAGGGCTAACGGTTAAAATGCATACGCATTACGCATCACCTGATGCGGGCATAGGCAACTTGTATGCGGACGAAGTGGCGGGTAGCGGTAGCACATTTTGCTGATGAACTATGATGGGTGTTAACTTATAGGACAGGGGGTCGGAGGACGTTTTGGTTTGGCATTTTCCTTTATTTTCTAATCTATTGGAATATTCGAATACAGAGCACTATTTCTAAATTCGCATTTCTAAGTTTTTGCAAATTAGAAAATTATTTTTATATGTATTTTATCTAAACTTTTTGCTTTCTTTTTTTTTATTTATATATTTGTAGGTTATTATACGTTCTTTGCTTCAACAACAAATTATTAGCTATTTTTCTTTTCCACTTTGCTAGGTTAAATTCTTTTTGTTTGATTTATGTTTAATTATTGTATTATCAATTATCATGTGTCAATTATTGTAAACCTTATTGCAATTCTGAAGTAAACTTAATTGCTTGTTTGATTTATGTTCAACTATAAAAATTATTGTAATACAATAAAAATTAAATACATTCAATTGTAAAAAAAATAAACTTATTTGCTTACAATGCTAAGATATTATACATTCCATGGAGCGGCTGGTGAAATTTCCACCTCTTTTTTCGCGATTGTGGCAACTACTGGGGGCCTTCGATTTCTCCTTGGGCACATTCACTTTTTTTGTCTACTTAACGCTTTTAAAATGTCACAGTCATTCGCGTTGGACCACAGAATTTATTCGTACGCGGAGAGTGATTCTGAGGGCTTTATTTCACTGCACTACTTGATGGCTTTTTTATTTAATTGCACTACTTGAGGGCTTTTTTATTTTATTGCACTACTTGAGGGCATTTTGCGAGACGCAGCGTCATCACTTGCGCTTTGCTGTAGAGTGCTTCGGGTATCATCGGATGGCTCGGTGCATGCCCTTGATAGTGTGAACTTTGTTGTTGGGAAGCTTTTGAATTTCGCTGGTATCACGTTAACTTGTATTATCTATATATACATCGCTGAGGAGCAGTTTGATATGAAAAAAAATATATGAACTAGTAGCATTAGTTTTCGGTCGCAACTAGCGCTATTAATGATATATATATTGATATATAATGATGGTGATCAATGGCTGCTACCTATCTGTATTTCCATTGAATTTGGTGGCCTTGGTTTGGCGAATATTATGTGTGGTACGATATGGTGGTAATGTATGGTAAGTACCTATTAAAACAGTCATGGAAGAGCCGATGGCTAGTTTCTATCAGCAAGCCAAATTGTCGAAAGAATAATATGAGAACTTACAGCTTTAGAACTTGTGAAGGCTATAATATAATTCGTATATGAAAACTAGCCAAGTCAGACCTTAGGCTTCAATATATTATCCTAAGTTATAAGAGGAAATTACATTTGAAGTTGTTATAAAATATTTTATGTTGTTATAAATAAATTTCAGGACTGACCATTGAACTTGGCACCCATTTAGATTTCACTTCTTTTGTCGTTGAAACCAAGGCATACATATGTATATCATAATATTTAACTTGGCTCTCATTTCACATTTATGTTTTTGATGGGATATTAGATTCACATAATTTCTGGCGTATTCATTGTAAATTATTATGATACATTGGATTGTTAGTCATAGGCTCGTTAGTAAAATGTTGCTCTTTATTAAAGCTTAGATTCGAAATCGTGTTTTTTTAATACGCTTTTATTAGTTTCATCTGTATGTTTGTTTGTAACTGACTCTTTGGGGTACGATTTTGACATACTTCAAGTGATCAGATTTGGTTAAAACTTTGCACTCTTGTCAAAGGCCGAGGACAATACAATAATTCAATCAAAATATCCGATTATCTTGATTAGGTTCGCCAGGATTCATGAATTTCTTTTGGGATTGCATGAGAGTAAGAGAGATAGAGCTAGTGCGTGAGCTACGCATGACCGCAGTTCCAGACTTACTCTATGATTCCGGCTCTCAGCTCAGCAAAACGCAGCAGAGTCTTTCTCAAGGTAGTTGCGGTCTCAACTTGTTTGTTCCGTATACATACATAGATGTACTGACAAATCTGATACGCATACTATTAAATCAAGGGTTAGGTAACGTCGGTACAGTTTTACGGTCATTGCATACTAGAGGAAACCAACGTAACTCTGGGATCTCCGCGACGTATTTGTTGTTACGCACTCCCTTGAGTCCAGTGCAAAGTCCAACTTTAATCCATCGTTTAATGTATTATGAATGCATGCAAACTTAGCGGATTCTTAATGGTTTTGAAAATCAGAGGGAAATTAGCTAGTTTTTAGATGTACACGAGTGTTATGAAGCCATATAAAGGGTTTTCCAATGGGGACTTGACAGCTTTGAATTTAATTTGTGAAAGCACCCTTTCACAAATCATCGAACTGTCATTGTCAATTTATTCAGTAAACTCAACATTTTCATCATGGTAAAGTACACGTACGAGCAACGTCTGCAAATTATAAAAATTTTCTACTGAATTTCGGAGTCGGTGACCGCAACTTTAAGAGCGTTAACTCCAATTTTCGGTCGTAATTCTCGCCCTAGTAGACAGGCAATAACAAGCTTAGTGCAAAAATTTGAGTCTACATATTCGTTGTATGATGTTGCCGTGTCAGTGAGACAACGGGTTGGTCGAAGTGTCGAAAATATCGCTGCCGTTCAGGCGTCCGTAGCAAACGATCCAAATCAATCAATTCCACGGCATTCTCAAGAATTTGGCATCGCTCAGACCACATTATGGCGTATTTTGCGTAAGGATCTTGGTTTACACCCATACAAGATCAAGCTGACTCAAGAATTGAAGCCGATGGACCATTTGAAGCGACGGACGTTCTCCGATTGGACTCTGGAGAAGATGCGCCAAGATAATGAATTTCATCGCAGTGACGAAGCTAATTTTTGACTCGATGGGTTCGTCAATAAGCAAAATATGCGTTATTGGTCGCGTGAAAATCCACATGTGCTTCAGGAATCAGGAATCCACAAAAAAATAACTGTTTGGTGCTGTTTGCATGCCGGCGGCGTTATTGGGCCATATTTTTTCGTCGACGATAACGATCGTTACGTCACTGTGAATGGCCAGCGTTATCGCGCCATGATTACCGATTATTTTTGGCCCGAATTGGAAGATATGGACTGACGACATGTGGTTTCAACAGGATGGTGCCACAAGCCACACAGCACACGTTACAATCGATTTATTGAAGAGTAAGTTTGATGAGCGTGTTATCTCAAGAAATGGGCCAGTCGATTGGCCGCCTCGTTCGTACGATTTAACGCCTCTAGACTATTTTCTTTGGGGCTACGTTAAGTCATTGGTTTATGCCAACAAGCCGACGACGTTGGAAGAGCTCAGAGCCAACATTGAATGCGAAATAGCGGCCGTTTCGGCCGAAATGTGTGGCCGAGTCATCAAAAATTGGGTCCAACGAATCGACCACTGCAAACGTGCTCGCGGTGGCCATATGAACGAAGTCGAATTCCATTCATAAATGTTTTGATTGTACTTCAAGCCGATAATAAAGTTTTTGAAATATCTCAAATGGTTTGCGTTTTATTTAAAAAAAAAAGTTGTCAATTCCTTTTTGGAAAACCCTTTACATATACAGGGTGTCCCACGAGCAGTGTGCCAAAAAGCTAGGGCGTGTAGGTCTAGTCAAGACAAGAAAAAAATCGTATGAGAGGGGGGGGGTCTATTTCCCCCCGTTTAGCCGGGAGGGGCAATTTTCTAAAAAAATTGACTTAATTTTGAAAAAAAAATATTAAAAATCAACAGTTACATCCACAATGCCACAATATACCTTTTTGTAAAGCCAGAAACCTCTTCTTTCATATTGATTTTAAATGAAGCTGTTTTAAGGTGTAGTTTTTGAGAAATTAATTTTCAAACTCAAAATTTTGAAAAAAAATTTAAAAAAAAAAATTTCGAACTATTTTTTTTCAAAATTGTATGTAATTATGTAGTAATTTTTTTTCAAAAATTCAATGCTCTCATTAATTTTTAGTTAAATGCAGAAAACCGGATGCAAAAATGTCTTGTAGTTTTTGAGAAATTAAAAAAAAACCCGAACCCTTTTTTTCTAAGAAAAACCTTTTTTTTTGGTTTTAACGCGGCTGGACTTGTAGGCAAATTAATGTATGAAACATTGACCTCTTTTTTATTATTTTTAAAAAATTCGGAGTTTTATGAGGATACAATAAAATGACACAGTATTGGAATAACCCTGGATTAATTCTTTTTTTTTCATTGATAACGCCTGAAAACTGACCTGCGAATTTCGTCTGGGTACGCCCGCCGCCGATGGGTTCTACTCGAATTTTGGATTTGGTCCGACGCAATCCCTCCCTTAGTACAAGGAGGATGGCTATTATGCTTGGAGTGCCCAAATCTAGAGTATGGAGAGTGCTTCATACCGAAAACTTACACCCGTACTATTTTAGGCCAGTTCAGGGACTCACCTCAAACGACAAGTTTTTGAGAGCAGAATTTTGTCGATCATTGCTTCGAGATGAAACTGAACGAAACTATTTTGCAAGGATATTCTGGACGGATGAAGCACAGTTTACCAGAGATGGGGTTACTAACTTCCACAACTTGCATCATTGGAATAGCACCAATCCACACAACAAGAAACAAAATAAATCACAACACCGCTTTAGCTGTAATGTTTGGCTTGGTATTGTTGGACAAACTGTAATCGGGCCCCGGTTTTTGAATGCCGTTATTAATGGAGAATCATACCTGCAATTCCTACGAGACCTTTTGCCCGATTTGATGGACAACGTTCCTTTGGCCATAGCAGATAATTTAATCTACCAGCAAGATGGAGCACCAGCACACTAGAGCTTACATGTTAGAAACTGGCTGAATGATCATTTTAGTGACCGTTGGATCGGAAGAAGGGGCCCCACGGAATGGCCACCTAGAATAGCAGATTTAACGCCTCTAGATTTTTATGTGTGGGGATTCATGAAAAATTATGTTTCGCGAAGTGGAAATAGTATCTTTGGAACAACGGATTGAAGTCGCTGGAGTCAAATTGCAGGAAAATTTGTCAAGCATAGACTTATGTGCAGCCATTAGAAGGAGATATAATCTTTGCCTTCTAAAAAATGGGGATCATATGGAAAATTTATTATAATAAAACTCCGAATTTTTTAAAAATAATAAAAAAGAGGTCAATGTTTCATACATTAATTTGCCTACAAGTCCAGCCGCGTTAAAACCAAAAAAAAAGGTTTTTCTTAGAAAAAAATGGTTCGGGTTTTTTTTTAATTTCTCAAAAACTACAAGACATTTTTGCATCCGGTTTTCTGTTTTTAACTAAAAACTAATAAGAGCATTGAATTTTTGAAAAAAAAATTACTACTTAATTACATACAATTTTGAAAAAAAGTAGTTGAAAAAATTTTTTTTTCAATTTTTTTTCAAAATTTTGAGTTTGAAAATTAATTTCTCAAAAACTTCTCCTTAAAACAGCTTCATTTAAAATCAGGATGAAATAAGAGGTTTCTGGCTTTACAAAAAGGTATACCACGGCATTGTGGATGTAACTGTTGATTTTTAATAATTTTTTTTCCAAATTAAGTCAATTTTTTAGAAAATTGCCCCTCCCGGCTAAACGGGGGAAATAGACCCCCCCCCCAGTACGATTTTTTTCTTGTCTTGACTAGACCTACACGCTCTAGCTTTTTGGCACACTGCTCTTGGAACACCCTGTATATTTAAAATTCACCTAATCCAATATACTGGTGAGAAACGTACCGAGGGATAAATGGCAAGAGGGTGACTAAAAATATCATGTCGCTAGTGTCAACCTCAGGGAACCAGGCCCACCCTGTTGTATAAGTGGACCTCTGGGGGGGTGGACCGTATATTTGTCCATTATTCGTGGGCGGAAAATTTCCGTGCAGGGACGGGTTAAGAATATCCCTGCAGCTATACCTCTCGCTTGTCGTAAAAGGCGACTAAAACAAAGGTAAACAAAAATCACATCTAGGCAATTTAGAAAATAACAATGTGAGCCTAGGGACACATATACCAACATTAAACTGCCCAACAAGTGTACATGCAAATCAGTGGGTTGACACGACTGGAGATCACCGGTGTTGTAAGGGTAAGATCAAACAAAAAAATCTGGAGCATGCCCGTGTCACAAAAAAAAAAAAAAAAAAGGCAGGCCGAAAAACAATTGGTGCAAACAAATGCAAAAACACCAGCATTTGATGGCCTCAGCGATGAAGTAATCCCAAACCGGGAAGCCTGCCGCTACTTTCTGAGGTCAAACCGGCGGACCCCACAAGCGGACCAGTTGTGGGAATGCAGTTAAGTGGGAAGGTTATGGTCCTACACTTCTGACCATAACAACGCCGGAAAAAAAGGAAAAGAAGAAGAAGTTAGTTTATTCATTTTGTCTTTAAAGGCTTCGTTAATGAAAAATTGACTATTATTGTTATCTATGACGCTATTAATCTTGTCTTCCATCAGAACTAGATCATCATGGTCGGGGTTTCCCGCGATCCATTTCCAAGCGGAACCGATGAAATTCAAGAATCTCTTCGATCTATGAAGTTTAATGTTATCTGAAAGAGTTTGTATTTGCGAAAATTCGTGCTCTAGTATAGAATAAAATTGGTTGGTTTTAGGAATGTGCTGGTTTATAAGGAGTGTTGTTTCGGTGAGGAATTGTTGGTATGGTTGGATATCAATGGTGTGGATGAGTTTCAGGTTGCCATTTTATATCATAGCCTTTCCAACGTTAAGAGCTATTATATGGGAGTTCGAGTAGTCGATAATTTGGATGTCGGCCCGAAGGATGGGCAAGACCGACCTGCAATAAGATAGTAGAGGAAAATAGTTCAGTTTCTTATGTTACTCTTGTGAATGACTCTTCCAGAGTCGAGATGTCCTTCTGTGGAATATATGTCTATGTGAAGAATCTCTCCTGGGAATTGGGGGATAGGTGTTGGAGTTAAGATTGGGTTATTAGGGTGACGGTCATATTTATTGTTTTTGCATATACTACATTGTTTGGTAATTTGCCTTATTCTTGAATTCATTTTGGGGAAATAATGCGTTTCCAAAATTTGAAGTTTGTTTTCGTGAGCACTTTTATGAGCTCTTTTATGGCATTCAATTATCATGTTTTCCCGTCGTGCGTCATCGCACACATCTTCTACTTGCTTTCTAGTGAATCTGACCTTATAATTGCGAAAATGGAGGGGATAGATTTGTCGGATAAGACCCATTACTTGTTCTTCCGTTTTAATCCCATTTATGACATGGGGATTCAAGAATCGTCTAAATATGCCCACTAAATTCTCCTTGGTATATTGTGGTTCGGTAATGATATGTCTCCAGTATCCTGGGAAGGGTTTTTGGACTTGGTATTGGCTAGATTCTCCAAGATTGAGAATTAATTGTGGTTTGAAGGCGTTAAGGGGTGTTTCTACAAAGGGTATTAAATTATGTGATGAGCTGTCATCACTGTGTTGTGAAGCTGTCATGGAATTTATCAACGTTTGGGTTGGTGGCCTGGACAAAGCATCTGCAACGATGTTCGTTTTGCCGGGCTTGTAGATGATCTCGCGGTTGTATTCTTCAAGTAAGTATTGATTTCTATCGCTTCATTTTAGCATTCTGGTTCTTGTTGCTGAGTGCGAAGGTTAACGGTTGGTGGTCGGTATAAATATTAACCTTCTTCAATCTGTACAGGAAGTTAAGTCAAGCTGATCAAGATGATGGCCAGCAACTCTTTCTCATTGGTAGCGTACGCCGCCTCTGTGTTACTAAGTGTTCGGGATAGATAAGTTATTGGTTTTCCATGCTGCATCAATACCGCACCGATAGCATAGTTGGATGCGTCGGTTGTCAAATCGAAATCTTTGTTTAGGTCCGGATAGACCAATACTATTTCTCGAGAACAAAGAGAGTTTTTTAGAGCTTGGAAAGCGCGAAGCCCTTCCTCGTTTAACCGAATCGGTACGTTCTTTGAACAGTTCTTTGATACTCGACCATTTCCTTCCTTTCCCCTTAGGAGTACAGTTAGAGGCTGTGCGATCTTGGCGTTACCGGGAATGAATCGTCGGTAGTAGCCCGACATACCCAAAAATTATATTAACTCTTTAAGGTTCGTTGGCGGTGGAAAATCAACGATAGCTTTGACTTTCATAGGATTGGTCTTAATGCCTTCATCACTGACGACAAAGCCAAGGAATTCTACCGAAGTTTGGAGGAATTCGCATTTATCTATCTGTACTTTCATATTGGCTCTATCTAGAGGATGAAAAACAGATGCGAGATTCCTGAGATGTTCTTCTTCGGTTTTGCCGAAAATAATAATGTCGTGTATGTATATGTAACAACGAATTCCGATGTGCTCTCTGAGGATGTCGTCTAGAGCACGCTGAAAAATAGCAGGCGCATTCTTCAGTCCGAAGGAGAAACGAGTGAACTCGAATTTGCCGTTGTTGACTGAGAACGCAGTTTTCTCGATATCAGATTCCTTCAAGGGAATCTGATGGAACCCACTACGTAAGTCAACGACTGAGAAGAATTTGTTGTTTCCTAGATTGGCTAAGACATCATTTATTTCCGGGATTGGGTATCTATCGGGAACAGTGATGGTATTGAGTTTCAGTCTGTAATTTTTTTCGCCTGATGCGTCCAGTTTCTTAATATAATACTTAAATAAAATACTGGAGCATTGTAAGGCGACCGTGAAGGTCGAATGATACCGTCGGCGAGTAATTTCGCTATCTCCTTGTCGACGACTGGTTTCAATGCCATCGGATAAGGATAGGTCTTTGAATACACGGGATCATCACTGGTTGTTCTGATCTCGCCCTTCGCTACGGTCGATTTGTGTTGAGATGTGACGTTCTTAGGTTTATATTGTTGATGGACTGTGTGACATGTTGCTTGACTGGGATTTAGATGTTACCGTTAAGGATTATGTAGCTTTTCGCTGTGTGGATTATGGCATTGAGTTCCTTCAGGCTATCGTTACCAATTATGCCGTGGAAGGATTTAAGGGTAGGAAGAATAAAGAATTTTAAGGGAGTACTGTTGGGACCGAAAAGATGTTGTATAGCGTGATGGGTAATTTTTACATTACCACCTACTGAATTGGCAAAGAAGGGTTTTTGATTCGGGATTTTAGTTTTTACGCAGTCAGGTTGGATGTAATTCTTATTAGACCCTGTTTCTATAAGAAATTTTAGTGTACTGCCGCTCCTCGCCCTATATTCGAAATAAGGGAGCGAAGAGCAATTCATCCTAAAAAATTAATATCTTGGGTGATTTGGGACGCGTTGATATCTCCTTCGTGTCCGGTTTCGGGCTCGTCATACTCGAAGTGCATTCCGTCTTCGTTAGTGTATGTTCCCAGATAGTCAACCAAAGTTTCGCTGTTGTTACTGTCTTCCGCCTCAACTACTTGTTGATATTGCGCCATTTCGGCAACGAATGGTTCTGTAGTTGTATGATATGTTCTTTGTAGTTTTTGAGGGGGTACATGGCCCTGTGAACCAGCAGTTGGTCTCTTGGGTGCCGTCGGCCAATTCCTTTGTGGAGGCCGATTCTGATAGTTAACTTGCCTCGAGTTAACAGAGGGATCTACGTCCATGGGTGAGGGTCGTTGGAACGTTCTTGGTTGAAACTGATTAAGGTAGTTATGTGGTTGAGCAGATGTTGGATGATTGCCTTGATATTGATTGGGATAAGTTTGGTTCCGGAAAAACGGTTGGGGATTTCGAACAAATGGTTGTTGGAAATTTGGTTTAGGGGGTCTTGGTGGAGCTTGTAATAATTCCGGATAGAAAGGAATCCTTGGAATTTGAGGAAGTTGGTAGTGTGGCTGCCTTAGCACAGCGGAGGATTCATGATGTGTTTCTACCTTGCGAATTGGACCATTGGATTGGTTTGCATATTGAATTCTGTAGTTTAAGTTTTCCAACTTGAAACAGAGATGCAGGGCTTGTGGGAGGTCTGTCGGTTCTTTCATACCGAGGAGTCTCGGTAGGTCGCCTTTGAGTCCTCTCACGAAAGTGACAAGAGCCTTTTCACTGTAAGTTCTGACCATGACATTCATCGCTTCGGTGCTCATCTCCATGCAGGCAATTTTATTAAGTATTAACGAGAGATGGTGATAGACGGCATGATAAAATTCCTCAATCGTCGTGTTGCCTTGCACAAGGCGTGTCATCTGGTACTCAAGAGTACCAAGATCGCGCTTGTCGGCGTAATGGAGTGTGAGGCAACGTGAAATACGCTCCCAGTTTAGGAGAGTGTTGTACGATTCTAGTACAATATCTGCCTGACCCACTATTTTGTTACGGATAACGTTTATTATTCCGTAAAATCTAGCCGTACCTCTTGTAGGCTCGTAAGTCTTCAGGATGCGGTCAACGCTCTTTTTCCAAGAGCTAAATTCTCTTGCTTGTCCTGAAAATTCCCGTAGGCTCCGCACTACGTCAGGTAGCTTGTCCATAGACGATAGATCTGCTCTTTGATCTTCATTGATTTCTTGATTGAAATCGAGGTTTGTGTCGACTGTAGGACTAAGAAGCGAGCTTATGATACGAGGGCATTCCTGTGAAAGGACCTCTAAAATGATTTGTCGGATCTGATTTTGCAGGGAAACGTTCGCTGGTTCAGCTGTGGGAAATTTGGGATTGGGATTATCTGTGTTGTGGGGGAGTCGCCCTGGACGAATTAAATTTTCGTTACGCGCCATTATTTTGCTCAAAAAATATATAAATTTAATGCGTGGGAAAAAATTGGTGCTTAAAAATAAAACAAATATCAATCTACCAGTTAATGGAACCAATAATACCTATTATTAAATTCTTATTATATTCTTTGCTTGTTTTCTTCTATATAAAATATATATAGGTATGTACATATGTATGAGATTTTTCTTTTATTTCGTTTAATTTGCACTTGGTTTTTTTTTCTCTTACTTTAATTGGTTAAATTTCATTTCAATATTAAGCATTTATATAAGATTTTTCTTTTATTTTATCTAATTTGCACTTATTTTCCTATTATTTTAATTAGTTAACATTTTTTCGTTCACTTACATATTTCTTTATTTCCTTATATTTTTGCGTAACTTGAATGATAAAAACAATTGTATTTTTCACTCTTTCTTTATCTATGAATTTTTGCTTACAAAAAAAAAATTTTAGTTATTTCTTAGCTTGTATAAAAAAAATTATTATATGTATATCTTACATTAGTACGAGTAGCTGCATCTCCTCCAAGTGGCTGCCAGTTCCTTGCTGACTCCTGTTTGCGGTCGCTACTAAGGGGCCTCTTTCCTTGGGGTGGACTGGGTTGAGAAACACCGTGCACTTATAACTAATTTTTATTTGATTTTGGAACCGTCGCGGAGTTGTCACTTAATTACACTTTTATTGGTTGTGTTTTCGTTAGGACAATTTGAACTCAGTTAATTTAACTGCAGGGTTCCTTAGTTTTAAAAAAAGATTGATCTTTATTTTAGCTCGTCCGAGCAGCTACTGACATTTTATAATATCTTAAAACTACGCGACAGTGAATAATGGAAAAGGGAATGGGAAAATGAAGGGAGTCGGATTACGGCAAGTTGCAGCGACGATTTGGGGATATATGCGATAAGCACAGTCGGTTTCCGGTGACCGGGAAAAATCAGGTGAACAACCGTGGGAGCGATTGTAATGTGGGAACGTGTTTGGAGTGGCAATAGGCAAAAGTGCAAAGTACTTGGATTACAGGGTCAATGTTTGGCCTTGGGATTTGTGGGAATAGGTTGGGAAAAATGTGGGGCAACATGTGTAACTTGTAGGCTGGAGGGATATACAACTTCAACATACTTAAAAGAAAAGAACAGTCAATATGAAAGGTAAGAATGTGTCGAATAAACATTAATGAAAAATAAAGGGTCCGCCATCTAACGTTTTTTTTTCAAGTAGTGCTTATTTCGTGAATGGAAACACTTAGCTCATGTCTGATTTGACAGATAATTAGTTTTATCCTTCCGCTGAACGAATATGGTTGTGTATACGCTTGAACAATGCTTCGCTAAGTGGGCCTGCGATCGACTTACAGAAGATGCCGATTTTGGCAAAAAAATCATCTTTTCAGATGAAGCTCATTTTGATCTTGGCGGGTATGTAAACAAGCAAAATTGTCGCATTTGGGGCACAGAAAACCCGCACGCATACATTGAAAAGCCGGTGCACCCAAAACGAGCCACTGTTTGGTGCGGATTTTGGTCCAGAGGCATAATTGGGCCATTTTTCTTCGAAAATGAGCAAGGAGTGGCCGTTACAGTCAATGGCGATCGTTATCGGGCCATGTTGAACGAATTTTTGTTCACAAAAATTGAAGAGGAGGATATTGGCAACATTTGGTTTCAACAGGAAGGCGCTACGTGCCACACAGCCGAAGCTACACTCGATGTTTTGCGCCCTGTTTTTGAAGATCGCATTATCAGCCGCAGAGCTGATGTCGTTTGGCTACCTCGGAGCTGCGATTTGACACCGTTGGACTATTATTTGTGGGGTGCCGTCAAAGATAAGTGTTACGCCGACAAGCCAGAGACAATTGACGCTTTAAAGGACAATATTTGACCGATCGTGTAGGCTACTGCATGGCCAGCCGAGGCAGCCATTTGAATGAAATTATTTTCCATTATCAACCGGAAGGATTGTACTTTCAAATAAAAAAAGAAATTTGAGAAAATATTCAGTAGTTTTTTTTATAGCATTTTCAAAAAAAAAAAAAGTTATTTGGCGGACCCTATATCTACGACGTTGATGTAAAGGGACAAGATTAAACTCTCGTTCTGTAGGATGGTGTCTCAATATTCCATTTCAGTTTAACCCATATCATCCCAAGTACATCTAGACTTGTCCGATATTAATGAAAAAGATATCATAGCACCATATTATGTATTTCATCATAAATATATACTAAAATAAAAAGTATGTTTTTCATTTATTGAGTTTTGAAACCGATCGATTAATCGATCAGTAGGAATATACATACATGTGTTGTGTTAATATAGGAGTTGATTATTGTGAAATAATAAGCTGTTTATTTATTATACTTCTTTATTTTTATAAAGAAAAATATTTTTGAAACAACTCCAAACTAATTAAAACATTATATTATCTTAGAAAATTATTTTGTGTGAAAATTGACGGTACATTTTTGATGCAAAGCGACATTGCACTTTGAGCATTTCATAAATGTATTTTTGTGGCATAATCCACATCGGGTTGATGTATTTTGCTTGACAATGTGATGGGCCTTTCCATCTAACCTTGTAGAGTCTGGAACTCGTTTTATAACAGCCAATGATGACCTAGGTACCAAAAGTTTAGCAACGGAGGAGGTGTCAGAGGCTTCTTTCAAGAGAAAGTATGTCGTTACAATATACCTTGTAAATGATAAAAGATCATAACTATTTCCATGTTTTGACGCTGGGGAAATTTTATATAATTGATAGGCATTGTTCACGCAAGCGTTTAGAGGAAACATAAGTAATTGCCAGTACCACCTCTTCAGTCTAATATTAACTCGATAGCATCCTACATTTTGATCTAAGCGATCGACGCCACCCATATATGTATTTATTATAGTTTATGAAACACCTGGGTTGGTCAACGTCCTTCTTTTGTTTATCACAAAAACGCTTCACCTTTCCTATTGGGTGTACACCACACTGTGCAGACGCAACCGTTACAATATTGTTATCGTTGTACCGAACAAGAGTTATATCAGACAACACATCCGTATATTGGACATATGATCCCCTTTGAGTCTTTTTCATCTCCTTTGCATCTTTCAATGGTGCATTCTCTACTCTATTGGCCCTAATAGTACCTGTAGCATCATGTCCCAATTTCTTCAGTTCATCCAGCAGAGGCAAAGAGGTGAAAAAATTATCCATATAAAGATTATAGCTGCCAGATGGTAATTTTCTTATGAGGTCCAATGCAACAGATGCGCCAACGCCAAGCTCTGGATGAGTATTCCCAGTGCTAGCCCCCTGGTACAGCTCGCCGTAAATTAGATAACCAAGACGAGTACAAATAGACCAATTTTTGTATCCAAATCTGATAGGCTTGCCATGTATGTGCTGCTTCGTACCATGTTTTCCGTAATAAGGAATCATGGATTCATCGATGCTCAAGTTTTTATCACCAGGATAATATTTCAGCCATCTATGGTTCAGTAGGTTCCAAAGTGGACGAACTTTTCCAAATTTGTCGTTTGGTGGTAAGCTATTATTGTACGCGACATGGAAGTAACGAAGCAGATCTTCAAATCTATTTCTAGGCATAAGAGATGCAACTGCTTGAAAATTACAATCCACTTGTTGTTCCCAATACATTCGGTACCTCGCCACGCTGTTGTATCCTGACAATAACAATATTCCGACAAAATGTTTCATTTCAGTCACAGTAACTCTAAAACCATGTTTGCCTTTCTGGATTGCATTTTTTTCTGTTTCTGAATGCAATAACTTAAAGACCTCTTCATCAAAAAACAACTCAAAAAACTGTACTGGTGTTTCAACATCTTCAAGGAAACTGGGTATTGTAGTCTCTTTTTCTGGTTTATCTGGAATATCGATAGCCCTCCAACGACGAGATATCGAAACGCGCTTTTTTTTCGTCGGAGGTGGTTTTGCTCATGATGTACTAGGAACAGGTTTGAGAGTTTGATCGTCTAAAAAATCATCTTCCACATCGACGCCAGTTTCTGAAGCAACGGTAGACCTTAGTTCACCTTCTGCTAATAGTTGATGCCTCGACAAATTATTTATGTGAGTACATTCCTCGTCACCACTATCTTCGTCACTTCTATCGAAATTATCCGGTGGAGTAATATAAATATCAGCCGACAAAACATTCGTGTCATCTTCCAGATATGAAATAATTTCATTTACTGACAAACTGTAACAAAATCAATAAAGATTTCTAAATAAAAGCACGATAAGAGTGCGTAAGAGCACAGGGGCATATAATCCTACTGATCGAAAAATCGATCACTATATAAAATACTGCAATTTCTACTAACATTCAACTAATATTCATTCTAATAGATTACAATACAAAGATACACATTATGTTTAATATGAAATCACAGAAATAAATAAAATTATATAGTACTATAACAAAAATACTTACAATTCACGACGAGACATATTTTTGCAGGAAAATGTCCGTAAATACACTTAAATTCCAAGAATATACGCGCGAATCGTAAAACGTAAAAAATACTACTTGACAGTTATTAGCGTCAGGCTAAAGAACACTAAGAAAATAACAATGGATGCGTTAACAATATCTCATAAAAAAATAAATAGTCAACCGATCGAATAATCGATCACTAGGAAGATATGGGTTAAAGAACAAGTATCGGGTGAACTTACGTTGAATTTTTTCAATTCTTTCTGCTGCATTATTGTAGAATGGATTCCAAATAACAGTACAATATTCAAGTGGAGACCTAACTAGAGCAAAAAACCAACATTTTAAAGCCAAAGTATCAGTAAATTCTCTAGTATTACGTTTTATGAATCCTATCATTAAAATTGCTTCCTTTTTAATGTAATCTATGTGAAAAGTAAAATTTAATTTCGAATCCAAGATAACACCCATATCCTTCAATTGCGATACCTTCATAAGTTGGACACCGTTTATGTCATAACGAAATTCAACAAGATTATTAATTCTGAAACATGAAAGTACAACACATTTAGAAACGTTTAAGTGTAAGGAATGTAACTCACACCAGTGGAGTAGGCATGTAAGATCCTCTTGTAATAGCAAACAATCCGAAATGGAAACGATTTTTCTATAGATCTTAAGCGTAGAGAAGGCTTTGTGAGGATTTAAAAATTGAGGGAAGATCATTGATGAATAAGAGAAATAACAGTGGGCCTAAGTGGCTGCCTTGTGGGACACCAGATGGTACGGAAAAAGGATCGGATAGGAAATTGTTTATTTTTACTATTTGGGTTCTTCTTGTTATATAGGAATTAATCCAACTTAGAATATTGGAGTAAAAACCTAAAGAAGACAACTTTGATAATAAAATGCGGTGGTTTACCCTATAAAATGCTTTAGCGAAGTCTGTGTAAACAATATCAGTTTGACAATTTGTTTCAAGGTTTTTAGTCAGACGATTAATTAAAATGGAAAGATTCGTGGCGGTTGACCTACCCGACACAAAACCATGTTGAAAGAGTGATATGTATCTATTCACATAAAAATATAATTTCCGATAAACTATTTCTTCGAGTAATTTAGGAATACAGGAAAGTTTACAAATTGGTCAATAGTTTTTAACTTCAAATTTTGAACCGCTTTTAAAAATGGGTGATATAAATAAACGAGACTTTCCATTCATCTAAAAATTGACCATTACTTAGGGATAGATTAAAAATTAGTGTAATGATTGTGTTAGTGATTGTGCACAATTTTTTAGTAAATGTGGGGAAAACCCATCAGGTCCAGTCGATTTACTACTATCAATAGGGACTCAAAAACTTCAGATGAGTTAATTTCAAGTGAACCAATTTGAAACATTTCGGGAATTCGAGGAATTTCAACAGAATGACGGTCGTGGGAATAAACTGATTTAAAATAAGTAGCAAACATTTTGGAGGTAGTGGACATCTCCTTTGAAGTGGCGCCTAAATAGTTCATGGAATTAGGAATGCTGTTTGATTTACGTCTCGAATTAATATAACTCCAGAACTGATTGCTATTTTGTCTTAAATTAGTTTGTACGGCAAAAAGATACTGGCGATGTAAGAAGCGATTAAGATAGTCAAACTGCTTTTGCAGGTTAAAGTACTGGAAATGAAGATTAGGGTTATTTGGATTATTACGAAATTTTTTAAAGGCTTTATTCTTTGGTTTTTTAGATTGGAATCCTTAAAAATTCGTTTCTTTAAAACAAATAGTTCAATAGCATGCAACAAAATGTATTATAGGCTTGCCCGAGTTCTGATGACGTTAGTATACCCGCCCAAGCCTGACTATTCAAGTAACTATTTAAATGTCCAAAATTAGCACGTTTGAAATTGTATACGAGCCCTGACTTTTTACTTAGCTCACATGGGTTGGAGTAGTGTAAGAATTTAAGTTCTGCGTAAATACCACAGTGATGAATGGAGTTCCGAAACATGGGTGATGCAGACTTTTCTAGAGTTATATTATACTCGTCATCGGCAAATACAAGATCAAGTACTCGACCAAGGTTATTTTGAAATACTATTACACTGTTTTAAATTAAATTGGCTAAAAAATTCGGTCACGAATATTTCGGTTTCCGTTTTAATGTTCATTGGAATAAGATGTTGATCATCAACATCAAATATCCATGTAACACTACTTGAATTGAAATCACCTACATAAAATACATGTTGTGAACTATTGTAGATACATTTTCAAAAATGTGTGTGCAATTATTTATGTGTAAGTTATATAAATCAAAGTGACTCCTAGGAGGAATATAACTACCGATAACAAAAATATTAGTGTTATTTGGGAAATTTATTTTAACTATTAATTGATCAACGACCCAATCAGAGGAGGATGGTAATATATTGGATAGGAGATTTACAACATTACAGGAAAAACACGAACGAACGGCAATTAAAACACCACCACCCCGCTCCAATCCGGATGTGTATTTACATCTATCCTTTCTAAATATTAAATATTTCTCTAAATTAGCAAACTCAGAAGTGAGAATATCATCATTGAACCAAGTTTCCGTTAATATTATACAATCATAAATTTAATTATTCAGCCCTAAGGGAAGGAAGACCATCTAATTTGGTTCTAATACCACTAACATTTTGATAATATAGGTGAAAAATATTCTTATTTAAGTGATTAACGGAGTTGGCAGTTGGTTGAGCAATTCCTCCTTCGTTTTTTGGACGGGAAACAAATGTATTTTTCGTCACTTCTTCGTTTTTTGGTCGGGAGACGAATGGTTTGATTTGTACTCCTAGGGGCCAGAAATCGGCGCTCGGTAGTAATTTCATTCTTATGCTAAGAATTATTTTGTTATTTTTTAGCTTGATTATCTCTAAAAGGGTGTTTTTTAGTTTTTTTAAACTATAATTTTTTTCGTTTCTTTCACAAACGTTTTTTCATTTTTGTGACTTATTCGTGGCTTTTCCCGATCGACAAAAGATGCAGGTTTTCTAGGAATTATTCGCTTTTTTTCTTTTCTACACAATTACAAACAAATATATAGCCTGTATTTGAGCGCAACCCAATTTTATAATCCTAACACTTCGCCACTCTAGAGTGTTGATGCATGTAACAACGTCGCTGCATTGTCAAGGACTCTTTCGATCTTTGTTAGTTGGTTTAACTTACCTACTCACGTGAGTGACAACTGACACTGATTGACACGGTTTTTCAGGGCAGTGGAATAAAGTATTATAATAAACGTGCAAATTTATGGGTTTATTGCGGTCTGTGTCGCTTATTTTTCATTTACATTATTCGAATATTCATGTTCCTGGTATTTTTAAGAGCTCGGCTATAGAACCTTTGATGCTACCCCTCGACGCAGTGTTGACTGATGAGAACTGTTATTTTCAGTTGTGATATGTATAAATGTTTTAGGGTTTTATTGACCATTGGATGATAGTAGAATAAGGAGCGCAAGGTCATTTGCTTACAGTGTTAGTTTATTAATATTTTTATGTGCGTTGTCTTGTTTGTAACGTGAGTATGTGTTTAAAAAAATTGCAAGGACGCAACTGAACAAGGGTCTTAAGTAATTCTAGGTAAAAATGGTAGAATACATATTTTAAGAGCCATATTTTACCCAAGAAATTTATTTTCTCAGACTTAATTCTGGCAATATGTACTTCCAAGCATATTCAAGAAACCATTTTGAAAAATAACGTGTTCCGTCCTATCCATTTATTTAATTAATTCACTTATTTTATTATTTATACACTCATTTATTTATTTATCCATTTACTTACTTAATTTAATTGATTTTTTTCTGCAAATAATGTTTTTCAATAATCTAGTTTTCCCTCAAATTGTAATTTTTTTTCTTCTATTACCTCTTTTGTAAACAAATAAAATCAAAATTTTAGTAGAAAGGTACAATTATGTATCAAATCTGTGTAAAATGTGCGGTAACTGAGACCATGTACATTTTAACAAGAATCTAAATTAAATGTATAAATATAATATTAAAGAACAGATTCACTACAATGATCTTATATACATATATCACTTTCTTTATATGCATTCTGTTATTTCCGAATGTGAAATGTTTGAAGAGATGATTGCAAACTTATGTCTTGTGATGTCAATATTATACTCGTATATTGGCTTTGTCTCATATTACACCCACCCTAACGTCTACTTCAACTTGGAAGTGGATATTATATAACTTTCCAACTGAACTTAAAACAAAGGCTGCTTTCCTTTCTAATAAATAGGTACAAGTATCAGATCCTATGTTTACTGACTCCAAACGGCGAGTTTCGAGAAGCTTTTTTTTCCAGACAAGTATACGACAGTTGCTCAATACTCCTCTGAGATGAGCAAAATACGATTTCAAGGACTAAACATTCGAAGGCGTGTATCACAGTTGTCATAAATCAACACACCAACCTATGAGCTACGATGATCTGTTATTCGGTTGATTTGAAATTAATTCCCTGCATACTGTAGTGAACCAATAAAGGATAACACTTCCAAATTATAAGAATTTGGCACTACAAATTATGATATCATTTTTTAAAGAAGAGTACTGTCAGTTAATCCTTGCAGTAGTCGTGGACGATCTTTTCATAGAATTTTTTTATTTGGGAATGATTTACTATTCACAAACATTTTAAAATAGATAGGTATGTTACATATTTTATTTCGATTCTAATATTAAAAATGTGTTATAAATTACAATACAATAGTTCCATTTACATGATACATAAAATTTATATCTTTCTTCTGGAGCATTATATAAAAACAAAAGTGAAAATGAAAAAAAAAAAATTTATATATATATGTGTGTATATAAGGGGAGGGGGGTGGGGGACAAATACAAGCTTCTTTTTAAAAATGCAATAAAATGAACAAAATTATTTTTTTTCCATGTATTATGGCTTTATTAGTAGTGTAGCTCACGGATTGCTTGTATGATGTTAGCCTTAAGTGCTTGAATCGTTTCCGGATTCTCGGCATAATATCGGACCTTCACGGTTCTCGAGAAAAAAAAGTCCAAAGGAGTCAAATCGCAGCTCCGAGGCGGCCAATTGACATCGCAAAACATCGATTGTGGCATGGGCTGTGATTTTTACTTTTATGATTAATAGTATGTTGAGCCTACATCCTGTTCGAATATTAACTTAGAAAATATCCAAGAGCAGAGCTAAAATTTTAACCAAGGACCATCTGATGGTATCTGATTCTTCCTTAAAAACTTAAAAAAACCCTTTGAATTGATGAATACGGGGATAAGCGTGTCGTAAATTCATCTCTGGTGTGGACTCATCTGTTAAAGCATTTCTTAAGGCAAGCATATCGTACGTCTCGGCTCGTGCAACGCCTTAAATGCAACTTAAGTGCAAGGCCTTAAATAGGTACGACATATGTATATAAGTTTTGTCATAAATCAGTCCGGGTAGAGCTTCAATAATGGAAGAAGCTTTTAACAAATGAAATAATCAGACCACATTTTCTAAAAAATATGAATTGTGCAACTGTAGCTGTATTTGATAAATGATATCTAGTTATTTTATAGCCTAGCTTCGAGAACCACCACATGATTTCAGCAGGTGCTACAAGAAAGCCCAGGAACCAGTGTCATGATGTATTTCCTAAAATTAGATTTAGTAAATATGCATGATCTACACAATCATCAGATTTGATTCCCATCGATCCTTTTCCTCTTGGTGTATCTTAAGACAAAAGTTTACTTGAATAGCCCGAAGACTATCATTGAGTAAAAAGAAAATCTTCATTCTAAGATAAGCGTAATTGTGCTTCCTTTGCTCCGGAGTGAATCGAAATGCATGGAACATATGTATGTGCATGTGCAATGAGGGAAAATATAAAAATATTTTTTAAAATATATGAGCATTCAAAAGTTAATGTTCAAGTTTTAATTTTAACGTTAGACAACCTATAGTTAATCTGAAGAGCTGCGGACACACTTCCACATACGAACCCGAGGTCATCCTCACACTTCCATTAAATTCCCAGGATCCTGGAAAATTCAACAAGCAATTATTTCCATCTCCATCACCATCCTCCAAGGGCTGACCACTTTTCATTTGTTAAATGGCAGTATATAATATCCCACAAAAATACATTTTACTGCGTTCAGATACAAAAGATTATACCTATTACTATTAATGCATTTCTTCAACAGAAACAGCTTATTTACTCTCTGATCTAATACACAAATCCGCAGAATATTCAAAAAAGAACTTAATTATTGTAGTTTACTTTCGGCCGCTAAATACCGATATCTTTCAAGAAAATAAAAAGCCAAACGCGGATTTAAAAGAGACAACAATTTAATAGGTTGGCAACACGATAGTATGGCCAAAAATGTATATCAATAGTGGTCCAAGAAAAGAATTTTCGAACAATGAATATGTCGTTTACCACCAATCTATTGAATGGAATTTTAAGCTCTTTGAGCGATTATAAATTAATGATTATTCGTTTTTATTGAAACAATGCGGATAAGCTGCTTTCATTTGTAAATTATCTGCAGTCAAAGCGAAAAGAGATAAACAACCCAAGCATACGGAACGATTAAAAGCATGCATTCGACATGTAGGTAAGAATATAATAAAGGATAAGATAAATGTCTATATTAAAAATTTCAATAACAGCTATATATGTATATCCCTAAGAAACAGGTATGCTCGCGTAAGTTCTATACCAAAGTTTGTGGATTAAAATATGAAACTTCGAGGAGTGGAGGAGTGGAAAATTCTCTTCGAGCTACATAAATTACGAAAAAGTAAACGAACGCGAAGGCAACGAGATTTACCTACTTTTAAAATGTCTGCCTTAAAGTGTACGCGGAAGAAGCAAAAGGGTCACTTTTAGAGAGTTTTGACATCTGTTTATGACAGGCTTCATTAATTGCTGAAATATGTATGCATCATGGAGAATTATTATTTAGTCTCCCGGGAACTCTCTCCTTGATGAAAAATTATGAAACTTTTGAGTACCCGAAACAGGATTCCATAAATTTTCGTTGAAATATTTGAAACGGATCGGAAGCTGGACATAATTGATAGGTTAAGATGCGGATAAAAATGGTTCAAATAAAAAGTTTCCTATGGGCCTTTAACCAGAGAGGGATAGATCGTAAAATCAGGGCTAAATAGGTGATTGTAATAGCAATTACTGAATAAATTTCACCCCACCGTTCGCCATACGGCTTTTACGTTCAATCATTCAACACTCTTAATAATTTACCAAGTAAACCCAACGTGGTATTGTAAAAGGGTCTAATAAAATATTTGCTTATTCTTGCTTGGTTAACTTTTTATAAGTATCTAAGCCAATCTTCGGTACTGTTCAATATGCTTGGAGCGTACAAGGAGATGATCCTTATGGGAATCAAAAGTGTATTGTCTGAAGGCTATTCAACAAAGGGTTTGTTTATTTTGTACACAGTTATAAAGATAGATATATATAATATTGTTACCGGTCTAAAAAAAAAAACGGCACGGATTATACTTCAAAAATTAAATTTTTTTTTGCTTTATTTTTTCCTTAGTGACAGTTCGCAAACACACAAAAAAACAATTGACAGATCTTAAAATACTGCAAAAATGACATGCACTGTTTGACCGATGTCCATGGTTGCAGTCAGCACCGTTAAATAAGTTTCCCTTTTCTTTTTATAGAAAAATCGATAACATCATCTCCCGCTGAATAAAGTGGCTGTCCCTAGCCACAAGTACTGAGTTGAGAACATTTACATAATGCAAGACGATCTCGATGTACCACTAGCGGTTTCCCTCCCTTTTTCATTATTAGATAAAGTACATCACCCAGACGTTCCAGGTATAAGATAAGGACCCTGCCAGTCGTTTTGGAGTTTTGGACAAAATCCCTTTTTCTTCTGAGGGGCGTACAGCCCAACTATGTCCCCTTGCCCAAATGGTGACGCTTTGGCGCGGATCTCATAGCGATCCTTCATCTTCCGACTATTCTGCGTACGTAATCTGATGAGCTGATTGGGCGGTTAGGTGCTGACCCAGTCCAGAGTTCAGGGGGTAAACCAAGCTCTCTTTTCTATTACTTTCTCAAACACAGCAGACTCAAAATTCCTACCCTGATCCGAATGAATTTGGTAAGGAACCCCAAATCTAGAGAAGACATTAACTATGAGTGCTTCCGCCACGGTCACCGCCGTCTGATCTGGAACAGGGATAGCTTCTGACCACTTCGTGAAATAATCACAAAACGCCAGTATGTACTTGTTGTGATGTGGCGTTACTGGCAATGGCCCAAGAATGTCTATGGCACGCTCGAAGGACGCTCCTACGGGAACTGATTGTAGGGGTGCTCGAGACTTCGTACCTCTTCGTCTTTGGCATGTAGCGCATTCCATACAGAACCTCTCAACATCTCTGGTATATCCAATCCAATAATAACGTTGCTTGAGCTTGGCAAGAGTTTTGTGTACGCACAAGTGCCCACCCGTTGGACTAGCATGCATCGTTTTCATGATTTCTACCTGTAAAAAGACGGGGATTATGATTTGGTATACCTCACCATTAGTCGTGATGTGACGACCGAACAATCCTAATACTCCAGCAAATCAAACATGCCCCAGTATGCCTTAAGTTTGGGAGTTTGGCCACGGATTTCGTCAACGCTTGGTCTTCGATTTTCTTGCACCCACTTTTTGACTATGGCGACCTCCCGATCTGCAGACTGCTGTTCTCTCATATCGCCCACAACGATTGTTGTAAGAATCAACACCCGCTCTCTCTCTTCTCCATTCTGGGGCAGTAGCGACACTTCATCTCTTCGCAAGGGTGACATGAGAGAGCATCAGCATTTTGATGTTTATTCTCCGCCCGGTGCTGAACGGAAAAATCAAATAGTTGCAGGCGCTCCGGTCAACGAGCCATCTGTCCCTCTGGTTCACGAAAATTCATCAGCCACCGTCGTGAACTATGATCCGTCCTTAGCAAGAAATGTCTCCCCAACATATACGGTTGGAAATTTTTTCGTGGCTCTCAGGTCTGGTAAACGTCTTGCTGAAGTATTCAACAACTTTCTCCTACACATCCTGAAGTTGCGATAAGATTGCCCCACAAGCAAGGTTGCTTGCGTCTGTATCCAAAATTAATTCATCATCTTCCGTCGGTTGTACTAAGATCGGTGTATGGTCAAACTCTGCTTCAATTGGTTAAACGATATATCACAGGTTTCGCTCCACTAAAAATGTCTACATTTCTAGGTAAGTGTAGTTAGAGGTTTCGCTATAGCGGAGAAATTACAAATTAAGTGACGGTAATAAGCACATAGTCCTAAAAAGGACTTGGGCTTCAGTCTTGTTTTGCGGTGAGGACCAATCCTGCACGGCAGATATTTTTTCAGGGTCGACAGCCACACCAGCACCGGATATGATGTGTCCTTGAATTCTCGTTTCCCCAGGCAGCATTTTTCAGGATGCAGGCGAAGCCCAGCATCCCGCAAGCGTTGGAACACTATTTCCAAATGTCGTAATAATTCAACAAATCTTCTGGCGTGAACAATTACGTCATCAAGAGAGATGAGACACACCAAATGCGAAATTCCTTCAAGTACCACATCCATTGGCCGTTGGAAGGTGGCCGGAGCGTTAGTGAGCTCAAAGGACATGACATTAAATTCAAATAGACCAGTTCCAATGGAGAATGCTGTCTTTTCCTTATCCTTCTCGCTCATCACCACTTGCCAGTAGCCTGAGCGTAGATCTAACGTGGCAAACCAGGTTGACCCCCCGAGCGCCTCTAGTGTGAGGTCGATCTTTTTTGGTCACGTCATTAAGCTTCCGATAGTCTATGCAGAATTGAAGTGACCCGTCCTTTTTCTGCACCAAGACTACCGGCGAACACCAAGGACTTCGAGAGGGCTGGATAATGTTTTGCGCCTTCATTTCTTCCAAAATTCTGTAGGCCTCTTCCTTTCGGCTAATGGGTAGTTTTCTGGCGGGTTGTTTTATTGGTGTGGCATTAAGAGTGTCAATATAGTGTCGGTTGACCCGGTTCTTACTGCTGATTTCGCTAGCCTCAAAAACTTCTTCATAAAATACCACGAGTTCTTTAACATTTCCCCTCAAAAAGTCTCAAATGATCTCGATACTCTCCGGCAATATATACACTCAAAGCGGATATCGCACCTCCAGCGTAGCCGAGCTGACCACGATAGGTTTTTTCGTTCCTAATTGTCGTTATCCCCCTGTCACCCACACCCTCTGCGAAAACCTCCCTCTTACTATTTCTTATCAATATGTAAGAGGTCTCCGCTCGAAAACCCAAGCTATCCTGCAACCATCACATGCTTTGCCCTTTGATGTCTTCGCGTTGACTGAAACGAACCTGATCCCCAGCATAAATAACCTTGAACTGTTCCCATCAAATTTTAATTTTTATCGCGATGACGAACTCAGCCGAACCACTGATGGGTGCCCTTGTCGAGGCGTTCTACTAGCCATCCTTAATACAATTGACTCCTCCCTTATTGCAGTATCATCCTCCCCACTTCTCGACTTTGTTTCAATTAAGATTGCTCTACTCCAGAAGACACTATACATCATTTGTTTCTACATCTTGCCCTCACAACCTATTAAATCCTATCAACTCGCCATTAACACAATCGACCAAATAACCGATTTAAGAAACCCCCAGGATGAAATCCTTGTTTTCGGTGACTTCAACCTTCCTCATCTTAAATGGACTCAATCAGACGATCAATCGTCTTACACTGCCACCAATCCCACTACTGCCAAAGAATGTCTTTTCTTGGATCGCCTAACAGATTCAAACCTTAGCCAAGTTAGTGGCATCCTAAACTACATGGGTAGACAACTCGACAACCGATCCTCTCAACTCTTCTGTTTCACTTTGTCCCCTTTCCCTTTCAACCATCGATAACTTCCATCCTCCCCTCCTCCTTTCCTTCTTTCACGATTCATGACATTACAGAATAAACCCCCTACAGTTCTGGCCTCTTACGATTTCCACAAAGCAAAATTTCACCTAATCAATAAATACCTTAAAAATGCTCCTCTCAATTTTGATAACCTAACCGTAAATGATGCAACATCCATACTCTACAGGGAAATATTTTACTCTATCTCTCTATACGTTCCCGTTTCACAACGCAAAACTTTGTCCACCTCCCCACCCTGGTACAATCGCAGGCTCTGTTCTCTAAGAAACAAAAGAAATAAGCAATGGACAATCTTCCTTCGTACTCAATCATCTAATGACTTTTCTGACTACCTGGGCAGCTATCTCCACTTCACCGCCCTTCACAACTCCCTCTATCAACGCTATTTAACTGAAACGCAAGCCAATCTTATAAACGATCGAAAGTCCTTCTTTAAGTTTATTAACTATAAAACAAAATCTGATGGCTATCCTACCTCCCTCTCCTTCCACGATCAAACCTTGAATGACCCCAATATTATCGCCCACTTTTTCGACACCTTTTTTAAACAGTTTTTCGCCGACGACTCATTTGCTCCAGACCTCTCATACTTCGATTAGCTACCGAATTTTTCCCACAGTCGCACAGTCGATTCTCATGTCATCGAAAACAAATTAAATCTACTTAATGATGAATTCACTCCTGGACCCGACGGTCTCCCTGCCATAATTCTAAAAAAATGCTCGTCGAAAATCTTCACTCTATCCCTATCCCAAGGTGAATTCCCCCGCTTATGGAAAACCTCATTTATCACCCCTATACACAAAAAAGGTCCGAAGAACGTTGTTAACAACTATAAAACAAAATCTGATGGCTATCCTACCTTCCTCTCCTTCCACGATCAAACCTTGAATGACCCCAATATTATCGCCCACTTTTTCGACACCTTTTTTAAACAGTTTTTCGCCGACGACTCATTTGCTCCAGACCTCTCATACTTCGATTAGCTACCGAATTTTTCCCACAGTCGCACAGTCGATTCTGATGTCATCGAAAACAAATTAAATCTACTTAATGATGAATTCACTCCTGGACCCGATGGTCTCCCTGCCATAATTCTAAAAAAATGCTCCTCGAAAATCTTCACTCTATCCCTATCCCAAGGTGAATTCCCCCGCTTATGGAAAACCTCATTTATCACCCCTATACACAAAAAAGGTCCGAAGAACGTTGTTAACAACTATCGTCCCATTGCCAAATTGTCACATATACCCAAACTCTTCGAGAGTATTTTGTACGAAACTCTAAGTTTTCGCTGCAAGTCTTTAATCTCCCCTAGACATCACGGTTTCCTCAAATGCAGATCCACAACCACTAACCTTGTTGAATTTTTGTCCTTTACCCTATCAGCCTTAGAGAACGGCAAAGAAATCGTATTTTCGTATTTTCGTATTTTATTGAGTATAATAAATAACACAATGCTACAAGACAATAAGATCTTTTGAGAAGCATAAATTATTTAAATGACAGTGTGTAAATTTATATTAATCGAACGTAACTTTCAAAGAACAAAACTCAGGCCTAGACTAAAATAGAATATGATATAAAGCATGTATGTATAGATATAAACATAATAAGACAACCAATTATGTATTAAGTCGTGATACTGTTATCAGAGAGGTGGATCAAAAGTTTTCTTTGGAATTCGGCAATCGAGTTTATTGTCTGCAGATCGTGTGGAAGACCATTCCACAGACGAATTGCAGATACGAAAAAGGAATGTTCTCCAATGCAATGAGTGAATCGAGGTAAAATTAGTTTGAGGCCGCGTGCTGAGTGCGCAAACGTTAACATGTGATGTAAGTAATCAGGACACATGTGATGAATAATTTTGTACAGTTTAAGAATATTACGATACCTCAGAAATACATCCAAACTTAGACAACCCAAAACATCAGTTATTAAATGGGACACACTACAATACCTGGGGACATTATAGATAAATCGGAAACAGTCGTTGAAAGCAACATTTAATCTCCTCTTCCATTCAAAGTCAAGATATGGATACACAGAACAATTATATGTAAAAAATGGCATTAATAAACATTTAAATAAACGCATTTTCATGGATTTTTCCAGTACGTGACTAAAATGTCGCAGGCATCGCAGGCCAGCGTATATTTTTTTAATGGTATGTGCTGTTGCACTACAGCAACTTAAGGAGGAATTAATGTAGTAGCCAAGGTATTTCACAGACTTCTCAATGGGAATAATACTACCATTCAGTACTATCGAAGGAAAATCTCGTAAGTCAATATTACTGCCTGAGCAAATAAGGCTTGTAGATTTAGCGGGATTAAGTTTAAGTTTATTAAGTGCTGACCATTTTGCTACATTGCTAAGATCCTCATTTACTCTTGCGACGCAGTCTTCGCTTAAACCGATGGGGCGAGTTATATAAATTAAGACGTTATCAGCATACATGTGAAGTTTGCAATTTTGAATCACTTGCGGAAGATCGTTATTATACAGAGAAAATAAGAGGGGACCCAATACAGATCCCTGTGGAACACCTATATTGACAGTATATGGATCGGACATCCCCATTTCTGTGATAACCGTTTGGATACGATTATACAGATATTTTTGTGTTAACCTTAAGGAAGATGGAGAGAAATTGAATTTCTATTCCAATATGGACACAGTATGGATTGATCAATACAGTCAAATGCTTTTGAGAAATCAAGTAGTACTAAGACTCCTATGTCCCTCGAATCTAACGATGACCTAAGGTCACTTGTCACCTTCAAAACCGCTGATTCACAGCTGTGTTTTGCTCGGAAACCAGATTGCCAGCACGATAACAAATTGTTTGCATTAAGATATTGCTGTATCTGATGGGCAAGTATTTTTTCGAAGGCTTTAGCTAAGAAACAGAGTATGCTAATTGGTCTGAAGTCTGATGGACTTTGAGGGCAATTTTTCTTCGGTCTCGGAATAATGTTTGCATATTTCCATTGGTCTGGAAATTGACAACTATAGATGCGAAAGTTAAAAATATGCGTTAAGTAGGGAAGCAAATGAGGAAGAAGTAGCTTTAGAAATTTTGGATTGATGCCGTCAAGACCTGCGGTGTTTGATTTAACAGACATAATTGCTTTAGTAACATCATATTCCGTGACACATTCAAAGGTAAAACCATTGGACATGTCGAGGACAGAGGGATTCGCAACTGGCACAACATAAGATGAACTATCTGAATCAGGTTTAAAGTAGCTGCTTACTACATTTGGACACAAAGAACAATTTTGAGCCTTATTAGTCTCTGTTACACCCAGATTTGCTAAATTTCTCCACAATAGTTTAGGATCCATTTTAGAGTCAAGTTGGCTTTTTACGTAAGAACGTTTGGAGTTCTTAATCATTGAGTTGACTTTATTTCGAGCCACACAGTACTGTCTTTTATTGAACTATGTCGGGTTCCTCTTGAAACGTCTAAAAAATAGTTCTCTTTCTTGTATAAGCTCTTTAATTTCATTTGAGTACCAGGGGCAATTTTTTGACTTGATTTGTTTCGACTTAATCGGAACATATACATCAAATAAAAACTTCACAAGACTATTAAGGAAGTCTACTTTTTGATTAATATCAGGTGTTAGATATAAGTCAGACCAGTTGAGATTATAGAAGGTTTCTAACAGGTTGGAATAATTTAGATTTTTAAATGACCTAAAACTAATAGTATTATTACAGTTATATTTATTAACATTACATTTTACGGAGCAAAACAATATGTCATGAATAAATTCGCTAGTAGGTGTCAGTTGATCAACACATAAAATGTTAGTTTCAGTATTAGTTAAAAACAGGTCTATTAGTGAAGGGTTAGTAGAGGATTGGTAGCATGTGGGATAACGAGTATTTACTAGCGAAAGTCCTACTTTATCGCAGAAATATTGAAAGAGACTAGATGTGTTATTGCACTAAAAATAATTAACATTAAAATCACCACCGACCAAGATCTTATCATACTTCGAACTAAAGCCCATGAATATATCTTCTAGTTCGGCTAAATTGTTTTCGTTAAATTTATTGGGCGGTGAATAGACAACCACTAAGAGTATTTTGTCAGCATCATTGTAAATTTCCACGCAAAGAAACTGTATTACAGATTTATAAGACGAATAGACACATTTAGCTTTAATATTACTTCGAATATACATACATACACCACCACCAGTTCTGTCATTACGATCATTTCTGAAAAGAGTGAAACCAGGTAGTTGTACACTTTGTGACGACGTACTACTTGAAAGCCACGTTTCAGAGACCAAAAGCACATCAACTTTTGAGCTACTAAAAATTTGATATATGATAGTACATTTAGAAGAAATACTTCCAGGATTAATATGGCAGACATTAAGACCTCGCTTAGATCCACACATTGCATTAAGAACAGCCCTTATACCGTCAGGATGGTTGCGATTCATAATAATTAGATTTAAATGCGAACATGCCGAAAACTTGAAACGTAATCTGAAACAGTATCACAATATACAGAGAACAGGGAGACGACTTGAATATACCTATACTTACAATTAAAATTGAGTGCATAGCTAAGCTAAACCCCATAAAAATTTAATTATTAAATTAACTTTTAACAATTCTGTAAGAAGAAGTACAACAGCAAAATACAAGTTTTTTTTTTTTTTTTTTTTTTTTTTTAACTAAATTTAAAACAAAAGAAAGAAATGGCAACTCTGAAATGGGGACAGTTTAAAAAGAGCAAATAACAAAAACAAATAAATACCTTATTAAGAACAAAAAATATATACACATCAATATAAAGAGAGTTCAAATTGTTTAGAATCAGAGAGAAGATCAACTAAGTTATATTTTTTCGTACCTCGGCAACAACCTCTTCAGCTGCGACGTCATCAGAAGAAATGTCAGGGGATTTAAACTCACAAAGCCGATCGAGGGAGAAAGCGTTAGAGATGAGTATAGGTTTTTGCGTAGGTGTTGTGTTACGAACACTTTCCCATTTCTTGTAAACACAGAGTGGATGCATTTCCTTTGCCGGAGAGCATATGCTCTTCGGTATAATTCGTGATTGTGCTTTGTAAGACTTTCATATATACGTACAAATTTGGTGCTGTCAAATCCAAGATTACTGAGAGTGACAGGTTTGGAGTTTTGTTTATAGTAAACAGCTGATGCTTTCAGAATGTTGATTTTAATTTGTTCATGTGCAAGTTTTATTATTATAGCACTATTTCCTGAATTCCGCGCCGCGTTTTTGTACGAAAGATGTAAATTGGTTTTATCCCGGTTACATTTATTGTTTTGCAGTATCTTTCGAAGATATCGTTTAAGTCTTCTGATTTGATGTATGGAACGCCTTGAAGAACTAAATCACATGCAATGCTTTTACGGGCAAGAGCATCGAGTTGGAATTTCAGCTGATTATTTTCGTTGCTTAACGATTGTGCTTTTATCACTAAGAAATCATTTTCAAGAGCATCAACTCGACATAGTTGAGCTTCAAAGGCTTCAAGCTTGTTTTTACACGTATACACAGAGTGATTAATGGAACTATGTCTTTCGTTCATTTCTTTTTCTAATGATTTAGTTTTAGTCACCAAGTCAGTTTCCAATGCAGTGAGACGTTCTGAGAGGCTATGGTGCATTCCACTTATCTCCGTTCTTAGTTCCCGGAACGATTCATTAAATTTAGAATAAAATGCTTCTAGTCGAGCATCTATTTTTTCCCATAGTTTGGTAGAGCTTGATGTCGCAGGGGAAGCGGAACCGAGTGCACAGTTAGATTTTTCTGATGATCTTAATTTTCTTTGTTGATCAATTACAGTTGACATATTTAATAAAATGTTGGCGGATAATTGCACTTATAAATTGTATGTATCAGGCGAGGTGACACAATGAGACGATTCAATTTTTTTCACTATCAGAGTCGTATTTATGGAAATTACTTGATAAACGATACTTTTTTGCTTGTTTTGGTTATACTCAAATTAAATTTTTACGGAGCTAAATTAACACTACTGACTTAAACACATTCGACAGCGTTATGTTCGCTTTACTCGACGTTATCTCAACCGATTTCAGTAAAGCTTTCGATAAAATCTCCCACAGACTGATACTCTTCAAATTGTCTTCCCTTGGCTTCGACCCCATTTCTTTGAAGTGGATATCTTCTTACCTGGAAAATCGTTATTACAGTGTGCGTTTTAGATCTGCCTTCTCTAACCCCTTTTTAGCTTCCTCCGGCGTCCCCCAAGGCAGCCACTTAGGTCCACTTCTTTTCGTTCTTTCCATAAACGATCTTGAAATGGTGATCAAACATTCCCACATCTCATTTTACGCCGGCGACACCAAGTTCTTTAAGACCATTTCCTCCAGTCATAACTCTTCCCTTATTCAATCTGATCTCAATAGTTTTTCCATCTGGTGTTCCAAAAATTGCTTAAAGCTTAATATTTCCAAATGCCAATCAATTACCTTTTCACGTAAACGAATCAAACCTCCTCCTCGTCTCTACTTCCTCAATAATCAACCCATCTCCACGCTTCAAGTCATTCGCGATCACATCACATTTTCGCGCACACATCGATGGGATAATCCTTAAAGCTAATTCTGCACTTACGTTACCCGATCTCTTTACATGACCTTTGTCCGGCCCCTTCTTGAATAGGCCTCTCAAGTGTGGTCTTCTTACCAACAAACCCACATTTCTAGAATCGAGAGCATCCAACGTCGATTCCTACGTTTTGCTCTTCGAGGTCTCCCCTGGTGCAATCCTTTGATTTTAGGACCCTTCCAAGACCGCCTTAAACTAATCAACAAGAACACGTTGGAAGAAAGAAGAATTGTATCTGACATTATTTTCATCCATCGGCTCCTTTCAGGCACCATTGACTGTCTCTGTCTCTATCAACACTAACCCCCGCAATGTACGAAATCCCCGTCTCTTCTATCTACCCATCCCCCGTACTGGCTATGGCTCTAATGAACCCATTTGTCGTATGCTGGGAAGTGTTAATTCGAATCCTTACTTCGATTTCAACCTCAGCACTCGATGCCTAAAAATCCGCCTTTTTAACCACCCTCCCCTCTCTCCCGTTCTCCCTAGATAGTAAGTGAGATTAGATTAAGATTAGATTAAGATAGCTTGAATTAAGCCCAATAAATGGGGGCGTTTGCCCCCACGAAAATTAAAATTCCTAAAGCTTTGGAAAAGAGTTCAATATTTTTTTAAACTAAAGAAATCAAATCCTTCTTCTCTTCTACTACTAATTGGTTGGCCGTTTTCTCTATCATGGCCGTCACGTCTTCTGTTAGTTCTGATACTCCAGCATTTTCTACGGGGCGGCAACATAACAGTTTCGGTTGAATTTCGATCAAGATCAAGTTCAAGTCATCTTCGTCAAATACGACTTCTTCTTGTGTATTGATGATCCCCTTCAGTTACTCGGCAGATGGAATCAGCTACTGAAATTTGTTGATTGGGACACAACACCGTAACGTACAGTACTTCTTCTTCGGGTACCGATGTCGCCACACGCAGCCAATGGTCGGAAAGTGGAGTGGTAGTTGAAAGTCAATTTTTGCGGGACACCTTTGCAGTACGAGGGTGGTCCGATAAGTACTTAGCCTCACCGCCAGATGGCGCCAGTATCGCAAGAGCTTACTATCGTGTAGTACATTTGAGTAGACGGCTACTGTCGAAATTTCAGCCGGATCGGACTTGTAGTTTTGTTTTGACCGCGTGTGGAAGCGGGAGTGTCCGCGGATTTTAGAAAAATGGAAAAATAGCAATATCGGTCGGTGATTCGATTCTTTTGCAAGGAAAGTCGCGAAGCGAAATCAAAGAGCGTTTGGATGCTGTGTACGGTGGCTCTTCTCCTTCGATGGCGACCATCAAAAATTTGTTTAAGGAGTTTCAACGCCCAGGTGCCCCGAAAACGGCTACTACGGATTATAACGTGACAAAAATTAACGATCTCGTATTGGCAGACCGCCGATTGAAGGTGCGCGAGATAGCTGAGACAGTAGGCATTTCAAAAGATCGCGTGGGTCATAAACTGCATGAAATTTTGGGCATGAGAAAACTGTCGACGCGATGGGTGCCGCGTTTGCTTACTCCGGACAACAAGCGCAACTGTGAGACCACTTCAGAGCATTGTTTGACGCTGTTTAGGCGCAATCCGAAGGAGTTTCTGCGCCGTTGGTACACACCAGAGACCAAGGAACAGTCGAAACAGTGGACTTCACCCGGCGAACGTGCTCCGAAGAAGGCGAAGACTGTTCCATCGGCCGGAAAGGTGATGGCCACCGTTATCTGGGATTCACAAGGTGTGATCCACATCGACTACCTGGAGAAGGGGAAAACGGTCACAGGGCTGTACTATGCCAAATTATTGGGGCGATTCGACGCCGAATTGAAGAAAAAACGGCCCCACTTGGCGAAGAAAAAAGTGATCTTCCACCATGATAACGCACCGGCTCACACCTTCGCCCTCGCCACTGCCAAATTGGTCGAATTGGGCTGCGAACTGCTGCCCCATCCACCGTATTCTTCAGATTTGGCCCCGTGCAACTTCTTTTTGTTTCCAAACTTGAAAAGGTCACTTGCCGGGCATAAATTTCAGTCGAAAAAGGAGGTCATCGCCGCCACGGAGGCCTACTTTGCAGACCTCGAGAAAACGTAATTTTCAGACGGGTTAAAGAAGTTGGAACATCGCTGGGTCAAGTGTATCGAGCTAAAAGGAGACTATATTGGAAAATAAATCGCCATTTCTCCAAAATTTTTGTTTTTCTTTTGTAGCCTAAGTACTTATCGGACCACCTTCGTATGTCGATACCAACAATGCAGTCGTCCGAAATTGCAGCTACATACATATGTAAACGGGTTGATGAAATTGTCGTTGACCTATTTGAACGGCAGCTTGGAGGACTCCTGTAACTGGTGTCATCTCGCCGGTGGCATGATGATGGCATGCGAAGAAGATATCGCCGGGCTTGTAACCATCTGCTGTACAAGGCGGGGATGAACAATAGTGCGGGTGGCACCTGTGTCAAGGATGCCGAGAAGGGAGACATTATTGATGGTAACGGGTAAAAACAGGTTACTTAAGTTGGTCGTCGAGCGGATTAATAAGTTTTCTGGTGGAGAGGCTGTTATGTTTATTCCTAACTTCACCTCTCTAAAGTCAGGTGCTATTAGTTTTCCGAAGGTCTTAAGTTTATAGCCCGTGGCCCAACATTTGCTGCTTCAATATTAAAGACGACTGCCAATCCTTCTTGACATAAGCTGGGGTTTCGCTGAAACATGCTGCGTGGTACGTACGCCACATCGCCATTATCGTCGCGTGTCACAAAACCGTAAACCGTAAAGGTTAAAAATGAATGTCCGTAGTACCTTTCTGCTGAACGCTTAATTCAGCTATACGAACTTGTCGACGACTTTGACGAGTAGCAAATGAATTAGCTTCCTGACACCAATTGTTACCGGTCTAAAAAAAACGACACGTACTTCAAAAATTAAATAGTTTTTTTTTTCTTTATGTTTTTTTAGTGGAGTTGACAAAAGTTAATTCCATGCGCCTTCACTGACAGTTCGCAACCACACAAAAAAAAACAATTGACAGATCTTAAGATACTGCAAAAATGACATGCACTGTTTTACCGATGTCCACGGTTGCGGTCAACACCGTTCAATAAGTTTCGATTTTCTTTTTATAGAAAAATCGATAACAATATAAATTAAGGTGACTTTTTATCTTAATCTTATCTTTTTTTATTAAAGTTTCAATATGTTTTTACTCTCTTTTAATTTATTTTACATAAATTTATAAAATAAATTAAGGGACGATACTATCAAACTAGATCTTGCTAGAACCAATATCAACGCTATGACAGTCTTTTAAGATTCTGTAAGTTAGCATGTGCTAAAAGGCATTCCCATCCCGATATCCAAGGAAGATAAGTACCTGGGAGTCATCCTAGATAGCAAGCTTCTTTGGTTAAAACATGTTGAGTCCAAAACCACCAAAGCGCTGTCAGCATAAGACCCATAATCTCATATACATCGGTTGTTTGGCTGAACAGGCTAACACGCAAACATATCAGAGGGTGTGTATTGAAAGCCATTTCTCGCTTAAAGAGAAATGGTCTTTGGTACAACTCGCATTGGAGTGAAAGTGTATTTGCGGGAGAAATATCCTACGACCCCTGCCTTCCGACGCAATGACACCTGCCATCCTACTGCGCTGTAATTTGACAGTCACATTTCCATGGCATCACGACTGGCTTTGGCCAGACACTAAACTTGGAATGGAATGTCTTCGCATTTTCGCAGATGGCTCCAGGACTGGGCAGAGATCCGGCGCTGGAGTTTTCTTTGAGCGCGAAAACTTTCGACTGCACTTCTTGTTAGGAAAATATGCATCTGTCTTTCAATCGGAGATTTACGCAATCCTAATGGCCATGCACTATGTAGTGAAGCACAGGTGGAAGGGAAAAAGCATATGCGTCCGCAATGACAGCCAAGCTGCACTCAAAGCTGTGTCCAACCCTCTATCCAACTCCAAGTTAGTGCATGAACTCAAGACTTTTTTGAACAAAGTGGGAAGACTAAACTCACTGAGGCTTGTATGGGTCCCAGGTCACTCTGGAATACCAGGAAACGAGATCTCCGATGAACTCGCTAGAACGGGCTCAGGGGAGAATTTCTCAGGACCTGAACCCGCCTTAGGTCTACCTGCTTCCACGGTCAAATCTGACATCAATGACTGGGTCTTTAATGCCCACAGTCGTAGATGGAGGAAATATCCAGGATGCAGGATGACTAAGCGCGTACGCCCTGATATCTGCAAGAAGTCCGCAACATTTTTTTTATCATCATCATGGCATCATTACGAGCCAATACACTTTTGCCAAGCATCTCAACGTGCTCAAAATTGCGACCAATTTACCAACCAAGCTGGCTTGGCTTAACAAAACGTTATATAATTATGTAGTTGACCGAATGCCAAAATGTGCAAATTAATCAATAGTTGTTTTCATTCGCGAAATGAATTTGTGTGTAGGCCAAAAGAATATAATTCCTTTAAAAAACAATTAATAGATAGTATATTTCTTCTATGAAAACAAATATAAGATGAAACCCGAAACCATTTTGGTCTTACATAAATAATCAATTGGTTTTCCAACCACTCCCTCCGTTTTACAAAAATGTCAAGTGATAAATTAAATGAAATACTCTTATGTTGTTCGTTTGCAGAGTTTTTCCAATCAAAGAAGATGAATTGTCTTTCATTTGCTAACCAATGTGAACAGATTAACAATTTATGTTTATTGTCGTTAACAGAAGTTGAAGTCTTAATTGAATTGTCGTCACTGAAATCGGGCCTCTGTCTGGCCTGATAATTTCTTGCAACTATTTTTTAAAGCGTGCAAAAATAGCCGTACAAACGCACTTGCCATTATATTTAATATATCTCTTAAAAGTTAGGTGTTTTCATATTGTAGATTGATGGAAAAGTTACTTTATCACTTTTTTCCACAAATCTAGTTCATCAAGGAATTGAAGAAAATGATAGGTCTATACCAAAATTATAATGAATCCTTAAAATATTACCATGGCTTGCGTACGTATTTTTGAAAAATGGTATGGCTGAGTAACTAATAGAACGACCACCACAAACCTGGTCATTTTAACAATTTTTGCAATTTTAAACATTTGTAAAATGATTGATTCTGTTCTCGTAGAAACAACTCAAAATGTTTGGGTTTTATTCCAATATTTTAAACAGGATAGACTGTTATTTATATAAAGATATGATATTCTTATATCTTTATATATGTAATTCATTACTGACTGAGTTAATAATTAAGAAAATTATATGTATAATGGTCCAAGAAATTTGCAATTCGAAAAATTCATTTTTTTTCTGTTGCCCTGGATGTCTCTGCGAATTTCTATAATTTCAAGTACACAGTTTACGAATATATTTAAGAAAGTACAGACTTGGCTCCAGTTTTTATGATAGTGCTGTATTCATAATAATAACAATAATAAACAATTTACGTATACTCCTCGGAACACGAGTTGTGAATAGGCGTTTGGTTTCTGGTTAAAATTAGTTTTGTGGACATGTTTTTGTGCATACGTACATTACGTGATGGTGCCAATGACCTCGCACTTTGTGAAATCGCTTAAAAAAATTAATTTATTTAAAAGATTAAAGGACGCACGACGCACATTTGGGTAAGTTACTAATATAAGGTTTAATATTTTGTTTTATTGATTGAATTTTGATTTGAATACTATTTGTTTGTCCGTGGAAATATGAGCTCATCGCGATGAAAATGCAAATATAGCCCCGATATATTTTGTTATATTTGTGGTGTTTATAAAACAACAAAATAGACACGAAATATGACTGACTTTGTGAAAGAAGTTTATACTGCAAAATGAATCATGGATGCGTCTAAAAGTTTCCAAATCGTACCTCAAATCACGAATTAGATTTTGGTATCCCTAATGTCTGAATGGAGCGCAAGAATTATTTCGATGATTGCTATTTTTGTTATTGTCAATGTTTTTGTTTTTGGTATTGTTTTGTGAAAGGTTTTAATCGAAATAAAACGTGGAAATATCCAGCTTTGCAGTCCATAAAATGTTCTATCTTGCACAATGAAGATCTTCCTCGGCCCATCTATGCCTCACAAGTAGTTCGTATGACCTCAGAATCTATAATATTACCAAACTCAAAGCATTCAATTCAATCTACTAGTGGAAATGAATATGAAGGTGAAATATCAGCACCACAGTTTTCTCAAAATAAGATCAGCGATTTAATACGAGACTTAAATGTGTCAAAACAAGCATCAGAACTTCTTGCTTCAAGACAAAAAGAAAATAATTTATTAGAACCAAATGTGACAATTACAGCATACAGATCAAGAGAAATTGCAATTTTACGTGAAAATGAAGAACTTGTCTACTGTAATAATGTCTAGTGTAATATCGACATCACTTTAGGTCTGACGAAACAGTTCGTCATGATGAAACAAACGATGGAGAATGCTTTAAGTACATTTGTCAAACATTTCCTAAGTTAAGTATGGAGAAGTTGAAAGCTGGAATATTCGATGGTCCTCAAATTCGGACATTAATAAAAGACACAAACTTCTTAAAAGTAATTCTGACTAATTCTGAAAGTGAAGCTTGGAGGGGTTTTGTATTGATTGTAGAAAATTGTTAAGGTACCTAACTAAAAAGCACCAAACTACAGAGAAATTGTGCAAAAGATATTGGAGAGCTTCATGATTTTAGGAACAAATATGAGAATAAAGCTACTCTTTCTTCACAGTCACCTGGATAGATTTCCTGATCACCTGGGAGATTACAGTGAGGAGCAGGGAGAACACTTCCACCAAGACCTTAAAGTAATGGAGGAAAGGCATCAGGGTAGGTGGGATCGTCACGGTAGTTATGATAGCAGACTACTGCTGGTCATTTTAGAGAGATTGTCCGAAAAAAAAAAATTACAAAAGAAAATCTTCTAAAAGGTGTTTCTCTGAAGTATAACAATTTTTTTATTATATCAAGGGCAATAAAACCACTGTTGACCAGTGTAATTCTATCCATCTTATGAAGCGATATACCATAAGCGAAGAATCTATTATTCTGTTTTATTTGCACAGGACATAATAACGGGTCATATTTACAGTGCTTTGCTATTGCCAGTTCCCAGAGCGTCGGGAAAAAAATAGGAAAGTACCGAATTAAAAAAAAGGAGATGATTCTCAAAGTACCTCTTAAAGTGCTCCCATTTTCATACTTTAAGACGTCCATTTCAACTCCTGGTACCTAGCACTAATAATAATTATTGCGAATAAGCTTGAATAAATAATTCTCTACCAACAATATTTTAAAGTTATGTATTACTGTTCAAAAAAATTTCCAAATATTAAAGTAAAATGTTTCTTTTGCATAGACATTTAGAAGAGTAAGTTTGATACTTCCATGCCAGATAAAGGCTGCTTTATCGTATCAGCAATTCGACATTGGAACCATCGTCCGGTTGAATTGCCGACAATTGTTTCCTAACTCATTCATGTGGAGAATATTTCAACACTTAACTCTAAAAACTCATTTTCGAATATATGGTAGATCTATTTTTATTTTTTGCGTTAATTTTTTACTTTGTTTTGCTCTTTAAGCTTTTGGGTTATATGACTATGAATTTTGAATATATTTTTTTTTATTTATTGATGGAAACCAAATACTTAATACTACTACAAAAACAAAAAAATAGAATCTCAAACCCAACTCACGGCAGAGTGATTTGTTCTCCTTTCCCCCGACGATAGAATCCAAAGCTAGACATCGTAAGGGGGAACCTGACATCATAAACTTCTGTGTACGCAATGTTATACCGAGGAAAAGATTAAATGCAAAAACTTGCCTGGAACTCTTATCTGACCACTCCTCTATTATTATCATCTACAACACTAAAGCTACCTAGCTTATTCACAACAGAAGACTTTACAACAAACGAACTGACTAGCAAACTTCTAAAGACATCTTCACCAAAAACCTGCCACTCAATATTCCCCTAAAGTATCCCGACAACATAGACAGTGCTATTATTCACCTAAATGGCATTATAGTACATTCATCCATAATTCACACAACGAAAATCTAAATCCCGTAATCCCCAAAGTAGAGTATACTACAGAAAATTAGATACGAACAAAATATTCGAAAACTATCGCAATGGAATCGTTCTCCTGAACTAAAAAGCAAATTAAATAAGACCATGAAAGAATTTAAATAAATTCCACAAAATTACAAACACAAACGCCTTGATACCTACCTCTATTTCAGCTTCATATCAGCTTCATATTCAGCTCTATTTCATCACTGCTACCTTCGAATTTATATAGATCATTGGTGATCAGACAACCTTGGTTCTTGGCAAATATTGCCGTCGCATTTAGACGCATATTTCCGCATGATCTTCGAGTCATTAAAGATAAAAAAATTGCCGGAACCGACGGAATATCTAATGTTGTTCTCAGGGACCTTGCAACAATAATTGTAGAGATGTACACCATTTTATTCAAAAATGGACTGATAATTCATATTACCCAGGGGATTGGAATAGAGCGCTGGTGCAGCCCACTGTATGGTTAGAAGGTGCAGTAAAACAGTTTGAAAGCCACTCAATCTCAACTGAGGTTGAAAAAGAAATGCTTCATTTGAATCAAACCCAAATGTTGTGCTAGACATATCTGATGAAAGCAATTTTGGCCCAGTCCGTACTAAACGTGTACGATTGTTATCAAGTGACGATGAATAGTTGCGAAACGAATTTTATTTCTAATTTCAATTTAAATTTTTATATGCTGTATTATGGACTGAGCCTTCTCAATTAACTTTTTTACTCTTTTTAATTAACTTTTTTTTTATAGAAATGAATTGTTTTTTTCTCTTCTAAATCATAAACATTTTACTTTTTTTAAGTTTTATAAGTTTTTCAGGTTTTATATATGTATATCGGCTTAAGATGAACCGATCCCTAAATATAGCTAATCTGAGTATGGCAAACATTTCTTTACGATCCATTGCATGCATTTTTTATACCTTACCTTATGTGTTCAGCAGAATACCAAACCAAGTATAGAAAAGCGTTAAATCCACTCAATATGTTGGAAATTTAAGTTGTTCTCGCCTTAACCTACTTGTTTTTATAGCTTTAAAACCATAGCTTCTGCTTGATACGAGTATATTCGTACCTAATCGACACAATAAGAATGCTCATCGCAAAATCACCAGAAATTATTTTAAATGTTTCTATTGACAAAGCCATATCATCAAGGGAGAAAGAAACAAATTGCTTTAGGCCGTTAAGTATCACTTCATCGGTCCGGCACACACAATTAAATTAACACCAAACTAGCCAAACTCGTACATCCCCGGAGTACGATGTCAGTTAATGTGTGTATAGTTCGAACGAGCCTCTCAAGGGAGGTAAATCCATGATCAATTTAATTCAACTGATCAAATTGAATGTGATGTATAAGGTCACTGTCAAAACCACCGGATAAGCCAAGGCAAACAAAGCCTCATATCATATGGAAGACGTTTTGTTGTCCTTACCTGGTCCGTGTCGGCTTGCCCCTGCGATACAACAAATTTCCCATATTTTTTCCATATCCCATGCTTAATTTAAGCTATATTTTTCTCACATCTTGAGCGAGTCTGTGGTTGGAGAAAAATTAAAAAGATTATTTTACAGTAATCAATTGCCCACCTTGTCGGCACTGTTTTGTTGCTTCTGCCACCTTCGGTCGTCATCGTTGTGGAGGACGGTCTGATGTTCCGTTTTGTGCTGTCTGGCTTTTTTACACAATGGCACGCTATCTGAATGTGATGCCATTTGAGATACAATTGTGAGTTTGCATTTTATTAAATCTTTTTCCAGTTGCTGTTCAGTGCGTCATCATTTAGCCGTGGTCAAGAAACCTTGAGAACCAAATTTTTAAGTGATTTATATTAGTGCTTGATTGCACGGTAGGTCAGCAGGGAGTCCGGCATGGTCATGGGTTTACTCAGCGGTAGCTTTATATGATTATTGTATTCTTTAGTGTCTCCTATGTGAGATGTGATACTCGAGGCGATTTATTGTGTGAGAATGTGATGCTAGATGTGAAGAACAATATGTCTCTTATAAACGGCATTTAAGATACATATAGTACATACTTGGGTATGTGATCAACAACAAATATGGCCTAAATTGTAGGGCAGATTTCTATTCTCTAGACGGTGTGTTTTGTCTGCCCATCGGTTGCGTCTGCGGCGGCGCAATCAGTTTGTGTGTTTATTAAATGCGCGACGGAAAGAACGAAGAAGTCTGGGTTCTTAAGAGTATAAAAACAATGCATAGGCGTGTGTGTATTTAGATAGTTTGATAGATAGCTGCTGTTGGCTCAGGAGATATTTCATTTCGTGTGTTGCGTCCAGAGTTACCTCTGCACACATTACCGTGTTGCTGCCGTTCTGCTGACGATGATAATGATAATGATGAGGATGATGATAACCAGCCGAGCGATGCTGTGCATGTGACGGACAAATAAGAATAACAAGGTAACAAGAAGGAGCGAAAAAAGGAGTGCTCCTCTCTGATGAGTGTTAAGTGATTGGGCCAACACTTGAAATGCAGACTAAAAACAACAACACAACAATAAAACAACCGAACGCATAACAATTATAATCGGTGCTACAACAGGGCTTAGCGTAAATGTCAAAGAATAACCATGACATGGAAAAATCTTGTTCCTTATCGTCCCTAGGAGTTTTTTTGGTTTTTGTTTTGTTTAGTTTTCTTTCGGCTCCGTTGCGTTGTGTGATCCCGATCTGAATGGATTTTAATTTTTATATGTTGTTTTTCGAGTATTTTGAGAATTCGGCTTTCGAATGCCGACATTTAGGTAGTTGGTAATTTGGAGTATTTTGGTCAATCAAGTAGTTGGGGATCTTTCTAATCCCCTTGACCTCTTGACAGATAGCCTCATCTGTAGAAGCTTTATAGAGCGGAAACGTTGTTGGTTTCATTATTATTGTTGCTTTGTTGACATTATTGTTACATTGTGTTTCTATTATTGTGGCCATACGTGTCCGTGCGGTCATGATAACTTGTTATGCCACTTGACTGTTTTTAGTTTGTTGAGAAAGACTTGTTTCCAAATTTTCTTGACACTGGCGCTGAAAAGCTCGTGGATTTTTTATATACAGATATTGAAAGAAGAGCATCTATTGATATTACTGTGCAACATTTTAGAATTTACATATTTATGACTTCCTAATATCTCTTATGCCATTTTTAATCTTTCGATTTATGTCAACCCTATTAAGAAGTAACGTCACTTACCTCACACCAGAACACATCCTTCCAGCATATCGCAACTATTAGAACTAGCCGTATCAGCTAGAATGGGGGAGGAGTCGAAAAATGTGGCTGATTAGAAGCCATAAAAATGAGGCTGCTAGCACCATCCTTCAAAAAAATAAAAAATTAAGTTCCACATCTCCCATTTTCGGCGTTGCTTTTTCTAATGATGTATGCCAATAGGTTTTACCTATACCCTTTGAATTGAATTGAATTTTATTTTTCTTTTATAAGAAACATTTACACAGCTTGCACATAGATGTGGTATTTTTCACCTTACTACTGAAAGATAAAATGTTTTCCAAAGGCTTTCGGTTTATAAACAAGTTTGAAGGAAAAATAATGGGGAAAAAACCTTCATGTGAAAAGATGAGAAAAAATATATTACATTACGATTACAGATAGTAGATGTAGGTATATAAATACTAGGAAGTAATAAATGTATAAATAAATTAAGAATAATATGTAAGTTAACACCATCGACCAAGGCCAGGGGCAAAGGTCGATACCCCGTACTAACGGGACTTGATGAATCAGCATTTTGTACGGTTCTTTCTACTTTGTGTGTTCCATCATTGCATCAGCCAATACACGCATGCTAACGAAGCATGCACACATTCCCGATCAGGTAACAGCACTCGAGGAATATGCACCGAACATGATCATAGGAACTATGCACCGAACATGATCATGGGAACTGCGGATTTACGACGGGAACACCTGAGTCAGCATGGGGACGAGACTTGAGCGAGGCAATGAGCACAAGCGACGAACTGGGGAGTGGCAGTCTTCTGGCGAGCGCGACGGGAATAAGTCCTACTTTAACCTAGAACGAATCTTCCTAATAAATAGTATAACGTAATAATATAGGTACGTGTTTGAATTATAACTCGAACGGTTGGGCCAGCCTTCGGGCTGGCGTTCGCGTTTTTTTTGGATTCCCCCTCAGGGAATCCTTTAACTGGCGCCCGAGCAGGGACCGGCAAAATAAGGCCATATCCTTTTCGCCTGTGGATCAGCAAACACAGGAACCAGTACGCTCTATCGAGCGAAATTCATTGTACCCATGAGAACACAATGACCATTCTGAGTTCCTGTTGCTAACCTTTCGCATACCCATGAGAACATGCGGATATCCTAGAAGGCTAAAGGATACGGTAGTGAAGATTGTTCGTACCACGAGTAGGTCGCTTACAAGAATAAACGTTTGCGACCAAAAGGGAAACATACGACACTTCCTTGCCGGCTCCCAAAAAGCAAACCCCGTTACGGTTCAGTTAATTAACCGGTATTTTGTTTCAGATAATCGTCGGGATTAGATAATTTAAGAAAAAAACGATAATTACCCCCGAAAAATGAATCAACAATTTTTGTAAGTGAAGAAAAAAGCTACAACTATAAAAGGAAGAATTAAAATTAAAAATAGTGTTAAAGAAGTGCATTGAAAATAGCAATCGAAGTGCATTGAAAATAGCAATCGAAGTTCATTGAAAAATCCGAATAAAGATATAGAAAAATATAGTGAAGAAAAAGAATATACATCCCTACCTATACACATACGTGTATAAAAAGAAAAAATCTTACCTGAAAGTTGTCACTTGTGTTAAAAAGGAAAATTAAAAGAGAAGCTGTGCTTGCGTGAATTTCATATAATTTTATATGTGATTGTGATTCCTCCCTAAGCGGAATTTTCACTAAATTGAAAATTTAAAAAATTGTGAATTGTGCCTGATCTGGTGTTTGAGAATTCATATGCGATTTAAGAAATTCTTGTGAAATATAAATATATATTTTTTCTTAATTTTTTCCGCCTGTGCTAAGTGTGGGTAAGTCATTTGTATCCTTTTTCTCTTAAATTAAGTATCTGATACACTGAAAATGGAAGCCGTAACCAAATCCCTCACCGAGCTAACCGGGGCAGTGAATGCCATACTAGCCCAGGTTAAGGGAATTGAAGGTCGCCTCAAGGCTCTCGAGGACAATCAAACCCTCGGAGTCGTGACGACCGATGAACCGGTGGAACTTTGTCCACCTCGAAACGAATTTGATCTTAAAGAGATCAGTCGACTCCCGGATTGAGTAAAGGAGTTGCAAGTCTTTGACGGCAACCCGACTCAATATGTTTCCTGGATTCACGTTGTAGAGGGAATCCTAAAGGATTTCCAAATAGTAAGATCTAAGCCGTTGTATCGAGCTATCCTCCAACATATCCGGCAGAAAATAAGGGGACCTGCCGATGCCGCACTGATATCTTATAACATCTTCGACAACGATTTGCATGAAATAAAACAATGCCTTTCGCTTCATTATGCCGACAAAAGGGATATGCGTACCCTGGAGCACCAGCTCAGTCAACTGTCGCAGAAAGGTTCACGGTTAGATGAGTTCTATGCCGCAGTGAACCACCAACTGTCCTTAATGATCAACAAGATTAAAACGGAATCCTTTACGCAAGAAACGGTTTCGGCTCTGGTAGAAACCTACAGAAATCGTGCGTTAGACGTATTCATCCGCGGCCTTAACGGCGAGCTCTCGCGAATGCTAATCGTGCAGAAACCAAGAAACCTGCCAGAAGCGTATTCCGCTTGCTTAGAGATCCAGAATCTCAACTACCGCAGCCACATAATTCATAATCCGGCGGCGTCAAATACAATTACCGCGCCAATCAATCAGTCCTTTAGACCTTTAGGAAGGGCGCCGTTACCCCCTAAAAGATTCTCCCATCAACAACTCCCGAATAGGATCGAACAGTCAGCGCGCGACGTTCCTTCTCGCGACAGCGGTGCTCCACCCAGGCCCTCAGGACCAAAACCACCCGAGAGGATGGATGTGGATCGCTCTGTGCAGTCGCGTCATGTGAACTACATGAACCGGCCGCAGGGAAGCAACCCGTTCAAGAGACGGGCAAGGTCGGATAACTATCCGACCAAACATCAAAGATTATATAACATAGAACTGACTGGCGAAGATTCCTTGCAGGAGTATGAAGAGACAGCGGAGGAGGCCACCGAGGAAGAAGTAAATTTTATGACAGGGGCCCATCCAGCGTACCATATATAGAGTACGTAACAAGGGACGGACGGAGGTTGAAGTTTCTTGTTGACACAGGGGCTAACAAGAATTTCATCAGTCCGTCGGTACAAGGGGAAGCCTCGGCCCTTTCAAAACGCTTTTTCGTCCATTGTGCTGCTGGTAGATTAGAGATCACGGAATATGTCCAGGGAAAATTCTTCCAGGGAGTGGGCAACGACACTCTGCTTACGTTCTATGTCCTACCAGGTCTTAAATCCTTCGACGGTATCATCGGGGACGATACCTTAAAGGAACTGGAAGCCGTAATAGACCAGAAAAAGAATATACTGAAGTTAAAACCATCCATCGAAATACCACTCCGAGAAAAATTGTCGGCCCAGGTTAATATTACACTGGACGAAGACCTGCCACCAAACATTAAGGACGAGCTATATCAGTTAGTCGAAAGATATGGTGTACTTTTTGGACCAATCGACGCAAGGGAGTTGATCGATACAAGTGTTCAAGCGGAAATCAAGACCAATACGGAAGAGCCCATATACACCAAGAGTTACCCTTACCCAACCTGTCTGCGGGAGGTAGTTGAGCAGGAAATTGCAAAACTTTTAGAAGAAGGGATCATTCGACCATCTAAAAGTCCCTACAATTCTCCCATTTGGGTCGTTCCCAAGAAACCGAAGCCCAATGGTGAAAAGCAGTATAGGATGGTGGTTGACTATAAACGTCTTAACAGTGTAACCATCTCTGATACATACCCGATTCCTGACATAACGGCTACTATCGCCAGCCTCGGCAAGGCGACGCATTTTACCACCCTTGACCTTACCCCGGGATTCCATCAGATCCCAATGAAACCATCAGACGTGCCCAAGACAGCCTTTTCAACTATGAACGGTAAATACGAATTTTTACGATTACCCTTCGGACTGAAAAACGCCCCGTCGATCTTTCAGCGGATGATTGACGATGTGCTGAAGCCTTACATTGGGAAGTTATGTTATGTCTACATCGATGACATTATTGTCTTCGGTGATAGCCCACAGAACCATCTCAAGAATTTGGACACAGTTCTGGCCAGGTTGCGAGAGGCCAACCTGAAGGTAAATCTGGAAAAAACTCAATTTATGAAAACCCAGGTTGAGTTTCTCGGATACGTGATTACTCCCAATGGTATAAAACCCGATTCGAAAAAAGTGGCCGCGATACAAAATATTCTACCACCGGACAATTTAAAGGCATTGAAATCCTTCTTAGGTCTAACCTCCTATTACAGAAGGTTCATCCGTGACTATGCTAAGGTCGCGAAACCACTAACCAACCTAACTCGGGGGGCGAATGCGCAGATTAAGGCTAACCAATCGAAACGCGTGCCCATAACCCTTGATGCGGCGGCTATGAAGGCCTTCAACGACCTAAAGGAGTTATTGACGTCCTGACCTACCCTGACTATAATATGCCTTACAACCTAACTACCGATGCTTCGAACTTTGCCATAGGAGCGGTTCTATCTCAAGGTGAAATTGGAAAGGACAAGCCCATAGCCTATATTTCGCGTTCTCTCAATAAGACCGAGGAAAACTACGCGACCAACGAAAAAGAGATGTTGGCAATAGTCTGGGCCCTGGATAACCTACAATCCTATTTATATGGGGCGAAAAAGATCCGAATTTACACGGATCATCAGCCATTAACCTTTTCCTTGGGAAATAGGAACCGTAACTCGAAGTTGAAGCGCTGGAAGGCTAGAATGGAGGAATATAACTACGAGTTGATTTACAAACCGGGTAAATCAAATGTCGTGGCCGATGCCCTCTCCAGGTTAGAGACGCAGGTGAACCACTTACCCCACTCCGCATCTGCTGAGGCGGGACCAAGTGAGAATCAGCAGGACAGTCTTTCTGCAACGGGAAGTGCTAGTGAGCGTAACTCTAGTACAAAAACGGCACACTCTTCAGCCCCAGAAATGTCCGTAAGAGGCTCTTCGACGAAGGTAAGGCAAGTTGACGATGGCACAACTGACTCAGCTTCTGAAACAATGCACAGCGCGGCACAAGATTCCTCCGACCTTATTCCGCATGTGGAGGCTCCTCTTAACGTTTTCCGCAACCAAATCATCATAAGGGTAGGTAAGGGCTTAGATATCTACGAGGAGCCGCATCCTGGCTATTCCAGACACTACACAGCGGTCGAAAATCTGGGCAAGTCTGATCTCAGAGAAATCCTAAAGACTAGGCTGCAACCGAATGTCATTAATGGCATTAAAATCCCGGAAACACATATAGCCCTTCTACAAGAAGTCTACGCCGAGAGTTTCGTTGCTTACAAGATCCGCATTACGCAAAGAATTGTCGAGGACGTGAGGAACGAGGATCGGATATGGCAGTTGATCAGTAAGGAGCACAGAAGGGCTCACAGGAATGCTCGGGAAAATAAGGAACAGCTGTTAGAAAAGTACTATTTCCCCAGGATGAATAGCCTGATTACGAAATATTCGAAATCCTGTGAAATCTGCCTAGCTAACAAATACGACAGGCACCCTGTGAACCCCGAGCTACAACCTACACCTGTGCCATCTTATCCGTGTGAGATACTGCACATGGACATAATGGAGATACAGAACCAAAAGTTTATTAGCTGTATCGACAAGTTCTCGAAGTTCGCCAAGCTATTCCCAATCAAAAATAAATCCTCGCTCTATCTGAGAGAAAAACTGATCAAAATACTGCACTATTTTACCGTCCCGAGAGTACTGGTCACGGACAGCGAGCGAAGTTTCCTTAGCCCAGTCCTAGCAAATTTCATCAAAATGCTGGACATTAAGATGTATCAAACCCCTGTAAATCGGAGTGAAGTAAATGGCCAAGTCGAGAGGTTTCACTCGACAATCATTGAAATGTATAGATGCCTGAAGGCCGAGTACAAGGGTTTGCGCTTAAAGGAACTACTGAACATAGCCGTTGACCGATACAATAACACGGTCCATTCGGTCACAAACCGGAAACCGTCCGATATATTCTTTAATCGAAGCTCCAGAATCAACTTCCAAAACACCTTAAATTTCCGCATGAAGGTCAATGATGATCTCAGAAAAAGGATACAGACCAAGCAAAAAGCAGGTAACGGTAGATTAAATAAAAAAAGAACTTCACCCAAGGAGTTCAAGCAAGGTGACGTAGTATATACCCGCTACAAACGAATCCAGGGTAAGCATAAGCCCTTGTATCGAAGGGAAGAAGTGGCGAAGAATAATAAGGTAACGGTAGTTACAACTACAGGGCGCAAAGTACACAAGGCGCACGTAAAAAATAACCGGGATAAGGAAGATAATTAACATAAGGGCAAAAACGACATTAAGCACACTAAGCACAAGCACAAGCACCAAGTAGAATTTAAGTTTCGGCACAAAAGCATAGTATATATAAATAGCACGGATCATGGCACAAGGCACGTACCATAGAATACGAGTATAAGCCTTGTCATCTTTGTGAGATCGTAAAGACATAATTTAGTATATCCTAGAGAACAGAGAATAGAAATAATTAGAATATTATATACTTATATAAATATATTAGTCACCTTTAAATTTTATTTCTTCCATGTTTCATAATTTCAATACTAGAACATCCTAATCATGTACTTAGATTAAGTTAAACATTGTACATATATTGTAACTATCTGTAGCCTTATGTCCGCCGCAAGCTGCCTGATCTGCCTGATCTGCCTGTCAATAGCCGAAGGATTCCAGATATTTCAATACACTGCTCCACTCGTTCCCATCAAGGAAAGCAAAGCATGGATAGTCGACGGAAATCTCAACCTAGTTATTAACCTGAATCAATTCGAACAACAGGTAGCAGAAGTCGCCGCTGCAGTCGAGAAACATATAACTGACCAAAGGGACAAACGGCTGATTAACCTCCACCTCACCGCCATTACGGATCGCATCGAATTACTGAGCAAGAAGGTAAAAAGGAAACCGAGGTCTATCAACTGGATTGGCTCAGCCTGGAAATGGGTTGCTGGGAACCCGGACGCTTCAGACTGGGACGAAATCCTCAGAAGTCAAGAGCACATCGTGGAGAACAATAACCACCAACATAACGTCAACGAACGAGTCTTTAGGGCAATCGGAGAAATTACTAAGAAGCTTAACTGGGTAATCAACGACTCCAACAACGATAGAGCAGTAGCAGATATACAAAGGTTCAGGCGAGACATTCTCGACCACATCCTACTAATGAAGGAAGAAGTAAATGAGATAGTGCGAGCGTGTCAAATGGCGAAGACTGGCATTGTGAATACCAACCTCCTGAACCACGACGAGGTCAACCTATTAGTAAATGAACTCGAAACGCTTCCGTATGAGAACGAAGTCGAAGCGATAGAATTCGGGACACCATCCGTTTACACAAATGGCTCCTCGCTCCCGTAAGTTTTGTCAATGCCAAAGGTGAAGAGGGAGGACTATAACCTGCTACTCATAAAACCATCTATAATCAACAACAAGCAGGTAAGCACCGAATTCAATAATATACTTATCAATCAGGTGGAAACCTACGGCATAAGTCGAGAATGCCTGTCAATCAGCAACACCACTGTGTGCAGAGAGGAGTCCTTGTCAAAAATTCGAGAGGATCACTGTATAACCAGATTGTTGAAAGGAGGTCACGCGGCTTGCACATATCGAACCAACACCCGTGAAATAGTCGAACTGGTCAGAGGGAACACCATCTTCGCAACAAACTTCAATGGCCAGCTTATCGCGGCAGGCGTTAACCAGTCTCTAACGGGCACCTTCATTATCCAGTTAAACAACGAAACAGTTTTCCTAGGGAACAGGACTTTTGTGAGTTCAAGCTACACTACTCTCCAGATCCTGCCGTCAGTGCTGACGAATGTCACTAGCAAAGGGCATGAAGTGAATCTTCAATTCCTCCACGAGCTGAGCATCGATAACATCAAAAAACTCGGTAACCTGACCACCAGGATGGCGCTCTCGACCCTATGGGATGCCACCGTTTTCATACTACTGATTCCATGCATCATCATAATCTGGCGGAAGCTTAGTGGGAAGTTGAGTCTTCCAGCGCTGAGGCTGCCAGAGGATTCTGCGGCTACAGCCTCAAACTAAAGATCTACGGGACGTAGATTTTTGAAGGGGGAGGAGTTAACACCATCGACCAAGGCCAGGGGCAAAGGTCGATATCCCGTACTAACGGGACTTGATGAATCAGCATTTTGTACGGTTCTTTCTACTTTGTGTGTTCCATCATTGCATCAGCCAATACACGCATGCTAACGAAGCATGCACACATTCCCGATCAGGTAACAGCACTCGAGGAATATGCACCGAACATGATCATAGGAACTATGCACCGAACATGATCATGGGAACTGCGGATTTACGACGGGAACACCTGAGACAGCATGGGGACGAGACTTGAGCGAGGCAATGAGCACAAGCGACGAACTGGGGAGTGGCAGTCTTCTGGCGAGCGCGACGGGAATAAGTCCTACTTTAACCTAGAACGAATCTTCCTAATAAATAGTATAACGTAATAATATAGGTACGTGTTTGAATTATAAGTCGAACGGTTGGGCCAGCCTTCGGGCTGGCGTTCGCGTTTTTTTTGGATTCCCCCTCAGGGAATCCTTTAACTATGTACAAATTAATAAATAAGCAGGCAAATAAATAAATAAAAAAGTAAATAAATATATAAACAAACAAATAAATATATAAAGAAATAAATAAATAAATAAATAATTAAATATTTAAGTAAATAAAATAAATAAATAAATAGAATAAATATATAAATAATTGAATATGTTTTTAAATTGAAAAATAAATAAATAAATAATTTGATTAAAAAAAAAATATATATATATACATATATGTATATACACATGTATATATGTACACACAAATTAGTAATATAGATATGAATTAATTAATTAAGCACAGAATTTACAATATTTCTAGCTCGTTGGCTAATTGGTTTTCTGTATTAAGGCAGTTTGCTAAAAATTTGTCATTGAGATTTTCAATCCTTCTTGAAATCTGGATGGCCCCCGCACTTTCATGACGAATGATTGTCGGGAAGTCCCACGGTACACCCAATATCATTTTTAAGATCTTATTCTGAGCTACTCGTATTTGTAATTGTAATTGTAATTTTGTACTAAGCCATTGGTGGGTTCTGCAGAGCATAGAGTTCAGACTCAAGATACTCGCAACGGATAGTCCGTCGTATCCTAGGAGTGGCTCCTATCTAGATCTTATACTGCTTGACTCTCGACTGAGACTGGCTGACACACCCGAATGGTCTACTCACTGTCTACGGACCTTCGTATTACCAAACGAATTTGCGGAAATGGCAGAGTACGTCCAAACGTACCTCTATGATTACAGTAGGGCGCGCAGGCCACGCTTTGCCAATTCCCTGACGAGAGTGCTTACTTCGAGCGCCTCCTTTCCGCCGTCCAATAGGAACCTGTCAAACTACGAGGTTGACAGGTACCTCAAACAAGTGGACGATACCATTAAACAGGCAATGACCAGTACGATACCACGCCAACGACAGCACAATACCACGAACGTGTACCAAAACGTGACAATCGACGCACTGCACAGACAAAAAAGTAGACTCCTGACAAGACTCAAACTCTTGTACAGGCGGTTTACCGACAGACAAAACTCACTGGTCGAAAACTACCGACAGGTCAGGACACTGAAGTCACTGATTAAAAATATCCAACAGTTGATCAAGGAAAATTACAGAATATCTGTAAGTTTGTATTGGATCAACAGAATTCGTGCTGTAAATTTCAACAGCGCGAGTATGTTATAAATAAAATATGCCAATAAATAAAATATTTCGGAGAAACAATCAGAATGACATTCAGGATCTGAAGCTTTCGAGAACGTCAGACAACAAAGGCCTTTTACGAACAGTCAGCATTGATCCGGAGAGCGCCGTGTTAGATGATGATTTCTTCGTGATCGAGGATCCTCAGGAGAAGGTGGCGACAGTGGGAGCAGTTTTCCAAGAAGTGTATAAGGTGAATGATAGCATTCGCCCGAACCACGAATTGGAAAACAGAGTTCTACTTCATCACCAGGTTCGATGACGATTTCATGGCAATGAAGGGGCGAACATCTTGTTTATTTCGACGGAGGATCTACAGATGACTTTCGAGTTACTGAGAAAAAAAAAATCTGAATCGACAGAATATCTAATGTTGTGCTCAGGCATCTCCCACCGGTGGCTGTAGAGTCGTACACCATTCTGTTCAACAATTCATTAAATAATGCATATTATCCAGCGGATTGGAAGACAGCAGTGGTGCAACCAATTCCCAAGAGGGGTAAAGATATCAGCCGTCACATCCCAATTGACCTACGCCCAAATGGCGGCAGGTTCGGGAAAGACGGTACAAAAACCCATGACTGTTCCTAAAGCCCCAGTGCCTGTCTCTAAGGCACCGGTGGCCGAGGTGGATGTCTGTTCGATCTTGCTCGCAATCCAAGGGCAGATTGGGCAGCTCCAGCAACAGATCCTGGAGACGGCGACCCGAGTAGATAGTATCTACTCGCTTCTGCCGGGCCTAGCGCACCTAAGGTCGTGATGGGTACGCTGGTAGAGAGGCCCTTGAGGATCCTGTCGGTGAATGTAAATTCACTGATAAGGATCGAGCGACGAGCCGTACTTTTTAACCTGTTGCAGGACGAAAGCCCCGATGTACTCTTGGTTAGCGAAACAAAGCTAAACCAGAAGCACAAAATCCGGCACAGTTCTTATAGAATAATTAGAAGGGACCGACCCAACGCTATTCAAGGCGGGGGAGTTGCGATCTTTATTAAAAACAATTTTAAACATAAAGTCATATATAGCGGTGAAGTGCGGAGGTTCCAGGTGTTAGAGGCCTGTATTGTGTGCATTCCTCTCCGAAATGGAAAGAGAATGTACATTGTATCAGCCTATGCACCTGAAGCACCTCAACCCAATATTTTTATCGCAGAACTCGAGACACTTTTTCGATCTCTGCGCTTAAACTCATTAGAAAACTTTTACATTCTGGCCGGCGATTTAAATGCCAAACATAGTGATTGGGGAAATAACATTCCCAACACTAGGGGGAGCCTACTAAGCCATTGGTGGATTCTTCACAGCATTGAATATAGAGTCAAGTTGCTCGCAACGGATAGTCCGTCGTATCCTAGGAGCGGCTCCTTTCTGGATCTCATGCTAATGGACTCTCGACTGAGACTGGCAGACACGAACGAATGGTCTATTAACTGTCTGCGGACCATTGTATACGACAGTGACCACTGCGGACTATGTGCCGTGATCACAGTACCTGACGAGTTCGCGGAGATGGCAGAGTGTGTCCAAACGCACCCCTACGATTACAGTAGGGTGTGCTGGCCGCGCTTTGCCAATTCCCTAACGAGAGCGTTCACTTCGAGCGCCTCCTTTCCACCGACTAATAGGAATCTGTCAAACTACGAGATTGACAGGTATCTCAAACAAATGGACGATGTCATTAAAGAGACAATGAACAGTACGATACCACGCCAAAGACAGCACGATACCACAAACGTATACCGAAACGCGACAATCGACGCACTGCACAGACAAAAAAGTAGACTCCTGACAAGACTCAAACTCTTATACAGGCGGTTTACCGACAGACAAAACTCGGAGGTCAGGACACTGAAGTCACTGATTAAAAATATCCAACAGTTAATCAAGGAAAATTACAGAATATCTGTAAGTTTGCATTGGAACAAAAGAATTCGTGCTGTAAAATCCAATAGCGCGAGTATGTTCCCGCAAATAAATAAAATATTTCGGAGAAACAATCAGAATGACATTCGGGATCTAAAGCTTCCGAGAACGTCAGACAATGAACGCTTGCTACGAACAGTTAGCATCGATCCGGAGAGCGCCATCCTGGATGATGACTTCTTCGTGATCGAGGATCCTCAGGAGAAGGTGGCGACAGTGGGAGCTGTCTTCCAGGAGGTGTACAAGGTGAATGATAGTATTCGCCCGAACCACCACCTGGAAGATAGAACCCTGCTTCATCACTTCTATCTTCGAAATGATATCGATCATTGGCGATCAGAGAACCTTGGTTTTACAAGGTTCAATGAAGATTTCATGGCAAACAATGTCATCGCCAATGAGGGGGTTAATACCCTGTTCATATCGACGGAGGATCTTCGGATGATCTTCGAGTCATTGAGGAAGAAAAAATCCGCGGGAGTTGACGGTATATCCAATGCTGTGCTTAGGCACCTTCCGCCAGTGGCTGTAGAGAGGTACACCATCCTGTTCAACAATGCACTGAATAATGCATATTATCCAGTGCACTGGAAGACAGCGGTGGTGCAACCAATTCCCAAGAGGGGTAAAGACACATCTAACCCGGAAAATCTCCGGTCAATAAGTCTCCTTCCGAGTATCAGCAAGGTCTTCGAGAAGGTGATCCATAGGGCCCTGTCTAAATGGGTTGAGGACAATAAAATCATCCCGGATAACCAATTCGGTTTCAGAGCGGGGCATGACACTATTCATGCCGCGTCGAAGCTTGTGTCGGATGTCCAATGGAATAAATGCAAGAACCAATGCACGGGTGCCTGTCTGATTGACTTAGAAAAAGCCTTCGACACCGTATGGTTAGAAGGTCTTTATTACAAGCTCAGTCGGCTGGGCATAAGTAAACCACTGCTATATATGATTTTTGACATGTTAACAGGTAGAAAGTTCGTAGTGAAAATTGCCAACGTGACTTCTACCCAAACATTTGAAATCAAAAATGGACTGCAACAGGGTACGGTAAATTCGCCGATCCTTTTCAGCATTTACCTAAGCGATCTGCTAGTTTCTCTTCACCATTCAATAGCGTACGCAGACGACCTAATCGCGTACAGATCAGGTCCAACGATCGACGTCATTGTTACTCTTCTGCAGCGTGACTTCGAAAAAATTCAGCAGTATTGTGATGACTGGAAGTTGAAAATCAACTTCCAGAAATCAGAATCTATATTGTTCAGAACGCCTTTGTCTAGGGCCTCTCGGGACACTAGAAAAAACTGGCGCAGGTTCTTAATTTTAGGACCGGACGGACGTCCACTGGCGAGACAAAGTGTAGTCAGATACCTTGGGATCGTGCTGGATCAGTATCTATATTTTGACAAACATGTAGAGGCTGCTCTGGCAAGGGCCCGGGGCGCTTTCGCTCTAACAAGATGGCTGTTTCATAGCAGCCAACTTGATTCTAGGGTGAAGGTAATCTGCTACATGGCCTTAATCAGGCCCATGGTTGCCTATGGATGTCCCGTCTGGTTCAATGTGAGAGCCAGCTTAATGGAAAAGATTCGGGTGTTTGAGAGACAATGTCTCAGGACGTGTCTGGGGCTACATAGGACACCCGAATCTGAGTACACAAAATTTTACCCGAACGAGGTCCTATACGATAGGGCCAGGATTGTACGGATAGATAATTTTTTGATCAAACTGATTCGAAGCCACGTTGCGAGAGCAATGACTTCGGTCAATAGCCTGATTTTCGGGGCTTACTACCCCAACGACTTATATCACGAGAGAGTGCGCCTTAATGGCTTTGTTCCGCCAGAAGCATTCCTCTATTTAGATAGATGTGGGCTGATCCAGGATAGATTGGCGGTGCCGCTAATCTTCCACGTGGGTCGCAATTCCGTGGAACGGCGATTCCTCTACGAACCCGATGTCGCGCTCCGTGAGCCCGAGCGCCTCAGGTTCTGTAGATCGGTCTCACGCCGGGATCGAGGAGACGTAGTCCGCCAGCATCAACGCTTTTGGTGGCTGGAGAGAGCTACGTCAGTGGACACTTTGAGAGCTTCAGCCTCTTCAAGGCATGGCCTGCCTAACACCAATGGCAGGCTTACATAGGCTAGGGTAGGGTAAGGTAGGGTAGGGTAGGTAGTAGTAGGGTAGTATGTATATAAAAAAAAAAAAAAAAAAAAAAAAAAAAAGATATATATATTAAATATATATTATGTATATAGTTTATATATATATATTTTAGTTAAGTTAGAATAAGTTAGGTTTAGTTACATTAAGTTAGGCTTAAGTTTTATATATAATACAAAAAATGATAATATGCTAAGTTTTTAATAAAAAACATTTTTCTTAGCTTAAGCTTGATATAGTAATGTTAGTGGTAAGTTGATATAGTAGTCGAAAGACATAGATTTAAGTTGTTACGTCTATTTTAGAGTGTCCGCCTAGGGCCAGTAAGATATCTAGATTGTTAAGATAGTTAAGCTAGTTTTTAAGCATTTTTGTCTAGGGTAAGATAGATCTAAGAAATTATGAATAAAAATGAATTAAAAACTAAAAAAAAAAAAAAAAAAAAGGGGTAAAGATATCTCTAACCCATCAAATCTTCGGTCGATAAGTCTCCTTCCAAGTATTAGCAAGGTTTTCGAGAAGGTGGTCCATAGAGCCCTGTCTAAATGGGTTGGGGACAATAAAATCATTCCGGATAACCAATTCGGTTTCAGAGCGGGGCATAATACTATTCATGCTGCGTCGAAACTCGTGTCGGATATCCAATGGAACAAATGCAACAACCAATGCACGGGAGCCTGTCTGATTGACTTGGAAAAGGCTTTCAACACCGTATGGTTAGAGGGTCTTTATTACAAGCTCAGTCGGCTGTGCATAAGTAAACCACTGCTATATATGATTTTTGACATGTTAACCGGTAGAAAGTTCGTAGTGTAAGTTGCCAACGTGACTTCTACCCAAACATATGATATTAACAACGGACTTCAACAGGGTACGGTGAACTCGCCGATCCTTTTCAACATTTACTTCATTTATTTGATAGCTTCTCTTCACCATTCAATAGCGTATGCGTATAGATTTAATCGCGTACAGATCAGGTCCAACGATCGACGTCATTGTCACTCTCTTGCAGCGTGACTTCGAAAAAATTCAGCAGCATTGTGATGAGTGGAAGTTGAAAATCAACTGCGCAAGTTCTCAATTTTGACCGGACTTTTTGATCCACTGGCGAGACAAAGTATAGTCAGATACCTTGGGATCGTGCTGGTTCAGTATCTATATTTTGACAAACATGTAGATGCTGCTCTGGCAAGGGCTGTTTCATATCAGCCAACTTGAACCCAGGGTGAAGGTAATCTGCTACATGGCCTTAATCAGGCACATGGATGTCCCGTGATGTGAGAGCTAGCTTAATGGAAAGGATTCGGGTGTTTGAGCGACAATGTATCAGAACTTGTCTTGGGTTATATAGGACACCCGAATCTGAGTACACAACATTTTACCCGAACGAGGTCCTATACAAAAGGCCAGGATTGTACGGGTGGATAATTTTCTAATAAAACTGATCGGAGGTCACCTTGCGAGGGCAATGACTTCGGTCAATAACCTGAACGCCGGGGCTTACTTCCCTAATTACATGTACCACGAGGAAGTTCGCCTTAGCGGCTTTGTCCCCCCAAAGGCATTCCTCTATTTAGATCAATGTGGGCTGATCCAGGACGAATTGGCGGTTTCGCTAATTTTCCACGTGGCTCGTAAGTCTGTGGAGCGGCGGCTCCTCTACGAACATGATGTTGCACCAAGATCGGGGAGATGTCGCCCTACAGCATCAACGATTTTGGTGACTGGAGCAGACTGCGTCAGTGGTTAACTTTAATAGGTCAGCCTCTTTAAGGCAAAGCTTGTCATTTGCCCATATGGCAGGCTTACATAGACTAGGGTAGATTAGGAGAGGTAGGTTAGGATAGGTAAGGGCAGGCTAAGGCAAGCTAGGGTGGATGGAAGGCTTGCTTTTTGTTTTACCTGTAACTAAAAACAAACTTAAAAACAAAAAAAACTCGCAAAACAATAAGGAAAAAAATATAAAAAAATAAATACATACATAAATAAAAATACATACATACGAGGTTGGTCCGGTAAGTATTTAGCCTCACCGCAAGAGCAACTTACTATCGTGTAGTACATTCTAGTAGACGGCTACTGTCGAAATTTCAGCCGGATCGGACTCGTAGTTTTGTTTTGACCGCGTATGGAAGCGGGAGTGTCCGCGGATTTTAGAAAAATGGAAAAGAGCAATATCGGTCGGTGATCCGATTCTTATTTTTGGAAGGGAAATCGCACAGCGAAATCAAAGAGCGTTTGGATTTTGTGTACGGCGACTCTTCTTCTCCGATGGCGACTATCAAAAATTGGTTTAACGAGTTTCAACGTGGTCGCACGTCGGTTTTTGATGAGCCACGTCCAGGTGCCCCGAAAACGACTACCACGGAGGATAACGTGACAAAAATCCACGATCTCATATTGGCAGACCGCCTATTGAAGGTGCGCGAGATAGCTGAGAGCGCGTGAGTCATATCCTGCATGAAATTGTGTGCATGAGGTAGCAGTCGGCGCTATGGGTGCCGCGTTTACTTACTCCGGACAACAAGCGCAACCGTGAGACCACTTCAGAGCAGTGTTTGACGCTGTTTAAGCGCAATCCGAAGAAGTTTCTGCGTCGTTTCGTGAGGGTCGACGAAACATGGATCCACTGGTACAAACCAGAGACCAAGGAACAATCGAAACAGTGGACTTCAGCCGGCAGACGTGCTTTCGAAGAAGGCGAAGACTGTCACATCGCCCGGAAAGGTGATGGCCACCGTTTTCTGGGATTCACAAGGTGTGATCCACATCGACTACCTGGAGAAGGGGAAAACGGTCACAGGGCTGTACTATGCCAAATTATTGGGGCGATTCGACGCCGAATTGAAGAAAAAACGGCCCCACTTGGCGAAGAAAAAAGTGATCTTCCACCATGATAACGCACCGGCTCACACCTCCGCCCTCGCCACGGCCAAATTGGGCTACGAACTGCTACCCCATCCACCGTATTCTCCAGATTTGGCCCCGTGCGACTTCTTTTTGTTTCCAAACTTGAAAAAGTCAGACTATATGGAGACTATAATGAAAAACTTGAAAAAGTCAGACTATATGGAGACTATAATGAAAAATAAATCGCCATTTCTCCAAAATGTTTGTTTTTCTTTTGTAGGCTAAGTACTTATCGGACCACCCTCGTACATATATGTATGTATAAAAATATATATTATACATACAAAATACATATATATCAGTATGTATTTCTGTACATATTTTTAGTTATAACCTTTTTTCTAAAAAAAATGATCTGATGCCAAGTTTTTTTTTTTTTAAATATCACTTTTCTTAGCCTAAGCTTTTTTTTTTTTTTTTTAATTATTGCTATTGTTCTTTTTGCTTTAGAGCGTCCGTATAGGGCCAGTAAGATATGTTATGTTAGTTGTTATTTAAGCTAGTTTTAAGCATTTTTGTCTAGGCTAATTGTGTTCTTAATATATAAAAACAAAAATTAATTAAGAAGAAAAAAAACGACTTTGAAGATTATTATCTTGTTTTGTTTATTTAGTAGTGACCTGCGATTTATTAAAGGGTATAGTATTTTAATTGAAGTGTTTACCTTTTCTAGGATGTGTTTTATGTGATTTGGAGAGGTTGATTTCTGGTCTAAGTAGACGCCGAAGCACTTAACAGAATTAACCCAAATTAAGAGTACCGTTTGGAAAGAAGCAATTTAGTAATTTTCTCATGAAAAAGATAGCTTGGCTGTTTTCGGTATTAATTTTACTTTTCCAATGCTTGTAAAATACTCGTAAATAGTGTTTAGACCAGTTTGTAAATTATTTTGTATAACTAACCCAGATTCGTGTGATGAGTACATATATAGCAGAATCATCTGCGTATAGTTATATACAACAATTTGGAACGCTAGGTATGCCAGATATAAAAATGTTGAAAAGTATAGGGGCAAGTACTGATCCTTGGGGAACACCAGCAGGTTCAATTTTTGGGGAAGAAAAACTTCCCTTTAGTGCAACGTTAAATGTACGATTTCTTAAAGAACTTTGTATTATTTTAATTATGTGTCTAGGACAATCAAGATTAATAAGTTTGTAAATAAGCTCGTTGTGCCAAACTGAATCAAACGTTTTTTTCAGTGTTAAGTCTTTAAGTTCTGAAACAAAAAATTTAGGGTTTTTCGGTTTTTAAGTTCTGAAACAAGAAATTTAATGTAACGGATACGAATTCGGCCTATGGAAGCTGAGCTGGAAGCTCGTTATCAATAGTTGTATCCAGAGTGGATGGAGTGTTATTGCGCCAGTTAATAATTTGCAAGAAAGTCTTTGCTAATAATTCAGCTTTATGTTCATTTATTTAGAGGTTGCATTAGAAGTTACTAAGGTATTATTCACTTCAAAACTAGGAATGTGAGCATTTTTCCTTTTAAGAATTTGTTGTTCCAAATGGTGTTTCTATACTCAACATTTTTTTCTTTGATTAGGTAAGCATGTTCATTGTATTGAAAACATTAATTAATCTATTCCTTTGCCAATACTTTCGATAGGAATTTCTAATTTTTATCAAGCTTAATATTTCACGAGGAAGTACGATTACCATTTTAGAAGATTATTTTAAAGGGACCGCCGGCCGCATGAACACTTTCAGTAACTTAATTTTGAAAATTTTCTATGTGGTTATGGTTGTGTGAGAATAAAACTGTCACTTTTTTAGTTTAAAAGCACCGATTGCTGTATTGTACGAATTTATCGATTCACAAAAAAACTTTAATGGCTGTAGAAATATTACGGATATAATAGTCGCTGATCTTTAAATCTTTAAAGAATTGATGAATGAATTCACAGTTTTTGTGTAAAATTTGTATAGGGAGGATTTTTATTTTTTTTTTGCACTTGCTAAACTTGGTTTGTGGACATTTCTTCCTGGATGAGATTGAAGAGGTCCAAAATAGTTGCTACGACGCACATTTTACTAGTTGATATAGAATCCTCGACAGTGTTTGCGCGACGCTTTAGAATTTTGGTTGTTAGGAAATACGGACTGTGGTTAATCAAACTTAAGGGCTGTTTGAAGACACGACTAGCTCGACTGAGAGTACACACCTGAATGGTTTTACCCCTTATTTTGCAGAAAAATTCCACAAAATAAATTTGCGGCAAAGTTTCATCTATTTATCCGAATTTTCCAGAATATACTGGTTTTGCATGCATTCTAGTGAGCCAAGAACGTGTTCCCGATAGTTCTACCTTGAGAATATGGTATGTGTCAAGAATACTTTTTTTGCCCAAAATTCAAAAATGGCGCCCGAAAGTCAAACATTTTATTAGAATATTAATAACGACAATGTGCTGAAGCAATATTGACGTCGCTTTTATTAGATCGAATCTCACATTCTTCCTGATCACATTCATCAACCCGTACGCATTTAGCATCACCTAATAATACCTTAGGTCTGATGTTAATCATGAGGCCGAAAGGCAAGTTTTTTTTGCTTTAGAGTGTTTGTTTGGCCAGTAAGGTATTTAGAGTCAGTTAGGTTTTTAAACTGGTTTTAAATATGTTTGTCTAGCGTAAAGTACAATAACTCCCAATAACTCTAAATAAAAAATGAATAAAAAAGTCCTTTACATCATTTCGATCAGATTTTTGTATATCACCAACCCCTTTTTTTGTCTAGATGTTTAAGTGTAAGCCCATTTTTCTAATATTTATGTGTGTGTTTTTTTTTTATAATTTACTTTTAGCATACCCTTATTTTGATCAATGCACATTTTACAGAAAAGAGACATTGCCACCTTGCTTCTATAAAAAAAAAAATTCAATTCAATTCAATTAAATTTATTTACATTTACACATTTGATTGTTATTGAATAATTTACACAGAGGTATCATTTAAGTCTTGCATCAAAATAATTATATATTGTGAATCCCAAGAACTAAGATGCATTATACCGAGAAGAAAATGATTAAGAAAAACACCTCATTTGTTTAAAAAAGATGTATAGGTATATATATTTGTTAATAACAATCAAATAATAAATAAGAAAAAAATATATATATAGTTGTATACAGACAAACGAATAAAATATATGATTTTTTTCAAGGTGACATACTCCACGATCTATTGTGATAAAGAAAGTTTGATCAGATCGTTTCCCATTGATTAAAAGAATGGTACTATGGCTAATGATCAAAGTGGAATAGGTTGTTTTCATCTGAATGTTATTATAATAGATAGTCTAATTCTACTTCAAAAATTATTTCTTCATCTTCACTTTCTTCTCCTTGCAGAAATTCTGTACGCTGTTCTAAGAAAAGGGATGCATCAATTGTCTCTTCATTAATATCATAAATATTGTCATCTGTTGTATTTGATTCAATATTGGAGCAAGTCTGACCCTGACAATTGACACATACTGGCGAACAAAATAATCCCACTTTTTGACAGCCACAATTCTTACTACAATCCGTCTTGCAGTTACAAAAAATAATATTAAGCAGTTTTTTTGGAGCAGGCGGGAGTAGGATTTGAATTGGCTCCAAACAATTATCTGTTAATTTCCAACTCCATTCTTCTCATTGCCCAGGCACACTTGAACTTGATAATACACACGATACAAGTGTTGAAAGGCAGAAGCAGATGTTGGATAAGACAACTGTACTGTTTTATTGTTCCATGCAGATTTTACAAGCCTCAAAAATCTATACTTGTCTATGGAATCAATTTTTTTTGGAGCTCCAGACATTGCAAGAAGAAAACGAATTCCATTTGTAACGATGTCGTGTGGAGAAGAGTCAATCTTTGTAAATACTTCTGCGCAATCAATTAAATCATTACGTTTTTCAAACAATTTAAATGCTGCTGTTTTACCTCTTTTAAAAATTGCTGATGTAGTATCGCAACCAGTTATTGCACTTAAAAATAAAATATAAGCTTGACATTTTGGATATGCGCTCAGACTGTGTTGATTGTACTTGAGCTTTTTCAGGTTTCAAAAAGTAAATAATTTTATCAGTTGGAGTCCGTGCAGTCCGTAGTATCAACAAATCAACATCTTCCCCAACAACGACAGTTGTATTTGAACTTTTCAATTGTTCTATTGCTGTTTCAATTATAAGGACATCAGCATCATTATCAGCTTGTTTTATTGGAATACCAGCAGCTGTAAATTCTTCACATAGCATTGAAATGAAGCGAGACTTATTGTGAGTATTTGCAAGAAATTGTTGTTGGTTTGTTGGAACTTTCAGAGATCGATCAAAAACGATATCAACAGATGAAGATGTTTTTGTACTCCGACGACGTTGTTCTGCAACTTTAAAATTTTTCGTATGATCAGTATAACCATCAAATACAATCGTACTGTTATGTCTTTGTACATAGTGAACATATTTTTAAAAAATAATATGAAATATTTCATCTCGATTCCATACAACACGGTGTAATAGATACCCTCCATCGATGATGTAGATAGCATTTGTGTTGTCAATTTCAAAGTTTAAACATTCAAAGTAATTATAAAGAGCTGACTTCATAGTTTTACGCATTCCTATTGCATCAAAGAATGATAATGGGTAAGGAGCTAATTCATATGCGAAGAATTTTTCAAGTTCATCTTCAAATGCCTTAGTAATGCTCATACGTTGAAATAATAATACAGGGTCTATACGCACCTTTTCACCATGTACTTTTATGACGCTACTTGCACTTAAAAGAGGAAGTACTCTATCAGCGCGTTTTAATTTAATATTATTGGACGTTTGGCCAGTCACTTTGGCTGCATATAAGTGCATATTATGTAGAATATGAATTTTCCAACTGTTAAACCGCGATATCTCACGAATGGTGAGTCGTACGAAAAAAGTGTCTGAACGATTTTTGTAGAGAATTGTATGATCTACAATTTTGTCTAAACTATCTTCATGATAAAACTTACCGTTTTTGAGAAAAATGGAAAAAACCTTAATTTTGTACGTTTGACCTTGCATAACATTTTTTGCAGAAGTAGGATCGATGGGGACTTTTGACATTTTATTTATAATGTTGTATTTAACGTCTCTACCAATTTTCAGCTCTATGCGAATTTTGGCTAAGTTATACCTTATTATTGTCTATTTTGACTGGACTACTACCAAAGTTACGGAATTGATTAAAGCGTCTAAACCCAAAAAAGCAGCTAGTCTAGATAAAGTCAACAATAGGATGCGTAAGGAACTCCCACCCAGGGTATCAATTACTTTACTTTTATTTTCAACTCGCTCGTGTCTTAGAATGTGCTATTTTCCTATAGAGTGGAAAAAGGCGTTGATTGTACCTATTGCTAAACCTGGTAAACCCAAAGAAAGACCCGACAGCTATAGACGTATCAGCTTACTTAGCTCTATAAGCAAGTTATTTGAAATAATTATCGGAGAAAAAATGGATATAATTTTAACCGACAAAAACATAATACCTAACTTTCAATTCAGTTTCAGAAAGGTACATAACACTAACAATCAAGGAGTCCGGATCAAAACCAAATCTGTGAAAAACTCAGATCGAAGCAGCCTATCGGGCTTGTCTTGCTCGCCAAGCATTCGACACAGTCTACCACGATTCATTAGTTCACAAACTCTTCAAATACAATTTCCCAATAGCGATAATTAAAAATATTCAAAGTTTTTTAAGTGATACAAAGTTCGTGGTCAAAATTTAAAATTACATATCGATGGTAAAATGTATTCAGCATGGTGTTCCCCAATGATCCGTTCTAGGCCCAACTCTTTTAACATATACGTCTCGGACTTACCTATCCTTGGTAACAGTGCTGAGGTAGCAATGTTCGCAGATGATACTGCAATCTTCGTAGCAAAAACCTTATTTACAGACGTATACAAAAAGGAACAGCGATTGACTTACCTATCCTTGGTAACAGTGTTAAGGTAGCACTGTTCGCAGATGATACTGCAATCTTCGTAGCAGGAACCTTATTTACAGACGTATACAAAAAGAAACAGCAATTGTAACACTTTTCATACAGCTTTATAATGCGATAAGATATTAATTCAACATCTTTCAACGAAATTCTATAGTGGGAAAACACCAAATTGGGTTTGGGAGATAAGTTTTTCTTTTTCAACCGAAAATAATATTTGGGATTTCTCACCATTTAATATAACTTACCAATTTTTGTAATAGATCCTCAGTATCTTATGTCACAAGCCTGGGCAAGTTTCCTCTCTATATTAAGAGCTGTATCATGGGCGACAATTGCAGCTTGGCATCCCGGTAAAATAAGGAAGTCTGAAGTATGTACATATACAAGTGAGAACAGTTTTGGAACATACTCTGTCCCAATGTCAACCTTATATGTTATACCCCCGAAAAGCTATAAAAGGAAGAGAACAGCTCACCACCGTGGATTATCTTTTGTAAAGTGACTTCTGACACCAGCCGTGGATTATCTTTTGTAAATTTAAATCTTAAAACTCATTAACCTTATTGAATTTTATTTATTTTTTCATGGGGGCTCAACCTTACGCCAATATAATTTATTAAGAGTATAAAACATAACATTTCTCATTTGTAACGTGTTGGTAAGGCAACGTGGACGACTAAAACGTAACGGGAGAGGAAAAAACGGAGACAGAAGAGATTACAACGGAATTCCCAATTTGATAGCGGCATGGCTTCAACAAGCAGTATTTCCCCTATTGACGATTGTACTAGTGCAGCAAAAATTAGTTTTTCCGATGTGAAGCATATCGTGAAAAAATTCAGTGGCAGTGAAACAGAGAGCGTAAAAAAATGGATTAACGAAGTTCGAACAGTACGCAGAAGTGCTCCAATGAAATTTGTATTTTGCAAAAGATCTCTACAGGGAGCGGCTAAGTTATTTATCGATTTTGAATCCAAAACCACTGAATTACCTTGATCTGAAGCAGGAACTATTGGGTGAGTTTCAAATAAAATTGTCAAGTGCCGAAGTGCATGCTCGACTTCGTGCAAGACGAAAGAGAAAAGAAGAATCGTTTCGTGAATATGTATCATAAGGTGGATATAGCTTCTCAAGCTGAAGTTGATCAACTTTCTATTATCACTTACATTATTGACGGCATTTCTGATAATTCTAGTAATAAAATAATTCTATACGGTGCCAGCGACATTAAGGAATTCAAAGAAAAACTGCTGGTGTATGAACAAATCAAGAAGAACGAAGAGACGAAGCACACAACGGAGAAGAGAAACTATCAGACGCAAATTCAGTCAGTCAAGAAACGAGTTACTAGTGATCAGCGGCATTGTTTCAATTGCGGATCAAAGGAACACGAGCATCATAATTGTCCACAAAAGGATAAAGGCCCGAAATGTTTCAGATGCAACAAGTATGGACATAAAAAACCCGACTGCAAAGATGATGTTCTACTGTAAAAAGCAACATTGATAGCGTTGAAGAGAGAGAAGATGTAAGTAGTACTATTAAATCTCGGAAACGATGTACATATATAGACGCCAAGATTAACGGCATGACCTGGGAGTGCTTGGTCGACACAGGGAGCGAAATATGTGTCATAAAAGAATGTCATATGAAGCTTTTTCCAAAATGCAATTTTAGATATCCGCCTATTATAGTATCTGGTTTGGGATCTAATGTTCTTACTAAAGGTTCTTGTAGAACTTCCGTTGAAATTGGAGATGAAATCTTTCATAACATTGAATTAACGACGATTGTCTAAAATGCGATATCATAATTGGTATGAATTTGTTGCAGTGGGCTGATGTTAAAATAGAAGCTGGTAAGATAACGATTGTAAAAAGGAAGGGCGGTGAGGAGAAGTGCATTTCGGAGGAAGGAAAAACGCAAGCAAAGGAATCCACATGCTTTTTGGCTAGTAGACACAGAAACCGAAAGTAAATTTAGTATGACAGGATTGGAAAACGTAAAAGAGGGAGAAGCTAAAAAGGTACTTGCTCTTATTAGAAATTATTCTCCTCAAATTCCAGATAAGTCGCCAGTAATTATGAGAATTGTCACAATGGATGATGAACCGTTTTACAGACCCCCCAGAAGATTTCCACCTTTAGAGCAAAAAATAGTTGAGGCTCAAATAAAACAGTGGATGGATGATGGTGTCATAAAAGAAAGTTCCTCGGATTACGCAAGCCAGGTGGTGCTAGTAAAAAAGAAGGATGGGTCCCACAGACTTTGCATTGACTTCCGAGGTGTAAATAGAAAAATTATAAAGGAAAGATATCTCCTCCCTAATATTGAAGAACAACTCGATAAATTACAAGCTGCAAGGTATTTTACAACACTGGATCTGGAAAATGGCTTTTTTCACGTCCCAGTAGAAGAGTCAAGCAGAAAATACACATCGTTTGTCACCCATTGCGGACAGTTCGAGTTTTGTAAAGTGCCCTTTGGGCTTTGTAACTCACCTCACGTATTTCAAAAATACATCAATGCTATACTCAGAGATTTAATAAATCGGGAAATTGTAATCGTTTATATTGACGATGTCATTATTCCATCACAAACGATTGAAGAAGAAATTATGAGGCTAGAGGAAGTGCTAGGCGTAGCTTCGAAGAACGGTTTAAAAATAAAATGGAAAAAATGTAAATTCCTTCAAAGCGATATCGAATATCTTGGATATCGGATAAGAGACGGGAGTATCTCACCCTCAACGTCTAAGTCTAAGGCAGTTATAAATTTTCCTATTCCATCGACGGCTAAGCAATTACAAAGTTTTCTCGGTCTTACTAATTATTTTCGAAAATTCATTCCAGATTTTGCTCGTAGAGCTCGTCCATTGTCCGAAATGTTGAAGAAAGACGCACGTTTTAAAATGGATACCCCTCAGATAGATGCGATTAATGATCCTAAAGGGCTTTGGTAACCGAACCGGTACTAAGGATTTTTAAATATGGAGCAGCTACCGAATTGCATACGGATGCGTCAAGGGATGGTTATGGAGCGGTACTCTTACAACGTGATTCGGAAGACAACAGCCTGCATCCAACATACTACATGAGCAAGAAAATGTCACCCGCTGAGCAAAATTACAGCTCTTACGAGCTTGAAGTTTTAGCTATAGCCGAAGAGCTCAAGAAATTCAGAGTGTATCTTTTAGGACAAAGATTTAAGCTAGTCACGGACTGTAAAGCATTCCAGTGTATAATGCAAAAAAAAAGGAATTAACGACTAGAGTTGCAAGATGGGCCTTACTTATGGAAGAATTCGATTATTTGATTGAACACAGGTCGGGCGAGAGAATGAAACATGTCGACAGCTTGAGCCGTAATCCAGTAGTGTTCTGCATCAACAATTTTGAAAATAGTAACTTCCTTCGAAAACTATCTGAATCCCAACGCAAAGATGACCGTTTAAACTCTATAATAGAAATTTTAAAAGATAAACCGTATAAAGACTACATTATGTACTAGGCAGATCAGTATGCGCGGACTTAACTCCGCTACTGTAAATTTTTTATCGAGCGAGCAAATTTGTTGTTTTATCAACCTTGCTCTCGCTCCGCATGGCACTTTTCTAAACTTTACTTCGTTATTTCTCACTATTTTTCAATCAAACAATTTCATTTGATAATTTATGGCTCATCTACAGACCTAGATCTATCGAATGACATGCTGCACACATGTGTGGTTATAGCCGATATCTACATTTAGTGCGTACAAGATTAGTCCGAAATCGTTTTCGGACCACTATATTCCCCGTACATGCACGCGCTAGGCCAAAAAGTGGGTGATTGCTCTCGCTCCGCTACGCTCCGCTCGATCAACAATGATATACTTTGCAAGGATCGAAATAATAATACTGTTTTTGTCGTTCCAGATAATATGATAAACAACGTAATAAACATATATCTAATTGTATTTATTGTATTTTGGCAGAAAGAAAAGTTGGAAAAAAAGAGTGTCTGTTACAACCGATTCCCAAGGGAGAGCAACCGCTGGAGACATTTCACGTCGATCACTTAGGCCCTATGCAGTCCACGAGGAAGAAGTACAGTTATATTTTCTCAGTTATTGATGGATTCACCAAATTCTGCTGGTTATTCCCCACAAAAACATTATCGAGCGAAGAAGCGATTCAAAAACTGCAGGTCATAAGTGAAATTTTCGGAGATCCTAAAAGGATTGTAGCAGATAAGGGAGGAGCATTCACAGTAAACTTTTTCAAAAATTACTGTAAGGACCGTAACATTAACTTACATTTTATTACCGTAGGGGTTCCAAGGGGGAATGGACAAATCGAATGTCTTCATTCAACGGTTATTGCGACCTTAACAAAACTTACTATCGACGATGAAGATAAGTTGTATCAATATGTTAAGCCATTGCAACAAATGTTAAATTCAACTTACCAACAAGCAATTAAAACCACACCTTTTCAACTTTTTATAGGCATTGAAATGAAAACGCAGAAGGACTTAAAGATTATGGAGATCATTGAAGATGAGTACATCCGACAGTTTGAAGAAGGTAGAGAACAACAGCGACAACAAGCTAAAGAAGAAATCAGGAAAATACAAGCGGAGAACAAGCATAGTTTGATAAGCGAAGGAAAGAAGCTATAAAATACGATCTAGGAGACTTGGTGGCAATTGAGAAGGTTCAGTTTGGCGTTGGTCAAAAGATCCGACCGAAATACATGGGACCGTATCGCATCATCAACATTAAAGGATCAAGGAGGGAAAGGAGGGAAAACGATCAGTACTCCGTCTGCGACGAAAACGACATATCTTCCGGGGAGGAAGATCCCGTAGGACGGCCGAGTAGGATATAGAGTTTTGGAACATACTCTGTCCCAATGTCAACCTTATGTGTTATACCACCGAAAAGCTATAAAAGGAAGAGAACAGCTCACCATCGCTCTCTCTGATTGCACTGACCGATCGACGTGGCCGTGGATTATCTTTTGTAAAGTGACTTCTGACACCAGCCGTGGATTATCTTTTGTAAATTTAAAACTTAAAACTTATTAAACTTATTGAATTTTATTAAACATACTATATTACTATTGAAACTTAAATTATTTCTGCATGCATTTGGATTACTTAATGAACTATTATATCTAATTGGCAATGAAATATACTGTTTCATTTTTCACAAGTTATACAAAAATGTGTAACTCACATTTTGTAGCTTTGGTGACTCCGCATGTATGGTACTTGAAAAAAAAATGAACTCCTAAACAATTTGATCAGCAAATTATGAAAATTGAAGTAATTCATATTATAGATTAACTATTATACCAAACGGAATCAAAAGTTTTTTGTATTGTACATATGTCGAATACTATCAAGCCAGTTTATGCATCCTGAAAACTATTATTCGTAACATATTGGCATATTTTAAATATCTGTTTTGAGATATGAAATTGCCTAACTCCAAGCTGCACATCATAGAATGTTTTATTAATAGTAACGATTCTAAAATATGTTTTTTTAGTAATACTCGTATTTCTAAAATTTTACTTAAATTGCTCAGCAAAGTTATAGGTCTTAAGCTTCTGGGTTTGTCAGCAGGCAAAGGGTACCACCATTCAACTAAATACTTACTCGGGAAACTTTGTTTTTTTAGGCATGCATTTATTAGAAAAGATAAGTAGTAAAGACCAGGATTAGACAATCATTTTATGTAGATGTTCCTGACCCCAGGCTCGCGAATTATTGATTGACTGGCCAGGTGATTAGTTTCTTCAATCTGAATTATACACATACTTATGTGTTTTATCTTTATCTGCAAAATAATAAAAACAATATATGAGAGCTGGTATCTCTCCATTTTTATTTTTAATTCCTTGATATATTTATTAACCTGTAATCAACTTATACGTTCTTAATTAAAACAAAAACAATAAAATTTACAAAGGATGATAATGCTCCGAGTACAAATCCCTAGCAGAAAAAGATAAGGACGAGATTAGTTATAAAAATGTTGAGAAGAGAAGGATAACTTCTTAAATGAGAGCCACGTATGTGGGATTAAGGTGAAAACATATTGGAAAAACTGACAGGGATAAGACACTTAAAAAAGCAAACTACCCCGAATATAAGACCGAGTTCATTCAATCCTGATGACGACAGTTTAAGTAACCAGCGAGGATAACATCTGTTTATAGTAGTTACACAGATGTTTTCATTTTCTGCGTCGTGCTATTGACACCTGGAAAATATGCACAATATATTTTGATTCAAATTAATTAGAACATTTCCTATAAAGCCAGTACGAACAACACACAAAAACGAATGCTGAATTGATCTGTGAGCTAAAATTGTAACTCCACCTCCTCTTCTTACTTCTCTAATAAAATATTCTCTGTTTAGTTTGTCAGTCTAGGGACGAATATTTTTAGATATTTTGAAGGCACGCTTATGTGAATGCAAAATGTGTTCCAATGTTCCAACTTTTAAACGAAGTTCAAACCGAATCGAAATATATTTATTATATTTATTCATTAATATCTATTTAATCCCCTCGAAAGTAATCTCCCTCAGATAATATATGTATGTATACCTGAGCCAAAGCTTTTTTGAAATCCTCGAAGGATTTCTGATCTGCGCTTTTGCGTTTAGCCTTGACCTCTTTCAGCGATGTGGAATTTGCCTCCTCAATCATGGCAAATCTCCGTCTTTTCAATTTGGAGAAGACAAAAAAGTCGCAGAGGACTAAGTCCGATGAATGCGGTGACTGAGGCTTGATTACGGTTATTTTTGGCTAAAAAATCACGCACAAGCAACAATGAGCAGTTTTATTATCGTGATGCAACAGCCATAACCTTTTCCCCACAAATCCGGACGTTTGTATAACTTCGTGGTAATATTCCTTATTGGCGGTACGACATTCCGGTAAGAACTCATGATGAATTATGCCAGTGTAATCGAAGAAATCACTAAGCAAAACGTTCGGTCTTGGCTCTTCTGGTCGCTTCCATTGGAATAATTGAGCATTGGTTTCGACGTCGCAATCATATACCCATATTTCGATGCCATTAATGACCCATTTTAGCAAATATGTAACTAATCTGGCAGAGCTTTCACCACTTAACTACATTTTTTGCTCCTTATATCTGTGAAAAACAGACTAATCATCCAAAACGGCTAATAATGTCAACATACATATGTTAGGGGGCATACATACATATGTACCAACATAGCAAAAAAAAATTAAAAATTAAATGTACTTAGCTCGCGAAATGTAAAGTCATCTTGTTTTTTAAAGAGCCCCCAAAAGGAACCCGATGTTAAGCTGTGAAACATCATACCTCGACGATATTCGTGGAGTGTCCTCAATGAAATGCTGAACCTGTTTCTTGTTTTTTTTTTTTTTAAGTAAACAATAATATTTTAATATTATATTTTTGCACAAAACGCTTACAGATAGCGCAAAACTACTATTGTACTACTAATGTGTATTATGGATATGATAATGAAAAGCTGTAATCACAAAAGGTGGTTTGCAGAAGTTCGCTAGGTTTCACTCTTATTTTCCTTAAAATATTGACTGGCCCGCTCTTATTTCTCCGACAAGTAATAGTTTGCTTAGTAAAGTTACAGTAGCCTCAACATATAGATATCAGTAAACACGACATAAGAAAAACAACTGACGAACATTCACTAGCTACTTTGCACAGAACTCAATTACCATCTTTATCTCATCCATTTTAATAATTTATCTTCCGCATTTAAATCAGTACTCGTACTACCTATACCATAAGTCCCAAGTTTCTTTCCTCAAATTCTAAGCGGAATGTTGAGCTTCCCCATTAGCAGGGCCCACCAATGGATGACTTTTCGTGGCGTTTCATGTACTTCCTAAAGCAAAGAAACTAGCAGAAACCAAACCAGCCGACACGCAAAGATACGAACTCAGAGTATGGAAACGGAACGCAGCGAAGAAACAAACGCAATTAGACCGAGCTGCAAGAATGTCACAGGAAGAAAATATTGGTCTTTGTCATTAACCGAAACAAGTGATGGCGCAATACACTAAGTGATTTTTTAGTTTCACGGCTAACCAACGCATTGGTGCATGGATCGCCCGTCTCAAACAAAGTCGGAAAAAATAACCATTATATACTTGAATTGTAGCGAGCAAACAAATAAACAAACCCGCGCCAAAGACGCATCATGTTGGACACGGATGATGACGATGGTAACGGGCTGAAGACAAGTGCTGCAACGGACAGTGCGCGGGTCACGAGAGCAATAACAGCGATGTAGTGTGACACATGCACTTGACTGAGCACAACTAAACAAATGAGGAGTAGCGCGATGGGAACGCATTGATCGAAAACGGGTTGACTGCAGTATGGATAGAGACCACCGCCAAGCGATGCGAAGAAACATTTGTTTTGCTGCGTACGAGTAACTAAAAACGGAAAATAAAGATCGAGGGTACAAAGGCACACAGAAGAAAAAAGTGAAGACAAAACAACGATTAGCACCTTGATGAATGAACACATCTTGCAGTTCTGCACTAATAGCTTGTGTAAATAAGGAGATAAAAAGTCCCAGTAAGCGGTGTATGGCTAATACAATCGATCTAACCAGTTGTTAGCTTATTATGAGAATATAGTCGTAGTGGATGCAGCTGTGGCAAGCATTTTGCATATTTCGGAGCTGGCTATAGTAAAGAAGTTGAAATGAATGTGTCCACTCGTCAATGGGAGGTATTGTGGTAAGGTACCATTTGTTCAAGAGGATAGCACTGAAATCAACCTGGCAGGCAACAATTAGACGTAACTTATCAAAAATCGAACTCTAAAAAACCAAACGGTAAAAAAGTAACCACAATTTCTACTCCAATAATATACGAGGTTTGTTGAAAACATGACGTGACTTTTAAATTTCAACAAATAATAATGCCCCCCGAACCGAAAAGTAATTTTATATGACAATTTGTTACAGATATAAAATTCAAAGCACAATCTAAGCCATATGTAAAAGTACCACCATCTGCAAAAGCAAGAGGAATCTCTCAAACTATCCCCAGAATAGCATGTTAGTATTCTTGAAAACCAAGAAAACCACTTCTCATATCATTTATTTTCATCTTCTGTAAAGCAAAGTGGGGCAAATTCTTTTGTGATGATAACAGATTTTTTTTTAAATAAAAGTTAATTGTTTGTTTAGTCCAAGAAATAAGGTGACATTTTAGATTTCGGAATTTATTAGTTTTTGTTATGTTGGTACACATGTCTCCTAATATATGTTGACATTGTCAGATATTCAGTTTATTTTTTCACAGATATAAAGGTTAAGTGTTTTGGTGTGCTTGGCTATTTTTGCTACTAAAAAAATGGATCAAAGAATCTGTATCAAATATTGAGTGAAAAATAAAAAAAAAACAAATAGCATCGCTCAGAAGCTATTGAATGAAATGGATGGCGAACCGTATTTGCTGAAAAGGGCAGTGATTACCCTTTGTGACGAAACATGCGTGTAGGGTTATGACGTCGAAACCAAAACCCAATCATCCGTCAAGACTGACAAAAGCACGTGTAGTTCAACATGAGTTCTTGCCGGAGGTCGTGCGGTCAATAACTAATATTACTTTCAAGTTATGTGCCGTTGCATCACGATAATGCATCTGCTCACTCATAATTGCTTGTGTGTGGGTCTCTCGGGACACTAGAAAAATTGGCGCAAGTTACCAATTTTTGGACCGGACGGGATACCTTGGGATCGTGCTAGATGAGTATCTATATTTTGACAAACATGTAGATGCTGCTCTGGTAAGGGCCCGGGGCGCTTTCGCTCTGACAGGATGTTTGTTTCATAGCAGTCAACTTGATTTCAGGGTAAAGGTAATCTGCTACATGGCCTTAATCAGGCCAATGGTTGCATATGAATGTCCCGTCTGGATTCGGGTGTTTAAAAGACAATGTAATTTTGATAATAGGGTTAATATGTATTTCAAAAAAGTTATCTGCTTGCAAAAGTTTTTCTCTCATTCATGTGGTTGCTGATTTATTAAAAAAGAAGAACAACCTTATAAGTGAATGGCAATCTAATTCAAGTGCAACTCACCTTTAAAGGTGTTTTGTTTCATCGAGCGGGAGTCTAGATAAAACTGTTTTTAAAAGGTTTTGTGAAGCTCGAAACAAAGGATTTCCTATTTTTGGAACCGCAATTCGACATAAGGCAGCAGATATTGCAAATCGTTCAGGAGTCGCAGATTTTAGAGCATTTGCAGGTTGGCTGCTTGAGCGGAGAGGTTGGAGATGTTAATCTTGGACGTAAACAATTTTCGTTAAAAGCTACCTACAAAATTCGCTCAAGAGCATTTTGTGGCCTTCAGCATGATCAGCTGCCTGTAAACTGGAAACACAACAAAAAAGCATGGATGACCCAAGAAATCATGATAGAATGGCTTCGTTTATTCGACAAGAAAATGAAACTGCAGAAGAAATTTCTTGATTTATTTCCTGACAACGCTAAAAGACTAAAGACTTGAAGCTGGAAAATATAAAAGTTGTCTATTTTCCGCCAAACACCACATCCATTTGCCAGCCCTTGGATCAAGGTGCGATAAAAAAATTTAACTTTCACTATCGCTCGCTTATTTTAAGCATCTCGATGCCCGTATGGACAGCTCACAATCCACCAGTATATATGTCCTAGACGCTATTTATTTTATTGATAATGCGTGGAAACTAGTCATAACAAAAACAGTTGCAAAGTGTCTTAAAAATGTTTTTGGACAAAGTTTAGATTTGGAAAAAGATGAATTCGATCCTGAAGATGACTTGCCTCTCTCGAATTTAAAGGAAATTTCCAAGCTTCTTACGGAATGCAGATTGGAAGGAGAACATCTTGCCTTGATGGATGAAACCGCAAATGTGGAAGATGACTTCGAGATAGTACCAGAGGACGTTGCAATTCCTGTTGAAATTGTCGAAACTGAAAGTGATGCAGAGGATGATGATCAGGACCAGGTAGAGGCTTAAATTAATACTAATCACGAAGCTAACGCTTCTATTGAACGCTTAAAAAAGTTTGCAGCCAAGAAAAATGACGGTGAGGCTGTTCAACTTCTGTTTCATCTACAGACCAGATTTCAAAACAAAACCTCCTTTTCTTAAGCTAAACACACAAACATTGAGGTATTTTCTTTGAAAAAATACTTGAATACATATCTACTAATTTTTGAGTGATGTAACATAGAGGCTTCACCAACTAATCAATTAGTAATTTAAAGAAAATTATGTGATAAAAAAAACATCTGAAATTTATTTGTTTCTTATATTTACTAGCTGTTGCCCGCGACTTCGTCCGCGTCAATTTCTGTTATTATGATCGCGATTAAGAAGTTTTTTTTAAAGTAGGGTAGGGCGGGGATAGTTGAGCCACGGGGCAAGTTGGGCCACACGAATTACTCAAGAACCGTTACCTACTGAACGAACAAGATCACACACGAATGAAACGTGCACACTAAGCAACCCGCAAAACCGACCTCAGTTGCATTGTATCAGTAGATGGTGAACCACGTGCAATTTTTTGTTTTTCAAGTGAAAAAGTAAAAAAAAGTTTGTCATTATTTTTTTTATTCTAGTGGCGAAAAGGTGCAAATTATACATTAAGGTACAGTTTTTTGATGAATCACGTTATTATATTTTAATATTCCGTTTGAAAAATTGAACTGTTTTGAGTATTTTTTTAATTATGACGCATATGTTCTTAAAATTACATAGATGTGGGGTAAGTTGGGCCAGGTGGACCAACTTGCCCCCTGAATTAAATAAAACACGTGTTTTCTGTATTGTATTGTTATTGCTTGTTTAGGAATGATTCCGTGCAGGGACGGGTTAAGAATATCCCTGCAGCGATACCTCTCGCTTGTCGTAAAAGGCGACTAAAACAAAGGTAAACAAAAATCACATCTAGGCAATTTAGAAAACACCAAGGTGAGCCTAGGGACACATATACCACCATTAAACTGCCCCACAAGTGTACATGCAAATCAGTGGGTTGACACGACTGGAGATCATCGGTGTTGTAAGAGTAAGATCAAACAAAAAAAATTGGAGCATGCCCGTGTCACAAAAAAAAAAAAAAAAGCAGGCCGAAAAACAATTGGTGCAAACACACCAGCATTTGATTGGCCTCAGCGATGAAGTAATCCCAAACCGGAAAGCCTGCCGCTACTTTCTGAGGTCAAACCGGCGGACCCCACAAGCGGACCAGTAGGAATGCAGTTAAGTGGGAAGGTTATAGTCCTACACTTCCTAACGCCGGAAAAAGGAAAAGAAGAAGATTGCTTGTATAGGAATGCGTACATACAAGCGAAAAACTGAGAGAGCTGCTGCTTGTCAAGAACAGCTAAATACAGCTGTGAGATCTGTCTTGGCTAAAGAAAAATCTATAAGAGCAGCAGCGTCTGAATTTGGAATACCAAGAACAAAAACGAAGGAGAACGGCCAATGCCAAAGTTGACAAAAAGAAAACAACACAAATCAAGAAAAAATTGCTGCAAAAATCAAGTTCTGAAGAGGAAGAAGAGCCGGAATGTTATTGTCTAATATGCCTGGAAGCATTCTCTGAAAGTTTACCGGGCGAGGACTAGATACAGTGCCATACTTGCCGAAATTGGGCTCATACGAAGTGCTCACCTGGACTTGGGGTCGTTTTTATTTGCATTAACTGCAATAGCGACTGCGATTCCTAATTTATTATTTCTTACTTCTGTTAATACATACTTTTAGCTGCGTGGACTACCATTTTGTTTTTTTTTTTTTTTGTATGCTTTTAAGTTTCAAAAATGTACCTTAATGAATGTGAAAAAGAAAAAGTCTTATGTTATTTTTTAAAAAAATTCTATAACTCACGTTACAAGTTATTATATTTTTTTGTTTTGAATTCTTTATTTAATTGTTATGTTTTGAATAAAATTCTGTTATAAATTCAGCTTTTTTGTCCTTTATGGAGCTCATTTTTCCACTTTTCAGCCATTGGCCCAACTTACCCCTTGGCGCATTTGAGACAATATTATTCTTCTGCAATTACATATTTCCAATTTTTCAGAATTTCATAAAGAACTCAGATGTCCATTCTTTCCATTGATCCTGGCCTCATAGTTGTGTTGTGAATGGGTCGATATTTATGAGACTTCAAGTAGAAAGTGGCCCAACTAGCCCCGCCCTACGCTACTTCTGCGTAAATGATATTTTTAGTTTTATTTTCTTGTGACAGAAGATCTTGACAATGCTACAAATAGTTGGCCGTGTGAAAACCAGTCTTGACGTAAATCGATTCCTACGTGTTTAAATGTGTGCCCCTGTGATTTATTAATTGTTACGGCAAAAGATAACTTAAGATTTCTAAGTAAAATTATTGGGGCACCTATTTTTAACTTGAGGGAATGTGGGGGAAGGCCACTCGGGTTTAAAGAATTAAGAAACTCCTGTGGGTAATGAATCGCATCTTCTTGATCCATTACATTATCAATAGATGTGTAGGTAACTATATCTTTTGGAAGTTTAGTTAAAATTAGGTCGTTAATTTCGTCAACGCTACTGTTTCTCGCCGCCAATATTGCCCTTTGACACATCCATTGATAATCTTTATTTTCTATTTCGACGATATCAGGGTAAACTTTCGATATTAAATCCTCAATGCTAGTCACTCTTTCTCCTAAATCGCGATCAATTTCAGTTTTATTTTCAAAATAAGAACTTTCCTGTCTCCTATTAAAAGTAACTTTGAAGGAAAATTTGTACTACCTCCCCCCAAATGTGCTCTCATATTCGTGGATAGTTTTAAGGTATGAACAAACTTCCATAATGGGGAACTTTTAAGGCAAGACTTTACAATGTCTGCTCTAGTTCCCCTTACTATTACCGGTAAAGTTTGTCGAAAATCCCCAGCAAACATAACAGTAATCCCACCCATGATTTTATCACAGCTTCTAATATCTCTAAGAGTCCTATCTAGAGCCTCTACATGAGCTCTATGGATCATGGTACATTCGTCACAGATTATTAAAGTGACGTCTTGCAAAACTTTTCTCAAAGAGCCATTTTTACGAATAGAGCACACGCTATCTTTCTGTAAAGAAACAGTTAGAGGCAGTTTAAAAGTGGAATGTGGTGTGCGTCCACCTGCTAATAAAGTTGCAGCGATTCCTGACGACGCTACTGCCAAAGCTAGTTTTCCCTGAGACCTTACTTTCGCTAATATCAGATTAGTAATGAAAGTCTTGCCGGTTCCACCTGGAGCATCCAAAAAAAATATTTTTCCTTCATTAAAACGAACACTGTGCATAACACGATTGTACGCCGTCACCTGGTCATTAACTAATTTTGGTTCATTTTCAGTAATATACTCATTTAATTCATTTACATCATATGGCTTTCACAACGCTACTTCTAACGGATCCAAATTATTATGTGAATTATTCCTTTTTGATGCAGGAAGCCCAAAATCAGTTAATGATTTATCGCAAATCTCATGAATCTTATCTTCAATTATGATAAGTTCATCATTGTATATATCATCACTATATGCTAATGTCATATCCTGATTCTCATTACGCATTCTGTTTAATATATCTTCACATAAATCATTACGGAATTTATTCCATAACTCTAAGGGGTCAGATGGCTGGCAAATATGAGGATGATGGTAAATAATTCTCTTAATTTTGTAGCTGGCTCGGACATGACAGCATCTGACATGGTATATTGCCAATGTTCATCTCCCTCCAGTAAACCTAATTCCTAGCAAGCGTCTTGATAAGTTTGGAAAATAACACCATTAACGGTCCTTAGATGTTCAAACGACATTGGACCGCGAACATGTTGCAGTAACATTCTTAAATAATAACATTCAGTTTGTGTTGGATGAATGTTGTAGACACGGCCTAAAGTTGTGTCTTTTTTTACACCGGGATATCCTTCAAAATCTTGCCCACGTCTTCTTCTAGAAAATGAATTTCTTTCCCATACGTAATACTGGGGTACTTCGTGATATAAAAGGGTTTTTGCAAAATCGTCTCTTTTGCAAAGATCAAAGAACGCTGTAAGTGTCGTTGATGAAGGATTGTTGACGCGATCTTGGAGATTTTCATTATTATAAAAATAAACTCTTTGTCCGTTTTCCAAATGAACTGCTAAATGAACTACTGCCGGAAAACGTTCATGAATAATAAATTGGAAAATTCTCCAGAGCGCTTCCGAAGAACTTATATAGCGACCATTTATATATTTTTCTATTTCATCGTTATTATTTTGTAACGAAAATGTGGCTTGATCAGAACCTTTATGAATATACTTACAGATGTACTTAATAGCTTTGACCGATTGACAAAACTCTACGTTAATGTGTGAATTGAAACTTCGTGATAGCACTGGATTACAGGGAACAACCCACCTATTATCCACACTCATTTCTGTACCTTTGACACGAATTATTGCTGTGTTTCCAGCATTATCTGGAGACCTGCGCCTGTAGGTTGGGTAACCGCCATCCCCGGTTTGTGTTTCAGAAATAAAATGCCTAGGGTACTTTTTAGAACAAATGTTTTCTTTCAGACATGGTGACGCAGGATTGTGAAATCCGCAAGGACCATGTATCATATTTTTTATGACAATATTATGAAGAATTGGATCTTGTTGTTTGTCAGGTATTTCAGCCGATATTATCGCATCTATAGAATCGGGTTGTACTTTGTTAGCCAGCCATAATAAAATGTGGGCGTGAGGTAAACCTCTTTTTTGCCATTCTACGCTGTAAACAAAGGCTTTCGATGGTCCAAAGATATTTTTCTTCGTTAATAGGTCTATCATTGTCTTAAGTTTTAAATGAAATACTCTAGAAACGAAATCATGTCTGTCGTAAGAATTTTGATCGGGTAATAACTCAATTTTTATTTCTGGCCATTCGAAATTACATGTGAATGTAATAAAGAGATCTGGTCTTCCAAACTTCCTGACGTATGTCATGGCATCTTGACTTTTTTCATTCATGTATCTGGGGGATCCTGTAAATGACGACGGCAATATAACGTGCTGGCCAACATTAGAAGCTCTACATTGCCATCATTAACCACGGCATCTCTTAAATGAATATACTCTTCAGCTCTCAATTTTTTTTATTTCTTTTGAAGTCAAGCCTCTCAGAAATCATTTTTGCCGCTATATCAACACAATATTGGTTAAATAATCCTTTGAAATAATGTATGCTGTTCATTTATTCTCACCATGAGTCTAAATGCATAAAACTGCATACATGATACAGTTTTAGATCTAGCAGCAGTATTCTGCTGTGGAATATTTATACAGTATCCGTCATTTCCAAAGTAAAGGATATTGAAGTGGGTCATAAGGTCTATGAATTTCAGAAACTCGTTGAAGTCGACCATCTCTCGCTGTTCGCGCTAAATAGTGGCGAAAATAAATTGAAAAGAAAAATGAACCAAACGAAATCAAAATGAACAAATTTTCTTTATTAGCCGTGTGAAGAGAAAAGTACACGTGTTTCGCGGAAGAAATCTGGTACAAAACTGAATTGACAAAAAAAGCAAATACCATAGTAACAAGAGTAAGGTAGCATATTGTATTAATGTAAAGGGTAGGCTTACACATTCCGCCCACCTTGAAACGAATGAATAATGAGTTTGAAAATTTAAAAGTTTAGGCAGAATCCTCTACCGATTCATCATGATCATCCAACAGTGGAGATAGCTTGACGATAGGGCGAGTCAGCATTCCGTCAGCTGTTTTCAGGGTAACTACGCGTACCTTATGGTCTGCTCCAGGATGAATGTCTGCAACTCTTCCTAGCTTCCATTTAGTTGGCGGCAATCTCTCATCACGGATGACGACCAAGTCACCTATCTTCAAGTTTGCGCCGGAACGAGCCCATTTCGATCGTTGTTGGAGCTGTACGAGGTACTCAGAACTCCACCTACGCCAAAAATGTCGTCTTAGGCTAGATATTAAATGCCATCTGTTTAGTAAGTTTCCGCTGAAGTCGACTAGGTTAGGTTCTGGGATCGTTTTCAAGGGCTCCCCGATTAGAAAATGTCCTGGGGTTAAAACGAGGAAGTCATTTACATCAGAGTACATAGCGCAAAGAGGCCTTGAGTTTACGCAAGCCTCTATCTCGGCCAGAAGCGTTGAATACTCCTCAAAGGTCAATAAGTTGTCTCCTAATGTGCGGCGCAGGTGATATTTCACGCGTTTTACTGCAGATTCCCAAAAGCCACCCATGTGAGGAGACGCCGGCGGATTAAAATGCCACGTAGTGCCATCGTCTGCTAGATGGTTGATTAGCACCTCGTCCTTGATAGCTTGTGATAACAGGTTGCTGAGTTCCCTTTCCGCGCCGACGAAATTGGTGCCATTATCGCTGTACAACTCCTTGCAGTGACCCCGGCGGGCAACGAATCGTTTAAATACAGCAATAAATGTTGGCGAGGATAAATCGCTGGCGAGTTCTAGATGCATAGCGCCAGTTGCCATGCAAATGAAAATTGAAATGTACCCCTTGATGGCTTTCGAGCCTCGCCCTTTTGACAGACGAAGTTGTATTGGGCCCGCAAAATCCACCCCGCTGCGTTGAAACGGTCTACAAGCCACAACCCGAGGACTTGGCAAATCACCCATTAGCTGTTGTTGAAGTGTGCGAGAGTGCCGGCGGCATTTCACACACAATCGGTAGATCTTTCGTAATATGTTGCGAGCACCAATTACCCAAAAACGATTTAGAAGCATGGCCTGCATAGCTTGGGGACCTGCGTGAAGTGTTATACGATGAATGTCTTCGCATATCAACGTGGTGATTCTTCCAGCTCCTGGTAGTAAAATAGGATACTTCTTGTCCGGTAGAAGCGGGGCGTTGCGTAACCTTCCGCCCACTCTGAGCAGCCCTTTCTCATCTAGAAATGAACACATTCTTAAAAGTTTGCTATGGCGACTCACCGGTTGGTTAGACTTTAGGTTTTGAATATCCTTTGCGAAGTAGGATGCTTGAGTTAATTTGATCCACATAATAAGGGCTTCGTCCAGTTCAAAAAGCTGAAGATGTTTACTTGTACGAAAGAACGGGCAACTGGTATCTTCGTGCACTTTGTTAGCTGCTCGACTATTGTGCAAGAACCTTAAGATATATGCAGTGACACGTTTCAACTTTCTTAGAGACGAATAGCGATTGATGAGCTCCCATAGTGGCGGTTCTTGTGACGTTCTTGCTATGTAGACCGATTCTGAGCGCTGGTCTAAGTTGGTGGTGAAAATTTGCTGTTGCGGCCATGACGATTCGTGCTGTGCTAGCCACCAAGGACCATCCCACCATAGTGGATGATCAGCTAAGAGATGTGGTAGTACACCCCGTGTAGCACAGTCAGCTGGGTTTTGGGAAGATTGAACATGAAACCAGTTGCTTGCAGGCACGGTCTGTTGGATCTGCGAGACACGGTTGCTAACGAATGTACACCATTTGCCGGGATGTTCTCGTATCCAAGCGAGAGCTATAGTTGAGTCAGTCCATCCAAATACGTCTCGAATATGACTTCCTAAGATGGGTCTCACGTGCTTAATGAGTTGGGCTAATAGGGCAGCGCCGCATAGCTCTAAACGCGGAAGCGACAACGTTATTAGCTTGAGGGGTGCGACTCTTGTCTTGGCAGTCAAAAGCTGGACGGACACGTTACCATCGGGAGAAACAGAACGAACATACACGGCAGCGACGAAAGCATTTTGTGATGCGTCTGCAAAGCCATGTAGGTCTGCTATGGCATTAGGGATTCCGATACCGACCCACCTCGGCACTTTAATGGCTGCGAGGCTCGTGATATGGTCCCTATAGTTAAACCATTGGCGCTTAACATCGTCTGGCACGGCTTCATCCCAGTCAACTTTGGGGCTCCAGAGGCGTTGGAATAGCATTTTAGGGATGATTGTGCTTGGAGAGAGCAAACCCAGGGGATCGAACAACTTTGATGCATCTGAAAGAAGTAAGCGCTTAGTTAAGTTTGTCGAATGTAATTTATGAAACTGAACAGCGAATCCTAGATGGTCGGGAGAGGGCTCCCATTGAAGTCCCAGCGTCCGCACACTATCTGCTTCGGAAAAATTGAATGGTTGCAGGATCTCGCGCTGATCTTCTGGAACGGTGTTGAGGACCAGTGAAAAATTAGTTGACCATTTACGAAGACAAAAACCACCTCGATTGAGGATTGTGGATATTTCGAACCGCAAACGGCGCAGATCAGCTTCCTCAAAACAGCCAGTTAGTAGATCGTCCATGTAGAAGTGATGGAGTATGACTTGTGTTGCTGCAGGGTAGTCCTTGCCTTCGTCTATTGCGGTTTGTTGAACGCACTTCACTGAGAGGTGAGAAGACGAAGCGACTCCGTAGGTGACAGTCAGTACTCTGTAGTCCTCGATTTCATTGCAGGGAAAGTCACGCCAGACTATCCGCTGGTAATCCACGTGTTCTTCATTGACTCGTACCTGGCGATACATTTTAGCTACGTCGGCGCTGATGGCAAAACGATACGATCTTAAACGAATAAGGGCCTCGAAAAGATCTGCTTGGAGCCGGGGGCCAATCATTTGAGTATCGTTAAGCGAAAACCCAGTTGTGGTACGGCACGACGCGTTGAACACAACTCTCAGTTTAGTTGTCGTACTGGTATCTTTGACGACAGCTCTGTGTGGCATATAATAGTGCTTGCCAGGTGTTGGTGCGTGACTCACCTTCTCCATGTGCCCTAACGCTATAAACTCATGGATGAAATCCTTGTATTGAACCCTCAGCTGTTCATCCTTAGCAAAGCAAGCCTCCTGGCGCAGAAGGGCACGAACTGCTGCATGACGAGAACTACCCAGAGGGCAGTCAGGCTTGAACGGTAACTTGACAACACAGCGGCCGTCCTCGTTGCGATAGTGAGTGTCCTCAAAATGCTTTTCACACAACTGTTCTTCGAGGGTCAGATGTTTGACCTGGGGCAAGGATTCGATTTCCCAGAATTTGGATACAGCCTTCGCTAGGGAATTGTCTGTATGCATGCAGACCGTACTGAGAGCGGTGCATGCGAGCCTTGTATCGACGACTTTCCCGAAGAGAACCCAACCCAGTGTAGATTGCTGCGCGATAGGAGTACCGATGGGGCCCATGATCAACCCAGTGCGAGGAAATTGTCCCAGTTCATCGGATCCAAGCAGTATATCGACTGCGGCAGGTGTGTGGAAGTAGGGATCAGCTAACTTTAAACGTCTTATATGTGTCCAGTCGAATTTAGTGAGTTTTACAGGTGGTAAATCGTTGGTAATTTTTTGAAGTACATGTGCCCGAATTGTTGTGATAAAGCTGTGGTCGTGCGATGATAGCGTGAGTTCAACTTCACCCTTGGAGCTGCCAGCTGCTGTACCGGCTATTCCTTCTACTCGTATTATTGTCGATAATGGAGATTCTTTTAGATTTAATCGTTGCAAAAAACTTTCACGAATAAAGGACATGTGTGATCCATTGTCAAATAGGAGCCGAGCTGATTGGTATCTTCCAGATTTGTCGATGACTTTGACGATCACAGTACCAAGAAGTACTTGATGATGCGTATGTGCGAGATGAGATTGCATATACTGGTTGCTTGGAATTACCGAAGTTGTTGGGGCTTCTTGATGAAGGAGAGTATGGTGGCGTGCTTGGCACACACGGCATGAGTTGTTGCTGCGACAATTGTCATGGTTATGACCAGCTACGAGACAGTTGGTGCACAGATTTTTCTCGTGAACGAATGAGGCTCTTCTTGAGATTTCGATAGATCGAAATTTGTCACAACTGTATATTTTATGTCTTGAAGAACAGTAGGCGCAATTGTCTTGTGTTTTCGCCGAGCGTTGATGGTGTTGTTCAGAGGAAGTAACCGTGTACGAGGAACCTGCGGTGAATGTCCGTTTGCTTCTGAATTGTTGGTTTGACTTACTGGGGGCTGCTTGATGGTGTGAGTTTATTGCATCCAAAGAACGGCATCTGGTTTCAATAAATGATACTAGCGCATCAAAACTGGCAACGACGACGTTTGTTTGAGATAGTTCCCATTGCCTATGAGTTTCAACATCAAGTTTGCTGACTGTCAAATGCACCAACCAATCGTCCCAGTTTGCAACTGGTCTGCCAAGAGCTTTAAGACTCTGAAAATGCTCCTGAGTGGCATCCAGAAGTGCTTTCAGAGCAGTCGATGATTCGAAATTGATTTTCTTCAGGGCGAATAAAGCGCGAAAATGTGAATCGATAATGATTCGCTGGACGTCGTAACGCTTTTTCAAAAGTTTCCAAGCTTCCTCGTAATTTTTGTCCGTCAATGGAAAACCTTTAATTACCTGGTGTGCTTCTCCCTGCAAACTACAGCGTAGGTAGTGCAGCTTTTGGGATCCGCTAAGTGATGTCTCGTTGTGAATCATCGACTCGAAGGCGTCGCTAAACGGTCGCCACTCTTTTGGATCGCCGGAAAACTGCGGAAGGGGGATAGTAGGCAATTTTAGATCAACACGTGCTTGTGCCTTGCTGCTGCATGTGGTTTGTTGCTGCGTATTGTTTTTTGTTGTTTCCAGTTTATTCATGGCGTGTTTGTAGTTAGCCCATGCTTGTCAATACCATTCCTCACCTTGCTCCCTTTCGGCGTCCTGCTCTTGCAGAGTCTCACTGCCACACGTACATTCTACCTCGTCTTGGGCTTGACAAAATTGAGTCCACGCGTCCGCTAGTAATTGTATATACGACTCGATTTCAGCCTTATCATAACTCTCAGCTTTTTTGCTAGCGCCGAGAATACGTTTTAATGATTTTCGAGAGGTATCACGTTTCACTAGGCTATTTTTCTGCATGGCGACGGTACACGTAAAAAAACGCTAACGTTACAGGCGAAAAAATGCACTTAAAATGTGTGAGGCGATTGGTAGAACTGAAACTAGAAATTGTTGCAATAGTTTAATTATTAATCCGGCTCTCGAAGGACCAATGTTCGCGCTAAATAGTGGCGAAAATAAATTGAAAAGAAAAATGAACCAAACGAAATCAAAATGAACAAATTTTCTTTATTAGCCGTGTGAAGAGAAAAGTACACGTGTTTCGCGGAAGAAATCTGGTACAAAACTGAATTGACAAAAAAAGCAAATACCATAGTAACAAGAGTAAGGTAGCATATTGTATTAATGTAAAGGGTAGGCTTACACACTCGCATTCAACACAATATCTCGGGGACCTTTGTCTTCATCTATCAAAAGAACAGCTACTTCATTTACTATTGACGCATTATACCGACCTCGTGCTCGTTAGAAGGTTTCACATCCGCATGAATAATAAGTTTAAAATCATTCGTTGGTCTATTTTCGAGATTGTATTTAAAACTTTGAACATACATATTATGATCGTGAAGATATGTTTAGAGAGCGTCGATAAGATCGATTTGCAAGGTTGGGTTTAAATTTGAGCGCAAGGATACCTGAGCTGCATGAGAAACAAAATATATTTGCAAAAATTCGGGTTGTGCAGCTTCAGCTGGAAGTAAACTACTGATCAAATGATAAACTTGCCCCTGGACTTTAAAAGTGGGCATAAAATTTCCCTCACGAATTTCTTTGGCACCAAAAGAAGTCATCTGAAAAAGTGTATTATATTGTCTTGAGTGATTTAAGAAATGCTTTGAGGATGGATGTGAGCCAGATATCATTTCTTTAAAAACTGATGTTGGTTCCGGAATTTTAGGTATATTTACTTTGCCACCACTACAACACAGTCCAGGAGCTTCAGCCGCCCATTTTTTTGCTTGGCATGAGTTGCATATTTTATCCATTCAGCCAATATCAATATCATTTAGCTCAGCATAGTCAAGGGTACAATCATAAGCAAATGCAGAATTCAATAAATTATGTTGCCTGCGCGTTCTATTCCTTGCTGATGGTGCATTTTGCTGTGCTAATCGTTGGGAACGTTCAGCACTTGTCGCAACTTGTCCCGTTTACGAAATTTTGTGAGGCTGACCGCTGCGAACGTTCAACGTTCGATTCCCTAGCACGGTTTTGTTCACTGATCGCTCGTTGAGTAGCCAACCTATGCATATTTTCATCCGCTGTTTCATTGCTGCGCAAAAGTCGCAGCCGCTTTGCAGTAGTAGTCTGCCGAGAAAGCTGAGTTCTTTTTCTAGGCATTATAGAACAAATAAGATAAGAGAAAGAACGTAGGAAATTAAAACTTAACCAAACCGTATCTCGTAATCAAGAAAAACAAACGTAAGGTGAATAATTAGGTACCTAATAATGTATACCTGCTTCTGGTACGTAAATCGAATAAAATATATGTCAAAGGAATTAGGTACCGTAAAATGACTTCAGAAAATGAAAAAAAATCTATTTAGATAGATAAATAATGTCTAATCGAAAAAAAAATTAAATATTATAAAGGTAATTTAATTATTTCGATATTTAAACATAATAAGGTAAACTAACTGTATGCTTTAGTAAACAAAAACTTAACCTATTAAGAATAATTATGTAGATGACACCTACTTATATTATTTACATCAAAACAAAAAAGTGTTAATTATTGTGAAAATATTAGAAACAAAATACTCTCCTTAAAACAAAGAATAATATATAGAAAACTAATACAAAATAAAAGTGTATTTAAGGTATTACACGATGAGATATAGCCGAAACAACAATAGAAAACTACTACAAAATGAAAGTGTATTACGAATGTCTTATTACACGATGATATATCGCAAAAACAAATTAAAAAATCAGTACGCTGAGTTCAACCGTTCCGTATGGAGCCGACCACGCGTCTGAGCCGCGCGGCATGGTACCTCGTAGAGCTACATACGTGTGAATTTTGTTGCGGAGTTATTCTAAAATTGTAGTATCTTCTAAGATATAAATTGAAATTAAGTGATGTCAAGGACAATTTTGTTCACAATTAAATACTCTTAATCAACAACACATTTATTTGGATATGGATTAATAATAATGTTATGTTGATAAAACTCTTTGGCAAATAATTGGCAATAATGCATTAATTTCGACTAAATTTGATTACCATAAAAAAGGTTATAATGAGTCAATCTTAAAAGATAGACATATACTGTCGCGGACATTTTTTTAGACCATTTAAAGAGTAATAATTCTTTCATACGTATTTTTTGGGTATCTTGAACCGTTTACGCAACGCAACGAAAGCCCTCAAATATGGATAATTTTCCCCGTTTTTGCAACATTTTTCACTGATGCTTCGCTCCTATTGGTCGCAGTGTGATGTTATATAGCCTAAAGCCTTCCGCGATAAATGGACTATCCAACACAAAAATAATTTTTTAATTCGAACCAGTAGTTCCTGAGATTAGCGCGTTCAAACAAACAAACTCTTCAACTTTATAATATTAGTATAGATATTCTGTTAATAAATTAATACCTACTGTATTACAATACTTTCGAAAAATTATTTTTTTTTTATTTGATTTCCCTCAAACTCCCTTAGGAGGACAAAAAATGTGCACCATTGCTGTAAGGAGATTTCACTGTGTATACAAAAAAATAATAATATATCTATTTTAGCTAAGGTAGGTTAAACTATGTACTTTTTAGTTTGGTTTAAGTTTTATATACAAAAAAAAAAGTAATCTGATGATAAGTTTTTATAAAACAGATTTTTTTATTTTCTTGGCTTAAGTTCTAAATTATTTTAATTATTATATTTTTTTTATAAGGTCGAAAGGTATAATTTAATCTGTTCTTTTCACTTTAGAGTGTCCGTATAGGGCCAGTAAGGTATTTATGGTATTTTGTCTAGCGTGTAAGATAGTTTTAAGAAATGAATATTAAAAATGAATTAAAAAAAAAAAAAACATTGCTTGTGTGTAATACTGTAATCTTGCCGCAGTCGCCTATTCACCGGACTTGGCTTCCTACGACTTTTGTGTATTCCTAAAGACCGCCTCCCAATGAAGAAAGCTCACTGGAAGAGGTTGTACTGAAAATAACATAACAGAAATGCTTTAAGGATTAGAAAATGTATATGTTTATTACGTATATTAGAGAGATCCACCGATGTGCGGCGGGGAATTCCTGACGGTTTTGACTACGGGCTTTCCTCTCATTATTCGTTTGACTCTTTGTGCACTGTCCATTCGTTTTATTTATTCTACTTTAATTTCTCGAACAGTGCTTGAGGCTGAAAAGAGTTCCTCGAGCTCTTGATTGTGTAGTTATCCCCATTCTCCTGTCTCTTCATCTTGTTTTCTACCATAGGTTCTCCTTTAGGTTTTGTATTCAAAGACCCGAAATCTGTTTTCCTCGTTCTTAATTAGAGACCAGATTTCACATCCGTAAAGTGTCATTCGATTATTATGGTTTTATAAATGCGGATTTTAACATTGTGAGACAAAAGACTTGTTTTGAATAATTCCTTCATCGCGAAGAAACGCGGTGTTTTTGGATTCCTCTTCATTTACTTTTAAGCCTATACCTTTCCTGCCATTATTTGACTTTCTACAATACAATTCTTTTAACTATTTCCTCACTATTTCCAAGCAGGTCCAGATCATCAGCTTAAGAGTTACGGTTCCCCCCGCAATATCGAAGAAGAATATAATTTAGTAATTTGACACACACCAAACGCGTAAATGATCGGATGACCCCACGAATTGCAAGTCAATCGTCTGCGGCATATCCGTTCTAATTACAAAACAACAAACGGGTAATATGAAAATGCAATTCGTGGAATCATCGAACACTTGTGCAAACGAGGCAAATGCGACGACCTATTTTTTGATTTACCTTTTTCACTTATCGATATTGTATCAGTCAGTTCTATTCGAGACTCAATAAACTACGGACGAGTTGTCCTGAAAGAATAAAAGTTGTTTTTTTTAAGAAAGGGAAATTCGAGGTTTAAATTTGGCGCAGTCGGTAGGATTCGCCAAACGAGCATCGTTTTTGAATTGAATTCGGCGTACGTTTAGTGGCGAATAAAAAGAAAAAAAAATGTCCCTTTTAAACAACTGCTTTGAAAAAAAATTGCAAAGGTGCAAAGTTTTTTTATAATCACAACTTGCAAAGGTGCAGTGACTTTTCGGAAGACTTACAAAGGCGTAAAGATTCTGTTTTTTTTTCCTTAAGACATAAAATCTAATCTGCAAAGGTGCAACTACTTTTCAAATGATAGAAATGGAGGTACAACCCTCAAAAATAAAAATCGCAAAAGGGCTAAGATTTTTTTTTATCTAATATGTAAAATCGAATTATCAAAGGTGCAAATGTTAATTTTATGATCAAACCCAAAAGGTGTAAAAGATTTCTTCAACAATTAAATGCAACAATAAAAGAAAGTGAACGACCAAAAAGGAAGAATACAAATAATCGTGCAATCAAAGTGCCAAAATTGAAAAATCAACAAGCGAACATCAAGGCAACAGGACGATAAGAAAAAAAGGGAGTCAACTATCACGAGCAGAGAATCAACGAACGAGCAAACATTGGAATAAGGTCTGAAATGTACTATACGAATTTATAAATTTATATATAGTTACATATGTACGTATTTGTACTGATTTGTATAAATTTTGTATCAATTCTAACAGATGCTCAGTTATACCCTAAGAATTTAAACATATTTTATGCACAATTATAGTAAATTTTAACTGCCTAGTTTCCCCAAAATCCCTATCCCTCCAGAAGACCAGATCAATATCGTTCGAGAACAGTCCAAACAAATGTAGGGACAAAACCCAACTGAAAAGTGAAGTTCCTACAGATCATCATAAACGGTCTTACTCTCTTTATGTACGCTCTTCAAACTGTTAAGACACATTTTCTGTTTTAGACCCATTCTTGATATATACGCCAGGCTGTGAAGAAGTTAGATACGTTTGTCACGCGATTTTGTTACGATTGTCACGCGATTTAATTTTATGTAATATTTAGAATACAGTCTATTCCTGTTATCTTATTGTACATTTATTAGTAATAAAGAAAACTGAATTCGGCTAAAAAGGACTAACGCGCGTTTTACTCATTGGGAAAAAATAAATTAAAACCGCGAGGAGTGATCATACCTACATATGTACATGCATACAAAATACAAATTACATACATAAGTACGATTATACTAATTCGACAAAGCGAAATTGTCTGAGAAAAATAAATTAATAATTTGGATACTGTGGAAAGTAAATACCTTTAACAACAAGTACACATATAGTAGTTTAATGGAACTTGGTAAGATCTTTTCAATATTGCATGACACTGCATGAACATTGCATGACAAATACAAAAAACAAAAATAAAAATAAATCGAAAGGATAGTATTATTAAAACGATAGGAAATCGACCTTATAATTAAATGAACGCTGAATATCTAGAAAAGAATTACAAGCTATTTTAAAAAGTCATAATCTTCCAATACGATACAATCTAAAAACAGACTTAATTAAACGATTAGAGCAGGCGAACGAAGTGAATAACAACAACGAAAGGCGGGAAGAAACGAACGGAGAAATCATGAGAAACGTAAATAACTTTCAATTCAAAGATATTGAAGAAGCTTTAGAAAAGTTTAGTGGAGAGAAGGGAAAATGTTACGATGCGTGGGTGAAGGATTTCGAAGATGTTTCTAGTGTTTGCGGTTGGAACGAAGTCCAAAAATATTTGTATGCTCGGCGACTACTTGTAGGAGCAGCTAGACTAGCCTTGGAATCTGGAGTTGGTGTTTGCAGTTGGATTACGTTGAAATTGATGTTAGAAAGGGAATTCGGGAAAAGAGAGGCAGAAAATGTATATAAAACTTTGGAAGCCACGAAACATCTTGGAAATGAAACTCTTCTCGAGTATTTTTATAAAATGAAAAAAGTAGCAGATAGGGGTTCAGTAGAAGAATTGCATTTAATAAATTACATAATAGCAGGAATACCAGATGATGCTCTAAACAAAAGTGTTCTCTATCAGGCAAAAAATTTGCCATCTTATGAACGTTAAAAAGAGGAACAACTAAAAAATAGATCTCATTACCTAGCTAAGCCGAATGTCATCAGTAAAAGTAATTTTCAAAACAGTCATCAAAGGTGTAAGAACTGTGGCGCCTTGTCTCACCGAACCCAAAACTGTCCAAACCAATCAATGGGAACCAGGTGTTTTAATTGCAGTGGATTTGGCCATGTATCTGCAAACTGTCCAAACAGAAGAAGTGATAGCGGTGGTCCGCGTCCAAGCGGTTCTAAAGTAAATGTCGTTAGTTTCCCAGATATCTGTACGAAAGTTATAGTCAATGGAATCGAATTCCAAGGTTTAATAGATACAGGAAGTGACATCTCAATCGCAAAGGAAAGTATAAGAAAAACTCTTAATATTCGAGATACGATAGAATACGATGGAATCTCCGTAGTAGCGTTCGGTAATCAAAATCGACAAACTATTGGCGCAGCTCTTCTCCAAACTGTAATTGATAGCGAGGATTTTGAAATTCTGTGCCACTTTCTTCCGGATGCGTGGCTTTCAAATGATTTTTTATTAGGTAAAAACTTTATTATGCAGGTGAACCTAGTTATTGAAGGTGGAGTTGCAAAAATTTATAAGAAGATCGATGAAGTTCAAAACCTACACGCTAGAATTAATCTCATCTCAACGAATCCCGACCATGGAGCTTTGCGAGAAAACCTTAATTCCATACCATATCCAAGCATAAGAAGTGAATTGAAAGATTTAATAGCATCGTACGAACCCAAGCGACCCGAAATTTCATGCATTACAATGAGTATAGTTTTAGATGAAGAGACACCAATTCATCAGAGGCCTAGAAGACTCGCCCCACTAGAAAAGGAAATCGTTGACAAATAAATCAAGGAATGGTTAGACCAAGGTATAATTCGAAAGAGCAACTCAGAATTCTCAAGTCCAATTGTTCTTGTTCGCAAGAAAGATAATTCAATGCGATTATGCGTTGACTATCGCAAGCTAAATCGACGTATTATAAAAGATAGACAACCCTTCCCAAATATTGAAGAACTTTTGGAGCAGCTCTACGATTCAGAGATTTTCACTACACTTGATCTCAAAAATGGCTTTTTTCATGTCGACATCGAGGAAACTAGTAAAAAGTACACTGCCTTCGTAACGCCAGATGATCTGTACGAGTTTAATAAAGTCCCTTTCGGCCTATGTAATTCTCCAGTAATCTTTCAAAAATTTATAAATGCAATATTCAAAGAAAGGTATAAGTTTGGATCTATATGGACGATTTAATTATTGGAGTTAAAAATCAATTCGAAATGCTAGGGAGGTTCAAAGAGGTTTTTGCCTTAGCTAGTGATTTTGGGCTTATCATAAATTGGAAGAAATGCCGTTTCTTTAAAGAGGAAATCTCTTTTCTTGGTCACGTTATTAAAAGCGGAACCATCAAGCCCTCCGAGGAAAAGATTGTTGCGGTCAAACTCTACCCAGTACCGAAATCTGTAAAGGATGTTATGCAGTTTCTGGGTTTAACGGGATATTTTAGGAAATTCATTCCTGGTTACGCAACTATAACGAAGCCACTATCAGATCTTACCAGAAAGGAACGCTAATTTATATGGGGATCTCTCGAAGCCAATGCTTTCAACCAACTCAAGAAATGTCTGTGTAACGATCCTGTCCTCAAACTTTTTAATCCGCTACTTCCAACCCAATTACACACGGACGCTAGTAAGGATGGGTATGGTGCAGTCTTATTGCAGAAACATGACGACGGTGCATACCATCCGGTTTTCTATTTAAGCTTTAAAACTAAACCAGTTGAAAAAAAATATCCAAGTTACGACCTCGAAGTATTATCTATCGTAATGGCCCTCAAACGTTTAAGAGTATATTTGCTAGGTCTTAAATTCCAAATATTTACTGATTGTAAAGCCTTCAAACAAACAATGGAAAAGAAAGTCTTAAACAGTAGGATTGCACACTGGGCCCTTCAATTGGAAGAGTATAATTGTGACGTTCAACATCGATCCGGATCAGCCATGCGGCACGTTGACGCCCTTAGCCGATATCCTCCTCTTGTTCTCGCAATCGAAGATGGTTTACTGCAGCTAGTACGAAAAGCTCAACTTAATGATGAAGGATTTAAAGCGATTGCAACTATTCTTGACACAGAACCGTATGAAGACTAGGTTAAGAGGAAAGGACTGCTGTATAAATTTATAAACGGAGACTACTTGCTTTGTGTCCCGAAGGCCCTCCAAAAGCAAATTATCCTCGACGTTCACAATCAAGGACATTTCGGCAACAGAAAAGTAGAAAAACTTATAAGTCAAGATTACTTTATTGAGAACTTACCCAAACGTGTAGCTGAAGTAAGAAATAACTGCGTTGCATGCATCCTAGCATCGAAGAAAAGCGGAAAGTTAGATTCATTTCTACACCCTATCGATAAAATGGATCAACCCTTACATACGTATCATATTGACCATTTGGGACCCTTACCATCAACAGCTAAAAAGTACCAGTACCTTTTTGTCGTCGTAGATGGTTTCACCAAATTTACATGGATCTATCCAATTAAAAATACTACTGCGGAAATCGTTTTGCAACGGCTAGATCTACAGGCGGAAATCTTCGGTAACCCCCATCGGATCATTTCATATCGAGGAGCAGCTTTTACGGCAAATTCATTTAAAGATTACTGTAGGTCGCGAAACATTGCACATCACCTAATAACGACCGGAATCCCACGTGGGAATGGCCAAGTTGAAAGATTGAACTGAATCATAATACAAGTATTGACTAAACTTAGCATCGAAGATCCACTAAAATGGTACAAACATGTTTCAAAGGTGCAGCAAGCTATAAATTCAACTCCTTCAAGAAGCACCAACAGATCTCCATTTGAACTTCTTTTTGGTATCAAGATGTTTAACGCGATGGACTTAGAACTCAAAAAACACGTTGGAATTGGCTCTGGTAGTTGAATTTGAAGATGAACGCGACAAGATATGGGATGCAGCGAAGGACCAGATACATAAGATTCAAGCCGAAAATAAGAAGCTCTATGACAAAAAGCGAAAACGTGCAACGAATTACGTTCTTGGTGATTTAGTTGCTATCCAAAAAACACAATTTACACCAGGACTAAAACTATTTCCGAGGTATATTGGCCCATATGAAATAATCAAAGTTAATAGAAACGATCGATACACTGTTAGAAAAATCGGTCAACATGATGGTCCCAATCAGACATCGACGGCTGCTGACCTAATGAAACGATGGAAAGACATTACCGCAGACAGCGATTCCGATGTTGATGAGAATGGCGAGCGACAAATATGATGACAACGAAATTATTGCAAAAGACTACATCTAACGTCTGGGGGCAGACGTATTTCCAGGATGGCCGATTGTAGGGACAAAACCCAACTGAAAAGTGAAGTTCCTACAGATCATCATAAACGGTCTTACTCTCTTTCAAACTGTTAAGACACATTTTCTGTTTTAGACCCATTCTTGATATATACGCCAAGCAGTGAAGAAGTTAGATACGTTTGTCACGCGATTTTGTTACGATTGTCACTCGATTTAATTTTATGTAATATTTAGAATACATATAGATACAGTCTATTCCTGTTATCTTATTGTACATTTATTAGTAATAAAGAAAACTGAATTCGGCTAAAAAGGACTAACGCGCGTTTTATTCATTGGGAATGGCACATACCCACACAAATATCGGAAATAGCCAATAATTTTTTTGTAAACACAACAACTTCAAACATGCTTACACTGACCCATTAAATATCTCTCGATATTCAGGGAACTGCAAAACTTCGTCGATTTGATCGACAAACTACACCCCCTCATGACACAATACGATGAATTAGCGCAGAGGATTTTTTCGGACATTGTAAAATCCAAATTAAAGGGAAGAGCTCGAGAGATCAGACAGTTGGTTCGAAATGAAACAAAGTATTAACTTAAGTAACTTCGGCGATAGATTAAGTTTAGAAGAACTATTCGACGAACTCAGGTCAATTAAATTCAAATGTAACAGCGTAGCATTTTATAACGAAATCAAAACGATCTTACTTCGTCTTAACATTAAAGGAAGACAAATTACAGGAGATCCTCAACTAGCGACCGGTAATATAGGAAACAACAAACACTCAGCTTTAGTTATTTTTAAGAATAAACTTCCAGAACCAATGCGTTCGCTTTTGCATTGCAGAAACCCCTCAAGCTTAGAAGAAGCAATAAACATACTACACGATTTAGGTTATGCCTACTACAGTAGTAAAACTAATCCCATTGCACTACAACCAAGTAGTACATATGTATGTACATTAGACCTCCATTTAACTATACCGGAACGAGATTTAACCACCCCTCAGAACCACATCAGCAACATCAATCCTTTAACATTAAACCCTTTCACCAACCACCACAAGAGCCCATGGAAATCGGGTTAGCCGAAAGGAACAGAAATCGACGAAACTATCAACGGTTACCAGACGAGTCACACCCTCCTCAAACTTATCAAAGAAAACAAAATGGGCAATATTATCAATTCCGCAAGAATCTAACTCACAATAGGCAAAGACAAATCCAATCTTCAGACGATGCAAATGACGAAAATTTTCTTTTAGAGGCCTTACCTCAAACCTACCATATACAGTCAGCGTCAAAAGTGAGTGTACAGCCATCGGGTTGAAGTTTATCCTCAAAAATAAAATATACCAGTAGGAGCTACAGTGGACATGGGCACATCAAATTAAAGGTTTAAATTCATATTTTATTAAACACTATATTTCATTTTGAAAAACTATGAACATAAGGTAATTAAATCAATTTATAAGAAAAATGGGCGAAAAACAAGCGTCAAAAGTGAGTGTACATATTGGTACTTTCATGACTGTCTTCAATGCTTGTAAAATATAACGGAACATTTCCGAATGACAATGTAACGGCATAAATATGGCATGATACCAACTAATAATTTGTAGTAGTTTTAAGAAGAAAGCGTTACTTTGATATTCAGTGTCTTTAAAGTAAATTCTTTTTCAAAATGCGAACCGAAACTTCAATTGAAACGCGAAAAATTGTTATTGAAATGCGCCAAAATGGAAAAAGTTTACGTGAAATCGGTAGAGAAATAAAAAGACATCATAATACAGTTAAAAAAATTATAGATCGGTATGAAAATTTTCATACAGTAGAAAATGCCAAGAGATCAGGACGACCAAAACGATTGAATGAACGGGAAAGGAGAGACATTGTGAAAGAAGTGAAAAAAAATCCGATGTCTAGTGCTGTGCAAATTGCAGATACATTTTCTCGAAATAATAAGCGCGAGTACAGTTCGTCGTGCCCTCTATCAAAGTGGCCTACATGGAAGAGTGCCCAGAAAAAAACCTTCTATATCTAAAACTAATATAAAAAAAAGATTAGATAAAAGTACACTCACTTTTGACGCTGACAGTATATAAATACAAGGCAAAGTGAGACCGCTCAAGTTTATCATAGACACTGGAGCGACTCACTGTATACTTAATCCTGGTTTATGTTCACCAGACAAGATCAAGCCAATTTCACCCCCAGTGAAAGTTAAAACACTGAGTAAAACAGTGGAAATTACCCACAAAGCTGTAACATCCCCTTTTAAGGTATTTGGTGAATTTAAAAACAAAATTGAAATGTACATATACCCCTTTAACGATCGTTTCGACGGTCTTATAGGTAACAATATTCTCATCCCTCTCAAATCGAAAATAGACTTAGAAAATGAAAAATTTACAATAGCAGGCAACCAATTAAAACTAAATTTTTATGACAAGGCCGTCAAACATAACCATACCCCAGAAAATTTAAATCTCTCAAGTAGGCCCGCAACAACAAAAGTTCACCCCGAAAACCTACGTTTTCGTTAAAACAAAGAATGATACAAACAGACGAAACGACCTTAGCCGAAGACGTGAATAACGACGTAAAAGACTATAATGAACAAGACTTTTCAGACTACAATAGTCAACACTTTTGTATCATCGAACACCCGAATCCACGAACTCCAATAGAGCAACTAAGCCTAGACCATTTGAACAACGAAGAAAAGCATGAACTAGTAAGGATTCTTAAAAGATACGAAGACGTATTCTATAAGGACAGTGACAACCTTACTTTTACGAACGCCATAAAACACCGAATAAGGACGATTAACGACATTCCTCTTCAGGCAAAGAGCTATAGATGCCCCTATACGCACAAACATGAGGTCCAAAAACAAACAATTCGACATAGCAATTCTCCCATTCAGCTCCGATTTGGGTTGTACCGAAGAAGGTCGATGCAAGTGGGAAGACTTGTCATAGATTACCGAAAATGAAATGAGGTAACTATCGATGACAAGTATCCTATGCCATGTATAGACGAGATCCTTGATAAGCTGGGAAGGTGTCAATACTCTTCGTTCGACCCTTGATCTAGCCAAAGGATTCTATCAAATAGAAATACAAAGCGACGATATTCCTAAGACAGCGTTTAGCGTGGAGAACGGGCATTACGAATTCCTTCGTATGCCTTTCGGGCTGAAGACAGCTCCAGCAACGTTCCAACGCCTCATGAACGATGTACTGAAGGAATACATTAATGTCTCGTGTATATGGACGACATTATTGTCTTTTCTACATCGCTACAGTGACACCTAGTTTCATTAGCAAACATTTTCAAAAGACTTAAGGAAGTCAACCTGAAGGTCCAAATAGATAAATCAGAATTTCTCAAAAAGAAAACCGATTTTCTCGGTCATATTGTTACTCCAAACGGAATAAAACCGAACCCAAAGAAAATCGAATGCGTGAAAGCAAATTAAACAACAAACATTAAACATTAAACCGGCTTTTATCGAAAATTTATACGGGACTATTCCAAAATTGCCAAGCCGATGACAAAATTCTTGAAAAAGGACAATAAAGTCAATGTAACAGACCCCGAGTACATCCATTCTTTCGAAACCTTAAAATTACTTCTAATAAACGACCCGATACTACCATACCCTGATTTTAACAGAACATTTACTTTGACAACGGACAAGTCAATATGCCTTGGGAGCCGTTCTTTCTCAGGAAAATCACCCAGTGTGTTACGCCAGTCGCACTCTAAACCAACACGAAATAAACTATAGTACGATCGAAAAGGAGTTACTAGCAATAGTATGGGCAACTAAGTATTTTCGCCCCTACCTTTTCGGACGAAAGTCTATTATCGAAACTGACCACAAACCGCTAACATGGCTATTTTCTATAAAAGATAACTCTAAACTACTCCGATGGAGACTTAAACTCTCAGAATTCGACTATGAAATTAATTATAAAAAGGGTTGTAAGAACATGAATGCGGATGCTCTTTCTCGTATTCCACACCCAGAAATTAATTTAGTAGAAGAAGAAGTCATTCCAGTGAGCAAGAGTTGCATTAATGTTTTTAAATACCAAATAATCATCCGAAAAACACATTCAGGCTCATTTAGAGTAAAAAGAATGAAAGTATTCGACAAATATCGTAAAATCATATACACCAAGCTGCTGGATGAGCAAACTGCGACTACACTTCTTAAAAATCATTTCAACCCAAACGCATTGAACGCAATTTTAGTAGAGACGAACTATTCTTTCAAAAAATAATAAGATGCTTGAAATTGTTAGAAGACATAACAGAGGAAGAAACTCTAGGCAAACATATCGAAAACGAACCAAATTGATAAATAATTGCGAAATCTGTAATTTAGAAAAATACGTTAGGAATCCGCCAAACCCAATCTTTAAGTTGACAGAAACACCTACAAAACCCAGACAAATTATTCACATTGACTTCTTCTATAGCCTAAGAAAAACTCTCTTTCTCACTTTCATAGACAAGTTTTCAAAACACTGGTTGGTATTTAAAAATATTATATTGGCCAATTCGGTACGTTCGACAAAATAGTAGTCGATAATAAATTAGGGTTCAAGGCTATACCGCTTAAACAATTCTTAGCAAAGTCCAATATTCAAGTACACTATACATCTTGCAACAACCACACATCTAACATAGAAAGACTACACAACACCCTAAACGAACACATAAGACTACTCAGGCACGATGAAATAAATAACGAGGGAACAGTCGAAGAGAAAATTTTAAAAATTATATTGTAACATTTTATAACAACACAATCCACTCCACAACAAACAGAAAACCTATAGATTTTGTGAACGGCAAAATCCACGAAACCGAATACGAGCAAATCCATAGAACTATGTTAGAAAAAATATAATGCATACTTCAGAAACTAAACAAAACAAGAAGAGATCAACCAATAGATGAAGGACTTAACTTTATTAAGGAAGTAAGAGGAGGAAAAAACCACCCAAAATATAGGAAAATTCAAGCCGAAAAAATAGATGAAGACCACCTAAAAGACACCAAAACACAAAACACTTACTATAGAATACACGTTAAATCGAAGAAAAGATTCCAAAATACAAATCATCAAAATTAAATTATTTGTTTTTTTGCAGATGACATTACTGGCAATATGTATTACTATTTACGACAACGATCACAACTATAATGACACAGGACATGCAACTGACCGACTTAAATAACAACAATGGCTACATTTCTCTACAATTAAATACAGTTAAAATCAAGAAAGGCTTACGTATTATTAACATAACGGACCTTGAGTCAACGAAAAATCGCTTCAAAGAAAATATTCTGGAATTCTCAAACAATTCAGTTTTAATTAAACCAATGTACAATACTGTTATTCAAAACTTACGCCTACTAGAAGCCAAAATAAAAACTCTAAAACCACACTTTAAGAACAAAAGAGCATTAATCGATATTCTAGGAACCGGTCTAAAGTTCATTTCGGGAACAATGGACCATCAAGACGAGATTGAAATTAAAAATAAACTAGATCAACTTTCCAAATAAAACAAAGAACTAGTTGTAGGCAGTAACAAACAAGTAATAATTAACGAACGGATTTCTGAACAAATAAAAAATAGATTTCGCACATAATAAAAGAACAAGAGGTCATAGAAAGGTATCTTAATAATCAAAATTTGATAGGGAAAATTAGAACATTAGAGGAAGAGGTAAAAATACTGCAGTATATTTATCAGATCAATAGCGACATAATTCTTCTGAGAAACTACGTAGACGATATACAGATAGCAGATAGTATTTTCAAGCAAACTAGGTATATTAACGCGAAACATTCTAGGACAAGAATTTTTGATTTGATTGGTGACATAAGCATGTTAAGCGAAATTAAACTATCAGTTTCCTTTTATAAAGATCAAATAATTATTGTGCTCTGTTACCCGCGATTTTCTGACTATATATATTCCCATGTTTTAATCGAATCCATACCCGACAACCAAAATAAATCAATTTTTATTCAAAATAACGAAATACTAACAGACCAAAACAACCAAATCTACATGTATCCGGTTAAAGACTATTTAAAACGAAATCTAGTACCTATAAACGATGATTGTATTAACAAAATTATGAAATTATGAATTATGAACAAAAATTAGCATTATGCAAAAAATTTATATGTAAAGAAAAGCATGTCAAAGAAATTGTAACAGGTACGCTCATACTCAAAAATATTAATGAACAAAAAATAGGACATAATTGTAATAACCAAACTTTAGTTCTCAAAGGAAGTTATCTAATAAAATTTAAAAATTGTAAAATCAAAATTGATGATGACATTTATGATAATCTTGAAAGAAAAATGTATGATACCTTTATACTACCTAATTTTATAACCAAAATTAACGAAAGTAAAGAAATACCTATTATCAAACTTGATGAATTATATGTGGAACATGTAAAAATAGAGAATTTATAAAAATGTTTTCAGAAAATAGTAAGAATTCTAATGTACCTTTAATAAGCCTATATGTGGTGTTTATTATTGTTATTGTAATAATGTTTATAATTTTAAGAAAAAGTAAGAAAAATCTTAATTTAAACATTTCGTCGGAGCCTCAATCTAACGGGAGAGGAGTTACGGTTCCCACCCTAATATCGAAGAAGAATATAATTAGTAATTTGACACACACCAAACGCGTAAATGATCGGATGACCCCACGAATTGCAAGCCAATCGTCTGCGGCATATCCGTTCTAATTACAAAACAATAAACGAGTGATATGAAAATGCAATTCGTGGAATCATCGAACACTTGTGCAAACGAGGCAAATGCGACGACCTATTTTTTGATTTACCTTTTTCACTTATCGATATTGTATCAGTCAGTTCTATTCGAGACTCAATAAACTACGGACGAGTTGTCCTCAAAGAATAAAAGTTCTTTTTTTTAAGAAAGGGAAATTGGGAGTTTAAATTTCTTAAACTGGAATGGATGAGATTCCATTAACGGTTATTACCAGAGAACGGATTTTGTTGACCTTTACTTTTTTTGCCTTTTGTTCCAACATTGGCCTTTTTCTGTCTTTTTTGGTCATATTTGTCTGGTTCATGTACACTTTCGTCTTAACAACACAATTCAAAAAATAAAATCGGCGAAGCAAGTGAAATTTGCCCTAATACACCACTTGTATCATGTGTGTATGTATCAATTTCTCATAAGTTTCTCGTAATTACACATTTTCATATAGGTGCATATTTCGTCACAGACTGGTCAGAATAAGAATGTATTTAGTGATTTCCCGATTTTTGTTTGTGAATAAACGTGAAAATGCAAAATGTAAAGGTAAATCATGAAAAGAAGCAATTTGTTGAACAGCACATACAACGATTCAAGCATCAGCAAGCAGTAACCTTGAAGAACGCAGCAAAGATACAAGCAATAACCTCTTTCCTTCATTGCAACAACAAAACGAATTTCACACCGATCTCAGGCGAATGTTGTTGGCATGTGACATACCTTTACACGAGATAAATCGTCCACAATTCAAAACATTTATGGAAAAGTATGTAAAAAAGAAAGTTCCAGGTGAATATAAGCTTCGGAAAAACTATGTCAAAGATTGCTATTTCGAAGTTCTTCAAAACAGCCGTGCTGAAGTAGGAGACAAAAACATATTCGTGTCAATAGATGAAACGACGGACAAGGCCGGCCGCTGCGTAATAAATGTTATTATCGGGCCGTTGCAGTTGCAGAAGGGTGGACACTTATTGACTTCTGAGATTTTGGAAAAGGTGAACGCGACGACAATCTCAACGCTATTTGACAATTCATTGCGATTGCTATGCCCGAATGGACATAGCCATAGCCATAGCCCGTCGCCCCTAACCTACCAGCACACTGTCCTCCCCATAACCCCACCACAGCGATTACCTTCCAACAAACAACCTTGGCCATAGTAGATATGCACCAGCGGACATTCATCGAACAATCACTGTGGGAGCATTCATACGCAAAATTCAGCGTATCTTGCGACTACACAGGTTAAAACATGATCTTGCTTAGCTAGCGTCTGGTCGACGTTCGACACAATGTCATATTTGCAAGCTCATAGGATCACCTTTGCAAAGTAGATAGGTTTAATTTTAAAATAAAGAAGTTCAGTTCAGTGTTGTATCCTAAACCCTAAGCACCCAAATAATAATTAACTATAACCTTTTTTTTTAATAATCTCGGCGTTTGGACTCATATAAATGGCGCAGTCGTCGAGCGTGGGGACCAGTTAAGTTCGCGAAAGTCAAAAAAAAGAAAGAGAAATTTACGCGCAAAAACTGCAAATCTACGTGCAATATAACAAAAACAAAAAAAGACGAGAAAATTCTACGTGCAAAAAGTGCGTGCTATATAACAAAAAAAAAGAGAAAAGAGAAATTTTACGTGCAAAAAAGAGTGCAGATTCACGTTCACAGAAACCAAAAACAAATTTCGCGTACTGAACTGTTAAGTTTTTTTTTTTTTGATTGGTTTCAACCTTCAATCACCACTGTAAAGAGGTCATCAGGTTGAGAGAGTTGAGTTTTCGGAATTACAAAACCAACCCTACTGAGGAAAACCGGAAAAAATTTAAAAGGGCCAGAAATGACTGCAATGCATTAATTAGACGTGTAAAATTCTTCCACGAACAAAAGTTGAGGCAGAAAGTGCTACAATGTCCCAAGGGTAGCAAAAACTTTTGGTCGTTCGTGAAAAATGTAAAGAATTCAGCCTCGTCTTCAATTCCCACCCTCACTTACAATGACATTCCAGCTGTCAGGTCTTTAGATAAGGCCAATCTGCTTGCTGCGCATTTCGCATATAGCTCAACGCTGCCAGATTCCACACTGTCTCCGCCTGTACTTGAGAGCGTTGATTTCACCATGGGACAAATCCATTTTCGCACTCCTACAGTTGCAAGAGTGCTAAAAGATCTCAACGTACACAAATCCGCTGGCCCGAATGGTATACCCCCAATACTTCTGAAGATGTGTTCTTCTGCGCTGGCAAAACCTCTGCATAAGCTTTTCCATCTGTCCTACTCTTCGGGTCTCTTTCCGAGTAGATGGAAAACAGCATTTGTCCAGCCCGTCCCTAAAAAGGGCAAATCTTCGTCCCCCTCCTCCTACCGACCCCTAGCACTAACGTCCATTCTTTCCAAGGTCATGAAACGCTGATAAACCGTCAGCTTATGAAATATCTTGAATCGCTGAAGCTTCTTAATGACCGGCAATACGGTTTTCGCAGCAAGTGGTCCACTGGTGATTTGATGGCATATCTCACCGGAAAGTGGAACCAATCTTTGCACAATTGAGGTGAAAGCAAGATCGTTGCGCTTGATATTTCAAAAGCATTTGACAGAGTTGGCATCAGGCTCTTTTGTCGAAAATGCGTGCTTATGGCATCGATAAATCTCTGCTTCTATGGATTAGAAATTACCTTTCGAACTTGGTTTCGATGGGTTCAAGTCTGATATTCACCAAATAAATGCTGGTGTCCCCCAAGGCTCTGTTTTGTCTCCGACTCTCTTTCTCATTTTTATAAATGATCTCTTGTCTGTTACTTCTAATCCAATCCACTCCTTCGCTGATGACAGTACTTTCAGCTTTTCATACTCGTTCCAGGACTTACGTCCCTGCTCTTCGGCCATAGAACTGGAACGGCAGCGTATGTTAAACACACTGAATTCCGATCTTGACGGCATAATCAATTGGGGTAAAAATAATAGAGTGGAATTCAATGCTTCTAAAACGCAATGCTGTCTACTGTCGTCAAAGCGAACCCATAATAATCAGACATTATCCATGAATGGCGCTTGTGTCGACGAAACCGAAAAGCTTTCCATCCTTGGTATGTGTATCAATACCAAACTTAACTTAATTGGAATGATCACATATTTGAAGTCGCCAAAAACACGGTAAAATGTCTAGGTTTCCTTAAACGATGCAAGAAATATTTCACCCCCTCCGATTTGGCTTCAATTTATAAGGCCTACATACGCCCCAAGCTTGAGTATAACGCTCATATCTGGTCTCGTGCCCCTTAGACCTCACTGCACCTACTAGATAGAATACAACAGCAAGCGATAAAACTTATAGGAGACAGTAATATCGCAAAGTCAATTGTCACTGTTTTATCGTTATTTTAACAACCGTTGCTTAAATGAGTTAGCTAATTGCATTCCTTACCTCCATGAATTCACCCGCAATACTCGTCTTGCCAGGAATGCTCATCAGTTCACCCGCTTTGGGACGTACAGTTAAGTTCAGAGTTTCGTTTTTCAGCAACACAACATGATTATGGAATGCTCTTCCCAGCCCAATATTTCTTACACTCTACAATCCACAGACATTTAGGACCAATGTGCACAGGTACCTCCTCTCCCTTTCTCCCTCTATACCTTCGGCCCGTGCTGTGTCTTGATTCCGGACACTTAAGGGTGGTCATAACCCGTTTTGCGCACGCAAATTATAAAAAAAAAAAAAAAAACACGGAACCTCCAAAACCTCCTTATCACAACACCGATCATCAAACTGAACTCAGGCTCGTCGTGAATATCTTTGGGTGCATGTAAAAAAAAAATAATATAAATAAATAAATAAAATAAATATTTACCAATTCGTTAAAAATTTTAAATATCTTCTTTTCCTTTTTCCGGCGTTGTTATGGTCAGAAGTGTAGGACCATAACCTTCCCACTTAACTGCATTCCTACCGTTCCGCTTGTGGGGTCCGCCGGTTTGACCTCAGAAAGTAGCGGCAAGCTTCCCGGTTTGGGATTACTTCATCGCTGAGGCCAATCAAATGCGGGTGTTTTTGCATTTGTTTGCACCAATTGTTTTTCGGCCTGCCTTCTTTTTTTTTTTTTTTTTGTGACACGGGCATGCTCCAGATTTTTTTGTTTGATCATACTCTTACACCACCGGCGATCTCTAGTCGTGTCAACCCACTGATTTGCATGTACACTTGTGGGGCAGTTTAATGGTGGTATATGTGTCCCTAGGCTCTTTCCGTGCAGGAACGGGTTAAGAATATCCCTGCAGCGATACCTCTCGCTTGTCGTAAAAGGCGACTAAAACAAAGGTAAACAAAAATCACATCTATGCAATTTAGAAAACACCAAGGTGAGCCTAGGGACACATATACCACCATTAAACTGCCCCACAAGTGTGCATTCAAATCAGTGGGTTGACACGACTGGAGATCACCGGTGTTGTAAGAGTAAGATCAAACAAAAAAATCTGGAGCATGCCCGTGTCACAAAAAAAAAAAAAGGCAGGCCGAAAAACAATTGGTGCAAACAAATGCAAAAACAACAGCATTTGATTGGCCTCAGCGATGAAGTAATCCCAAACCGGGAAGCCTGCCGCTACTTTCTGAGGTCAAACCGGCGGACCCCACAAGCGGACCAGTAGGAATGCAGTTAAGTGGGAAGGTTATGGTCCTACACTTCTGACCATAACAACGCCAGAAAAAGGAAAAGAAGAAGATGTGTCCCTAGGCTCACCTTGGTGTTTTCTAAATTGCCTAGATGTGATTTTTGTTTACCTTTGTTTTAGTCGCCTTTTACGACAAGCGAGAGGTATCGCTGCAGGGATATTCTTAACCCGTCCCTGCACGAACACCTTAGATGGCGTTACAGCTCGTAAAGAGCCAAAGCTAAGCTTCTTTTATTCACTTATGGTGTGTGCGATTTGTTTTTCACACAAGTGAATGAAACCCAGAGCTTAATGCCGATTCCGAACGGCGAGAGCCAAGAAGCTTTTTCAAGCCAAGTGTACAACGGGGGTTGTATAAATTTAATATATTCACAGCATATGAGTAGTAGAGTCACTGCATATGATTCAGAGGCTACCCTCTAGTTATAAGCTAAGTATGTATAAGTAAACCCTAGTCATAACCTAGCTATAAGCTAGTCATAAACTAATTGTAAAAACCCTAATTTAAGACTAAAACTTACCATAAGAATAATGCTAACCAATATAATCTCATATAAGGTATCTCATTTACGAAAATATAATATGTTAACAGGATACGACAAGAATAGTACACATAATCACGGTATATGATTGGCACTATCTTTCTATCCACACAACAACATTTAAGAAAATACAAAAATATTATATGTTGACAGTTGGATACGACAAGAGTAGTACACATATTCACGGTATATGATTGGTACTATCTTTCTATCCACACAACAACATTTAGAAAAATACGAAAATATAATATGTTGACAGTTGTGTATTGTTCTTGTCGTAGAACAGTACACATAATCACGGTATATGATTGGTACTGTCTTTCTATTCACACAAAAGTATTTACCTGAATTCAATGAATTTTAAACTAAAATACAAAAAAAAAAAATAATAATAATAATAAAAACAATAAATAAAATCCAAAAAATTTATTACGAAGACACGCGTCAGCAAAATATTTATTTTCCTCCTCTGAACTCTTCCTTACAGTTTCACACTTTCCTCCACCATTGAAATCTTCTCCCAAAACACCATGGCATACTCTCTCTTCGACTAGGATGTTCTCGAACTGCATATGGGTATGATAACCTGATCCACATTGTCAACCTTGAAGATTATAGTGCTACCATTCAAGCAATCAGTGACGATCTTTTTTGAAAAGCGAGCAGAATCTGTCAATCCTATCCATATAACTAAACTTAAACTAAATGAGTTTAAAAGGAAGTTGTTTGCACTATACCCTTCTCTAAGGAACAAACGAGGCCTTTTTGACGGCCTTAGATCAGCTATCAAGTTTATAATCGGGAACATGGACGCACAAGACGCTCATGACATTAACTCCCAACTCTAGTTTAAACAATTACACTCAGACATTACTTACACAACATACAATCAAGTATCAGACAATTGAACGATTCAAAAACATTACATCCCACATTAACAACGAGCAAACTAAAACAAGGGCATTTTTAGAGAAAACATACAATATCGTCAAAAGAGAAAAACATATCCTAGCAGAAATACAAAACCTTACTCAGATTAATTTCAATATGGAACTACTAACCCATCATATCTCAAATATCGCAGAGGCAGTGATCTTAAGTAAACTAAACATCATACCATAATTTCTTATTAAATACATAAAAATTAAATAAAATTAAAATTAAACTAAATAAGCAAGGTATACAAACAAAATCAATTGAACAAATATACGAGTTTCTGAGATTACAAGCATATTACAATAACACTAGCATTATATTCGACCCAATTTCATATTTGCAAGCTCATGAATTCACCTTTGCAAAGTAGGTTTCATTTTAAAATAAAATTTTAAAAGAAGTTCAGTTCAGTGTTGTATCCCAAACCCTAAACACCCAAATAATTAATTATAACGTTTTTTTTTAATAATCTCGGCGTTTGGACTTATACTCGTATAAGTTGCATCCCGAGTCGCACTTTTTAAGGAGAAGGAACCTAAGCTGCCGCTACCACCCCAACCCGTAAGGTTGAAATAAAGGAATATAATTTGAATCAAGATTTCAAGTAAGCTTTTTGAATTTTCTCGCTGGGGCACATGGCTGTATGCTACATCATATTACGCAGAGTATTTTAGTCGCATCAAAAGAATCGTTGATGAGCTGGAAGATGATGCAATTTGTATTGGATTTGCAAAAGAATTGATTAGCAATGAATCAGTTTAGGCCCGGCTGGCATATATCCAAACCAATTTTGGATTTTTGGTGGATGAAAAGGTTCAAAGCCGTTTTTTCTGCAAATAAAGGACTCAAGACTATAAAAGAAATAAATTATGTTGTAAATGACGCTGAAAACTATAAATGGCTCCCAAATATTTCAGTCGAACCCATGACGTCTTTTAACTCCTCCTGGTCTCTGCTCAGGTCCTTCAGCTCTTTCAAGGCTCTGCTGAGGGAAAGTCGCATATGTATATTGCCAGAAAACTTCAAAATGTATATGGTTGTTCAGTTTTATTATTATGTATAATGCTTAAAACCTTTCTTTTTTCTTTTTAATAAATGGCATTTATGTCTTTTTTACAGTTTTGTTTTGCCTATTTTTTAATTTTTAGGTCAACAAAATCCGTTCCCTGGTTATTATCTTAAAGGGATCTCATTGCGAATTCCAGCACCAAATTAAAGGAAGTGGTGACAAGGCTTATCTGAATTCTTAACGTATCTCAATTGTTTAACACGTTAACGCCGGCGCTGTAATTCATGCTCCTCGCCCAGCGGCGGCTGCGCTTAAAGCTTTTCGCTCTATTGGACGGGAGATAATCCAGGGCATTATGCAGCATTAACAATCCAAGGGCAAAGGCAACAGCATCGTGGAAAGTTTTTTCTGATTGACTAAATTCTCTGTGAATTCGCCTCATCCCCTCTGAATCTTCTGAATTTTTACCGTTAAATAGAATAGTGCTGACATTCTTTCGAATTCGTATTTTTTTGTAAGTATAAGTTGGTTAGTTGGTTTTTTCTTATTTTAATTTCTTGCCCATAATAAAAGGTAAGATAGAAATGGAAGTAAGTGTACCATCTAATAGCACAATCAAATGTGAAACACCGGATGGGCAAAATCATTTGTATTGCAAAGTAGTCAGCCAAAGTTAGATTGATGGGGCGTCAGAGAATTTAATATAATTGTAATTTGAATTCGCTACCCTCGTATTAATGAATTATGGCAGTTAAAGACTTAGGTTTTCAAAACCATCTCTGCACAGATTGAACTCATCCTACTTAGTGGTTGTTAAAATGTGTAAAAGTAATTCAATTTCAAGGCGAGCTGGCCGGCGTTTGTTCTTCGCACGACAAAAAAAAACGATCGTCTACTTCGGTTTTTGAAAGCGCCACAGAGATGCTTATTCACGAAAAATAAAAAGAAAGGAAACCCAATAACATGAAAATAATGAAATGCATTGATGCATCCTACGAATAATAATACTTTTTTCCCCTTTTCACAACTTCTCTTTTTCCTGGTCGTTCTCTTTTTCAAATGACGATCAGACGGTCAGGAGAGATGATGTCTCAATTAAGCATAAAGCATTTTACGTTTCATCTCATGACCAGATGATGTGTTATGAACAACGACCATGAGAACGACTGCACAGGTTGAATTCGGTTGGTAGTTTATCACGAGCAAGTACGGGAGGTCTACATATCTGCTGAAGTAATCTGCGACAGCACGTTAATGTCGGACGAAAACAAGCAGGAGGAGAACGCAAGTGGAAACAAATTGAATTGAAGAAGATCACACGCTATTTGAGGTACGAGATCGAGTGAATGTGTGTTGTAGATGATAATGGTGGCATTTTATTTATTTATTCCAAGGGCTTTCAGGACATTTTTTGTTCAAGTACTCATAAATTCGGTTCTATTATCGAATATCCTATCTGTCGACATACCAATCTGAAAATTACAACAACTGTGATGATTGAAATTCCCATTGTGAACAGTTGTCTTGGTCCCGCTTGAATCGGTGTTATTAAACTGATGCCTGGTGTTCTGACGGTGTGCATGAGCATATGTGATCAATGAATTCGTTCCGAATAAAGGGAATGGATTTAAGATTTGTGTTCGTGTGTTGAATATTTTCGAATGGAAATTTGAGACACAACATGCTGTGATCCGCAAATTAATTTAAAACAAGCAACCGAAGGGAAGCGAAACTGGTTAATACAATTCTGCGTGTGGCACGGAGAAGAATTTGTTTTGTTACGAATGACAATCAGTTAAACTCTTCTGATGATGCGAAAAAATCATATGAGGGCGGCAATCCATCATCATTACTTAAAAAACAAAAATAGAAACAAAAAATGACATTTGCCAATTACATTTAATCCGGTACACATCCGGTAGAGCACCACATTCTTGACTTAGCCTCCTTAATGTTCCTATGATACAGGAAGCTACCTGTAAGCAACATAACTCTCTCGTTACTGTGATAAGTTCCAGATCTTGCACATTAATATTCCCTTTTTATCGGCACTCTGTTCATCCTTCTCAGTAAACTCGTATATCCAAAAGTTAACAAACAACATTGGAAAAAATGCGGCAATACTGCGTATTCTATTTGCATTATATCGATGCGAAAGTATTCCGGACATCGTAAACGAACTGTTAACTGCAGTTAACAAATATTTCAAGGGACAATTATCAGCCGCTTTACAGACTCAATTAAGGGCATTTAAAAGTATAAATCATATAACGACAAATCCTTCAGGCGGTGTAATCCTGTCGTCTTCGTCATCGTCATCATCCTTATAATCAGGTCAATGTACTGCAAGATATCTTCTATCTATCAAGATCAGGCTTAGGACGTGCAAAACCATCAAAATGCACTATTTACTCTACTATGCGTTGCACCTGATTATGGAGACGGCTAAAGTTGCTCCCACTCCGTACTTCTGTAGAGACAACTGATCTACTGTATATAGTACCGAACACTGGATGGAGGAAGATATTCGTCACCTTCTCCTCCTATTTTCTCCGTCTGCACCACTTACTATATGTCCTTTCACAAAGAAGCCTACACCATCAACTCAGGCTACGGACAACGGCTCAGTAGCATACAATTATCACAGGGCCATCATTAAGCATCATCCAATCTAGAGCCATGGCTTGGGGCTACCACGATGCCAGACGATCCGATCGGACAAAACCGAACTTAACCGAACCGATGTGTATGGTACTCGTTTGCTAAATTCGTACACACTATCCTCAAGTGACGGTGCGCGCTCGGGCTTGATGACTCCGTGAAGCAGTTGCTGCCGTGGATGCGGTTGATACGTGCGGCAATAATTAACTAGACAGGCGCGCCTAGCGAACTAAGATATGAGCTTGCCTGGTGTTGAAAAGTAAAGAAGCTTTAATAAATTACCGCTGTATTAAGCTGAGTAATTGCGTCTGCTGCTTATTTACGAGTGCGACCAGCGTTGGCATCATATATAACCCTGTTAAGACAAAACTGGACGCGCCTGTAGCGTGGCGCGTTCCAGTTAGTGTGCTTGATCAATGTTGTGAAGGTTGTATGCATTGGACAGAGGTTGGTGTGTCCATTTTGTCTGAGAAAGACGATCAGATCTAATTACTATGTATGTAATGTACATATACAGGAATTTTTGTGTGCGGATACTGCGTGAAAATTGTTAGCCGTGTAGCTTCATAAATCCCGCTTGACATTTACTTACATACAGAAACGTCCGAGTTTAATGGTTGACGTGAAGAAAGGAGAGCTGTTTTTTCTTACGCAATATTTTTGTAAAAGTGAGTTTCTAAAAGTTTTTTTTTTTTTAAATAAATCTCAAAATCATTGATAAATGTCAGTTTTGACTAAAATGATTACATTTAAGTATATGATAAAAAAAGCCTCCTGATAGGAGCTTAGGTTCAAAATCTTACGTTGTTTTGGTTTGGTGGACTCAAATCCGTCTTTCGTATAATCTCTTGTTTATTACATACTCGTAATATGTGGCATAACCACATATTTCGGCCTCTGGCACTTAGAGGTTCGAATTTCGCAACTCAAGCCATCGAATTTGTATACAGCCTTGTCCTCAACGGGCTAGTATACCTGCTTTTTCGAATCGGCTATTCAATGACGGCAGTAAATAGTAGGTTTTCGCCATAAAAAATAATCAAACAAAACATGGGATTGAGAAAAAACTCGGTTCTGATCCTTATTAGACAGATAAACCAGATATATGAATGTGTGTATGTATGTAACATACATGTATGTATATTGGGACCTTGAATACGTTTTTGCCTTTTGCCAACAGATGACGTTGCCAGAACTGCATGCATGTTATGTAGATTGTAACGCATCTAGGAAAGCTTGCATTTTACTGAAGTGTGGTGAAATAACAACTTCGCCGATGTATTGTAAATATTTTTTTTCCAAGAAAAGAGGGTTTGTGGACTATTCTATAGCAGCTGCAACATAGAGAATTCTTGTTGAAGCTTACGATGAGTAAGCTAAATGCTAATTGGTTATGATGATTCAAAAAAAATGTTATTAATACTAAAGAAGAGAAATGTTCTGCCAACCCGAAAAAGTTTGAAAATTAAACTTTGGACGTATTACTTCATAAAGATTTATGTTAGGCGCTAGCAACAACAGTTTTGAAATATTTTAAAACATTAGGAAGGATTCAGAAGAGATTTTTTTTACACGTACATATATATATTTGCACCGCATATACCCGAAATATATTTTCCTTCTTTTTAGTCAAAGAAGAAGTTTCACATTAGTAAAGTGTCACTTTACATTTGCGAGACATTTCCTGAATAATTCCATTTAGCATTGTGAGACAATTCCTAAAAAAATCCTTTTTCGAAAAGAGGAAGCGTTGCCCACATGCAGCTTTTTATTTTTTTCGACCTTGATCTCATTTTTGGCAGTCAATATGGCACACAGATTTTTGAACTCAAAGCGTTTATCGAGTACAGTCAGGTACTCCGAGTTTTGAATCACACCATATCGGCCAGTGGCCATATACGTAGTCTTTCCTGCATTTACTTCTAAGCCTACTTCCTTTCCTGTTTCCTCAATATCTCCCAGCAGGTCAGCGTAAGCTATAACAAATGCGATCCCATTAAGGGTTATTCCCCTCTCCCCCATTGAATGAATCTCAGTACAAATTTCTGCACCAAACTAAAAAGTGTCAAGATATCTCGTTAGTTGAAGGATATTCTTCATGTACTCGTATCTGGAACGTTTCAGATAAGCCATTTTCTATTTCAACTTGTCCTTGATTTCCCTCTAGGCATACTTGTATCAATTTCATAAACTTTTTCGGGATTCCAGCTTATAGCAAAAATCTGGTCACTCATTGATCGATTCCTACTGAAGCCACAATGGTAGACTCCGATTATTTTCTTGGCAGTTGTTGTCATTAGTATTGATGCTGTATACCAGGGTATTTTTGCGTTCAACGTTGAATTTTTTTTATACATTGCTGTGTTTCGCTTCTGTGAATTTGGATTCGGCTTTTAATTTTTGGAGATGATTAGTATGTGATCTGAATCGCAATCTGCTCCTCCTTGTGTTTTAACATCTAGTACAATGGTGTCTTCTTTTAATCAGAAAATGATCAATTTGGTGGTGAATTACTTCACCCGGTGACATCCAAAATATTCTGGTTTTAACGACCATATTTTTTGACCTGTTGAAACTTACTGTCCCAAGACAAATATCGTTTATATCGCTTTTTTCGCGTTTAAGTCCCCAAGTACGATTTTCATGTCGGAGGATGAGAGATTGTCAAATATTTCATCCATTGTTTCATAAAACGCGTACTTTGCTTCTTTATCTTTATCTTCCGTAGAATATTGTATGTTAAGAAGTACATACATAACTATAGCGGCAACCCTGGATTTTGGCTATCGACATTCGGTCGTTTTAAGAAACGAATTTCTGCCCAGTTTCATAGCTGATGAAGAATCCTGTTCCAAAATTGTAGGTATACGTTTAAAAGTCGAACTTCTTTTACTGCTGCGATGTCCTACTTATACTTATTAATTTTATTAAGTATTGCTTGAAAAGCACCCGGTATGTACCAGCTGCGTACTTTCCATGAACTTCTCTTCAAGGATGCTCTCCCTTGAATAGTTCCCATCTGTAGATCTAATCGGGGAACTAATTTACGAGTACGAGTACCTCCGGAATATTTTACACATGAAAGACCAACACCCAGGTGGGTCAACGATTTTTTATGTATAATTTTGAGTGTTATGTTGTAATGGTGTATTGTTGTAGTGATATGAGTGTGTATAGTGCTCTGCGCCTTCCTGCATTGGCGTCTTACTCTCTTATCTCAAACATGCAATCACAACAATTCAACTGCGAACGCCCGCAACTGTGCAGATTTGAAGTGTGCCAGAAGCTTCATTTGACGTCAGCCCTTCCTTCAAATTATTATTATACAAATGCGATATTCATTTAGTATATGCATTGTGTTATATGAATAAATTCTGAAACAAAATGTAGGATAGAGTAACCATGGAAATCAAAATATGTCCGCCTGTTAAGGCGGTCCACTTCTGAATCGAAACAAAAGGAAAAAGAATTGCAAATAAATAAGCCATGATTCCTCAACAACAATCAGCCACAAAATTTGCCAGCTTCTTCTCAGATTGCCTTACTACTAGCGTCGCACCACACCAGCCTCTTAGCCTAGAGGCTAAGCACCAAAGCACCAAGAACTGCATTGACATCTTCTCCCCACAGAGAAAAAAATTGCAGATATACGAATATGTATACTCGAATTGTATACAAAAAACAAAAAAAAAAATGTGGAACCCTGTGGTGAACATTCCTTTACCATTAACCATATGACAAAAGTGCACTAATATCGATGCTGGACAATGTGGTACCGCATTGTTTAGCGCAAAGCAAGCCCCATCACAAAGAGTAGTGTGTAGACACCTCGGCCAGGATAAGAACCAACCAGCTATCACCTCGGTTTCACGGGGTCAACACCGGGACTTCGACTCCAGCGACTCCGACTACGAGTCGGACTTCAACTTGCAAGAATTATAAATGTTATCAGCATAATAGCGATATATTGCGTGGATGTTGGATGCCAATCTCTGCCTACACACACATACTTTCGTTCCATCGTTTCAGTCGAAAGATGGAGAATAAGAATCGGATGCAAAGCGACATAACACCATCGCCATCCATGGCGAAGTGAGAGATGATGGTTGATGTAAGTGGTCAGAAGCGGCAGGAGCCGCCTGAACTGTGTAGTAACATTTGCAACGGAAATAATGTTTCTGTTTACTTCGGAAGATGACAAAAGGTAAATGATTTTCATGGTTCAGATATCTGATGTTATTTAAATGCATAAGTGATTGTGTAGCATTTCGGGAACGAACTCACTTTTAGGTGAAGCTTCATAGGAGTATATACTACAATACATATAGGCAGATGACTATCGAGGCAGGACGTGGACATTGAAGCGAATATTGCTCATGACGCTCGTTTCTTTGGCTAAAATACTACTGTATGAGTGTCTCTGGTTTTGCTTACAAGCTTTTGTGAAGCAGGAAGAAGGTTATACTGCAGTCCCATAGGAACGCAAGAACTTATTCAGCAGCAACCATGCAATTATTTGTTTAGTTCCTTTTCAAATATCCCTAGAACTTACTCTAACTAGTTAAACAGCCATCCGTTCCATCATGTCCAAAGTCAATATAATAATAAAAAAATAAATAAATAAATAATAAAAAGCTATATAGACCGGTCCTGTTACTACATTCCCGGCAAATAGTTGTTGGCCCTTCTATACATCCAGTTGTCAATGAATGAGTCAAATTCGTTTCTAGATTAAACTCAATTACCATACAACCAGTCTGGATGGTCTCACTTTACATCAATCAGGGGCAGCAGCAGTAAATGGAAAGAAAAATAGATTAGAACACGGATGATAGGTCTTCGTAAGTAACTCTCATGTATGCTCGATATAAATGCTTATTATTCTCATTCAGAAATATATACCACATGCATCAGATAGCGGTCGTGTGCAAATGAATGCGCGAAAGAGAAACTGAAAAGCCCGATAATGAATTAATGGCATTGCTGACGTCTGATTTGATTCCGCGCGCTGTTCGACTCTTGTGAATTGAACTTCTGTCAAAGATCTCGTCAGACAGACGGATGCGCACTGCCGACGTGGCCAACGGCGTAAGCATCGTGAGATACAACAGAACCGTCATCACTACCAGTACCAGTTGTGGGGCCAAGCAACAGCAACATACCACATTAGCTCGTTTGGACCAAGTGGATACTTAAGAAAGATTTCAGGGCTTGCATCCTTTCAACTCGCCAAGTCAAATACCCACTAAGAAATGAAGCTACATGGTTTCACTTCGTGACTTGTCCTCCATCCAGATATCATGCAAACCCCAGGACGTAATCAAATCAAAGAGAGACCATCCTCTACGCGTTCACCACTTTGATCCATCATCATCTTCATAATCATCATCATCAATGCCGACACGGCGGTTGTCGCCGTTGCTGGTCCAAAATTCTCGACTGTTTTTGCACTTCTCCTTTAGAACTTCTGGGGTTTCTGGTCGCCACACACTAAGCATCCACAACGTTACCTGCGCATACAAAATGGTCAGCAGGCTAGTGAACCGTTACTAAATGTGTAAATCTGTACCGACATCTTAATATGAAACTTGATCTATGCAAATTCGCCGCAAGAGTGTGTTGCTTGTCAAAAACAGACAAAAAAGCGAAAATATTGTATATAAGATTTCATCACGCTCAAACAAAAGACATGTAAAGGAATCATCAGAGCGCCATCATCATCCCGACCATCACTATCTTCACCGCAACATTGAATGGGCCGTCCGTGGAACGTCTCCATTGAAACTTAATAGGGTGTAACCTCTTTGACCTGTTTTAGGGTGGTTTTCGGAATCATGTAACCACTCATGTGGAACAAGAGCAGCGAGCCCAACTCACATTAAGGCGGTGTGGCAATGCGATCCATGCAACAGATCCTCATTGGGGTTTTAAAGTTGAAAAACCTCCATGACACAATTGAAAACCGTATCTAGGTAAGTCTTAAATATAAAAAAACACTATTCTCCTCCTGCTTCTCAAGTTCGGTACGCAATTTGATGCCATAGAATACGGGCATCTTTGTTACTCCACGGCAGCTTCGGTCGTGCGACTGCGATGACGGATCAGATGCCCGGTATCAAATGTTTGATATTTGCACATACTAGTTGCACATTCAAGACAGGAGCCTTTCGTAGATACATTTTATGGATACCAACTATGCTTATTGGTATCCGTATTTTGTTCCTAACGGTACAGGTACCAATATTTCACCATATATTGGTTTAGATATAATAAGCACTAAAATTGATTTGTAACACTTCATTGATTTGTACTACCTTCAGATGAAGAGAAAAGAATGTCGCAATCTAATGCGCTTAGAAATGCGCGCTAGTAATCGAAAGAAGCGGTCATTCGATCCAAATGATGTAGTTGGCGCATTGGATATATGTACATACATATAATCCTCTGTTTGCGGTTACAGAAAGTTCAAAAAACCTGGTACTCGTAGTTTTTTTACTTATTAATTTATAATTAATCTTTTATAGATTTAATTTACATCTCAAAGTATTACTTACCTGAAAAAAAACACTTATGCGCTAAAAATAAAAGGTCGAAATAACTACGCCTTATATTGAACGCAAGAAAAGGCACCAGACAAAGGAAATGAAATTGCACATAACATATGTAAGTAATCACACTAGAATTACTTAGGCTGAGTAGTGCAAGGTATTAAGTTGATAATAGTTATTGGATATGACCTCTCTGACGTCTGCAGGATTTTACTTCGCATTTTCGCCTGACAATGACAACAAGATCATTGGCATATCCGATAGCTTTATAATCAAAGTCGGTTAGCATGTAAAGCAGGTATTGAATGAAAACTGATCGAAGAAGTGGTGTAACCACCTGCCGACAGTCTTTGCTACTAATGTTGTCATGGAGACCACGGAGACTTCGGATGTAATTGTGATAATACGGTTTTCGAGCATTGCCATATCGCAGCCTCTATCAAATCGAGCCATATCCAGAGTTATTGCATGTGCATTCGAAAGTGTTCTAAACATGCCGCGTCTTGTTTTTCTGCAATAAGCTTCTGATAAGAAGTTTGAAGAAGACGAAATAACTTAGGCAGTTCGCTGGATTTATTTTGTTCTTAGTAAGAAAGGCAGGTATCTTTGCTTGATGGGCTGCAGGGCTGAAACGAACATATTGCCGACTTGTGAAGGACTTACCAGACAGACTCTGGTATGAAACCGGGAAAGTGCATATCTCAAAAATCCTCAAGCACCATACGATCTGCCGAGCATCTTTTCACCAAGGCACCCGATTTTCATATGCTCCAGTAGTAATAGATGAGAGCGTTCCACCAAGGCACAGACCGTTTTTCTATGTCTGCTTGGGACCAAAACCATTTGCGACCACCACATTTCTTGATGTCCTAGGTTGGCAAAAGAGGTGGGACGAGCATATCCTGTTGGGCAGCAAGATGTGTACGAAATCGGGACAATTTGGTTTGCTTTGGCTGATATCTACCCATATTAGTACTTTAATCAGACAGATATTGAATTGTATCTGATAAGTTGGTAATCAAAGTGTGAGTCCTCATCTGAAACACACTATTATTAGAGTAGATTTTATATAAATAAATTTGAGATCGACTATTACCTCTGTTGGTTTATAAACAGACTCACCTCGTTGCGGTGCTCCTTGTCCATTCGATGTGGTGCACTTTAGAATATTAATTCCGATGGTGGAATAAAATCAATGTTCCCAAGGAAGTAGCGGAGGTGCTAACACTATTTTGGGGTTTTGAGAGGTTGGTTCTTTATATTAAACATTCAACATTTTTGTACCTACATCATTTTTCATATGTTTCGCTTTACTACAGCAATTATTAAAAAACTGTACAGGGCTTCGCACTCGCTTCTATTTCTTCTATTTACATTGTATTTACATACGATGCCCAATCTGCGACTAACATATCTGCTGCTAATCTGTCCCACGTCTTCTACCTTAGGTTAGGTTAGGTTAAAGAAGGGGAGTGTGATGGTTGGACATCACTTTCACTCGGAGGCCAAGAGGCCCATTGTGATTCCCTTCGCTGGTGTGGGTACACATAAATTTAACCTGTCCTATCACGTGGTGGCTGAAACCACCTCGTGCTCTTGATGAATCTTAGAAGATCCGATATATCTGCGTTAGCCACGTCCGCAATCTCTGTAAAGAATCTTTGGCCCAGCGATACTAGGCGTCGATTCTGGAGAGCTGGACAGTGGCAGAGCAGATGTTGGATCGTCTCAGTTTCTTCCTCATCGCCGCAGCTCCGGCAGAGATCGCTGGATCCCGAGTCCCATTTCCGGAGCATTGCTCCAATGGGACAGTGTCCTGTGAACACTCCGACGAGCATACGGATCGAGTTACGGTCCAGCGCCAGGAGCTTCTTTGTTTTTCCGACGTTGAGCTCTGGCCACGATGATCTTGTCGTGTAGCTGTCGTTTCTTGAAAGCCAAGACGAGTTGGCCTCTTTGATGATTGTGTCGTTTATGATTCTGTTTAATGCGCTGATCGGTGGTTGCAGTGACGTGTCCGCTTCGCTGATGTCCAATTCAGAACCTTGCCTGGCCAGCTCGTCTGCTCTTTCGTTCCCTGCGATTGAGCTGTGGCCCGGTACCCAGCAGAGTTTAACTTTATCGTGTCTGATGGACTTCAGTGAGTCGCGACATTTCTTGACAGCCTTTGATCTCGTTATACAGGATTCTATTGACTTCAGTGCAGCCTGGCTGTCTACGAAGATGGTGATATCAGATGGTGGGATATCGGCTACCTGTAGGTGTTTGGCTGCTTTCTCTATTGCCAGGATTTCTGCTTGGAACACGCTACACATATCAGGGAGTCTGAATGATTCCTGTTTGTGTAGGGTATCAGAGTAAAACCCGGCCCCAGTGCCTGTGTCCATTTTCGATCCGTCGGTGAAGAGGGTGATCTCATGGTCGTTGATTACGGCGTTTCTCTGTCGGGGAAAAGGATAGGTATGCTGAGAGAGAAGTCATTTTGGGGGGGAATATAGTCGGTCGTAGTTGCGAGGCTACTAAAACCATGTTTCCTTCCCAGGTCGTCTATTATCTTAAGTATGGCCGCATGTCCATAGTTGGCTTGCTTCCACAGAGAGGACTCTCTTAGTCTGAGAGCGCTCTTTGCGGCGTAGCCTTTTATGAATAGATCCAAAGGGAGGAGATGAAGAATCATGTCCAACCCTGCTTGCGGCGTGCTTCTCATGGCTCCCGTTGTACAAACAGCTGCTAACCTTTGTACTTTGTTGAGCATGTTCATATGGCTTTTTATGCTGCTAGCAGTCCACCAGACTAGGGCCCCATAAGTTAAAATGGGTCTGATGATTGCTGTGTACATCCAATGAATGATGTACGGTTGCAAGCCCCATCTTTTTCCGAAAGTCTTTTTGCATGCATAAAAAGCGTTCAGTCCTTTTTTCATCCTTTCCTCCAGGTTCCTTTTCCAGGAGAGTTTGGAGTCAAGAATGATGCCTAGATATTTTGCTTCCGCTTTAAGTTTGAGTGGAGTACCCTCTAACTTTGGGTGAGCAAATATCGGAATTTTCCTTTTCCTGGTGAATAAGACCAGCTCGGTTTTCTGGGGGTTTATTCTCAGACCGTTCTGTCTTGCCCACGAGGAGAGTTCACTCAGCGCAGATTCCATTAGTTCACTGATAGTTGGTAGAAATTTACCTTTTATCAAGATAACCAGGTCATCCGCGTACGCTATGATCTTTGTGTCTTTTTCCATAAAGAATTTGAGTTGACTGTAAGAAGCCACAGTAGGGGGGAGAGAACTCCTCTTTGTGGTGTGCCTCTGGTTGTCACCTTCCTTATAGAACTGTGTCCAATGTCTGCATTGATGATTCTGTTCTTCAACATATTCTCAATCCAGATTACAATGGATTTGTCTACTTTTATGTCCTCAAGAGCTGTTGTTATGGCCTCTGTGTTTACATTGTTGAAGGCCCCCTCTATGTCGAGGAAGGCTGCCATTGTAAACTCTTTTAAGTATAGCGAGCCCTCAATTTCACGGACAACACTATGCAGAGCACTCTCCACAGATCTGCCTTTGAGATAGGCGTGTTGAGTGTTGCATAAGTTGCGTGAATTTAAGAGTCCTCTGATGTATAGGTCAAGGAGTCTCTCCAAGGTTTTTAAAAGAAACGACGAGAGACTAATTAGCCTATAGTCCTTTGCGGCAGTAGATGGTTTACCTGCCTTAGGTATGAAAATTACCTTAATTTCTCTCCACTGTGTTTGGATGTACCCCATTCGCAGGCAATTGGAAAAAATGCTTACGAGATGGGGTACAGTGTGGATCTGTGTTTTTTGAAGCATCGGTGGCAAGATATCGTCCGGGCCCGGAGATTTAAAGGGTTTGAACGAATTTATTGCCCATGATACTTTATCCGCTGTGATAATTTTGTTTATCACTTCTTCGGTTGTGTGAACCGTAGGAACCGTCGTCTCGAAGGAGACTGTGGTTTCAGGGGTTTTACAGCCTGGGAAGTGGGTTTCAGTCAGCAGTTCTAAAGATTCCCGACTGGATTCTGTCCAAGAACCATCTGATTTAAGGATGAATCCCGGGACGCAGGGGTCCTTGGATAGGATCTTCCTGAGCCTTACGGCTTCGTTGAGATCCTCTATTGATTCGAAGAACTCCCGCCAGGATTTAGATTTTGCTGCTCTTGTTTTGCTCTTGTATTCGTTGAAGCTGGACTTGTACTTATCCCAGTCTTCGGTTCTGTTTGAGATCTTTGCTCTATTGAATAGAGTTCGGGTCCTGGTCCTGAGTTGCTTTAGCTCTGTGGTCCACCAGACTGCGCTGGTCTTCCTGCGAGCACGCTGCAAAGGACAGGATTTATTGAAAGCCGCTTTCAGAATTCTCACAAGATTTTCGACTGAATTCTCAATGTACGTCTTCTACCTTGCAGCTGCCGGAGATGTGTTGATCGAATCTTTTTCTCTAAGCTCTTCATTTGTTGCTATGTCAGTAGCTGTGGTGATTCTTCTTCCTTCCTTACTCCAAACTTTCTTTTACTATCTTTTAGACCACTAGAAAACTGGGCCCGTTACTATTCGTTTTAATTATTGCCAAATTTGTAGTGCGTTGCGAACTTTCTCGAGTTAAAAAAAACTCGGCAATGTTTTCCCGTACACAAATACATATGTATAGTATACCAGTTTCGTATTAGAGAAACCCAAAATGGATTCTTCATTGACGAGCGACAGTTTAGGTAAGTATGGTATACAAGAAATAATCGCCTACTGGATCGTATTTAATTGTTAGTCGGAAGTTCTCGATATACAGGGTGTCCCACGAGCAGTGTGCCAAAAAGCTAGAGCGTGTAGGTCTGGTCAAGACAAGAAAAAAATCGTATGGAAGGAGGGGGTCTATTCCCCCCCGTTTAGCCGGGAGGGGCAATTTTCTAAAAAATTTACTTAATTTGGGAAAAATTAATTAAAAATCGACAGTTACATCCACAATGCCGTGATATACTTTCCTGTAAAGCCAGAAACCTCTTCTTTCATCTTGTTTTAAACGAAGCTGTTTTAAGGAATAGTTTTTGAGAAATTAATTTTCAAACTCAAAATTTTGAAAAAAAAATTTCGAACTATTTTTTTTCAAAATTGTATGTAATTAAGTACTAATTTTTTTTTAAAAATTCAATTCTCTTATTAGTTTTTAGTTAAAAACAGAAAACCGGATGCAAAAATGTCTTGTAGTTTTTGAGAAATTAAAAAAAACCCGAACCATTATTTCTAAGAAAAACCTTTTTTTTGGTTTTAACGCGGCTGGAGGCAAATTAATGTATGAAACATTGACCTCTTTTTTATTATTTTTAAAAAATTCGGAGTTTTATTATAATAAATTTTCAATATGATCCCCATTTTTTAGAAGGCAAAGATTATATCTCCTTCTAATGGCTGCACATAAGTCTATGCTTGACAAATTTTCCTGCAATTTGACTCCAGCGACTTCAATCCGTTCTTTCAGTTGTTCCAAAGATGCTATTTCCAATTCGTAAACATAATTCTTCATGAATCCCCACACATAAAAATCTAGAGGAGTTAAATCTGGTGATCTAGGTGGCCATTCCGTGGGGCCCCTTCTTCCGATCCAACGGTCACTAAAATTATCATCCAGCCAGTTTCTAACCCGTAAGCTGTAGTGTGCTGGTGCTCCATCTTGCTGGTAGATTAAATTATCTGCTATGGCCAAAGGATCGTTGTCCAGCAAATCGGGCAAAAGGTCTCGTAGGAACTGCAGGTATGATTCTCCATTAATAACGGAATTCAAAAACCGGGGCCCGATTACAGTTTGTCCAACAATACCAAGCCAAACATTACAGCTAAAGCTAAAGCGGTGTTGTGATTTATTTTGTTTTTTGTGGATTGGTGCTACTCCAATGATGCAAATTGTGGAAGTTAGTAACCCCGTCTCTGGTAAACTGTGCTTCATCCGTCCAGAATATCCTTGCAAAATAGTTTCGTTCAGTTTCATCTCGAAGCAGTAATGATCGACAAAATTCTGCTCTCAAAAACTTGTCGTTTGAGGTGAGTTCCTGAACTGGCCTAAAATGGTACGGGTGTAAGTGTTCAGTATGAAGCACTCTCCATACTCTAGATTTGGGCACTCCAAGCATAATAGCTATCCTCCTTGTACTAAGGGAGGGATTACGTCGGACCAAATCCAAAATTCTTTCATCTAAGATTCCTGATCCATCTGTAACTGATCTTTCGCTTCTTCGATGCTCTCCGACTCCGTGTTCTCGCAGACGTCGGTGGATTCTTGAAAACATGCTACGACTGGGACACCTCCGATTGGGATATCTTTCAGCGTAGAGTCTTTCGGCTTCACGATCTCGACCATTAGCTAAACCGTAGCAGAAGTGCATGTCCGTTAATTCTTCTCGAGAGTATGAGTTTGACATCGTAATGTGTTGATGAGTTAACATCCAATTTGGAAATGGTTTTTTATTAAAAATGCAATGCCTTTTATTTACATTTGGGTTGCAAATATTTTGTTTTTCAATAAAGAAAAATTGCGGTTTTATTGTCTTAAGGTCCTAGCGTTTAGAATCCACCGGCGGCGGGCGGACCCGGACGAAATTGGCAGGTCAGTTTTCAGGCGTTATCAATGAAAAAAAGGATTAATCCAGGGTTATTCCAATACTGTGTCACTTTATTGTATCCTCATAAAACTCCGAATTTTTTAAAAATAATAAAAAAGAGGTCAATGTTTCATACATTAATTTGCCTTCAGCAATTTATGATATGAAAATAGCATCCATCTTCACATCAACCCTAAGTCCGATACGTTGTAAGTAATAACCTAATAGAAATTAAAATAATTTTAATGATGGGACATGTTGCAAATAGTTTCAACAATCAAAAGATACGTCAAACCCAAGAAGAATATGCAGATTCATTGGCCGTACCTCAATACGATAAAGTCTTGGAATAATAGAAAAACAAGCAAATTGGGTGCCACACAAATAGAAGCCGAGAGGTGTTGAATGGTGGAGCGAACTGCTGCTCCAATGAGAAAAAACAAAGCTTTCATTGCGATAATCCGAAGGGAAGGTATCTTCGATCGTCGACCAAGTCAAACATCCATCTCGTGCTGAGTATTTGGTGTAATTGATCAAACCATCACGAATTTATGAGGGGAATTCGGCTCCAAAATTTTAAAAAGCAATAACAGCGCCAAAAGCAGTTTCTCAGCCCCTTTTTTTAGCTCTTTCGGAATGTCGCGCACTGCATGAACATATAACTGCTTATTTTAATTTTAATGCCGATTATCTATAAATCTGGAGCAACTGAAAAAATATTGGTGTTTCAAAAGAACGTGGGTCACAGTATGCTATCGATTGATCGCAATAACTTTTTCGTAGTAAGCAACTGCATGAAAGTGATCTCGATTTATATCGAATATCGGCGTAGTCGGGAGGACCTGCAATTTTACCTCAAATCAGCCCATCTCACTGACATTATTAACATTACCACTTCAACTTTTTCTTAGTCTTGGAAAACTGGAAATGTTCCTTCAATAGCAATGAAAATAATACCCTGTGCGAATAAGTAACATTTTTGAAAATGTCTTAAAAAAGCAAATACTAAGTCATGTAACCAGAACTAATTAAACTTAAGAACAAATCACACCTACTCTAGGGCAATAATAAACCTACTTGTGGAAAGAAGGCAGGTTTACGACTTGGGATATGTGAGCCTACTTTTTTGCTTGATTTTTCGAAAGCTTTCGATAGGGTAGATCATAGTATTCTAGTGTGGAAACTCATAAACTTGTTTGATTTCAGTGAGAGAGTTGTTAGACTTATTTATGAGGATGGTTTCAGAGAGTCATCACAGGTGGAAAATTCCCTTCGCCAAGGACCTTAGTTTAAGGAATTCCACAAAAGTAAATTCATGGGACAGTATGGTTTGGTATGTTCATCAACGATATCCCCTCACCCAATCTTATTTTTTATTTCTGCTGATGACTTTAAACCGAATAAAATCTGAAGTAGTGCCAATATCCAAGAGAAACTTTGATTTAAACATCCTGCCAGATATTCCTAAAATTACCATTCTTCTTTTTTTATTGGTCGTAACCTCTCAACCTTCATTTGAATCGGTTGCTGGTCGGATCTACGGATGTTTGCTTAAATTATGGCTATTGTCTTAGTCAAGCACCATTTGATAATTTTCAAATATGTTATTTCGGCACTTGATCTACGACTGTAATTCGATTTATTGATGGTTCGATTTTCTTAGATTAGTTGCGGATTTATTACAAGCTTATGTTGTTGTACCTTCTTGAGATTTGAAAACAAAAAATTGAATAAACCATATAATTGAGAAGACGAGGATGTGACGTCAATTGATCGTAGTTTTAATTTGGTGCTAAATGCTAGTGCTTAAGTTGGGTGACAAGAGCAGAAGTCGAAGTCAGATGAGTAGAGTTTTGATTGCCGTTCACTTGGGAAATAGATTCGCCAACTGGGGTTTTCTTGAAACCGGATGCCAGCGTAGAGCTCACGCTTTTTTTCATCACATTTAACATGTATGACGAACTATCGTGAATGCCGTGGATTTGAACCAGCTTTTTCCAGTATAATTTATTTCGGTTATTCGAGTAGTTATTAATTGACGGGATTTTTCTAAAGTATAATAAATAGCTCGTGAAAGGTATGCAACTTGTACAGACCGTGTGTTTTTCAAACAGCACACAATGAACTTAGTAAATATAAATTGGACATCACAGCGGTATAGAAAGTTTGACTGTTCCGTTTGAAACCATTTAATATGGCTCTATTTTAAATTGTAGCGGTACTTGGAACAGAATTCTTCAGCAGAAACATAATTGTGCAAAACGTAATGGACGTTGTATTTTGCAACGACCGAATGTTGATGGCCGTAAGTCGGGGTTCCCGCTACGTACATCTGAGTGTACATTGTTCTACGAAGAGGTAAAGGACGTGCTTTTTGAAACAACGAATGAAATATGTGACAATTACTCATCCTTCGAAGTGAAAATCATATTCCCTTCAATGGGAAAATAGGAAAAGAAGCGATATACAGACTAAAAAAAGGGGAACAAAATCTCTATGTCTCATCAAACGATAATGATCTAAGGATAATGAGTTTCGGCAGGTCAAAAAATATGATCGTGAAAACTACAACAATCAAATACTCGTACAAGAGAATACACAGGGCTACATGAATATCACCGGAGGAAGTAACACACAACTAAATTGATCATTTTCTGATACATAAAAAGCACCATATAGTGACTGAGCACAATGCAACAATTATGCTAAGTTTTTACAAGGTGCTGTATAATTTTCTTTTGAACAGAATACGGGTGTGGCTTCAGGAGCAATCGTTCGACAGCTTTGAGGAAAGATGTGAAAATTGCTCGAAATGGAGCACCGTTTCACTATTCGCAGATTCATAGATTTTTTTTCATAGAGGCATGAGGCTCTAAAACAAATCCGAAATGTATATGATGAAACTGATACAAATGGGACTACTACAAATACTAAAGGGAAACAAAAGACATGTTAAAGTAGGAAATGTCTGAACCTGATATGTACGTCAAGGATTAAAAAAAAATGCTTGTTACAACTTCTTTTTAATTTGGTGCTGGAATTCGTAATGAAATCAAAGGAATCACATCCTAACTAGCTTACGCTGTTGATTTGAGCCTGCTGTGAAATAGTGAGAAAACAGTTTAAAGAAATGTAGAAAGACTAACATTGGCAGAAAAGGAAATAAGCTTATAAATAAACACATGGTTACTGATCGATTTGAAGCGATCTAAACCTCGCACCTAACTGTACAGTAATGTCTTGCTAATCCGAATCACCTTTAATCCGAATTTCTATATTTTCTCATTGTATACTCTGTAGTCCGTATCTACCCCGATTCTTGTACGCTGAAATCCGAATTCCTACTAGGAAAAAACTTACGAACGCATTGAGTTTTAAAATTTTTTTTTTTTCAACTGTAATTTTGTCGTATTGCGGCCCAGCTATCAGTGTAGATTATATTGCACATATACATACATACATATTTCCATTTTTCGTTGTTTCAAATTTAAAAAAAACGTTTTGGCATCCGAAATTTAAAAATTTGCGGGGAAAAACTTTCTGCCAATACGGATGCCGCAACCGATTTCCGCAATAACTTTTCGTACATATGTAGTAAAACCGCTAGAACTTCACCCGTCGTAAATTTATAACGCGGATGAGAGTGATCAATATTGGAAGCTTTTGCCAGAGAGGACCCTACTAGGCTCTACAGAAAAAACACATCCTGGACGAAAGACAAGCAACGAGCGTTTTACTTTCCTGACCTGTACTAACTCAACATACACGCATCAACTGAAAATGCTAGTGATTGCAAATCAGAGACGCCACTTTCCTTTGGTGGAATTTTCCTGTAAAATATGAGTCAACAAATGCCTACATGACATCCACAGCTTCTTCAATTCATTTCAAGTTAAAAAGTTTATGCGTGCAAATGGACTTCCTAAAGAAGCGTTGCTGCTATTGGGCAATGCGCCATCCCACCCACCAGCAAATGAGCTCAAAACCGATGACGACATGATAAGGACACTGTTTTTACAACCAAACGTGAGATAATAAACTGTACGTCTCTGATTCAACCAATGGATCAGTATGTCATAAGAATTACGAAGCTGAACTACAAAAAAAGTTTATTATCTCACGTTATGAACCAAAATGCTGACATAACGACTGCCTTGAAAAGCATTACGCTAAGAGACGCAGTTGCATGTGGGATGTTGAGGACGACATTCCGCTAGCTCGACTAATGGATCAATCAAACGGTATTTCAAATTCTTAAATCGCAGATTTTGTACAAACAATCGAAGGTATGTCTGGAATTCATTTGGGTGTTAATGAAGTTATCGATTGGTTGAACGAGGATAACATCCAGGATAGCACGCATGCAGAAAGCGAAAGAGAAGAGCCAGTACCCGAGTATCAAGATAAGATTAAGCATGATGATGCAATCACAGATTTAGCTATTTCTACACAATGGGCTTTGGAGAATGAAGCTTCCGCTTCTGATAGATTGGCTCTGCAAAATCCGAAGCAAAAGGCTTTGATCACTTTACAAATTAAGCAAAAGGAAAAACAAACATTTATAACTGATTTCGCGATTAAAATTACATAAGCAGTGTAATGTGTAGGTGGACATTAAATGATTTGAAATGGTTATAGTCTCATACATGCAAAGTATGTATCGAATTTATGAAATTCTTTAGTTTTTTTTCACCTTTGAGCTGCTATAAATAGAAAGTATTTTCGTCAAATAACCATTTTTTTTTCTGTTCCCGTTCTGTACTCGTTAGTCCGAATAATTCGATAATCCGAATGCCCCCTTGCAATAATTGATACAGATTAGCGAGACATTACTGTATTTGATAAACGCTTTGAGAAAGTGAACGAGTTCAAATATAGAAAGATAAAGTTTGTATGTACCGCATATGGGCACCACATGCTTCTTCGCGATGAAGAAATTATTCAAAACAAATGTCAAAATACTCATTTATAAAACCAAAATAAGTGACACTTACAGTTGTGTTCACGAAAATAGCAGTGCTCACACAGCCTTAAAAAATAACAATTTTTTTTTTATGACCTGCTTTTCGCAGAACTTTGAATTAGGTTTTTCCATCTAACGGGACCTCAGCTATCGTATGAGAGGTTTATGGTTTTCATAAATGCATATCCTTCCTTTTTTTAAAACACATTCGTTGAAAGGCTGTGGTTGACGACTGTTCATAATAATAGCAGTGTTGTGATCAATAAAAGATTTAAAAAAAAAATTGTTTATTTTTTTCTTGTGAGTAATTATTTATTTCCTTTGTGTTACTTCATTTTTACTTAGTTTAGCATTATTTTAATTAGCAAAATGGGCCGATCAAAGCAATGCACAGAAGAAATGCGAAATTTAATAAAAAAATTACGAAGCGAGGGGAAAACTTACCAGTGCATCCAGAATATCATAGGATGTTCCGCTAAAATGGCAAACTAGCCCGAAACTCGCTGTCCTAAAAGAATGACCTCTAAGAGAACTGACCGGAAGATCATACAGTTGGCAAAGCAGACTCCGTCAATAAGCTCCAGCAAAATAAAAGACGAACTCCAACTCTCTGTGAGCGCTGTTACGGTAAGAAGACACCTGCTTGAAGCTAATTTACCAGCTCGAAGTCCTCGCAAAGTACCACTTTTGACAAAAAAAACATGTGGCAAAAAGATTGGAATTCGCAAAAGCGCATCAGGAATGGCCAAAGGAGAAATGGAGGAATATTCTCTGCAGCGATGAGAGCAAAGTCGTTCTTTTTGGGTCCAAAATATAAGAAGACCCCAAAATGCGGCACACGATCCACGGTACACAGTTAAGACAGTTAAACATGGAGGTGCAAAGCTCATTATATGGGCGTGCTTCTCATACTATGGGGTTGGGCCTATATATCCTATCAAAGGCATAATGGACGCTGCAGAATATTTAAAAATTCTCGACGAGGTCATGCTGCCGTATGCCGAAGAGGAAATGCCGTTAGTTTGGGTCTACCAACACGACAACGACCCAAAACATACGGCGAAACGAGTAAAGTCATGGTTTGAAGGGAAAAGAATATCTGTAATGGAGTGGCCCGCACAATCGCCTGACCTTAACCCCATCGAAAACTTGTGGGGCGATGTTAAAAATGCCGTCCATGAGCGAAAACCGAAGAATGCCAAAGAATTGTGAAAGGTAGTGCGAGACTCATGGCAAGCTGTACCAGAGGAGCGGTGCCGCAATTTGGTAGACTCAATGCAACATCGATGTATCTCGGTCATAAAAAACAATGGCTATGCCACAAAGTACTAATAGTAAGCTATGATTATTTATGATTTCTTATCGTTTTCTTAATTTAGTTTTCTATTAATGTTTTCAAGATACAATAAGTACTAAGCACTGCTATTTTTATGAACAACCAAATAATATAATTTAAGTTTTCTCTGCATATTTAAAAAAACAATAAATAATCATTTGTTATTTTTTAAGAACGTTAATATGAAATACTTTAATTAGCTATATATTGTTTTAAAAAAAAAAGAATAGTTTGAATAATTCGAACATTTTTGTCTTATTTGGGGACCACTGCTATTTTTGTTTTGTGAACACAACTGTATCTTCTCTGACTAGAAGAAGAAAATGGATTTTGGACCTTTGAAAACAAGATGTTAAGGAGAATCTATTATATGTTGGAAAACTAAACAAAGAAATAGGCGAGTGGAGAAAACTACACAATCAAAAACTCGAGAAACTCTATACAACCCCAAGCATTGCCTGAGTAATTAAATCGCGAAGACTAAGATATTCAGGACACATATGTAGAAGGAATGGATAGGGGACGAACAGTAATGAGTGGTATACCCGTTCAAACCAACATACTACTATCCGCTAAGAAAAAAAACCAATGGCCCTCACAGATTTTAGTGATTCAATGCAGAATGCCAATATGTTAGCAAAAAATCACACTACAACTCCAAAACCAAGGTAAGTCCACACCGAAGGTGTCAGGTACTTAAGATCCAAAGCATAGTCAAACGAATACCAGAAAAACAGGCTATATAAAAGAGAAAAAGGATTTTTGGCTGCTCAGTTCTTTAATTCATTTTCTGAATTCCTTTTATTCGATTTCAAAAAAGGCAAACAAGCTACTAACGAGGTTGGTCAGCGCTTATCTAAACGCAAAGCATGTGTTAACACTGATCAAATGCAGACCACAAAAACCACAGAAGGATACACGAGTTCATTCATGTTCTCTTGTCCCATCCCTGTTGTACTCGTGTTTCTGCCGATGTTGTTTGATCGAAAGGTTCCAAAAAGTTTAACAGATACAAAAAAAAACGATCGAAATCAATGCCCGAAAGCAGGCGCAAGTCTGACGCCAAAACGAGTCTGAAATAAAAAAAAAAACAGAACAACAAAAGAGCTCTGGGTATGACACCAACCCCCACGTCTCGATGTCGGATTCAATAAATAAAAGTAAAAAAAATCAAACAGCAGAAAAAGCGGGAATAACAGACATCACTAAGATGACAGACATTTGCATCTATTCGGCGTGCTTACACACTACGATGGCATCCTGTGAATTCCATATTGTTTTTCTTTTTTTTCCAATCGGGGCTCTTTTTTCTCTCTCATTTTATATGCATCGACCGCGCCAGGACGGAAACGGGCCAAATACCAATCCGACATAAACATTAATCCGACGGCTTGCGACCGCAGGTTAGGTTTAAATTAGATCAAATGAGATAGCGCCACGAGCAGCGCCTCTTTCTATGGCTCTTGCTGCTCCAAAATTTTTCAAATCCTTTTTTTTCTCTTTCCTCCTTCATAACAAAAGGAGGACCATTCCCCGGATTCACATCTCACTCCTATTTACCACATTTGTTTGGCCTTTTCTTCCTCCTCTTAGTATCCTAGTCGACCGTTCTTCCATTCTTAATGTTATTGAATGAAAACCAGAATGAGAATATGAGTAAGACTGAGAATTATCTACACAACATCGAGGTGGTGTACCTATATTTTGTGTGTTAAATGATTCGAATCCTAGATGGTAATGCTACCAGGAATGTGGAAAATGTTCACCTTGGGAACAGCAAGGACACACGGAGTGGATACATACTTGTATCTATAGTTGTATCATATGAAGATCTGTATCTACAAGATGAATAAATAGAGCTCATCGAATAGCAAGGATATTTTTATTTAGACGTCTTTATAGAATCGCGTGGACATTAACTGGTTTTACTAATTAGTGACATTAATTAGTAAAACGGAGCAGGGAAAAATGAAGTGAAAAATAAAGTAAAAAATAAAATTGGACTTGGGCGGCAGACGGAAATAATTTCAATCAGAAATGAACAAAGGCGGCAAGTAAATGCCAACTTAAAGGCGATATTTTGATTTTAACAGTCCAACAAAAACGAGGTGCTAACCCGATTGCTACGAATTGTGGTTGTGGGGCGGGAAGTGAGCAATATGGAGTGTGTGTCATCCGCGAAAAAACGTTCCGCAATCAGAAAACAAGCTGTTAATGACGGCGGCGACCTTTTTAATGTTCTGTTTGCGGTTTCATGAAAAAATTTATCGAATTCTGGTGCAGGTTTGATTTCGATTGGCATATTATCTGGACAAGATCTGAGCAGTAGAGCTACAGAACAACAAATTAGACATAAATAGCAATTGGTGGCAGCGGAAACAATTAATTGGTCAGTAATTTGCGACAAGATTTGTTTGCTCGTTAGTTATTTTTATGAAGGAAATTTGAAGTGAATAGTTACAGGGGATCACAGCTTATTTGACCCACACCTCATTTACAAAATCAAACGAGTATGGCTTCTTAACAAAAAAAGTTATCAGGAAAGTAAAAACGCAGAAAACTTAATTGAGATTTAAACTTATACAAGACAGTTTGATTAATTAATTTTAACTTGAAATTTCAAATCATACTTAGACTAATTTAAACAAAATTAATTCAATTTTTCAATGCCACGGTTTATTTGACCCACTGTGTATAATGCAAATGCGGATTACGGTCCTTTTGTGTCTATCTCTTAGTTGTTACATTCGAAAATAGAGTTATTGGTTTCGGTTAGCTTTCAGGAAGGAAGCACATATTTCGAAGATGGGAGGCGCACAACAATTGAGCAGCGTGAGATGGCCTTCATCACTACAGGAATGAGCTTACTCTTAGGAAAGTAGCCGAAATTGTTAATAAGCCAGATGTCCCGGTCAAGATTATAATCCATCGTTTTGTGATCGAAAATCGTTTTGAAAATAAAGGAAGAAATGCTCCAATATTTAGTGCCTACGATGAACGGTATATTGTACAAAAAGTGAAGCAAAACCCTAAGTTACCAGCACCCATCTACTAATGAGATGGAGAATATGATAGAAAGGTCTTGTTCCCCAGAAACCATCCGACGTATTCTTATAAATGAAGATTTACACACGCAAAATGACTATCATTCATAAAAAAATCTAGATTGCCGTTTTAAATTCCCAAAGGAGCACATTAAGAAGGATTCAAGATTCTGGGAACAAGTCATATTTGCTGATGAGTCCAAATTTAATATTTTTGGATCCAATGGGCCATCTTATGTATGACGCAAGCCAAATACAGAGTATGTCAGGAGCGGGATTCGGAAAGCTACAATTCATTGAATTTATCGGCGGACCCTGGCAAAACGATGACCCGAAACATACTTCAGGAATTATCCAAATTTGACTTATTTATAGTTGTTATAATTGTTATGAAGCTCCGGCTCTTCGTTAAGATTTTCTGATCTTAATGTTATTGAAAATCTGTGGTTCATTTTGAACGCAAACATTTCCAAACGTCAGTTTGTGTATGTGTTTTCGGAATGGGCAAGAATACCTTGTACAAAGACCAAGAAATCAGTAGAATCATATCCTAACCGGCTTAAAACTATCAGATATTAACTTCGATAAAAAAAATGTTTATACTTTTTTTATTTTTTTTTTACGAATGAGTCAAATAAGCTATGACATTAATCATTGAAATTATTTTGTTTTTGTTAGTTAGTTTTTTAAGGTAAAATTAATATTTTGTTAAGGTTTAAAACTCAATCAAAATTTCCGCATTTTTATTTTGTTGATAATTTTTTTCATTAAAAAGCCATACTCGTTTCAAGTTGTAAACGAGGAGTGGATCAAATAAGTTGTGAGCCACTGTATATTGGAAACTTGGTTTCTGTCAGCTTTGGCTAATGTCTGGAATAAACGCATAATGAAATTAACATTTAAAACATCATATAACAAGTTCGTACGATGGAATATAGGTGGCGGCACTAATTGGTAAATCCATATAATTTTTAGGAAATAAGTAAATGACAATCTGACGTTTAATTCAAAAGTTACGGAGGTTCGATTCTCATGTCATCGAAAACAAATAAAATCTTCTTAATGATGAATTCACTCTTGGACCTGACGTCCTCCCTGCCATATTTCTAAAAACATGCTCTTCAACCCTCGCTCTCCCTCTCTCGAAAATCTTCAGTCTATCCCGATCTCTAGGTATATTCCCCCGCGTAGGGAAAACCTGATTTATCCCCCCTTATACACAAAAAAGGTCCGAAGAACGTTGTTAAAAACTATCGTCCCATTGCCAAACTGTCACATACATATACCCAAATTCTTCGAGAGTATTTTTTTACGAAACTCTAAGTTTTCGCTGCAGGCCTTTAATCTCCCCTAGACAACACGGTTTCCTCAATTGCAGATCTACAACAACTAACCTTATTGAATTTGTGTTCTATCAGGCCCAGAGAACGGCAAAGAAGTCGACGTTATTTCAACCGATTTCAGTAAAGCTTTCGATAAAATCTTCCACAGACTGATACTCTTCAAATTATCCTCCCTTGGCTTTGACCCCATTTCTTCGAAGTGTATATTTTTTTACCTGGGGAAATCGCTTTAACAGTGTCGTTTTAGATCTGCCTTCCCTAACCCCTTTTTAACTTCCTCCGGCGTCCCCCAAGGCAGCCACTTAGGTCCACTTCTTTTCGTTCTTTCCATAAACGATCTTGAAATGGTGATCAAACATTCCCACATCTCATTATACGCCGACGACACCAAGTTCTTCAAGACCATTTCCACCAGTCATGACTCCTCCCTTATTCAATCTGATCTCAATAGTTTTTCCATCTGGTGTTCCAAAAATTGCTTAAAGCTTAATATTTCCAAATGCCAATCAATTACATTTTCACGTAAACGAATCAAAACTCCTCCTCGTCTCTACTTCCTCAATAATCAACCCATCTCCACGGTTCAAGTCATTCGCGATCACATCACATTTTCGCGCACACATCGATGAGATAATCCTTAAAGCTAATTCTGCACTTACGTTACCCGATCTCTTTACATAACCTTTGTCCGGCCCCTTCTTGAATACGCCACTCAAGTGTGGTTTCCTTACCAACAAACCCACATTTCGAATCGAGAGCATCCAACTCCCCTTCTCCCCTAGTGCTCTTCGAGGTCTCCCCTAATGCAATCCTTTGATCTTACCACCCACTAACCCCGGCAATGTACGAAAAACCCCACCCCCCATACTGACTATTGCTCTAATGAACGCATTTCTCGCATGCTGGGAAATGTTAATTCGAATCCTTACTTCGATTTCAACCTCAAAAAAAAACCAGAGAAGTATTGGACCGAAGGGAATACAAATACAATATTACTTACAAATCTGGACTCACAGATTGAGCTTAGTACACTAAAATTAAAAGTCTTGCAAAGCATATTGACGTGTGATGAAATGTAGGTTTGATAGATTTCATATGGAAGCGTAAAGGAATCCCAAACTCGGGTTTCACACGATTATGATGACAATCCACTTTTTACTTCCACAATCAGGAAAAACGACAACGTAGGCCAAAAAGGAATTTGAAATTCTTCAGTGCCCACCGTACTCTTCTTTCTTATCCCATGAATTATAATATCAGTTTTCCGCGGCCCGTGCTGTGTCTTGATTCCGCATACTTAAGGGTAATCATAAGCCCTTTTGCGCGCGCAAATTATATAAAAAAAATAGAAGATTTTGCACCAGAAAATTTTGCAAAACCGGGCAGAGTTCATAAAAGCCTTTTTTTCTTTTTTTTTTTTAATTCATTTTTATTTAATTTTTACTTAGAGCTATCTTAGGCTAGCCAAAAATGCTTAAAACTAGCTTAAATAACTTATCAAACTTAAAATACCCTACTGGCCCTATTCGGACACTCTAAAGTACACAGAACAACTTAAACTATGTATGTCTGTCAACTTAGCATCCGATTTATACAGGGTGTCCCACGAGCATTGTGCCAAAAAGCTAGAGCGTGTAGGCCTGGTCAAGACAAGAAAAAAATCGTATGGGAAGGGGGGGTCTATTCCCCCCCGTTTAGCCGGGAGGGGCAATTTTCTAAAAAATTGACTTAATTTGGAAAAAAAAATATTAAAAATCAACAGTTACATCCACAATGCCGTGATATACTTTTTTGTAAAGCCAGAAACCTCTTCTTTCATCTTGTTTCTAAACGAAGCTGTTTTAAGGAATAGTTTTTGAAAAATTAATTTTCAAACTCAAAATTGTGAAAAAAAAATGAAAAAAAAAAATTTCGAACTATTTTTTTTCAAAATTGTATGTAATTAAGTACTAATTTTTTGTCCAAAATTCAATTCTCTTATTAGTTTTTAGTTAAAAACAGAAAACCGGATGCAAAAATGTTTTGTAGTTTTTGAGAAATTAAAAAAAAACCCGAACCATTTTTTTCTAAGAAAAATCTTTTTTTTGGTTTTAACGCGGCTGGACTTGTAGCCAAATTAATGTATGAAACATTGACATCTTTTTTATTATTTTTAAAAAATTTGGAGTTTTATGAGGATTCAATAAACTGACGCAGTATTGGAATAACCCTGGATTAATCCTTTTTTTTCATTGATAGCGCCTGAAAACTGACCTGCCAATTTCGTCTGGGTCCGCCCGCCGCCAATGGGTTCAACCGGCTAGGACCTTAAGACAATAAAACCGCAATTTTTGGATTTGGTCTGACGTAATCCCTCCCTTAGTACAAGGAAGATAGCTATTATGCTTGGAGTGCCCAAATTTAGAGTACGGAGAGTGCTTCATACCGAAAACTTACACCCGTACCATTTTAGGCCAGTTCAGGAACTCACCTCAAACGACAAGTTTTTGAGAGCAGAATTTTGTCGATTATTACTGCTTCGAGATGAAACTGAACGAAACTATTTTGCAAGGATATTCTGGACAGATGAAGCCCAGTTTACCAGAGATAGGGTTACTAACTTCCACAATTCGCATCATTGGAATAGCACCAATCCACACAACAAGAAACAAAATAAATCACAACACCGCTTTAGCTGTAATGTTTGGCTTGGTATTGTTGGGCAAACTGTAATCGGGCCCCGGTTTTTGAATGCCGTTATTAATGGAGAATCATACCTGCAGTTCCTACGAGACCTTTTGCCCGATTTGATGGACAACGTTCCTTTGGCCATAGCAGATAATTTAATCTACCAGCAAGATGGAGCACCAGCACACTACAGCTTACGGGTTAGAAACTGGCTGGATGATCATTTTAGTGACCGTTGGATCGGAAGAAAGGGCCCCACGGAATGGCCACATAGATCACCAGATTTAACTCCTCTAGATTTTTATGTGTGGGGATTCATGAAGAATTATGTTTACGAAGTGGAAATAGTATCTTTGGAACGACTGAAAGCACGGATTGAAGTCGCTGGAGTCAAATTGTTTGACTTATGTGCAAGCATTAGAAGGAGATATAATCTTTGCCTTCTAAAAAATGGGGATCATATTGAAAATTGATTATAATAAAACTCCAAATTTTTTTAAAAATAATAAAAAAGATGTCAATGTTTCATACATTAATTTGGCTACAAGTCCAGCCGCGTTAAAACCAAAAAAAAGGTTTTTCTTAGAAAAAAATGGTTCGGGTTTTTTTTTAATTTCTCAAAAACTACAAAACATTTTTGCATCCGGTTTTCTGTTTTTAACTAAAAACTAATAAGAAAATTGAATTTTGGACAAAAAATTAGTACTTAATTACATAAAATTTTGAAAAAAAATAGTTCGAAATTTTTTTTTTTCATTTTTTTTTCAAAATTTTGAGTTTGAAAATTAATTTCTCAAAAACTATTCCTTAAAACAGCTTTTTTTCTTGTCTTGACCAGACCTACACGCTCTAGCTTTTTGGCACACTGCTCGTGGGACACCCTGTATTTTGATTTTTTATAAAACTTAATACTAACTAAAACTAGCTTAACCTACCTTAATTAAAATATATATATATATATATACAAAATATATATGACATATATATGTACATATATGTATATCTTGTTTTTCTGTTTACGGTTTTAAATTTTTTTTAAATTTTTTTTTTTTCTTTTATACTTGCCTTAGAGCTAAACTCAAGCTACCCATCACCCTAGCCTACTTTAACCTAACCTAACCTACCCTGACCTACCCTAGCCTACCCTAGCCTACCCTAGTTTATATAAGCCTGCCACTGGCTTTTGGCGGGCTTTGCCTTGAAGAGGCTATATGAACTGATGGTACCACTAACGAAGTCCACTCCAGCCACCAAAAGCGTTGATGTTGACGGACGACGTCTCCCCGATCTCAGCGCGACACCGATCTACTACACCTGAGGCGCTCGAGCTCACGGAGCGCGACATCATGTTCGTAGAGGGATCGCCGATCCACGGAATTGCGGGCCACGTGGAAGATTAGCGGTACCGCTGATCTATCCTGGATCAGCCCACATTGATCTAAGTAGAGAAATGCCTCTGGTGGAACAAAGCCATTAAGGCGCACTCTCTCGTGGTACAAGTAGTAGTAAGCCCCGGAGATCAGGTTATTGACCGAAGTCATTGCTTTTGCAACGTGGCTTCGAATTAGTTTGATCTAAAAGTTATATACCCGTACAATCCTAGCCCTATTATATAGGACCTCGTTCGGGTAAAATTTCGTGTACTCAGATTCGGGTGTCCTATGTAGCCCAAGACAAGTCCTGAGACATTGTCTCTGAAACACCCGAATCCTTTCCAATAAGCTGGCTCTCACATTGAACCAGACGGGACATCCATAGGCAACTATGGGCCTGATTAAGGCCATGTAGCAGATTACCTTCACTCTGGAATCAAGTTGGCTGCTATGAAACAGCCATCTTGTCAGAGCGAAAGCGCCCCGGGCCCTTGCCAGAGCAGCATGTACATGTTTGTCGAAATATACATAGATACTGATCCAGCACGATCCCAAGGTATCTGACCACACTTTGTCTCGCCAGTGGACGCCCGTCCGGCCCAAAGATAGAGAACCTGCGCCAATTTTTCTAGTGTCCCAAGAGGCCCTAGACAAAGGCGTTCTGAACAATATAGATTCTGATTTCTGGAAGTTGATTTTCAACTTCCAGTTATCACAATACTGCTAAATTTTTTCGAAGTCAAGCTGCAGAAGAGTAACAATGACGTCGATCGTTGGACCTAATCTGTACGCAATTAAATCGTCCGCGTACGCTATTGAATGGTGAAGAGAAGCTATCAGATCACTGAAGTAAATGCTGAAAAGTATCGGCGAGTTCACCCTACCCTGTTGCAGTCCGTTGTTAATATCAAATGTTTGGGTAGAAGTCACGTTGGCAATTTTCACAACGAACTTTCTACCTGTTAACATGTCAAAAATCATATATAGCAATGGTTTGCTAATGAACAACCGACTGAGCTTGTAAGTCCTTCTAACCATACGGTGTCAAAAGCTTTTTCCAAGTCAATCAGACAGGCACCCGTGCATTGGTTCTTGCATTTATTCCACTGGATATCCGATACGAGCTTCGACGCGGCATGAATAGTGTCATGCCCCGCTCTGAAACCGAATTGGTTATCCGGAATGATTTTATTGTCCTCAACCCATTAAGACAGGCCCCTATGGACTACTTTCTCGAAGACCTTGCTGATACTCGGAAGGAGACTTATCGACAGGAGATTTGCCGGGTTAGAGGTGTCTTTACCCTTCTTGGGGATTGGTTGCACCTCCGCTGGCTTCCAGTGGATAATATGCATTATTCAGTGCATTGTTGAACAGGATGGCGTACATCTCTACAGCCACTGGTGGGAGGTGCCTAAGCACAATATTCGATATTCTCGCGATTCTCGCGGATTTTTTTCTTTTCAATGACTCGAAGACCATCTGGAGATCCTCCGTTTAAATTAACAGGGTGTTAGCCCCTTCACTGGCGACGGCATTGTTTGCCATAAGATCATCATTGAACCTAGTAAAACCAAGATTCTCTGATCCCCAATGATTGATATCATTTTGGCGAATGCTGTTATTCACAGTATACACTTTCTGGAATACAGTTCCCACTGTCACCATCTTCACCTGGGGATCCTCGATCACGAAGAAATCATCATCCAAGACGGCGCTCTCGATCGGATCGATGTTGATTGTTCGTAGCAAGCGTTCATTGCCTGACCTTCTCGGAAGCTTCAGATCCTGAATGTCATTCTGATTGTTTCTCCGAAAGATTTTATCTATTTGCGGGAACATACTCGCGCTGTTGGATTTTACAGCACGAATTCTATTGTTCCAATACAAACTTACAGATATTCTGTAATTTTCCTTGATCAACCGTTGGAGATTTTTAATCAGTGACTTCAGTGTCCTGACCTCCGAGTTTTGTCTGTCGGTAAACCGCCTGTACAAGAGTTTGAGTCTTGTCAGTAGTCTACTTTTTTGTCTGTGCAGTGTGTCTATTGTCGCGTTTCGGTATACGTTTATGGTATCGTACTGTCGTTGGCGTGGTATCGTACTGTTCATTGTCTGTTTAATGGTATCGTCCATTTGTTGGAGGTACCTGTCAATCTCGTAGTTTGACAGGTTCCTATTGGACGGCGGAAAGAAGGCGCTCGAAGTGAGCGTTCTCGTCAGGGAACTGGCAAAGCGTAGCCAACGCGCCCTACTATAATCATAGGGGTACGTTTGGACGTACTCTGCCATTTCCGCTAATTCGTCTGGTACTGTGATCACGGCACTAAGTCCGCTGTGGTCACTGTCATATACGAAGGTCCGTAGTAGACCATTCGTTCGTGTCAGCCAGTGTCAGTCGAGAGTCAAGTAACATGAGATCCAGGTAGGAGCCGCTGCTAGGATACGACGGACTATTTGTTGCGAGTATCTTGAGTCTATACTCCATGCTCTGCAGAACCCACCAATGGCTTAGTAGGCTCCCCCTGGTGTTGGGACTGTTATTTCCCCATTCACCATGTTTGGCGTTTAAATCGCCGGCCAAAATGTAAAAGTTTTCTACCGAGTTTAAGCTCAGAGAACGAAAAAGTGTCTCGAGCTCTGCAATGAAAACATTGGGTTGAGGTGCTTCATGTTCATAGGCTGATACAATGTACATTCTCTTTCCATTTCGGAGAGGAATGCACACAATACAGGCCTCTAGCACCAGGAACCTCCGCACTTCACCGCTATATATGACTTTATGTTTTAAATTGTTTTTTTTATGAAGATCGCAACTCTCCCACCTTGTGTGGCGTTGGGTCGGTCTCTTCTAATTATTCTATAAGAACTGTGCCAGATTTTGTGCTTCTGGTTTAGCTTTGTTTCGCTTACCAAGAGTACATCGGAGCTTTCGTCCTGCAACAGGTTAAAAAGTACGGCAGCAGTGAGACGACCGGGTCTTCCCCCAACGTCTTTAGAAATGTTTTTCCTGCTACTACTAGTGTATGCGTATTGGAGTAGCAGGAAGGAAGGAAAAAAAACGAGAAATAAACTTTTTCCCCACTGGGGATTGAACACCGAACTTTCGGTTCCCGGACCGGGCACTCTACCACTGTACTATTCTACCTATGGGTAGCACTTCGCCCAAACGCGCAGTTAAAATCTACAACTGGTTAAATATTATTTTATTTTAAACACCACTAAGTTGAAACACGACTGTTCATTATCGCGGTCTGTGATCAACTGGTCATAAAAGCCTTTAACGAGGTTAATTGAAAGCAATAAAGAAGCATAATCCAAAGAACAATAAATCATATCTACTTCCATAAATATCAGACGGAAGACTTAACTTGGGGTACTTCATTTTTATCCTTAAATTCTTTATTCACATTCTTGAATTGGCACTTAATTGACCCTAGACACTAAGGTTTGTTGCAATAACTCCGAGGTGCCAAAAGCCTAAATATATCCTGTTATGCAATTGAAATTAAGTATAGAAAAGTATAGAAGAGAACCGTAGACACTAGAAAGCCAGTTACAGTCTAAAAATACACGTCTTTATCAAAAAAATTAATTAGAATTCAAAATGATGCCTGGTAATCCACTATTTTTTTTTTTCACCTCACTGGGTAACAATCACCATATGATTAAATTAACACACCCAACGCCAAGACCTGTTAAACTATACTCCAAGATTTTTCAGTCTGTACTAACATAAAAGCAGACTCTTTTCCGCCTTATGTATTTATATACATACATATACATATATGTATGTTTCTGCTGCCGACCAACTTTTATTCATACTTTCATGGTGTTTTGTGAGTCATCAATCACACCAAAGGAAGCATACACTGCTTCTATGACATCCTTTCGTGCAGAATCTGTTACTTATGGCGCAAAAGATTAAAGATAACCAGGGTCATAGGCTACGTTAGGTTCTTGAAACACTTTAGCCTATTTCGCTCGAAGGAAAATGAAATTAAAATGGTGGCATCCAAGTGGGTTAGGGATTGGAGATTTACCATGTGGTCATTCATAATCGCTTGTTAAAAAATCGAGTTCGCACGGAAATGCCAAGCGCCGCAGTAATCTTACATTGCCAAAACTTAATGACTCAACCACCTTTTCTAGCGAGGAAAATACGATTTGGTTATGGATTGCTAACCATTTATAATCGTAAGTAAAAGACAAAAAAAGTTGCATTGCATATTAGTCTTTCAGGGTCATTTCATTTTTCAATTTCAAGTGAAAGCGTTTGTAGGCGCCAATTGACCGTCGGATCCAGAGTACGATCAATATGATCGTATTCGTCATTGCCTTGCCCTGCTCATTTCCGTATCAACCATTCATATCCATTTAACGTTTGATATATGAGTAGTATGAGCTTGCAAACAAAGCGACAGTTGATCAGTGAAGGCGTACCGTTGACTTTTGGGGATTTCGGCCGCTCCGATCCTTTTGTACATATGTATGTATGTACGTACATATATTTTTGTCGATATATATCAGATTGGTATGTATAAGATTGTGGATCCTAAAAAAGAAAAAAACCTCACAGCAAGTCATAAGAAGCCAAACAAAATATTATCGGAGATCAAACGCACACAGGGGCAATGAAGCAATAAATAAAAGTGTAGAAAACAATTTAGAAAGGAATCTCTAACAATAGAAGAAATATTACAGTTATCCCTGTAGAAATAAACAATTGAAATGATGTTTACATTGATAAGTTATTGTGTATAAAGTTAACAAAAGCCAAGCGTGGATAAATGAAAGAGAAAGGCTGGGGAATGAACGAGTTTCAGCATCTTGGCAGCAGTAACTTCTCAAATACAGAAAGAACCATGCAATGAGAATTTTTTTTCGGACAACGAGAGATTTTCCTGAACGCAGTTTTACGATGAAAACGATACGTGAAAGCATGACCAGCGGACTGTTAAATAAACGCCAATAATGACTTTTTAATTAATTTTTTTAAATTTTTAAGTTTTTCTTTTAAATTATTACTAGTAAAATATTATAAGCGGCCGACTAAGACAAATTATATTAATTCATTGAATAGTCTATAGCGAGTTAGAATAAGCTCTATATGAAGCGTCATTGTGCTTGGTGATCAAGTGAAAAGAGATTTCAGCTAAATTGTATCGAGCAACTATAAAGTCATTCTTCTTCAACATAAATCAACTATGTTTCAGATTTTTAGTGAAGCTCGAAATAAGTACCTAGTGGTTTTAACGACAAATTGGACGGCGTTAAGAAATTATTATTGGGACTCGGAAGTTTGGAGCCTCGTTGACCACTGTTCGCTAAGCATCCCTGTCACGAGTGTACTCCTCCCATGTTTCGGTGTTCTGTCTCATCTCTTCCACGTCCATCCTTATATTGTCTTCCGATCTACGGCGTTTGACTGTTCGGCCACTGTCTATTCACTCTACGTGTCTTGCCCATCTTAGTCTTCACGATTTAATTACGTGGAAAATGCTTGGGGCTGAATAGTGATTCTCGGAATTTTGATTGTATAGTTTCCACCATTCGCCTGTTTCTCCGCCCTGTTTTGCACCGTAGATCTTATTTTCAAAGACCCGAAATGTATCCTTTCCTTCTTCTTAGTCAGAGGCTAGGTTTCACACTCGTAAAGTGTAACTAGCATTATTATGAATTTATAAATTCAGATTTTACTAGACTTGTCTTATTGCGTAATTCATTATGGATTCGTAAAGCTTGATTACATAATAGTTTGCTGGGGTGGTACTTACAATACTATAGCAAAATGCACCCTCTTCAGTCTTCAGTCCAGTGACTTTATACTTTTTAAAAATCCTAATATTTCACCTCTAAAACATTTATAGTGTTACAAAGTTTTAAAAATATTTTTCGCGGCATCCGGTTATTTATTAAACAGAAACTCTTCCAGCTATCAACTCAGAATAAATAAACAGAATCTTGTCGGACTACTTAACCACAGTCTGCATATCAATTCTTTTCAGTAGGTTGTTTAATACACTACCTTAGTCTATAAGATGTATTCGCAATCAATCCATTTTCCAAAAACAAAAACAAAAAGTTATGGCTTTTTAAATGTAATTATAAAGAAATTCTCTGATTACTTTGTGACTGAATTCATTTTACCTCATTTTTCTATTGCTGTTATGACACATTTCAATAATGTTGCCTCTTGCTAAATTAAATTGTTCGCCTGCTTTCGTTTCTAGTTTTTTTATGAATTGTAGATTGCATTTTTTTTTCTTAATTTTTATATGCACTATCAGTCTGTATGTATATTTATATTTATCGCTATAGCATATTATTTTTTAAGAATAACACAAAAAAACAAATATAGACCAAAAAAGCTAACGGATATTCCACAAAATAAACTCCTAAAAATGATGCTAAATCTCCCTTGGCATTTTTCTACAAAAGCCTTGCATAAAAGAGCGAAAGTCGAATTGATCTCTGATAGAATAAATAAACTTAATGAACACTTTAAGGTTCGCTGCGACAACTCCGAAAACCCCTTAATAAGAAATTTATTTTCTCAGATTTAATTTTGACAATACTTCCAAGCCATATTAATACTTCCAAGCATATTCAAGAAACCATATTTATTTATTTATTTGTTTATTTATTTTATTTATTTATTTATTTATTTATTTATTATTTATATATTTATTTATTTATTTATTTATTTATTTGTTTATTTGTTTTATTTATTTATTTATTTACTTATTTATTTATTTATTTAACTATTTATTTATCTATTTATCTAGTTATCTATTTACTATTTATTTTTCTTTTTTCAAATGAGGTTTTTTTCAAGAATCTGTTTTTCCTCAAACTGTAAGCTTTTTCTTTAAGTACATCTTTGTAAACAAATAAAATGGCAATTTCAGTAGCAAGATACAATTAGGTATCAAATCTCTGTGTTAAATATTGTGCGGTAACTCAGACCATGTAAATTTTAACAAAAATCTGAATAAAATATACATACATACAATACATTTCTCATTTTTTTTAATATAGTCTATAGTGAGCTCGTATGAATAAATTTCATTTTTGTTATTACTTACTGTTCAGTTATAAAGAAAATATAAAGTAAGAAATGACACCACGATTTTCCAAATTCCAAGTTAATTCTGCTTAATTAATACGTTTTTCCTAATTTTTATAAGTAGCCTTTCAACAACAAAGAATAATTACACGTAGGGACATAGTTTTACGCTTAAACGGACAAGGCGGCCCTGAGGCAGCCTTTGGATTTTCATTGCTAAATCACATTTACATATTCAATTCACACTAAATACAAATAATACACCAAACTACATATGTTTAATACTTACCGAAAAAAATTCCACTAAAATCGGAGGGTTGAAAATATATTTTATTCAATATTCACTTTTGCACTAAATGATCAATAATTTCTTTGTCTTCACTCACTGACGTGTCGCACAAAATGCACTTTTGCTGCCAAACTCAACAGTATGAAACATTCAAACCGGTAAATTTATGAAACTATATATTTTCCAAAAAGCTGTAAATTTTAATTGGGCGCGAAATGTTTAAGAATTCAAATTTAGTTAAATTTATGTAAAGGCTGCCTCAGGGCAGCCTTACCTGTTAGAGGGTTAATACGTTTTTCCTGAAAAGTAATCGTTGGGTACAGGCTTAAATGATTTGATAACTTGATAAGTTATTTTGAGAGTAGTCATCTCTTTAATCAGATAGATACAGTCTCAGGTACGAGTACGGTTAGTCAAATATATACAGCTACGGATATAGAAATAGTGCACTTCCCGACAATTACATAAACTCCTTAATATTTTGACATGGGAATATTTCGAAAGAATTATTTGTGCATACATCTTTTTTTACCTCATTTTTAACAAATAAAACAAAATAAATAAGAATTTAAAATTAATTACAATACTTCAATGACTTCATAACACCAGTTTTTCTAACACCGAACAAAAGTTTTCCCATCAGGCCCAATTAAATAAAATAACTTGATGTCTTCGCTTTTAGCCACACATGAAGTTTATTTTCACCAAGACGTCTTTGCATAAGTCTACTTGACGCATTCAGTCCATATACCACATTTATTTCCATTCGAAAGGATTCGAAAGGATCAGGCTTATTCTTCCTGATGATTGCTCTGTCCACGCAGGTCTTTTCTTTCGCGCCGACGTCTTTTTTCCTTTATTTTTATAAAGCATATTGATCTCCATGCTTAGACATTTGATAACATTGTATATTATTTTTAGGGAACAATCTACTATTTTCGCCATTTTTGTTTGTTTTTTTGGTAAAGGTCGCCAATTATCTTTTTTTTTCAAGTAAGCAGTGAGGTCCTCTACCCATTTTATTCACACTATCGATTATTTTGTTTCAAAACAATATTTTTGATTAAAATATACAGAAATTTATCACAAAAATTTGCACTCGATACCTTAGGCGACGATCGAAACAAAACTGCGCTATTTTGTTGTCTAACGAAATAATCTGCATTTCGAAGAAAAACAACACAAGTCCCTTTAGATAAGCTGTTATTAGAACATTTGCTTGTAATTTGCAGGTAAGGAAAATACAGCATACGAACTGCACCAGAGTAAACATGATATGTATTTTATTTGTTTAGTTTATAATAAAATAATACTTCTGTAAAAAAAGATGAAAATCCTATCGATATACATATAACTTTACTCCATCAAAGATGGTTATCACCGAAAATTAAGTTAGGCGCATCTTTAATATAAAAAAATTACTCTATTAATTAGTTCTAAAAATAATCCAATAATTAATAATTCCCCTGGGGTCAAAGAAAAAGAAACAAAAACTAATCCCATGTCATCTCATACATTCAAAAATGTATTCCATCACACAACAAAAAGCCTAATAAAAAAAACCGATTTTACGTTCAAGTTCCAAGTTGTTTCAGATAAGCATCGTCCCCCACATGCATGTAAACAAACTTATTGCACATGAATGACTCCCAGGCCAGCCTAAACAAGTCAGTCTCCTGAGACCAAGATAATGACAAAGATGATTACGACCGCCATGCAACCCATCGTGTTGTGTTATGTCCACCATCAAATATGTCAGCATTTGTTAGGATTCTCAATATTTGGAACACCTATGAAGTACCACTTGTACGACAAGATCGCTATAGCGCATCGGTTGATGCGCCAATGGGCTTGGTGGTACTCTACTCCTTCGTGAACAGAAAACCAACCAGACCAACAAACCAGCCCCTGGTAAGTGAGTGGAGAAAGATAAACAAAATTCAATCTCTTCAAACAATCGGCATCCCGGTCTTGACTGATATTCTTCAGTTCCTCTTTCCTACTCGCTCATAACAACTATAACAATAATAATAATAATACTCGTAAATACCAACACTTGTCAAGGAGGAGTCAATCAATGATCAAGTGCCATCATCCATAAGCTGTCAAGTGGCAGATGAAGTCACTTGATCAATTTTCTGCCTTTTTTTATATCTTTCCTGCCTTTGTACTTTTTACTTTGTAGTTCTCATTTATTTAAGATCGGTGCGGTCGCCGGTGGTACGCTCTGTTGGTTTTTGCTTCTTTACAACATCTACTCCAATGGGATTTCAAATTTTCAAATCTGGACCTCAATCAGTGACGGATCAATAAATTTACTTAATGTCATCCAACATCGTGTATACAATACACACATGAAGTCTAAACCACAGAAAAACTCAAAAGCCATAAGAAAAAAATGCACAACAATATTTGATACTGCCGCCAGATCAACATATCAACAGATCACCACTAGAGATCCTCGGATCTCGGAGTTGGAATTTTTGGTGAGTCGTCGTCTTTTCAGGAGATTAAAGATGATGGTACCGTAGGGATCCGTCGATGAGCGCTTTGTATCACCTTGGTAAGATGTGCTCATAACTCATCTCCTTTACACACAGTCTCGGTTGTAAGTCTCTAGTAGGGATTAGTAAGGATTAATGTCGAATCATTCATCAATAAATCTTCGATCGATTTCCTAATTTACCTTTCTCTTATTATTGATTTTGCTAAGTACATACTCGTATGTACTCGTATATCTCCTTGTGACAAGTTCGGTTTTTTCCCCTTCTTGATTGTTTGAAATTCGATTTGACACACTAGAAATATTTTTTCCTTTTTGGATTGTTATCCGGGACACTGCGTTAATGTTATGACTGAGACCTCATAGCATTATATGGCGCTTCTGATGATTCTGGGAGAATGACGCGGTAAGTAAGATGATAAGGATATCTTGGCATTTGAGGCATGTTTGGTAATCAGTCCAGCCTGTTTATCGGTTGATGAGCAATTTATTACGATTTGGGAAATGTGCATTTAGGTCTTGCGGAACAATTTTCATTCTCGTAAAGCAATTCGATCGGGAATCAGTATTACTTATTGTAATGTACTGCTGATGTTTGCACAAATATTACATATACAAATATTGCATGCCTACTTTGAAATTTACTATGATAGACATAAATAGCTTTAAAAAAAATGTTTGCTTTGATACTTGATGTTATGTAAATCAAGATTTGGAACTGAACCATGGGAGCTTTTGATTTGAGATCGGCTCAATCTTTCTGCTACTGGAGAAACGTTATTGAAGTCGAAGTCGTGCATCTATTTTTGCTAGATTTATCAACACAGAAATGATACTTTTTCTACTTCTATAGGTGAAATGACTTGAGATCCGGTTCGGGGATGCATCTACAGAAAAACTTCCACCAAGGGTAGTTCAAATTCATATTCCATTGATTGGTATTTACATGTCGAAAATGAAGGAAAGTCAATGGAATGATGAACCGGAAGTATTAGACCTAAAATATCGATGGTAAAAAAACATGCTATCAGGCTTGTTGTGACGTAGAACTTTGTGATTTACCTAAATAAAGACCAAAAACTTGAGTAATATGCAACTCCTAAGTTGCTCTTTTATTTTTCATAAAATGCCTTGAAACATCTCTTCGCTATTTCCCAGGGTATGAAGCCGTAGAACATTACGGGGTTTTACCGTTTCTTCATCCATTGATAATACTGCTCTTACCTGTCTTGTTTCGTCGTTAGTTTCTATGCAATCTACATATGTAGGGCGAACAGGTTTTTAACCTCTGGTAATAATGCCGCATAGAAGGATTCCCCAACTTTTCAACGGTGAATTATTTTATAACTTGTTGTGATCTGCTTCTGGATTCGGTTTTAATTTTGGCCATGATTAGAATGTTGTCTGAATCCCAATCCGCTCCTCTGTATGCTTTAAAATCTAGTATACGTATGTTGGTATTTTCCATCTATCGGAAAATGATAAATTTGGTTACGCGAGTTACGACGTCTACCTGACGTCTACCCGCACCACATCTCCCCTCATCAACCCATTCGACACATGCATGTATACGCTGAACTGCATTATCGACCCATCACCCACCGCTCATCAAACCATCCAACATTGCGACACCCGATACATGCCGTGCTGCCCACCTGCCCCCACTTCAACGATGAACAGCGCAAGATAGATGACCTCGTCACTCTCAGGCCAATGCACCGATCAACATTTCTTCTTATTGTAATTATTCTCATTCTTTTTCTTATTGTAATTGCAAAGGTGACTATGAACTTGCAATATCAGCGTCTGGCCAACTTCCGACCTAAATTCAAACTGTAAATTCGTAGTACATACCTGCGCAAATCAGGACCTACATGAAAAAATAAAATAAATTGTGTAGATCATTGAATAAAAGTTGGTGAAACGAACCAGTTGTTTTTTTTTCAAAACTCCCCAAGCTCCCAACGTATCTCGCGTAACTTCATTCGGTGATATCCATGTAAACTTTTCTCTGGTGTTTTAATGTTGTTATGTTCTTATTACCCTAAGACCATTATCGTTTGATGAGTTATGGAGACTTTTTTCTCCTATTGTTTGCATATAACCACAGAAATAATTGTATACTATTTATTCTGTGATATAACATATATCGCTTTTCGTTTAAGTTCACGAGTAGTATTTACACTTCGAAGGATGAGAAATTATCAAATATTTTATCCATCATGCCAAATATTTTACTTCATCCTTATCATCTGTAGGACAGAGTAGGTTCAGAAGTACATAGCTATAGCGTACATGTACATTTCTTTTCATGGATGCTCTCCCTTGGATAGTTTCCAACCGGAGATCCCATCGGGGAACTAGTTTACTCGTACCTCCGGAATATTTTACCCAAGGAAGATACACACCCAGGTGAGTCAATGATTTTGGATATTGTTTTATGTGCAGTGTTAATATGGTGTATTTTTGTAGTGGTGTGAATGTGCGCAGTGTAGATCTAACAGCCCTGCGCAAACCTCTGCCATTTTTTCATGGGGCAGGGATCTGTGAGGAATTTAGTTGCCTCTTACGACTGGCACTCTGTGCCGGGGATATATTCTAACCCCTATCGCGCAAGTTACGATATCAATAGACTCTCACCTTACTCCACTGGTAAACGCAGATATGCCAAACAGCGTCGTAGGGAATGCTGTAGCATCCGACTCGGATGAGATATCCGAATTTGATCTGCTAAAGCAAAAGTACGCTCTCAGCACATTCTTATCTGCTTTGCCATGAGAACTCGGGATAACTGTCTGTGGCGTCGTCACCCTTTCCGACCTCGAATAAAATATTAATTAGAATAAGCTTCACTTCTTAAGGAGCAGCCAACCTGAAGAGTCGGAATTTGTCATAAATGTTAACTATAATAAACACATGTAACACGTTCCAAAGAAACGTTTAATTGAAACATAGATGGCGCAGTCGAACGGAATCTTTTCTGAAGAAAAGAAAAACCAAGTGGAAAAAAAGTGAAGGATAAGAGTGAAGATAAAAAAGAGAAGAGACAAAAAAAGAAAAAAAAGTGTTTTGCTAAAACAAAGGAAAACAAGTGAAAAAAAAACCGAGCCACTCCCCGGCCCCAAATAATTGGTGTAAAAATATAGTGTCAAGGAGAAGAATATATTAATCTCGAAATGGAGGACATGAACAAATTACTGTGCGAATTGCAACAGATAGTTGTGCGGCAAGAGCTGCAACTAATACAGTGCCGAGAACAACTGCAACAGCAGCAGCAGCAACAACAAGTCAGTTTAGACAACTGAAATCATTTAACGGAAGAGAAGATTATTCGCTTTCGTCCTTTCTAAAATCAATAGAAGTGACGTCAAAATTGTGCAACGGTGACGAAGAGCTACTTTACTACGGCCGTCAAAAAATAATAAACAAGAAACTGCAGGTAGAAGCTGGAAAATGCGTAAGGCAACTTGAAGAAGACCTCGACTGGAACATCATCACAACCAGGCTTAAGCAACATTTTCAAACAAATAAGAGCTATGCAGAATTGTTCAATTATGGTCGATCAATTAAGGTTAGTAATTTACGAGAACTATTCGAAGAATTAAAAAAATTTAGTTATGAATTAAGTGAATTGTGGGAATTCGATAGCAGGAAACCAGAAATTTATAAGCCGCAAAATGTAGGTAGAGACCTTACAGAAATACTAATAGAAAAAATAGACGGCAATATAAGGGCTCATATCGATGAATCGGCAACTATTGGCGACATTTATAATAAATATGCTAGACTTAGATTGTTAGATGATTTTAGGTGCGTAGATGTAAAGCATAGAAAGGGTAAACATTTTAAATCCCAAAATAAATATTTGTCTCCAACTTTGCGCTTTCCCAATTCAAATGTAACCACTCGCATTCAAAATCAATATTCGACTCCTTTTATTTCAAAACAAAACTCTAGGCAGAATAATTTAAAATACAATTTGTATAATCTCACAATTCAAAAAAATCAAGAAACACTAATACGAGTAACAACACGGTAGCCATGATGTCGGTTGGCAACATTGAAGAAGCCCCCGTAAATTTTCAAAACGAGCCTCGGGAATTGTATTACCAATGATATATATATTTAACTATAGGTAAAAACAAAATCAATAGATTTTTTTTTTTTATTGGTGGAGGCTTCTGCTATCTGTTGGAGCACTCAGACACAAACACTGGTCCATTGTACTGCCAGACAGACACCTTAGATGACGTTAGCCAAGCTTCTTTTTATTCACTCATGTTGTGTGCCATTTGCCGAGAACACAAGCCGAGAAGCTTTTTCAAGGCAAGTGTAGTACAACGGGGGGTTTTGCCAGTACCACGCCGAGGAGGGACGCCGCGAAATAATCATTCGATGGCGTTGGTGTTATCGGGATCCGAACTCGCTCACCTTGCGTCAGCGGCCGACACACTACCCACTGCGCCACGGCGCTCCCCTTATAGATACGGGATCTAGCAAAAATATAATCCAACCTGATATTTTAAGTGAATACAAATACAATCCTTTAAAAATGCCAGATTTTTTTTCTACTATTTCGGGCGTTGTAAAAGTGGGTTGCAAAATAATTACTCCCATCCCAGTAGAATTTCATACAGCAGGAACTATGACGTGGAAGGTCATAAATTTAGGTGTTAGAAATTATGATGCTATCTTGGGCTTAAATATATTGAATCCATTTAAAGCAATAGTTAATTTGAATAGAGGACAGTTAGAAATATGTAGGTAAACATTTTTTTAATTTTCAAAATAATAAAAACTTCAGCCCATACAATATTAGTGAAATAGTTACTAAAGCTTGATCATTTGAACTCTGAAGAATTCATTTCAATGACTAACCTGCTAAATAATAACCAACAACTGTTCTTTAAGTAAGGAGATAGACTATCAGCCACACACGAAATTCAACACGAGATCGTTACCACTACCAGCAGTCCAATTTATTCAACAATTTATCGTTATCCCCGAATACACGAAAAAGAAATTGAACACCAAATTTCCGAAATGCTTTCGCTAGGAATTATAACAGAGAGTAATTCTCCTTATATTTCACCCCTGTGGATAGTGCCAAAGAAAAGAGAGCATTCAAACCAGGAAAAGTGGCGCATATAATCGATTATCGTCGTTTGAATGAGGTCACTATCAGCGATAAATTTCCTATTCCCAATATAGAAAATATATTGGATAAATTAGGGAAAACTCAGTATTTTACTACAATTAAATGGTTTTCACCTAATTTTAGTACAAGCTGCTGACAGGAGAAAAACAGCATTTTCAACTCCTAATGGACATTTTGAGTATCTCAGAATACCATTTAGTTTAAAAAAATGTTCCTGAGACTTTCCAGAGACTGATGAGCTCCGTCCTCAGAGACTACATTAATAAAATATGTGTAGACTACCTCAATGACATATTAATATTCAGTACCTCTCTGGAAGAACATATTTTCAGCATAAGAAAAATGTTCGATATATTACGGGAAGCGAAATTAAAAATACAAAACCAATAAAATAATTTTTGGGAGTTACCGTATATTACAGAAAGTTCATAAGAAACTATGCAAGTATTGCTCAGCCTTTGACGAAAATTTAGAGAAAAATACTAAGGTTAATTACAACGATCCTTGCTTTATAACAGCTTTTGAAAAATTGAAGGAGCTATCTTAAGATATTCGAATTTTTCAAAACAATTTAAACTTATTACCGATGCAAGTGATTTTGCCATCGAAACTGTTTTAACTCACGATGGACATCCCATTTTATACGCGTCTCGTACATTAAATAATCACGAACTACCCAACAATTGAGAAAGAGCTGTAGTTTGAGGTGTATCATATTTTCTCTCATATCTTTTTGGTCGAGAGTTCGAATTACAAACTGACCATCAGCCCATTAAAAGGTGGTTGATTCAATTAAGCGAATATTATATTAAAATAGGCTATATAAAGGGCAAAGAGAATAGAGTCGCAGATTTCTTAAGCCGGATCATTGTAGAAAATAAAGAAATGATACATTAGATAATCCTATACATTATACAAGCGAAAAATAATTTTCCAGGCGGATCTGAGAGTGCCTCCCATGGATCTGTAACCCTCCAAACTGGTTATTCGTAAGAAGAACATTTTGACGATCACATTTCCATTTCGGACACAATAGTTAATAGATTCAGGAATCAAATAATTTTCGTAGAAAGAAAAGTAAAAAGAAAGAAAAGAGCACGAAGTTATTTTTGGTCATAAAAGAATATATGTACATTGATAGGAGAGATATGGAAAGTAATTGTATTTTTGATGTAATAAGAAGGCACTTTAATGGTGCGCAAGTAGCGATATATACCGAACTAAGCAATCACGAGTATAATAAACTGCAACAAGAATTAAGAAAATTGTTTCCCAATCGCTCTAGTTATAAGTTTATTAAATGTACCTTTTTCGACTCTAAGATAGAATATGAGGAGAAGTTAAAAAAGCAAATAGCCTTGTTTCATAAACATAAAACTGGTCACTCAGGTATTATTCCTACATACGAAGGAATGATGAAAAAGGTATACCAACCCCAGTTAAAAACGTTCATTTGGCAGGTCATTAACAATGGTGACATATGTTCTTCTGCAAAGTACGATAGACGGCCGATAAAAAATAAGTTCTCTTTATGCGAAACTCCATCAACCATAAATGAGATCGTTCACGTTGATACTTATGTGAACAGTAAACAAAATTTCGTTCTCTTTATCGATAAGTTTTCAAAATTTGCTACTTGCTTTCATCTAGAAGATAAGAATAGTCGTATATTAGTCGAAAAACTCAAAATATTTATTTCCATTAAAGGAAAAGTTAAATGGTTTATCTTCGATAACGAGTTTAGTTGCAATAACATCAGAGAATTTTGTGAAAAAGAAAACATCGCATGATGATTAAATAACACGATGAAATAACGATGTAGAATGATTAAATAACACTATTACAGAGAAGTTAAGAGCCTTGAACTTTGAAGATAAGCAACCCATTAGAATACAAGTATTAAATGCTATAATTCTATATAACACTTCAATTAAATGTAGTCCAGCCGACGTAATTAATAATAAACTCATACAACTGGTTTTATAAAAAAATTATAAAGCTCTTAGGCATAAAAATGAACCTAAATTTAGAAAATTCAAGTTAGAAAATGTTTATGAAAGTAACATAAGGCGTCCTTTTAAATTGACAGGTAAACTTACTGCTAATGAGCCTGATTCTAGTCATGCTACTCCCAGTACAAGCAAGACTTACCATTGATAAAGTTGACGCAAGAATGGGCTTTGCTGAAATTAAATTAGACGAAGTTCTAATAGCCAATAAGTTCGACACTATTCACACATAATTCATCCTCAAGAACTTTTTAACATCATTTTAAAATTAGAACAAAACATTACAAAGTTTACTTTTTCTAATGAAAAATCCCTGACAGAACAAACCCTTTCTATGAAACACCAAGTGATGACCTTGTTGCCACGCAGAAATAAAAGAGGTCTTTTGAATGTTGTTGAAAATGATAGGATTGAAATCGAGCAAGAATTAAAAGTAGGGAAGAAAACAACCATAACACAATAAAAGCGATAAATCAACAAATTAAGATCAATAAAAACTTAAATGATTCTGTCATCTTTCTTAAGGACATTATAGAGTCAGATAGAAATATTATTATAAAGGAACTAACAAATATGCAAATCTTGGAGGCACAGTTATTCGAAAAAGAAAATTTTCTATAACAACGACTTAGGATTTACGTATTCAGAGAAAAAATAGGCCAAGTTCAGGACAATATTACGAGTATTTCAGTTAGATTAGGAATTATACATCCATACACGAGGAAATAAATACCTATAAGCTAGATTTAGAAAAATTGAGCAACATAAGAATAGGCTAGGTATATAAATGATGCAATAGTTTTTGTAATTAAAATTCCCACAGAGTTCACAAAAGCTGACTATAAACTGATTGTTCCTCTTTCCAATCTAAATAATAAGCAAATTGGTCAAGATATTGAATATGTCATTCGCATAAACAATAAAATTTTAACTTTCCAAAATAATTTAACTTTGCAAGAGTTAAAAGCAAGTAATAATTGTATTTTTAAAATGAATTGTAAACTAATTGATAGTCCTGAAGAGAAAATAATTAAAATTGAAAATGATTTTCTTGTTTTGAACAATATTAAAAATAAGACATTTAAAAGATTTAAAAGCACTTGTGACGAAAGGAAACTTGTCCTTTCTGGAAATTATATTATTAATTTGGCAAATTGTACACTTAGATTCTGTAAAAAAGACTTTAGTAATAATATGTTTGAATTCGTAGAACGATTTGTCATATCATATCCGAATTTGTTCTGCTAAAGCAGAAGAACTCTGTCGGCACATTCTTATCTGCTTTGCCATGAGAATTTGGGTGACTGTGTGGCGTCGTCACTCTTTCCGACCTCGAATAAAATAATAATTAGAATAAGCTTCACTTCTTAAGGAGCAGCCGACCTGAAGAGTCGGAATTTGTCATAAATGTTAAATATAATAAACACATGTAACACATTCCAAAGAAACATTTAATTAAAACATAACTCGCAGGGGGGTTCATGTTTTATGCCCGATACTAATACTAATAATAAAAGTCCACCCATTTTTTTACAATCCTCATAAGTACCTGCTCGGACAAGCCATGAATCAGCCATTATCACGGCAGATGATATAGGTGCAATACGCAATCCTAATGGCCATGCACTATGCTGTGTTCAACAATTTATCCAACTCCAAATTAGTGCATGAACTCAAGAACTTTTTGAACAAAGTCGGAAGACTAAATTCACCCTGGGATCCCAATAAATGAGATCGCCGATTAACTCGCTAAGGGGCTCAGAGGAGAGTTTCTCACGGTCAAATCTGACATCAACGACTGAGTCTTTAATCTACGACTGTGTGTAGATGGAGGGAATATCCAGGATGCAGGATGACTAAGCGCGTACGCCCTGACGTCTCCAAGAAGTCCGCAACATTCTTCTTATGCCTGAAGAGAAATGATTGCAGAAGGCTTGCGGGCCATTACAATCTGCCAAGCATCTCTACATGCGCACCCTTGGTTCGGACGTGGTGTGTGCCGAATCTCTTAGCTTTACATCATTGAAGCCCGGACAACGGGGAAAATACAATATAGAAAGGTGTCTGTCTGGTAGTACAAGGGACCAGTATTTGCGTATGAGTGCTCCAACAGATAATAGAAGCCTACAACAACAAAAAAACTACACTAAGGTATAAAGATGAAACGAGTTTTGTGTGCTTAGCGACTTTTCGCTATTGACAATTCAACCCCCCAGTATGTCAACAATAGATAGAAACATCGAAGCAGTGAAAAGAATTGTTATCGAGAATCGACGAGTCAATTTGAGGCTAATCGTGATGCAATGATAATCATCACCGACTGTTGAGCGGAAGGCCTGTAGTTCAAGTCTGTCCATATAGAAGAATAATTTCCATACGGAAAAACTGTCAAAACATCAGTTGTGAATGAGAAATGATCAAAAAGATGATAACAGGGCATCACAATCGCAGTATAAGGTCACTTAAAAAATTCATACTATGTATATGAGCATAATGCATTAATGACAGGGAAATATAAAAGTTAGGGTGAACTACAATCAACGCAACAAATTCGGTCGAATCTCTCGAATTATATCTAGGACAACCATCCTCGGTGAGCGGACGTCATCGACACCAACCATTTGCACTCCGTCCAGGTAGTGCGACTAACACCATAAAAGCAATAAAAAAAAGAAAAAAAATTTGCTTACATTTGCTGTGTCACCGAAGTTTGTTCCTAAATTACTAAATTTTTGCCAAAAGAACATCATTTCTTTTACCATAACAACACCGCAGTCGTGCATCAGACACCGTATTCACCTAACTTGGCCCCCTGCGAATTTTTTCTCTTCCCTCAACTGAAAAGAAGGAGAAAAGAGACTTTCTCGAAAGTATTTATTTAAGAAGATATAAAAAAATAAAATGCATTCAACCGAAATTCTCATCATGCGATGCTGTCTAAATTAAAGACTCAGTCTTCTTCTTTTCCTTTTTTCCGGCGTCGTTATGGTCAGAAGTGTAGGACCATAACCTTCCCACTTAACTTCATTCCTACTGGTCCGCTTGTGGGGTCCGCCGGTTTGACCTCAGAAAGTAGCGGCAGGCTTCCCGGTTTGGGATTACTTCATCGCTGAGGCCAATCAAATGCTGGTGTTTTTGCATTTGTTTGCACCAATTGTTTTTCGGCCTGCCTTTTTTTTTTTTTTTTGTGACACGGACATGCTCCAGATTTTTTTGTTTGATCTTACTCTTACAACACCGGTGATCTCCAGTCGTGTCAACCCACTGATTTGCATGTACGCTTGGGGGCAGTTTAATGGTGGTATATGTGTCCCTAGGCTCACTTTGGTGTTTTCTAAATTGCCTAGATGTGATTTTTGTTTACCTTTGTTTTAGTCGCCTTTTACGACAAGCGAGAGGTATCGCTGCAGGGATATTCTTAACCCGTCCCTGCATGGGTGAAATTAAAGACTCAGTACATTTTTAAAAAAGATAACCAAACACTTGGTGGGCGATAAAGAAATGCATTGGAATGCAGAAACATGATAACGTCAAACACTCACGCATATACTCGTACATATAATTTCTGAGGACATATAATCCAATGAATGATGACATTACACTGGAAACAATGATAGAAGCAAAAGGCGGCAATGGCGTGGCCGATCAAAGCATTAAAACATGAATGGATTCATTAAAAAGGGATCAATCCCATGTGCATCTGAATGCATATGGAGCTGTATCTTTCTGTCGATCTCATTCACAAATCACACAACACCAATATTGACAGCAGAGCCACACAGGACAAACACGTAAGGACAAAGGCAACAATAATAGAAGAAGGCATCTTAAAGAGCATTTCCTGCTCTTTTATGCCATGCAATCAAAAATACGCCTCTAACTTAACTGTTCATTTTGACACACAGTCCGTAGGACAAAGGGTCATCTCTTTTTGCTGCGACCAACTTGAGAGATCACAGCCGATTAGTTATAGCAGTGTAACAAGAGTTTCACATCCACTTTGTTAGCCCCGAATTGAGACTTAATTCCTTGCCTTTGACTTACAACTGCAACTAGAAGACGTTAGATATTTTCGCACCCACTTCTATTGAGAGTAATCCCTAAAGGATATATGCATAGTCCGCATTCGGAACAAGGAACTGATTTAGTCGGCTTAAACGTTTGTATCTTTGTACCATTTTTTACCTGGTGGACACAATCCAGCAGGGATTGAGCGACAAGAGAACAACGAGTACATCGTCTTCTTCACTCACCCATCGATCCATTCAGTGCGTGGCTTTAATGTTGTTGTTAAGTCCTTTATTGTCGGTTTGGTTGGTTAACAAGCTAACCAACATTGGAAAATGTTGTGTGTCCGTGTTTCGTGTCCATGATCCTTACGCATTTAAGGATATTGATGGATATATTTGGCGACATAGTGTCTCGGCTATTGTTTTCCGAACAAAAGCGTTATTATTGATGCAAAAAATTATCGATGTTTTTCTCTCTTCGAAACTCCTTTGTTTGGTGATTTATATGTTATTTTTTGTGTAAAGGACATCGGTGTGTTTTCGCAGGGGTTTCATGGACAATTGAAAAGGCAAAGGAGGGAATGTAACAATGTAAACTCGCTTTAAGATGAATTTATTATTTTAGGATGACTACTGTAGGACGATAATGAACATGGAACAGGAGCAATTGTGTGTGTACTTTGTGAGATTATGGATAAATAAGAACTGGCGATAGGTACTATATGAGTATATCTGTGATTTCATTTGCGAGAAAAACTTACTTTTCGTGACTATTTTAACCATTCCTATTACCATCCCTGGCGCCATGAAGTCCACATTCACAGTTTTAAGGATTTCTAATCAAGTGATTTGAGTCAGTTATTTATACCTATTTATGCCTTTGGGATCAAGATTTATCAAGATTACAAAAAAAAATATTGTACAAGAAAATAAACGCGAAAAAGATTGGCCACTGCCATCGACATTGAACAGAATTGAAATCGTTCTCAGGCCGTGAAACTTACAATATGCCTTGGAATGTTAGTAATAAGTATGTTTGTCTAATAAAACCTCTCAAAATTCGTCGTATGGGACTGTGTACAGCAGGCCCTTTCACTTATGAAATAAAATATATCAAACACGACATATGTAGGTGAACAATAGAATTGTTGACGCACTACTTCAAAAGCGGGAAGACAACAAAATGAGCTGTCCATTTTGAATGACTACCAACCTGAACCCAAAACCTTAAACTAACACCGTAAGCGTAAGCATGTCTTCGTTAAGTTCTTTCAATGGAGTATTTGCTCGCTCGTACCTTGAGAGAGTGCTTACACTCTGTATTTTGATAACATGTTTTCATATTCGCCAAACTTTGGCATTTGCCAGCCAAAACAAATTATTTTAGATATACACAGTTTTTATTCTTAGACAACAATAACACCTAGTGAATTAATTCCCTTTAGGAAAATGACGAGAATGGGAAAGTTTCTGCTGAAAGATGTCAACGTCCGTATCACCAAAAAAGCCCGACATTTATTAGTTACCATTGATACATAATAAGTTACTTTGGTCAAAACCAATCGAGTCAAAAATTGCGTAAGGCAGAACGGTTTTCTAGCAATACAAGTGCACTTTCGGTATAAAAATCATCTGATTATATAGTGTTATTATGGAATCTATAATCATATACTACGTTGTTCAATAACGTTGTTCATTCAATAAGAGATTGCACTAGTAGGTTCGTTGTTTTATTTTTAAAAGTGGTAATACTTTTCTATGAACACGTCTGAAATTTTATTTAGATTGGTCAACTCATTGGTATATTTGCAAACATTCGAAGTTGACTTGTCACAATAGTTTTGTACAGCGAAAAAAACTTGAATATCCTGCAGTAATAAAATTCTTATTTTTCGAAGGTGTAGTATCAAAACAGATTCATGATTGTTAAAAATGTATGAGCACTCTCCATCTTCCATTCGAACAGCCGAAAGTTGAGTTGTTGAACAAGGACGTCCATCACGAGAAAACATAGCAAAAATGCAGAATAAGATGAAGAAGGGTCGTCGGTTATCCGAGAGGAATTTACTCGTAGTAGGAGCTCTAGGCACCTCATTAGGTAGTGTGTGACCAAAATGTTGGCTCAAGCTTAGATGCGTGCAAGCTGGTTGCCGCATTCGCTACCAATGGAACAAACCCACACTCGTAAATGACTAAATCAAAAACATTTAGAGGATTCCAGGAAAGTTGGAAAGGATTTTTTTTTTTACTTGGGTCTACCACCAAAGGCGAAGATGTGGTGGGAACCGCGTACTTCGGTTCCAAAGCGAGATAGGGTTCAGAAATCGTCCAAAAAGGTTTTAGCATCAGTCTTTTGGGATGCAAAATGATTTTTGTTTGTGGATTACCTCGTAAATGTAAAACAATAAACGCAGATAACTATTGTAACCTTTTGAAGCAACTGAATATAAGAATCCAAATTAAAAACTTTTCATCAAAATATCATACATCTTAAAAATCCATCGCGAAAATCAGCTGAGACTTTCGGCTGTACTCACACCTCAAAAAATATATGCATGGATAACGATTTTGATCAAACAAAGAGATTTTTCTGGAAGTGTATTTCGACAGTCTTCCAGAAAATCACTTCAGGGCTGGAATCAATAAATTAGAAGATCACTGGTACAAGGGTATTGAAGTTTAGGGAGATTATATTAAATAATAAAATGTATTTCAGTCAACCCGGAGCTTTTGTAAGCGTATGACGTATGTATGTATGTATATCAGACGTGTATCAGTTCGGAGACTTTAAATAATTTTCATCAAAATTAACAAACGACCGGGATCGTCAAGTACCGGGGAAACCAATATGTCCTCGGATAAAAAACCTAAAACTCTGCCGAAAATGGTTCTAAAAAGAAAAGACCCAAGGGCTAATTACTGGAGTCCACTCCAATGTCTGCCCGATACCGATAGTGATAGTGAAGAAATGGATGAAATCGTGTCACCGGATAAACCACAAAAAGAAAAAAATAACACCCCACCACCGATCAAACTTCTGCAAAAGCCATGTGATTATGTGCATAGTCTCATGAAAAATCTAAAAGTGTCGGATTATTCCATTAAAAAGATTTCCATCGGAATTAAAATTATGTGCGAGCCATTACATGCCTATAATTCCGTAATTAACAAACTCAAAGAAGAAAACTGTCAATTCTTCTCCCATGACCTCAAAGGAGAAAAAGCTTTTAAAGTAAGTAGTTTTGTACGGTTTGGGTGAATTAAATTGCATGGAATTAAAAAACGAACTTATTAGCCGCGGACTCAAATGCAAAGAAATTAAAATGATAACAAAAAAATATGATCACTATACAGACACAATATATGTACATTGTTTCCCTTGAAAGTGGTTCCGTGAAATTGTTTGAACTTAAAAAAAGTGTACGCTCTATCTTTCACACACAAGTGAGTGGAGTTATCAACGTAAACAAAAGAATAAATTGAGACAATGCAAAAACTGTCAAATGTTCGGGCACGGGGAGAGAAATTGCCATATAAAAACATACTGCTCTAATTGTGCCGGTCCGCATAAAACAACTGAGTGCGAAAACACAAATGTTCTCAAATGTGCAAATTGTAGTGCGAAACACAAATCAACAGACATTTCGTGTATAAGCCGCAATCGCTAGTTAGAAATGAGAGCCAAAGTTGCAAACAAATCAACTCGTTCTACATCTCACTCTCACTCAAAACCAAATGCGCCTAAAAATATTAATAAGTGTACACCCAACTTCATGTCAGTGAACGATTTTCCTGCTTTACCTCCAAGAAATACGCCAATACGAACGGAAAGTTTCAACATCCCTCGACCAAGTGCATGGGAGAGTCCAGTCGAAGCGCTATCAAGTCGTAACAACAAAAACAACAACATGTCATCAGGGAGCAATGGAGACTTATTCACCATGGAAGAGCTTAATGATCTTGCCATGGAAATGATCACCAAATTAAGCTCTTGCAAATCTAAGGTAGAACAATTCAACGTTGTCACACAATTAGCTACTAAGCTCTTGTACTCTAATATTAAATAATATGACTAATAACTACATAAATATTATAACGTGGAATGCCAGAGGTATTACAAATAAACATGTTGAGTTCATAAATTTCTTAATTAACCACAAAGTTGATATAGCTTTTATTACTGAGACATGGTTGAAATCAAATATGAAACTCTCCACCGCGGATTTCAAATGCTATCGTGTAGATAGAAATGAAAGAAGAGGGGGAGGCGTTGCTATTCTGATTCGGAGATCAATTCAACATTCTCTCCTACCAGTTGTTCATACGCGTTACGTAGAAAATCTAGGTATAGAGGTAACATTGAATAATGGTAGGACAATTAAACTTTTTTGTGTTTATTTCCCGGGCGGTAACGTATCTACTGAAAAACTACAATATTTCAATACTGATTTAAGGAAATTTTTGACAATAAACGAAGACTATATAATTGGAGGGGACCTAAACTGTAGACATAGGGATTGGGGTTGTAATAGAGGGAATGCTTATGGTAACCTGCTCACAAGTCTGTCAAATCTGTTTCCTTTTTCTGTTTTGTTTCCATCTAGTCCTACATATATTCCAGCTGGCTCGAGAGGTCTTCCATCTACGCTTGACTTTTTTATTACTAATTCACCGAGCTTTCTCTCCCAGCCGATTGCATTAAACGAACTAAGTTCTGATCATAACCCAGTCTTTTGTAAAATCCTCAAATCGGGTAAGAAAACAGTGCAATATTATCTTGACTTTAAACATGCCAACTGGGTACGGTATCAATCAGAAATTAAATCGAGAATTAGATACATACACCTCAATAGACCTAGAAAATGTCTCAACTGAATACATTGACAGTCTCGTTAAAGATTTCACAGAGCATATCCTTAGTACCATAGACTCAAGTGTCCCAAAAGTAGTTAGAACTAATTTCTCCCCCAAGATTCCAGATATCATTCTTATAAACATACGAATCAGAAATTCCTTAAAGAGACAATGGCAAAGGTACCGTCTTCCTTTTCTTCGCAAGCAAATTAAATATCTGAATAAACTTATTTCTGCCGAAATTGAAAGGCATAGAAATACCGATTGGAACAGAAAACTAAGTTTACTGGATAAAAATGCAAAGCCATTCTGGAATTTAGTAAGAATCGTAAGAAATAAGAACAGGAGAATTCCTAGTTTGCTTTGCTCAGATAATGCTCTTCATACGGATGCTGAGAAAGCCAACATTTTTGGCTCAACTTTCATAAAAAATCATGCTGTTTCACAAAATCTCGGCGATACGGTTACTAATTCTGTGGTAAATGAAAGCTGTAATAGATTTTTTTCCATAGCTATAGCCCACCCCCAAACGACTATGCATCCCAAATGGAATTAATGGAAGTACTAAAGAGTCTGAAAATAAGGAAATCTGACGGTGTTGATGGTATTAAAAATCTGTATCTAAAACAACTACCAAAATCAGGTATACGTTTTCTTACTTTTCTGGTGAATGCATGCTTGAAAATCCAATATTTCCCGAATACCTGGAAAATTGCGAAAGTAATACCTATTTTAAAGGCTGGAAAGCAAATTGAAAATCCCGACAGTTACAGACCGATAAGTCTGCTCAGTTGTCTTAGCAAAGTTTTCGAGAAGATTATTAAGAAAAGACTTATAACGTTTATTGACAACAGGCGCATCTTTTCTGATGAGCAATTTGGATTCCGGAGTCATCATAGCACGTCACATCAAGTTCTCAGAATATGCACGTTAAGAAAAACCGTGCCCTGGGCAAATCTACGGGCTTGGTTTTGTTAGGTATTGAGAAAGCTTTCGACTCCGTTTGGCACAATGGTATTATTTATAAAATGATTAACTTTGGTTTTCCATTGTATTTTGTTAAAACTATACAAAGTTTCCTGACCAACAGACATTTTAGAGTCTACGTCCATGGTAAAGCATCATCTCTATATTCTCCTTATGCGGGAGTGCCCCAGGGGTCCGTTCTTGGCCCTGTGCTCTACAATATTTATACTTCTGACTTCCCACGGCTTCCTGAGTGTCAAACAGCTATTTACGCCGACGACACAGGTATATTCTTATCACATGAGTTTAGTCTCAATATCGAGACAAATCTACAAAATGCGATTGGAATATCTGTCAACTATTTTAATAAGTGGAAAATAAAAATCAATCCTGAAAAAGTGCAATCAATCTTTTTCAGTCGAAAGAGAAAGAATTGCTACCTTCCTCATAATCCACTTAATGTGTGTGGGGTAAATGTTGCTTGGAAACCAACTGTTAAGTATCTGGGTATATGTACATCTAGATGAAAAACTTACTTTTAAAAAACACATCTTAAATACCATCGACAAAGTCAATATTGCCATCACAATGCTTTACCCTTTCATCAATAGAAAGTCAAAGCTAAGCAGCTTTAATAAAATCATTATCCATAAAATAGTATTTCAATCAATACTATTATATGGATGCCAAGTATGGGGAAACTGTGCAAAATGCCATATAAAAAAATTGCAAATATCTAAAAATAAACTTTTGAAAATGATGCGTGACTTATCTAGATACCATTCTACCACTGATCTTCATCTCCGATCGAATGTTGAATTGATCTCCGACAGAATCACTAAGTTGAAGTCCACTTTTTTGCGAAACCTTGTTATTCCAGACAACCCTCTCATAAACCAGCTAAATACTTAATCAATATCTCTGTACATATTTTCGTTCTATTTAACTGATTATTTATTTTTTTCTGTACTTATTTATTTAGTGATTTATTATATTTATTTATTTATTTCTTAGCCAATTATTTTGTTCATTTATTTATATATATTTATTTATTTACTAACTTATTTATTCAATTATTTTATTATTTATTTATTTATTTATATATTTATTTATATTTATTTATTTATTTATTCATTTGTTATTTATTAACTTATTTCTCATGTACCTCATTTACTATGAAGGTTTTTATCGTAGTTTGCGTTTTTTTTTTGTGGTAATTGAACGAATAGATAAAGCAACTTTAGGCTTTGAATAGGGCTATCAGCTAAGGACATGTGCATGTTAAGGCTTAGGAGAAAACTAAGTTAATAATGCTGAGCAGGTTATTAAGTTTTGCAAAGTCTGCTTTTCGGAAATTGAAGCAATGAAAGCATTTTCGGCGTGGAGTGGAAAATGGTGAAGTGATTGCCGAGTGAAAGGTTCCCGACATGGGTGGATGGAGTAGATAGGAAGTAGAGAATATAACAATTCTCAATAAACAAGAATTACTTTTCTAAATCCCTTTTAAGGAGAATGAGCTACGATACTCCAGTGTGCCCATAATAGCCCATGTTTCAAATCAAATGTTTTGTTTTTTTTTTTTAACAGAGGATTTATGTACAATTGTGCCACAGGAATGAAACTTCTGTACTAACTGCTTTTGGGCAACTTGCCCTTGAGAACTTACACCTACATCCGTATGAAATGGTGCTGCCTTAAAAGTCGAATCGCTTGTATAATGTTTAAGTGCTTCAAAACCAACATCCCTAGAATTATAAGTGAAATAACTACCGTATAAACTTACAAAAATGTCATCAAAAATGGCCTCATTGCATTACCAGTTGGTCACTGCTGCGAAAACCTGAAAAAATGTTCATAGTTATCTAATAATATTAAATATTCTATTATAATATAAAACAAAAGGAATAAATAAGATAATGACACGTTCTGAACCTCCTGTACAAATGCGGTTGGCTCTGTGAGGCTAATTACTTGTATTATGTGGTTTCGGATATCGGATCGGGTGTTTGATATCCCATGTCCAACGTTTGAGAGATTCACGAAAAAAATGTTCGTGACCTGCTAAATTCTATACTATCAGGATAATTTGTGTAAAATATTACAGATGTTTGAACAAAAAAAATAGTATTAGGTTTTACGAGTGTGTAATCAACATATCGAATAAATCTAGTCTGATTTGTTCCGATCCAGCTCGGTTTTATTGAAAAAGTGGAACACTAACTTAAAACCGCCACATAAAATACAGCAAGACGAAACCATATTACCTCACTTCTCAAGTTGAATGACGACAGTCACCTAACCAGAATAACACAGCGGACACCGTGAATATCACGGATTAACAAGGTTACAAGCGGCTAAGACCCCTAAACCAACCCGTGCGAAAAAATCACCTCTTAAGTATGGCCATTAATGCATACCTATAGCCAGTGAACTCCAACCGTCCATTATAAGCAGCACATTCCCTGAGATCTGCTCATAAAGAGGCTCCGAAGTAGAAAGAAGTTTGGGTAAAAACGAGGAAGTAGAAGAGGGATCAACATGAAAGAAGTCAAACAAAACTTTAACCACAAACTTGTTTGTTTGTTTTTTTTTCTTTTATATTTAATTCCTTCGGTCCGTTTTGTTGTTTCTACCGCTCCTGTCGGTGCTTTGTCTCTGGAATCACATTATGATCACAGCTCGTTATAGTCGAGAACAAGACAACGTGTTAGGATGACGATGTGATATGAAGTCAATGGTGGCGGCTACAACAACAACGGCTGCGGAAGCCGCATTAGAAGTGGTCCCATCAACTATCATACACCAACACGAACAGCATTCGCTAGAGGGGCAGAAGGTAAAGGAGAAAAGTCAACGAAAGCCAGCCAACAATAATCCGCCCGAACGGTATGTTATTGCTCATTCTGCTTTAGAATTATGGCTGCATTTCTTCACTTAACTCCCTACATACGCATGTATGGATGTGTAGCTGTTTCGAGTGCGCTTGCCTCTTTGCTCGCGGGTTGACTAAGCAACGCGACTCGATGCGGCACTGATCATCAGTTTAATGGTGCGAATACACAAAATTCGCAGCACAGTTACCAGAGGGCTTTACCGCCCGATCTCGGGACGTACACCACAACACTATACCATATATGCACTATGTACAAGGACCCTAATAACAGCCTTTCCAAAAAGGTGCGCTTCCGCCATGTTATTAACTTATTTATAACTAAACAAGCGCGCCATTCAGTTTCCCACAACTATTAATATTTGCCCCTGGATGGGTTTCGGTAGATCAGACGGAGGACGAAGAGAGGGAGCGCGAGAGTATGCGTGAACTCCGCGATTTATCCTGCCCGACACACATCATAGTCGTTTTTTGCGGTTTCGGTTTCGTGTGTAACTTTCTTTTGGCTTCTCTGGTGCGAATATGCGAATGTATTGGATGGTCGAGAGTCAATCAATCACCTAAAGGGGTGTTCACGAGGTCAGAGCCAAATTCGAGGGCAAATCGAAAACAGTTTGTATCTATATAATATGCGGTTTTGATTGGAGTGTAGTATGCACAGTACCAAAACAATGGACTACAGAGTATCGACGGGATGAAGGAGAAAAATTTGATAGGTGTTCGGCATTCAAGATGGCTTTGATTGAATGAAAAGAAATCCTGCTGGAAAATAAAACTGCTAATTTAAGTCTGTGACCGTGGCCATGTCTACGGTGGCAGCATTTATTGATAGAGGAGAGTACTGGTTAAGACCTACAGTCCTGACGAGATTTCATGATTGCTAGTCCAACCTGGCTTTCTGTCTCTTAAAATAAATAGAAATAACCATATTAATTCCGATCTTTCGACCCGAAGATCAAGGTGTGAACATGAAAATTAAGAAAAAATATGTACTTTGTCTATGCTTGACTATAACACTCTTTTTAATTTCACTTAATTCGCAATTAGGGTTGTTTGTTGTTTTTGCACTCCATCAATACATATATCATTGCAGAGCCACTTACGCGTGTCGAAACAAAGAAGGAGAAGTGGCATAAATGCGCATGCCGAACGATAACCACCAGTGCAATGATAAGTTGTTATCCATTCGCGATGTGTTGTTAGCGGCTATGCCCATGATGTTCATGGTGACGATGATCCATATACATCCTCCAAATGGAATTATTGAGCTTCAGCATCGGTTATAGTTTTGTTATTACGACTGTTATAAATCTTTGAAAGCTGTTCTGTCTCCATCAATGTTGACTGTGCGGTTATGTATACCAGCAGTGTTAGGAGCTACGAGTATGAATGGCATCGTCATCGTTTCCCAACCTGAATGAATCACAATTGCTTGACTACCTCTTAAGTTTTATTTTCTCCATCCATAGTCTTCGTTACCGCTCCGTTCGTGGCTGCCCCTTCACTATAGATATCTCGGGCTCACGCTTTTGGCAGTATTTATGCGGCAATTATCCACTCTTTAGACCAAGTTACGGTTACCAGTTGTCAGATGCCAGCCTAAGCCGCGGTATTTACTAAAGCACTGTCTTGGATCCCATATAAACCGACCAATTCAGGTATCATCATTGCAACGATTTTTCCCTACTCTCCTCACTTTTTTATGGCCAGGCCAGACCGGCGACTCTTGTAAATTAATTATCTTGTCTTATTTGTGGTCTGTTTGATTTGACGGTGGTATGGTGTAAACCATTCTGTGCTTTTAATGATAGAAGGTCGTTAAGTTGATCACCCAATTAGACCAATCGATCCATCTACCGACAGGTATCTCTTTCTACCTTTTGACCATGTGATAAAAGTTTGTTCCACATTGTGAGGGCTGATCTTCTTATCTACGTTAACAATTAGCTTAACTCATGTTCATACGAGTCTACTCAACTTGAGAAGTGATATTCTAATCATCGTACAATACAACTATATGACAACTGATCGAAATATATAGTTAGATATGACTGCTATAGATGGACGAACTCATACTCGTATAATCACAACCAAATACAATACGAATGGATATACGAATAGAAACTAAAAATCATTCGCTAGTTTTGGGAGTGTTTAGCCGCAGCCGGGCTTTATCTTGACTTCGCTACCGACGCATTGTGAGGTCTAAATTGACGACGTCGACGCTGTTTATGTGGATTGGTTTGTATTGCTTAATAACCTGAGTGATGAGTGTTTGAGAGTGCTCCCGGATAAGTGTCAGGCAAGTGGCAGTAACAAAACAAAGAATAAAGCTATCTTAGCCACTTGGTTTTACGCATGATGTGAGCGTTTGTATACGTTTATTCATGGGCCTTTATCATTGAGTAGTTGTGACAGATTGTTGAGCTTACACATAGATTTGTTTGATGGGTGATCCGATGAAAACATAAAAGTGAAACATATTAAACAAAAAAACAAAAAAAACAAGTGTGAGTAAAATTTCTCATAAGGTCATGAGGAATAAAGAGTTTTCCCGTACAGCAACTTTGATGTCAATATTTCCAACTTTATGTGGACAGGAAGAGATTATATTTACTCGAAATCTTTTTTGCCCACTTACAAGTAACATATTTGGCACGTAAACACATTAATTTATAGAATGAGGAAGCTATTAAGCCTGTTAAAAAAGGCAACAGCAATGTTTCTGCTATGGAAAAAATGTAACTACGAGTACGACTCTGAAAGCAGCATGGCTATGTGGGTAGAGTATGCGTTCGACTCTGGTCGGATTGGTTTGTGGCAATAGGCAATCAATCGAAATTGTATTTTATCATATCAAAGATTTCTTGGATAATATGTTATGTTTATTAAACCATTCTGGGATTAATAACCAGAACCAGCAGAAATCATCGCAACAACGGGTACCTAAGTACATTTACAGCGGTCTACGTTCCTACAGATAACAGCACATTGTTCTAATAATACACACCCAAACCGAAAATTGTTTCAATTTATTTTGCGCGCGGAATATCCGATCCTCACTAAATCATGTGTTTGAAAAACGATCTTAGAAATCGTGTTAGCTATGAAAAATTAATAAGCGGTAATTGTCGGCATAGTGATTGGATTTTTTAAAGAGCAAACTGTTGGGGTAATATTTTATAAAATATGCTTGTTCTATATTATACATTCCTGCTTCAAGAAGATCCTCTCCATCTGTTTTAGACTTTTTCACAGACGTAAAACTAACACAACATATTTTTATAAATGCTTTGAGTTGGGATTAACTGTGATATTCTACTTAATAATGTTCAATATTTGGACCTGTTTAGATCTTGTCTGAATTCTTTTTTTTCGTGATTGTCCGTCAAATCCTGATAACTTTAATTCCATTCAAGATATTGATATTCTATCGTTGGTAAAGTATTGGCACAAGAAAACTTCCTTGAGGTATACACGCTTTGATATCTTTAAGCACCAAATATGTGTTTTTTTTTTTTGTGAGAAAGTATCTATCTGAAGTGTAAGATCGGTAGTATTTGCTTTAGTTTGTAAACTAAAACTGTAGAACAAACTTTTTTCTCTTCAAGGTCTTTTTCGACAGTATTTGTTATTCGCTGTGTCTGTCCAATGGTTAAATGTTTCACTCGAAAGCCAAATTGGTGATCTGGAATAATATGTTTCATTTCTATACTAGGCAGAAGTCTTTTTAACAGCAGCCTTTCGAAAAGTTTGGACATGATTGGTGCAAAGATATTGGCCCGTTTAACAAAGCTTCGTGCGGTGGTTTTCTGGGGTTGGCTATCATGGTAGCTTCAACTGCTTTTTACATAACTGTGAAACATATTTTAGTTAAACTACTTGAGGATATCAGCTCAAATCCATTCTCCACTCTATACTTTTTTTTTTTTCCTTTTCACCTCAGATGACGAGGTGGTGCATATTTCTTATTTTTTATCGAACAATTCTTGACTGCGCAGATTATTCTCTCCTGGGTTTGGTTCAAAAATTCCTTCTAGATATTCTGATAATATTTCAGATTTTTACTTGTCGTTTTCCATCCTGTTTTATTTCAATGGTGGAATGTGAGTGATAGTGATTGGGCTTTTTAGCTTTTCAGAGTGAGTAGTCCGTATTTTTGCTGTTGCTAAGATTTTGGAGGAAGGCATTAATTTCAGAATCTTTAGGTTGATTGATCGTCTAACTTTCTGTGCCAGATTATCAAACCTATTTTTATCTGGAGGGGCTCTGGATTGGTGCCATTTCTTTCTCACTCTCCACTTTTCGGCAATTGACTCTCTGAATTGTGAAGTGGTGGCCCTTCAATCTGTTTTTGATACTAGAAGTGTTTTCACAGGCTGAGACTTGAATATCTTTGATAAATTTTTAAATAAAGTTCTGAATAAAGTTGGTCTTTATATTATATTGGTCTAAGTGTTTCTATTTTCTCTACAACACATGATTTATCCGCGCATTATCTAGTGAGATTATTTACATCGTGTGGAAAGTTCGCGCTCATATTCAGAAGAACAAATGAGTGGTCTGAGCTTAAATCTTGACTTCTTTCGATGTTTTTTATTACCTGTGATGATATTAAATTTATAGTTTATCTAATATTATGGTTATAAATTTAAAAGCATTTCGTCAAATGCAATTAGTATCTTAACAGATATTATAAACTCTTTTCTCAAATTACAATATTTTCGAGTCAAATAGAATCGAAAAGTCATAATAGGTTTTCAACAGCAGTAGTAACGTTCTCAAGACTGAGCTAAAATTCAGCTAAACAACTTTCTTGATGACAAAAACGTATTACTTTCTTAACAATTTAGTTTCCGGAGTTATCGAGCCAGAACTTGTTAAGTTTATTATCACATCTCTTTATAGTTCGTTATAGAGAAAACAAATCTACAGGTTTGATCCTTTTAGATATAGGAAAGGCATTTGATTCACTTTAGCATGACGGTTGGATTTTTAAACATCTTAAATGGCACTGCCTTCTATACTTAATTAAAATCATTTAGTTTTCTGCAGAACAGCACTTTCTATTATCTATTCTATTAAAAACATACAATCCACTGATAAAAATATACCAGTTGGGGTTATTAGTTTTGTCACCCCCATATTTAATATTTTCAGTGCTAACTTGCCTATAATACCACAATGAAATTGGGTTTGTTATCATAGAATATATACAAATACATTATATAAAATATTTGAGTACTACGAACCTTTTTCACTCGAAAAAGAAAAAATTGTTTCCTACCCGACATCTAGGCTTAATCTGGTTAAGTACGAGTTAACCATTTGCAGCAAAATAATCGTTGTTATTAAAAAGCCATATCCAGATAACGTATAGCCGAACCTGGACCGCGATCTCTTTTTCGCTAATGAAGGTTTCTAACTAACCTAAGTTTCTAGCTTACTCCACTCTACAGGAGTGGAATTTTGCACTTATAGAGGTTTATAAAAAATTCAGCAGATGTGCAGTGATAAACATGATCATGTAATGTATAGATATTAGAATATGACATAGGTATTCACAAAAAAAAAAAAGAAATCTTACACTAATATTTACTTATAGAAATCCGTTAATTTCTATTGCGTTTCTGTTTTTGCATTTTGGATGTGTTTTTCCAGCTCATAAATTGTATCAAATATTGTTTTATCAAGAACCGCCGAATATTCAATAAACTTGTTGAGCGTGTCCAGTGCATATAAAGCATTTAAAGAAGAAAGTCTTTGGGATGTTCTCTATTTCTGTATCCAAAATCTGTGATCGGTTGGCTTTCTTCTGAATGGTATCGTCATCGGCGTATTCTTCTGGCGTTAACGTATTATTAGAAGTATCGTGAACCACAGGCTTGGCCGATTCCTCAGTGCTGGGTCCAACTTTAACCTCATTTCCCTCTGGCGGAAAGTCTTGTTTATTTGTACTGATCCAAAACCCAGCTGCCTTGAAGCAATTTTTGACAGTAATGTTACTATTGTTGCTACTATAATTCCTTCCGGATACGTAAGAATATATTTAACGACTTCTCTCCGACTAAAGCGTTTGAATTTGTGTAATACCTTGATCTAAAGGTTAAAGTTAACTGGTGATATTAGCAGGCAAGAAGGTGACTATTACGTTTTGTTTTCATTTCCTTTTGTTTTTTTTTTAACAAATCTTAAAATAATATCTTTGTCTTCCAAGCTTTTGTATTACTGCCATAATCGAAAAGTAGAGACTGAACACCTTTAAAACATCTAAGTTACTTTCCCGATGATGAAAAGTGGAAGTTTGTCTGTACCGGTCCTGTTTACATATTGAAGAATAGTGAGACGTTCTTTGCTTTGTTTTCCTCCATGGCATTTTTCGCCTTTAAATGTGATTGTTTTATCTGGAAGACACTTGAAGAACAAAGCAATTTAACCGCGTTGTTAATATCGTCTGGACCATATCTTTCTAAAAAACTTGATAGATCTTCAGTCCATTGGTTACACACGCTTTGGTTCACAGCTTTACTTTCCCCGGCTTTTTTGAAAGCTATAACATGACGCTTTTTAAAACCCTCTAACCAGCCATTACTTACTGAAAAGTTCTGTATTCCCAATTTTATTGCGAAGTCTTTAGATTTTTATTTTAACAAGGGTCCATCTATAGGAATGTTCTTATCGAGGATTTGTGTAATCCATTCTAAAAGGCACTTTTCAATGTCGGGAAACTCGGAAAGTCTACTCCTCTTAATATTTCCGTGTCCCTCAAAGCATTGAGACTTTATAGAATCCTTTGATTTTATAATTTTTTAAAAGGTGAATTCTGGTAAACCAAACTCATTCTGTATTTCATTTCGTAATTTCCCGTATTCAAACGCATTCACAATTTTAAGCTTATCACTTAAAGATAACACTTTGATTTTTCGCTTTGACATTATGAGTACCATGCCGAACGATACAAAAATAATGTTAGTTAGTTTCTCGAAATGTAAGAAAACAAAAACAATAGTTCGACGAAACTTAAGAATGAGTCATAAAAAGCAGTTGCTAAATAAGTTCGACTGTCTTATAGAGATACAGGCAAGTAGCAGTCTCAGTTATAGAGGTTCACGGGAGAAAAACGATTTTCTCTTGTAGAGGTTTCTGACCCACTTTGAGAGGTTTTAGAGGGACCTGGCAATTAGTCTCATTTATAGAGTTTTATCGTTTACCTACTTCTCACTTAATCAAATTCAACTGTATATCATCAATCATCATGATAAGCATGTGTGTGTAAAATCAAAGTTGTTGTTCAATGCTTTTCATTAATGACATACTTCACCAGTTTAAGGAAATTATGTTTAGACACATAACAAAAAACTTCAAATAGCTCTAAATAAAATACTCAAGATGTTGTTGAATCTACCAGGGAACTATCATAAGTTTACATGAAAAACCCAATTGCAAGAAGAATTGAAATTTTAAACTAAAGATTTTATGCTGAATGCGTTTATGCCACAAATGATTTAATGATTGGTTATTCCATAATATATAATATTTAGTATTGGTACAAGTTTTAAATGAGGGTTTTTTTGTTCATAGGTTTTCCTTCTAAATTAATTACATAATATCTCCATTGGGTCACATTTATATTTTTCAGAAGAAGTTGAATATCATATCTCTGTGCAAGCTGTGTCCAAACAAAACAAATTGTAAAATTGCAAATTGACTGATTGTTAATTTCCAATCAAGTCTTTCCAAAATGCGCCCCGGATTTTGCCAACCTGTTTCGATTACATGGGCATACTAGATACATACCCCTAAGTGTTATACCTAAGCAGAGCAAAGGAATACATTCATCCCCATACCCTTAAAAAGCTTTCCATTTAAGGCAATGGTTACTATAAGCTTAAGCGGGCGTCCAGTGTTAATTTTTTTTAAAATATACATTACTTTTCATCATTACTTTTGCCATCTGGAGGTTCCTGTTCGACGTCTCGAATATACATATGTAGGTAGTTGATTACTAGGTCATTTGGTAGGTAAATATATGTATGTATATGTACTTTGGCCACAGAAAAAATTGTTAACGCAGTCTATTTTAGTATTTTGTTCTAGATTCAGTAGCTCAAATACCGTTCAGAAAATTCCTTCAAATCACTTTCCTAGTTCTTATATGCGAAAGAATGGTAATCAGGACGTATAATAAATTAATACAAATTGATGAAGTAATGAGGGCCTGGTGCAAGTACATACATATGTGCATATATGAGCAGTGCAAGTTCTCGGAGATAAAATCGCGCTTATTCTGTATAATTTCCATCTGCACCAATTTTCCCGGTCCAGCCTTATATTGTCTTCCCATCTACGTCTGTTCGTTCGTTTTGCCATCTAATTTTTCGCTACTTTATTATTCGGACAATGCTTAAAGCTGAATAGAGTTCGTTCTTGATTCTGTAGTTTTCTCCATTCGCCTGTTTCTCTGCTCCCATTTCCGCCATTCATTTTCCCTAAGACCATTTCTTCCAAAACCTGAAGTTTGACTATTTTTTCTGAGGATATCGTGAATGCGTGGTTTACTGTGACTGGTGACCGATACAGAACCATGATCAACGAGTTTTTATTGTTGCAAATTGAATATTTGTGATAGGAAGACATGTGGTTCCATCGCACCATCCGCGGTGCCATTGTGCGCACAGTTCACACGTAAATAGACATTTTGAAAGATGCATTCCCTGACCGTCTATAGCATAATTCTTTGATTGCTCTTAGCCTCTATCTCTTTGTAGTTTTTTGAGTCACGGATCTATTAGAACAAGCCACAGACTCTGGAAACTCTCAAAGAGAATGTTCGACAAGAGTGCGAGTCACCCAAATTTCTCACCGAAACGATTAAAATGCAGTAAATGATCAATACCAATGGCGGCGCCTTCAAATCGTACATGCGGCCAAGCAGGGGGGCAGCATGCACTCCTTTACGCTTTAGATAATCATACATTCAACGAAATGAATCAACGTGTTTATTTCAATTTTAACATTAAAAAACTATGCTTAGTTATGCTTTCCGCGCCCAACATATACATATATATCAAAATAATCAGCATAATCAGCTTTACAACATACTCAAATTTCTAGGTCATCGGAGGGGTGAGGGTTAATGGACATAATTACCTTAATGTTCTTTTTTTTGTAAAAAAAAAAAAGAACGAACGTTAAGTCTGCAATTGAACGGCGTGTGACATTACCTCTTCCGAAATCGACATCATATATGTATACGAAGCGAAAACAAGCTTACAAGCTAGAAACATACATGGTGAAAAAACTGAACTGCAATTTACTCAAAATGCTGTATTTTCTTTTTATTTGTAATTTTATTTCACTGAAGTAATATTAAGGGAACAAAACTGCAAAAGTGTAAAGCCCGCGTTAACGTTTTAAGTGGCGTTCTTAGATGGCGTTACAGCTCACAGAGAGCCAGAGCCAAGCTTCTCTTATTCACTTATTTTATATGTGATTTGTTTTTCACACAAGTAGGTAAACGGGACTTACAGTTTTACCGATTCCGAACCGCGAGCGCCGAGAAGCTTTTTCAAGGCAATTGTACTACGGGGGGTTTGGCCAGTACCCTGCCGAGGAGAGAAGCCGCGTAATGAACATTCGATGGCGTTGGTGTTATCGGGATCCGAACTCGCTCATCGTGCGTGAGAGGCCGACACACTACCCACTGCGCTATGGCGCTCTCAAGAGCCTAATTTTGGGTTACTTTTTCGTACATACTGGCTGGCATCTCGCTAATAATACGTATAATGTTGTCTTTCTAGGGTGCGATTGACGCTGGCTTATTGACATAGATGTTTGATTTGATATTTACGTCAAATGTAGTCTAAAGATACGAGAGGTAAATTGCTCACCGATTCATTTCTCACCTGGTCCATCGATTAGCGTGTTGTGTGTCGACCAGGTTCAGCTCGCGCATTTTGGACAAAACAAAGTTCGAAATCACTGAAGGATAGCGGACGCCATTGACGGAATCCTTGTTCTCATGGTAATCTTAGAAAAAATACGGACTAGGGATCCCACGGATCATAAACTGCACCAAGCAGTGCCTTTTTCCGGATGCTTTGGCTGTATTACCTGAGGTTGCTCAGTGACAGTTTTGTTTATTTACATACCCATTCAATCAGAAATGAGCTTCGTCATTGATAAAAAAGCGAATCTTCCTCCAACTTTTACTCTACTCACCGAAAGTTTGACGCTGTGATAGATAGCTTGGCTTCAGTTCTGGCACGAGCTGTGTTTTGCAAGGTTTTAAGCCAAGATCCTTGCGTAAAATCCTCCACGTAATCGACAATTACAATATCCCAATTGCTGCGAAAAGCGACGAATGCGCAAATCACGATCAATATATTCCGCTGGTCGCGCTCTACGCATATGAACGTTAAGGGGCTTGATAACCCATAAGGAGAAACTGGGATGATTTAATTGCTTTAATTGCTTGCTCAGTAGGTCGATAATGCAAAATTAAACAGTTGTACAATTCAATAATTTCAATAATTTGCAAGCGTTGTTCGGGCATAGGTCTTTCCATTATGATATGGCATCGCTAATTGAATATGTTTGACACACGTCACGTTTCACGCGTAAGCTGTTAAAAAAAAACCATTCCTAAGTTTTAAAATAATCTTTATTTATATTTTTTAGAACAAATCCTAGACAAAAATGATTAAAACTAGCTTAAATAATAACTAACATGAAATACCTTACTGGCCCTACATATGTAGATATGTACATATATGGAAATTCTAAAAAAACAAAACAACTTAAGACTATGTCTTTCAGCCTTATGAAACTTAAAATAATTATAATAAATGAATAATTAGGAAAAAATCATCTCTTATGAGTGTTCGAAATAGGTAGATACATTATGGAATTTGTATCAGAAATTGGGTTAAATTTGCATAAAAGTGATCTAGATTTATTTGAAATTATTTTCCACTTTTATATTTACATACATACATACATATATACTCGTAAATATCCACTTATTGTAAGTTGAAGTGAAGTGCGAACGCTAGACCCAGACACGACACCCAAGCAACACGTGCATGACAAAATTCAAGTCGCCATAGTTTTCCACCCAAATTCTATGCATCACTTCCCGATCCTTAGCAAACATTTTTTTTTTTGTGCCAACAACATAAAATTAACTTTTCACACTTGGATGGTCACACGGGTACGTCCTTCACATACGCTGCATCATACTATTCATAGATATTGTGGTGCGTTCCTTAAATTCTCCTCGATGTCCCATCATTATTTATACTCACTTACTTCTTTTCCAGGTATTCAACTTCATTATATTCATATGACTAAAATCAGGGCATCCAATAACTGTACCACCACTGACTCATTATCGCCGGTTGCTTAACCCCAGGTACTGCCTTTCTAGCCATTTTCACGCAGATATCTTTTCCAAATAAATAAGCAACCAACCATCAGACTGGAAATATACCAGATACATCCAGGGAGGAAGAAAACAATTCCCACCAAAGCATGAGTACCAACATACAGCTCCACACAAACAAATCTATTTTAATAGTGTGTACGTGCGGAAGGTATAAATCTCTTATGCCTCTGTAGTTGTGTATCTCACAGTTCATAAGTACATAAGGCAAAACAAAATTGGCATTTGACGCCACGCCTCAGTTCCACCACGAGCTAATGTGCGTTTACATTAGTATGGGTTGGAGACAGATACCCGCCTCTCTCTCAATTGATGCCGCTCCTAACTAACACAACTGAAATATATAAGTTAGTGGTTTCCTCGCAGCAATACGATGACGCCGGGACCGCCTCGATGAGTGTGCGCCAGAAGCGGGTGTAATGACATTTGATTCTGCCAGCCACGCTTTTGTATTGGGGTTGGTTAGGGTGATATACTCATGCCTTTTATGGGGAAAGCTTTCACTTTCGACACGTAATACCATTCAAGCGATTTGTATGCGGCGTGCGTCAGATCCAATGAAAATAATTGTGCTTTTATTCAATTCAGTGTTATACTCGCGTACTATTGCCGGCGTGGTTGCTATACTCGTTCATCGTGTGATGTAACAATGAATGCGCCGCGTATCGGCTGCCGGTTTCGCGCGAAAACCACTTCATAACCGTTTGGGGAAACCGGCATACGAGAACGAGCGTAAACTCGTAAGAGCTCGCGCAAGTATTCTTTGGAAATTCTCAATTAGTCGCTGCACGTCACACACTCATTGACGGAGGGAAATCTTAAAACAACATTTTTTTGTTATTTTTTAAATAAGTTTTCGAATTTTATCTGATATTGTCATCGAATTCTGGGAAAGATGGAAACTAGTTTAAGTTATCAGACGATCTGAATGAAATTCCGCGAGCAAATGAGAGTTCATTTGCACGCTTTGACTCAGTTTTTGTTTGTGGAAATTTTACCTCGATTATGACTCGGTATCAATGGGTTTAGATACACTCGTTCTGACGCGTGGGGTCCATATTCCGAGACGGGATTTCACAACTCTAATTGTAAACGGTATAATTAATTGGAGAATGGTTGGATAGACGGGTGTAGTAGGATAGAATGCTATTTCCTTTGATGTGTCAATCGAACAATGCAAGAGGGTTTTTTAAATTCTCACTGACGTAAATTCCGGCCTTTGTATATTATTTGAAAGGTAAAACTACATTTCGAACAAACCTGTGTGTCATATGAGGAATCATACCATATCTATACCATACATTTTCAAAGCTTAAAATAGGGTGTGGATAAAAAGCAAATGTTCTAGCATTTACTGAGTGAAGTAAGGCCAACGTGTAGTATAAGTTTGTATTCGATAAAATACATTTCAAAAATTGTGAAATTTAGTTTCTCGCATCTATGAAATTTACCCGCGGTTGCGTAACCATTACCCATCCACTTATGACTGGTAACTTTACCCAGACGGAAAGTTATGAATTTAATATTAAAGTATTGAATGGGTTCAAACATGTATCTACATATACATATATGTACATATGTATGACAAGTGCGCAAGATTATTCGATCTCTTAATGGGAATTCTAAAACAACTTGTCGTTTTTCTAGTAACTTTGTTAAGAAAATAGCACGTTTAATATACATACATATGTACATATATCAAATAAATGTGTTTCATATGGCATTTTGCCTGATTATTTAAAACTTGCTGAAGTCATACCATGTTTAAAAAAGGAAATAAAATTGATATTAATACTTGACTATTTCTTTGCGATCCGTTATCTCAAAAATCTTCGATAAAGCTATTAAGATGAGAATGGTCCAGATCTTAAAAAATAAAAATAAAAATTTCGGTAATGTCAAATTGGTTTTCGCTCAGGCTAGTATTAGTTTAGTTTTTTAGTTTTTATTTCATTTTTATTAATTTCTACTTAAAACTACCTTCCCTAGACAAAAATGCTTAGAATTTACTTACTTGTCTTAACTATTGTAAAAATAACTTACTGGCCGCCTGCGGACACTCTACATAGAACATAAGAACATCAGAACATAATAATTCGTCTTTCGACGATTCATACACATATGTATGTATGTATATATGTGTACCTACTTATGGGCTAACTTAACTTAATTTATGCTAAGAAAATATATTTGATAAAAAAAAAAAAACTTAGCATAGTAGATATGATCATTTTTGTTTTTATTCACATAAAACTTTAAACTACCTGAATCGAACTTTATCTACCTTAACCTACCTTAATATATTATATTTATATGTATATGTTTATATGTATAGTATATATATGTATAGTATATATGTATATGTGCATATGTATATCTCTTTTTTTTTAGTTTTATAAATACATATATGTATGTACCTACATACATATATCATTATTATTTTTTTTTATACCAAAAATTAATTCTACCTGCCACCCTAGCCTACCTTAACCTACCCTAAACTAACCTAATTTACCGCAACCTACCCTATACTATGTAAGTCTGCCAATGGCGCTTGGCAGGCCGTGCCTTGAAGAGGCTATATGAACCGAAAGTATCACTGATGAAGTTCGCTCCAACCAGCAAAAGCGTTGATGTTTTCGGACAACGTCTCCCCGATCCCGGCGCGACACCTGAGGCACTCGGGCTCACGGAGTGCGACATCATGTTCGTAGTGTGACCCGTACAATCCTGGCCCTGTTTTTTAGGACCTCGTTCGGATAAAATTTGGTGTACTCAGATTCGGGCGTCCTATGTAGCTCGAGACAAAGACATTGTTTCACAAACAACCGAATCCCTTCCATCCATAGGCAACCATGGGCATGATTAAGGCCATTACCTTCATTCTGGAATCAAGTTGGCTGCTATGAAAAAGCAATCTTGTCAGAGTGAAATCGCCCGGGCCCTTGTCAGAGCAGCATCTATATGTTTGTTAAAATATAGATACTGATCTAGCACGATCCCAAGCTATCTGACAACACTTTGTCTCGCCAGTGGACGCCCGTCCCGTCCAAAAATTGAGAACCTGCGCTAATTTTTTCTAGTATCCCGAGAGGCCATAGGCAATGCGTTCTGAATAAAATACATTCACAATACTCCTGATTTTTTTCGAAGTCACGCTGCAGAAGAGTAACAATGACGTCGATCGTTGGACCTGATCTGACAATTAAATTTTAAATAAATTAAATTAGATCGTCCGCGTATGCTATTGAGTGGGGAAGAGAAGCTATTCGATAACTGAAATAAATGCTGAAAGGGATCAGCGAGTTCACCGTACATTGCTGCAGTTCATTGTTAATATCAAATGGTTGGGTAGAAGTCACATTGGCAATTTTCACTATGAAATTTTTACCGGTTAACATATCAAAAATCATAAATAGCAGTGGCTTACTTATGCCCAACCGACTGAGCTTGTGGTAAAGTCCTAGCCATACGGTGTCGAAAGTTTTTTCCAGGTTAATCAGACAGGCACGCGTGCATTGGTTCGTACATTTATTCCACGGGATATTCGTTACGAGTTTCGATGCGGCATGGGCAGTGTTGTCCATTCCCATTGAGACAGGGCTCTATTGACCACCTTCTCGAAGACCTTGCTGATACTCGAAGGAGAAGGATTGACCGGAGATTTGCCGGGTTAAATGATTCTTTCTCCCTATTGTGGATTGGTTGCACCACCGCAGTCTTCCAGTGCACTGGATAATATGCATTATTGAGTGCATTGTTGAATAGGATGGTGTACCTCTTTACAGTCACTGGTGGAAAGTGCCTAAGCACAACATTAGATATACCGTCGATACCCGTGGATTTTTTCCTTTTTAATGACTGAAAGATCATATGGAGATCTGCCGTCGAAATGAACATAAGCTCTCACACTGGCGATCGCATTGTTTGCCATAAAATCATCATTGAACCTGGTAAAACCAAGGTTCTCTGACCGCGTAGTTTGACAGATTCCTATTGGAAGGTGGCAAAGCGTGGCCAACGCACCCTACTGTAATCATAGTGGTACGTTTGGACGTACTCTTCCATTTCCGCGAATTCCTCAGATACATAGTCCGCAGTGGTCACTGTCATATATGAAGGTCCGAAGACAGCTAGTAAGCCATTCGTTCGTGTCAGCAAGTCTCAGTCGAGAGTCAAGCAGCATGAGATCAAGATAGGAGCCGCTCCTAGGATACGACGGACTATTCGTTGCGTTGTGAGTATCTTGAGTCTGTACTCTATGCTCTGCAGAACCCACCAATGGCTTAGCAGACTCCCCCTACTAAAGTGCCCTTCTGAATTTTCGGTCAAATAAATATATGTATGTATATAACGGTTTAATGTTAGGAAGCATACCGCAGCATTGTGATTTGAATTTATTAAAGACTTTGATACGGTAGATCCCAAAATACTTTTAGACAAACTATATAGGTGCGGATTTCGAGGTAGTTTTCATAGTTGGCTTCATTTGCATCTTTCTAACAGAGCTCAAAAAGTTGGTGTATTAAGATCGAATAGTATAGTTTCTATGGGTGTTCCTCAGGTTTCTGTTCTTTTTTAAATATTTATTAATTTCTTTTACAGACGATATGGCTTGTGCTTTTAGTGCTGATTCTGCTTTGAATTTTTCTGTGGCCATTAATCATGACCTTGAAGTGATTAGTCATTGGTTTTAAATATGTAGACAAAAATTTGAAATTGATTTGCCTTTTGTACACCACTGTATGCGTACACGAACTTCAACTATTTTTAGTAAATAATGCTGTCTATGGATTGTGTCATACGATGAGGTGATTGTACAGAAAACTCTCAATTAGCAGAGATTAATGTTTATAAAAGGGAGAAGTAAATAAAAGAATGGAATCTGTCTGTTACTAACAGCTGCTGTGTACAGTGTTTTTTTTATTGAAGAAACGTCCTACAGTTTCAGAAGTGGGATCGCGTGCATGTAATTTAACCAAAGTTCAGTCGCAGTCAATACCGGGTTTCGTTGCTTAGACAAAGTGTAAAGTGTTCGACGTCAAATACCAAAAATGTCCGAAGAGTGGGCAGTTTTCGTGGAATCAGCTACAGTTGTGCGGCTAAAGGAAGTTCTACGTTTATTAAGGTTGCAGACTACGGGCACTAAAGCAGAGCTGAAAGTCCGAGCACATGAAGCAGCGCAGGATTTACTGGACGACGAACTTCGGAAGGTGATGCACGATGCTACTGCGAAGAATAGAGAAAATGGGACCGACGATTCAATCGCACCTGATAAGGCTGTATCAGACGAGGAAAGTGACCTTGATGACAACGAGGAAGAACGTCTGGATGAAGAACTGGCAAAGCTGCGACGTATAGCAGAAAAGAAGAAGCAGATTGTCCAATTAAAACAGCAACTTCGTGAGCTGAAGATAGAAGATGCTACCAGTTCCTAGTCAGAGTCAAACGTTGTCTCTAATTTTAAAGACATTGAGGATTCCTTCACTCCATTTAGCGGAGATGATAACTACCCCGTCGAAAGATGGATTGAGCAATTCGAGGAATGCTCTGAAATACTTCGCCTGGATGAAAGGGCTAAATATGTATACGGTAAGAGGCTTCTAACTGGTACCGCGAAATTGTACATTCGAACAATTAATCTCAAAAGTTGGTTTGAATTAAAAAGTAACTTAATAAGTGAATTTCGCAAAGACGTAACAAGATCAGATGTTTACGGTGAGCTCCGTGATAGGAAAAAACGGCAATATGAAACCATGCAGCAATATATGTATTTTGTATATGCAAGAAATTGCTTCGCATATTGACGTAGATGATGCAGATTTAATGCAATTTATAATAAGAGGAATCCCCGATACAGAATTAAATAAAACAATATTATACAGCGCAAACAATATAGCGGAGCTTAAAATTGCTTTGCGCAAATACCAAAAACAAAAACAAATTTCTTATCAAGGCAGTGTGGGAAAATCACTCAAAAAAACAACTGGTTCATCTGGTCAGCAGCCTGTCAATTCTAAGTCAAAATCAGCAATGATAACAAGCAACGTGGGAGAAATGCCAAACAAGATGTCACATGCTTTAAGTGTGGGAAACCCGGTCACATCTCAAGAGTATGTGCAGATCAAGATCCAGTGATGACAGTGGAAAAGAAAACCGAGAAGCCAGTTCCGAACGATGAAAAGCAGCTAGACGTTGAAGGTGGATTCTACCACGGTGCCAGTACTTCTGCCAAGGTGAAAGGTAACGACTTTGAAAATATCATGAATTTTCAGTGGGCTGCAGAATCTGTGAGGAGTTCCACATCGCTTTTGACACTTTTGGACTCAGGGAGTCCCATTAGCTTCATTCAGGAGATGTTTCTTCCAGCAGTTTTCCTGTTAGCTTTAAAGTCTACGACACAATCATATTGCAGAATCAACGGCAGTCGTCTTGAAACTTTGGGAAGTATAGAAACCTGTGTCTATTTTAACAATAAAATTATACGTTTGGATTTAATAGTGGTTAAAAATTTCTCGATGAATTATCCTTTCATTTTAGGGCGCTTCAAATTAATCAAGAGTTCAAGAAAAATCAAATTCCTCAAGAGACATTGGATGGCTTAAAATATCAGAATGCGTTCAAATGTTGCAGTGAAGATATGGATATGGAAGCAGTAGATTTATCCAGGAAATATTAAATATTGATGACAACGAAATAGAGGGTGAGTTTCGAATAAATATGAGCGAAAACATAAGTGATTATCTTAAAGAAAAAGTTAAAGAAGTAGTTAAGCCAGCATATTTTATCAATAAAAATTCCTTTAAGCCGAAAACAGATTTTGAAATGAGAATCTTTTTGTCAAAAGACACTTCATTTTATTGTACGCCGCGAAGATTTCCATTTGCTCATAAGATAGAGCTTCAGAAGATTTTAGACGATCTTATTAAAAATGATATAATCCGCGAATCCACTTATCCATACGCGTCTCCTATCGTACTTGTCCAGAAGAAGAACAAGGAGATGAGACTATGTGTGGACTATCGTGAAGTGAATAAAATCACTGTACGTGACAATTATCCGTTGCCATTGATTGAAGATCACCTTGATCGTCTTAAAGATAAAAGGTATTTTACTACCTTAGATCTAAAAAATGGCTTTTATCACGTTCAATTATCTGAAGATTCCACTAAATATACATCGTTCATTACGCCATTGGGCCAATATGAATTTTTAAGAATGCTCTTTGGTCTCAGAAACGCTCCGTCTGTCTTCGAGAGATTTATGAAACACATTTTCAAAAGCTTAATCTCCGAGGGTTAGATTATCATATATCTCGATGATATTCTTATTGCGACCCTATTTGTTGATGAACATTTAGAAATACTAAGGGACGTCATAGCCATTGTTGTTAAAAATGATATAAGTTTACGATTTGATAAGTGTACATTTTTACAGCATGAAATAGTCTACTTGGGTTATAAAATTAACCAAAATGGTATTAGACCAAATGATGACAATCTAAAAGCAATTAAAGATTTCCCAACACTGACTTGTCTTAAGGACGTACATAGTTTTCTAGGACTATGCTCCTATTTTCGCAAGTTTATTAAAAACTTTTATAAAAAGTTCCCCAGCAAGGAAAAAACACATTTTTGTAGTTGTTGATGGCTTCACCAAATTTACTAAGTTTTACTCAGTCAAAACTACTCAAAGCAAGGAAACAATAGCTTGTTTACGATCATATTTTGAAAACTATTCTAGACCGAATAGGATCATTTCGGATCGGGGAACATGTTTCACCTCAAACGAGTTTGAGGAGTTCATGCAGGAATACGGGGTAAAGCATGTAAAGATCGCAACGCACTCGCCACAGTCAAATGGACAAGTCGAACGCGTTAATTGCGTCATTATACCCATGTTAGCGAAAGAGTGTGATGCTAACACGACAGGCAATTGGGACAAACATTTGGCTAGGGTTGAATTGGCCATCAATAATACAGTCAATAGAAGTACTGGGTTTGCCCCCAGTGTTCTATTGTTTGGACAAATTCAAAGAGGTGAACTTTCTGATCGTGTTCAAGAATATCTTGCTAATGCTTTAAGCAATAATCATACTAATCTTACAGATATTAGGAATCAAGCATGCAATAATACTAAAAGCACACAGGAACGAAGCAAATTATACTATGATAGCCGTCACACAGAACCGAGAGCGTACCAACAGGGCGATTACGTAATGATAAAAAACATTTCCACCACGCCAGGAGTAAACATCGCAAAATATCGCGGTCCATATGAGGTTAAAAGGGTTTTACCCAACGACAGGTAATCATTGGAGATATTGAAGGCCTGAAGCTAACCCGACTGCCATACAAGGCCATTGCATCACCTAGCAATATGAGGCCATACAGTGTAGAAGACATAGCAGATGTTGAGAACGTAGATGTTGCCAAGAGTGTCCCGAGGAACTTGATTCGTAGGAATGTATAAAATATCTAAGTGGATGTGGTATTTAGTTTGTGCTCAAGTCTGTTTTCCACGAAGGTTTTGTCTTATAATTTGCTATGTACTTACATATCTTGAATTTTTCTGATAGTATTGAATATATATTATAAATGTAAATGAAAGGAATTATACTATTATGTTACTCGAGGCTAACCTTCAGTGAACATATTTTAAATACTCAAAAAAAAGTTAATATAGGACCAAAACTACTTTATCCGCTAATAAATAGAAAATCTCAATTATCAAATTGTAATAAAACAATTATTCAAAAAGCTGTTTTTCAAGCTATTCTCCTTTATGGGGGTCCAGTTTGGGGTAAATGTGCTAAATGTTACAAAGTTGTGTGTTAAAAAGTTACAAGTGTCTCAAAATAAGTTGCTTAAAATGATGCTTAATCTTCCATGGCATCATTCTACTAGGGATTTACACAAAAAAGCTGATGTTGAATTGATCTCCGATAGAATGCAAAAACTTTATTGTAATTTTATTAATAAATGTAGTTACTCTGATAATCCTTTGCTAAATGAGCTAAATTTAAATTGAATATCTATGCACTTATTTGTCTTGACATATAATTAATATTACTAAATAGAAGGTTTTTGTTTTTCGTTGTTTCCCTCTTCACTATTTTCTTTTTCTGAATAAAAATATACCTTTATTTGTATTTTAAAATATATTTCAGTAGAAAGATATTATAATTATATCACATCTCTGTACAAATTGTAAATTAATTTTTATTAATGGAATTGTTAAACTATATTGAACCATATATATAATATAACTTTACTTTATATGAAGTTTGTAATCAATACGAGTATATGTGTATGGTGGGGGCACATTGTAATCGGTTCGATTACCCCATCAGGATGGCCGAACTGTAGACAAAAATTTGAAATTGATTTGCCTTTTGTACACCACTGTATGCGTACATGAACTTCAACTATTTTTAGGAAATAATGCTGTCTATGGATTGTGTCATACGAGGGGATGATTGTACAGAAAACTCTCCATTAGCAGAGTTTAATATTTATAAAAGTGAGAAGTAAATAAAAGAATGGAATCTGTCTGTTACTAACAGCTGCTGTGTACAGTGTTTTTTTATTGAAGAAACGTCCTACAAATACATAAAATGATAGTCAGTGACGAGAATCATTTTATTGTAATTCCAGTGGCAATAAAGCAGATTATGGGTATTTTCTCTTCCACTGTAGTATTTGCAAATGATTTTGACAGTAAAACTATTTGTAGCTCAGAATCTAATGCTCAGACATTTTTCCCTCAACACCCTTGCATCCCTCAGGTATGAACATACAAGTGCATTAAAGATATACCTTACGGCGCTCTACTTTTTGAATTCTTATTGGGTAATTATACCCGGGACAGCCGTTTCTTCCTACAAATACTCCTCCGGAACCATTCAACTGATTTTGACTAAACTTACCAAGGTGATCATGTGGACATCGCTGAGTGTCCGTACGTTTTGTTTTTTCAAATCCGACTTATTATTGAGGAATAATCACCGAAAACCCGATTTTCCAATGTGGATCAGACTCACCATCGGGAAATAGTCACCGAAAAACTAATTCTCAATTGATGTCTATGGGAAAAATGTCACGCGCAAAATCGAATTTCCCGGAGGGAAAAAGATTCTACGGATTGTTTAAAAACGGCGAAGCCCTTGCCAGTTTACGCTGCGCACCTCTCGCTTCGAACTCAATTTTTTCAGACATTTCGGACATTTTTCGTCTTTTTATTTTCCAAAAATAATCATAAATATTTAGGCAACTTTTTCGTATAAGGTAATTAGAAATTGATGTTATAACAACTGAGATATTAACGAAAATCGTTCTGATAGACTTACTATAGAAATAAATACATAGGAAAAAATAACACTTGAGCTAAAAAGAGGTAAATAAGACATTGTGTTATAAGCGAATATATTTTTACTTATAAATTGCTTAGATCATGCCAAGGTTGCGTCAAAGAACTAACATTGGGAGACGAACAGTGAATGCCAGACGACACGACAACGAATCGTCCTCCAATCAATCTAATGGCAACAGTGAGGACACACGAATTGTACAAGAATTCCAACGAAATCTGGATAACAAGTCGTACTACATGTGCTCAAATTGCTACCGTTTAGACTACACGAATACAACTGACAACTACATCTGCAATGCTTGTGTTAAGAATCCAACTAAATTCACACCTGTAAATAACATGTACCCTGGCGACGTTCCATCAGAACTCAAAGAACTGACCATGGTTGAGCAATTGTTATAGCTAGAGTACATCTCGTAATGAGAATACATCAAGTTCGCACATATGGTTCAAATGGACAGTATCATTACTCTGGAAACGTAATCAATGTAGCTCAAGATATACTTCCACCCGCAACTTCACTTCCTGTTGCACCAGATAACTTAGGTATAGTGATCGTCAGACGTGCTGGTATGGATGGTTTTACTGATTTCAGAGTTAGAAAACATGTTGTTCTGAATGCATTGATATGTCTTCAACGAATCAATCCTTTTTATGCTGATGTAGTAATTGACCAAGATCGAATTTCAAGTTTACCTGATGATGGCAATATTGCGAATGATTTACCGTTCATTGAAGATGGAGAAATTCTAGAAAATTAACCTGAAGTTGTAACTATAGAAGAGAATGTTGTCACAGCATTGTGAGCTTCTTGCTATGGTTAACCAGCTTGGTATCCCGACTCTATTTCTAACACTAAGCGCAGCTGATCTCTGGTGGCCATGTCTAATTCGTCACTATGGGATATCTGACGAATAACGCGACACTTTGAGTGAACATGAATTAGGACGATTGATGCAGAAAAAGTTGAACGAAAACCCAAAACCCCCCGAATTTAAACAGTGAGTCAAAGGGGGCGCTCAGCTCAATTTTTTCAAAGCAGCCCACCTGCATTGAATTCCTAGTTTATAATGGATTAGTATAGGTTGAGCACAGTTTGCTGGGGTGGTAGGTACTTAGTACTTACAATAACAAAATATATCCTCTGCTTGTGCCACAACATAAAGGGTCCGCCAAATAATTTTTTTTTTTTTGAAAATGCTATAAAAAAAACTACTGAATATTTTCTCAAATTTCTTTTTTTATTTGTACAATCCTTCCGGTTAATAATGGAAAATAATTTCATTCAAATGGCTGCCTCGGCTGGCCATGCAGTAGCCTACACGATCGGTCCAATTTTTAAGCACATTATCGATTGTGTGCAGCTGTATTTCACCAATGGCTTCACGAATATTGTCCTTTAAAGCGTCAATTGTCTCTGGCTTGTCGGCGTAACACTTATCTTTGACGGCACCCCACAAATAATAGTCCAACGGTGTCAAATCGCAGCTCCGAGGTGGCCAAACGACATCAGTTCTGCGGCTGATAATGCGATCTTCAAAAACAGGGCGCAAAACATCGAGTGTAGCTTCGGCTGTGTGACACGTAGCGCCGTCCTGTTGAAACCAAATGATGCCAATATCCTCCTCTTCAATTTTTGTGAACAAAAATTCGTTCAACATGGCCCGATAACGATCGCTATTGACTGTAACGGCCACTCCTTGCTCATTTTCGAAGAAAAATGGCCCAATTATGCCTCTGGACCAAAATCCGCACCAAACAGTGGCTCGTTTTGGGTGCACCGGCTTTTCAATGTATGCGTGCGGCTTTTCTGTGCCCCAAATGCGACAATTTTGCTTGTTTACATACCCGCCAAGATCAAAATGAGCTTCATCTGAAAAGATGATTTTTTTGGCAAAATCGGCATCTTCTGTAAGTCGATCGCAGGCCCACTTAGCGAAGCGAAAACGCATTGGATGGTCAGTTGGCTTCAACTCCTGAACCAATTGGACTTTGTATGGCGTCATGCCAAGGTCTTTATGCAAAATTCGTCTCAATGATGTCTCCGAAATGTTCAATTGTTGAGAACGACGGTGAATTGATGTTGATGACGCTTCACGCACACTTTCTGCCGCAGCAGCAATATTCTCGGGTGTACGTACTGTTTTTGGCTTTTCACGCTTTGGTTTATCGATGAGGATGCCAGTTTCTTTCACTTTTTTCACAAGATAACGAACATACGGAGCTGACGGTGCTTCTCTTCTTCCAAAATCCGTACGCAATTTTCGCACACATTCTGCAACATTACCATGATTTTCAAAGTAATGTCGCAATATTTCTCAGCGTTGTTCAAGCGTATACACAACCATATTCGTTCAGCGGAAGGATAAAACTAATTATCTGTCAAATCAGACATGAGCTAAGTGTTACCATTCACGAAATAAGCACTACTTGAAAAAAAAAACGTTAGATGGCGGACCCTTTATAATTCGATTAATTTGTAATAATAATCTTCAGTCCGGTAGCTTTATACTTTTTAAAAATACATACTATGACATCACCTCTAACACATTTATAGTGTTACAAAGTTTTAAAAATATTTTTCGCGACATCTGGCTACCTTTAAACGGAAGCTATTCTAGCTTGTATTGTATTTTAAATGAATCCATTTTCCACAAAAAAATTTAAATTATTGTTTTTTAATTCTAATTACAAGGAAATTCTCGATTTATTTTCTGTATTGGGCTAAAAAATTAATTTTAGCTTACATTTTTATTGCTGTAATTAAACTTTTCATTCAATAATTTTGTGCCTTGTTTGCGAAATTTAATTGTTCACCAGCTTTTCTTTCTAGTTCTTTATGAAATATAAATCGCTTATATTTTTAAGCTTAATTATATAAATTGAGTGATGTAGATTCAAGTTAATACCTGCATTATTAGTGTGTGCCTATAGTTACCTCAATTGTTACATCTTTATATTTCTTAAGAAAAGAAAACTAAAATAAAAAATATAAATAATTAAACTTATTGAGAGCGCCGTAGCGCAGTTCTCGCAAAACACGGCTCAAACAAACCCGTTGTAGACTGAACCGATCGCTTATGATGGATTCGCAAGATTGTAGCAGCTCAGGTTTACAACACCCTTTATTTCCCACCAAATACACAAAAGGACCTTCGAACTCTTGTTTTAGTGTTTGATGTTTAGGGCGATGGTAACGATTTACCTTGCTTGGCTTCTAGGGATTATCGGAGCAGCAACTGAAAAGATCGTCTTTCAACATTTCTCAGTTTCAATTCATGATGAACCCAATTGGCTTGCTTCTGGATTTTAATCGTACAGAAACTGCTTGTCAGTGACACTTTAATGATATGAAACTTGGTCTCTGGCTTTGAAAAAATGAAATAGATTTCGGGTCTTTGAAAACAAGATCTTAAGGAGAATCTATGGTGGAAAACAGGTCCATTAAACAGACAAATTGAGAAAATTTTTCAATCAAGAACTTGAATAATTTTATTCGAGCATTGTTCGAGTAAAAAATCGCGAAGATTAAGGTGTCCAGGACACTTAGAACGAATGGACAGTGGATGAACATTCAAAAGAAAATGAATGGAAAACCAGATGTCGGCTCCGAGTGGCAAGTTTCGACAATCAGGAAAATCATTTCGAAATATAATTTCGGTGACTTTGCTTTCGAATTCGAACCCTGTGTTATCGGCCTCAGAAGCCAACATATAAAGAAAGACTTTTAACGCTGATGTTTTAATTCATGTCTCGAAGAGTAAAAAACTAAACATTTTGGATCCTAGTATTTTAAGAGAATGGGTTGATATACTTTTTGTGTAGAAAAAAAAGCATAAAAAAAGGTATATATGTATGAATATATGCCAATATTGGGGAAGTAAGAGTATTGCAAAGTCATTTCGAAAATCCACTGAAATACGAATCAATTCGCAGTAATTATGACATTATTGGGTAAATCAGTTATTTTGTTAATATCAAATTAATTTTTGTCGCCATAATTTTCATGAGGCATATCATCAATATTTATTTTAATTCCTTCACAATAATTCCCATCTGATATAAAACACTTGCGTCACCGCTCTTCCCAAGCCTCGAGGCTCTTCGATGCATTTATATGACCCTGAACATATATATACATATGTATGTATATATTTTTTTTATTTCCAAGTTAAATTACATCTGTCCTAAGACTCTAAGTAATTGTTTTAAAAGATATAATTGGATCCATTAGATTGTGAGACCAGTGTCTTACAAAATTTTTTCTTACTTACTTTTCTTCTACTTTAAGGTGTTAACAAGATTTGCCATCATGAAACACATTTACTCATACTTTTATAAGGGATATTAACATAACATACATAAATTATACATAGGTATAATAACATTCATATGAATTGTACAATAGATCTACTGGCCTCAGTCTTTTTAGTCGTCTTCTCGTGTTAGCTTCTTGGTGAGGTAGATTTCGTATTTTGTTGTTTAGATGATTTGATTATTTATACTATGTTTTTTGATAAGACATCCCGATGTATGTCTTCATTAGAACTATACCAGGGTGCATTGACAATCGTCCGAAGTATTTTTGTTTGTAGTGGTTGTATGATATCGATGTTTGATTTAGCGGCTGTTCCCCATATTTGTCTTGAATATTAGAGTGATTTTGTCGGAATCCAAATGTGGATAAGGTGTTTCTGTTTTAGTGGTATGAAGATACGATCAAGCAGGATTTTTTCGAATATTTTCGAAACAATCGGTAGTATACTAATTGGCCTGTATGATGATGGTCTTGTAGCATCTTTGCCTGGTTTCGGAATTGCTATTATTTTGGAAACTTTCCATACCTTTGGAAAGTAGTCAAGTCTTAGGATGGCTTTAAAAATATTTCTAATATAAGTAAGAGCTCTATCCGGCAATTCTTTCAGTATTTCTCCTGTTATTATGTCATACCCAGGCGCTTTTTTACATTTAACGTTGTTTTTTATGAAGTGTTTTATTTCGTTGGTTCGTATTTTTTTATTGCCATTTTCGTAAATGTGGAGATACTTCTATCTGGGGGTGGTATATTTCGTCTGTTGGAGCCGTAGGTGAATGTTGTTTTAAAATATTCTGCTAATGTTTTTGCTTTTTCGGTGTCTGTTATGGCCCAAGTACCATTAGTTTTCATCAGAAGTGGTTGGTGGTTAATTCCTTTCTTCAGCTTTTGGTTTAGCTTCCACAGCGAATAGTTTGTTGCTTGAGTTGCTGTGAGGTTTGACAAGAATGTATTGACATGTTGATTATTATGTTCTTTGAGGAGGTCTTTGAGTTCCTTAGTCGATTTGTTATAGTTCGCTTTGTCCAATGGTGATTGCCAAATTTTTATTTTATTATTCAACTCTATAATAGCGTTTTCAAGGTCATAGTGTGTCTTAAGAGGAATCCTTGGGGCAATTTTTTCTTCAATTACTTTTCGAAGAGTGTTCCAATCGGTTTTATGGTTGTTTAGAGAAGGGAAGGAGCATCGTACTTTTTTAGTAGTGGAGTATTCGACTATAAAAGGGGAATGGTCAGATGACAGTTCAATAAGCTTATGCTTAATTGAGTATTACGGGTCTACAACGGGTTTGTTTGTTAATTGAGTATGATTAATGTTCTTGGTAATAAAGAAGTCAATGAGGTCTGGCTTTTTCTTGAAGTCACTTGGCCAATAGGTTGGCTCACCAGTGCTTATGAATTTGCAGTTATTTTTTGTTATCGCCTCCATTTTTCCCTTTTTTGCTGGTTAATCTTGAGCCCCAGTCGACATGTTTCGCGTTAAAGTCGCCCCTGCAATAAAACGCGGGCCCAATATTTTGATGTATTCGGAATACTGCTGATGACTTATTGTATATTTTAGTGGACAATACAGAGCAGATAGAATTAGTGGTCCGCATGCATCTTCTATTTGAATTGTCGTTGCTTGTATGTTGTCCCTTACATATTCTTGAAGAGCATTGTATTTAATGTCTTATGTAATTATTTTTGCTGATCCTCCATGTGTCGTATTTAGGTATTTTTATAAAGCATTTATTTGAAAAGTGGGTTTCTGAGATTAAAAGGATGTCGGTGGAGTTGTGAATTATAAATTGTTTTAATCCAGAGGCATGTTGGTTGAACCCCTTTGCATTCCATACTTCTATTTTCAATTTTGTATTATTGTCCATTTATTTTTCTTCTTCTTCTTCTTCTTCTTCTTTTCCTTTTTCCGGCGTTGTTATGGTCAGAAGTGTAGGACCATAACCTTCCCACTTAACTGCATTCCTACTGGTCCGCTTGTGGGGTCCGCCGGTTTGACCTCAGAAAGTAGCGGCAGGTTTTCCGGTTTGGGATTACTTCATCGCTAAGGCCAATCAAATGCTGCTGTTTTTGCATTTGTTTGCACCAATTGTTTTTTTTTTTTTTTTTGGTGACACGGGCATGCTCCAGATTTTTTTGTTTGATGTTACTCTTACAGCACCGGTGATCTCCAGTCGTGTCAACCCACTGATTTGCATGTACACTTGTGGAACAGCTTAATGGTGGTATATGTGTCCCTAGGCTCACCTTTTCTAAATTGCCTAGATGTGATTTTTGTTTACCTTTGTTTTAGTCGCCTTTTACGACAAGCGAGAGGTATCGCTGCAGGGATATTCTTAACCCGTCCCTGCACGGATCCATTTATCTGTCCATTTATTTTTGTAATAAGTAAAGTTAATATGTTCATCATGGTGGATATTTGTGATATACGCTGTTTCATCATGCTTTTTAGTTTTGATAAATCGTTTAAAGTTTTGGTTTCATTTAGCGGTGTGTTAGCTTCGTTTATAATGTTATTTCTCGTGTCATCGGTTAATGTTGTCTTAGAATTGTTTCTATTGTGCGATGCTTATATGGCGGAATTTTTTTATCTAAATCTAGCGATTTCGAAACAAACTTCACTGACACATGTTTCATGCCCAAAATATCTTTAAAAAATTCATGGCATAAACCAATAGATATGCCATTGTAGCTTGTCAATATTTTTCACTACTTCAACGAATTCATCCATTGTTGAACTTTTTTTCTTTGAATTAAGTACGTTGTCGAAGTACACATTGTTAAATTGATAATTTCTCTGAAATTGATTTGTCCATTAAGCTGATAATTGCCGCCACTATACTATCGCATTGATTTTACTTACCACACTCACTTGTCACCAGTATGTTCGATAAATAAATTCAATAATTTTTTAAGACTTCTCTGCACCAACCATGTATACACACCTTTACTGTCATCATCCGTGTAATATGATAGTACAAGAAGTTCCTCAATCCATTGGGTTCTGCACTTTGTTATTGATATTTGTTGATGTTCTGCCTGCTTCTATACTGATATTCAGAGATATATCAAGGGGAGAAGAGCATTGTTTAGTGAAAACCCTGCTGATACAGTTGTTAGCAGCAGCAGTAAGCACATACCTATGTGGGTTTTATTAAGATATTCAAGGTCCCTCGTTCCTCGGGTTTGTTGTTTGAAAATTGTACGTGTATTGTTTCAGTCGGTTTCTCGGTTACCGAATATTGCTTACCCGGCAATATGTCCTCACACGGGGGCAAATAGCATTAATGAGGTTATCATAATGCAGACTCAAGCAGTAACAAATGAAATGCAGAAAAAAATGAATGCGAGTAAAAAAGAGAGGGTATCGAATGCATGCAGAGTATGTGTATGCCTAAAGGAAATGAGGTGAGAATGCGATATTTTGGGTGGTCCAGTTAATGCCTTGCTATCACCTTTTGTTTCCCTTGTTGCAGCATCAGCAGCACTAAGTCTTCACTTTCTAGCCCATGGTCTACCTTTCGAGTTTAGTGCAAATTAAGTTGTTCACATTCTCATGAAGCGGGTATGGTTTTTCTCTTTTGGACGACGAAAATCATGTCTGAGTCAGTTGCACTCGTGAGTGCTTGTCCTTGTCGGTACGAATAGTGACTCGATCACAGTTGCGGACTTGAGTTGCGTACCTGTTAAATCGATGGCGGGGAAAGGTTCTTGATTCATATAAAAAGTGAATTACCTGAATTATTGCCTATTGCATCAAGATGTTTATTATTTTTGTTGTATCTTTATTAGTGTGTGTATTAAAGTATATATAAAATTTGCTTCGATGTGTTTTTTCATGATCTAAAATTCCGAGTGTATTTCACCGACAAAGGTAATCAGATGGTTGAATGCCTACTGGGTGATATCATGTCGAGTTTTATTATTGTGAAAAAATGTGTAGTACACCCTAGAAGGTTAACATACATTTCCAATGTATCATAGTAATATATTTTTAATCGAATGAATCTTCATATGAATATTGCAAGTAGTGCATTTGATGGACTATCGGCTTGTGGGCCTTTTGAGCTAGGCATCTGCTAAGAACTTCTCACTATTACATGTGTGAAGGAGCGAACAATTGAGGAGCCAAAAATTGAGGATCTTGGATTGCTTAAGGACGTGGAATTTTTTCAATGCCCAAATTCGAATGATATCAGAAAAACAGGCGAGAAATTGACTTAAAAATATGCCTCCTCTAGAACAGACTGCCATCTTAACATACATACTTAATTCATGACTACGTATTTAATTTCCGGTCTCCAAAAAAACTCTCAATTTTTCTTCTGATTTATATTTGACCAGGAACAATTCCCGCATGAATTTTCGCAGCAAGGTGCCATCTAACGGATCAAAAAGTCGTATTAAGTCGCACCGACCAATCACTCTCTTCCCATTGTTCTCTTCATTGAATCAAGACCTGTGACCAGTCATCAGAAATGGAATTTATGTTTATATAAACAAACCTCTAATTTTTCTCCACCAAACATCTGAACTTTCTTCCATACACAGAGGCCATTGTGTGCCGTAACGCACAATATACCATAGGATTGCTAAATAAGGCTAAGTTAAAATTGCCGCTGCCACACGGGCAAATTTATTAAAGGCGGTCAATTCTCAAAGGATTCGTTTGTTGTCTGATAGTAGATATACCGCTGCGACTCTCTCTCATTCTCTCTTCTCTCGGACTTCAGGCTGGCTTCTTTGTACCCTTTGGGAACACACAATAGGGTGAATGGGAGACAAATAAATACAAATAATACTGATTCGCCCGGAGAACAAACACAACCAGACAATAGCAACAAAAAACAATACACAATAAAGGACAATATGTTAAGGACACCCTGAACGACGATTGCCATTACTCTATCGCTGCTGCTTCTGCAATTGCTATACGCGCAGATCATCGTAGGTGTAATCCAGAACAACGGGTGTTCCCAGATACCGAACCATTGTTTGGCATTTGAGGTGAAACCTCTTCACGTACAAGAAAGATCAGTGCCGTAAAATGTCAAACCTTTGATTCGAACTGGCAACATCTCAATCAGATTGCCGCAACACCCCCACCACGAGGAAAACCAAACATTACTGCTATATTACTTTACACATTGAAATGCATGCCCTGATGCATGCATGCTCACGTGTACACTTCCATACCTGCAACAACATAATCACCCGGAAAGGTAAGCATCGAATACCAAACCGAGCAGGCTATGAAGTTTGTGATTGTTTTCACTTTTGGGAACAACACCCTCCATTGTGCGGGGTTGATTTTGGGTGCTGGAGTTATTGCCATAACTAATCGGAACAATTTCATAGATTTCCTCGGCAATTGAGCGTGGAGAAGGTCATTTGTAATCCTGAACGTATTTAATGTATAGTTTATACAAGATCGATTTAATGGGGTCGGGCTTGAAAATTGAGAAACCCTTAGGACTTTATAATGGGCAGATTATTTTTTGTTACGCATGTTGCAAGGCAGTAAACAAAGTCTATCGAGGATTTCTTCATTATATTCTGCGGTTCAAAATGAGCCGTGCAAGTCTGGATCGATGGAAATGAGAATAAAGGGATGGGTATAATTGAATAAAAGGTGGGATATGTTGGGTCGTTGGTATATTTGGTGTAAATAAGAGCTCGGTATCTACTGATATACACCGATTTTAACGCCTGCTAGAATTATCTTGCTTATTCGATTTCAGTAGGGCATTGATAGGGTAGGTTACTGTGATTGAAATTATGTATGCTAAATGGGGGCCCAGAGCAGTGAATTTAGAAGCATAATTTGATGCGAGATTTTGTCGAAGGCCCTGAAATCTGTGGCAACAACATCTACTTTTTTGCCACCCACTGTACAAGGACAAATTCATGTAGGTTAGTGATTGCTGATTGACCTTTATGGAACATATGTTGATTTGGGAGAAGATAAGCTTGCAGTGACAATAGCTGTGCATATTTCCAAAGCTGAGAAAATAAAATTTTGAAATAAGGCCGTGAGGGACAGAGACGATGGTTGGCACATATTTTCAGAGTACTCGTATGGTGGTAAGGCTTTTAGCACCAGACGACTAGTCATCGTTTATTTTCTTGATTACTAAGGCAGGAGTTATATTCACAGACGCTGGAGATTTCGGAGGCTAGTCTTTCATATAACGAAAGTAGCCATGATCGGGTTCAGTGAGTGGATAGAGAAATGAAAAAAGAGTTGAAAACAATTTTCGGATCATTGGAGGAAGTATTGAAAAAAAAAGTGGAGGGATAGCTGTTCATTTTTGCATTTATAAAGTGGTAAAGCTCTGCAGATCAGTGATAAGAGCGTATTGCATTCGGTTCAGGTATCGGAGGTAGAGAGATTCGTATAGTTGTGCAAAATCCATATTGCACGTAAGTGGAAAGGTTTTAAGCAAAAGGGGATTTAAGGTTTGTTAAGGTAAGTTAAGGTTGAGTACCGAGAAGATGCAGGCTATCTTTTTCACCCGAAAAAGAAAACAATGTTTTCTTCCAGGTACCTTTTTTTTTTTGAATGTGATCAATGTTGAATGGAAACCAACGGTTAAATACCTGAGTATTTATCTAGATAAGAAATTTATTTAACATTAACATTTATTGAACGCGTATCCAAAACCATAAACAAGGCCAATATCGCCACTAGATTGCTCTATACGTTCATTAATCGAAAATCTGAGCTTAGTCGTAAAAACAAACTTATAATTTATAAAGTAATTTTTCAAGCTATTATGTTATATGGTTGTACGGTTTGGGGTGATTGTGCCAACTGGCACTTGAAAAGACTCCAAGTAGCTTCAAACAAGGTGTTGAAAATTATGCTCAATCTTCTCCGTTATTACTCTACCATTGAACTACATCAAGTAGCGAATGTTCAATTGATTCGGGATAGAATTTCCTTACTCAAGTCAAATTCAATTGTCAATATGTTGATAACCCTTTAGTAATTCAACTAAATTCTTAGTGTTTTATTCTTTAACCCTAGAAAGATAACCTACGTCGATTCGACGTGCGCAATTTTTAGAAAATCATTGTAATTCATTAGTATATGGTGCCACTGCGCTATACTTTTTTGCCAACTCAGTCGACTAAAGGAACTTGCAGGAGACACACGTGCCGATTCGGTAAGTTTACTATAGTTTATATATAAACCCACTGAAAGAAAATCCTATACGTCGAAGTGACGTAGGTTATCTTTCGCGTCACTTCTTGTTATAAAAAAAATAATGTGTTTGATTAATTTGTGTATGTGTACATTTTTGAATACTATTGTTTGAATTTTATAGGTTATATTATAAAAACAAAATGGCGTCGCAAAGCGGTTCAGCAGATGCACAATTTAGCAGAATATTGCAAGGAATACTTGACGGTGATGAGGAGATCGAAGGATCGGACAGTGAAATAGAAAATAATTTATTGGAAGATGACATACAGAGTGATTTCGAAGTTGATGAGGAAAATATTTTGAGCACTGAAAATGTGTCTCAAAGTACCTCATCTGGTATTCAAAATTCTATTATTACTCCGCAACATTCAACGCTAAGAGGCAAAAACGATCATCGCTGGACGTCTACAAAAGGTAGAACAAGTAGCAGGACATCGGCTTCTAATATTATACGAACAGTCAGAGGTCCAACTCGAATAAATAAAAGCCTTTACGACCCTTCAGAATGTTTCAATATCTTTATAACCAACGAAATATTAGAGGAAATAACAAAGTGGACCAACACAGAAATTCAGCTAAAGATTCAAAGGACAAATGTAAAAGCAACCTTTAAATCTACAACTTGCGATGAAATTCGAGCTGTAATTGGAATATTGACTCTGACCGCTGCTTTGAAAGATAACCATTTGACGACGGATGAACTGTTTGATTGTTCGTACTCCGGAAACAGGTATGTTGCCGCCATGAGTAGAGAACGATTTGACTTTTTGATAAGGTGCTTGCGTATGGATGACAAAACCTTACGATCAGAACTTAGATCTGTTGATACATTTGCACCAATCAGACATATATGGGAAATCTTCATAGGCCACTGTCGATCTAATTACATCCCGGGAGCGTATGTGACAGTAGACGAACAGCTTTTAGGCTTCCGAGGCCGATGTCCCTTTCGCATGTACATGCCCAACAAACCTAATAGATACGGCATAAAAATAGTAATGATATGTGACAGTGCCACCAGATATATGATTGATGCAATTCCGTATCTAGGAAAATGTACCCAAACACAAGGATTGCCTCTCGGAGAGTTTTTTGTAAAGGAACTTACAAAATCGATTCATGGGAGCAACAGAAATGTGACCTGTGATAACTGGTTCACATCAGTTCCGTTGGCAAAAAACTTGCTAAGGCACCCATATAGTTTGACATTAGTTGGTACAATAAGGTCTAATAAGCGCGAAATACCGGAAGAACTAAAAAATATGCGTTCCAGACGTGCCGGAACATCCATGTTTTGCTATGATGGGCCCTTGACTTTAGTTTCCTACAAGCCAAAACCAAACAAAATGGTCTTTCTCCTGTCATCGTGCGACGAAAATGGTACGCTTCATCCAACCACATCAAAGCCAAATATGATCCACTTCTATAATGAAACCAAAGGCGGAGTGGATACGTTCGATCAAATGTGTTCCTCGATGTCATGCAGCCGTAAAACAAACCGATGGCCCATGGCAATGTTTTATGGCATCTTGAATATGGCGTTTATAAACGCATATGTTATTTATTGTGAAAATATTGTATGTAAACAAGAAAAACCGCTAAGTCGTCGTAACTTTATGAAACAACTTAGCAACAGCTTGATAACTCCATGGGCGATTAAAAGACAAGAACAGCCTACTCTGCCGTCAAATATAAAGAACAAAATTAATGATCTTTTATCAAAACGACATTTTTCTTCACAAGATGAAGGTGTATCTGAATCGAAGAAAAGAAAATATTGTGCCTTTTGCCCATCAAGTATTAGAAGAATGACAAAGTCAATGTGCGACAAATGCAGAAATCCTATTTGTGGCGAGCACAAGACGTTAGCTTGCCCCAACTGCCTTGAAGACCAAGATGAATAGTTTTTTTTTCTTTTTATACCTATGTTCCTATATTACTAAGAAAAATAAAAATTAATTTGTTAAAGTTTGAAGTATAAATTTATGACTCTGAAGATGTGATCCTATTTTTAAGTTTTTCTTTAAGGAAGGGAATATTTATTTTTGTATTTTTTTATGTTTTTGGCTAATAAAAATTAAAATAAACTTATGTTTTTTTATTTATCCATAAAACAATGATATTTGTAGTGATATCTGACCATTTGCCCAAATATATTGTATACGTACGCATTATAACGTTTACTCAAACACATGCACGTCGAATCGACGTATGGTTATCTTTAACGTAATTTTATACAAGGTTATCTTTCTAGGGTTAAAACTTATTTAATTTAACGCTTGTATAATATATTATTTTGATTTTTATATGTTATTTATTTATTTGTTTACCATTTATTTCTATTTATTTATTTATTTTCTTATTTATTTATAGATATTTATTTAATTATTTACTTATATTAATTTATGTAGTCATTTATGTATTAATATTTATTTATTTTTAACTTAATTATTTAGTTATTTATTTATTCATTTACTTATTCTATTTTATTTTTTGTTTATATTTAAGGTTTTTAACGTTTTTCCTCCAAAACATTCAAGATTATTTCGATCAATACTATTTATTCGTTATTAAATAATGCTTCAGTTGTATGATATTTAAGTTCTTATCAATCTCTGTATGTAAATTGTGCAATAGCAGAAATGTATGTATGTAATACTTCAGACGTTAATAAAATATCTATCTATCTATCTATCTATCAAGGTTTGTTTTTCTGGTTGCGCGGGAAGCGGAATTGCTTGGTGTACCAGGGTGGAGATGAGGTGCAGTTCGTTTTTGGTGAATATGGGATGGATAGGAGAAGTCAACTGTTGACTTTTTTAAACATTGTCCTTGGCCGTAGTATTACCTTTATGCTCCGCCCCCATTCAGATAGGGCCTATAAAATTCCGAAACGTAGTTTTCGCCGTGGTCAGAGAAGTTATGGCAGTGGGGATAGTTTGCTTGAAGTGACTTGTATTAGGCGGTGATTGTACAAATGTAATAGGAGATATGGGAGTGTAGCAGCAAGGCATATGTCCACTTTAATGAAGTCTATTTTGGACGAAGTATAAGAAATTCGAATAATGCTTTCATTAGAGCTATTTGTGAAAATTGTTAACTGCTACATTCCGTATTTTAAAAATGGAAGGGAGCTTACATTATACCTCTCATCCTTTTTATTACGTATTTCACGCTAGTAATTATTATTTCTTATTACCCTAAACACCTGCGTCATTGGGTAATCTTTCGAAGATTAGCGTAACAATTGGTCATTGATTGCCTCTATTTCATTTTACATAAAAATCAGGAGAAAAATTTGTAAGGGGAGCATACAAAATTACGAGGAAGAATGAGAATAATGCGTTATAAAAAGTCATTTAAGTTTTCAGTTTTCCTATCCAATTAGCGAATTACAGGGCTAATCCTTCAAGACTAAGATCGTTCCTGGCTTGAAACCACACATATTATGTTTTTGATAAGCAGAAATCTTATAAGCGAAGTTCAATAAAATATTTTTGTGGATTTTGCACTATGTTATCACCAAATGAAAAAAAATCATATAAACATTCATCATATAAACATATAAACATAAACATTGGTAAAAGCTGTGGTCCCTCGCCTTCAGGTTGGGGAAGAAATTAATATGTGACGTTTATTAAAAAATAGTGACATATTGAATTTCGGGAGCTATAACCAATCGGGAGCTAAGTACAATATGTACATACAATTTTCGATGTTTATGTTATATTCGTACAACAAAATGAAAATAAACTTTGTTTTATTAAAAAAAAAAACCAGATAGATTGCTTATCCTTTATTTCTAAAATAATTACCTAAAACTGAAAACTTAATTTACTCCCCATGTACGTATATATGCATAGTATATTGATCATATTGATGATTCAGCAACGATGTATTTTCGTGACATTAATTGCAATGCACTCCCATGACATGTGGCGGCGACTCAGCAACTGCAGGTATCTGCAGGTAGGTTTAAACTGAAATTGGGTCATTTACTTTTTTGTTTAACGATTGGTTATAGACTCTTTTAGATGCGATGGACCTCTATCGCCTAAAAATATGGTAAGTCGTAGAATGTTGTCTGCCGAAAAACAGGATCAATTGCCTTTTGCATGATTTTGTCTCTAGATAGGTTTCAATGGTCAGCGCTTTTGGTTGCTAAATAATAACATCGAATTTTTTGTTCGGTTCAGTTCTTACAGATTAGTAGAATGGTTTTCAATAAAGCACAATATTTTTTATTTAACGCCTATCTCTTTAATTAACAATAAGTTAATGCTTTTATGGTACATCTATACGGGCTTAGTTACGGTGTTGGACCGCTGTCCATTACATTGTGGGCTTAAATTATGATACATAGTTGGCATGAGTGGGTTTTGATCCACTCGAGATATTGGAGATTCGGCTCACACAGAGCGCCTCTTGTCGCTCGTTGTTGTCGTCACATTCTGTTTAGCTTTTTTTATTATACCTTCCGTTTAATATTTTTTAATTATTTTGTTGTGATCTTCACCGTTCTACGCTGATAATAATTCTTACCATCCTGTTTTGCGCACGCTTGATTACTTGAACGTTTGAGGTTTGGAATGGTCCCAATTGTAGCCCATATATCCAGATAGTTTTATCATGGTAAGTGAGTAAATTGTTATCTGTAAATAGACTAGAGTTTTTACCAAGCATCTAAAATCATTTTCGACATTTGTCTGTCAATTACTGTCAATGACCATAACTAAGTAAAACACTTGGCGTGATCACTACTTCATATACTTCTGTTATTGATTTTTATAGGAGATGGATTGTCAATTTTTCTTGTGATGTAAACAACCTATATAGTTTTCTTTTCGTTAATTTGGATTTAGTAAACCATTATTGTTTAACTGACTTTGACGTTTATTGTTTGAATCTATTACGACTCTGCTATCTTGCAAAACGATTGTCGTCCGCGAACGTGGTTGGCATGGATTTTTGCGCTGTCGGGGTAGTTATATCGGCCGTGTATATCAACTTTAGTAGTGGGCCTAACTTGAGGAACCCCAGCTTGTTTGATATTATGTATGAATATTTCACCTTCGTATTTTACATAAAAATGTCATTGGTCAAGGCAACTCTTAAGTAACAGGTAAAAGGTTAGTGGTAAGGTTTTGTTGAGTTTGTGAAGCAGTCCCATGTGCCAGACTTTAACAAAAGCTTTAGATACGTCCAGAAATACTGCTGAGCAATATCTTTTATTTTCTAACTCACTTGAAATTTTATTTATTACTCCGTGCGTTTTTTGTATAGTTGAGAGATTTTGTCTTAACCCGAATTGGGGATTCGGTAAAATTTTGCTATGGTGGAGTAATGTTTTAGCCTTTTGTGTAGTGCATTTTCCCAAAAGTTTAGGTAAAACAGACAATTGGGCGGTATTTACATGCTTTTATTATGTCTCTTCCTAGTTTCGGGATGGCGTGTACCTCAGCTAATTTCCATGTTTTGTCCGAAGTATTATATATTGTTCGAAATTTGTGTCTTATTTAAATTTTATCACATGGTCAGATGATTCTTTTTGGACTTTTGCATCCATCAGTTCATAGCCTGGACTTTTAATAGGTTTAATACTATGTTTTACATGAAAGCTAATTTCTTCTTCAGTCATCGGTGTGATTGGGATGGTTTAGTTTGTATTCTGGAAGTGTGTTCGTAGATGATATGCATTGTTGTCTTTTACGTCTGCCAAGCACTTGAAAAAAAGGCCCTAGTGTTGTAGCTTATGCTATGTTGTCCTTAAACCATGATTTGTTTTCGTTTAGTATTGGTGGTGTATGTGAAGCGGTAGGTTTTAAGTTTTTTGTGGCTTTTCATAAAGAATCCTCCCATAGTTGATGATTGTACGCCACGCGCTCCTAAGCATTATGAACAGAAGAAAAAAGGAGGAAAGAGCATTAAAAAGAGAGCATGAGAAATTTGCGACCAAAGAGATTAATTTCAATTCAGTTCAATTTATTATTATTATTCAAAATTTATTATTATTATTAAAATCACATTACGTAATAGTTCTATCTGCGAAGCTTTAAGGCTTGTCTGCAGATCAGTGATTACAAAATATTATATAGGTTTAGAATTTTAGAGTTTTGAAAGTTTAGATCAAAGTCCGCTAGTATACAGAATAAAAAATAATACAAGAAAACAATAGATATTTAATTATTGTTTAAGTAGACTTTTTTTTTTTGTACAATATAAGTCCGTTGTCTTGACATCATGGTTTAACCATTAAGGCAACTTATCTTCGCTTATGGAGTACCTAAGGTCATAGTTTTCGATAACGAAAAGGCGTTTAATTCCTCTTCAATATGTTTTATGCTCCAAGAATAATTTGGTATCCAAATCTATAAGACTATAAGAAGATAGGAATAAAATTCTTCAGTCCATTCTACTACCAACAAGAAACCTATTTTTCGGACGGAATGTGAGTACTGACCCAGAGAAGTTCGACATGGCGAGGCGAGAAAATATAAGGAAATTAAAAGAAAAACAAGTCAAAGATTTAGAATATCATAACAAAACTCGACAACCTCTAAAGACCTATACTCCCGGCGAGACTATCTTTGTGAAAGTCAATAAGCGTTTAGGGAACAAACTGTCTGCAAGATTCAGGAAAGAAGTAGTAAAGGAAAATAATCCAACCACAGTTCTGACTGAATCAGGCAAAATCATTCATAAAACAAATATTAAAAACTAACATCTTGTTTTAGGTTCCTGGTATTCACCAGCCACGCGGAAGTTCAAATTCTGGACTACTCGAACTCGCTACTGGTTAAGATAGATATCGGAACCGCGAGAATTCAGAGTGGACAGTTTAAAATTATCCACCTCATTGACTTAAAAGCTCACCAACAACTAATCAAAAATCTTGAGGAAACATTGAACACAAATCCCAGCCATACTCACCCTCTTTATCCTATCCTATCCCATGAAATCACTCAAATTAAAACCCACTTGGCCCCGCTAAAATTATACAAAAATAATAATAAAAAAGGTAAGAGGTCACTGGACTTTCTGGGCTCCGCATGGAAATGGATTGCGGGAAGTCCAGATCGACATGATCACCAAATTATTATGGAAAAAATGAATAACGTATTAAGAAGCAGTAATAGGCAAACAATCATAAATCAGGTAACGATCGAAAAAATTAAAGAAATAACCGAGATAACAAATAAATTAATAAAGATTGGGAACGAAGCAAAAACTAACAAAGACACAATCATACTTAGTTTTATTTATAAGCTGAAACTCATTAAAGAAGAAATAACTAATACATATTGCATATTCAATTCACTGGGCGAAAGCCAACATTGTGAACTCCTATATCTTAAGCAACACTGAAACCAATGTCATTAAACAATGGTTTAATTCAGAAAATATTCCCGTTTTAAACATAGACGGTAAAAATAGCAGCGAACGGGAAAAATATTGTTTATATTATAAGTTTACCTACTGTTAATAAAGAACTATGTAATATGATGTTAATAAGGCCAATAAAATTCGGCACTAAAATTTATAATGTACCTTTTCTAAGATCTTAAAATGTAACAAGCAACTATTCGGAATTAAAGATGATTGTAAACCTATTAATGAACACATAATCTGTAATAGAAATAGTTTGATAGACATATCTACGTAATTCCACGTGCATCCCTAACTTAATGGGAAGTAAAGTCCCAACCTGCATCGTTGCCAACAGCCAGTACGTTCCATCAGTCGAGGAAATCCTTCCCGGTATCCTGCTCCTGAATCAATATAATGGGTCAATTAACATCAACAACGACACGCTAAATCTGGAAGGCAGCTTTTTAATAAGACATTCTAACACTACAATAGAGGTGAACGAGAAGCTGTTCAGAGAGGAAGAAGTTACCAGATACCAGCCGCTGCCAGCAGTATTGCAACCAATACCTAAACGCGAGAACATCGAAGAAGAATCATCCCC